>WARS01000029.1:8999106-10353711 GCA_008933995.1 Datnioides undecimradiatus | reverse complement strand
AATCAAATCCAGGAATCAGGAGCCTCAAGAAAAAGAGTTTGGCAAGGGACTGGGATGTATTTGTCTAATTAAGTCATTTATCTCATCTCTGGCACAAATGCACTTTGGCTTCCTAGGCTAATAGATGGCAAAATACATCATATAAACGTGTATAAATAAATCTCAGTTTCACCTGGAATAACTGGATTCACATGAGATGTGTAAACCAGAGGCTTCTACTGGCTTACCGCTGACTCTCATTTTCATTCTTTGTGGCGTAGCGCTGTGTGTTAGGACCTGATCGAGAACGTGCTGGACAGTTTGACAGTGTTGTCATGTTTTGAGCGGTTTGTGCGATCGACTGTCAAGTTCAAGACTATGGCTCTTGTCTTTTAATATTACCTCTTCATTCTTCTTTTCCCTCTCCTTCTTGTTCTTTTTGACAGCTAGGATCTGATGGTAATGCCAGAAGGACATATAAATTTGCTAATTTCAGTTGGTTATTGAACATATACTCAATTAAATATTTTTATTGTATTACATATTTAGTGGATAGACATCCTGATATTGTTAGCAGCTTGGCTGAAGGCACATTTGTGTATTTGTGTATGCGCTGCACAGAATGGGACATACGTACTCGTGTGTATGCTCCTGCATGTGCCCTGCCTTCATAAACATTTTGGCCCCCTCTGCTTTTCATCAGAATGTCTGTTTCAGGCCGAGCAGAACGAGAGACACAGGGAGAAAGCAAGAGGGAGAAAAAGGGAGAGACCCTGCTGCATCCCAATCAGCCTGGCTCACTGAGGCAGAACTGTGCCTAAAATACTGGGACTGAGGTGGTCTCTACTTCGCCCTCCCATTTCCAATTCACAGTCACCACAGTCCAATGCAATTCAAATAATAACATCAAATGGGGTAAAACTGGATGGATATGTGCTGCATGCTGAGCTTTTTCAATACACAGCACGACTCCTCCACATTAAAGTAGTAAAATCATGGAATGTAAAGGGGGTTGAGTGCAGGTTAAGCAGAGTCAGAGAACATTTTCATTTTATGTAATAATACAGCTGTCTTATCAGTCTAATCATGAAGTAAGGCTGCAAGTGAGATTAGAGTCTTATCTCTCCTAATTGATATGCTGTAGCTCAGTCCTGTCTGCCAAAATGAATTTCTGGTGTTAAGGATAGTCAAAGTCCCGTCCCCATGAAACATAATCAGAAAATCTAAACTGTCTCTTCAACAAAATCCTTGGGTAGGACATAAAGCCCAACACCCTCAACCGACTCACAGAACATAGATGAATCCTCCAATCATATTTAAATGCCTTTTTGAATATTTAACTATTTTGTATTCAACTTCCATTGTTTTTAAATTATTTGGTTGTATAACTTCAGTACACTGTATGGTATGGTATGGTATGTATGTTCTTAAAGCTACAGTGTGAATTTTAAAATGTCTAATGTCTACACCTTCTAGTATCAGATTAAAAGTATTTTTTTTTTCTCCAAAGATGCCATAATCTCATTAAAAAAAATCTTAATATTGTGGCTGCAAGTTAAAGCCACAAAAATGTCATTAAGGTTAATTAGAGATAGTGGGCATGGTAAAAAAAAAAAAAAAAAAAAAAAAAAAAAGTTAAATTAAAAAATGGAAAAACAGCATTACACATGAACATAATAATTAGAAAGATTGTGTGCCTACAAGCACCTGTTGGAATATTTTCCACCAAATGCAGTATGTGCTGTTAGGAGTCACAATGTGTTAAAATCACATGTTGACCACCCACTCAGTTCTAATTGTGGTTACAGGATTGTCTTGACAAACCCTTTTACACCTGATAACACTTTCATATAGGAGTTGAATTCGTGAGTATCAGGGTACAGATCAGGCGGACACAGAGTTGGAGTCAGGGGTCTTGCAGGCTCAGTGGTCATTTATTAGAAGCGAGGTCAAAACCAGGTAATCAAGACTAGACGGGCAGAGGTACAAAAATCTGTCAGGCAAAAACCTCAAAGAATCCAGGAATACAGAACAAGGTTGCACACAGGGAACACTTGGAGGAAAAAAGCAATGCTGGAAAGCTCACAAAATCTCAACAAGACAATCTGTCTTGGGGGAATGGGGAGCACAGCTTATATACATGAGGGAGACAGCGAGACACAGATGAAACACATTAGGGTGGGGACTCCAATCACACAAGCGGGAAACTTGACAGGAAGACAGGGGTAAGACACAGACTTCAAAATAAAACAGGAAGTGACAAGACAAAGACAGAGCTGAACTAAAAACCCTAACAACAGACACTTAACAACTAACTGATCCTGACAGTGAGGGCTGCGAAAATTAAATTAGGATGTGTCCACAGAAACTACAGAATTTAGGCATATAAGTCTGACTAGTGCAGGGAAGCCAAGTTATATTATTGCATAGATATACAGTTACTGCGTGCCCAAAGCTCCTATGTATTATACTTAGACAATTGCAGTCCTGATTTAATCATGTGAAATTTTAGTATTATCTAACATGAGTAAATATCCAAGCACATGTTCAGCAAAACCACAGTTTCTCTCTTCTTGGTTTGTTTCTCACTCTCTCTAGTCCCACACCCACCATCCAGGAGGTCCAATACTCATTTTCATTGGCACTGAGGGGCTAGTAACCAAATTCGCAACAGAAGAAAAGGACCTGAGACCTTGAAGGACTGCTCAAAACAACAGCAACAAGTTACCAAACTTAACTCCATATTAATTCAATAGCTGCTACACACAGCCCATATATGGAGACATACTGTATGTTTGATAGTTAGAGTTAATAAAGAGACAATATAAAAGCAAATATAGCATGATACATGCAATATGTGTTGGCAGTGGCAGAAGAAAGTGTCAGTAAATAAGAAAGGCTGCAGTTAGCTGTTCTCAGTGCACAATCGATTCAGGCTGTACTCTGTACCTGAAAGTGCTCAGTGTTACAGCTGGGTCTTATAGAACTCATTTAGAATTGCACACGCTGATATTCAATACCACTTCCCCCCTAGTATGAGAGAGCTTGCGTGCTCAGGTTGATGCAGTTCTGCAAGTCTCACTGTTTCATGTGAGGCTTTCAAATGAATACAGTTGATTTAGTGTCACTAGTGACACAATTATCTCAGGGAAACTGGTTAATCCTGTGAAATTGTAGAGTACACAGCATGGTACAGTTCTCCTCTCCACACCTCTCCTCTGTGTCACAAGCAGGCACACACAGAAACAGGCATGCCCAAATGCAATTCAAGCGGTAGGCAAATTGAAAACAAATTTCGGTCCAATTTCCACACAATAAAACGGTGGCTGTGGTAATCTGGCCAAACGACAGCACACAAAGCCAGGATCAATCTACTCTGTAATCCTATTGTGTTTCGTGTACCTGCTTACAGTGGCTCATGCTTGTATCCCCATTTCCACTGCATTCCCCCTCTATTATTAAGCACCTGTTAGAACAAGCGCATTCACCTGAAAGGAAAGCACTCCAGGCTATTAAACCTTTGCCTACAGGAAAAGTCGGGTTCATGAATGTCTTTATTGAAGTGTAAAAGCCTTGCTTTGGTTTCCAACTCCTCTCAATACAGTACCAATTACTCTCTGCTGTGGGTCTTTGCAGGATAATGCTTCCTTGCACTTACCCTTTCGCTGTATTTATTTCTTTTCCAAAGTTTTATTGTGCCGTTTTACAGTCACTAGAGACAGATCTGTTTCATACAGTCTAAAAATAGATGCTTGATATGGGAATCTGAGCTCACTGTGTATCTCACTAGCATCGTTCTCTTCTGGTGTTTTTCTGTGTGTATCTAACCTTCAGGGAATTAATGGCATAACCATGTGGAGCAAAAAAAAACAAAAACAAAAATGAACAAGTGGCTTTGCGAAGTAACTACTAGCTGTGCTATTATTTGAAAAGCTACACTTTTCAAAGAACTTTCTTCATTTTCTTTCTTGCTTTCTAGTAAAAACCCGCTTTGAAAAGGATGGGGGGTAGATGAGGACCATTAGTTTTAGAAATGGTGCTTGAAACCATTGTTTCAACACAGGGAATCTTTCTGTCATCTTTTGTTTTATAGCCTCTTTAAAGCTTTTTGTGAACCTGGGGGAGTTGCTCTGTATTGTCTTTTCATCTTTTTTTTCATGTTTGTAGCTGTTTTGGGTGAATATGGCAGGAACAAATTCCAAAAAAAACAAAAAACAGCTGATAGCGTAATAAGCTTAATACCAGATCAGCTGTAACCTTAATGTCTGTCTCTCTTTAATTGACTTTCAGCATTTCCTGTGTCAGTCTGGGGACTCATTGGTGTGCACATTTACTCATCATTGAGCTGTTAATTAATATAACAACATTGTGAAATAATATCTACATGATATCTGATCCAGGAATGCAGTAGGTGTATTTCTCCCAAGGTCGTTCACAAGTGGATCACACTCCCAGACCCAGGCAACGTCCTATCTGGGCCCAGACCTATAAGCAACAAATAATTGAAAATGGCCTCATTTTATTGAAGTATTTCTGTTTTAACCCACACAGTATTCCCAGCCTTTTCAGCAGATCAGGAAACTTACAGACCAGTTCCATGCATTGTAAATCATCTCACATGATGCGACTCAGCCAATCAAATCTGTGCATTCTAATAAGCATTGCAAAGACATTGCAGGACATAAACACACACATACACACACACACACACACACACACACAAATATACACACACACTCCCACACACACACACACAGGACAGACGAGACGAGAGATAATGCTTGGAGAAATAAGTGAGTAGGAGAAAAGTAATTTCACATGGTGTACTCTAAAAAGAGGAAAGTAGACAGCAAGAACAAAGCTTTTAATCAAAAAGGAATTACAGGTATCTCCCCTGTTAAAATTAACAAATCGCCTACTGACTAAGTATGATGCACTTCATGTGCAACAGCATCAGAATTGAAAGTGTTAACCTCATCCAGGCAGAGCAAGCAAATTAAATTGGGGCATGTCTAGCGTGGCTGCTGCTGCAGCAGCTCCTCATCATCGATCCGTCTGGCAGGCTTTTTGCCAATGACACGCACAGCGCTTTCACAGAAGTCATAAACAAACAAGAACTCACCACCCTACATAGCTAAAGAGTAAATAACACACCCGCAGACTTCTGTTTGCTCCCTGCTATCTGTCTCTTTTCCTTACCAGTGGTATCAAACCTATTTCTCAGTGTGCAGCTTTGTTCTCTGAAGTGCTACAGGAGCTTCGGCAGGTGCTGGAGCCACCTGGCAGAGGTGAGATCAGCGCTGGCACAGCTGGGAACAGCAGGTATACTGTCCAACCAATGTGTTGGTACTGATAATGCTGCGTTAGGCAGAGCTAAGCCATGCTCAGCGAGGCTTTCAGTGCCCTAACTGGCTGGCTTGCTTCAGCTTGTTGTTGTGTCCTCTGTGTCTTCAAGATTTCTGCCTTCTAAGGAAGAAAAAAGGTTCAGATTCTGATGATTAAAAAAAAAATG
This sequence comes from Datnioides undecimradiatus, assembly GCA_008933995.1. Classification (NCBI taxonomy): domain Eukaryota; kingdom Metazoa; phylum Chordata; class Actinopteri; order Lobotiformes; family Datnioididae; genus Datnioides; species Datnioides undecimradiatus. The sequence goes on along the minus strand of WARS01000029.1, from coordinate 10,348,220 downwards.
TTTGTATTTGGCATTGCTTTCTGTTGTGTACTAAGTTACTTGTGCGTTAATTCTTGGAAAAATTAACTGTTCAAAACTAAACTGTGATAGTTTATTCATGAATTCATTCATCCTAAACAGAAATGAAATGTAAATATTTTTTCCAACATAATGCCAGGTTTCATACGAGAGGTAATGCTTACAATTGTTATCATCTCTCAAACGCAGATTTCATCAGTGGCAATCAATTCGGCATTCTCCAGCGAATTGACATGCCAGGCATGGTGCAATGTGGATCTCAAGTTATTCAGAAAGACAAGACCCACTCTATACTCTCTTTTCAGATCCTTCCTTCTTTAGTGGCTGAAGACAGTGCCATTGTACAACCAAAAATTCTTTTCTCTCACATTTTTTTTATTAAAGGTTTAAGGATAAAACTAGTGTATCCTGTTAAATGGTTGAATATTCAGGAGGACCAATCAAGTCTTCTTTACCATTTTGGGTGTTCAGCGCATGTTTCACTTACAAGCATACATGAAAGAGAGCCAGACAGAAGCTCCAATAATTCAAACTGTAGCAGGAATGCAGTATCCCTTATAGAGTCCCACATAAACATTTCTGTTTATGTGAAAACATGTCAGTCAACAATTGTTCTCTACTGATGTATTTATTCTGAGAAAAATACTTTTCAGAATCAGTGAGCCATTTATTTGGACCTTATTGTACAAACAGAGATGTCTCGTCCTGGATGTACTGCGCTTAAAGATAAAGTTCCTTCTTTAGATAAAGTCTGAGTCTGTGAGGGCTATTTTCGGCACTTCCAGCTCGTCCCCGAGCAATGCAACTCTAGAAATTTGCAATTTAGGTATTTAGCAGAGGCTCTTATCCTCTGAAACGTATGATGAGAGAGCAGAGAGGGGTTCAGAGAATTGCCAGAGGATACTTCATCGTGATACTTGACTGTAAAAGAGGAAATAAGGGAGACCTTTACTGCACCCCTGGTAAAAAACAAACTTAGTCCATCCATGCAGAGTTAGGTGGTGCTGAAGGTCATAAGGTTGCTGATGAGCTCCAGCTATTATAAAACAGGTTGTTAAGCATTTTGTCACCTCTCTTCCGCAAAGCCCATACTTAAACTTTCATATACAGAAGATTCGCTTGAAGCAGGATCCCCTGCTGAGTAAAAAAAGACAGGAGAAAGTCCTTCAGAAGGCTTGGGAGAATCAGTCAAGGCAGAGTTCAAGAAAGCAGGAAGCCAAGGAGAGTGCAAAGTTGCTCTCTGCACCAAAACATTAGAAACAGGATGAAGGAGATTTAAGTCTGGGCCTGAATGCAAACAACCTACCATAACCTCTGACCTCTCAGAGGAGGGCACTTGAGGATGGGGTTAAAGCCTTATTTTCGGACACCAAGTGTTTCAAACGTGTGGTGACTGCGCTCTACAGTATTTCACTCTGAAAGCACAGAAGAACATTTAGAAGCTTTGTCCTTCCAATCCTTTCCATGACTCCCACAAGGAAGGCATATAAAAGATGTTACTGCTGCCTGATAAGTTGTGTGCAAGTGTGCCCACGTGTTCTTTTCAGCATGTATTAGGCTGTTAGAACAACATAACAGTGTAACACTGTCATTGCCTGGGAGATGCCAGTAATCACAGACTGACATTGAGGTAATTGTGTAGTGATTGGAACTCTTTAGCTTTGGTTTGAAACAGCCCATGTAATTTTATCATGATTCATTTATTATTTATTATTTGATTCGTTACTATCACTGCTCACCAGTCTGGTGGTTTAAAGGTGTGGAGACTTTTCTCTAGCTTACTTTGTGATTAAGTATGATATAACCATTTTTATTTAGCTTGAAATTGATCATTAGAGCCTAATATATGCTGTCACAAAAGGATGTGTTTAATGGAGTGCTGCTTCTCAATTAATCTTTAAAGCATTTGAAATGTTGGTCACTGAAAGCATGTGATTTAGACCATCTTTCAAAGAAATGCTTTAGGACCCCTGTGTACTGTGAACATGGCATGAAAGACAGTCTTTGTGTATCCCTCTCACTCACTTGCTCTCTCTTTTTCTTATTCCCAGAAAAAGGCTGTGTGGTAATTTACTGTACCAACAGAGTTGGTTTCGAGTGGCGCATAGAAGTGAAACGCATTTAGGTGCTCACAAAATACAATTCTAAAACACGGACAAGCATATTTTAGGTGCTACTGTATTTAGTGTATTTTAACAGTCTTGCTTTGTGTTTATGTGCATGTGAGGTAGAAAATGTGTGTGTGATTTTATGGTTAAATGTGTTTTCATGGACATCATCGTTACATATCTGACCTCATCTGCAGCCTTGTGTTCCCGCAGCATGCTTGTGCGGCTATGTGATCTGCTGTACACACTTGACCAAGGCAGTGCTGGGAATAAATGGCTCCCCGAATCGCCATGTGCCAATGTTTAAAAGACAGAGTGTGGCTTGGTTGGACGAAATGCACCTGGGGTGCCTGTTCGCTGCTCCATCCTTTATTCCGTGATTGATTCGATATAGGCCAGCTGATCTGAGTGGGCTCTGACACTGCCAAAGCGCTGCCTACCATCATTTACTTTCAACACTTTGGCTAATGGAGTCACAGCAATGTCAGATGGAAGGAAGTCCGTTGTGGCAGCCTGCCTGGATAAACTGTCAGATATTAGCTGGCCCAAATGATCATTACAGGACCTGTTACCAAGCCCTGATTTCTATTTAATACACCTGGGATAGTGTAAAGACGTGTTGCAGGGGCAGAAATTGGATTCCGGGCAGGGTTGGGAATGTGGGATAAAAAGCTTGTTATATAAGAAGGTGCTGAATGTTATTTCCACTGGGTTTCATTGAATTTCACTTTGTCTTGGAGAATTTGTAGTGGCGTCTTTAATGTGACCTCATTTAGAGGTGCTGAAATGGTCCAAGTGCTAAGGAAAATGGAGGAAGGAAGAGTGCGATATGTGGAGTTGCATGTCAGATCATTAGAGGATGGAGCTACGATGAGGCATTTGACAGTCACTGACCTTGGAGAAAGAGAGTCCAGATTTATCTTTCTTTGATTATTGCCAACTTTTCCCTGATTTGATGTTAATCACATTTCAGTTCAGCTGAGGTTTATTCTCATTGGGTCTCTCTCCTCTCAGGTCAACTCAATTGGCGAAGACAGCAAATGGGCCATTTTTCATTTTACAATTCCAATGCAGATCCATTTTTGGATTAATCCAGGGGTGTAAAAGGGCACTGAATGGTCTATAATTGTTTAAGCCTAATACCATAAGAAAACCCCTTGAGATGTGGCATCACGCACGCTAGGAAAACATAGTGCTATAAGTCATTGCCCTTAAGGTCAGTCACACAGCTCACCTCAATTAAAGCATTACTGAGACCGGTGAAATGCTTATCATAATCAGACAATTTACTAAAATATTGAGCCGTGTAATCTTATTTTTCATTTTTAATTAGACACTTTCCCTTTTTCAAATAAATTACCTAGATTTTCTGAATTTTCCTAAGGAAGGACATTTTCAGTGAGTAGAGAATTTGATTCCAGGAGCACCTCACTTGTCCTCTAACTATACTGCTCAATCCTTAATGAAACAGGAGAATGACAACTGCAAGAAGCCATGGACATTACACACTCACTTACTTCTTAGCACCAGGACTGTGAATCAGTGCAACTAAGGTCAAATAAGACAGAGTATTAGCTGCTCCCTGATTGGATGAGACAAGACGATGTCATCATGCTTCAGGTCCAACAGAAAGTTGGGGGTAGGTAGTTTATGGCCTGTGTTAGTGGGGTGACATTGGTCTTCTTTACTACCTGGTTCTAAAGGGTGAGATTGAAAGGTGCAGTAAAAGTGATTGTTAAAAAAAAAAAAGAAAAAAAGCTCATCAAAACATAGCATCAAAGCAAAAGCATCACCTGGAGTCAGCTGTGGTTGACCTGAAGCTGTGAGGTTCGTTAGCAAAATGTAAAATTAACATTTCATGTAATACAGAGAATTTTGATCACAAACATTTTTGGACATTTTTGGTGTAAGATTCAAAAATTAAAGTGGGTATAACAAACTCAGAAGAATGGATATGGCACTGAACTTTGTTGCAAAATACCCAATTGTGGGTGCATGCAAATATTATATTTCACAGACAAGCATTTGTTTGCAAATGGAGGTGAACACCTCTCCTACCTCACATCTCTCAGTATGAACCCATCGACTTGACACTCAGTGGGGTAATGATTTACATTGTGCGGGTGTGTTTAAAAACTTGTCACCCTACTGCAGAGCTCAGTATAAATCAGAGGTTGTAGACTGAGATATACCCAGCTGATTATTAGTACAGGTTCTGGGACCGGTGATGAATGCTGCCATAATCTGCTGATCCATGAAGAGGGAAGTACATCATCACATCCTCCATATCAAGCCATGACAATCCTTCTCTGTTTTAGTCACTGCTCCACTGGCACTCAGGGGTGGGGATTGACTCTATCACAAAAGGTGATGGTGTGCTGTGGTCCTAACTGGTTTTTACCATTTATGTGCAGTGGAAAAAGGCTGATGTGTGGTTGTACTAAACAGATCAAAGGCGTCTCTGAATGTAAAAGCAGCTTCATCAATTAACCATAGCCAATTTATATTTCAGTAATGTTTTTTTTTACTTATATATTTTTGCTCCACAGTCAGCACATGTGAGGGAAAAAAACTGTCTTGAAACAAGGCACTTAGTAAAAAAATTCATTTGCAAGAACTGACATCTTTATGTGGAACATGGACATCTCAGGTCTGGAGAGAAGAATTAAGAAATGAGAGCACACAACAGGAGAGAAAAGGATAGGATATGATAGGGTATCAACAGTTGATGCTTATTATCAATGTTTTGGATAACTTCAAAATATTCCTTCATTAGACTCTACTGAACAGCAAGATAGACACAGAGATTTATGGTACTTTGTTTTTAAACAAGTTACAAGGGTGGATTTGTTCTTCTGAATGCAACAGTTTGAATTACATATGAAATTAATGAAGGCAACAGCTTGGCTTGTATTTCTGTTTCAAGCACTTCTTTGATTGTTTTTCTCTTTGTTTTTAATTTCTATGCTGTATGTGGGATTAATGGCACTTGAACATTCTGCTGAACATGATTTATTTATTTATTTATCTTACTGGTACAGATATTATTTCAGGGACTTTACTCACTTACAGTTATGTGATGGTAGATATTGAGCTCTTTCTACTGGTGCATTCATCTTAAGTTGATGTCGATAATAGCGTCTGCTAAGTGTTTAAAATATGCACAAGATAATTGGTTCATCTTAAATGAGATGAGGAGCAGCCACCGGCGCACTGAAGTAAAAGCTTAAAAATCCTAAACAAGTGGGATGCCAATACTTGGAACTGGCCTCTCTTTGCTGATGTTTTCTTCCATCTGTGAAACACAAGTGAAAGAGAGATGGTGTGCTTAGCTCACCAGGAGGAAAGGGAGAAAGGGAGAGGGAGCAGGGTCAATTACCTGAACACAATTACTGCGTCTAACAGCCACCATCCATCACTTGCATCCTCCCTCAGCACCGTGGCAACCATCTCATCCCCACATTTGGGTTGGCTTTCCCGCCAGATCGGCCAGACACTCTGTCATCCCAAAGAGGCCCCTCCTTGCACCAATTGAAAACCTGAGCGGCATTCTTAAACAACCTTCACTCTGCTCTTCTTCGTCCTCCTTGTCCTCTTTTTCTCTAGCATGTCTCTTACTTCAGCCACCTCTGCTGGGAGGTAAGCTGGCCTCGACAGTCAAGCCTGAGGAGGAGTGAAAAGGCCAGACCTGCCAGGCAGACTGCTGTCCAAATAGCAGTGAATGGGAGCCCTTAGACCAACTCTCTGCCAGCATATCAGGTTTGGAATCAGGCCAAGGCATATATTGGCCAATGGGATGACAGACCTAATGCCTCACAATGATAAAATAACCAGTTGGAGATTGCAGTTGGACACGTGCCCAACCCAAGATGTAATACTAGGATTCTTACACATTACCTGATTTTGTCAACTGTTACTGCTTACTGCATTTAAATAACTTGAATATTTTAATATTTAATATTAATTACCAGTTAAAATTAACCCTTCCATCGAAACTGGGTTTCAATGACGGCTTAGCGTCCTGTTTGAATGAAAGGGGTAACCTGCCATAAAAAAAACACCCAAGGACAGGCTATTACTAGAGCCAGAGATAGAGAGCCCAGATTGCCTGATCTGTAATAAAACAATGAGAGTTCCCTTTGGGCCATATGGGCACTGCAGCTATGCAAAAGGATGTAGGCGGGTGGCCACCGTAGCAATATTAGATGGAGATTAGATTTGAGGCGAAACTCCTTTTTAATCGAGCCTAGAGGAAAGCTGTAAACATGCTTAGTCTTTTTTTTTTCCTAACCTACCTCTGCAGGACACATATATTAATACACATTCTCACAAACACATACTACAGGAGGTTGTGAGGTGACTTGGGGGAGAAAAGATGCATGATCAGAATAGCGATGAATTCCCAGAATGGCAGAACAGGTGCTGCTGGAAGACAGGTGAGTGGTTTGAGAAGGAGGATGGCTGAAGTGCAAGGTTATGTGGCTGCATGCCTAATGTGGGTCTCTGTAGCCACAGCCTTGGGGTTACTAAGGTTAGACCTTGGGTGCTCCGATTAATCATTACACCCCTGTCTGTGTGGGTGCGTGCATGTGTCTGTGCAGTTCTAATATTTATTTTATCAGTAGGATTTCATCGTGATTGCCCTTGAGAATAGGCCTGACTGAAATATTGATGCCAAACATTAAAACAACCTTGCGCTTGCCCGGACACATTGGCTCATTTTTCTCCACCAACTGCTTCTTCAAACTTTAAACTAAAACAATCTCTGAGTCTTCCTTACTTTTTCAAACATACAGACGTTAATGGACTCACTCGCTCCCTCCCTCTATAACATACATGGAGATACACAAAAGGTTTTGCTACACACACCCAAGATATGCTTTGACACTCTTCCTCACCTTACTTTCTCCAAAGTTGTCTCAGAGACAAGATCAGCCTATCACAAAATGACTTGTCTTCGTCCTGTGTTTCTCTCTTGTCTTTTAGTTGTCCACTGCTTCTGACAACCTGCACCTTTTCTCCTCGCTTTATGTCTGTCTGCAGCCCTGGAGCCCAATTACCCAGCAAGAACACAGAGATCTTATCACAAGCCAGGTCACGCTTCACTGTTCACCATGCTCACTAAACAGGGCTGCAAAAATTCCCAACATACCTGGTGCTGCCTTGAGTGTGTAGTTGACAAAGCAGGGGCCAACCCACCTTTGATCTGGCGTCAAGTCCAAATTCACCCACCATTTGGATTTCAGAGACATTTGCTTGAAGGGTATTTTGCTAATAGTGTCTCATATCTTCTCTACTGAAGCCTGGCAGCTTTTAGCTTGTTAGCTAAAGCTCCCTCAGCACTGGAACAGATGGGAGTGTGATATCTGTGAACTGTGGAGAGCAGTGCTTTGCAAACATTTACACAGTTGACTTTATTCAGTGGTTTCTGTTGTTGTAGCCTAAGGGGCGCTAAGTTCTCCTATTCATTGACCTGAGGCCGGCAACAGAATAAGAAAGTTGTGCAAGGTAAGGTTAATGATCATTCAAGTGCCCTAAGCATTTGACCAAAAATGACTCAATTGTCTGTGAGCAATTGTTTTAGAAACAGCTGCCCTCCCTTGTTGTTTCATGGGACCTGAACACGCCAAATTCATTAGGATTCTTTCTGAAGCCAAATATCTTCATTGGAATGATTTGGCTGTAAAGGTCACCACTGAAGACCTCTTATGACACCAGGGCCTGGGGTGTCTGCCAGATGATGTCACAATCAACACACTCAGGAATTCACTATACACTGACGCAGGACCACTAAAACGTAACCAGACTTGACAGTTCAGTGCTTGCCAGAAAGGTCGAGCCCCAAGGCTTTTCAGAATCAGCCCAGAAGACAGCCAGAAAGCCAATTCTGGGAGTTGAACCGCAGTTCAGTGTCCAAAGTGTGAAGCATAGTGAAAGCAACAGGAGCAGGAGGAGGAGAGATAGCAGAGCTCAAAGGACCCAGAAGTACCAGATTGCTCTTGCAGATGGAAGCTGCTCACTCACAGCTTACTGTATATAGGTCGACTGCATTGGTTCCGGGTCAGTGCATTACAGTAGGGTTTAACGGAGCAAAAAGTCAGAGTGCAGCCAGCGGCAGGGTTGGTGCAGAATACATATGCCTACTTGACTGATTGTTCAGAAGAGAGAAAAGGCTAAGGGAGGGATCTATATGACACAATGGGAAGTTGAGAGACAGAGGGGATATGAGTGCAAGGGGCTATGACGAAAAGGATGAACAAGCTGATGCTGGGATTTAAAAGATGACATGAGGCAAAGAAAGAAGGATGAGTGGAGATGAGCGTCTCCTCCCACCAACAACAGCACAAGTCATTTCAGTGAGTGCCCTAAAACAATATATGTTTGCATTCAGATTAGAATGCCCTCTAGCAGCAGTAGTAATCGTAACAAAAGTCACTTTTCATACAGTTTGCAATCAACATTCAGTGCTGTCATAATTTTAAATTTACTGCAGCTCCATAACCTTGAATGATATATTTATTATTGTAATCATGACAACAAAGCCAAATCACAATCTCTCTGTTTAACCAAGTCGCTTTTTTACCCAAACTTAACCAATTCTTCTGTCATATCAGAAAACACTTCTCTGCATAGTTCTATATTGGCAATATCAGATTAGTGAAGGGACATAAAGGTATGAGTGAATACTTGCCTAACAATCTGAGAAGATTGGAGAATATTTTGCAATATTCACACGTATTACTTTCTAAAATTCTATTAATATTTATATTTTGTTTTGACCGCGAGTTCCACAGCTGATTCTAAACTTAACATTAACATATCCTTTTTTAGTCAAGCCAAGTTGGGAAGCATTTACATTAAATTTGGCATTTCGTAAATCACATTTGTAGTACACAATGTGCAAAACCTTTTGCATTGTCAGTGAAAATAAAGAATAAAGAAATAAGCCTTCATCACTGAATAGAATAAGTATATGTAGAAAATAGATGACCTTTTTTGTTCCAGTGGTATGTTGGGATAAACATTTTACATCTATCAAGAGCTGTGAGGTAATGGAAGTTCAAAAGACACTTGGTTTGATGTTCCAAACCACTTTGCTTTCACCTTTGCTGTCTGCCATCTTTCTCTAACTGCTTCAGTGATGAAATCACACACGCAATGCGACTCTGAAAGATCAGTCGTTTGTTTTTCAAGACATAAACCACCAACTCTGGTGACACTTCACTGCAGCAGGGGAGGCATGAATTTACAGTGGGAGCCATGTGAAAAAACTCGCTTCGGACTGCGGGTTGAGGATGAGACACAGCTGTGCAATTCATATAGATCTAAGATCAGATTATTAGTCTTTTTTTCTCTCTCCAATGCGTCCCCAAGGATGAAGAATTTCTCTGCTCTAATAAAAAGCCTAAATGAATTGTGATGTTGTCAAGAAGGAATAATTGCACTATCAAATACATTACCCAGAAGCTATTAAAATGGCAGAGGTGTAATTAAGTGTTGTGCTGTTGGGACAAGAAGGGGAGGAGGTGTGACTGTACCACCCAAACACTGCTGTCATGATGACTTCCAAGAGGAAGAGTTTGAAGTGCAGCCTGCTGAATGTGATCTATTTGTAAGTGAATGTTTATCCTTTTTCAAACAAATTTCTATCTAGCTTTAATGGGATGCTCATGAGCTCCTAATTGAATAACTGTGTCATTTTCCAGTGGCATGTTTCCCTTTGATTTATAACTCCACACTGTGGTCATAATCTTAATGTCCCCTCCACTCCAGTTTAAAGCCAAGTTCACAATACCCCAGCCGCTTGCATCCATATTTTGGGGCCATCTCCAATCCTCTGCTGAGCAGACAGAGGAGATTCATCATTATTACTGCAGCGACAGGTCTATTACCTCCGGAGACTAAGAAAACAAGAGAAGAAACTTTGCAAAGGAGCCATTGTGGAAAACTCATTTAAGGACTGTGCCAAACTTTTCACTTTCCTTGCCTTTGCTGTGATGTAATTAAAGTAACGCCTTACTCAACACTGCTGGCTTTGTGAAGCTTCTTCTCTTCCGCTGGTGCACTCCATTATAATTTGTAACTGTGATGGGCTTGTGAGAACTGTACCATTTATGTTATTTTTTAAGACTTTCCTTTCATATGTGCAATGCATGAAAAAGCGATGGTAACCCAAAGGTTGTAGGAGTAGAAGAAGAAGAGTTTTCAATTTGAAACCACAGAACCACTAGGAAATTGTGCGCCAGGAAAGCGAATGAGTGAGTCATGCTTTCTTTTCCCTGTGCAAATAATTGGAGTGCCCTTGAGCAAGTCATTTACCCCTCAATTGGTCCAGTGGAAATGTTCAGTGTAGAGACCTGTGGTTTTTCTGGAAAGACCAGAACTATATGTAGCCGTGTGAATGTGTTACAGGGAAAAACAAACTCAGAAAACTGAGGGTAAAATACAGTAGTTAGAGGGAGAAAAAAATGGGTGTAACTATTAAAACAGCTAAGAAGCAGAAACAAACTGCTAATCAAATCAGATGCCATTTGATTACAAGCTTACCTATCACGTTACATGAAAAACCATAGACTGATATCTGTTATCAGGACCATCCATGATATTTTATTCTTCAACGGTGTGCCCCCCCTCCCTTTTCCAATTTCCTTTTCTCTATCCTTTGTTATCCCATGAGTGTCATCACTTCCTTATCTTCTCCAATGGGTGTGGGGGGAGGCAAGCATTCACATCATGTACAGTAGCACTCTGATATATTCCTTTCCGTCCTTGCAGGGCCACAATCAGATAGAGCATAGCTACTACTACAAGGGGTTGTTTTTCATTGTCTCTACAATCACATTTAACTGCATTGTTTCCAAGTCATTCGGCTTGGTCTGTTCTGTTTATTTATTTCTTGGGGTAAGTAATGTATAAATGGTAAGGGAGCCAAGGAAAAAAAAAAAAAAAAAAAAAAAAACTTTTCTCGAGGCCAAGTTCCTAACAAGAAAATGTTCCATTAATGAAGCTACTCAGTTAATATCCTTCACTAACATTGAGGCTAAGATGCAGCTGTTTGCTATGAAATAATTTAATATAAAAGAAAGAGTTGAGGTTTTCTGTTTCTTTTTTTGAAAAGTTTTCACAGAAGTTTAAATACGCATTGGAGCAATATCTATTGATCTCTCGTCATCAGTATCGACACTAGAATCTCTGGCTTTGTTGTTGTTGTCGACACACCTGCTGCCTTGCTTGCAATGCTACTAAGACGCCATGCTGCCATATCAGTCCCAACAGAGAGGTGATAGGTGGTGCACTGCTGCACAAACAAACCTGGGTAAACGCACTGCTGGGATAGGATCGAAAAGCCCGTCCAGGATGGGGACCAAACACCTCTGTGCTAAGATGGCCGCCTGCAGGAATCATCGGCGTGTGAGATCTTGAGTAAACGGGAGAGAATCTTGCCGTGTAATGTCCTATCTTCGACAGGGCTGGGGATGCATGACACACACTGGCAAAGGAGATAAGTGCTCAAGATGGGAGAGAGGTGTGACTGTAGATAAGCCCAAGCAGAGGCTGAGGAAAGGGGGGTAGAAAACGGAAGAGGTGGGGTGAGAGGTAAAGTGATCAGATTCAACCATACAGCAGAGTTACTGTACCCTAAATGTTGCTGCATAGTTACTTGACGTCTGATTCAGCTTTACCAGCTTTCACTGATTTGAAGATATTAAATTTGTTATCTGTGTTTGACAGTAATTTATCGTCAAGCCTCCTGACTGACTGTATCAGAGCTCTATGTGGCTGTAATTCAGTCTGCGTTGTATTGGTGATCTATGAAAAAAATCCTCTGAGGACATAAACTTCATCTGACTGATACTTAAGTGTGGGATCACTCTTTAGCTGAAGCACATCGCATAGATTAAGCAAAACTCCTACAGCATTGTAATTCAGTTATGAAGTCACTTTCCTCACTGAAGACTTTATCAGTTTCAGCCAGATTGGAACAGGCTGGCGTTCTTGGATCCAGGACTACGGTACCTTAAGGCCTTGATCTGAGAGCCATCTGTGCTTACTCCACTCATGAGGCAGTTGTGTGTTTCATAAGCTTTCCACAACCTAATAGCTTTATTTATGTGTCCCAGTGCATGCTGACAGAAGAGGCATGAAAACAGCACACACCAGCTGAACATCGTTACTGCGCTATGCAGGCCAAAATACAGACAAAAGGGAACACGGTGAAATAAATCACAGAGAATACTTTCCTTGGATCATTTAAGTCTTCTGCCATGAATTTCACATCAGGAGTCTTGATGAGGTTTAAAGCCTAATAAGAATATCTACTATTAATATCTTCAGTCCAGTTGATGAAATATAGATTAAGACAGTCATTTTCCAAATGAATGCCTGCCATCTGATATGAGCAAATTTACAGTAGCTATTAGGCTATGATAGGGCAGCTGATAAGTGTGCGCAAGAGAGGTCCTCTCAGGCAAATAGAATTTGACATGCAGCAATTTGATGAATTTACTCTTTGTGGTTCTTGTCAAAGCCTTGTCAACTTTGCGCTCAGAATGGCAAATAGGCGGTGACTTGATATCAGTCAGTGTTGCTTCCACCAGCTTCCAAACTGGATCACTGCTCATTACTGCTGCTTTTAGTGGTTGTTTGTATTGCCTGTAATTTGTTTCAGTTTTTACTTATTGCTGGCGTCGGCATAATTCTGTTGTCCTTGAAAAGTCTTAAAAAGACATACTCAGAGTTTGATATATTATAATATATGACATTCATAGATCAGTACTGATGTGTCAGAGTGTCAGAAGTACATTGCAGCTGCACATTGTCAAGGTGGAAATAGTTTTACCTATTTTGTATATTGTTGGGTGGTTTAGTCTAATGGTTTCCATTCAAGGGATCCCAGTAGGAGAGCATAAAAAAGCAGTCACTTTGTTACTTGAATCATTATCTTTTCCTTAATCTTTGCTCTTTTGGGAAATACTCAATACCTCAATATTGTACTTAAATACAATACTTAAGTAAAAGAACAACTTCCATCTCAGGAAACTTTCACTTTTGTTAAACTACAGGATGGTAAATATATTTATTTTAGTCAGTGGCGCATCAGCATATTGTTTTGCAAGTAGTTCCATATCAGTCGGCTGCTATCAGATAAGTGCTGTCTGGTGTTGGTCTCTTATTGTCTTTTTATTCTAATTTGCACTGGTATCCCCAAAGCCTTAGTGGACTTGACATTTTGTGTGTGTGTGTGTGTGTGTGTGTGTGTGCGTGTGTGTGTGTGTGTGTGTGTGTGTGTACAGTCACTACAGGCACATCCACTATTACATTATCTCAATCTGATAGACCCACATTGTCACAATGTGAAATGTCAACAGTGAGGGTTAAGTGTCTATTTTTATCTCCTCATCTTGCTCCTGCATGTGGGAGGTGACAGCCATAGTGGTGGCCTGTCATAGGCTTTCACCTAGCTCTAGCTTTAATCAATGCTGAGTGCGGCTCTCTGTCATGGCATTGAGGGAGAACGTCTGGAGGGTCCGCTTTAGCCAACATTCAGACTGGAGCAACTGTGCCGAACTGAAAACATCTTTGCATGTGGGTGGAATCAAAGATCAGCAGAAAAAGACCAGACAAGAGACTTTCAGACAGTTTCTGACATGTGCATGCAGGAATCAAAGCATGTGGCATTAAAGTCAATTTGTCCAATCAAAGAAAAAGCTAAAAGCGTACTGCAAATGTAACATCTTTTGGTTAAAATTACTAATAGAATATGATTTTATATGAAATGAATGTAATGTGGGTAAAATACCATAATTTATATAAATGTCATTACTTAATACTAAAAACTAACAAAAACTAATTTTGTCATGGCTGCAGATGAAAACAGAAAAGCAAAGTCATTGCAGAGAAAAAATGTTTTTAAAGAATTGATGGCAGTTGAAATATGTTGGACAGGATTATATACAGTATATTTAAGACACATTAATATGTTTGGGTTTTTGTTTTGTTTTTTAAAATCCCCATAACACCAAACTTTCGGCTTCGCTTTCCATTCACAAAATAGAAATAAGGGCACTGTGAGAAATCCCAGAGACACAGGAAGGAAGTGAGTGGTGAAGTGATAAATTGTGGTACCTGAGTGTATCTGTTCCCTGTTTCTCCAACAACCGCCACCAGCCATGAATGATACAAATTACTTTCTGCTACAAATTAGTTCTGTTTGCACGTCACACCCTGGAGTTATGTCCATGTCTTGTACTTCTGTATTTTTTATTTATTTATTTATTTTTTTTGCTTCTTGTCACGCTCCATTTTTCTTTGTCACCTGTTGCAGCCAATTATCGATATTGGCTGTGTTGTTGTCTGTATCCCTGCCAGGATCGTGACGTGTTGTTGCAGTCGAACAAGAGAAGTAATTAATTAATGACAACTCCACACAGGACAGAGGTGTGAGTGCTGATGAATTTGACCTGGCCTGTGAGGACTGTTTGCTTTTGGCTCATCCTGAGAATGATTAACATCAAATTTGCTATCAATCTTCCATCTATGTGGGAAGAGAATACTTAATGTCAGGCTGTAAAATGTACATTTATTAGTAAGAAATTGTGGCAATTGCATACTCGTGTGCCTCATAGCAGCATGGCGTAGCATAAAACTGTCAAAAGCCTAAAATGATCCATTTATCTGTTTGGTTTCAGACATCAGCTTGTTTAGTTGAAGTATATTGTTTCCTCTATGTTCTGGTCTGTTTATAGATCAGCATCTCATTCTTCACATTTAAGAAGCAATGACGATCAAGGTGGCCCTGCTGTTGGTCATAATCAAGATGGCAGTGATTGAAATTGCAACTACTTGTGACATTTCTTACTTTGAGATGAAAATGAGATGCAGTTTTGCACAAAAGTAGAAGAATGGAATTTAAATGACAGAACTGGGAAGATAAGAGATGTAGAGATCAGACACTAGCCGATGAAAAATAACGCCAGTGAAGAGAATGAAGAGACAAATTAGAGTAGAAAGAGGAAAAATGAAAAACAACCAGGGTCACGGAGAGGTGGTGGCAGGAAAGATGGAAAACAGAAAAGGAAAATTGCAATGCAGAAATGGAGAGTGGAAAGCACCGAACCAATGAAGGTGAAACATACGGAATAAATAGATAGAACACGACAAAAAGACAAGAACAGGATGAAAGACCATAAGCTGATGTAAAAGTAAAAGGAAAACTAGTAAATAGAGCAAAGAGAAATGAAGTAAAAAACAAAAGTAAAGTAGAACCTATGGACAGTCTGTGACAGGTGGCAGGGACAAACAGCAGAACAACAGAGAGGAAGAAGAGGAGATGACAGAGAATTTAAACTGGACAAAAAAAGCAGATTGGATGCAGAGAATGAGAGAGAGATGGAAGTTTCATACAAGGGATGAGTAGCAAAGGATGAAAATGACAGAGGATAAGAAGGCACAAGAGAGGCTGAGAGAAGGAGAAAGATGGAGGGGGTTTGTTCTGTTTGTCCTGACTCTGAGCCGCCTGCTAAGCAGATGATGATAAATGAGGCGGTGGGGAGGCCGGCTCCCCGCTCTGTTCGCCGGATGGAGAGCCGCACACGAGTCTTTTCTCTCTAATTACCTCTCACTTACCATTAGCGCTGCCACAGCCACTCAGTTCCACCATCAGTCCCCAGCCCCGCCTGGCACACCAGCTCTCATTGGTCCCTAGTATCGAGGGTCTTCACCTTAATCTGCTGATTGGTTGTCTCCGATCGGTTCACGCTCATAGACACTGGCTAGACATTGGCTTGATGTGTGTGTGTGTCTGTGTGTGTAAACTTGCACACACAGATGGATGCACAGTCATTAGGCTGTAGGTTGTCATCCATTGGGTCCATAAGGTTCACAGAAACAGGAAAAAGGCCTGTTTGGACATTCTCTACATCTGGCTACCACAGAATCGAGTAAACTTTCATCAAATCTTACACTGTGTCCTTGGTTACCGTGTAACCCCATTTTAAATCTAATGAATCATGATGGCTGTTTAAGCACTGATTCATGAATCCAGTGTCAAATATCATTTATCTGTTCTATTTACAGCTGAGAATAACTGGAGGAGAGGAAGCGTTGCATTAAAATACCAGTTAAATCAATCAAGTTTTCACTCAGTGATTCTGTAACTGAGACCTTCCACACTTTTGGATACTCAGCTAGTGATTTTACTGTATAGTTTCTCATCATGCCTGCCACCTCTCAAACTCTGTTTTCTAGCTCTTGTTTTGAATAGTCATCCTGTCCATCGCTGGTTCAGGATGAACTCAGTTTCAGCAGGCATTATTACGTAAGACCTTTCTTTTCCATCTTGTTACTTATCTATTATTATTAATGAGATATGAGGTCCATTTCCAGTCTCAGACTCTCCAAACTATTCATTCTCATCAATCAATTATTTCATTGTGGATTCTTTGTGGCCACCAGAGAATATAAATACACACATAAGGAGCTGTGGCGCAGGGCTGCATGACTTATTGTCACAGGAAGTAGATTTTCCTCCTCGGATCCAGGATGATAATGTGCCATGACAGTCATCAAAACAATTTAATGATGTTATGTTTGGCATCATGTTTTCGACTTATTTCTGATGAGTTCTGTAGTTTGGACATTTAACTCTCCAGAATTAAAAAGGCAACAATTTATTAGTATGTTTCATGGTCCACACCAGCTGAGTTTAAACTCACATGTCAAATCTGCCCTAAAAGGAGTGCAGAAACTATAGGGTATTGTGGTAATAAGTCACACAGCTCTTCATTTATTTAATTCTACATATAAGCAGATTTGTAAGAGATTATCTCACTGGCAGAGTTTAAATAATAATAATAATAATAAATAATGCAACGTTACTCAACACTGTCAAAGTGTGTCAGTGTCACAGAGCGAAACATTAAGCACAGTGAGCTTTGCTAACGTGTGATGCAGGTGACACAGTACATCAGTAACATTGCACAAATGTCCCCCAATGACCACCTACCTGCTATGTGCTTCAGTTAATTCTACTCGTTTAATGACATGAATAATCTTCTTTCCTCTTCCAGATCCAGTGCCCCATGGAATTTTTTTCTCCATAGCTCCTCTCCATCTCGGTACGGTTGTTATTGATTGAGCCAGAGGAGTCTGGACAGTCAGTAATTAAACGGAACGACTGGTGGGTGTAAAATTAGCCTTAGTGTCATTAGACTGGAACGACAGAGTGGGTAAAAGAACAAGTGCAGCCGAGATGACTGATGACTGAAGGCCAATTAAAAGGAGAGCAAAGAAAGGATGAGAAGAACGGCTGAAGATGTGGCAGAGAAGCATATGGATTTGTCTTGGATAATGAACTCTTCAACCACCATCGATCTGCCAGGAAAGAGACGGTGGATCAAGGATCCACTTTGAAGGAGCTCAGGGGATTGTGTGGATGGTTTGTTTTAGATCTCCAGATGAATTCGTAAACATTAAATTGGTTTCCTTTTAACACTGGGAAATTGTTCTTCTCAAGATAATCCAAACCACTCCATTAAACACAACAGACTTTCTCAATGTGTCAGACGTCCTGAATAAACGATCTCTGGAGTTAAGATCATTAATGTGCATGAGGGTATTCATCACCACTTTTTAATGAATGGTGTGACCTTCAAGCCACCAAAAGAGTACAAGAGTGTTGTGCTGTGTAATGATAAGCCCATTGTTTTCTCTGCCTTAAAGTGAGTAATGGGAGAGAAGCTTTAGAGGATGAAGAATTTTACAGTGACAACGGGCAGAGGGCAACTCTTTCCCCGGGGTGTAAACAGGGTGTGTTTCAGTGAATCTGAAGCCTTACAAGCTTTATATTGTCTTGTTTGTTTAATCCGAGGCATTGTCATCTCTAGACTAGACTAGCTAGGTAGATTCTTTGAGATATGAATACAGGAAATGTGACATTTATGATTATAGATAAGACATTTATGATTACAGTATTAGCATATCCTGGTCATATAATGTTTCTCTCAGTTTGGACTGAAAAAAAGTTTAAACAAACGTAATAGTTTACGTGTTTTGATTGTTTATAAATGTAAATGTAATTCATCAGATAATTGTGAAGGGTGTCTGGAGCAGTGTAAACATATGGGAGAACACATCTAGAGGAATTGTCATTGGGTAATGATGTAGTTATGATTTGTTTTATTTCAACAATTTTACATATGTTTGCTTATGTTCCATACCCAGTGGGTCATTAAAGGAAAATCTAGCATATAATAGAGGAACAAATTCCTGCCCTGCGTTTTTTTCCTTTTGTAAACCAAAAACATATGGGGTGCATTTCTTTAATACCCATGCTTAAGTGTTTGTAACATTTCAGTAAAGTCCCTTGTAAGGCTCTGTCCAACAAAAGGCGCTCTCTGAATGAAAAGGCCATGACATCAGCTCTGTTGCAGGCTAATCTCTGGAACCAATATTTCTCCCTGGCTGCTCACCTTGGCTAGTTTGAATTAAATCAAGATTTGAGGTAAGGGCGAAGAAGAAAAAATAGCTCAGAATAGAAATGAATTTCGACTGTTCAATACATGCTCTCTCTGATTTCCCTGAGTAATGGATCTTGTCACATTTATTGGATTTGACACACCATCTTGTGATTTGGCTGCCGTTATCCATCTGAAAAACTGGGGAAAATGCTGATGTGGAGTTTTACGCATGTTACATAACAAATTTTGAATGCTGATAACAGAGTCTGACAATGCCGTTAATGGAATCTGGGTCTCTGTGTTAGGACAAGACCTTGGTATTAGTAATACTGACCATTCACAGCCACATTATCACATTTGGCCAAATGTGTTGTATCAGTTTGAGTCCGGATGTAAGTTCACTCTTAGGGAAATGTCTCTTTGAATCTGTGCAACATCTAAAGTTCTTCTCCATCAAAGTGAGTCAAAAAATCTTAAAGTTGAGTCTCTCCCTTCCTTCTTAGATCCAAACAGACTGAATTATTAAAATCGAGTGTAGGGGTTACCATCAAAGGAAGCTGCATGCCCTATGCTGTGATTGTACACAGAAATATAGAATAAGTCATGGAGAAAGTGAAGCAGAGACATCCATGCATGCATTGGTATCCAGAAAACACTTATATTATTTTTTGCCAGGCTTTGACAGTAGGCTAATGGATGATATAGAGATATACAAAGAAGATGTTTTAGAAGTCGTCACAATAATGAAATGATATGTTGTGCTGTAATAAGTGCTGTGCAGGTAGTGGATCTTCAAGTGTGTTTGACCTGTGCTTTTCCAGAATACCCTCTCCAGTCAAGGAGCAGAGGCACAAGTGCTGTCGTCTCACCTCTCATATAATGTAACCCTGTCACCGGAGAAAATAGCCTAATAATGCAACCCTAAGTACAGGCAGTTAAATGTTTTAGATTGCATAAATGTTCACTAGCTATTCTTCTGCCAACTTGAGAAGCTTTGCTCACCCCAACTGCACTTGCTCACTTGTGTCAGGGCAGCCATGTTTTTTAACATGAATTAAGGATTCTTATAAAATGTATTATTTGTGCTTTCAACAATATCACATTTGTATCAGGAATCAGGAAGTGCTGTTATGCCAATTTAAATACAGTGTTTGAGATTTTAAAATTTGTAATATGTTTTTGATGCCAATGGTTACGCTGATATACTTATTTAAAGGCTGCATCGACTAATTATGTGTACTTTTTCTAGACCACTATTTGTTAAAGCTTTAATTAACTAGTTTTTCTATGCTGTGTCTCTTGTCTGTATTATTTTCTTCTGAAGAGCTCTCTGAAGATAAGTTGCACTTAAATTCTATTAGGACTGGGTCACAGGGCTGCCTCACTTCCACACATCAGTTGCATCAGCTTCAATTTAATGCACTTTTCACAGTCTAAACTGTCTTGGTGCTCTCAGAGCCCCTTATCTAATATGATTTATCAGCAATTCACCACATGTGGCTGGGAAAGTACAAGCTGAGAAGCCAGAAAATGTTTCTGATCAGTCCTTTAAAGCTGTAAGTTGACTGACATCTTAGATAACAACCAATGGTCTGGTGTCTTACTCCAACTCTAGCACAAAAGCAGCTCAGACAGCATCAGGGAGTAGCATTCTTTGGAAAAATGTGCAAATTGCCCCTACTTTCTGTGAAAATGCCCTTTGTTCAGTCTGCAAGTATTGATGAAACGCACTTAAAATGTTACCATGGAAACAAGAAAAGTAGTGTTTTTATGTGTCATATTAAGTTTTCACTGGCTGTGCCCATTTTTATTGATCAGTTTATTTCTCATCAAACATTTATTTCCAGTTGAAAATATTTTCCCATCCATGTCTCAATTTGTTTCTGAAGCTTTGTGATTTCAGGTGAGTAGCAGTGAGAGAGTGAACAGATAGGTGTCTAGTATCTTGCTTAAGGCCAACCAGCACGGCCAAAGTGGTCAGGGGATCAAACTTGTGACATTTTGCTTCCATTACAAAACTAAATGTGAATGAAAACAAGACTACATCCACATATGCACACACAGATCCTGTCACCTCCATTGTCCTCATAATCTGAATCCTTAAATAAACCCAGCGCCGAAGGCACTGAAGCTTATTAATATTGCAGCTCCGTCGGTATTCATTATGAATGAGAACAAGTGTGAAGACTCAGAACGGGCTGCAAAACAGCACAAGGCTATGGCTGTAACAATGCAGGTCACACAGATAATCAGCATGCCCCGCCAACCTCCGCTTAACTGACAGCCTCACACTTGCCACTGCTTGGAAAAACCTTGACAGGTTCCTCCATCCTCAATAATGTGTGAGTAAAATACCTGTTAGCATGGCAGACAGAAAGAGGAAGAATGTTGTTATCACGTTTTTTTATGTCACCCTCTGCGATATAGTGAATTTTGAAAAATGTTAATGGAAGCCGTTGACGTTTTTGTGTGAGGCATTAGGTATGGACAATATGAAGTATGATAGATTTTTCTGCTTCGGCGTTAGATGAGAAACATTAGTCACTCAATTAGGAGCTTGCTAAATGGGATTAAATGTCAAGGTGTCTGTTTCTATCTACTCTCTATTTAACTCTCCCACTGTTTTGTACTGTCACAGTGGGTATTCACATTTGCTGAGCAGAATAGGGGGATCACTCAGAGCTCCTGGAATGTCTCTTTATAAATGATTTACATTTTTTCCATTAAAATGTCCTGTGACATCTGTGACGCCTGACCTGGCACTGAAGCTGGTGGCAGTGGAGTGCCACAAGGTGCTGGACGGGGTCCTCTCACATTTGCCCTATGCTGATGTCAACTGTGAGTCCGACAACTATGGTTAAGTGCTTCCTGATTTAGATCGACCAGGGAAGGGTGAGGGAGAAGAAGACGCAAGCATGTGACTGGAAAAGGAGAATTATTTTCCAATTTTCAAGAGAAACGTTATAGATTAAAAAAAAATTTCTCTTTGTTTTTTGTTGAGAGATCAAAAGATCAAAACCACTGCTATGTCTATACAGTACATATAAACCTAGAGGGGGGTGACATTAAGCTTAGCTTAGCATAAGAACGGAGCCCAAGAGATGGCAACTAGCTTGACCTTCACAAAAGTGATCACTGAATTCATGAATCTCGTTTCTTTTAGTCTAGGCCGATGTTTTACCTTTGGTAAGAGCGACAGCTAGTCCATGCTTATGGTGTCAATCTTCACATCTAGCTCTTGGAAAAAAAATGCCAAGAATCGTATTTCCCAGAATGTTAACACCCATAAAAGGGTTATTATAGTCTCAACAAATTGTTGAAACTGATCCTTCACTTTGCCATGTCCTGTCAGAGCACCTTGTCTCAACAGCAAATATCCAATTAAAGGAACAAGAGTCTCTCAAAATGCATACATCGTCAGTATGATTTTTAAGTCAAACTGACATGTCCTGTTTTCACTTCTCCTTTACTGTCACGCTCACTTTTACTTTTATTACAAGCTTTTCTCTGGCCTCAGCTTGTCTTACATTTGAATATTCAGCGAATAGACACACATTTGTGCACACACACACAGTCTCCTAAAGTCTTTTGCCTTTTCTCTCACCTTCTTCCAACACACGCATAACTTCTCTGTTTCTCTGTCACTATCTCTCCTTCTGGCACACACACAGACACACACACACTCACTTCCATTCTCTGGTGGAGAAATGACTGTATCTGTGCTGCCAGGTGTGCTCTCAGCAGTGGCTGTGACCCCAGACAGAGATCTGCTCCCTGCTGCACCACAGGGGATACAACGACAAAGCTGCTCCAAACATTTATTTTCTCATCTGTCCTCTCCATTGAAACTGCTAGTAACTTTCATGGACAGGAACAATGTACTGTTGACAGGCATTTTCCTGTTTTAGCACTTTAGTTTCACAGATTTACTCGAGTTTGCAGGTTTTCTTGCACACTTGCACATATATAGCTATATGCAAAATGAATTACAGCTGCGTTAACCAGTATTGAATGACAGTGTATCAAATAATAACGTGAAAACAATGACACAATTTGAAAGGGTTCACTGATTGTAGCGAGCTCAAAAGGAATTATCATCTTACCTTGACTTCATAAAGTAGCCTGAAACATGACAGAAATGAATGATAATGTAACTGCACAATGTAATAATAAGCGATTGTTTCCTAGTGTCGGTGTTGTTCACAGCATGTTTTCACTGTCACCAAATTGTCAAAGAAAATCAGTTATTACAGGTTTAAGTAGTGTTTTAACAATAATAATTTCAATACTATGGAAAGACATCAAAGCTGTACTGCAAGACTTTTACAAATGAATGCCTCTGTTACATTACAGCTCTTGTCAAAGGAGTTCCCACAGTGCTAATTAAACCTGTCAGTGTTTGATAAATATCTAAATTTATTCAATCTATTTTACAGTATACAGAGCATTTAAATCTGGTCTGTTGTTGTGACATTTCTGTAGTAGTGGGCTCGCGCAACTAGGAGCATAATGGAGTGTCCGATGTCATGAGCATGTCATTGTCATCAACATTGTTTGTGTAATTACTCTCATTGCCAGAAGGTGGAGACAAAAGGTCTGCACTGTAGCTTTAAATGAATGACTGTTTAATTAATGTTTGACGTATTCAAGGGTTTAGGTTGTGAGGCATAACAGTACCTTTGCTTGTGGCTGTGGATTAAGCCATGCTTGCTGCCTTTAAAATCTCTAAAAGTAAAACTGGAACAAACCTCTCATGTTTTTCATAACAACTGAAGATATAGAAAAAATACATTCAATAAGACGTATAGGCAGTGCTCTCTAGGTTACAAAAGGGGAGCGTCTAGCAAATATATTGCGACTACACTGTATGTTGAACTCCCTGAGCCTTGGAAGTGAGTCAGTTACACCAATTGATGGAGAGCAGACAGCACTGTAATTTTGCTCATGGCAGTGTGGACTATAGCAATACAAGTACAAAATTCAATCAGCTTTAAAGATGACAACTGTGGCAAACCACTGAACTACAATCCAGTCCAAGTCAAAATCTGATCCAGGAGCAAAATGTTGAGGCTTGTCTTTGACAAAGATGGACATCCAAACAGCATCAAAATCCATGTCAAAAATGCTGCAAAACAAGGATGTTTCAAGTTGCGAGTGAAAAATCATTTTATGGTATATCTTGTTTCTCTTGTCACATAGTAATGCTGACTTTTTAATATAAGTTTTCAAGTCAAATTTATGTTTTATGAACCCCGAACAAATCACATCATGATCTCATTAGGTTATATCATGGATATAATGTATAAATCATAGATCAAACTAAATAACAATAATAATAATAATAATAATAATAATGAGAAGAAGAAAGAGAGGAAAAAGAATTGTTCTCCCAGTGGGAGTAAGCTTAAGTGTATACAGGCAGTTATGTGATGCTTGTATCAAAAATAGTGATGTGTCTGACAACAGGTACAAATCTGCCGCTGCCATATTTTCATTTCAGAAACATCAAGAGCCTTATTTTCTCCCAGCAGAAAAAGTGAAAGGAAAGTCCCCGACATCCTGTACATGCAGAAAGCTGGTGCATCAAATAAACAGCAGTGCTACAGTAGGAGATCTCTCTCTATGCAACAGGTGTCTTTTACTACAGATTTGCCCTCTGAATAATTCATCGGGCTCTTCCACCTTTAAAAAGACGCGTATCTTATTCATTATTTAGGCGCCTTTTCACTGTGGTGGGAGGCACCTTCAATTATTCAGCAACAATATAGAGCCAAGCAAGGGGTTAATAGGGCTTTTGCTGGCAGCGTGCGGTAGGGGAGGTAAAATGGGTGGTGATGTGGGAGGGGAGGGGTGGTGGTGTGGGAAAGATTTATGATACAGGTCTAGTGGTGAGGTGAGAGATTGTGGCACCGGGGGGAATAGAGCCGTGAGACTGAGAGAGAGATTGAGGCGGAAAACGTTTTGCGATGATGGGGAAGCATCGGGAGAACCACACCACACCCCAACCAACATGAGATATAGGTGGTGTCGTGAGTGTTTGTATTGAAAGAAAAAAAAAAGTCAATCTCAGAAAGTCATTATATTTGGTCCTGTGAGTTGAAGCTAAATGTTGCGGGACATATTGCACGCTTAGTTGTACTAGCGGGGGATCCTTCAATGGAGCCTGCCCCTAAGTTTCTTTCATTTTTAGTTTAGTTTGTCCGAATACAGTTGTCTTGTGATTTCCTTGCTTTGACATCATAGAGTGAGACTGATTGTTGATTTTGCAAATCCAGAACACTAGCTGGTGTTCTAGCCTTTCCCCTTTACCTTGTGTTGTGATTTTTTGTTTTGTTCCCTGTTTTGTTTTTTGGGGGGGGGGGGGGGGGGGGCTCCACCAGCATCAACAAATAAAATGCCTTATTCAACCACTGACATCTATTATGTCACAGTACTGTAAGAATCCCTTTCAAACCACTTTACAATCAATTTAATGTGATTTTCCTTTTTTTTTTTTTTTTAATTATTCTCACAAAATTTTGGACACTACTTAAACAGCAAGTGGGCTTTGGGAGTAAATTCTATTGCATTAGACTTAAAATGTGTGAATTACCAGTCAAGGTATAATTGTAGAGCAGCTGAAGGAATCACCATAATTTAACCCAATTGCATGGTAATGTGATAATCAAAAAAGGTGGAGATACAGAAGAGAAACCCGTGATGGGTGATTAATCTAAGATGTAAAACCCCAGAACAAAGGAGAAAAACACTCAGACTCTTGATGTGTGTTGAATAATGCTAAAATAATCTCCCCTGTTACAATACTCATGCTCTTCAGCAACAAGTAACGCAATATTCAAAAGACAGTTATTCCCAGAATAACTCCTGTGGAAAAAAGGGAAACCAAACAACTGATCTTACAGTTCATTTCAATTTGTATCTTTTCAAATTGCAAAGTGTCGCAGCAAATTAAAACATTTAGTGAAAACACAAATCTCAAAGACAACATGGGTTGTCTGGTTGGTCAGGAATACAGAAGACTTTCCTCGCCACACAAAATCTTTCTTGTAGTTTGAGAACTTCTCTCAACATACCCCCTTTAGGTTTAAAATAACTTGGCTTCTGATAAAAAAAAAAATGTTCTGGTTTCAAACAAATCCCTGTCCCTGTGCCCCTCAGCTCTGGTTCGCTCTGTTGTCTCTCTTATCTCCTTCTTCGTGGCACTCATCACCTACTTCTTTCCTGCACAGCCAGGAGGTGAAAAAGGTGCTGTTGCCCAGGGCTCCGGCACTACATTTGCCTGACAATATTGACTGGTGCAGGTCGTTCAATACACATTCAGGATTAGACAAATGTGGATTTTGAGGGTCTAATTTAATCTAATGTTTTAAATATTCACCAAAGTTTTCAATTAAAAAATGTTTAATCCAATGTTTGAGAGTTATAAACGTCTGATTGTTTATTTTTTTTAGGATTTAGAGAACAATATACTTTAGGTTTTAATTCTGAATTAGCATATAAATAAATCTTCAGTATGATTAAACTTGATTTGTATACAAACAGAGGTTAGTGCATCTCAAATCGATTTGTGATTTACCAATTACCAGCCACTAGCTTTTAATAAAACTGGTGCCAGGGATACTAAAAAAGAAAAAAAAAACTTTAATATATAGAGATTGATAAAATATTAAAATGTTAAAGGAGAAAAAATAAGGTCACATCTCAAAGGCAAACTTTACACTATGTTTGTATGTTAACTGCCTGGTCCACATTCAACCTACAACTTGTTACCATTTAGATAATAATCTTATGTAAGTTACTTACAGTGAGTAAACAGATGGATACAGTGTCTCATTCAAGGACACTTCTAACACATCACATGGCTAATTGGCAGGCACATGTTTACTATTTCTAGTGTCAAACTTGTGACTTTTCAGTTACGGGACCTTTTGCTCCACTGCGTCCACCCAAACATGTGCTACACCATCCCACTTTGTCTCTTTCAGTTACCTTTCTGCAGGATTCAAGTGGTTGGGAAACAGCCATCACATCCAGCTTCTCCGACCATTAATTCATTACATTAATCTGCACAGTCCACCCCGTAATTGATCAAAAGCTATCATTTTGCAATGTTATCGTTATCATCACTAATTGATTTGATGATCCATGCGTCCCATAAATAATGTAATAGATGGGAGATTAAGAATTTAACTGTCCATTGCCATTAATGTGATCAGGACGTAATAAATGAATGAGCTACATTTCATTTAATTTAATCAAACTCAATTTTATGCAGTCCAGTTTCAGCCCCATATATCCTGCCAGCATGCACATAATAAATGCTCGAGGTTGAGCGATGTGGCGAAGTTTTTAAATATCTTTCCGATAGACTTTAGTTTTGGACACCATATTGCCACTCTATACAAAATATGAATTAATGTGAGTGGTTTTTAAATGAATGCATACCTTGTAAAACACAGAGGTTGAACACCATTATCCCTTAGTCAGACAAATATACTTGCTCTAGTATGATGCTAGGACTTTATTTTGAAAAAAAAATAATGGTAAGGCTGTCATCATATATTGCCTTTTTATTTATAAGTAATTGTAAATAAAAGGAGTAAAAGCACCATTTCAAGTATACAGATACAGAAACTTGCTGAAGTGGTCAGGGGATTTTCACCATCTCTCTCTCTCCCTCTCTGTGTCTCTCTCTGTCGCTCTCTTTGTAATGCAATTAGAAATGCAGCAGCTCCCCCTATTGGCACAGATCAGGTGGGAGCTTTTTGGAGATCAAAGTTTCGCAGGTTCATCAAACACAGCTGTAATGGACACCGCAGCCAGGAAACCAGTCCTGACCAACATTTGACACGTATGAAATGGTAATCTTTGTACATGATCTGTGCACTGCGGTTTGCCTAAATGGTACAGTCAACAGAGCGCTGCCGGACATGTCATTAAGGCATTCATGAGTGTAATTAAGCATGCCTAATCTCAAATGTCATCAATAACTGGCTCATTCTGCAATTTATCTGAACTTATTCACTTTTTTTCTATACAGGAAAATTATATCAATTTACTGAGATCAAACAGCAGCGGAAATCCTTCAGTCTCGAGTGTAATTACTGGTTTATTGAGACAAAAGCACCCTTTCTGCCTTAACAGTTGAATCTCAAGTGCTCCGCTCTTGAGCTCCCTTTGTGCGACGGTGCCTGTGACGCACATTCAAGATGTTCAGCGTGTTTCTTCCCCTGGTGAAAATTGAGAGGTTGATGCCTCTCTCTTTACAGCTGGAGAGTGATAGACAAAGTGTGAGTGGCTCTCGGTCTTTTGGGCCTTTCCTCCTGATTTTGGAAAGCCCACATGAGTACCCCACTTCATCTCAAGCTACATTCACAGTTAAGCCCCAACTGTCCCTATTTTCCACTGGCATGTGATCAGGGTCTGATGTTTCCTAATCAGTAGGATCAGGATAAAAGTGCATATAGCCACTTTTTGGAGGATTCTCTCGTCAGCCATCTGGATAAGTATATACAAGATACAAATTTAGATTATTGCATCTAGGCATGCAGTTCAAGATTAGACCAAATTTATAGACACATACCATAACCATCACTCGTACAAACAGATGTGATGTTTTTTGTTATCGCTGGTCTGCCCATGTTTCTTTTCTGCATCCCCTTGAGTTCACACACTTATTGGACAAGAGTCACAGCTCTGAGTAAATAGGAATCAAAAAGGCAATAAAAGAAAGCAGCAGTTTGGAGTTGAACACAAAGGCCTGCAATGTGCGAACGCAGCCTAAAACAATCAAAACTCTGAATTGATTCCCTCCTTTTGCCCCTCCCTTTGTTTCTCCTCATTGCTGAAAAAGCAGATTGAAACCCTTGATACCGCCGTGTATTTGTCTGTCTGAATGTATATCTGTCAGCGTGGACAAGGAAGGAGAACTAGTGGGAGTGAGAGGGGGCTGGGGTTGCTGGTAAGTAAAGTTTGCCCCAGGTGACAGTTTGCACAAACTCCCATGAAGCTCTCTGCCGAGAGAGTTGCATGCTGGGCCGCGCAGAAACAATGGACTAATTAAGGCGAGGCTCTCGACGCAGGGTTCATTGCAAGTCCTTGGATCTCGGCTGGACGGTGGAATGAGCGAATGGAGAGGGAGGGTGTTTTTTTTTTTTTTCTGCTGATTAAATTCAGATCAAGGGAGCTGACACAATCTGGCTTTGGTTCTGGCTTAATGAATGGCTCCAATTATTTTAGCCGCAGGTTCTATCTGCTTTGACTGCAGTATACACATACACAAACACATTCACACACTCCACGGTCTGTTGTACCTATGTAAGTCAGTGGATATAGCATGGCACTAACAGGAGCAAATCTCACACTATAGAGCCACAGCTATAAATTGTCCAACAAAAATGCATGTTATTATCTTTCTTGTCTACTATGCTATGCTGAAACAAAGCGCCTGTGTGCATTTCTAAAATGCCACATGCAGATTGCTAAATTGAGCAAATAAAGCCCGAGACTCAATCTATGCCAACCATATCAAGAGGAAAGATGGATTTGGAGAGTAAACAGGGGCATATGGGAAGACTTTAGGGAGATTAAGCTTTCTTTTGTGGTGTAGGTGCAGGGAAGGAGAGAGACAGCGTGTCGGAAAATCAAATTAACCAGGACCTGAATTCAAAAAGGGGGGAAACATTAACATGCAGTTTTACCAATGAAGTCTTCCAGAGTAATCTGTAAGACTATTTTAATATTAAATTATTTCTGACAGTCACAAAAATTAATGCACCATAACTCTGCATGATATCCTGCAAATTGAGTGAAACAGGAGGCAGCGCTCACATAACTCAACAAAGCAAGTTTGGCACTGGTCACTGGTGTGGTTTGGAAGGAACCACAGGCATACTTTTAATTTACCAAGACCACCGCGCTTACATGTACACACACACACACACGCACACACACACACCTACACACACACACACACACACACACACACACACCTACACACACACACACACATTTGTTTGCAGGTTGTATTAAAAATAATAATAATAATAATTAATTGCATAATGTGTCATTACAAAAACCTTGTAATCTTGTATATCTTAACACATTTTCAAATAATAAGTCTTATTACTTGAAAATGTGTTAAGATATATGAAATATAAAATATATTCTTGCACATATTCACAACTAATACTGTCAATTTTGTGAATTTTTGTGGCAATGTAGCTGAGCACATATTACAAAAAGGAAGATTTATCTCAAAGGACAGTGCAAGGCTTAGTCTTTCTTTTTGGATTTCTTTCTATATCATGACCTTAAGACATGAGGGCAGTGTGAATAACACATCTCAGATCCAAGCTACAAAACAGGTTCTGCTTTTGATAAAGTTGGAGTATTTATATACATCACCACTGAGGTCAGTTGATTTTAAATAAGAGGAGATTTCATTGAGGAGAAAAGAGAAACAAATATTCTGCCAGCAGCTCCTCATTCAGGATCTTTACAATTCTGTAAGGCTGCCAGGATTTTGATGGTACTCTGTTTAACTTTGTAGAATCAAACTTTTTGGACAACACACCGACACACAGTTGATTTTGGTTGTTTTTAGGAATAGATGTAATGTAACCATGGTGATGCTCAAAACAGAGTGAAAGGACACTAAAAACAAAAAACACAATCACAAAAGATTAAGCAAAATACCACTGACCTTATGGCAACTGGAAAGGTTTAAAGTTAGAGGAAAGTGATGTGACAAGATGGAATGTAACACTACTTTCAAGTTATAATCACAATGAAGTGTTCTGCAGTGCTCCCGAAACCATCATTTACTCTCCTTTCTCTACCTCAGAGAATTGTTTTTTAGCTTTATTGCATTGCACCTGTCAGCTTCTAACTGCACCACTCAGTGACTACATATTTATTGCATTTATTGCATATAAGTTCATTACTAATTGCAGCTTTATCAAGTATGGTGCTATATGTAATGAACTGTAACCTTGGTGGAAACCTGCCAGGTAAAGCTCTAATAAAAACCACATGAGCAGCTCAACAATATCACTTTTTTTGACATTGTTAATACGTAAGTTAAAATAAAAGCCTCCATGATTCAGTAAGGTTGATCAGAGCTGCTCTGTGTCTGTGTAAAACTACACTCGTCTTATCAGCTTAAATCACAAAGCGGTGCTGAGGAGAGATGAGCCTCATCTGCCCCCTAATTGAAACCTGTTTGATTAGCTCCTCTTTGCTCAAATGATATTCTGTCATTAAGAGTAATCACACTCCTCTACAAAGTCTAACTCATCCCCTGAAAAAGTCCCACACGTAACATTTTTGTGTCATCATTGGTATTCTTTGATATGAAGCATTGAAGATTGGCTCTGTTGCTAAACTAAGTCTGAATAAAGTTGTTAAACACAATTAACCTGGTCTTCTACTCACTGAAGGTCTTTTTTTAGGCTAAATTTTCCTCTTAAATATACAACGAGCGGCAGTAGTACCATTCAAAAGTGCTGTATGTTTCCAATCAATATCATATGCGAGGGAACAGCATTCCAGATTACACTGAATGTCATTTGGCCACTGAAGGACTTAATGTGGCTGCTGAATGACAAGCTAAAATGATTAACAGTTTTTTATTTGTTTTTCTTTCACTTTTAAGCGATAGCTATTATTTTCTGCACCATCCCCAACTCCAGACAGACACACACACACACAGTCCCTCCCCTAAAACTCCATCCATCACTGTTGTTTACTGACAGTTCATTTTTGGGTTTTAAAATCGTTTGTTCCAACTTGGCAGTGACAGCTGTACGGCTTGTTGAAGACTGGGAAACAAACACATGCTGTCATCTGTCTGCCTGTCTCTCTGTCTGTCCGCCTGTCTGCCTGCCTGCCTGGACTGTGAGGTTCCTCACAAGTGACAGGTTTCCGTTCAGCAATCTGCCTCGTCTGCTGATTTGAATCGGGCTGTTGTCTTGTGAGTGTGTGTGAGCCCAAATGTGCAAGCACTGCAAGTCTGTGTGTGCATGCATGTACATGCCAATTTGTGTGTATGTTTATGTGGAATGTGTGTGTGTGTGTGTGTGTGTGTGTGTGCGCGCGCATATGTCCAGCAGATTGAGTTTTAGTTAAACATTTTCAGATGCTGGCAAGAGAAATAAGAACGTGGCTTTTGTAGCCAGAAATAACACAACTTAGCTCACTGAAAGGAAAAAAAAAAACCTGAGTGGCAGCGAAGAAACTATTCTAAGCGTGACGTCACCCCCAATAATTATATTTTCTGTAACTCATTTGTCCCCTTCAATTAAATCCATCAAATATCACTGACAATCTAAACTCCTCAAAAATACGACCGAGACGCAGACCTGAGAGGCAGACTCTACACTCAGTGGTTCACATGTTAGACAAAGAGCGCACACAGCAAACAGGTCAGTTAACTGGGGAGGAACTTTCACCTGGCTAGTCGGTCATCTCACTTCCTGAGGTCAGCACATATACCCATGATGCATTGTGACTGAAACGATGAAGTTAGCTACAGTGGTGGAGTGTGACAAGGTACAGAGCTAAAATACTGTTTTAACTTGGTTGAGTATTTTCATGTTATGATGCTTTGTACTTCTACACAGCTACATTTCATGGGAAATATTGTACTACAATCCACTACACTACAGTCACTACTTTTAAATACTTACATAAAAAAACATAATTTTAAGATGACATGAAGCAGTATTATACAACAAATCTCCCCGGTATTACAGTTTCTAAAATTGGTGATAAACTGCAGCATCACTATTCTGATCTTACATGTACTTATGAGTGATAAAAGTAGAATAATACAATGATCTTTAAAGTAAGTAACTTGAAAGGCGCAGTACTTTTACTTTTGCGTCTCTATATTTATGAATCAAATATTTCTACGTATATTTATGAATAAAATAGTACTTCGGTACTTTTATTCAAGTAGCACTTTGAATTACGTTGTTTGACCTCTAGTATAGTGTTTTTAGACTATGATATTTTTACTTTTAATTTAGTAAAGAAATTAAGTACTTCTGCCACCACTGGTAAACTGTTTAAGATACAGCAAACTTCAGTTTCAGGAAACTAGCCTACTGTGTTTTTGTTTTGCTCTGTCCCTTTAAGAGCAACAGCAAAAGGCTTGGCAAGAACACTTTTAGTGGCTTGGGGAGTTGCACAAAGGTGTAATGAAAATCCCATCCTTGACACAGACATTAGCAAAAAAAGACATTTTAAGAACACTTTCCTTTTGTTGGTTAATTAATCACCACCAATTTCCTGTAAATTTTAAATCTTACTTTTTGTAAGATTTTGGGTGGTTGCCCAGAAATAAATGCACTTGCCCCATGATAAAGAAAACCTAATATCTGTTGCATATATCTCACTCCCTGCAGTTTATCTTTGTTGCATTCACTAAACTGAGTTCTTCAGTGCATACCAGTGGTGAATAGTAATAATAATAACAGGTACAGACACCACCAGGCAAAAAGAAGGAGGTTTGAGGAGGAGAACTGCATTACAGCAACCATTCAAATACAGCCGTAAATCCCAGACAGACCACATTTATAATGTATCATTATGTGTTATGATGTATATCTATAAAATCTATGTACAGCATAAGCTTGAAAAAGCAAGGCAGAGACTGAGAGGGGCCATCGTATCCTGCCATAATGGCTTTATTTCTACCTTCTGCTGCTCTTACTTTGGTAGAATTACTTATACTTATATTAAAACATAATGCTATATACACGTGTGATCAGCTTGTTTCTATGGGTTTCCTAAAACCTTGTTTTCCTAAAATAGAGGTTTTCTAATATACTGGGCATGCAGGCATTATGAAGTTTAGCTTCCTGGTCACAGAGCAAGTAAACCACTTGAAGGAAATTATAAGAATAGTGAGAATGAATAAAAGTACCTAAAATTGCACACATGGTTTCAAAAAAAAAAAAAAAAAATATATATATATATATATATATATTTTTATTTTATTTTATTTTTTTTTAAAAAACCCTCTTTGTAGGGGGTAATTGTAATAACGTTTTATTAAACTGATTTTGGCTGATGAGCAAGTGGTCCAACTGTGTATTGTAGAAGTCCTTCTGGGTGATAATTGAAATTACTTGTTACAACAAGAAATACTAAGGGAGGATACATTTAATGCTGTTTCATGAATTCATAGAACTCTAATAAATTCTGAATTAACAATCAATGAAATCATTACTTATAACTTAAATCTAACCTTATAGTCCAGTGAGTCTATATTATTATGCTGAAAAATGGTCATTCACATGATGCTGATACAACAGTTAGAGAAGCTTTGATATAGACATCTGCTAAAGTAGATAGCCAGAAAATCTGGGGCTCTCTGGTTCTGTCCACTGAGGTTTGACTCAACCTGTGAGACTATTCTCTGCCTTCAGAGCTGTGTGTGTTTGTGAGGGTGTGTATGTGTCCATGGGTGTTAGGAGAGAGTCTGAAGATGCTGAATGATGATCACAGCTCAGAGATGATAACCACTGTGCAGAGGAATCTACGACCTCTCTGACTGTTCTATATCAAAAATGTATAGGAGGAGAGCAGCTGTCTCTTCCGATCTGGATGTTCAACATGAATAATAAACATTATAGTTCCCCAGTGTCATCAGAGAGCAATGTTGGGAGTGGTGTGTAGCTGGGCGGTGGCAGCTTGGCGGTGTATTTCTTCATCATTTTGAGTTTTCTTGTTTTCTTCCTTCCCCAGACAAAACAATTGAAGGGCTGTTTTCATCGCCACATATTCTTTGCATTACCGGTAAGACGATACACAAGGCAAACCGTTCAAAAGCAGGAGGTGCTGCATTGGCGCTGTCATCTGAAACTAAATGAAACATTTAGCCAAGGGACATGGACTCCTATAAGGCAGGAAAAGCAGACAGCATATGAAATGCTGCTGAGGGAATGGAGAGAGAGGAGGAAAAAAGCACTCAAACATTTTATATAGTAAGTGATGCCATCTTCTATGGCCAAACAACTCAATCAGCAATCTGCTGGGACATTTATAAAATGGGATTCTCCCTCAGTGATGACTGCAGGCATTCACTTCCTCCGCGATGGAGTGATATCAACCAATCCTCTGCTTTTATTTACCTTTGGCACTCCATCTCAAATTTAATATTACAGCACGTATTTCCACATCTGTCCAGGCTACTTTTTTTTTATCAGAGGTCAGAGTGCTGTCATTAGAAGTCCATCATGGAAGAAACATTAAATAAAAACATTTTGGCTCTGCTGCACTGGTGTGGCAGCCTCTGTTACTGAGGAGCCTATGGACTGTAAATGGGGTGCAGTGGGAGCTGCCGCCGTACAGATAGATTACGCTTGTCACTGCTGATCTACGTGGAATGGCTGGCCATTAGCGGAACAATCTCAGGCCGCATACAAATGCACATTATATAAGCAGAGCACAGGTGGACAATCGGCATGAGATAGATATTTGATGGAGACAAGTAGTGTGTATTGTAGGCTACGTGAAGAAAGACAGATGGCAACATGGACTGCGGTTAAGTGCTTGTGAATGGACATGCACACACACATTCACTCACAAACTGAGACACATGCATGACACGCCCATGTGTATCCACTCACACACACGGTACACATGGAGTCCCAAAGCAGATAAAGCCATCAGTGGAATTAATATCTGTGTGCTGTAGTGCATTGGGCCAAAGCCCTAACCGTAAACACATCACTCACAGTGAAGCCAACCAGCCAAGAGATCAACCCAAGGGCTGGGAACGAGGGGAAACCATTTCACTGTGTGTTGCAGCTGAGTAGCACTAAAACACTTAGACATAAGCTTTGAGGTAAAGGTATGGTGGAGACTTTTTTTTTTGGATTGTGACCATTTTTTAAAAACGAGTTGCTGATAGTCACTGGGTTTTTTTTTTTGTTGCCAACCAATCCACTGAAGGCACCAAGTATTGGTGGCTTTAGCCTTTTCAAAGAATTTGTTCACAACACAAGAATATTTTGAATATCAACAGCCTTACCCTGTGACACAAATGAAGTATTCCCGCACTGAGGTCTTAAGTTGTACCATAAAACAGATGTCTGACTTGATATCCTTTAACTCTCTGCTTTACAGTTCAGTGTCTTTTTAAGTGTAGGCGCCTTTGTTCAATAGATTTCTGGCTCGATTATGACACATTTGAAATGTCTGCAAACAGAAGGAAAGGAGGTTATAATGCTGATATTACAAAAACAAAAATATTTGATGATGCCACTTCAAATAGAAACAGACCTTATAGTTAAAGCGCTTGTCTCATAATTACAACTTAAAAGATTTTTCATGAAATTCCAATATGTGGAAAGATTTTATTGATTTATTATGAATGAATATTACTGACGTGCTGTAGGTCATGGCCAACTGTTGAAGAGGCCATGGCTGGGAGGCCATGGCTGGGAAAGACAGCGAAGGAGGACTGTGGGAAGGGAAAGAGGAACAGAGGATGCGGGCAAGACCAGAGAGGAGGAGTTGCGGGCTGTACAGGAAGTTAGAGCGGTCCGTGTCAATCACTCAGGCCTGGGCTATGGCTGAGTGGGAGGTGGTGATGGACCAGAGCAGGCTCCTGTTATCAAGAAAAAGGGCACAGAGGGGACAAGCTTAGACTGGCGGGCGATGAGTGAACCTCGGCCAGACTGAAACAGATAAATAATTTGGGTGAATTTTTAAGGGGAATAAAGGGAGCGACAGAAAGCAAGAGGAGGAGCTTCACTGTTCGGGGTCTAACATCAAACAAACCCGGGCTGAGAAGACCTATTGTGCGTGAGACAGAGAAAGAGCGAGAATGAAAGAGATGCTGTGAACGTGAGAGAGATTGTCGACTCAGTGGCGAGAGCAAGGGAGATGGAGGATATCACAACCGTTTTAGGGGATACACTGAGACAAGAGGGGGGTTAAAGATAATTGAATAGAACAGGGACAGCCTTTGTTGTCTCATTCTTCATGCTTGCTCTCTAAGCTTGATTACTCAATCTCTGTAACCAAAGGGAATGAGTTTCCTCCTTCAGTAGAGCTAAGTACACATGGTTTGCCATATGTCTTAAAGTAATATAGAAAGCCAGGATCAAGGCTCAATATAACTGAGATAGAAGACACATTTTACAGCTAATACGAGAATCGAATCTAAGTCTTGCAGAAAAAAAAAGATCAATGAAGTGATTTGGGGCTGAACTGTAGCTCAGTCTCATCCAACTTTTATTAGAAACAAGGAGCAAAGAAAATCAGGAAAGACATTTCATCCCCTTTGAGCATTTAGAGCTTTAAGAAACGCTTTGGATCGGCAGTGAGGCAGCCATTTTGAAACAACAGGAGGTAAAGGTGGCTGACCTACTGCAGGCCGATGAAAACCAATCTCTGGTCTTGTTGTTTTGTTAAAACGCTTTCTGATATAGTGTCGTGAGTGCTCTGCCGCCAACAGTTCACAGTTGCTAGCACCAACCACCAGTGGCTCGGTTATCGCTCTCTAACTGACATCCACCATTTAATCAGATCTGTGGCCAAGCAAATACTGAGAAATATGTTTAATGTGGCCCTCAAAGGCTCTTGTTGGATCTATATCTGGAGATGCTCTTTTACTGAGTCTTATTTGTGACTTTTGATTTCTTATGTTCTCTAGTCACTTTAATAACAGCTAAGTCTGCACATTAAAACATATATTAAGACAATATTAACTTTTGGTATGCAGTTTTTCAGTCATTTATTGATATTGACTATCCAGCCCTGTGTATCTGTATCATTTTACATACATGCTTTTATGTTACATTCATATGCAGCTATGCGAGGTGCTGACCTGGTCTGGCCATTGGGATACACGTGGAGCTTTGGATTGAACAGCCAACCCTGTTATCAGTGGATGATCCACACTATCTCCTGAGCCACAGCAATCACACACCCAGGAAACACTGTCATGAATATACTTCTGTTCAGCATCAATGACATATTCATGTCTCCGTCTCTAAGACAGGCTTTCAGACAACCTAAATGTATTAGCTACTGTTGGAGCAGTGATTTCCCCCGTTCCTAGCACTTCGGAGTGCCACTGTTAAAAATCAACAAAGCCAGCCCAGACAAAATTGAAGCATCTGTATCAACATATGGGGAAGTGTCATGTGTGGGCTGATGACTAACTCAGAAATACACAACGGTTCTTGAGAACTGCCGAGATAGAGAGAGGGAAGCACAAGCTAATTATACACAGAAACCAAAAAACATAAAAACACAGAATTTTCTTGTCAAACAATAAAAGATCTTCAATGTGCTA
Source organism: Datnioides undecimradiatus (assembly GCA_008933995.1). NCBI lineage: Eukaryota > Metazoa > Chordata > Actinopteri > Lobotiformes > Datnioididae > Datnioides > Datnioides undecimradiatus. The sequence goes on along the minus strand of WARS01000029.1, from coordinate 10,310,322 downwards.
AAAAATGACAAGTTTCTGGCACTGGCCACCCACTTACGCGCCTCCTGAGAAATGTGTGAACTCCATTGAATCACACTAAATTACAATCTATCCATATACAAAACCTGCAGGCGAAGCCAACACAGTGTTTTGCAGCACATTCAATAGTCCAGAAGTATTGAAAGTGACGCGTTTTAATGCATCTCATATCTAATCTGGGAGATGTTCTACAGAGACTGGCTATCGCTTTAACTTTTCTGGCAGCATTTGGGTAAAAGCTGACGAAAGCAGGTCTGCACAGCGTTCCAACTGCTGCCTCCTGACACTCATCTGTAAACATACACACACACACACACCACAGACTGCCTCGCACACACCTACTTGTACACCCTATACATGTGCACATTTAAGCAACAAAACTCTTTCCATTGAAATGCATACATATAGAAAACCCCTTACACACACTCTTCCTCCTCTCTTTCATGCTGTCTCTCCCTCTCTTCCTGTCTCCCTTTGTGATGAGAGGACCACTTCTTTTAAGTAACACGGTCAGTTTCATTCATTTGCCACAAGCAAACCAACTCTTTTGGTTCTGCATATCTAAAAACTAAATCTAAAATCAATGAGTTAACTCCTGACTTAGAGACTCTATGAGTTGCAAGTTAACCTGGCTCTCATGCGCTACACAGAAGCAGGATTTTGGACTCACTTCCACTTGAATCAAGTTAACTTGCTCCTCTTCAAGAGTCATTCAAAAAGAACGATTCATTTGCGAATCTACCACCACTAGTCCCTCTTTTTCTCATGCTTCACCCAGGACGTCCGGATGAGCCTCTCTAACTCCTCAATACAGAAATGCCCCCCTCTCCCTTCACTTCTTTTCATGTCTCTGTTTGCCTGCTGCAGTGGGGTGGGAGCTGACAGCCAATAAAAGAGCAGCCTGTTTTTAGTTCCACAAAAATAAAAAAAGAGAAGGATCCACTCTGTGTGGAGTGGTTTGTTTTTCCTCCTCTCTGTGTACTTTGCTCCAAATTTTGGCCTCTTTTAATGTGGTCTTAATAAGAGAGAGAGAATGATTTAATAGAATTCATTACCCCAAGCTGCCAGTCGCAGCTTGGCTGTCCAGCCAATATGTTTTCTGCGCACACAGCAGCGGGATGTTGAAGTCTATAAAAGTCTATAAAAGCCGAAACAGAGATATAGTGTATGGTGGGGGGTTTAATGACTATAGTCAAGTCAACATGTTCATTCAATTAGAAAGATTAATTTTCTCCAGCACACAGCTGACGGCTGTGATTTGCAGTGTTGATCTTAACAGACCAGAGATAGCTACGGCCGGAGATGGAGGGGTTGGGGGGGGTCTCTACTGCAGAAAAATCCAGATACTCCCTTGACATTTTTATTGGGAGAAAAAAATAGTTTAGATGTTGTCATTTTTAAAAGAGGCACATCAAAGATCTTTTTTGGCACCTGTAAATACACAACACAGCAAAATATTTAAATTCATGCTTTAAATTCATAGGAAAAACGGGCCATCTGTGCATCTGTTCTTGGAATCAAAACATTACAACAGACACTTTGGGATAACTCTACCTCCAAATCTGCATGTTGTTATACTTTCTCCCTACCAAAAGCGGAACTTCTGAAAGTTCTGTGAATATTAGATAGGCGCAGGAGACTTTTTTGAACCACCAGCACGTCATTTTATTGTTAAATCTTTCAATATAGGCTATATAAATATTTATTTTCTCTATATTGGGCCTATAAATAATTCAGGTTGGAAAGAAGAAGGCTCTCATGGGCTGTGGTTGTTGTTATTGTTACTTTTTTGTTTGCCGTTATGGCACTCTTCTTGGCCCCAAGCTGTACCCTCTCCTCTTTCAGCAGTCCACTTCTTAACTGGCTTGTTTTGTTCAGAGGAAATCACTGTAGGCCCTTTTGTTTTCTTGTGATGAATTGTGTTCCTTGTGTGTGTGTGTGTGTGTGTGTGTGTAGGTGTGTGTGTGTGTGTGTGTGTGTGTGTGTGTGTGTGAATGTGCAGGCACTAAAGGAGACTGCAGAAATGAGTGCAGCAGCCATTATAGTGTAGCTGGTCACAAACATTCATAGGTGGAGGTTTCCTGGGTTGTGTGATGGTGGTCAGTACAAACAGCCTATTTGCTGCATTTTTATTGTTTTTGTGTTAAAGTACCTTTTCCTGAGTGTTGCTGTTGCTGCAAACATGACGTGTACAGCAGCACTGTGAGTCTCTTTTTTAGGCACACTTACGCTTAAGGTAATCGCTAAAGTCAGCATGCTACCATGCCTGCAAATGCAAGCAGCATGTAATTTCACATTGATTGTTTCAGGTTCAGCATAAACCATGTTCACAATCTTACTTTACCCCAAAAAACTTTTATAATTTGCAATAAACAAAACAGGAAAAAGCTGAGAATGCCATTAATGTTCCAGGAATCTGCCGTTTAAATCTGGACCTGGATCTGGATGGTGAGGAAGATGCTAACTTGCTGAATTGAGCATGCGTGTCAGTGCGATGTGTTGTGGAATTTCAGTCAAGAACATTTCAGTCAAGAACACAAATGTCACCCTTGCCAAACTTAGCAGGATACATCATCTAGGGCCTCTTTATAAAATGTTTTTAGGTGGCGCTAGCTGAAAAAGAAAAGAATGTATCATTCATTGAGATATTTCATTCAGCAACAAAGTGACCCACACCATTTCCATACATAAATCTAAAATACTAACAAGGTTAATATCCTGACAGACTGGAATATGTTTTGTTTTGTTTTTTAATTCTGCTTGCTTTTAGTTACTGTTTTACCAGTGTTTATAACAAAAAGGATAAATAAAAGAAAACATCCTGGCACTGCAACACCATAAAAACCCTTCTCAACCCAGATGGAAAAAAGTTCCAAATAAGCCATTTTAAATTCATTACACTCTGCTGATCACAGGTTTCTATTTGCAATTCAGACAGGGCTTATGAGTTTGACCTGCCAGCCTTCCATAACGCCATGAGGCCTCAAACAATTGGCTAGATAAGCAATGCAACAAATTCACAATAGCAGTAAAGAGCTGTCTAAGGAAAACCTCCATCAGATTAAGGTTAAGACGTCAGAGTTTCCCTTGCCTGCCTTCCTTGGCCTCTCACAGCTCAAATGCAGGTGGAGGGGAGACAGCAGGGCTGCTGGGTCAGCAATCACCACTCACTGGTAAACAAACTCGGGAGGGGGAGAGGGGAAGAGACAGAGTGCTGATGGTGAGGAGAAGGGAGGAGGGGGAGGCAAACATTTGGGAATTCAAGAGTGAGTGGTAAGGAGAAGGCGAAGGGCAACAGAGGTGGGAAATACAGTGGGAGAGGAGATGGAGAGACAGTGAGCTCAAGGAGAGAGGAGAGGGGAAAGTCATGAGGAGAATCTGCAGGAGCAAAAGTGAGCTGTGCAACTACAGTAATGAGTCAGGGTTTGTTTATTGGGGGAGTGTGAAAGCTTTACAGAATACAGAAGTGTGAGCATGAAACAATGCGGCATGTCAATGGATGAGTGTCAGTTTGTTCAGATCAAATGCAAAGCAAAGTTTAGTGAAGGGGAAACTGCATACAGTTGGGAACTAGACTAAATGGCTAGAATTTATGGGACATATGGATCACGAGTGCAACATACACTTACATGTCAGGAAGGCAACAACTGAGACATTAAGGAGTAACGAACCAAGTGTTTGATTTCTGATTTGTTTGAGAACTTCCACCAGCCATTCACCCATTCACAAATAACATTTCAGTTGTTTACATGAAGAGAAGAGAGCACTGGCTATACCTATAAACCAGTCAGAATGGCCACCATCACCGTCAGTCACCTGTTTTACCCTCAGGCCAGGAAAAATGCACGCTCAGGCAACGTACAGGAACATCCTGACATCAACCTTTGGGGCTAGATCATGCTTTGAAATTTCCCTTGGGAGCCTAAAGTTTTGCTGCACGTATTTAAAAAAAAAAAAAGAAGAAGAAGAAGAAGAAGAAAGAAAGAAAGAAAAAACTGCACCTACCTAATAGTCCACTTTATTAATCTGGAAAAGGAGGGGTCTTTACAACAATTTGGACATCTTCATACATTTTTAAGTCATAAAGTTGGTGCATCCTCTGGTTTCACACAATAGAGAAATATTTTAGATTTATATTTCAGAGATATTTCAGTGATTAAAGAAATGTCTTCAAATCAGTCAAATCTTAATAGGCACATCCAGTGGATCACATTCCTGCTGATTGTCTCATTTAAGCTAGCTAGTTAGTTAGCTTACATAGTTTATGCTCTAAGTTAAATGTAGTAGCCCCTTGCTATTCTCTTGCTGCCTGCCTTCACCTCTCATTATAAAGATTACATTTCTTACCCGCATTAAATGCTTAAGCCTTTCACTGTATTGGCAGTGGAAACACCAGTCTGTTTCACTGTCTTGCCCTCTATTGGCCCCTCTGTCTGTACCATAAAGACCAGAGCCTCAGGGGTGGGAAGGTGCAGTGTTCACCTGACAGTCAACATTGAAAGTATAGATCCTCATGTCTTGAGTTTTCCCACAGGCACTGGAGTGTCAGTGAATCCATACAACTTGGTTTTATCCCTCATTGCTTTCTCACTTTATATTCTTTTACTTCACCGGCTAAATATGAGAAATCTACACTGAGTCCAAAATAGATTTATCATGACAGGTGCAAGGAGTGGATACCTCAACTTGAAAAACTGATACGAATGCGTCAAGATGAAATGTTTTGCCAGATAAATGACAGTAGACAATAGCAACTACATTCATGAGTCATTCGTCCAGAGGTGAAACTCTTTTGTTAATCCTGGTAAAAACGTCCTCTGAATCATTTCACTACAGACACTGTAGACATTTTAGGTGTAGTTAGGGCAGTTTATCTGAAAGATAAACCTTCACAGACTTTATGTCAAGTCATTTTGTACTGTCAAAGACCCACACTGCTGCAGAGGAATCAGTAATATAAACAAAGCTTTTACTGTGAGATCTTTTTCCTTCTCTGAGGAAGAGTCGGTGTTTCTCCATGTCTGTGAGGTCTGTGAAGCCAGACCACCTAGTGCTGACCCACACTGCATGCAGACAACTTTAATCTTTTACTACTACCGACACATAAAGATAAAGAATCTATCTGCAGTCTAAAATGGAGCCGTAAGGATGGAAGATTTAAGGTGTTTTTGCTGAGCCTCAGAGTCTAATGTCTGCTTCCTTGATCTCCTTCAACTGGTTTATAGGCCTTTTTTTATTGCTTCCGCAAATTGTTTCCCCATAGGTTATCTGGTCAAAGATGTTCATGCATAAAACCGTCCTCTCTTCATCTTTATTCATTGGCTGTTTCACTGTTTGGTTGACTTGTGAAGGCAGTAAATGCCACTTGAAAGAAGTCATACTTTTGTTCAAGAAGAGACCACTCGGTGATTGATTGGAAAGCTGTGGCGATGTAGTCTTTAAAGAAACAAGCTTTTCGCTAAAAAAGATGTCTGATTGCATCCAAAAAGGAAATTTGGGGAGGGTTGTAAAGGACAAATAAACCACTTTGACCACCAGTGCAGCCTCCTTTTAGCTAGAAAACCTTCCACCCAGGGGTTTTTCTTTTGCAGAGATTGCCTGTGATGTCATGACCTCTGCAAATGTGCCACATATTTGTCAAGAAGATCTTAAAGGTTAAGGCAAATGAACCTATTTATGAAATTTTTATTCAGCCATGTACTTTCCTGTCCTTTTTCCCCAGAGGGGAAGACCAGAGAGAAAAAATAATACAAAGATACTCTCACCCTCTCTGCCACTGAGTAATTTCCCTTTAAACACACATATACCCTCTTACACAGTCTCTATATAGCTTCCATCCATCCATCTAAGTCCCGAATACCAGCACTAGAGGTCACTTACCGAACAAGTCATACTGAGGAATTAAAGGTCAGAGGCCTGAGCCACCTCCAAGTTGGCCTATAAACGCTGGGGTCACTTCCCGAGAGGAAGCTTTGAGACTTGAAGTCATTTCTCATGGTTTTTTTGTTTTTACCTCACCGGAGACAAAAAGGAATACTCTCCACATAGATCTCATTCAGCCATCAAACTACTGTCTCCTGGCTGTATTTATGCTTGTGTAATTACTACAGCCAGATGACAAGTCGCTGACAGATGGCAGATAGATGGGGCTGTGCCCTTGAGTTTGGACGGCGCCCACATGGCCTGTTCATCAAAAACATAATGATACTGGAGGTGGATGGTGCAGAGTCGCACATACGGATTCCCAACCCAAGGACACAGGAGTGCTTGAGGGTCTCCTCAGAAACTGGATAACTATTATACACTGAGAACTGAAAAAATTGCAGGTTTGAATGTTCAAACTATTTCCTTCCCTGGGAGAAATATACTGCCGTAAGTGCCATAAATATATTGGCACATAAGTATCTCTGACAGCAAGTTCCCTCTTGTGGGAGCAGTTCAGTTAATGCTTGTTGGGTGAGAAAACGGAGGATTTTTTCAGATGTTGCTGCCATCAATCCACAGCATAGTTTTCATCTGAGAGAAGAGACGGGGCAGCCATAACGTTATGTCATCTGTCAATAAAATACTTTCGTGCTCCCACAGCAACTATGCAGCGCCATCCGGTTTTGAGCAGATTGAAATGTGTATCATCTTACCCATAATAGAGCAGGGATGTGGTGATAAATATGCCCATTCAGCTGTTTTGAGTGAACCAGAGGCTAAAAACCAGTATTGCATGCACATATCAGCATTTATTTCCATTACGTGAGCAAATTAATTTTTTGGACACACATGGCAATAATGGAGTCAGATTTGACTCCCATAGACCTCCTGTAACCCGCCCCATTTCACTGCAGGAACTAGGTCATAAGCTCTTCATAATTCTCATGCTGCAGTATTATTACAGCTGCTACGGCCACTCGCAGCAGAGCCAGGAAGACAGTTGACGTCGGCGTTCAAGAACAACAAAAGGGCGCATCAAAAATTGCAGAGCGCTGTGCCAAAAAGCTCCACCATCTCATCACCATCTGTTTTGCCTCTGCATAACTTTCATTCTCAAGCCCGGAGACTGGAGGCTTTCACTCGAGGTTGCCTAGCTGCCACCGCTTTGTGATGCGACAAGCAAAAACAAAGTATCCACTAAAATATGCCTGTAACTCATCTGCAGCTGCCAACACTTTGTCAACAGCCAGCTGAGGAACACTGCACAAATCACAACACAGCAACTGAGCAATTTCAAGTACTCCGCTACCCAAATCACCTGACAATACCGCTGCCACATTGGCTCTTAGCTTTCAAGCTTTCCTAGTGCTTTCACCACATGTAGGTATAATGTAATTTAAGGAGTTTGGAAAAAATACAGAAATTGCTTTTGCTATTGTCAATATATCATTAACTGGAGGAGAGAAGGGCTCCATCAAGCACGGCAACAATACTGAGCAACTAATTTGTGATTTGTTATATTACACAGATAAAGACTAAATCAGCTATTTGGTTATATTACCCCTGGAGGCCAAGGCAATGAAATGTTTATGAGCACACATTATTTTGTCCCTCATTATTTGCAGGCAATCACAACAAAATATTTACTGGTGGGCTTTTAATTTCCTGCCCAGTTTCAGTAACAGTCGACTAAAAGTTTAACCATTCTAATTTGTTACATGTTATTAATCAGGCTCTGGGGCTGTTCAAATATTTCTGTTCACAGAGACACACAGTGTTTTATATTATGAGCTGAGATACTGGAATGACAGGTAATTCATTTCATGAGAAAAAAGTTGTGTCGCCTTGCAAATCTGTCACGAGAGCTCAGTAAAGAACACAGAGTTTCATCATGTAGAGATAGTTAGCATAGGACATGCTGTCATTCATTCTGTGTGTGCGTGCATGGGTGTGTGTGTGTGTGTGTGTGTGTGTGTGTTTGTGCGCCTGCGTGTGTGTGTGTTCAGCACAGGCCTCTGTACCCGTCATCCTGTCTCCAGAAGGATTTAATCTAGTCCCTCAGGCCTTGTGCTCAAAGGCAGTGACTGACAACTGGCAGGGGGTGTGAGAGATATGTATGATGCAGTGCACTGTAAGTGTGTGTGTGTGTGTGTGTGGCCCTGTGTACACATGATTGTGTTGCCAGCTACATATACCTACCCCAAAGTTTTGTGTGTTTCTACATGGTTTGAACAGTTTTAGTGTGTCTGTGTACAGTGCCATTACGTTTCTGTGTTTGTACTGGATGTATGAGCAGATACATTCATTAATGTTTGTTAAATGTACAGTATGGTGTGTGTGTGTGTGTGTGTGTGTGTGCGTATGTGCTTTTGTCTGCGTGTGTGTGTCTGTGTTTGGCATCCAGCTCTTACTTATTTTCAGTGTGCCTGTATTGCCATACTATTACTCTTGAGTGCAAGTCCTCCCTTGTGTATGCCATGTGTGTTTTACAACTGTGAATGGTGTGTTTGTGTGCGTGCGTGTGTGTCAGTGAGTGAATGAGTACGTGTGTGTGTAGAAAGAGACGCCTGAAACTGCAGCATATGGTACGACTTTCACACAGAGTAAAATGTTAATGTTTTATTTAGAATGAACTATTTATATTTGATTGTGCTGGGTGGGGTTTCTTGGAGTCCTTGAGCAAGTGTTTGGGTTGTCACATTTTCTTTATATATTTTATATAATCTGTATATTTTCAAAGTTCATGTATGCTGAATGTAAAAGTTAAAATTTGAGGATGGAAACTGTGGTTAGACCAGAAAAACAGAAATGCTATATATATAAAGACATGTCTGATGCAATAATTCTTTCATATGATTTTTGATCTGCCCCCAATAAAAGATGGCTGTTGTGATGTGACCCAAATTAGCTACTTGAGATGCATCTTAAATCTCTTGAAAAATAAAGCTAGAGAGTAAGCCTATATTTGCTTTTTCTTAGATTGATGCTATTTCAAGTTATCAGTGAGTTTGCCGTCATTTACATGGCTAGTATTCACTTTACAAGTTATTCCCTTATTCCACTAAGCCACATCACAGTTTACATTAGCTGTATGAGCTTGTCGCTAAAAGTCCAAATAAAGATTGACATTTCATGTAAAGGCCTCACTGTTATTATTATAATTATTGCATGGTGCACAGCTGCAGGTTAGTGTTGGCTAAAAGTGAGCTATCAAGCTTGGAGCCTGTGAATAGTTGCACTGTGTGAACAGCGGTCTCGTATGTCAATCTACAGGGGGCTACTGTTGCACCGCTAAGCCTTGTCATTGTTACAGTTGCTACTGTTGGATAGGGGACACACTTGCATGAGCTGGTGTGAGTGTGTGCCTATGAGAGACTGTGTATGTGCAGTGTGGGTTATTTGCTAATGTGTTACAGGTTGAACTATTCATATATTTGTGTGTGTGCAAATGTAACTGTACCACAGAGTATGCATGTGTTAGCACCAGCACGTGGGCACGAGCATGTCTGTCTTTACTTGGTGCATGTGTTCATATCGGTATCTTCAGTCATCTGTGCGTGTTCATGTGTATGTGCTCTATTGTAAGTGTGTGTCAGTGTGTTTTGGCAGAATTTCACATTCAGCGCCGACAACAACAGGACCCCCAATTTCAGTGCCAAGTCACACAGTGCCCCCTAATTCCCCATAATCCACCCTGTCTCCAGGCAGGTGATCCTTGTGTGTCTTTGTGTGTGTGTGTGTGTGTGTGTGTGTGTGTGTGTGTGTGTGTGTGTGTGTCTGTGTGTGTGTGTGTGTATGCATGTGTGCCAAGCCTTGCTCTGGTGACATCAGCATTAACTCTGTCTATACTCTCACAATGCTTTGGAAACTCATTTTCCCATCAGCCTGTCACTCCGTGCAGTAGCCAGTGGGCTAAGCCTTTCACAGCCCTGGTTAAGCCCTATCATGTGCTTTGTCTCTCAATGTGGGGTGCTAGGCCTATTAAATATCAAAACAAGGGTTCTTTGGGAGTGCCATCAGTCTTTGTGTCAGTTACTTGTGTATTAATAAATCTGAAACAAATCTGCTACCAGTTGTAATAGCCTTGTTGCTGCAGCGTCTAAATTTATGGTATGTTTTTCAAAATGTTGCCTCTCTTTCCCTGGTTGAGTTATAGCTGACCTGACAGGTAGCGTTAAGCATTACAGATGTATGCAAACTGGCTGGCAAAATTTGCAATGCAACAGCATAGTCTTGTTGACTATCAGAAATGTTTAAGGCCATATTCAGACCACTAAGTCAAAAAACACATCTTTACATTCAGTCCAATATGCAAATGGCATTAGCCCACCAGGAGTCCTGATTCAGAGGAGGCAAAGAAAAAAAACAAAACAAAAAAGGGGTCATCGAGCACACCAAGTTGAACCTCGCTCAACTTTTTCAGCATTGCAATGAAATATAATCCAGCAAAGATTGCGTAGGCCCTTCAAATATGTGAACCCGTTCGTGTAGATTACATGTGAGTATTACAGACATCAGTGCAATGTTTGGGCATCTGATAATGCTTCAAACGTGTGGTGATATTACTCATACAGTATTTCCTAGATCACCTTGTTGTAACATGCCCACAGCAACACAGCCCCCCATCATTTTTTAAACTGAACACATATGGATCAAATGGAATAAATAACACATTATATTAGTATTAATAGGATACTTAATTTGTGTGCTTTCAAAGTGCTGGCAGACAGATTTCTTTACATCCCAAGAAAGCTAACAATGTCCTTTCACTAGCTTCATTTAGCAAGCAGACAAAGAGTTGCAGAAACAATCTAACTCTAAATAGGATAGCAAATAAGTGAATATCTCAAAGTGTAATATGTAATATAAATGCAATATTGCTCTGATAAAGCCACAGAAAGCCATAGATAGACAGCTAGCATTCAGTATCCATATTTTGTCAAGCAGAACTCCAGTCCAGTATGGCAGCCAGAGGATGTGTTACATTACCTGAAAGTTTCTTGCAAAAATAATTCCAGATGTGTACGGGGAAAGGCTGAAACTCAGGGAGGCGCACATTCATGAATGCACCCAGACAAATCCATGCACTCAAACATATGTTCATACCCCAGAAAGCCCACAAAGACATCTGCTCAGGTACACACTCTTGCAATCACACAAATGCTCAGGACATCATCACAACCACCACCACCATCATTCCACCCACAGGCTTTAACATGCCCACTGCATTTGTCAATCATCCAGTCAGTTATACCAGGTGTCAATCATCTTCCTTGCTGACCAGCTATCACGGCGTGCAGTCAGAGTGAACACCAACCCCCCTGCTGCTCTCCAGCATGAACTCCTCACCCCAACCATAATGCACTTGGCCTCCCTCCAACCTTCCTTCAGCCTCCCAGCTTTTACCTTTCTCTCTCTATTCACAACACCCACATTTATGGACTCAAACAGATCCATCACTCAGAGTACTCCACGTACCCTCTCCCCCCTTCTTTTACCCCTCCATTCTTGTTTAGGCTCTTATCCAACTATTCCTGGTATTTAGCCTGAGTGACAGTGTTTAATAATGTGTTCAAGAATAAAAGGGCATTATTAAATGGGTGAAGGGGGAGGGGGGTTGCTAAAAGGCCAGCTTTTAGGGCGGCCAGGTGAGAAAGCATATTTGTATGATGGGCACTTGTGCGTATGCTAACATAACGTATGCCTGGCGAGTGGATGTATAATTAAAAAGAAGGCACACAGGAAGGTCTAATAGCTTGTCCAATCATTAGACAACAATTATCTCAACAAATGCCCCCCAGCGTGCTCTGTCTGGTGAGTTCAACACTGATAATGTATAGAGTAATGAGTACGCTATGACGGTACTTTGGTGTGTAATTCTTTGTGAAGTTAGCATTAACTGAACATCACAAAAGGCATTACCGGCATGTCTAGGAATGTGTGCTGCGCGGCTGATCCTGGCCAATGATAAGGCACCATCTGTTACCCATGAGTGAAACTGTTGGGGCTGTCCACGCACACAGATGCATACACACAACACTCTTGTCACTTGTTCCAAAAGCCTACCTCGATAGCTGAGATTATGGAAGGGTTTGGTCATATAGGCTGGTTTGGTTTTCTTTCTGTTATTGTAACGTCTTTAGGCGACAGACGCTGCCCTTTCTTCCTCTCTTCGGTTTCTACCAGGGATTACATGAAGTAAAGGGCTATAAACTCTCCAGACTCCGGTCTCTTTCTTCTATGGAGGGGGCACATAAGGCCCCATAACTGCAATGCCCTTCCCCTACATCTAGCTTTAATTTGATTGGATGTGCCAGCAGGGGAGAGGGAGAGACTTACAATAGCAAAGACGAGGGGACAAGTTAAAAAAAAAAAGGGGGGGAGATCACGCTGTATCATTTTTTTTCCTCATGCTGTGTACAGTCCCTGCTTGTTGTGTTTGGAAGAGGTTCAGAGTGTGAGAGGGCTGCCATGGGGCGCAGAGCAAGGATAAGGTGACTCCAGCTTAGTATAATGGTCACGGGATTGTATTTCCACAAAAAGCTTTTAAAAAGTGGCATAACAATCTTTCTGACCTCACTATGGTTTAATTAAAGAGCAAGCGAGATGAATGTCAGTCAAAACAAATGGAAACGATACATTCTGAACATCATTTTTCCCCTCACTCATGCCTTGTAATATTAAATGAAAGTGCAGCAGGGAAATTGTCTCTTCCAATCAAAGTTCCTCATTTGTATTGTTGGGTTATCTGATGGAGGGTCGGAATGAAAGCCTGTCTACAAATAGCCGGCCAATACCAGTCTGGGGCAAGTCGCTGCTGGAAGTAACCATATGCCTCATTTCTGTACTCACTGGTGCTATTTTAGGCCATTTGCATGCCAAATTTGGGGACTGAAATGAAAAATGAAAACAAATTACGTTTTCTCTATGCAATCTCTGGTTGGTAGAGAGAATATGAGGTGCTGCACAGACATTATGCTCTTGATGAGTTGATACTGTATCACTGTAAGACCAGGTTAAAAATGTAAACCAACAGTTCTATTATTTGTGCTTTACCTTCAATAGCAGAAGATTATTGTTGAAATCAGAAAAAAGAATCATACACAAAGACTCAAACTCTGTATTGATAGATCCCCAAAAAGTGATTGTGTCTTTCTTGTGCATTTCTTGACATTAGTACAGGGTCCAGGTCTTTAGTCAGATTTCTGCCTTTGGTTTAAATCCATAATACAAAGTTTTTGGATAGTCAAAAGTTTCACTGAAGACCCAATGGTCTGCAAGATGCTGTCTGTGGACATGAGGGTAGGCATCTATTTGTAGCAAAACTTGCCTCAACTTCAGTGTGTCTTCATAAAGACAGCCTTTAAAAGTTGATTTTAGCATCAGTTGCTATCCATTGTTTTTCATCTTTTAGATAACACTAAGCTATGAGCTAACTCTTACTTCTCAAAGCTCTCTTACTGCAGACATTGGCAGGATTCAAGTGTGCACTCAGCCCCAACTCACCAGAAAGACACTTCCAAGTTTTCTCCCAGTACATGGGACTTCACATTTTCAAACTTCTGCTCACCGAGGTGGTTGCAAGCATTACCTAGAGACACAGGAACGATCAGTCAGCAGCAGAGAAGCAACAGGAAACTGGCTAAAAAACGTGTCAAGAGGTTGGTGGAGAAGCAGCAGGAGGGTGACAAAGACAGTGTCAGTGGGAAACAGCGCTGAAGAGCCAGAGAAGCAGGACGAGGTCTTCAAAATTGTGGCAAGTCACTCGGAGAGCATCAGCAGGGGGTCTAACGAGAAGTCTTAGATGAGTTCAAGATAGTGGGTTTGTAACTGGAAAAGTGTCAGTTCTACTCATCCAACCAAATCAAAAGATCTGCAGAATGAATAAGTAATGCAACCCACTCTCATGAATGAACATTAAGTTATTTATGACTTTTATCAACGAGTGTGATATAACAGTGGTGGCACTTTTCATGACCTGCATTGGTCTCTGACGCAAAGCTCACATAAACTCTTCTTTAACACTGAAATAATAGTTTTATACTTTTGATAATGATAGTTTCAGAGTATTATTTTATGGCAATACAATAGACTTACAGTTTAACCAATACAAAGGAATTTACAAGTTGATTATCTCTGGTCTAACATTATTCTCTAAGAAAATATCAGTCATTGATGTGATGCAACCCTTTCCCAAAGGCCCTTGTCGAAAACAAACATGTTCTTACTGATCTTGTCAGGTTAAATAAGGGGTTAAGAAAAAGAGGGGTGGTGCTGAAGCTGCCAAGTGTTTGACGTTAGAGAACTGTCGGACTATTGGCAGGAAACCCCTTGTGGCTGCTGTCTCATATCCAATGGCAGCCTCCCAAGTGTTTGCTGCTGGCGAAGTCTGTGTACTGTGGTGGGCATGCTATCGCTCCACTAGCTTAATGGCCACAAACCATCCTTTAGCCACTGTGAGGTACATGTTTTCTGGGTCAGGGAAGTCCCCTGGGGACAGAGGACATGTTATGTGGGCATGCAGGTGTCCCCACACTTTTTCTTGTTTTGTTTTGGTTTAGTTTTTTTTTTACTACTCTTGTTACCACCATTATCTCAACATGACATCGCAGTCCACCCTACCCCCACCTGCTGCACCCCCCACAGTCTGCCAACTCATGTCGCCGCGATAAAGTCTAAACAAATCGGGGTGCCTTGCCAAGACAAATTCAGTGGCGTAGCCAATCATAAAATTCCACCTTCATTAAACAAAAACCCACAGAAAAAACGCTGCTCACTGACTGAGCGCATTAGCGGTTACAAGTGCAAGTGTGTGCGTTTGCATTTTCCCTTTATATTGTTTGCGTGAGTCAGTGCATGTAAGTCTCTGTGCCTAGGGGCCACAAAGGCAGAAAATATGGCAGGCAGATCCCGTTCCTAATCCCCTTGTCTGCCCTGCCTCCCTTAACCTCAGCCGTCTTTCCACGCTGGTCGGTTCTTTCCGTCACACTGCAGACGTCTCAGCTGTCCTGCTTCTTCACTGTCAAGGTGCTAACAAACCATGAAAGGTGTCAATATGGAGGTCCTCTGATCAGAGTTTGGCTTACACATGAAAGCCGTCATACATGTGTGTGCTCGGAGCTTGTTTGGCTCAGAGCACTGTGCGTGATGGCAGGCCCACGACTCTGTGAGCAGAAACTGATGGTGGGCCAAACAGCTCGACACACTCGGGTTCTCAACGACCCACTCTCTATACAGATGTGAGCAATGCTTTGGCTCCAGCCGGCACGGTGCTGATCCAAACCTGTGAATCTGATACCAATTAGTGGCAGCCTAATCATGTGCCTCCCGGTCCTGGCTTTTGTTAGGGAAACGAAATAAAGAACTGGAGAAAAGTAAGGGAGAGAGCCAAAAAGAGGGGGGTAGTAAAAAAAAAAAATCTAGAGTGGAGCAAGAAAAGAGGGGCCAGGGGATTGTTTAGAGAAGTGATCTGGCAGCAAAAGGCTTAAGAAGTCTCGTCTCAATCTGTGAGGAAAATGTTCGCTGAGTTTCATCTGTAGGGATAAGACACAGTGGACAAACCTGAAACGTGGGATCTACAAGACCTAGTGTTTGCAGCACTGCTTTGCCAGATGTGAGAGTGAGTAACTGTGTCCAAAAACTCAGATAATACAGACAAATACAAAAACAAACACATGGGTGAAGACAGTCCCTCACACACATACAGACACATTATTGTCACTGTTCTCTTCTGCAGGTGGAAGGTTGGCATTTAACCAGCCAGCAGTGCCCTGCTGAGCTCCCAGCAGATTTGCAGTTCATTATAGGGTCATATCTCTCTCACTCGTTCTCTCTATTCATTCATTACTATGCCCCTAACATCAGCATCACCCAGAACAAGGTAATACACTGCCCCCTAGTGGAGCATATCTGTCACATAACAAATAGCCCCAGTCGTCTGTGCTGATCTTTTAGCTAATTTGAACCAATAACCTCTGAGTGAACCCAGTGTCATGCAGAGTTCATGGTGTCTGAGTTAACAGCTAAGCTTCTTTTTATTCTCTAATAATAAAGCTTAGACACATGTCTGATACACTGCATCAGTTGAAAGCTTTTGTTTGTTAGTGTGGAGCATCCTATCCGATGGTGATGATGCTGGATTCGACTGCTATAGGGTCAGTTCTCGATATGAAACACATGCACAGTTCCTAGAAAGAAGCGGCCCCTCGATATCATTTGAACATCTGTATTTCCCTGAAGTTCTTAGTTCTCAGATCTAATTTATAAACTCCACACTCATTCCATGTAATTCATAATTGTGTCGGCACTTCTGATTTTCCTAAATATTCAAGAATCTAAACGAGATGCAATTTGTTGAAAATAAAAACCAGTGCTTCCTTTGAACTATGTGATACTGTGAGGAGACATGCCTTTAGATTTTAACATTCTGATGTGGCCAGGTCTAAATTTACTTAGCTTTTACTGAGGCTTTTTACTACTAATTGTAAAACTAAAATATACATGTATGTACTTTGGTATTTATCTATATTTGTTATGCACTGTCAAGTAAAACAACTTATAGCATTAATAACACTGGGGAACAATTTGAAAAAAATTTTCTGTTGAGATAGATTTTTATGCTGATTAAAACTAAAATTGGCATGCTGATTCCAAAATAGCACGTCAAGTTTGTTCTCCACATCTTACCCTCCAGATAAGCAAAATTCCACTGATTAGCTGTAGTAGTAGTAGTAGTAGTAGTAGTGTACATATGATGGCTGACTATTGTTGGAGCATCAAACGCGATAGTCCTCAAGTTGAACACTCCAGAAAGAGCTATAAACTTACATTTTTTCCTTAACTACTTGCACACAATTATAATTACAGTAGCCATATCCTTTGTAAAAACATAATACTGTTAAACATTGCAGTCATGCCTGTTTCTTTCATATTTCATTGTATGTCAATATTTGAAAATTTTTATAAAACAAGCACATATCTGTTAAGTACAGTATTTTTAATATTTTTTAAGAAAACAGGGATCCTATAGTTCAAAAACTTGACGTGATAGAGAAAAACTGAGATCAGTTTTGGATTCTGCACCCAAAAATTAGTTAAAAACAGCTGTCAGACCTAACTCAACAAAAATTGTGTTCCCCAGTGTAATAATTGACATTTACAGCTTAACACTGAATACAAGGTTAGTACAAAGCTTCTTAAATCATTTCATCTATAGTTTAACTGGATATAGAGCGCGAGAGAGGGAGACCGGTGTTACCACTGTTTTAAACTTCTCAAAGGCTCATTGTGTCAAATCACAGCTGTCAGCTTGTATATCGTACCTGAAAGCGGAGTGAACCCGCTTCTCAACATATATTTATGTAATATCCAATGGCACATATTTGTCTTGCAGAGCGTCTTCTCTGTCTAAATCCATGTATGTAGCTTTGATTAGCAAGATGAGACATATTTTAGACAAGTGTCTTTAGAGATATGACCTTTATGGATTTTCATTCATGTTTATGTTTTATGTATTTCATTTTATTGATTATTTAATATACATCATCCTGGTGCTCTTTTAAACCTTAAGAAGGAAACTGTGTTTTGAAGAAGCAAGTTTCATTAAATATTCATTAATATTTTACATCTTGGAGTCCATATAAAAAAGGGGAAATTTGTAATTTCTTTTTAATTCCACGAGACTTGTGTGGTTTGTCAATGTTTTTTTAAATTATTATGTAGTTTTACTCTTATATTAATTAAATTTTTGTGTCACTTGTTGCTGTGTACACTTTAATGTAACAGACATTGAGTTTCCCTGTAATGAAATGTGCTTTATCAATAAATTTGTGTTGCCTTAAATACAACATGATATATTTTTATAATACCTTGGTACATTTGTCAATATACAAACAAAAATTTCAACAACCAAACAAAATTATACATTTACCCTTCTTTAAATTTATGTTTACTAGAAATGCACAAACATCTGATAAAAACAAAACATTTTTATTCCTTGATTTTTTTTTATCAACCTTTTAATTAAATATTATTTTGCAGCATACTTTATGGGAGCCTGATAATAATAATTTGATTATTGTGGCTTTATATATTGTTTATACGTATAATCAAGAATTATACATATCTTGTGCTTTTCATTTGAAGCAGGACAAACTACTGGAGATAAATATAAAGATTATTGCTAAATCTAAATATACTAATACTGAAATTAGTAGAACAACAAGAAAACAAAAGTATGTTGATGTTCACGAGTTAGCCAAATAACAATTTAGAACATTCTCTGTTTAACAATAAGAGTGCACTGACCCAGAGGACCAAAAATATTTTTGAATTTGCAGGAAGTCTTTTTTTTTTTTATTAGTTTGTTACCCAGCTTCTCTCTGTTACTTCTGCTCTGCGGCACATCAGCAAAACAGCCGGACCTATTTGTCAATGTTTATCATTGTTTTCCCACTCCTGACATGTACACATGACTGCCAGCAACATGGACGTGATGAAGGGGAATGAAGGGGTGACGCTGATGAGCATGCTCAGTACTAGCAGCAGACGTATGATGCATGGGGAAAGGCGCACAGCTATTTAGAGAGAGAAAAGAAAATGGGCCATTGCCTCTCGGCGGCCTCCTTGACAGCATTTTCACATAACAACTGGTCTGCTTTCGTGGACGCTCTTATCTTAATGAGGCCCAATCCTTTGTTTAGCCCACAGTGGATCCACAGATAGGATTGTTTTTAAATAGGTCCACCTCCCCCCAACCCCACTAGAGTACCTCTGTTGGCTCGCTGCCTGCAGTGCATCAAGCCCAGGCAGACCGGCTTCACTGTCTGATCTACTAAGACATGATACATCAGTGTCAAAGATGTCATCTTTTCTGGGACTAAGAGCCCGTTAGAAAAGATCTCACCACTGTTCTTGAGGGATTGACAAAGAGATTTGGCATAACTGTCCCTGTCAGCCATCCTGATACATATTCAGGAAAAGCAGGCAAGACAAGTACGCAGAATATGCCGTGAAACCCCATCGAGCCATCTTCCTGGGTCGTCTGTGATGTTACACATAAAGAGGAGTTTGTCAAGTGTAATGTCTGTTTTTTCTGGGTTGGAAAAAGTCAGCGACAGCATGGCTGAGGATCAAGAGCTCAGTGAACGGAGTACCGAATGGCAGAGGTCAAGAAGCGGTTACAGCGTCTGTGCTGACTTTTGTTGTGACTCTGAGGGCCTGGAGGACTTCTCCAGTGATTGCACAAAGAGACAAATGCAATGTATCTGGGGCATCAAATCATCTATAAAAGGCACATCAAGCTCAGTTTGCATATACTATAAGTCACTGCCTCCACCTTGATCCTGCTGCCCACTGATCCCAGACCACGCAGATCGTCTTTGTCGCAGTTCCGCAAGCTGGCGGCCATTTGCAGAGGACGGCCTAACCTCCGGCAGATAAAGCGCAGGGTGAAGAGTTCATTCGATGTGTGGCACTTAAGGTCTTTTTTTCTCTGTGTTTCTGCTAACACTTTGTGAAGGCAGGCAACATTGGTGCCATAAACCCACATTTCTCTCTATTTAGAGAAATGTTAACTCCAAGGCACAGTGTGTGTTAAAAAAAAAACAAAAAAACCCCACCATGTAAACCCTTAAAGAACTCCTTTTCTCATAGTAGCGTGAGTGAATAGAGACATACCTTTATGTGAGAACATGTAGTGACAGAAATGTGTGAAGAGCATCTCAAAGAGTTTTGAGCCACCCAGTGAGATTATAGTGGACAGACAGACAGATCGTCCTGTTTGGGGCTACTGGACTCAGGGTGGAATCACTTGACTTCCTGTCTGCACGACTTCTTCGCAGTTCAAACTTCCCAGTTAAATCATCAGCTGCTACATAATATCTCAGATGCTTCGCAAAACAACAACCCAAATCATTCTGAGGAAATTGAGATTCTTTTGAGCAACTGTTTTAGTAAAACATGTTGTGGCAATACAGTGGGTAATTACATCTAATACATTCACAGCCACTATAGGAATATTAAATTATAAATGGCTGAGCTAGTCCAATACTAACACATTTGCCGCAGGTACGGCTATGCATTTATTACATCAAAATTACACCTCATCAACACAAACACTTGTGATAATTAAAATAGAAAAGCACAAATATATTAAGATGAACAATCTCTTGCACCAATAACGAAAGCCACAAACATCTTTGCTTATAGCAATGTTAGATTATGGGTGTTTTTTCACATTTTGATAAAATCATTTGCATTCAGTTGCAATGATGTTGTATGAATTCAGTGTATTTGCTAAAGTTACCAGTTATATAGAGAATTGTTGAATAATTAATTTTTTAATTATTATGGCTAATAATTTGTTTTGTGAAATGGTCCCATGGAATGGTCGCATTATGAATTCAAAAAAGTGAATTGTATAAAAAATTCAATTATGTAAGTGGATATGCATTATATTTTCTATTAACATTATTTTTACAATTATGTGAAGATGATGTTTCCTTTTTATGTAATAATTTGAAAAAAAAAAACAGATTTCAGTGAGAGCAACATCAGGACAAACAGAAAAGTCACAGAGCACAATTGTGCCTAATATCTTTATACTTTATAATGATCCAGTAATTTAAAATAGATTAATCACTTCAAGTATACTTTGGATTGTGGAAAATAATGCAAAGCAAGTTTGATAAAGCACTAAATAAAAAGCACATTAAATGAAGAATACTTGGAAATAATATAGTGGAAAGCAACAAAGTCAGAACAAATAAAACTGTTCTACAGGTGCCTCAGTCAGAGGAAGATATTTCCAATAACTCAGCAGGCTCATGGGACAAAAGGTAGTTAAATCTTTCATTTAAAAAAAATATTAAAATGATTGAGTTTGTCATCAGATCTTTTACTGTCAGCTGAAATCAATCAAGAACCTTGAGTCTGAAACCATTTTGCTGTAGTTCCTATAAGAGCACAGGAGAACCTAAAAACATTTCTGCCAGCAGTAATTCAGGCCTGAGGGACAGATAACTAAAGCAGCTCTGCAGGCCATAAAAAGTCATTTCAGCCAATGATTTTTAAAGATATAAAAGCCCCTGTAATCTGCATACAGACCCAGAAGGAACCAGTAAATGTCTACACATAGTAGGAACAGGAGGATACACGAGCGCACAAGGCAAAGCCAAGAGTGAATGTTTTACAGTCTGTGATAAACACACTCAGCAGTGCATGAGTAAAACTAATACATTATAAAGGGACACCAAGATCAGAATGTAGATATGTAGTTAACCACTTTATATTAAATAAGAAAAACAAATAAAGGCAAATTTGTTAAATGAAAACCATCCAAACACCAGATGGTTTGCAGTCTGAGTTTACATAATGTACATTTGAAACTTGTTATTTGAGACTAGTATGGTGTGAAAAATACCCAACCTTATTTGACGTGATATTTGAGTAGTAAAAATATGTAATTTAAATAAATAAATAAATACATAAGCGTGTTATAAAATTGAAATAATAGTAATAAGGTATTTAAAAATAGCCTTTAAAAACAGCCAAGAAACGTGGCAGTTAAAAAGGAGAATTGATCATTTATGGTGAATATGAAGCAACAGTTTGTACTGCATTTCAAAGACATAATGATTAGCTTAGTAATGTTTTGATACAATATTTGAGTGTTTGAGTGGCTCACAGTTAAATATAACTTTCTTTGGATGTGAAACCAGAGAGTTCCTGACAGTTAATTAGTCGCTTTGCCTCACTGACTTGATGCTTTAGCCTGGTTTGACTTCTTTTAGTTGACACAAACTGAGACAAACTATTCCATTAAATATTAACAGAAGTGCTAAAGAAGAAAGTGTTACGTGTATGGTCTCACACAGAAATGGATTTCCTCCAGGAGTGTGTTAAGGGTATTAAAAATGCACTTTCAGGCCTTGTCTACATGTTTTTTGAATATTTTGTAATATGGAAATTTTCCTTTTAAAACAAAATGTACCCACACAGCGTTTGCTTCATAAAATATCGACATATATCAAAAGTTCTACATCAGCAATACATCAAATACCAGCAAGGAATGTTCTGAGTGTGGATCGTGGGCTTTTTCTCCTTTGGCAGTTGTAACTTGAAAACAGAATCAATATAACTACTGATGACTAAATTCTTCATATGTAGATTTTTAACAACTGTCTGGCACATGGCCTAGCAGCGCTAACCAAATGTAACCTGACCAATTAGCCGCTATTGTTGTTTATGTTTCACACACATGCTCATTACACAAAAGAATAATTAACTGAGCGGAGGTGATGACAACATTGTTCCCAAAATATGCCACTTTACATGTACTGAATTTCAAAGAAAATCTGTACTTTTTAAATAAACTAATAAAAAAAAAAATTGTGTGACTGAGGCTAAATAAACAATAGAGTCAAGGGTGTTCCTCAAGGCTCCACCCCTGGCCCTTTGCACTTGTGAAAAACTTTATTTATTTATTATTATTCATTTAAATATTTTATTTATTTTTGTTTGTTCCCCTCTTTGTAAAGATTATTGGCATATTATATCAGGACTGTTAAACAGGAAAACCACAATATTACTTTTCCATCATTAAGTAACCTTTATATATGATAATACAGTTTTGGAGAGTTAACAGCATGGGTGTCATTTTACAGTGAGTCACCTCACAAATTATTCATCACTCTTCACTACCTCTGTCATTTATTTAGGATATTTCAACAATCACACATTAAAGTAACATTATACTGTATTAAGACTGAGTTTATTAAACACAAGCAATGCAGTTATGCTTAATTTAATTCTAGATTACAAATACACACATAATTATCTACTGATTACAGCATTAGTGTTTTTGAAACATTGTAACTGAAACTGACTAGATTTTATTGTGCAATTCCACATCAGGACTATAGCTACCATTGAAGACATATAAGCCATTTCCTCAGGATGTGCTTCTCTTAAGTTTTTAGTAGAGAAGGAAAAAAAACATTTATGACTGTCGTGATGAGAAATTAAACAGCTTTCAAATGGATAGGAAAGTATATGCAATATTTTTAATGATAGAATAGATTTCCAAGAAATTTGAAACATGTCTCAGTTAGTGGAAATGCTCATATGATTTTTAGATCTTTTAAAAAAATTAGTATCTAACAATATCTACTGGACCCACATAACCTTGGCTCTTCTCAAGGAGATTTTGATAGAAAATCCAAACATTGTTAACTTCTAAATGAATTGTCCAGTGTATTGCAATTTACCAAGTGCTTTATCCAAAATGATCAAATTTTCTGGACATATCAAGCATCATGTGGCACTTTCAGAGCTCAAGCATCAAACAAAAGCAGGGAAAGCTGAAAAATAAATGAATTAATCAATAAAATTGCCTCCTTGAGTGTGTATGCGTATGCATAATTGTATAATGAATATAATGTTATTGTATTCAAATGTGGAGGTTTTTCCTTTACATAAGAACACACACACACACACAAAGGCAAAAACATATATTGTTATCTGTGATTGTAGGCCTCAATTTGTACCACAGTGACACCAGGTTACATGCAAACATAGTTTTCCAAGACAATTTGTATATTTTTTAATACTTTACCAATTGTTAAATCAGCTGTAAAAAGCAGGCTTACTCAGAATGAAAGTATTTTTCAAGTTGAGGTCTTAGAAAGAAGGTAAAATACCTTTGATAAAGGGCAGAGGACCTAAATTAGAAAGGACATGAAACACAGAGACGTAATGCATGAATCACAGATAAGGGACAAACAATGGAACCAGAGTTGGAAAAACAATATGCATTAGAGCAGCAGTGTTGTGACAGTCTGGGACATAAACAAGAATGAACTCACAGATCACCAAACCAAATGAGACTTTAAGAGAGGAATGACTGAGTTGTCAAAGTCTCTCGTAATCCGTCCTTGTTTTGTTTGTGCCTCAAACCATTGCACTCAATTTCTAAGACAAAAACAGTATAAAGCATGGAAACTGGAGGAAAAGATTAAGTTGGGAAGAAAGTGAAATAGAGTGTGTGTGTGTGTGTGTTTGTGTGTGTGTGTGTGTGTGTGTGTGTCTGTGTATCTCTGTATGTGGTTGCTGGGAAGGTCGGTTGTGGATGGATTAGGGCATTTGTCCGTGGTCAATTTTTTTCGTGAAAGTTAAGAGAGAGGTTACCGGGAGGCCACAGCTGGGAGGTGTCATGCAGTGTAAATGTGTGGCATTTGTCTTGGCACTGCTCCGGTGTGACTGCAGTGTCTCCACACCACATGAGAGCAACACTCAGGGCTTTAGCTTTCTTTAATTTGATGAGACATTAATTGGCATGAAGGTGTGTTTTGCATGTTAGGCTGGTTGGACTGATTGCGTTGCTCTTTGACCTGTCAGCTGCGTCACAGGATGTCCAGCACCCTCACACCTCACTGTGGCCGCATGAAGACAGAGAGGTTGCAGGTGGAAGCTGTGAGTGGGCAGCTGAGAAATAACAAGGGGTGGAGAAGGGTGAAAAAGGAGTGACGAAGTGGGGAGTCCCATGGCTAGGTCATGAGTTTGGAGTTGGGGTTTTGTCACCTGCTCGGCTTGGCACGCAAGCTTCCTTCAGGAGCAGCAGGACTAAAGCTCTGCCGCCCCCTACTCACCCTCCATTCTGTCTCCCTTTACCTCCCCCTAATTGGATTTAATGAGCGATTTAACAACACAGCACTGCCCGATCAAATCAAACTGCTACTGTCCAGCACACTTAATCCTGGGTCACTGCTTTGTAATGCTAGCATGTCCCAGGAGTCTCCTTCCTGCAGGCCTCCTTTGCTGGCTCTTGCTCCTCACACGTTCTCCCCCCTCCCCCAACCCTCCTGTCTGTTTCTTTTAACGTCCACCCTGTCTAACCCAGAAAAGGTTGAGAACCCCAGCCCTGTCCAAAAATTGCACAAACAAAGTTATCACAAGACTGGTGGCATTTGAAGAAGAATGTCATTGACTATTTGTTGTTGTGCTCAGGGTGTGATCACACTTACAGGTCACAAGGAATCTGATCCCTGCAGCTGCAACTTCAGGCTCAGTTGTTTTGCATCAGAAAAAAATGCTTTGAGCGAATTAAAAATCTACTTGGTTGAAGATATACTCCAGGCTGTGGATTTCATTGGTTAACTGGGGTTGATGCAATGCTCTTTATATGGGAATTAGCCTGACATTCTTGTATTATTTACAGCTGATGCAGAATGCTGCTGCTAGACTATTAGCTTGTACCAGGAAGAGAGACAGCATCTCACCTGTACTGGTGAGATATATGAACCCTAAACTGAGTTTAGGGTTCATATATTTGTTTTGTTTTTTTAAAACTTTACACAGCCTGGAAACCCAGTAGATCTCAGCTCATCTGCCTCCTTTCCAACTGCAGATCTCTCAGATCACCAGGCCAGCTGTCCTGTCTCATTGACTGAAGCTGAAGGCTGAGGGCAATCGTGCATTTGCAATAGCTGTGCCATAGCTGTGGAAGAGTTCAGCATTTTTAATTAAGCGCACCCATCTGTAATTACTTTTAAGGTTAAAATTAGGATCTACATGTTTTCTCAGGCTTTTAAGTGCCCTAAGGTCTTTTACTCTACTCTACTTATACATTTCTGTATAGGATAGACATGTTACCTCAGCCACTTTTTTGCTTTTATGATATCATGTTTTATCGTTTTATTTTATTTATGTAATTTTGCTGTATTATTGTTAATGCTGTCCCAGTCTATCCAAGGGGGATCAACTGTTGTTGTTGTTGTTGTTGTTGTTGTTATTGAAGAGGAGTGAGAGATGCATCTTCTGGCTTTTTATTGCTTTTTTTCATTTTAAGGCATCATACTAGCAATATTCTCACCTGACCAAAACACTTAATTAAAGTTAATAACCAGGGTGTAACATACACAAGATATATCCTCTATAGAGCATTTACATTTTGGAATCAGCCCACATTTTGCACTGCAACTAATTTTATACCATGTTGAATTGAATGGAAACCAATGGCTGCGTAACAATGTAAACATTTGGCAATAAATACAGCATAGTTTCCTAAATTGTTAGATTTTTAAAGTATATTTGAGCTGAAATAAATGGGCTCAAATGTGATAAATCACTGGTATTGTAAGGTCATTCACGTTTCCCACACTGGATGCTGTGAAGCTAGGACATGACACTTCCCTATACTTTCCCTTCAGCTTTAATGACTTTCAGCAGATACAGCCTCCCAATTCAATGCAACCATCACCCGTACATGTTGCCAAAGCTGCAATGTTTCACTCATTAAAATTTCTCACATTTATGACGCCACATCTAAAAAGGTCATCTTATGAAACATGGTTGTTTATGATTACTGGCTGAGTAGGATTACTTTCTCAGTAGGATGTGAAAAGATTTTTGAATTTAACAAGAGAGCCTGAAAGCATTGATGCTTTGTAAGGAAGACTGCGGCGATCTCCACAACACAGTGGTTCAGTTAAGAGAGATTTGTCACTGCAGGTTGGCAAAGCTGCTTCTCAACTTATAATGCCAAAAGCAGCTTAATTATTAGGTCAAAGGAGAAATGACCAGGAGCTGAGTGAGGGAGTGGCTTGTTGGGGTTGTTACAGGGTTCAACATGTTATTATCTCTGCACTTGTTTAAGGATGTCATTGCAAATGCTCAAAGGTATTATGGTCCTAATACATACCAATATTCCCTCCCCAACATGTAGACAGCGACTACAGTAGACTACTATGTGTTGCCACAATTCTTTACATATATTTTTTTCTTTTTTGCATTCTTTTGAAACATATATCATTTATAGATTATATAAAAAGTCATGTTTATATATTCCTTGTGCAAGTTTAACAGTTTTAAAATACATGCAAATGCAACATGATTTATGTACTCCCCATCCTGTAAGTATTATTATAGTATTTGCCAAACAAATTGAGGATGAAAGAAATTTAATCATTTTGGATAAACCGCTTTATTAATTATTAAATTATGGTTGCTACATCACATAGGAATGGGTTAAAAATGAATGCCTAACTAAATACCTAAGAAATGCCTAGCAAATAATGGTCCTAAATTCTTTGGTGTAATGATGAAAGGAGACTGGTAGACATGTTAATATGCTGCAGTTTTGATCACATTCATTGACACGTCACGGCCCTTCTCACACAGGAGCCGTGTCATTGGGTCAGTCAGTCGTCTAACTTCATGTGACTGGTACATGGCCTACTCTACCACACGGCTGTGCTCAGCACATTTGTATCCATTATGAACATTTATTTGTTATTTATTTCCTTCCAAAGGTGATTGCTTAAAATTAAAATTGAATACATGTCTATCTTACAACTATGTATTTTATTAACCATATGTGCTAAAGCTGCTTCAGCCCTAAACCATTTGCTTATTCAAGCACGACAGAGCTCGTAGATTAAACAGCATTATGTAAAAACACACTGGCCGATACTCTACTTTTAGCATTCTCACAATAAGCAGGAACTCAAATACACAAGAAATGAAATGCTGCCAGGCAACATGCGTGATGGTTTCCTGCCAGCTTGGTCCAGCAATATGTCATAACCAAAATATCAAAAGGACATATGGTGTAACTTGACCTTTCAAACTGAGCCACTGGCAGTGACACATTTCTAGGTGCAACAAATACATTTGCAAATGCATTGAAATGTGCAAACAGTGATAATTCCAGCCTCATCTATGGAATCACACAGAGGCCATCAAGCTGAAAAGCATGTAATAGAGCATTATCCATGGCACAGCAATGATTTGATAGGGCTATAATAAGCCCATGCTAATATAAACAGTTCAAATGTTATCTGACAAGGAATTTCACTGTGTTTAATTATTGAACGCCGCATATACAAATATGCCAGAATAATTGTGTGATAACCAGAGGACTGTTTTACATGAAAAGACTGCATCTGAGAACATATGAGTGTGTTATGCCTTGGGGACATGTGTGAGAGCTTCATTTATGGAGTAAAGTGAACAGTGTGTATGCATTTCCATATGTTCCCATGCACCAGTTCATACAATGTAGCAAACATCTACACTGTCTTCTGCGTGCATGATAATCCTGCTATAGTAGTTATAGCTAAATCTTTTATGTCTTCTGTAGCTGCAGCTCTTCAGAAGCCCATCACAGGGGCACTGAAAGTCAATTTATGTTTTACTGCTGCAGTCCAACTGACACCCTGTTTGCACTGTGCTGAAACAAAGAAGGACATGTACATGCATATATCTGTTCCTCTTGTGCAATCTATTGTAGAAGCTTGAAACCGCCTTAATCTCTGTGCCATCGCTACATCTCTCTTTTTATTCTGTTTTTATTCCTTTCTTCTTTTCCTGGCTCCCATTCTCACCCACCCTCCCTGAGTTTGCCCAATTCCCCCTCGGTTCAGCGGCAGGGCACTGGGTCACGGCTTCAGCTTGATTTTCACACTGTTCCCTCTACTGAACGCCACATCAAGTTAATCAGGGTTAACAATTGTGGCGGTGCCTTGCTGAGCAGGGCTCCCATCGGCTTAGCGTGGCCTGGCTCTGGTGATACAGATGGGCTTGTAATCTCTGATCTTGGAGCAGAGGGGACGGATGAGGGTGGAGGTACATTGCAGCTGCTTGGGGTGGATGATGGCGGTCAGAACAAATGAGTGAGGCGGGACTCAGGAGATGGGAGTTTATGATTTATTGACATTTTGTAAAAATAAAGAAAATAATTTCTTTTAAACACAAATTTTTTAAATGTTGTTAGGTCTTTAAAACCAGTTTTAATAGCTGTTAGGTAGCTCTTATTTAACCTTTCTCTGAGTTTACGTCAGAGAATGCCTCCAGAGCAGACCTACAAAACATATCTAACTTAAATTTTAACATGAGCAATTGAGGACTCAACATTCGCTAAGATGAAACACAGACTTAGAAAAAAGAGAGGCCAGGGCTACGGCAATGAGCAGACATTAGTATTCTTTTCAAAGACTTTGAAAACCAGCCAAATGAAAGAGTTTGAAAAGTTGCAAAATGTGACAGAAGTATCCTTAATCCTTTCTGTGTCGCTCCGCACTCATCGACCACACGGGTCAAGACTTGAAACAGAACTAGTGTGATGTCAAGGGTCAAAAAGACCATCGGAATTACAAATCCGCAGCGAGTGTATGATGTTTTAAGATCAAAGAGAGAGGGAAGACCGTTGTTAGCAGAAAATTTCCAGTACTGAATATGACTAAAGCGTGACCTATTTGGCAAAACAGAACAGTCTGTGCAACAGCATCTGGCTAGCTTGCACAATACAGCCCAGGGAGCCCCAGCTATAGGCTACCCAGACTTGATTATTCATTCAGTTAGAAGAAGCATTACACAACCGTGCTTCCCCGATAGGAGCAGTGAAAGAGAAGAAAACTCCTTTGCATGTCACACAGCCTTGGGTGATAGAAGTAGAGCTCAATTTTCTGTAGGAACTCAATTTCTTACAGCAACCAAACAAAACTCTCCAGATGACCTTTGAAACTGAAGAAACTAGGCTAAAGTCTAACTCCGGCATGAGATCGCCTTGTATTCCAGCCTTTGTTATGGCACCCTTTCTGTTGCAGTGCATCCTTTTTTATACCACAACCCGAGCACTCTGCTTTTTCTTCCCATAACTTGTCTTGCTTTTGAAACGTCGCACCTCTCCAGAGTGACACATGTATTATTAACACAGGATTCAAGTGCTATCCATGCAGGGACACTCACAGACTTTCACAGGTTTCTGTTGGTGCCACCATTTTGATTTGGCTGTGGCCTGAGCAGTTTTCGCAAAAACATTAAGAATCCGTGACACCAGTGCACAAACTAAATATTTCATATGCTTGGCAGCTCAAAAGCTCCAAAGTTCAGGCCTGAGAGCACTTTTATCCATTTATTACTCATCTCAACTAGCTTCATGAAAGTCTTATAATGACCAAGTTGAAGGTATTATTCTTGAACTTCTCGGTTGTCCCACGAACGAGGAAAGGGTCTTTTAAAGTGCATGTGAAAGGTCAAGAAAAAAAGTAGATATGTGGGAAAAGTAGCTGCTGATGCTGCAGTGTGGCTTTGCCCAAACTCCCATGTGTAAAATATGTATGTTGGGCTAAACTGCAATATCCCACAAGCCACAGCGTCGCAGCGCATAATCCAAATTCAGCCCTTTGCTATCTAGCCGAGAGAGGGTCACTAGTTTGTGAGGGTCAATCAGTGATCAAGCCTGGGGAATGAGATTGAAAAAAAAAAACCCAAAACAATTAAGTCCCACTAAACTCCACCTGCTCTCGCTGCCCTCTATAGTCGAGGAAAAACACAGTTCATCAAAAGTTCACATGTCCATTATCATCGTTGAATTTGGCCTCGGAACCTATCCCAGTGATTGGCAGGGGAGGAGGAGGAGTGAGCTTACCAAACTTACCCCTGACAACTACTGTTAATATGACACTCGACGTGCTCTACACTTCTGACCCTGATACGCAGGGTCGCTGTTCGGTCACAGTGCCGCTGCAGGCTCTGCATGTGTGTATGTGTGTGAATTGGGTGGGGGGTGGAGGGCACCAACTTACAAAAAAAAAAGCAAAACCCCAAAATATCTCTGTTACTGGCCCTGTGTCGTAACATATCTGAGCCTACCCCGCCCAGCATCAAAACGGGTTCAACTGGAGTTCACGGCTTTGGCCACGCCCCCTCGCCACCACGTCACCAGGCAGACAACACGTCATCACGATGGAGAAAAAACTAATCTACACCCCACTTTCTGGTTCTGTTGGCGAGGTTGCAGCGACCCCCACTGGGGCCGTGTCATTAACTCTTGCAGTTATTATTTCTGTGTTGCTTGCATAAAAATTTCGTGTGGAAAACCACCTGTAAACTATATATTAATGAGCAAATGATTGTTTTCTAGATTTGAATCTTAAATTATGTGAATTTTTCAGTATAATAATATTATTCATCTATTCTGAAATATCATTACTTCCAAATTATATCATTCTATCTTTAATCTATTCAGATTCTGTATCACTGACTTGTCATAAGGGAAAAAATAAACAAATTAAATATCTAAGAATTGTTTAAAACACTGATGTCCATGACTTTTATCTGTAGTTTAAATTTTTCCATAGAGTAAGCATTAAGATATAGAAGGAATGTCCTAAACAACCATTTCATACTTATACTATATATATTTGATTTTAACTAAATTACATATTATTAATGTATATATAACTGTCTCTTATACACATCTTAGGATTACTAAAAAAAATCCACACTAGTAAATGACTATAAAAATAAAATGTTATAAGTCAGCGTTTAACTACTTTGTAGACATGATCCCATTATTAGACTTTTTTTTAGCTCATCCTTAAATTATAATTACAATTTTTGAAATTATACTTGATATATTGCCACTGTCGCTAATAGTCATTACAGTTGATTTGTATTTTAGAAAAACAAAGAGAAAAACATGAATAAATATTATAAATGGGTTAGCCCAGCACATTTACATCTCGAGTCCTGCTGAGAATCATTTTATTCATAAATAGCAACATACTGAATAATTGTAATAACAAAAATAAAACTGAGGTTTTTTACTGTTACTATATAATACTATTAGGAATTTTTAAACATATGAACAGATCTAAATAAATAGGCTACATATTTTAAATCACTGAAAAAAGAAATTATATTTTTGTAAATTACTATCACTTTTAGAAAACAGTGAATGACCTAAATTTAATTATAATATATTCCCATAATTTCATAACTATATCAAATAAATATTTAAATCTATAAATAATAAATATATAGTATACTATATAGTTATTTACCATTCAAATTACACACAAATTAGATTTTTTTTAAATATATGTATTTCAACAAATAACAACAGAAAAAAACAAAATGGATCATTTTATATTTATGATTTATAGTAATATAACAGTATATTTATCCTTCACATGCTTTTTAATATTTATTTAATGCTGTCATGGACAGGTTGAAAAAATCCTGTCCTCTTTTTACAATGCAAAACATATACAGCGTTTATACTGGCAATGTCAACTGTGTAAGTAAGATAAGATGCTCTAAATCTGGCTAAATAAGTCCTCTTTGTTTCAGTTTGTAGGCCCCTGAGTTGACATGTAACATGTAACCAACTAAATAGGAATATAATAAATACAATACATATGAAAAATGAAATCCTACATCCCATTTATTGTAAATTGTATCAGAAATTTAGCTCTCATTACTGTGCACATGCTGTTTCTCCAGATAAATAACAAAACACAAGACAGTGACAAATGTTGGAAGTTTGTCTTTTCTGTAAATACGAGGAATACAAATAAAAAAGTTATTGTACGTTAGGTGCCCAAAAACGATCCAATAAATTAATGCATAATAAATAAGAAATAAATAGTCTTATATTTCACGACATATTTTTAGTGTTTGTGAGTGCAAAAGTGGCAAAAAGCATAATCTAAAGCGTTTGTAAGAACTTGTTCTTTCATTGACTGGTGTGTAATTTCTGCACTGCCAACACCAAAAAAAAGCATTTTTTCCCCAAAGTGTGTATTTGTAATGGTGTGCTTGACCTTATGGAGTAATCTGACTGACATCACAGGAGGCTCAGCAGGAAGAACAACGCTATACTTTGGTAGAAAGACACAGAGCGCCCACCAGTGGTGAAAGCGTGAACATCAGCACTGAGCATGTAGAAATTTGTGGTCTGCTTTTTTTAAAGCATGTATTTTTACCAGCGTTCATGCCAGGAAATTTTAATATATGTTAATAGCCAACTCCAATTAGGGTTTGGCAGATATACATAGTTTTTTAATCAGTTTCAATATTTGTAGGTAGGATTAACTTAATGATGAGATAAATCTGAGCCAATTTTGAATCCTAAAGTGACAATTTTCATACAAAAAACTTATTTGTCTTATAATGAATATTTATCGTTTCCCTGATAAATGTGTTACCGTGAGCCTTTTAAATGAAACAGCTTTTTCATCAGCATGGGTGACAAACACTCGGGCTACGGTCAAAAGTCATATTAAATCAATTTTTTGTGTTAGCGTGGTGGTTGTGGTTGTTTTTGACACACTGTCTCGATAGTGGAGGCCACACTGGAAAGTATTAAGTCACAAAGCAATTCTTCTTTTTAATGACTAAATACAACGGAAAGTAAAACACACTTTTGGCAATTTTTTTTTTGCCGTGTTCAAGTGGAAAATGAACCATGTCAGACGGAGATGAATAGCAGAAATGGATTGAAATTATATTTAAGGTTGAAATACGGCTGATGTATCGGCAAAGTGAGATGTTAGGACAGTAAGGCCTGGTTTTCTATCTTCCCCTTATGGATAAAAACATTGCTTTTAATCCGCTTCCTTTTTACTGAGAAGGAAAAATATTTTGAATGTTTTTCCAGAAGATTGCATATTACGTATCAACAGCTAATTTATTCTCCTAGAGCACAAGGACAAAGGTCAGCGAAATCCACAGCCATGTGGAATATCCATTATTTAAACAATTAGTGTTATGTTGCATGTGCTTGAATGAAGACAGAATGTGTGATGCACCTACTTCAGTTGGTGTCGGTGCAGGACACAAAAGGACAGACAGATATTTCATCCAAAACGTCCACATGAAGTGTCGGCAGGATTCTATATTTCCATGGGAAATACACATATACACCGTATCAGTGCTTTGATCTGTCTCTGCACAGAAGGCTGACAGGTCCAAGCACTTAGAGGGTAGTGAGGTGTGTGCTGTTGGTGTGTGTCATCCTCCTGCACACTGGTTGCAATGCAGAGAGTGAAGCATGGACGGACTGTCAGGCAGGGAATATCCCATTGCGCACCAGCAAAAGAAGGAGAAAACACAGGAGGAGACATAGTAAGCTGGAAGTTATCTGATCATCAGAAGAAACAGTCTTTCATTAATACAATACAGAAGTTAATGTAGATGGCTCTGGACAAAAACATATTGTAATAAATGTTTGAAACGTCTCCCTTTTCTAAATTTATGATATTTGTTAAAAGTTACCTTTAACCGGATTGGCCACAGTTGTCCGAGTCATCCACTTTCTCCTCTGCATCAGGTGGAACCAGCCGGTCATATGAGAAAGCTAGCATTACCTGTATTAGGTAATATTAGATAAATATTAATACAGAAAAGACAAAAAATGAAAAGCGAGTAAACTGTTTAGCAAAGACGCTCTGACAGAAAACACAAATGTAATGAGAATCATCTGTTTCTCCTACTAAAATACATAAAAACCCCTCATGAATCTGAAAAAAGTTGACTAACTTCCTTGATGAAGTTAAAATAATCATATCAAAATCACAAACATCAGTCAGCTGTTACACTTGATCCTTTTCGTTTAAATATATGCTAATGACACCGTACTGACTGACCAAAATATGTAAAGATTTAAGGCTGGATGCTGTCAACCCCCAAATCCTGCTTCAGAGCTGTGAGTGAGGTACTGCAGTTTGTCCTTTACAAAAAAATAACTAACGACAGAAGCGACAGAGCTGTGGAAGGAGGAGTGTTCCTAGTGGAGCCAATTTGGAGGAAAGAAGTGCAAGGTGGACGTCATTTAACCTTTTTAGAAGTACACACACTGACTCCTTCTCGCACAGATTGTGTTTTCTTTGTTCTCAAAGACAGCAGAAACATTTGATAGCTGGGCTGCGGTTTGCTCACGCTTCATTACACTCATTACAAGCATTTTGTTATGCTTGTTCGTTACCTAATGCAAACAGAGCTGCTGGCTATAAGACGTCAACTTGCATCTCCGATTCTGAGCTTTTAACCTGTTTTTTTTTGTGGTTTGGTTGCTTCTTTCAGTTTTAATAAGATTCCAATGGCTAAAAAACTCTCTAATCAGGATTTGCCTAAAACAGAATTGAGATCCACATCTACACAAATGTAGGAGCCTGATTTTGTGAGAGTAGATAATGAGGGGGAATCAAAGAGCAGTGGTTACTTCTATTTATGTGAGCGCACGGCAAAACAGTAGAGTGAAAAGAGGGCGTGGGCATTAATCATTTTCCTCTCAGCCAATCACATTACTCTTGGATTGTAAATAAAGTAATCACTCAACCTACCAGAGAGGAATTTATGGAGAGTAGCATTACTGTCGTACATCCAGTGCACCACGAACACGAACACAAACACAGAGGCAAATTTAAACGTTGCTCCACGTGCAGTGAATTTACTGAAAGTGACCAGAGATCATGTGACCCACAAAATTCACCTTATGAGTAACTCTGTGGTTAGTTCTCAATGCATCAGTGGTTTATAAACAACACTGCCTGTACAAAATATACCCTAAAGATGGAAGAGTTTCCTGATTTAGATCGAGACATATTTTATCCAAGAATAAGTGAAAATCTTTAAGAATTTGACCAAGCATTCAATCTTTTGACACTTTACACATTCTGAATTTTGATTGTGCGGCCAATTCTAAAAAGCATTCAAATTCTGATTTCCTTTTCCATACCGTTAGCAGTGCCAACAGTGCCATCATCACCCCCATCATGATATACATGTTCTCAGTCAGACCACCAGCCCACAGAGGGCCCAGGATGGTAGCTAGGCCTCCCACTGATCGACGCACTCCCTGACTGAAACCTGTAACACAAGCAAGGCACAGTGATATAAGGACTCAATAGACCAAACACAA
Source organism: Datnioides undecimradiatus (assembly GCA_008933995.1). NCBI lineage: Eukaryota > Metazoa > Chordata > Actinopteri > Lobotiformes > Datnioididae > Datnioides > Datnioides undecimradiatus. The sequence continues at coordinate 10,274,675 of WARS01000029.1, read as the reverse complement.
GGACCTGTGAAGCTATGGGGAAAAAGCAACAAGACCAAATATCCATCATCCACCATGCAGTGCTTTGTCCTTTCCACCAGATGCTGCAGTTTCTCACCTTGCGTTCTTTCAGCGGTAACTTTGGAGAAGAGGGAAACCTGAGCAACAGCTACAAATGGCAAACCCAAAACCTGCAGAAACACCCCAATGATGAACTCAGTCAGCTGCCATGGGAAACCACCTACAGAAAGCACAGAAAATACTGAATAAGCATAATATAATCATGTTTTAATGGAACATCTAAATGTTTGATCCTGTGCTTGCCTATATCCTTTAGCTTGTGTGTCACAGACACATATAAATCTGCTGCATGTGTGCATGTGTGTTTATCAAATATGAGGATGTTCTATAGTTTTATTCTGGCAGCATCAGTTGCTGTTGATTAAGGTCTGTTCAATAATAAACGTGATGACTTTCTTCATGACCTAGCGGTTTAGCCAGGAAGATGAGGCACCAGACGCCAGAGATGTTGCAGATGGTCAGACCGATTGCCAGGACCACCCGCTCTGTAACACGCCGGCTCATCCATCGTACGAACAGGAAGCCGGCGATCACCTCCACACCGCAGAGACAATACATGATGCTGTTCTCCAGCTCCCCATAGCCAAAGTACTTCTGGGTCAGTGGGGTCACCATCGTCTGCGGAGGAACCAAATGAACACATTTGCAAATGCATCAATGCTCAGATATTAACAAGTTCCTTTGCTCTAAGTCCTGATGTGCCATTATTAACATTTAAAATAAGAAACCATATCTTGAAAATAGGTGGAAAACTCTATTAGTTTCAGGAAAGAGATCTTAACTAGAGAACTTTGGTTATTATTCAAACATATAATATCTATACGTATGTGAGTGTTTCTGTCTGTGCATCTGAGCGCACCTCCAGCGCCGTTTGATTGAAGAGTGTGATGAACTGAGCAGCCAGCAGCACAACTACCTCTTCCCTCAGGAACTCTACAGAGACAAAGACACAGTCAGAGACAGTCAGACTTAACAGTGAGCGTGCAGCTTGTAGCTGCAGAGAGCCTTTCCTATCACCCTCCATTTGCTAGCCATCTGGCTGTCTTTAAATCTCTGATAGAGGCGTCACACAAATGCAGAATCATGCCTCATGCACCCCAGTCCAATTATTGCCTGCCTTCATTAACTAAACAATAATACTTAGTTTGGCTGCACCAGATATAAATTATGTTGTATTTGGTTTGTTTTTTTTTACAAAACTTCATTATTTAAACACACTCGCTGTGACCACCAGGAACCACAGGTATCTGCTGTGGTATCTTAGAGATTGCAGCTTTTTAAAACAATTAATTTAATTTCCAGATCTTAAATTGAGCTTTTTCCAGGCTTTTTATACACTCCAGAATGACCAACTGTGAACCACCCACCTCGGGACATGCTGAAACTCTTAAGGGGGATGGAAGACTCATGGGACTCTGGTGGCACGGGAGAGAGAGGTGGAGAGATGTGATCCAGCGTGGCATTTGAGGCAGCGGGGGAGTGGTATGTGGGTGTGTTGGCTGTCACCACTGAGCCATAAGACCCAATCAGCTCCTGGGACCCCATTAATGGCTTTCCCTCGTCACTGTCGTCTTCCACAACACCTTGCTCATTCTCCTCCTCCCTGCCCTGGCATATCGAACTCTCCCTGGGCTTGCCCCTCTCGAGAGGCGGTAGGTCCCAGTACATGAAGACCACCGCCAGTTGAAGGAGAATCCACAGCAGGCACATGAACAACTGCAGGGGTGGAAGAAGAGTGTTTTTTTTGGTTTGGAAAAAAAATGTTTTGCCAGGTTGAAACAACTTAATGTGCACCATATGTTGGTCCTTACCCCTGGTGCAGTAAATTTATTGACCACAAAAGGACCCAGGTGGAAATCACACAGTCTCAAGAAGATGTTAAATGCTGGACCTGCGTTAAAAACAAAGTAAAAATATGTATCTTAACTATATGGCTGATCACTGTTTAGTATATTTGTAAGGAGGACAAAAGCAAATGCAAATCAAACATTCTTTCTATTTGTTTCTGACTTCTCATGCAAAAAATATATACATGATCATTTAACATTTTTGCATGTCAGCCCACTCAAAACTATAATTACAGTTCATAATGAACAAGATGATCAGCAGGTGGCCTTTTTGTATTTGTTGTCCAAAAGCAGTTGGGCACTGACCAATCAGAAGGCCAGCTTGTCGACATGCCATGACAGCTGCAAATACTGTGGCTCGGTCTTCTGGGGCAGTACTTCTGGTCAGGAAGCCAAAGATAGATGAGCCAGCACCTGTGCCAATGCCTGAGGAAAATCCATAGTTCATGAGGAAACTGCAATACTGAGGCTGAACAAAACCAACAGGCTGAAACCTGGAGCTCTGGAGAGGATGCACATCATTGCTGTATCATGTCATATAACTTATGTTCCTAAAATACACAAAGCCAGAGGTAACCTGAGGTACTACATCAAACATGAAGTTTCCAGATATTGTAAGTGAACTGCTGTTGAGAATACATTTACACCGCGTTCCACATTATTATGCAAATTGTGTTTAAAGGTCATAAAGGTCATTTTTTTGTCTGTCAGTTTAAACATATGGATGGGAATGTGTGTCAGGGCTCTTCCAATCACTCGAATCAATCTCAGACACCTTTGCCAATTAGTTTGCAGGTGAGTCCAAATAAAGGGAAAACTACTTAAGAATGGATGTTCCACATTATTAAGCAGACCACCATTTTCCAGCAATATGGGGAAGAAGAAGGATCTCTCTGCTGCCGAAAAGCGAGAAATAGTTCAATGCCTAGGAGAAGGTATGACAACTTTAGATATTTCAAAACAACTTCACCGTGATCATCGTACAGTAAAGAGATTTGTAGCCGATTCAGAACACACACGGGTTCGAGCAGATAAAGGCACAATGAGGAAGATTTCTGCCAGACAAATGCGTCGGGTTAAGAGAGCAGCTGCTAAAATGCAACTGCAAAGCAGCAAACAGGTATTCGAAGCTGCTGGTGTCTCTGGAGTGCCAAGAACATCAAGGTGTAGGATCCTCAAGAGGGTCATTCAGCCACCCTTAACCAAAGCTCAGAAGCAGAAACGCCTGCAGTGGGCCTAAACGTACATGAAGACTAATTTCCAAACAGTGTTGTTCACTGATGAGTGCCGTGCAACCCTGGATGGTCCAGATGGATGGAGTCGTGGATGGTTGGTGAACGGCCACCATGTCCCGACAAGGCTGCAACGTCAGCAAGGAGGTGGTGGCGTCACGTTTTGGGCTGGAATCATGGGGAGAGAGCTGGTCGGCCCCTTCAAGGTCCCTGAAGGTGTAAAAATGACCTCTGTGAAATATGTGGAGTTTCTGACTGACCACTTTCTTCCGTGGTACAAAAAAAAGAACCGTGCCTTTCGTAGCAAGATCATCTTTATGCATGACAATGCACCGTCCCATGCTGCAAGGAGTACCTGTGCATCATTGACTGCTATGGGCATAAAACAAGAAAACCTCATGGTGTGGCCCCCATCCTCCCCTGATCTCAACCCTATTGAGAACCTTTGGAGCCTCATGAAGCAAAAGATCTATGAGGGTGGGAGGCAATTCACATCAAAACAGCATCTCTGGGAGGCTATTCTGACATCCTGCAAAGAAACTCCAGCAGAAACCATCCAAACACTGACAACTTCCATGGATGCAAGAATTGTGAAGCTCCTATCCAATAAGGGGTCCTGTGTCAAAATGTAATTTGGCCTGTTAAGATATTTTTGATTGAAAGAGCTTTTAATTTCAGCAAATATAACCTGCAAATGCTTGCAGTTTAAGTAATGGCCATTTTCAGTTGTTTACAACAATAAAATGTTTTGAAACTCTATTGTGCGTAATAATGTGGAACAGTGCATTTTAAGATTTTGATTTTTTTTAAAAAAATCGTTATGATTTGGAGGTTCGTTCAAAAACAGTCGAGTTATACTCTAATGCTTGATGACTTGAAAATTATGAGAACTATCATTTTTATAGATTATTTAGGAAAAAGAGAGAAAAATTACATTTGCATAATAATGTGGAACGCGGTGTATACATAAGTCTCTTCAGTTGGGTTTAGATACAATAATGCAGCCTGTCACATGTCCTCTACTCGACTGCCAAGCCACAATGTCACTTTGTGCAGACTCACCTGCCACCAGCCTGCTTGACAATAGGAGCCACTTAGAGAAGCCCATAAAATACAGGAAATTACCTGGAGAGTGAAAAGGAGAAGAAAAGTAAAATGAGGCAAACACCAAATATCAAGGTAAAACATCTTACTGACACTCACATAGAACAACAAAGGACTTTGTGTTTTGTGGTTTAAATTAAGAGTAGACTCACCAATGATCTCAAAAAAGTTGGCAAACAAGATGATCTTCTTGGTGGCCCCTGTTCTGTCAGACCAGTGGCCAAACAGCGGCCCTGACAGCAGGCCACTCAAGCTGAATGCTGACAGGGCCAAACCAAGAAAGTAAGGCGCTGCTTCTAAAGTCTGCAGGTACCTCCATATTGTGGGCAATATTACAGCTGGGAAGACAGAAGCAAGCAGATATATGGCTCTTGAAATACAATTTACTTTGAAGTAATGTTTTACTTTAGTCTCTGATTTGAAACTATTTCAATTTCAAATATAATGTGAACATTGTTTTTCATTTCTGCTGAACCAACACTGCCAAACTCAGTGATGCTGAGTCATCAGCGTCACAAGCCCTACGGACTATTCTGTGTCTCTGTTGGGCTGTTAGTACAAAAGCATATTCACCTGGGCCTAACAGTGTCACTGTGGTTGTACCCTGGTAACCTTAAATGTATTATAAACAAATCTACATCAATGTTTAACCTACCGTCAGAGCTTCCTCACAGCTATATGTCTGTTGTTGACTTACTTAAATGTTCAGTGTGTAACATATACAGGAGGATCTATTGGCAGAAATAGAATATTCATAACTATGTTTTCATTAGTGTATTTTCAACTGTGGTGAGGAATTATTGTGGTTTATAACCTCACAGTGAGCTGTATATATGTATACATGAAGTTACCAGCTTCAATGGCGTCTGCTATGTTACGACACCAATTTGCTACAGTGGCCCAGAGTGGACAAACCAAAACCAATACTTCTGTGGCCACTGCAACCTCGCTACTAGATAACAGTACATGTTACGGACTGCTCCTTTAAATATGCTATCTATTAGTGCGTTATCGCTCATGTTGCATAAGGCATTGAATGACAATTTGGAAACATGGTGAGATGAGGATGAAACAAGATGATGATGATCTCTTTGTGTGTAACTCTAGGTGCTAAGTTAAATCTTCTCAATGCCAGAAGAATCGCTGCAGTGGTAGCTCTGTGAATGCCTCCAGCCTTAGTATCATATGGCCAAAGAATAGCTCTAACTCAATACAGTCTTAATTCAGTTCTGCAGTCAGAGGACACACAATGAAGCGTGCTTGCAGAAAATTCCAGTGCTCTATTATTGCTCTATTAAACTGCACAAAACTGGTGTAATATTTCATCAGATAACTAGTAATTTCTGTCATTATTATTTTACTGCATTGCAGTGTATTGAGTGATCACTGTCAGGTATGTTATGCCTTTCAAATTCATTTTCAGAGACATCTTTCACTGAGTCAGTATTGCAATGGCTTGGGTGGCATCTGTGTAAGGGCTTAAGCAATGTCCCAACCTTTTCCAGGTTTCAGTTTAAACACACACTGTTCTGCTGATGGATTCAGGGAGAAACATTTAAGTCAAATCACTGGTATTGATTCGGAGTGTTTTAGAGTTTTTAAAGCCTGGGAAAGAGTTTCTATTCTATGGCAACACAGAGAATGTCTCTTTGATGCAGAATCTGGTAGTTACTAACCTTTGCATCAATACATGACTAATTAAATAGATCAAGAAAATTAACCTCCAACAACAATGGAATAGTTAAGTGAATTCATTGAGGGGGTTGGTCTGCACTGGGGGTTGTTTGACTCACGCATGACCTTTATGTAACCATGACTTTTGACCTTGCCCAAAGTAATCTTTCACAGATAGGCTCATACAATGATTGTGTAAAACATCCTACAGGATAACGTGCAACATGTCAAGAGACTCCAAGGCTAATCAACTTGGTAATTCACTCATTTCCAGTACAGTGTATCCATAGTCTACAAAACTGATGAAAGTGAACAGCTGGGGTGCCCCTTGAATGATTTCAGTCATCACTGAAGAGGACTGTGTTCAGCTCAGAGTTGTGTCAGTTGAATCAGATTTGCCTATCTGGATTGTTCGGCAATGGTCACGGGTATGAAAAATAGACTTGGGTGAATTTTAATCGTATCCATCACAGTCTTTAAATGGTCTACAAAGGCTATAAAAAGGTACACAAATTTCCGAAGTTTGTGGTGATTTTTAGCCAGCACCACAAAACTCCTCTGTCAGTCTACTAAAATCATACCTGTCAAGACCCGCGTTTTAATTCCAGCCCATTATGAGAAAACAATTTCCACAGTCATAGGAGGCGAAAACCTAAACGTCCTGCTCACAGTTTTTTCAAAACATACATGAAAACATTTAAGGGCAAAAGATCAGTTTCTAGCTTACTGATGGGTACTGTGTCCTATTCCAGTACAGGGTTAGCTTCAGGGTTGCGACACAAAAAGGAGAAATGACCCATAACAAATCTTACCATATTCCACTCCGCTTAAAAGAAATATGAGCCCAATGGTGAAGAAGGTCAGCCTCCTTTTCCGTCGATTATCCATCGTGTGTGGCTGTTCGGACCTTCGGTCTATACTTTGATCGCTTTCATTATCCTTCAAGATACATACTCATTCTAGTCTCTCAACGAGGAAAAACACAGCTGACATAGACTAATCCCGAATGCCGTGTCTCTAATTAAAGACGGGTGTTGGGACATTTTACCCAAAACATGTGCAAACGGTTTGAAAAATGTCTGAAATGTAACTGCATGTTGATATGGCTCCGTGAGTGTGCACGGAGCCGGATTACATCCGTGGCAAACTCAGTGGGTAGTGTTCGCTTGGAGCACCAGCCCCGACCTGCAAACATTGCACAAGCAAACGTACCCGGGATGCTCCTGCGCAGTTTAATCCAGCCTACATCACTTCCGGCAGACAAACTCGCACCTTGACGCAAAGCCACGGATGTATAATGCACAGAAGCTAGAAATCATTTAGAGAGCACATTCTAAATTACATCTAAAATATAACACGGGTGAGGAAACTCAACAATAAAGTAAAACTGAATTGCAGTAAGATGATGCTACACTTTCACTTGTGTGCACTGTCCCCCCGGCTTTTCCTGCAGCTGTGGCACTGAAATTTCCCTGGTGTGGGACTAATAAAGGAAATCTAAATCAATAAATATAAATACACTAAAACAACAATTGAGAAACCTTTACAGAAGAAACGCTACAGCATTTTTATTATCCACTACACCAGATTTTATACTGAAAAAGATCATATTATGAAGCTGAGACTGTCACTTTGACTTAGACTTCTGCAGCAAAGGCTAAATCAAAATTGTCCCCGTCTGAATTTGATCTGCAGTCTGGTTGTTAACAGGCGAGATGCACGTGAGAAAACTAATACATGACTTATCCTGACCATTCACCTGTCAGGCACGTGAGCAAATAACACTATAACTCGGTTTTTACTAGTTAGAGTGTGTCGGAGACACAAACTCTAATCAGCCTGGGTCCCATGATGGTCAAAATGCTGCGTCTGTATTTTTTAAATGCCATTTCAGCAGCTTCCCACTATTTTTAGGTTTTGGGTCAGAAAATACATATCTGAAGTTCCATTTAAGCAAAAAACACACAGTATAACATTCAAAACAAGTATTTACGGTTGACTTCCACCATATTGATATAACTATAATAACTTGGCAGGGTCTGATCTTGAGGCTACACGCTTTTTCTGTGGCATTATTCAAATGTATTTAAGGCTTGCATGTATCAGGAGTAGGCATGAGTCAGTCACAGAGTCCCTCCCAGTCCTGTGACACCCATTACAGCTGACATTGGGAAGTCTGTGTTGCACACAAAAGCTGCCTCTTTAGCCATGATTAAATTATTTTGTCTCCTGAGTGTCCACACTTTAGTTTGCTGCCATCCAAGCAAGTATAAAACTGTTGTTTACAGCATTCTGTGATAAAGTCCCATCTGTGAACCAAGAGAAAAATATGTTCCTTTTACACAGTTTGATTGCCTTAAGGCTGTTTAATCTGGGGCTTGTTTACCGTGCAAAGAAACAGGTTTAGATTAAAAAAGGTTAGTGCTGAACAGGAATGGGGCAGCATGTGGTGACACTAAATGTTAAGATACTAGAGGCCTATTTACAAACATTAAGCAATGATTTCAGATTGCTTGGTGTTTTTCAGAAAAAAAATAAAGAGAATCAAAGTAATTATATTTTCTTATTTAAACCACAATACATTAAAAAAAAACCCCAAAACCCATAAACTTTCTTTAGTGGAAGCTCTTTTCCATATTAGCTTTTGATGCGAGACGACAGACAAGAACATTCTTCAAAACTTTCAGCTGGAAGATTGAAAAGCTGCACCCTGCATAACGTATTCCAGTTAATTCAGACAGAAAACAGCAGCCTACAGTCACTTAGCTGGTAGCCTGTTTCTGGAGGACATTACAGACTGTTCCATTGTTTTAAATGTAACTTTTCAAAGCTGTGCTACTTATGACAATGCATAAATCCTTCTGCATACAAAAAATATAACCATGCCAATACTTCATCTATTGGTTGTAGTAAAACATGTCTAGTTTCTGCATTATTTAAAGTTCAGTATGAATATAAACACAATTTATGACTATCCCTTGCATCTTTTACCCAAGACCACAACCCTGTGAGCTACACAGCCCTCATAGCAGCAGCTACTGTACAAAAGCTTCTCCTGCCCTATTTACTATAGCTCACAGTTTGCCTACAGTCCAAATATTGAGTAACAGTTTGACAAATGAACTCCCCATTCTTGTTGATAACAAGTAAAATAAAACCCAATTTCACATGTTTAAAAGAGCAACTATGCTTTTGCTGGGATATACGGTTGGAGGAAAGCTGAAAGTATAAATATGCCAAAACAAAGAATAACGTGTGATTTAAGGTGAGTGACGTTTGACAATCAGTTTGTATAAAAGAAATCTTTATTTACAGTTTGCCAGCAGATGAAGGTTGCAGCAAGTGTCACAGTCTGTAGTCCATCTCCTTAGTGGAAACCTTATGTAACTACCTGAATAAAAAACTAAATGTGTTTTTTAGCATCTGTGTTTTCCGTCTTGAGCTGCTCTTGGAGATGGTCATGTGCTCAAGACTTGGGAATGAAAGTTTTCGGTATGCTGCTCAGCGTGACTGTGACTGTGGCAGTGAAAGAAACAGGGTAAAAGGCGGAGCAGAGTTGGGTTTTAGAAGGCCAGTTTCTTCATAAGGAGGTAGACCCTGGAGTCCACCTCGAAGCCGTGAAGGTTGTTTGCGTCTCCCTGTAGCCTCATGAGGAGGCCACCATAAGACACATAGGCGGAGCTGAAAGAAGGAACGCATCCATGTAACTTGATTAGAGTTGAAAAATCAGAGAGATTACAAAGTCAAATACTGACGGCATTATTATAAATGTACAGCCAAATATCAGTTAAGGGCTGCAAACGTTATTGAATTTGAAATAAAATAATTTTTCTGTGATAATTTCAATACGTTACTGTGGCAACCCTTCTGTAACCATATGCAAAAGGCTAAGTATTATATCAACATATTTAAGCCAAGAGTCAGCAGTCAGATAAAAACTATAAAAGCCTCAAAGCTTCACTGAATTATTATTTAAACAGTTAAATCACTCACAGGCGTGTGGCAGCTTCTGTTGAAGTCTCATCGCCCTCAATCTTGTAAACCTTCCCATACATGACATAGTCAAACTGGTCTGCTCTGGAAACGAAATAAAGTTAAATTAGAGTAAAAGTCTAAACCAGTAATAAATATTGCATAACAGCCACAAAAAATGGTATTAGATACTTCACTGGATGTACTGTTACATAGTTTACATCAACATATGAAGAGAAAATGTCTAACCTTGATGGTCGGTCATCCTGAGGATTGTACTCTCCATCGTCCGGTGTTCCGTCTTCATATAACGTGCTGGCAATAACCAGTCTGAACTTGTCACCTTAATTAAAACGGACACAGGCAAACAAAGTGGGTTTATATAACGCGCTCAGACACTTTAGATTAATGATTTATCTTGTGACTTTAGCTTTGTCTGAAAAGGTGCACTCACATAAAGGGTATTTTAAAAAGTATATTGAAAGCTTTACATTTAAGACGTACAAATTCACAATGATGACACATGGAAAATTAACCAGTTTGCTCTGACTATTAAAGAGGAAGCTGGTGTGTCAGATCAGACGGGCATGCTGGTTGTTTTCTTCAGTATTAGTGCAGCAATGCAACATGAATTAATCCCAAATGGTCAGACTATCATCTCACAGAGAGCTCACAGCATTCTTCTGAGAAAGCTGTGGGAGGGACCTTGGTACAAAAGACCTGAACTTTGTGTTCTTTGGTTCTCCATCAAGGCACAGCAATGGTGCAAAGTGCTTTAAAAAGCACTTTCTTAGCTACAAACGTAACTGTTGCACGAAGCCTACCCTACTTTGTGGAGACAAGTAAGTTGGGCTGTGAAAAGGATTATTTTGATGGCACCTTGTATAAAAAAGCAAGAGCAACCATGCTTACCAAGATCAACAGGATAGATCTGAATGTTCACGTCCAAGATGAGGTCCATCTTAAAGGATTCACTTTCACAATGGAGACGAGACACTGTAGCAAATAATCAGTCATATAAAGTTTGGATGAGTTAATATGCAGTTTAAAATGGCACTAAACAAAAACCACACCGTGCATAAATTAGTGCAGTAAAGACGAGAGACTAGTACAATATACATGATATACAAGATGGATTAACTTTGTACCTTCTCCACCATAGTTAGATAATGACAGTTCACACACCTCTGTCGAACTTCTTGCCATCTGGATCAATATCTTTTACATCAAAGATATCTTCAAACAGAATTCCAGCCATCTACGACTTGGTGTATGAACTGGAAAAGAAAAAAATATATAGGCATATTAGGCATGATAAAAAACAACCAAAATAGATGAGAATGAAAATGGAAACATGGGAATCTTAACCTACACATGCTCATATTTAATCTTGTGGTGGGGGACGCATGGTTTCACAGATAAGGTGTCTTCAAGTTTTATAAATTCTTAATTTTTAAAGCTATTTAGTGCAAAGTAAAATAATGCAACTTCTGTCTTTCATATCCATAAAATTACAGATAATATGAAAACGTATTTGGAAGATAACAGTATAGCATGCACCTTTTACTATTCACAACATTGCTAAAACTGACAAAACAACAGAAAGACCCCTCTTATGTTTTGCACAGAGGACTGATAAAGCAGAACACTGGTATATACACATTCATCAGCAGAGGCAGAGAGAGAGATTGCAGAAAAAACCCATATGTAATTCTCATGAAACAGTTATGTTCAGAGTTAAATATTTTAGCTCTGCCAAATATAAATTTAAATATAATATTTACATCCACGTCTGGGTCTGTGGGGTCAAACAATATAGCAACAATGACAGTGATATTAACAACAAATCATAGTCTTTGTTTTGAATGTCCAGATGAAACATTGCCTTCTAGCAGAGCAAAGTACCGCTCAGCTCACAGTTCAGCTACATGTGATAAATTTACTTCACAGCACTAACTTTGATTCCCACTGCATGAATCCCACGGAACATTAACTCTCTCTTACCTAGTACAACTCAAAAACGCGTTGCACGGCTGAATTAGCCAAAGCAAGCAGTTCTTGTGTTAACTGAAACTTCAGCAGTGTCTCCAATCCATTCAAACTGTTAGCTTTAGCATGTTGCGCAAACAATTTGCCAGGCTTACCTCAAATAAGTTGAAATCCTCAAATACTGGGCAGAAAAAACGTACGGACAGCGTTTCTCTCTGCGTCGACGTGTGTATAAAGTGTGCACTAACGCTATGTATCTTATTCGAGACACACTTCATTCATTACAGTGTAAAGAAGACTGTAAGTTAACGTTACCGCGGAGGAACAATGTGCGCAACCTTTGACACGCCAACTACTTCCGGTTGAAAAGGTGAACTCGTTGCTAGTTGTTCATATGGATGTGGCCGTGCCGCATGCAGTATTGAAAATAGATAGACGCATCACTGTTGTCTGACAAAAAATGTATACAATAATATTAAAAAAAACTGTCTTAGTCATCCATCTGTCGTTATTGTAATCAGAAAAATATCTCTGTGCTCTGTAATTTTAGCGAGATAATCACGTTTTCTTCTGAGTGACTGTTTGTTATTAACTGATTTTAAATAGATAACAAAATAGTTTATTATTAGTTTCACGAAATGAGAACAACCAAAGCGGATGCGCTCACGTTTGTTTTTAATCATTATTCGCGACACTTCTCTCTACTTTCCAGCATGCTGCATTTCCCAACCATCTGGTTGCTAGGTGTTTTAGCGTCCTCTGTGTACGGTTGCTAGCTAAAGGCTAGCTAACTAATGTTAGTGTAAGTGAAGCCCATAATCGTCGCTGAAATGGCTTGTATAAGTTTCAGCTGTGGATGAACACATTGAAAGCAATACAAGTATGTATTTATCAAGTAAATGATGTGCGAACAAGGTGAGAATTATATTGAAGTCCTTTGTTAACGCCAGATAACGTTGACCGATTAACTCGTCAGCTCTGTCTAGTTTGCCATATTTTTTCCGGAGTTGATGTTGCTCACGTTGACTGTTGAAAGATAATATAAACACGCCAAAGCAGAAACAGTCTGATTTCTGTATCCAGGCTCTGGTTTGCACTTCCTGTAAAATGAGGCTTGTGTGTTATTTGATGAAGAATATCACTCTTCTCTCAGAGACATCACCTAACCTATTTCAGCTGAATTTTAGACTTTCAAATACAACGACTCTCATTTGGAACCATAGCAAAACGAAAGCTCTTTGTGCTGAAGTTCTCTGGGTGTTATACAGTCTAATATGACTATTAACAATACATCTATCCTTGCAGGCTGTGCAGAATGCATGCTGGACCTATAAACGTTATTTAATGAGAGAAGAAGTCTGTCAGTGGGTGTAAAGGTTGTGGACCCTCACATGAGTTCCAGGGAGGCAGCCAAGATGGGAGACATCTTGGCAACTGAAGCCGATCTCCTTGGGATGATTAGGGAGGTAACAAATGCACACAAACAAATATGCAAGCCAAATGAGCATTGATACAAATCTGTTGAAATAAAAGGAAATGCATAACTTTTCTTTGATAAACTATGCCTGATGGTGCCTGATTTTTAAGACAGATTTGGCAAGATTGCCTAAAATACAGCTCTGACCTGCAGTGGCTGAGGTGGAGTTAACACCTCTTGTGTTTCGTGTCTTTTGTAGTACCTTAAGTTTGAAGATTTTGAAGAGACTGTTCACAGTTTTGATAAGGAGTGCAAAAACAAAGGAAAGCTGGTCTCAAAGCCTCAAGGAAGTACTCTCAGAGACTCAAAGACTCGTACCATTCAGGTAATTGATGCAGTTCTTATAACCTGTTGTTTCTGCAGGATTGTTGATTGTTTGTGAAGGTGACAACTAGAGATGAATAAAGAAAGCTACTTATGACAATGCAGTTGTTGCAACCTGATAAAAATATTATCCAATATAATTTAAGTATTATGAGACTATGTTGTAGTTCTTAAGCAAATTCAAAAACAAGTGAACGTTTCTGTAGTTTTAATTTTTATCTACCCTATTGCTAACATTGGCAGGTCTTGCCCATATTAATGTCTATCAGTTATAACTGTGTGCTGTTTAAATAAAATGATCACCCAGAGTAGCAAATCGATGGCATCTTTCCAGTGTTCTTGTTTTTCTCCAACCTTCTCTTCTTTAACTCTGACTTTTTTAGAGAGACCTCCTTAGCTCATTTGATGACGGGGACCACAAAGTGTTCTTTGAGCTGTGGTCAGACAACATTCCCACTGAGGTAAAAGAGACAGATGCTGAGGCCCAGAGCTTGGAGTTCTACCTTCACATTCACTTCACCATCTACCCACTGAGGAGGCACCCTGGCAGACATGTATGACCATAATGTGTTATGTTTCTTAATGTCCACTAAGCTGTGCTACAGGCTTTTCCTCTGTGGGCTATCAATGCTGTTCCTGTTACATCATACAACCTTCTCTAACCTCTGTAAATATTTTTCTTTGTAGGTTATTTGCAGTTTGAGTTTCTGTATTTATGCAGATATTAAGTGTTTTTTTTGCTTTGTTTTATTTATAAAGAATTAGGATCATGCCAGGCAATTTCAGTTCACTAAAAAAAAACCTATATCTTTCTGTAGGACCGGGCTGAGTTTGAGGAGAGGATTGCTTTTTTCAAGCAGTACCTGGAGACGAGAGGAGCAGCGCTGAGCCAGACCACAAAGTTTCTGCCTTACTATGCCTTGCCTTTTGTTCCCAACCCCACCGTCCACCCCTCCTTTAAAGATCTTTTCCAGGTGCTCTGCTAATTATGGAACTGAAATTGCCAACTGTTACTTACATATTCATATGCAAGGTGTTTAACCCCGTGCCACCATTAGAATGAGCATAACCCTATTGTCCTCCAACCAAATCACATCTGTTTAGGATTCCTGGATACCACAGCTCAAGGAAAAGCTGGAGCATTTTCTATCAGTGACGTTGAAGCCATCCAACACTCCAAGGCTGTTGAATTTATATGTATCCTTTATCGTGACTTACTCACACGTCATAAAACCATCAGAGTATGGGCAGGTGGCTATTTTTATTTCAGTGCTGTTGGTCTTTTCAGTTGCATCAGATTAGTGACATATCTAACAGGTTTTATGTAAATCCAACAGTGTTAAACGATTTTTGTATTACAAATGGCACGTATAATCACTACTAGCTTAATAATGCTAAGTTCAACCTCTTATATTGCCATGGTATTGGGTATTTGGCAGCAGTAGCTTGCTAAATTGGCAGTTTTAACAGTGTCTGACATCCCTCACTGAGGTAGCTTACAGTGTTGCATAACATTAAAAAAAGTTGCGTAGACTCATCAAATGACACAAATGCATTGGCTTTAAAGTAATAAATCAGCTAGTGAGGAAAACACAGCTAAATCTAGAGGGGAACAACAATTTAACAAAGGCAGAGTACAGAGTGATCTCCATTCTGTCTTCTGGCTGAGTTGCACATTTCAAGCTCTAATAAAAAGCCTTTCTTAGGTGACTAAAGAATTCATTGTCAGTCAGACTGTTGCCTAGACCTGGACCTGCCAAATGCCTGATTTGCATGTATTAATGGCTATATTTGAATATAGATATATACATATAGATAATACAGGATCTTATCTGATACCACCTCACTGCAGCCCCTAGAGGGTGGAAGGCCAAGTGAAAGTATAGAAAGTATAAAAGTTTTCATGTTGCACATTCATGTAACTAAACACTATCCCTACTGGACAATGATGAAAGCATACAGATTAAATTAGCAAGGAGCAAGCGCTTCAGCACCATGGTAGCTAACACACCATCAAAAATATGAAACATACTGCTGGTCAAGTTGCCTGGCTACGTAAGGATTTGAATGACAGCTGTGTTTACCCATGCAGTGGTTTTGTGAAATGGATAAAACAAACAAACTAGTATTGATCCAGGATGGACACTTTGGACACTTTTCATCCAATAAAACAGACCATTCTTGTCCTGAAAGCAAACAGGATGTACAATAATCTTTTTGTTTGCCTTATGTCTTTTCAGTCTCCAGCCTGGCATTACATCCTTACATATTCATTGTATGTAGATGTGGATTAGAGCACTTGATAAGGGAGCAAATATAGGAGAAATGGTTAATGAGTGTTACATTGAGTGCTAGTGTGTATTCCTTAACAGGCGTTATGTAGAAGGAGGGTGGAAGAAATACTAAAGGTAAATATGCGTCATATACAATACAACTTGCGGCAGATACAGTGACTGTGTTTCAATTGTAATATCGTGTATTATTGTATCAGAAAGATATTTATCATTTAGAAATTATCGTTTAAATTTATCATTTAAAAATACCTCCATATACAAAAGCTTGTGTTTGCAAATGTTAGTGACTCAGCGTTTTCGGCTTTTGTCACTTCATAGTCTGGCAAGACCACACCTGATTATATGTTGGTGGAAAACACTCCAGATAAAGGTCACAAAACCCTTTATCACAAATGATAAAGAGCTGTTGTTGCGCAGCTCTTGTCATGTGTAGATCACCAAGATCATTGGCGTCATTTGTCATTAGTCATCTGTCAACTTATTTTATTGTTGTACTACTGTCAACGTCTTTTTTTAAGTCAGTCTTTAAGACTTGAAAGGGACAGAAGCGATGTTGGGAAGCTTTGCTAAAGTCTTCAGATTGTGAACATCTGTCACTGTTGGAATTGATAACAAACATAAACATTATTATTAATAAGGTTAATAATTACTAAATGTTCTAAAGAGACAGAATCAACATCTGAAATTTTATTTTGCAGACTTAATGTGACATATATGTGCATTTACTCATTTAATATGGTATGACAAATAATTTAACCTTAAGATACACATAGAATGTCACTCATCATACAAATGCTGTTTATTTGTTTGTGTGACCGGACAGAGGCTACACAGCAGTTACAGCTCCAGCTGGTTGAATCAGACCGGCGCATCGCAAGTTACGTTCGGAAGTTTAACAAGATGCAAGCCGACTACCACAACCTGATTGGAATCACTGCTGAGCTGGTCGACTCATTGGAGGCCACAGTCAGCGGAAAAATGGTAGGTCAGCATGATTGCAAGGAAAAACAAACACACAGAAACATGTAAAGCTCACGGTCATGTGTGCAGACACTTAAAATAACTAAATACCTTATATACACAAAGTAAAGAACAGCCAGAAGTTTTTTCTACACACACACACGCTGCTAGGTGACATGGCTGTTTCTCATGGTCAAGAAATGGCAATCCCGCTTTTCCTTGCTCTACCCACACACAGTATCTTAAAGCCCAAGGGGCCTGCTGTGTTTTTGCAGATCTCCCCTGAGTACCTGCAGAGTGTGTGTGTTCGCCTGTTCAGCAGCCAGATGAGGCAGAGCGTGGTGCAGAGCACAGACTTCACCAGACCTGGCACTGTGAGTGAGAGCGCACAGATTTCTCTCTTTTCCCCCTTTCTCCTTCACACCTCGCTGGTAGAAGAACAAGAAAACACAAGGCCTTAGGGCAAGACGATGTCGAGTGAGAGTGGGCTGCTGATAGGAGCCACAGTCCTCCACCTAGCAGATATACATCACAATGTTGACTGTGTTTGAAGAGGATATTTGAAGGATGTTTTTTAAAGGAGGGTTGAGTTTAAATTTAAGCCATTTCATAATCCTGCAGTTTGTATCCTGGAAAAAGGTGACTGGATCCTGGCGTGGCAAGAACAAAGGCACACATGGAAGGCTTGTTAAAAGCTAGATACGCATTAGTCTTACATGACATACAACTCTGAATCCAGGAAATGAACAATATCACACACCCGTCACACTGGCTCTCAAAATTAAAAGTGAATCAACCACTTTGAATTTTTTTAATATCATATGGTAAAAATAATACTATTCCCATGATTATATAATGGTTAAGCTGGTTCCATTATGTATTTAAATTCTAATTTTCACATCCTTGTTGCCATTGTTTCATTGCTGTTACACCGTGACTAAAGCTTAAAACCTCAACGATCACGCTTACTATCATTGGCCTTCATTGTGGCGATGAGCTCTGGTTTGTGAAATCCTTTTTTCTGTTTTGACCTGATTAACTTCTTTCTGTGTGTTTTGTGTTTTTGCGTGTGTGATGCTTTTTTCCACAAAGGGATATTACTCTATGAGTCCCTATGATGATGGCTATGTAAGTTTCTTATGTTTTCATCTTTATTTCCTGTCATCGCTCAGGGCCCCACTTTTCATCTTGCTTGTGCCTTGCCACGTCACCTCTTCCTCCTCCTCCTCCTCCTGTCCCTGCCTTTATGTCTACCTCAGCCTGCTTTTACTACAGATACACATTTCTTGGCCTGCCTTTGTACTCAGTCTATATTCCCTGACATTTTTCTTCTATGGTTCCTACCAGATTGTCTTCCTTTAAATGGATCTTTGGCCTTATTTGTAGTTTAGAATGACCCCTTTTGTCAGGCTACTTGTTAAGCCAAACAAGAGCGTTAAGGGTATACCATCATTAAATTCATTTGTTCTCAAAGACTGCAGCATTGTTCCTCTTTTCAGTGCTCTTATTGGCTATATGTCTTCTCTGTCGCTTTTTTAAGGTAAATACTGTCAGTCTCAGTTTTCTTCTCTTACTATTTTTTTTTAACGGTACAGTGGTTTTAAAAAAAGAAAAAAAAAAAGAATTTAGACAAAACACCGTGACAGGAAAAGAATGGGTAACACAAGGTACTCAGATGTAAAGGCACTCCTCTCATGCTCAGGCTGTCAAACAGTGTAGGTCAAATTACAGTTGTTTGAAAAGGAGCAGCTTTATGTAATTTCAGTGGATCTTTACACCCTTAATAGAAGTTAAACACAAGATTTAACATACTAGACGATATATTTTTACTTTATAACTCTTCCATGAAATGTCAGGTCAAACCTTTATCTATTCTATTATACAAAAATGAAGACAAACTCTAACAGCTTTTGAGTAATGGTGAATATTGATCTGACTTGTTGAATGCCAGAAGCTGGTGTACACTAATGTATCTAGTCCCACGAACCTGGATAAAATATTTGTTGAGGATGTAACTGAGATATGAGATCATATCCCCCCCCCTCCCCCACATAAGCGCACAACTGTTCTGCTTCTTGCAATAACTGGCCATTATTATCAGTAACATTATTACTATGTAATATTGAGATGGCTGTCGCAGACTCGGCTGTTGTCTGCTTAGACAATAACCTCAACAATAGATGGCCTTCAGGTCTCGTTCCCATGGTCATAAAAGAGTAAATGGTGAGAAGACATGCTAAAGAGGTGAGCAGCTCTTATGTAACCTGTGCATTGTTGGGGAATTTAAGTCAGGCATTTGCTTTGTGGAGCTGAAATCTGAGCATAAATGTGCCTGTAAAATCAAACGTTTTATTAAATATGTACAATTGACTTGGTGTAGTTTTGCTCCAGCCATTTTGGCAAGATAAATATTTTATTCACCCAGTTACTTGTGCACTCGTCATAGGTGGGTGGCTTCCTTATTAATAGACCCCGATGTGGAATAATTGTTGCTTACTATAGACACTGAATTCTATATTACTCTATTACAATAGACATGAATTCCTTGTTGGATGTCACTCTGCACCCCTGTGTCAGATCTCTCAGGAAAACATGTCTCCTTGCCCCTCAGGGTTCTTCAGTGTGACTGAAGTGTTTAGAGAGAAAGGATTTTGGGACAGAATCCAAGTATCAATGTTCTCCCCCACTTCCATATTACCGGCAGCACACTAAAGCAAAAATGTGGACAGATCACCTGATACCACAGGCGACACGGATCACTCCCCTGACCTTACACTTACCTGCTATAGTCCCAACCACCCAGGCTTCAGACTGGATTTCAGTGCTCAAATACCATTTCAGTAGTAGAAAACACTAATAATTAGTCCTCTCTCCCCTTCTTCACACACCCAAAAGTATATACGTCTTTGTCCCGAGAGCCTCTGGATCTTTTTCTCAAAAGCATCAAACATACAGACCGGCAGCAAAAGTACACTGAGCTGATGGCTGTTTCACACTAACCTGCCCTCCCTGGTACTTTTCAATTGCTGCATTATTTCACGTGTTACATACTGCATGGGCAATGATGCCGAACAACCTTGTACGTCTGGGGATTCAGCATGTACTACAAGCATGACGTATGCATGTTTAAAAAAAACACACTAATCACTTATTTAGACAATACATTATCCAAACAGATATTAAGGATATTAAAAGGTGAATAGGTGCATGGGTTATGTTTTCCACACTTTAGATTTTGAATGATAAACGTCAAAACACTCTCTGCTCCTCTTTGTCTTATTTTTCCAACTCTGCTGTCTCTTACAGGCCTCCTCAATGCTTCGAGCATCTATTGCGCCACAGTAAGTCTCAAATTTGAAGTTTTTTTGAGACATGTTCATAAATGCCATGATAAAACATGGGTGGAATGTCTTTGTTATTCAACTCCAGGAGATCCAAGGAGGTGCCAATGCTGCCCTCGCTCGACTACGAGAAGCTGAAGAAAGACCTGGTTGAAGGCCCCGACAGACTCAGGTCCCTGCTGCTTCAGGCTCTGCGCTGGGTGAGTATTTCATGTTCTTCTGACATTTTCATGACAGTGACAACTGTTCTTACTCACACCACTTTTTTTTTTTTCCATCCCTGATGGCTACACTTATACCTAATACCACTTACCTTTACCATTTCATGTTCGCTTTACTCCACTTTGTTCTCTCTTACCTTTTTGTTGACTCATCTCCCATTCAGTGCAGATTAAAATATAATCCTGCATCTGCAGCAAAATGTTGCTCCATCGGTTGTCTGAAATTAGCATGGCGCGGAATCACAATTGCTGACATCAAACTAAATCTTAACAGTCATGTAATGATTTTGCGAATTATCCCTGGTCTTTACGGCTGAACAGATTGCGATATTAGCCATGTCTAGCATTTCACAGATAGGCTAGTGCAATACTGTAGTATAAGTTGTAATTTTACTGTTCTTGTGATTTTTAGAAGATAGGCTTACAATGTGTACAGTGTTAATAATGTAACATTTGCCTTCTTTAACCTTTTAATTCTTTGTTAGTCTAGCAAATGTTTGCTGTCGTAGCCCACAGTATATGCTGTTTACACAGACCATAGCAGTCTAATGCATCTCTCATTTATGTATGTAGACTCGAATGGAATGGAAACTGCAATTTTTAGCAGTTTGTGAGCATGAATCAGCTGTTTCTCACATTTTGTTTTTTAGAGACTAACTCGATCGCTCCCTGGTGAACAGAGAGACACAGTGCTTCAGGCCTATATCAGTAACGATCTACTGGAGCGCTACAGCACAAAGCAGGTGGGACCATAGCACTGTAACTTTTTAATGTCATTGTACTGTTCGCTTGTTAACACCATAAAGCAATAACTGTAGCAGATTTCTTTCAAAATGTCTACTGATGTGAAAAATGATTTTGCTTTCCCAGGCCTATATTTCATGCAGTGACCGGAGCAAAAAAAAACAAAACACAAAAACTTAATGTCTGCTGGACTCAGGAGTTAATTAATCTCCAGGCTCTAACTGCAGTCAGGCCTGAGCTGTTTAATTGGCACCTTTGCCGTGTGCACGCAGGCTTGTTTCTCACCTGCTATTGACTTAACGCGGTAAACTGGGTAAAGAACGTACACTGTAGATAAAATTGAGATTTTAAATGTCAGTCATATGCTTCTGAGATGTTTGTTTATGTTAATGACATGTTTATGTTTTTAATCCTTGCATCCCCGTTAGATGGCAAGTCCAACCTTTTTCCATTGATATAGAAAAATCTTTAAAAAGAAAAAAGTTAAAGTGCTAGAAACTGTGTCCTAAAGTACAGATAAAGCATTTTAGTATTAAAATGAACCCTCAAAATATTGAAGATTTAACCATTGTATTGCTTTGGCATCAGTTGTCAGCCATTTTAAAAAAATATCCTGACCCATCACAATACCTTGATTTATAGGTTATTGATAGTTTTGTCATATAGTAAGTCCACAATATCCACAGTATCCACAATATTACTTGTCTTACTTTATAGTTTTTTTTTTTTATTTGAACAATTTCTTTCTTTCTTATGACGTGTTCCCGGGGTCTAGCAGGAAACCATTCCAGAGTACAGCCTTTTGTATAAAGCTTTCAGGATCATGAATGCCACATGTCTGTGTTACGTGCCTTATTGTTATTGCTTTTCTTTTCTTTGCTTTTCCCTTTACCTAGCCAATAGCCGTAGAGTGCTGTGTTAAGGAAAATCCGTTTACAGAGGAGTGAATGGTCCACACCTTACACCTAAGCTCTTTGTCTCTGTACTTACCACAGTGCTCCAGGCCAACTCTGAATGACAGCATTTACTGTATAGACCCACAATAATAGTGAAAGACTGGTAATCAAATCACAAACCTAAATGTTTCTGTGTTTTACAAAGCCCAAAAGCCCAAATCAGTTTTCTACCAAGAGCAGCATTTGACTTATGCAAAAGTAAAAAAAAACATTCCCAGAAGGCTGAAAACAAGAACTGGCATTTGAGGTTCTTACTGGAAGAAACTGTGAAACCGTGAATACAGCATGAACATAATTACATTGTAGTTGTTAGAAAAAAAGAAAAAGAAAAACTACAAGATTCCCTAGAGAACTGTTGTCCTAAAGTTACTGAAAAAAGTGATCCAGTAAGAAGCTGGTTTCACAAAATTAGACTAACTAGCTGTCAAATTCCTGTCAAAAACAAAGCTTTGCTAGGAAACAGTAACACCTTGATAATTTAGCAAGTATACACACAGCACAGCATAGGACGTGTATCTAACAAATGCGATTACAGCTCTGCATCAATTTTGATGACTGTTCACATTCCAGATCTCTCTCAACATGTCCTGTGCACATTGTTCATGGCAAAAGAAACCAAGAAACCAACTAATAGCATGATGTGGGTAGATCTGAGCACACACAGATAAGAACAAAAACCTGGGCTGACCGAGCCTTTTTACAAGTCTTGAAATCTTGGCAGCTATTGAAATGGGTAACCTAATAAAAAGCTCTAGATATAATAATAAACTGCTTCAACTTTTACGTTTTTATAGAAAACCGTGCTTCATTTAATGGGATCGAAGAACGAGACTGTCCGTCAATACATGGCTCGTCTCATTAATGCATTCGCTTCCCTTGCTGAGGGTAAGTACTCAACTGCCATTACGTTTGGTTAAGCATCATTATTTCTTTTTAACATGAGTCATCGTCTGACTGGAAGCATTTGAAGACATAGATTCGTGGAAGACCTCTTCGTTGACATTACCCCAAAAATGACCTGGTGAGGCTTTAAATAGCATTGTTTGATTTTTTTTTTTTATGTGAATTCTGTTTTGTGTTAACGCCTACAGGTCGGGTTTACCTCTCCCAAATCCCCATTCTTCTGAAACTTCTGACAGAGGCACTCAGGACAGAGGAAAAAGACTCCCTAACTAGAGAGAATGTGCTAGTAGCCCTGCAAAAACTCAGCCTCAGGTACATTTTTAAATGATTTCTGTTTTTATACACTTACTTCTCCAGGATATTCATTCACCAGCAGTCTCTGCAGATTTGACATGAAGTGAACTGATATTTTATTGAAACTTTTGTTCAAGTGAGATTTATATTAATCATTGATTAAACATGTTTAGAAACCAAATGGAGAAATCAATCAGTTAACAGATTTTCTCATTTTCCCATATGTAAATATGGCAACATTTTTAATTGAAAAGAAAGCATTTAAACCATTATCACCTCGAAATGAAGATTTCCCATCATTTCAACAATTAAGTGCACATTATTGAGTAGCAAGAACCTAAGGAATGGATTATTGACAATACAGTTGCTTTTAACAATCTATTGATTGGCTTTAAAGAATCAACCACAATTCCAGTCCTGTTGAGGGCCACAATATTTAAGTTCAAATTGCTTTTAATCAGTCATTTACCATCATGTCTTGGAAGGAGGAGCCAGCAGACTGCCATGATAGCAGATGATCTGATTGGCTGGCTGGTGGATGAGCTGCATGATTCAGATTGCCTGAGTGACTACACCCTGGAGTACTCTGCAGCTCTGCTCATGAACCTGTGTCTTCGAACTAAAGGTAAAGGCTAGGCACGGGTAGATACAGAGCAGAGACACTGCTGAATAATTGTAGAATAACCCAGCCTTTTTTAGATTTGGCTCAACATCCATACAAGACTCTTTACTCACACATTTAAGCAGATTTTGTCCAAAAAACATTAGACACAACTATTTAAGATTTTCAAATTTTTAGTCCTTACTCCACAGCAATGAATTATCTTCTGTGTTTTAAAAGGGACCCATAATGTGATTTAATCTAAAATTTATAATTATAGCTGAGCTTCTTTTTGTGAGATATGAAGAGACAAATAGCTGAAATGAGGCGGAGGTAAATGACAGGAAGATCTAAAGCAGACAATGCCACTCCCCTGTTCTCTCAGTTTCACTGTAATTGCCTGTTTAGTTTGCTGCTTGGGCTTTGGACAGCACACTATAACTTCTCATTCGATGCTGGATTGCTGTGGAAACTATCTTGGTTTACCATTAACCTTCAGATGCATATACAACAATTTAACTCATCCCTTATATTCATATACCATTCTTTACTGCCCAAATGTTTATGAAAACAGTAAGATGAAAACATTTAGGATTAAAATCTTTTGATGTACCCACATTAAAGCCAAAAAGACACAACTTTAGTCCAGAGTATATATATTTAGATGGAACTAGAACATAATATACTTAAGTCTACTTATGTGTAACCAAGAAAAATATGAAGAAAAATGTGTTTGTTAATCGTAGACTTATTAATAGTCCATGATGTCAGTATAAATCAATTTGATCTTTTTCAAAGCCGCACAGAGTCTCTGTCTAACTTTGTTTGTGTTGGATGATTTTATTATGGATAAAGGCTGTTATTGTTTGGGTTTGCCTTCAGTTTGAAATATTAGATTTTACAGCTTCTTCTGAACACAGTGCTGCTAATGCACTTTCCCTCTTACATCATATCTAGAGTGTATTAATGTCACATGTCACACAGCATGAACAAAGAGACTCTTCCTCCATCTCAGTTTTGTCTCTGTTGCCCCGAGAGAGAGAGAGAGAGAGAGAGAGAGAGAGAGAGAGAGAGAGAGATAGAATGGAACAATGAAAAACTGCATAGTACTGTTTTTTTTAATGTCTCACATGTGGGGAAAGATAAAAGACAAATTAAATAATTATAATCTTGGACTGAAGGACGTCATTGATTATTAACTGGGGTGAACACCTTATGCCAAAACTGATCAGAAAACAAAGTCACATTGTTGGCTGTTAAACTGAAGCATGTGCATCTGTGTATGTGCGTTGAATGGCTGTCTTTGAACAGGAAAAAGGAAGTGTGCAGAGAACGCCAAACACGTGCTAAAGGTTCTAACTGACCTCCTTGGACATGAGAACCACGAGGTGATATACACATTCATCAGCATTTGCGGATACCCACACAACAAACATTCATCGAGGTTGAAAAACATGGACACACCATGATGAAATAGCACAGAGACACACTCGCACAATCAGAAAGCAAACATTTTGCACCACGAAAGACAGGTGGACATGTTTGGCAGCACTAAACTCAAACTTTTTCCAAATGCCAAAGGTGGACAATGTAACAATTAACAGCATTAATATGAATTCAGCTTCACCTCCTGTTGATCTGTTGAACACAAGCATCACAACCACTGTGACCCTGACAGACACCTTCAGGCTTCCCATAAAGTTTATGATGCCTTCAGATTGTTTTGAAATCTGAATAGAAATTAATGATCCACTTTTAGATGGTCTATTAACCACTGGCAACGCCAGCTTTGTTTTTCCAAGGGTTGTCAGCACCTTGGGGGACCATTAATACTCACTCACCACCACTAGGTTGTTTTTTGTCGAATGATGTACTTTGCTACACTTTACACCTAAAAAAACTACACTGATGGTTGGATCCACTGAGTAACTATTCTTTTTTTCTGTTACCGATGTTGCATATCACACAAGCTTGGCCTGAGATCGTGTGTACGTGTGTGTTTGCTATCCGCAGATTCGGCCGTATGTGAATGGAGCCCTGTATAGTATCCTGTCTATTCCCTCTGTGAGACAGGAAGCCAAAGAAATGGTGAGATAGCACAAATGTTTTCACCTGCCTTGAGGAAACAGATGCAGTTGTGTGTTTGCTTCGCATTTGTCTCTTTATGTCATTGCACAACAAGTGTTTGGACGGGAGACAACAGATGTTCACAGTCATATAACGTGGGAACTGGTTGGCTGTTTAAATCCCTTGAAAATGTATATTTCATGTAATTAAATTTGAAGTATAGACGGGACTGGGTCTGTCCTGTCCAACAATAACATTCAAAAATAAGCCTGTCAGTGATCATGATTACAGTGAACAGTTACAGTATGTTATAACTATCTCACACAGAATGTTATAATAATCTATTTTGTTTTTGAACCTTTGAGCGCTGAGTTACTAGTTGCTAGTTAATTTTAATTCTAAAGCTAACTTTCAGCTGAAAAGTTATGTGCTGTCAACAGTTTTAAGTTTCCCCTTACATGTATGTAGAGTGTGGAGGAGATTCTACGCTGCTACAGCAAAGAGGAGAACCCAGACCTCAACAGACAGATTGAGTTCATCATTAAACAGCTAAACTCAGGTTAGTGAAGTCATTTTTACTGTTGGGATAGATCTGTTGTACTTTATGAATGGGTACATTTAAAAATGAATTACTGTATGATGACAACTTAAAGTGAAATTGTGCAAATGTGGCATTTTGGCCAGTTTGTGTTCTTACAGTGGTTTTGCACTGGTGGTCAAAACTACTGGAATAATGAGCTTTAAATAGGAGGACATTTAATAACTAGATGTAAATGTGAAGTGTGGTAGCCTTTGTGTTGTCTTATGTGTATAAAAATCAGCTATAGCCTGTTTTTGAAATACTTGATGACATTCCTTATTCTATTTTTTTCTCCCAATGTTTTTTGGAAAATGTCTTGACTTGTGACTGACTCTTTGGTTGTGCTTCACCCAGCTGATGAAGAGGGGCCAGAGTCAGACGATGAAGAAGAGGAGGATGACAATGATGTAAGTCCTCCCCTTAACTCGCTGGATGTAGATAAGCTAATGCTTTTGGTCATCATCTGACGTACCCATATACACAACAATTCAGCACTGTAGGAATATATTAAACCAAATCAGACCAAAACAACAAAACCGAGGGATGGATGAAAAATGAGGGTGAGATGAAGCTTGACCAGAAAAGGACACCTCATATTTGACACCTTTCCAAAACTTGCAGATGGCAATCTCAGTGTGACACAGATATTAGGTGTCACTGTGTCTCCCACCTGTGTGTTTCTGCATGTGCATGAGTGTATAGGGGGCCTGGCAGATTGGATTCTGTGGGAAAGTGGGTTATCAAGATAAGGCACATGGTAGTATTTAAACTGGCTGGAGTCTCCAAGGTGTGCATGTGTGTGTGTATCAGTGAATGTATGTGTACAGTATGTGTGTCCCCCTTTTCCCCTCTTGGTTGCCCAAGAATTCTTTATGAGTGAGTGCCCTTATTCCATTGCCTCTGATCTCACATGTGGTGTCTTTGTAGCTGCTATCAATTTACCATGGCTATAAGGGTGAACTGATATATGTAGACCAGTGTACACTACACTGGTCTCTTGTTGGTACCATATGACATTGTGCCAAGCACTGTGTTTAACCTAGTTCACAGACTCACATCAATTTTGTTGTGAACAAGCTCATTTGAAACATAACTGAGTAGGTCAGCAGTCTCTGCAATTAACAGTTATAATGTTTTTTGAGTGTCGAGCGAGGCCAGTTTGCCAGATGAGCTTAACACCTTTTAGTCTCCCTTTGATCTTCTCAACAAAGATTCAGCTGTCAAGTCCTCTCTGCCTCCAAAGGACAGGTTTCTCTTTAGTACCCACAGTGGATGTGACAGGAATCCTGTGCCGTGTGCCAACCAGCTGCCTGATGTCATTACTGGCATTTTTAACACATCGCTGACATGGGAGAGTTTCACCCTAACCACCTAACCTTGTACCCAAAAAGTCTGCAGTGTCTTGTCTAAGCACCTGCCATCCTGTGAAACTCTTCCCTATTCTGATGAAGTGCTTCTACATCGGAATACTGTTTCTTGATTTTCAGCTCAGTAATCAATAAGATCTCCCCCATAAAGCCGATGAATTAGCACTCTGGGCTTGAGTTCCACACTCTGCAGCTGGATATTGGACTTCCATCAAACAGAAGATACAGTTTGCATTGGTGGGCAAAGTCCAGCCCACTGTTATTTGTTACTGTTGTTATTTTATGGAGCAATAGAAAGCAACCTCTCTCGAAACTTTGGTGGGCACTGGGTTGTTTAAACCATCGCAAGTGATACAGGAGTTGTTGTTGCACTCTCACATAAATAGATAACATGGAACTTTACATTGACGATGCAAAAGCATGGAGAGGCTACAGCATTTCAGCAGCATCAAACAGTATTTCATTAAAAAATGAATTGTGATGTAAAACAACAATAAATTCACTTTGATTAATGGTGGAAATGGTGGAATTATAAAACTTCAGAAACTGCAGAAACTAGGTGGATGTCATGGCTGCGATGATGGACAAATGAAGTAATGTCTTTTGGGGTTTACTATCACTGTCTTGTCACAGGAGGATTTAATGGAGACAGACCTTGATACAGAGGAAGTCCTCCAAACACAGCCCAGAGAACTGTCTGGGGAGAGTCTGCTCACCACTGAGTATCTGGGAGTAAGCAAAACAAAAACATTCTACTTCTCACTTCATTGGTTAAATATAAATGTCATTTGCTTATCAGACATGCTAGTTGATGGCATGGCAATGGAGTCAGTGTGAGGTTTGTGGTTGTATCTTTTACAGAGTTGCAGCTAATTTGAGCTGCAGGAAAGTAGAGCTGCGACAAGAGGGAAGTGATCACGGTTGCAGTGCCATTTGTGCATGCAAGAGACATTAGAAACAAAACCCTAATGGATGGGAATATTTTATGTCGTTGTGCTACTAAATGCTAGATGGCTAAAGAAGATGCTCCTGCATTTGTGGCATGAGAAAGTTGCCATGTCATAGAGCCATAACCATAACCTTTTAAAGTATTTCAAGTCTGTGTCTTGTCTGTTTGGAAATGACATACAAGTTCATAAAGTAAAACCTGATTCTCTAGATTATGACTAACATGGCAAAAGTGAAGCGGAAGTCAACCCCTCTGCAGCAGCCAAGTGTCGATGAGCCCCTGCAACGGCCAGTCACACCAAGTTCTCATCGTAATGTCAACACAGTGTAAGAAAAATACACACACATACATTATGTTGGAAGTACCAGGGAATACTACGTTTAGATACCGACATTTGGAATTTGGACCAGTTTAAAACAGCTGAGATAGCTCTTGGTCTGGCCCCGAGGTCAATTTAGACAATGATTGTGCTGCCCCCTTTGTTCCACCATGAGTTTCTAAAGACATTTAAACTAGTGCAGTAGGTCAAAGAAAGAATGGGTTCAGAAACATTTTTGTCATTTAGCATCACAAAGCTGACTGAAACTGACTGGAACTGAAACCACTTTGTACTGAAAGGCAGATAATTGTCGATACAACCTGTAAGCTAAACTGTGGGAAGTGTTATTTTAGAGTAATGGATATGATGAACAACTAGAGTCCTTTATGTGACCCAGCCCCAACAATTCTACAATTTCATTTGGCGTACACTTTTATCCATGGCAGGACACATATACAGACAAGAGCTAGGGAATGTTTTGAGTCTAATAGGGCATAGATGTTCATATCAATATCTCAGAGCAGGTAATTGATACACTGCCACTATAACTTACAAACTGGAACCATGAGAGTGGTTATAATCTTTATTTTAAAAGCACATTTAGATGTTAAGCTAGAGTCTTGTACAATTATACAACTGATCAAAATGTAGGATCATTAAAGGCCATTAAGTACATCAACAATCAATTCATGCTAAACTGAATGAGAAAGCTGAGTTGTCCTGTGGCACAATCAGTTTATTCTGACTCAACTGACGGTGTTGGTGTTAGGAAGACATTGACACTTGACACTTATTTCAGCTTGGATTTAGTCTCTCCCTCTGGATAGCCATGTTTATTTTTAGCTTTTTGTACTTGATGGCATGTTGTGTGTGTGTAATTAGGCTGGCTCGTGGATGGTTTAATGTTTTTTTTGTTTTTTTTATGTTGCTTTTTATACTTGATCAAGCAGCGCTGGTTTGACTAGCATACGCTTTGTTTTTATACTGCTCCTTGCTAGTGCGTGTGCGTGGGCACCTAGAAGCTAGCTTGGTCAGAGGGCTTGGGTGTCAGAAGTTCTCGGTAATGCATCCTGGTCTTACCGCAAGCATGAGAAGTCAGCTTCCTCTGTCAATATAGCACATACTTAGGAATATAATACTTCAATTGAATACATTTACAATCAACACTGATTAGCCATCCATACAAATTGTGGTAAACTTTCAATTTAATGTAAAGAATTTATGATTAGCTGTAAAAAAAAAATGATACCATATCTACAAAGATCAACATCCCAATGTATGTTCTTACCAAAAACCCTGAGGTGTGTTGTCTGTGTATTTGAGCTGTATTTGTCATGTGTAGGGATTATCGATCCGGCAGTCAGGGGGGTGAGGTCAGCAGGGAAAGGGAATACCCTTTGAGCAGACAAAGAAGTGAGCCAGGAAGTCTGCCTCCTTCCCGACACAACTCCCGACCTCCTACACGTTCCGGCAGTCGCCCAAGCACCACTGACTCCCTACCTCACAGCATCGGTAGGTGGATGTTATTTACCTTCCAAACATCATTTACCATTACGTAAAAACATTTCATAGCTGTCAAATTTCAAAAAGTAAAATATTAAATCCATGTCAAAATGTTGTGGCTGCTCATCAGATGTTTGCACTCAGATTACTCATACTTCTTACACTTTGTGCGTACTCAAAATCAGCTACATATTTGCGGGACAGTTTAATTTCCCCTCCACCTGCTGTTTATTATTTGGCTTATATTAGAGTCGTTTGATGTTTTGCCCAATGTCCACTAGGCAAGGAAGCTCCTGCAACTTCCTCGGAAAGCATAAGGGATAAAGACTCAGCAAAATTGGCACCAAATGGTTAATGACCTCTTTAAGCTCTCCATAAAACTAATGCCAGCGTGGCATCAGGTTGTGCTAATGTGTTCAATAGGGAATATTAATTTATAATACTGATGCCTTATTATTTTTTTTATTTGAGTTTTGAAAGACTGATAATTCACTGCAATTCCTGAAGCTCTAATACTCCCTTCAACTCTATCACCCACACACACACACACACACACACTCAGACTCAGAGTGTGGCCGGTTGTCCCAAGAGTCAGAGTTGGACAGGGCTTATGAAGGGCGAGCCAGGAGGACCCAGGAGGACCACAATGGACACTCTGCCAGGTAACTCACACACACACATGTTGCTGCAGTTTCAAGGCTGAGACAGAGTTTCTTGATGACTTCAGCAAGTTACTATTTTTATTGTAAGATTCATCTTGGTTGCTCTTCACCTTGGAAGTTTCAAGTTTAGTGTGCCTCTCTGCTCTGGCTACCTCTGGGTGATACCTCAACTGGCCTCTTAAATCATCAGTTCTGAGGAGAAGAGAAGTTCGATCCTGACCGCAGGCTGCTTTAGTTACTGAGAGAAGGTGGATGATAATTTACGGTGGAGTGGTCATATATACAGCTCCTGCTGAAAGGAGCCTGTTGTAATTGTAAATTTTCAGTTCACTGCACAACAGAAGCAAACAAGCCTATAAATGATGAGAGGTTGAGGCCTGTGTCAGATCTATCTTTGCTAATCCTATGCAGCACTGCATGCCTCCTCTCTGTCTGCTGTCGACAGACTGTCATTGTCAGAACAACTGAGCCAAGTCTGGATGAGTAGTGGTTATGCAAATATTAAAAGAGATAGTGATAGATATAGTGATATAGTGATATAGATATAGTGTGTACAAGTGTACTAGAGCCTTGTATATAATAAACTTCTGTGTTTAAACTCAGAAGAAAGATATCTGTAACACTGCAGTAAAACCATTGCATTTCAACCATAAATCCTTAACTTATAGGTGCATTAATCAGGTGGTCACCAAAGGGACCGCACCAGAGCAAGGCTGTTTGGGAGTTGTGCAAAAAAAAAAAAATAAGTAAACAAACTGTGTAAGTCAGCTGAGGGAAAGATCTAAGATGTGTGTCAGTGTATTTGTGTGTCTGTGGAACGATTTGGCACGAGTGTTGATCTACACCGATCGGTGACTCAGCACTGCCAAGCTGGTCTGTGAGACTGTGACATGCGTTTAAACGAGCAGTGGCCACAAAGAGACCCATTCAATCAAACCTCCCCCGCTTCTCCTCTCCTTTAAATCCCAGAGGAACTTGACTCCCGAATCCCGCCAAGAGTAATGAGTCCCAGGAAACCGCTTCAGATATCCTTGCTCCCTTCTCCCAGGAACGTAAAACACCTTCTACAATACTGAATTCAGTGGCCCCGTTTCACACCAGCTCAGAGACAAGACTTTTATAGTGTGGGGAGATTTCGGGACACAGTCACTGATAGGTGAATAGAATCTTAGCAACACAGCAATTTGGCAAAAATCAAATGAGAAGATATACAGTTATGCTGTTGTTTTGAGGTTAATAAACATGTTTTCCTTAAGAAAGCTCAGCTTCAAACACATTTATTTACACAGGAAAGGCCAGCCAGGCTGTTTTCCATTCAGACGTCAAATTTAAAGACTGAAGCCCCACCACCCTGTTCCTACTCGAGTTGTTGACTTTGTGGAAAGAATATTAGGGATTTACCACCTTTTATGCAGTATGTATGCAAATTTCCTTTTTTTCCCCCCACATGGCTTAGTTGACATCCATGGATCTTGTTAGTGACCTCCACTTGTGTTCATAGAACAATGAATAGATCGTAACATTCAGTCATACCAGGTAACATCAGGGATGTTGTTGCCAGTCTGGCTACCGCGAGCAGAAAGAAGAATGAGGTGACAGAAATCCTCCCATCAATTATCGTATGGAATTGCTCCACAGGATGTTGATCATTAGGCCTCTGTCTGATAAGGACAGGGCAGAGTTTGAGCTGTCTCTGTGTGGACCGGAGGCAGAAGAGCCATGTGGTCTTCAGTGTCTTTCAGACTCACAGAGATACTGACTATAAATTCTCCTCTTCCACAACACAAAAGGGCCTTTTTCCATGCTTACTCTTTTATAAGGAGATGTAAAGTAGTTGCATAACATTTCGCAGTTTGCATAAAAGGATGTATCCGTGAAGAGTAAATTGTCTAATATTACGTCAGTGTGCATATACAAAATACAGTTTGTTTGAATAGAGCCGGCGAAGTCATTTACATTATATCAGAGTTTGGCGACCGGTAATAACAGACTGTTCGTTTCACTCATCACAAATAATCTCGATATGGTCCTGAGAAAATAAGATGGTGCTGGTGCGTTCTGCAGCGTATGCTTATGCACTGTTTTATTCCACTCTTTTTTACCCATCATTCTCGCGGATGGAAAGGACATAGCGATGGGTTCAAACTGCTACTAATGCCATCAATGTGTGTGTGGGATTTACTGGGATATTTGTGGACAACATTGTTCCTATGGTGACCAGTGGGATCTTTCCAATCCGAAGTCATTGGTGAATCCCATTGCACATGACACTCTGAAGGTCCGCACAGCGCCATAAACTGCAGGGCTTGCAACATGGATGAGGAGTGGCATCATACGATGTCAGCAGAGCAGGGAAAGGGATGAAACTTCAATCATAATTTCAACTGACTGAATCCAGATGCTTGTAGCAGAGACTAAGGAGCATAACAGGCTGCAAAGAGACCTCCTCCAAATGACTGCAAACGTCTCTCTGAACAAAGAGCCTTGCGTGTGTTGATGTATCCCCACCATCAACTGTGAAGCAGCTATATGTGACAATAAAAGTTTGTTTGATTTTAGGCAGAGCTGAAAGAAAAAAAACAGGCAAAGAGCAAATGATAAACTAACACTGATTCAATCAGAGCTCATGCAGGTGTGATCTAAGCTCAGGTCCAATCTGAATTCCAGAATTCAAAACAAAGAAATTGAGGCACAAAGACCAATGCTGTGTTTAAATCATATCACGGCAAAGTCAAGTATAAATACTCAGATGTACCTCACTACAGTAAATACTTTACATGGAGAATCACTGAGAAAGAAAACACTAGTCTGTGGAAATGTTCTTATGTAATCTGATTATTCAGAAATATCTAGCCTGATTCAATAGCCTCATTCAAACTTAATACACGGTGCAAGTCATTTCAAACATCTTTCTTATAATATTAAATCTGTTTCCTTGTACCAGAAGCTGCAATTTCTAGTTTACAAAAAATGACTAAAAATGACAAAACATAATATAAAATAGCAATACATATGAAGCTGCCCTGGCTATCTAAGAGGAATTGACAAAATAATGGAGGCCATTGACTGAAACAAGTGAAATGGATCGTACCGAGAGTCAAGGACAAGAGACTTGTGTAAGGCCGTGATTTCTATAAAACCTTCTATGAAATGAGATCTGTTTATGGTTTTAGTGTCTCATGGCTGCTGGGAACTCCCTGGATAAAAAGAATGACCTCAGAATGATCCCTTTGATCGTAAGCACGTAGCATAAATTCTGTAGGTGTTGTGCAACCCAGTTTATTGTTAACTTCCTTTGTCTTGCTTGTTTTATGTTATGAGATTATTCATAGCCCAATGTTTTTTTTGTATCATGGCATTCATTATAAGTGATTAAAAACAAACTTTATCACAGCTACAAAGCAGTACACAAAATTAAAACATTCTCCTTGCTCTTTTTTTTTGTCATTAGTGGCGATTACATTCCCGCATTTGCAAGCCAACCCAAGATTCCCCGCACACCTGACACAGCGGCCAGCGAGAACAGCGGTCACCATGGCCGAGGCCTGACTCTGGCACCCCAGTTTTCCCAGGCAGAGCCACAGCAGAGCAGCCGGCCAGGCTCTGCCAGCTCCACTTCAGGAGGGGGACGACAAATTGGAAGTAAGCATATGGTCACCAGCCAGCGTTGGTAAATTCTGGCTCCTAGCTGGTTATTTTGTTTAATCTACCAGCCATTTTAGTGGCTAATGAGCTATGAGTTGGAGGTTCAGTGTTTTTCAGTAAATCAACTTGGCTTAAAAACAACAGAAAACAATTAAATAAATTTATGCCACCGCAGGTATTGAAGGGATAGCTTGTTATGTGGGAGACAAGGAGACAGAGATGTGAAAAAATGGAAAAAATGTATTTCCCAGAGCTGCAGAGAGGAGAAATGGGATAAATGTTCAGTGACCAGCTAACAAGCAAATATAAACTAGAAAGACTGGAACTGCAGAATGCCGAAGCAGGATCTATGATCTGGCCCGGAAGTCGAAGAGCTGAGTCTTTGTAGAAGTTTTGATTGGATGCAGCTGGTGAGGAGTTTCTGTTCTGGCTCCAGCACACCTGTCTCCACTCAGACAATCACCCTCACTCAGTTAGGGGAGACATGTAAATGCAAGACTGGAGTCGGCAGCTATCTGTCTGTACAACTCTGTCAAGTTGAGAATTTAGCATTGTCTATGTTTTCAATCGACATTCAGCTTCACCCATTTTATTTCTGACAAATGTCATTTTCCTGCTCCTCAAAAAACAGGTTTTACCAGAAACCGTCCAGTCTGGCTGTTCAGAGAACAAGAGCAGGTTTAAAATAACGACAAAAGTGGAACATACAATGAGATGATGATTCATCCTCAGGTTTCCCTTAAGCTCGTATCTTGAGTTACACACAGGGTCCTTGGCTTTATTTTAATGGAATTCTGTGACAATATCTGCCATTGCTCTGTTTGAAAGCTTTTGCATAACTGTGTTTATGTATTTGTCAGAGATGACAATCAATCAAACAAACAACTCAAAGACAGACAAAAAATATTGTAATCCTTCAGACTCACATATTCATTCACATTCAGTCACTCAAGCTTTCCCCAGTTCTGACAAAGTGGGGTGGGGTTTTTTTTGTTTGTTTTGTTGTGTGTGGGTTTTTCTGCTTCTCCGCCATATTGTTTTTTTCCACTTTCCAATTTATACGCCTTATAAGAATGAATTAGCCAGTTTTATGGCGGGCTAACAAGTGTCTGATATGAATGCTAGGCCACAAAACAACCAATCTATAGAATCCCACAAAGATAATGCTATGGATTTAGGATAGTAATATTCTGAATGTGTACAGCAACCGTGGCACATTTTTGTTATCACTACATACAGAGCTGCTGGAATCATTTATTCCTTGACCATTACTCATCACTTTCATTGAAATGTATAAAAAATTATCTATTCACAAGAAAAATGTTATTTGATGTTGACCTACAGTCATACAGTCACTCACCCGTTCCCTTTCATAGCCACACTATCTATTTAATGTCACCTTCACATGAGAAGTTGAGTCAGTGCAGGAAAAGATGGCCTGATCCATTGCTCTGGTGCTTTTAGTTGGGTGATAACATCTGTCCATGCTCTCATGCATCTTAATTGCATTTGATGAACGATTACCTCCGGCTCTTACTCCGGCTGCCCCTACCATAAAGCCTGTAATAGGGCCTAATGGTTGGTCCGAGCCACCACATCATCCTGTGTTTGTGTGTTATACTTTTGAGGTCTGGCAAGTGTCAAACATTTATCAGCTTACAAGGAAGTTTGATTGTAGTTCCAAAGGGCAATACAGTAAGCAGGCGCACATGGAAAGTAGCCTTTTACTTTGAGCATCTCTATCGAACCATCTTATACTGGTTTGTTCAATGTTTTCATCTTGTTTTCCCTTGAAATGCAGCTTCTGAGGACTGTCAAGCGTCATTATGTTTAATATTTGCTGCTTCATGGCTACAAAGAAGGAACTCCAACCACACGCTGAGACAGGATCCCCCTTTAGGCCCACTTTTGGTAAACACATCCGCTGTGACAGACAGCAATGTTCCTTTGGCAGAGGAAACACAGAGGAGCTCTTTCTGTCGCTGACCACCCACTCAGAAAGCACAAAGAAGGAGGGGAGACACTGCTGCCTCGCAGTTTTCAGGGGATGGAAAAGAAAAAACAACTTGCATTATTCCACCTGAGCCGATGTTGACAAGGCCGACTTCACGTGTTGAGAGATCCCCGTTATGTTGCCACGCAGCTAGAGAAAGTGAGGGGGGGGTTGGAGTGTAACAGTATTTCTTCGAACTGCAGCTGTAGCCATGACAGAAAATGGGATGAGGAAATCAGGTGTTGTTTTTTTCCATCACAAAAAGGGGACAGAGAGGATTTAACCGAACCAAAATCCTTTACAGAAGTTTCATCAAGACATTAACAAATTTTAATCCTTTTTTCTTTTTTCCTTAACCTTAACACCCTCCACTCAAAAATTACTACTGCGCTTCAATGTTGAAATGTCACCCTGCAGAGTGATACATGTGCACTAGTTTGCATTTGGCACTAGAAAGCAGATTTAACATTCATCTGCTGAAGGGGGGGGAGTTTCTCTGGGCTCGTCGTAAACATCAATAAAACAAGTGCATTTATGAGCACGATTCTGACATCACAGCTTGTTTTGAGGTAAAGTGCGATGTGGAAACTTTTGAAGTCAGCTATGTTTGTGTAGGCGTGGGTTCAGGATTTTTTATTGAGGGAAAGGAAAACTTAATTTTTACTTACTTTTTTAAAATTTATTGATATTGAGCCATGACTTTTCTCTACTTTCTCTTTTTCCTCCCCATGTTGCCCCATCCACCCCACATGCCTCCCTCCTTTCCTTCCTCTTCTCTCTCCTCCTTCAGGCAGCCAGTCAAAGAGGAGGTGAAGAGGGGCCTGTCACCATGGAGTGGCCCTATCTCCCCGGGAGCATCAAGCTTCCTGTAACATCATCCCACCAGGTTGTGATCAGGGTCAGGGCAGCAGAGATGGTCGAGGAGCAGCAGCAGCGGTGGCAGCAGGAGGAGGGGCTTGAACAATGTGAAGGATTGTGGCTCTACATTTTTTTCTCCCTCTTCTGCTTCAGCACAGACTTCTTCTGTAACGTGATATGAGGTCAGACAATAATCACAACCCCCAGGTGATAGTTTTAGGCACAACTAAATATGTGCGCCATCCTCTCACCGTGACAAAATTCATGCATAACAAGACGAAGGTATTCTAATTTGGATGTTTAGCTCTGGGTTGGGGTGGTATGTGAGAAAATACTTGATCATATCTGTCCATGTGCCTACTGGATTACTATTCAGCTGACATAAGCACAGTCCTCTCCTTAACCTTCTCATAAAGAGAGTCCCCAGAGATGCCTCTTTTTGTGGAAAAATTCTCAATTCAAGGGTCTGAATTTGAGCTTAAGTGTTTAGACTTGGGCACCGTGTGGTTTTAACTTCATGTTAAGTGTGGATTAATGGTTTAGGAATCCTGGCATGGCTAGTAATAGATATAATGTTTAGTTTAATTCATTTAATCTGAGGCATTGCAAGGATCTTTTTTTGTCTTTGAATTGATTGTACATATATTTTTTTAAAAATCGTATTGTACAAATGCTCATTTGCAAGGTTCACACCTTGATTTTTCATTATGTACTGTATATATTGATTTTTGACCTAGGTGGAAACCATCCGTCTACATAAATAAATATTTGTACAAGAAATATTAAACTTTATCTCATATCAGAGTAGCTGCCCTTGTTTAATTTATGCTACAGGAAATGTTTACAGGAAAGATTCAGGTCTTGATATGAGTTGCCAGGCAAGTGCATGATTAAAAAATATATGAGTATAGCTTAGTGCTATTAATAGATACCACCATCCCTACAACTTGAATTTATGTGAATGTCTTAAATCCACCATTGGTTGTTTTACGTTTGCTCTGTTGTCCTGTTGTGATGTTCAGTATATTTATGTTAACTGCTCTATTTGTGTTGTGATGCAGTTTTGATAGTGATTGATTTTGATACTCTGTCAGTGGTTTTGAATAAATGCGTGACCTGTCACCTGTTTTCTGGTGAGTGTCTCTTTGAACGACTCTTGTTGAAGGATTTGTTGCTCCAAGCCCCATCCCAAGTGGTCATAAATCACTGGCAGAGAGTCATTAGCATATGCTGCACTGTGCAAAGAATAAACTGTGTGTGTGATTAAGATGTCACACAGCAGGAAGATATCTGCTCTTATGTGGCGTCGTAAACTGAATGTCACACTTGTCAACTCACCCAACAACTGAGCAAAAGTGGCATGAAGTCCTCATAAAGTACAAATTAATAATTATCATTAGCATTGGTATGCTGATATATCAGATTAGAACCTTTTACAGACCTGCATCAGACACATAGCTGTTCCAAAAGGTTTCAGTCCACCAGTGTAGGTCTTTTAATGTAGGCAGTGTTTGGCAAACTGTCCAAAACAACTACAATTATAGTCACAATTAACTTGTGGTTACTTGTGTTCAACATTGAGGTAGCATATATCAACCAGAATGATACAGCTAGTTTTAGCATGACACATCTCACTAACTCGTGTGTGTTTCCCCAGGGTATGACATATTTATACAACTCATTTTGAAAACGCTGCCAGTGAGCGAGCAGCACAATGTGAGGAAACAGGCGCACATGACAGACTGACGCACTTGTAGCCAGGTGGCCGTCTAACCCTGAGCTCTACCCATGCTGGTAGTGTTCAGCTGTAACGGTGACAGAGAGGAAGCTGCTGCTTTCTATCAAAACAGAAGTGTGGATAAAGACTGGTGGATGTGCCTTACAGGCTTTTTTCATATTGAAAGCATTCAGACTTGTTTATGACTCTGAGCTTTCACAGCAGAAATAAAACCCATTTCAACTCGAGATTTGATCTGATTTCCCATTTCACACCAAGACAACCTGGAAAGCTTTTGTATTCCAACGCTAGATTATCAAACAGGCAGAGTGAGCAACTGCCCTAAAGCCCCATAACTCAAAGACCCCTGAAAGCTCAGTGAAAAATTTACTTTTTTGGGCTAATTTAATTGAAAGTTGACATTATGAGGGTAGTAATTATAAAAGTAGTCCTGTTTTACTACCTCATCTTGAAACTCTGTCTTCCCTGTTAATCTCAACCTCCATCGACAAGGTTGTTTCCTGTTCAGTTTGTTTGTCTGTTAGTCTTCAGGGTTGGGGAAAACCTACTTATCTGATTTACATGAAACTTTGTGGAAGGATGTAGCATTGGCCAAGGAAGAACCTGATAAATCTTCGAGCTGTATTAAGGAGTGGATACACAATTTTTTTTACATTTTTTTTTAAAAATTTTTTTGCTTTCAGTGACACTGCGAAATATTGCACCTGCTCTTGGCAGAATAAATGCCATACAGCTTCCATCCTATCTTACATCCTATCCGGTGCCACAAATAAATGTTACATTTGAAGTGACTGCAATAAACTATTGATTTTTCACATTTTTATTGAGTAAAAATATGAAAAATGAGACTTCAGCTTGTCACAGCCATACTTAGATGTAATCCAGGTAAGATTTAGAAATATTTATATAGTGATTGCACTTGGTCTGTGTTTTCAGAGAGCCCTTGTGGTTACTTCAGTTTTGTGCTCATATGTTGTGTGATCCTAGATGAATGAGGTTATAAAAATGAATACTCAACAAATTTAATCTGGTACAGAATACCTGTATGAATTTCAAGGTAAAGGGGAAGACCAGGGGTTTGATTCCCAGCTATGATTATCATGTGGCAGTGAAGGGAAGGTGTTTTTAGTTCTTTAAAGGTCACTTAACAAAACTGTTTAACAGAGATTTAGGTAATACAGTAAAGTGTGAGAGTGTGACCCTGCTCTGGATTTTCTGTGTTGCGATGGCTCGCTCACTCATTGTTGTGTCTGTCCAGCTGATCTGGACAATAAGCTCCAGATTGTGACTTTTTTTCTCTTCCGACATTCAAACAACAGTTGCATCTTCAACTGCAATGTCCTCCCTGTCATCAGGATCACTAGCACTCCTTTCGCATGTGTTTATCAGTAGACAGCCATGTGCCCTACTGATAAAAGGTGACGCCAACCAAGAAGAGACAGCTCTTCAGTGTCTCTGTCTCCAGAACCTCCTGTTTCCTCCTGACCAGTCTGTCTGAACAGAGAGATAGAAGTGACCCCCGTCTCTGCCCTTTTGGAGTAAACACTTGAAGCTGTGCGTCTTTACTTTAGGACCATGTTTGGTAGTTTTGGTAAGAGCACCAATATACGAAAAAGAAAAGAAAAATGCATCATTACATACTGACATTCTCAAAAGTGTCGTTTCAGGTTAAAGAGGCTCCACATCAAACAGACTACATACTAAAGCTTATTTGGAATTCACATTTTACATTTTTGACCTTCTCAGGAATGTCCTCGCAAACGTTCCATTAACCTTTAACTTGAATGCACTTACACTTTTTTCCCCCTCTATGTACACACAGGCATATCCAAACTGTGGGTTAGCATGTTTTTTGTGTGGCGCAGTAAATGCCCATCCACGGCTGTCGATTCTTAAACAGGAGAGAGATAAAAGATTAATCACTGCCTCCGTTGACAGCTGCATCACTTTAACAGCAAGTGGGCAGGTGTTTACCTATAGCCGCAGCTGACACGGGCATAAATAACACACCTTGATCAAATCACCTTTGTTCTAGCAGCCGTTTCAGAGAGGAACATCCTCAGTTGACGTTTGAGTGGAAAAGAAGGTGGGGTGGGGGCAAAGATCCCCTCAAGACAAATTTTCTCCCCCAGCAGTAAATTCTTTCATGGTGACTGAGGAGTTAGCAACCAGGGCCCCTCACTTATCCAAAGGAGGAGGGGACGCATGCATTTTCTTGGACTCGTTCATTCCAGTACGACAGTTGATAGAGTCAGACAGACCAAAGGTAATCCTCCCTCAAGTCTCTCAGGTGTGGTTAACCCAAAGGGGATTAGCACAGACTTCCTCTGAGCCAGAAGTAGTAGAAAGGTTTTTTCATTTGCTATTAACAGACTCCAACCCTCCAGCTCACCTTGACTTCCTCATTCTGACATAAACAAGAACAAAAGGTGAAAAGGAGCTGCGCTAAAACAGCACCTAAAGGTGTGCGCTGTAACATAGTATTTGATACTGTCGAGCGCCAAAGTCCGTCCCCCGTGTAGGCCTACAGATGTTTTTTTTAATGTACGTATTGATTCAGGAAGTACAGCCTCTGATAGAAATGTGCTAAACTTGTTGTAATTGTAATATTGGAAATTATATATGTAATTTTTCAAAAACACTTGGCAATTTATGTATAAATTGTGTCATTTCACCTGTTAAGACAAAGATTTCACAACTCTGCCACTATTTGCCGGCAATCAGGTACTCATTTATTAGTTGACTTGCTTCCATATCTGCCTTTCTGTCTTATGCATCTGTAATTATTAACCCAGGCTGGTCCTGATCTTTGGACTTCTGTTTTGAGAAAAAATATTTTTTCAATCGCAATGATGCTATGGACATTTCAGCATGAAGGATTCTCAGCATTATGATTATATTTTACAGCCCAATCATGTCTGTTTTGTCTGTTTTGGTCTCTATCATACATTTTAATTTATGTTAAATATGACACAATTCAAGGGATGATCAATGTGCCAATAGCACTTATGCGTGTGGCAGTTCAGACATTATGTATTTTGAAATGTCAGCTGATCAGCAGAAGTCATTTAAAATAGTTTCCATAAGCAGAGTTAATTTTTTTGTCACTTGGAGTCAACAGAACAAAGAACAAGTGTAAACACATTAATATCCGATCACCTTTTAAATCTCTTATGGTGACCCTGTTAGTTTCCTATTTTGCCATCACAGACACAGACACAGAGCAGCACAGGCAATAACACAGAGATGTGCTTTAGGCCACATGATGAATGTAAAACCAATATTCACCTTCACCTTATTATTAGAATCAAGGTTGATAAGAGCATTAAGAGTGCATCAGAGCAGTAAAGCTGTTGGCTGCAAAACTGAAACATAAGCTGAC
This sequence comes from Datnioides undecimradiatus, assembly GCA_008933995.1. NCBI lineage: Eukaryota > Metazoa > Chordata > Actinopteri > Lobotiformes > Datnioididae > Datnioides > Datnioides undecimradiatus. Next base: position 10,231,619 of record WARS01000029.1, on the reverse strand, counting down.
AGATGCTGAAGCAAAGCCAAGTGATCGTTCTCTGTGCTTCCATCACTACAAATGACCTCTCTCACCTCAGTGTGATCCATAGTTGATATAGACCTGTTAATTAGTGCGGCTTTAATACTAATATTGCCAGCTGCCAGTATATAGAAGCTTAATTTTCAGTTTGACATGAAAATCAACAAAATTGCAGTTGCATGGACACCAACCACATTACAGTGAGGCACTATGCTGATCAGGCTCAGTTTCCTTAGTGGCTCATGCCTCTTTTAGCCATCAGTGACAAACGCTGCCTTTTGAGCCAAGGGAAAGATGGGGCGGCTGTGGTGTCCATCACCATTTCACTTCTCTGCAGCACTTGCAGAGCCTGAATCCGCAGAGAGGAAAAAAAATCAAAACGGGAAAAAACACAGGCCGCAGGCAACAGGATGCACATGGCCCTGAGAAGGATGACTGGTTGGATCCAGGAAATGGAGAGAGAAGGAGAGGAAGGCGAGATTTTGGATCGCAGCTGTGTTCGGATTGAAAAAAATCCTGTTTTGAAGCACAGCGAGACATTTTGTTGTTCTTTCCCCAGACCATAAAGAGGCGGAAGAGCCATTTGCTATAGTGAGGGTTAAGTGCGGTTGTGGTGGTGACAGTTGTGCAATCAGCAATTCAGCTATCCCCAGTCCTCATTTTGTTTTCATGCCCGAGAGAACTGAGAGGAGCAAAATTCAAATCAATTTCTTTGTCGTCAATAGGGTTTCTTTTATGTCCATATCTGTTCTTTTAATAACTCTGCGTTTTTGCGAGCTCTCAGGTGGTATCGCTTCAGTGAAAACCACACTTACTGACCTGCCTTTGATTTCCAGTAACTGTGGGCAATATATGAGGTGTGTTGCAGGAATGCATTTATCAAAGGCACTAACCTCAGCATTGTTTCCACATTAGCTAGTCCATAAACCAGACGTAGGCTGTCACATATATGTATTAAATCCTTTATTACACAATGGCCTTGGTGAACTGAAGAGCACAATAAATAAATGTTTGCACTGTGACCACTGATTAAAACCAAGATCCTTTGATAACGTCAGTAACACACCAGGACGTTCACTGTAATGGCTGAATAAGATTACTGATAGTTAAGCTAATCATTGTTGCCCTGTTACTTATTCAGGCTGTTCCAGGATGCCAACATTATAAACTAAAAGTTGATATAAACCTAAGAAATGTTTAATTTCATTAATCTTCCTTAGACACCACTTCTTCCTTTTCATACTTCTTATATGGTTATTGTTTTAACATCCAAATCCTTTCCACTTCATGACAGGCCATCTGATTTGAAATGCTCATGTGTTCATAAACAGTTGCTATAAAAAGTCTACACACCCTTATGGAACTGCAGGTTTTTGAAATGTTATGACATAATAAAAGCAATTTCAAGCTCAACCTTGTTCTGTACTTAATGTGATCTCATGACAACCCAAAAAATACAGAGAATAAACAAAAAAGTTGATTATTAAGGCCATTTTAAATAAAAGAGACAACAGCACCATGGTTGCACAAGCCTCCACACTTCGCCACCCATATACTCTTACATTACAACAGCAAGCATAAGCGTAATGAGCCCTAGCAAATGAATAAGTCTCAGTTAACTTTGCACACTGAATTTGGAAGTTTATCTTATTCTTCTTTGCAAAAACATTCAAACTAATTCAGATTACCAGAGGATGTCCTACATACGGCTCTCTTTAGGTGATTCCAATAGATTTTTCATTTCTGAAGCTATGACTGGGCCACTTGCATGTGTGCCTTGGTTCATTATCATGTTGATATGTGACATTCTTCTTCATCTTCAGCTTCCTGCCAGAGGTCAGGAATTTTGACTAAAAGTATCTTGATGTTTTTGAGTTATTTATTATCTTATCAAGAGTCCAGGGCCAGCTGAAGAGAAGCATGATGCCAACACCACCATACTTCATACAGTCAGTATGCCATTCTTCTGATGATGAGCTATAAACCAAAAAGAAAACAAATATCTTTGGGAACTTATTCAAATGAAGGCTGACTGCTAACTGAGGCAGGAAGTACACTTTGAAAGAGCCTATGTGGAATTGTTTGGATATAAAATTGCTAAATAATAAAGGCAGAGTTAAAACTGTCACTGGGGCTAATGAAGCCATGTCCTCAGTATTGTTTAAGAGGTTTTGGGGGATTCAGTGACCCAAAAAAGGAGCTTGCATCTTATACACAAAGAAAATCAGAATCTTTCCATTTCTTTTTGTTTTAGGCCAAAGCACAAATCAAATTCTACTGCTACCACAAATTATAACAATATTAACGTTTCCTCATCAAAATCACCTTCATATTCGTGATAGACTAGTCTGGGGACGGCTTTGAAACAGCATTTAGTTGATAGGTGGTGACACTGAGACGCCTCTTCAGCTCAGTATTTGTAAAACCCTGTCTACAAACCTGACTTGACGTCTTCAGAGCTTTGCGGGAGCTCATTGCGCTTAACAAATACAAATATATGAGAAAACGTAATAGTATAATTGTCAATACAACAACTATAGCTATTTGGTTATTTCATCCCACAGACAAAAGCGAAGCTGAGGAGACAAAAGAAAAAACAATGTTGATCTTGTCGAACGGGGGTATTGTTAACCTAGGGTGTAGCATAATGGGCTTAACGTGTGTGTGCACGACGGGCGGACTTTCCTCTCTGATCATTCATCATCCCGCTCGTCTTAAGATCTGCGTACGTAACTGCAGGCGTGCCTCTAATAAACGGATCTGAGTGAGGGGTTGAGCGCAGTCCTCAGCAGCGCAGATCACACAGTGCACGTCTGCGCCTGCGGCCACACAAACCTCCGAACTCTCGTTTCTGACAAAAACCTACATGAGACGAGACCGTTTTCATGGAAAGGATTATTTGATCACTTCGACCAAAAAGCTCAAGACGATTCACTTTTCTTGACTGAATAATCGTCTTTTTCTTCGGTTTGGTTTATTGTCTTCAAGCAACCATCTGAGTCTAAAGCACAGGACAAAATGTAAGTGGTATCTTAATTTCAACATTTCACCTTTTATTGATTCACACTTTTACACGGTTATATCAGACTTGGTCCTGTTTTGGGTTGAATCTCAAGTGAAGGCATCATAAGCGTCAAGCAACAAAGCATCTTTAAACTCTTCAAATCACTTGTCAGCATTTTAATTAATGAAAATGCCTTTTGAAATTAAGAAAACAATGTTTTTCCCCCGTTTAAGTTAGAACAAGACCAAAGAGGGATAAAATTAGGATAAGAAGCTGCACAAAATATTTCTGATTTTCATACACATTTTGGTGCTAAATTTTATGTAGATATATTAGTTGTATAGGAGGAGGAGGATAAAAATTATATACACATTACAGGTAATACGAGTATACAGGATATAAGTTGTGTCTGTTGTTTCAAGATTTTACTTCAGGCAACCCCCAAGTGAATTTTCTATCTATCTATAAGCATGACTATGTCGAGTTTAATGACTGAAATTTATTGAGATCCTATTTTATCCTATCCTACTATTTTATTTAGTTTTAAGGTTTAAGTCTGCTTCCAGTTTACCTTGTTTGTGTTTATTGGAAGGGTGAGTTGGTGGGGGACTCTACCTCAGTGACAGTGGGGCCCTCATGGGAGTGTCTCTGGGTTCGTGGATGTAACGAGCCCTGGCATGACAAGTTCCAGGGGTTTGCTTCACTTTCCAAATACATTCCACATGTTCTCCCAGAAGTGACACAGGGTTAGTAAAAAGTGACAGGTGCTCGTCTTTTATCTGGCAATGTTGAAAGACAATAAATAGAGCAAAGAGCATGATAAACTGCAAGGCACATCGAGGCACAGGTGTTTTTAGCCATTTCTACTTTAAACATAACACATTTTAAGTGTTAAAAAAAGCAACAAAAAGTGCTCAGTCATCATAGTGTAACGGCAACCCACCCTTAAGCTTAGTCTCTGCTTTACTAGCTGTGCATTAAATAGGAAGTATACCTTGGGAGATCATGTTAACATGAAGCAACCATTATGCTGAGATTCTGTCCCTCTTTGCTTTATTAGCTACATGTGGAACAGTAAGTATTGTTCTGTTGGTGAAGTGAACATGGGGTGTTATCTCTGAGTTTTTATTAGATATGTCTAAGTTTGAATTTTCCTCATTGAAAATCCAGCTTGTAACTTTATTATTATTGCTATTTATTATTATTTTATTACTATTTATTGTTATGGTGGCATTCAAACTTGTATTTAATTCTAGATTTCATACAACTGATTCATGTCAATGTAATCATTGAATTTTGATCTTTGTTTGCACCCAGGATGAACAACAGAGATCGCTGGAGGGTGTACAAGAGGGTGAGTGTCATGTGTTTCCTGGCTGGAGTGGCACTGACTATTGTCCAGAGAGGCAGCATCAACATGGGGGCTCCTTTCGAACTCCAGAGGCAGGCTCGCATGGATTCCTCCAAGGGAGCAGAACCTGGAGCTGCTCTGGCAGAGAAGACTGACTCATTCGCACTGATAAAAAGCTTCTGGAAGGCTGACAAACAACGGCCAGTGATTAAAGATCGGGCCACGTTACAGGAGTCGAGGATCACTGAGGACAGCAGCCCCAGAACCTGGGATGTAACCAGCTCCAACTGTACCGCCAATCACAACCTCTCAAGTCAGGACTGGTTCATGAGCCTGGAGGAAAATTTCAAGCAGTTCATGCTTTATCAACACTGCCGTCACTTTCCCATGGTGCTCAACCACCCAGAGAAGTGCGCTGGCGAAGTATATCTGCTCATGGTTATAAAATCTGTGGCTACCCAACATGATCGCAGGGAGGTCATCCGAAAAACCTGGGGCAAAGAGCAGGTTGTTGACGGCAAGAGGATTAAGACCCTCTTTCTTCTTGGTAAATCCTCCAATGAGGCAGAGAGAGCAAACCATCAGAAGCTAGTGGAGTATGAGGACCACATCTATCAGGACATCCTCCAGTGGGAATTCCTGGATAGCTTCTTCAATCTCACACTTAAGGAGACTCATTTCCTCAAGTGGTTCCACACTTACTGCCCCAGTGTTCGCTACATCTTCAAGGGGGATGATGACGTGTTTGTCAGCGTCGAGAACATTTTTGAGTTTCTAGACAGCGCCAAAAACACACAGAACCTGTTTGTGGGAGATGTGATTTTCAAGGCTAAGCCCATCCGTAAAAAGGACAACAAATACTACATCCCCCAGGTTTTATATAATAAGACACACTACCCTCCATATGCAGGTGGAGGAGGTTTTCTCATGGATGGGGTCCTGGCAAGGAGGCTTCACTGGGTGGCCGACACCCTGGAGCTTTACCCCATTGATGATGTTTTCTTGGGCATGTGTCTGGAGACGCTTCAGGTCACTCCTATTAAACACAATGCCTTTAAGACGTTTGGCTTAGTGAAAAATAAGAATAGCAAGATGAACAGAGAACCGTGTTTTTTTAAGAGCATGATTGTGGTGCACAAGCTGCTGCCATCAGACCTCATGCACATGTGGAATTTGGTCAACAGTGACCTGATCTGCTCAAAGAAGGTGGAAATCCTATAGCTTGATGGGTAACGCACAAAACTGACAGTACCAACAAGCTGAGTTGCACCTCAGTGGACACTAGCATGATTCAACAGGTTGGAAGTAAAGTCTCCCACCAAACTCTCCTTTGTTTGAAGAGGGACCACGGACAATATTTGAGGATGCTGTGTGTGTGCAGGAATATCATTTTGGGGAGTTTCCTCTAAAGTAAATTATACAGAGTTTTTAATGGTTGACTTAGAATTGTGTATTTATATTGGTAATGTGAAGGACTCACTGTCAGCACGCAGATTCAGAGACACCAACCAAAGTTGTGCTGCTGTATCACTGGGCACACCAAGGAGACGTGCCCAGCAGTTTGTGGCCAGCACCTATATTTGCTCCTCCCTCTGGCTCAATGTGGTGGAGGTTTTCTGTTGGCCAGAATTCAAGGACCCTTGTAGGAGCGGGCTGTCAACAAACCACCAACTGTAGCAAACCCACTAATGTGACTATGCTTCAAAAAGTTAATTATAAAATTTATTGCAAGGACAAGTGGTAAACAAAACAATGACTATAATTAATTTGGTATTGCATATTGTGCTTTCAGAAAGGTCAGAGGGAAGCAATGTTTGGCTTAGTTTGTGCGCCCTGGAAACTTTGTATTGAAAGGCATTGCACATGCTGTCCAGCCTGTAAAGTATGCTAGCATTTTGGGGTTGAACTAAGTGTTACAAAGTGCCTCCACTTGGACAGGTATGGCATGCTGCAGTAGCTTCAAATAGCTTCAAGTAAGAGAAAAAACAACTCTCTCTACCTCAGTGATTTGGTTAGAAAACTCTTTAATTCTTATCATGGCTCACCTTTTTTGACTGAAAGTGTAACCATTATCTTTATATGCAGTAAGCCTACATGTTCCTAACAAAAGGTTTTAATCACTCTTTGTGTTGTAGAGGTCCTTGCACTCTTTTTTTCTTGAAATGTGACTGACTTGATCTGGACATCTACTACTCCTATACTACTGAAAACTTTAAGAGACAATATGTGAACTTGTTACTTGTATGCTGTCTGTGGAGTTGAATGTGCTGATATACTTGACATGATTTTGGTAGAGGGTTTACAATGACACTGTGAACTGAAACTGTTGTTGGTACGAGTATCTGACATGTTAATTTAATCGTCTCCCAGTTTTAAAAAAAGTGGGGGGAAATGTTGGATGGTATTATTTAATTAAAAGCATTAGATGATGATATTAATTGAATGCTCGATGATTATAACGCTTACTGTGGTGGGTGTAGCGGGTGATGATTATGTGATGTAAATATATGTAAAAATCAAACTGGATATACAATCATTTGTAAATAAATATCTCGACAATAATGCTGCCTTTGAAAGTTTGTCCTAGATTGGCTTTTTTGTGTTTTCCTTATCAGCATTGGACATCTGTGTGAATATCCATATCGAGTCACCCAACAATAGCGTCCAGTGTTGACCCATGGCTATTGGTTACACAACTAAACAGCAAAGAAAACATATATTCCCCAACAACCAGAAAAGTTATTATGTTGTACTCATGTTGTAAGTATCGATGCAGCGGTACATCGATACTGCCTTATATATGTGCTTTATAGTGTCTTCCTTTGATAAGGTGTCAAAGAACTGGTGTTATATATATTTTGGTGTATGTTGGTGTGACATTTCACACTGTTTATGTTAAGTTTCCCTTTCAAATATTGTGTATCTTCTTACTGAGCAGAACTGCTGAGACTGATACAGCCAGTCAACAGTGAGGCTATTGTTCAGAGCTTTAAGTTGGCCCAAAAAGACAAAGAGGGCATCGCAGAACAAAACAAATACCTTCCTGCTGTTCTTTACAATCTCTTTCAGGACAAGCACAAACAAGACATACAGAAACTGGATCTTCTCTATATTGTGTTTCATGAGGGGTACACTCGCCAATTCAGAAGTGCAGCTTAAGAAGATGTATCTCTTTCAACTGTTCTCTTTGTTTAACACAATGTAAAATTGATATGGAGTCAAACTTATCAAGAAAATGAGCTGAATCTCTTTTATCATTGAGGTATATGCACTCTACTATGACCTGTATCATGTACTCAGAGAGTACTACCTACACTGCACAGACTACTAAATACAGTAAACTCTTATGACAATAATAAGCAACTGTGTATTTAAAGATGTTTTATAAGCAGCTGTCATGTACATCAATCTGATTCCCTGTATTCCTGGGGTCCAGATAGGCAGCAACATCGGGGAGTGAAAAAGTGGTGATAAGCAATTTATTTGTGGAAGTGAATTCTTCTTTGACAGCCCCGTGTTCAAGGAAAGACAAACTAAACAGGAAGTTCTTTTTTTGCACATTTTACTTTTCATTTGAAAACTGGATTACACCTCATGAGAGCTAACAACTATTGATAGATTGCTGTGAAACTACACATGTTCATGTCCTATACAAGATGAACTGTATAAACTCTATTGAAGATCCATTGACTTTTTATCTAGTGCCATCATCAGGTCAGGTGTTAAAAACCTGCACAATTTATCATCATCAGCATTTGTTGTACTTAATATTCAGTGCTATTTAGCATGCTGAACTAATAAAGATGGTGAAAATGTTTAACTTTATAGCTTCATTAACCTGCTGATGTTAGCATTTAGAGATATATTTGCCATGAAAATAAATGTAGCTCATGTTGCTGTCTGTAATTTATTATTAGCTTCCTGTACTTCCTGTACTTCAGTTATCAAGTGAGTACTTTGAGTGCCAGATACAAAGAGTGGTTACTAGATGGAAAAAAAGAGGAAGATGAGTCAGGCAAACCACATTTCCTCAAGCCTCTGCAAGCACAGAGGAACACATGTGGTACCAGTTAAGGAGTTACATTTTAGGACAGGAGATTTTTTTTAATCGCTAATGATTTTTAAAAATCAATAAAATGTGAATTCTGAATTCTTCTTGGTTTAAGTTACTGAAAAAAACAAATGAAAAAACACCAGTTTTATGACAGCGAGAACTGACTTATCAACCACCAGCCAACATTTACTTCTATCTAGTGTAAATGTCCCACTCCAGTGATGATATTTGACTGTATGCGGGCACTCACCCCACTTCCCAAACTGCTGGCAGACTAGGAGCTGCATATTTGTTGACACTAATTGGAGGAAGCTTTTGATGTCTGTATAGTCAATGGGTTGGCTGGAGGTGGCTGCAAGCTTTCACACTAGCCCTCTATTTTCTTCAAAGGCCACTCCAGGACCGTCATTGGCATGGCTAAAGATGGGAATCTTGTTGCTTGGGCTAAAATTAAAAAGAACATTCCTCAACCTACAGACAGCCTCTCAGGCATCACAAAATATTGCATGCTGCATGCAGTGTCAGCCACTACAAATACTGTGGCTTACTTTGCCTACCTTACTGCTGATCTCTTTAGTGCTCCAGTTTATCAGGATTAAACATCCAGTAGTGAATTTTAGTGTGATATGCAAGTATTGAAATATCAAGTTGACTTCTGTCCTGTATGGAAAGGACAGGACATTATATCCTGTGATGGATCTTTGGCTGATTAACTAAATGATCACCATAAACATCCATAGAGAAAAGTGGGAATAAAAGCCATTCACCTGATTTTGTCAAGTATGGTCTAAAGATGACGTTATAAAGCTGAAGCTAACATTTTAATTCTAATATTTTAATTCTAATATATTAATATTATGACCTTGTTGCAGTCAAAGGAATAGTCTGGGAAACAGTCTTTACGCTGAATATAAAGCAGCTGTTAGCTTAGTTTAGCACAAAGACTGATACAGACAATTAAGGTAGATGCAACATAGAAAAGTTCCTTTTCTGGGGGGCTGTATGATTGCAATTGACCACATGACCAATATCACAGACACATGCATTTTTGACCTTAAACATTTAACAAATGTAAATATTTCTATCATTGTAAGCATCAAATCCAAATTAGGTCCGGTAAAATTGTAATGCTGTTTGAGATAGAACGATCGCAAATAAGATAATGGCAGAAAATAAGGCTATGCAAGGGTTTTAGAGATTTCCTTTTGTCTAATTTATTTCAGTTCAAACCTGAGCATTTATTTCACATTGAATCCATACCACAGAAAATGATAAAAGTGTTGCAAAAGGGTAAAAGAGCAGCAATAAACATGATAGTTATGTAAATAGCATTGCTCTCTGGCACTGAAGAAAACAAGCGCTCTATGCTTTGCTTCTCAGTCACATCCATGTGAAGAAGATAGATTCGTGTTTGTATGCCCACACTCAAGGACAGTGTAGTCCCTGACTCCTCATGTCACACTAGAAAAGAGGCCAAGGCAATGGGACTTCATACTTGATTTGTGCTATAGGACACCACGTCCTTGACAGAGATCCATTGTGAAGAGGACTCAGAGCAGTATGCTAAATAGGGCCCTATTTAGACCAGCCACTAAACAGATGAGATAAAGTATCAACCTCTGTCCTCTCTTCACAGTGTAGAAAATAACTAAGCATTGTGTTTTTAACACCCTCAACCGCCACCCACCTTTCACTTCCTCTATTACAGTGAGAAAATTACTTTTTATAGAATTTTTAGTGAGAATATGGGTTACTAGTTGCATTTCATCAACTAAATTTATATATTAAAGATCATCTAAACACCATACTTTATGTGAATGACTGTCCATATGGAAAATAAAGAAAAACAAAACAGCAGGTAAGCACTCAAAGGTGAACTCAGAGATGGAACAGAAAAGCGCACAGGTCATTCTAGACGTCTGACATAACGCCACACTGAAAAGCTAGCATGACCTCTGTCACCGTTCAAAGCGGGGGGCAACAAATCCCTAAATGGGGGTATTCAGCGGTGCCATCATCAGTGCCTCCCGCCCAGGCACCTTCAGGAACAAAGATCCCTGTTCAGCTAACAGACCACAGGATGACAGCATGCTGCTGTACCCTGTCTGCTAGTGTCACTAACAGAGATGAGCTCAGCAGCTCAGGGTCAAGTCCTGTTGTCTCTGTGTATTGCCTGCATCTTCTTCCACCTATGTGCAGGTACATGATTACTTTGTATTTTAAGCCCTTGCCAGCCTTTATCTGTTTATCTATGTTTATCTTTTCTTTTTTTTTTCTTTATATAGCGCCAATTCACAACAAAAAGTCATCTCAGGGCACTTTACAAACAGAGCAGGTCTAGACCACACTCATGACTGTTAGTTACACCCAACAGTTCCACCATGAGCAAGCACTTGGCAACAGTGGCAAGGAAAAACTTCCTTTTAACAGGCAGAAACCTTGGACAGATCCTGGCTCTAGGTGGATGGCCATCTGTCTTGACCGGTTGGGGGAGAGAGAGAGAGAGAGGGAGAGGGAGAGAGAGAGAGAGAGAGAGAGAGTACAATATAGAATAATGACAGCAAATGACAGCAATAGGCAGCAGAGGACACGGGGCAGGACGGTGGAGCCACAGGTCAGATGTTCAGCTCTGGAGCCACAGGTATCTGTAGAGAGGTACAGAGAGAGAGACCAGAGAGAAACAAGCACAGCACTAGGGGAGAGAGGACACAGAGTTAATGGAGTTTAAGGAGAGAGAGGGAAGAGGAGGAGTGTGGAGACGATCATGGGATGTCCCCCAGCAGCCTCGGCCTATAGCAGCATAACTAGGGGATGGCATGGATGGTGTAGTTCAGATGGTAACTAGAGCTAGCTGTAAGCTTTGTCGAACAAGAAGGTTTTAAGCTTTACTTTAAAAGTAGAGAGGGTGTCTGCCTCTCGGACCCAGACTGGCAGCTGGTTCCACAAGAGAGGAGCCTGATAGCTAAAGGCTCGGCCTCCCATTCTACTTTTGGAGATTCTGGGAACCACAAGCAAACCTGCACTCTGGGAGCGAAGTGATCTGTTGGGTTGATAGGGACTTCCTGGGCCTTTGGTCTTGGAACTGTGTAAGTATACTGGGGGCATCTGCCAAACCACAGTTAGTCAGCCTGCTTGACTAATAAAGCTGATTCTGTGCTTTGATTTTTCAAAAGGTGCTAATATAGTTAGTTGGCCAGCACCAAAACCTCAGCATGTGGTGAGATTTGGCCTTTTAAGCCGTTTTTGTTTTAGTAAAGGAAACAGGGCATAAACATGATGTGGCAGAGTTTCAGAAGGCTCTCCATTTCCATTTCATAAATCCCTTTTATTAGTTTATACCAGCAACGACCATACCAGCAAAATTGACATTTGGTAAATAAAGTGCTTTAAAGTTTATCAATTCAGTATCAGTCTTGTGAATAGTTTGAATCCCAGTTGGGAGATGTGCAGTGTGGCATCATATACCTCTCGTTGGCCAATTTAGCATGACTTGCTTTTCAGGTACTGGAGGTACAGGAGTGTGAAGTTTTCTCACATCACTGGCAATTGTACCAAGAGGTTACCTGATGCAGACTGCCACCTGGTGGATAAAGAGGTCCATCACTCATCAGCCTTTTCCAGCTGATTTGAACATTGTATAAAATTGACCACCTGTCCATCCTTTACGGGATTGAGGTGCTGATGCTTGCAGGTTATAAAAGACACTGACAATGGAAGACACCAGCACATTGACCAATTTAAAACAGACTGACTTCATAAAAGATAGAATTAAAGGACGGATGTTGGTGCATTGCTTTAGATGTAGCTGCTAATCTAACATTTAATGTTAAAGAGTCACTTCTATATTCAGGATCACTTACAGCCTGTGGACTCCATTGATGCTTATTCAATGCTTCAGACTGACATGAAGGCAATAAGGACAGACATTTAAAAATCACCACCTACAAGATTTTATTTAATCACGTGAAAATCTTGGGATTTTCGGATGGGGGAAAAAAAAATTAGTCAATGCACTACAAAGATTTTATGTTACATACATTGCTCATCCTCTGCGACTCAGACACTGTGTCCCACCAAACATGACATAACATCTTTGTCGTATTTCTTATCACCCAGCTCTTAAGCACTCACTTAAATCTTCTATCAAAATATGCTTTGCACATTACAGTAAAAGTTGGCACCTAAAGCAAACTAAACAAACAAAATAAAAACAAAACATATGGATACAGGTGTATTGTTTTTTTTACAAAAGGTAAAATGAAATAATACAAACTGTTTAAATTTACACAATGCATCTGACAAAGACGAGCGTATTTTTCACAGCAAACTTGTTTGCCAGACCCATTCCATTTTACTCCTTCAGAAAAGCAAGTAAGCTAATGAGGGCAAGAGGTGCAGGTTTGCAGTAGGGACATTCAGTGCTAACACATAGCACTTGAGCTGAGAAGGTCTTAAGTACCAGTCTGGCACAGTAGGGTCAGGAAGGTTTGAGGGGTCTAAATAAAGGGCTAAAATGCCCATTAACAGTTAAATATATATCGACGACGCTTTCTGGAATGTCCAAAAGCTCTGAAAAGGGATGAAACCAGAGTCCATTCAAAAAGTAAAACAGACTAAGGATTTAGTCATCAAACTTGATTTTCTTCCCCTGGGGTTTTACTCCAAATCCACCGCCACCTCGTCCACCTAAAAATGACAAGGGAAACTTGGTTTACTAGCTGGCATCATCAAGTTACACACACAACATGCTCAAGAGCAAGACAAAACTGTGGCACAGTCGGGGGGGAAAAAGTTTGAGATTCCTTTACCCCCAAAGCCACCGCGTCCACCACGTCCGCCTCCACGAGGACCTCCTCTTCCGCCACCTCTACCTCCCCCGCGACCGCCAAATCCTCCGCGGCCACCACGGCCGCCAAACCCACCGCCACGGCCGCCAAATCCACCGCCACGGCCGCCACGGAAGCCGCCTTCACCCTTTGGCTTTGCGTAGTCCAGGGTCACCTTGTGGCCGTCGATCTCGCCATCATCCATGGCTTCCTTGGCTGCCTTACAGTCTTCCTCGTTGTCAAAGTCCACAAATCCAAAGCTGAGGGGGAAGAAGGAAGAAGGGCCTGGTTATACTTTACTAAAAGGTGACTAGCAAACTCTAAACTGATGTCAGTCACCAAAAACAGGAATGTGAACATATAAAAACAGACTGGTTCAATAATCAATCCAATCAGACAACTGATTGATTCACACATTCTTTTGTTGATATGTTTCACATCAGACATGGGCAGCTCCCACCAAGGTAGCTGCCTGTTTAACTGCGAGTTTGTTCTACTTCTCATGCGAATCCGTAAGCTGTCACTGCCGAACAGAACGGTGCTCACGAGAAGAGTAGAGAGCTGAAGTCAATATTTAATCTACTTTTAGCACCATAAACTTACCCTTTTGATGACCCTGTGTCTCTATCTGTGACTATCCTGGCTGCTGCGGCGCCCTCAAACGCATCCTTAAGGGTCTGATCTGTCGTGTCCTCAGAGAGACCTTTGACGAAGAGGGTTTTTGTTGGACCTGGTAGCGGAGAGAGATCCTTCATTAAGACTGCTTTTACAGCACAATGATGATCATTAGGATCAACACAAATGTTCTGTTGTGTTAAAACCTCATCAACAGACCAGATCAGGACTTGACTATCTTTGAATCTTCACAGAATTTCAGGTGATCAAGTTTTCATCATGTCTGGTCCTGCTACACCTGGATCTTTCAGCCACAATGGGATAACACAGTAAAGGCTTACCTGAGTTTCCCCTGCCTCCATCTCCCCTGCCACTGTTCTGGCTGTACTCCAGTCGGATCGACCGGCCCTCAATGTCTGTGTTGTTGAGGTTTTCTAGGGCATCCTTAGCATCATCTGTGCTCTCAAATTCCACAAAAGCAAAACTAAGGAAAAAGGGATAATATTAGGAAAATGAATCACTGAGGGAGACAAAGAAGTTTAACTATGGTTTAGCAGCAGAATTTTTAGGTCTCAATTGTTGTTCGCAAAGCAGACAGAGGCAACACCCATGAAAACGGTGAGCACAAAAACACAACAGTGCATTGCTCTGCTTCTCGTGCGAATCCAAACATAATCATGGGTAAGATTAAGAGGAGCTCATGAGAAGGGGAAGTGGTTTAAGACCTAATAAAGTTTTTAAAATGCACCCATTGATACAGCTGTCATGCATCATTCAGATTATTTACCCTTTAGGTCTGCCATCTCTCTGTGGAATCCTTATGGAGACAGCCTTTTCAAAGGTGGACTGCAGGACTTCCTCTGTGGCACTGAAGGCCAGATTGTTCACTACCAGAGTTTTACTGGCTGCTCCTGTTGCTACAGGGGGAGAAGGAACAAAGGAGACTGGTGAGACAAAGTACAAGCACTTTCTCTGTTCTCTTGGACCAAATCAATACTTGACCAGCTCGTAGATCTTCGCACAAGATTCAGGATATCAATATTCATCTCACAACTGGCTGCATATATAAACGCAGCTTTAGTAAAACGCATAACCCCAGTGACGCGTGAATAACTGTACAGTTCAGATTTGAACTTTATCAAAATAATGAAACCACATATTAAAATGCAGCCTTTAATAGAGAAAAGTGATTAACACATTCAAGTTAACGATCAAGCTGCACTGTTGCCAATGTAAGTGGATCTGAACAGTGAACTGATACAGCTATATTTACGCTGGATTTGCTCTACAGCCTATTACTATTGCACACAAACTACCACCTAACTAGTGTAGTTTCATACCATTTCAAATTCATCACTAACTTCATAGCTTTACAGAATGAGCCAGGAGCTTACCTGCCACCTTGGCTCCTTTCTGGCTCTTTTCTCCAACATAGTCAATCATGATGGAGCGACCCTGTACGTCAGCTCCCTGGGCCTCCTCCAGCATCTTCTCTGCTTCAGCCTCAGTTTTGAACTCAATGTAGGCAATGCTGTCACAGGGGAAAAGACGTTACTTGTCTGGAACAACACTTGTGTATTGCCAAGGAAAGTGCTGATTAGCTTTAAAATGAATTCATTCATGAGATTCATGTAAGTGCTGGAAAAACAAAAACGGGATACCACAGCTTAAAAAACAGTTATAAAACCTATACACCCTATAAGAAGATTCATGCAACAAACAATTACGTCTATTAAGTGCTGGTTTGCTCTTACCCTCTGTTTGAACCGTTCTGGCCTGGAGGTAACCTGACGTCAACAGCACTTTCAAAGAGTTCTTTCAGGTCATCAGCCGTTGCAGAGAACGGAAGGTTTTTTATAAACAGTGTTCGCGCATCCCTCTCTGTAGGACAAATATCAATGTCAGTTTAGATATTTGAGCCAACCTCATTTTAGTCTTCTGAATAATATTCACACCTCTCTCAACTCTCCCAAAAGTCATAAAAAGACAAGGCTGTATCAGCGATTGAGGATAGGACCGGCAGACGAAAAGACACACACCGGTACCGAAGACATAGCGCTGCATTCACTTTTCCTCCGTACATTACATACACGGGTACTAAACAACCCCATGTATGCCAAGAAATGGAGGGTATTGAGAATTGCTGAGAGCTGAGAATTTGACATTTTTTTAAAAAGTTTTCTGACTGGAACCTTTCCCCCCCCCCCATTCCCTGACATAAACAGGAACTCATGAGCATATTTTACCTTTCTTGCCCTCCTGTGAGCTATCCTTGCTGCGGGCCTTGTCCAACTTCAGCTCCTGACCCATGACCTTCTTGCCGTTGAGCTCCATCGCCTTCTGCATGTCCTCTTCAGATGCAAAGTCCACATAGCCAAATTTCCTGTTGGGCCAAGTCAGACAACATCTATTAGATGTTTTGATTTCAAGACAGAAGAAACCCCAACAATGGTTTAAAGACTGGGTTCCAGCACAAGTCTTGTCAAGTCTTTGGATATAATTTTCCTAGATAACATCCAGTGGTAATGCAGATACTGCAGATACTGACATAATTTAACAGATTCAAATTAAACTAAGTATTATTGGTGTAAAAGGTAGGATTAGTGCACCCGAATACTCTCCCAATGTCACATAAAGGGATTGCTTACTTGGATCCACCTAACCGAACATCAACGACCTCAAGGCTGTTCTTGGAGAAGAATTTCCGAAGGGACCCTTTGATTTCTTCAAAGTCTTTGCTGGAGTTCAAGTTTCCAACAAACAGACAGAACCCTGGTAAACAGAGTAAATAGGGGTGTAAACTTCCATTGACGTACACGTTATAGGTGTATGGACTATGCCAGACAGAGTCAGAATAACAAAAAGGTGACATCACACATCAGTATTAAGTCCCTTGTTGATCATCATAATAAAATGTTGAAACTTCATTGATGGGTACAGTCAGTGTATTTAATACCTTCGCCTTCTGACTTTGCCTTCTTGGCAGGAGGTGTGTCCTTCTTGCTCTCTGCCTTCCTCTTTCCAGGAGTCACTGGGGCTTCTGTAGAGACAGGAATATTACAAATGCTGATGCAGACAGAGGAAGAACGCCTCAAACAGGCAGAATCTGTAAAATCGGTCTAAAGGCTTAAATATACTAAACATGTTTCAGTCAAAGTTGATTTCATTAAGGAAAAATACTGTCTAAAATAAGCTTTGGTTACTTTTGGGAAATTTGGCATGTCCATAAGTAATGCAGTCAATTGTTCTTTAGGTTGTGTATTTGAGTTTTGTAGTGGAGTCATGCAAATGAGTGGACAAAAAAAACAAAAAAAACCCAAAAACACTTTATACAAGTATAAGTCGTTATTCTAGTCATATAAGTCGTTATTCTATGGTGTAGCAGCTCTTCTGGTATAATCGCAGTTTATTCATTAATTCAGCTCGTCACACCTTTACTGTTTACTTTTTAAAAAGCTGTTTTTTTTTGGTGCCTTTAAATGGATGACTGGAAATCCACTTTCATGTCGATGCAGAATGAGGCATCATTGAAAGATGCAACATTAAATTTTTCCACCAAAACTCACCCTCTTCCTCTTCATCGTCATCATCCTCATCATCATCATCCTCCTCCTCCTCCTCCTCAGACTCTTCTTTGGCCTTCACCATGCCTGCTTTCTTTGCCTTTGCAGCTGCTGGAGCAGGAGTGGTGTCCATCTCCTCTTCTGAGTCTGAAAAACCACAAACACTGATGTTGACAATTGATCACAAGGACCCTGATGTAATCAACAACTCACCATTAATCGATATCAGATCCATAAAAAGGTGACATCATACAAAAATCAGTATTAAGTCCCTTGTTGATCATCATGTTCTCTCTTATGACTATCAATCACAGGTCAGGAGCATCAGCGTTGACTTTCTATTACCAACAACAAACAATGAAAGGCTTTGTCTCACCATCTTCGTCGTCTTCATCATCATCATCATCATCTTCAGACTCCTCTTTGGCAGCCTTGGCCTTTGCAGCTGGTTTGGCTGGAGTAGCCTTCTTGGGGGGTGGAGCCTCTTCCTCTGATTCCTCCTCATCGTCGTCGTCGTCATCATCATCAGACTCCTCTGCAGGTTTAGCTTTTACTGGTGGCTTGGCAGCAGGTTTAGCAGCTTTCTTGGGTGGTGGGGCCTCTTCTTCAGACTCATCTTAACAGCACGCAGAAACATTAATTTTAACTAAAAGCAGACGGTGGGTCATTCGAGAAAATCTGGAGAGGCCATAATTTGTAAAACTCAACAAAAGCACAAAAAAGACAATGTACCAGTGATTGAGGATAGAACTGGCGGACAATGAAACACACCAGTACCGAAGACATAGCACTGCAATCTCTTTTCCTCCTAACATTACACACATGAGTACTGAACAACCTCATGAATGCCAAGAAATGGAGGTAGTGCAGAATTTTCCCTAAAATGCAATGACTGCATTCAAATTGGAATTACCTAATCTAATTCTATGATCAATCATTGACTCGTCATTGCACAAAGATTTTTTCTGTATTCATAGAAGAGAAAATTATAAAAAAAAACCCCAACCAATATTAAAAAAAGCAAACAATGCAACGCTGTAGGTCTTACCGTCATCATCGTCATCATCATCGTCATCTGACTCCTCGGTCTTTGCAGGGGGTGCCTTGGGTTTAGCTGGTGTTGCTTTTGCAGGGGTCTTTTTCGGTGGGGGGGCTTCCTCTTCAGACTCCTCCTCTGTAGGTTGAGTTAGCAGTTGTGTTAGCAGTTGTGGTGAGGAGCAGTCGTTCTAACTATTTAAGGTATTGCTTGTGATTAAACACATGCAGGGAAGAATAAACCAGTGGAGTGAGTGAGCAAGCAAGACTGGGTGAGCGGTAGCTGTCAGGGTGAACGGCAGTGTGCTGATCAGTGACAAGGGGGATCCTTTGTTGTGTGACTGATCTAGTCAATAGCTCCAGTACAGCTACTACGTTGACCTTGTGTTAAGATGTATGTTTTTCCCTTCAGTTAACTATGTCAGTTTCATTGCTTACCAGAATCATCATCATCATCGTCGTCATCATCCTCACTTTCTGCTTTTTTAGCAGTAGTGCCGTTTTTAATGACTGGGGTGGCCTTGGCTGGTGTGGCCTTCTTCACTGCTTTAGGGGGAGGAGTCTGCAATTCAAACACTTGAAATCAACTTTTGGTCTTTATCTCAAATGACCAGAAAAACTAAGTTAAAAAAAAATTACCTCCTCTTCCTCATCGCTGCTATCTTCTTCACTGGATTCCTCCTCCACTTCTTTAGGGGGTGGAGGGGCTTTTTTCTTCTGAGGTGCTTGTTTGTTGGCTGCCTGCAAGAAAAAACAAATTTTTTAACTGGCTTTTTTTTGCCTACTAGTCAAAGTAGACTCAACCAAAAATAAAATCCAGGGGCTTGTACTCCATCCAACGTGCTTCATAATGTTTGCCAAAATACGTGTTTACACCGTGAGGTACTTAAAAAAAAAAAAAAAACAACACCTCTATCAAAATTACTACTTGGGTATATTAAGCATGCATCACATGTGGTGATACATGTCGGTCAACGCAGAATGAAGATTCACCGTTTTAGTTATACACCTCGTGTGTCAGTCGGAGCAGGCGCACAACCCACGTGGAGCTGAGGAGCTCGGGCTGTTAGCATGTCGGCTAATTTGCGGATAAGCCTTTAAAACACACGCTGGGCAGTTATCAAGAGTGTCGGGAAAAACCCCACCAAGACGCTCGGATCCACATTAATAATATTTAAACAAATGAAACACGGGTAATCGTCTTTAACTGTTAAGCTAACAACTCGACGGAAATAAGTGGGGGCTCTGTGTTTGGGCTGCTTCACGCTGCGCTAATGCTAACAATTAACCAACCGCACGCTAGCTAACATAACTCATATTTAAATTATTCTAATTATTATCTACTATATGCTTGGGTTACACAACATGTTTACGTAACATGGCATTTAATATCTTTTCTTCTATCTCCAAAGTCCATGCTTAAATCGCGAACGCGCATGAATGCCATCTTGAGTAGTCGGTTAGCGTTAGCAGGCCAGGGAGCCCAGCAGCTAGGTACAAACATGGCCGATCACCACGGAGAACAAACATCTTGATCGAGTGCAATTCCGCCATGCCGTCTACACCGAGCAAACCCGCGCACAAACTAGGAAAATAATTTAAAAATTGCATTAGCTACGGTGTGTAACCAGACATTTCCCCCGCTGTCAGTTTCATTTTTCTCACAAACGCAGCAACTTCTACGCAAAAGGCCGCATGCGTAAATACAGCGCTCTATCCCAAACGCACACACTCAGGACGGTGAAAATTGGATAAATTGGTCTTACCTTTGCTAACTTAACCATTGTGCTGGTATGTGTTTCAAAGAAACACAAGGAACTGGACGTTTGGACACAAATAACGAAATAGCTAATGCACACACGTGGCTCAGCCTACTCGGTGGGACATTGGACAGGAAAGACAGATATGTTGAAGACGGTCTCGATACTCTCCTGCTCTGCGCGTTCACGTCGACCCGCCCACATGACTGTTTCCACCAATCACAAGTTCCATCGTGCTCGCGCCTCGCCCACATAGGCAGGCGATGAGAAATGCATTACTCCACAGAAACAAACGATTTTTTTGTCAAAGGCGCTGAGTAATAAATACAGGAGATAGATATACCACCACGTGGTTACATGTCACTGTCAAAGCGCCCGTGAATACTTTAAAATTATTTCCAAATTCTAAAAAAAACCCCAAACCCCAACTTGACATGCTTTAAGAAATTTCACAACAGTCGACAGTTTTACTAAACCTATATACACGTTTGGCACACGGCTTCTCAGCCAAAAGCGTCTTCTTACATGCAGCTGTTTATATGAACCACGTGGTTGGGGCCAGCTGCCATCACTCTTTAACCGCATGGAAGCACCATATGCGGAACACTGCGCTACCAGGTGTATGAAACTGTAATGTGACTACATGTAGATGCTTAATAGGTTTGAGGAACAACTTTACTTTATACTAACACTTTATGCTGCTGTTTACTTTATCACCACTAAATCATCTTTCCAACCATGTAACTAGTTACGTTGTAGATGAGGACTTAAATTGTCATTATAAGTTATAAGCTTATATCAGTAAGACTTAACCACTTAATAAACTGAAGTAGGTGAAAGTACTTCAACCTCAACCACATACAGCCATGAAATCTGCCTTCACATGAATGCATGGGTAATATAAGTGCAATTTAATGACACTATAACACTGTCTGTACCTAACAAATAGCTGTACTTTCAGTTTTGGTAGTTTGAATACATTTTTGCATATTCTGCATTACAACTCAAGTCAAATTCAAATGGAGGATCTTTAGTTTGGTAGGTGTATTTGTATATTTACATGTGATCTCAGTATGTGTCTCTATCTGATAAGAGATACCAAATGACAGCAAATGTGTGTTGCAGAATTGATAGCTACCACAACAGGAAGAATACCGGTGGAGATGTCAAAACAATTTTCCCATCTGGTTTATTTAGTAGCTGTTCTGGGGTTTGATGCATCACACGGTCTTCCTCAGCAGATGCTGACTACCCAGTTGTCAAGGAATTGAAAATGTCTAATTTCACTTTTTTTTCTGAGCAATATGAGAACTTTACATCCAGAGTACTTTGGCTTAATTGCTGAAATTTAAAGTTCAGTCTTGCCCATATAAATGTAACTCAACAAAACCTCTCATCACAAGATCCATTTAGTAACTGCACTGGAGCTTTTAAAAGAAATACATTATTGTCTCTGTAATAGTCCGTATCTTCAAGTGTTGTACAAGATAATGCAGCGTTTCATCCAAGACTCAGTTAATTCACAAGGAGCTGCAACACACATTTGAGTAATTAACCTTCAACACCACATAGAGGCAGCATTGCATTTTACATCCCTCACTTACTTCACACAAGCAGAGAAAACTGTTCCCTTGAAACCAGCCTAACCTCTCTTTGACTGGAGGCTATATCTTTCTGGAGTCCCACAGTGACATGAGGCCATCCATATTTTTTATCACTGTGAGGGTTTCCTTTGTTTAAATAATTAGTTAAGTGAAAAAAAATAGCATCACAAACGTCTGTGTAGAGAACCCAAACCATAAAAAAACAATGTGACTGTTATCATACATCATAGCTCTTCTATTCTTTGCTCCTATAAATGAGATTGTTATTCTGTTTTTGTCTACCCATATTTTCTGTCACTCACTCTCAGTCTTAGTATTGTAACAATAGATCCACACAGTTTTATGTTTAACGTTTTTGAAAATCTTGCTCATGAAGTAACACTTATTTTTCAAATCTAAATATTTTTAAATGCGGTTTGGTAGAGTACTCATACTAGGTCACTCTCATGGTTTCTTTCGGCACTGCTTTGCATTATGCTCCATATACATATTCCAACTTTTGATTTCTTCAGAAACACCTGCAATGTCTGTTTTTTGTAAAATCATTAGCAGAATAAAACAATCTCTGTTTCATGGTGGATTGGTTGAGGCTACAGGTGATCCCATTTCATCAGTTATAGTCAGAAGTAGCTTAAATTGTGTAGAATAATTAAATAAATCTGGATTTACAATATGATTGGGGCCATATAGTCAGCATCGGTCACATGTTTCAGCATTTCAGTTGCTTCATGTTTCAATGTTTGACATAAAAATCAATCCTTATTAGGTGTTTGGACTGTATTCCAGCTGTCGTTCTGACACATCTGGCTTTCTGTCACCTTCACACATTTAATTACTGTCTTTTCAGCGTCTTTCAAACAAACTTTGCTTAATTAACAGAACGAACGAAGCTATCTTGTCACCTTGTCTGCACTTGATATTCATTGCTGTTTTTCAAGGAACGATTAAAACAAGTGAATCCAACAAATAGAAAGCACAGGGAGGAAAATAGATGCATCCTGGGATTTTAGGTCAGACGGGATTTCCTTTATCACAAGGGAATGTGCATTTGTTTCTGGGAAACCACCCAAAACAGACCAGATTATGATTTATACCCAGCTGTAAATTCTTGGTAAAAGCATACATCGGTAAATTTTTTGGTAATGATTTTTAAAATGCCAATATTTCTGCCAGTGTTTACATCATTACTAATGGAGTTAAATATTAAAAACTGTTGTCTGCTTATGAGTCATTGACTGCAGTAGGTCTACAAATTTCACTGGGGCCAACTTGTTATTATATAGACTATAGCTGGCACATAGGGTGGATGAAAACAGAAACGCATAGCCTAATACACCAACATCCCAAATCCTTTAGAATAGAATAGAATAGAATAGTCTTTATTGTCATTGTACATGTGGGGTACAACGAAATTGAGGTCTTTTTTTAAAAATTTAAAAAATTATTTTTTAGAATATGCACCTTACTATAAGTGCACCTTACTATAAGTGTACAGACATCAAAAAGAACTACATCAAATCTGTGTAAGGCACATTGTATACAATTGATCCAAAATGCTTGAAAAAGGGTTTGGGCAGCCTTGATCCTGACAAGAAAGACAAGAACAGAAAATAGTTTTGTCAGTGGGCGAGGCGTTCACTTTCAAACAGTTAATGTTTGGTTTTTGAGTTGCCATCTTGAATATATGAACATAATGAGGGAACTGTGCTCGAGCTGTAAGGATAAATGAAACTCATAACGTATTCCCCATATACCTTGACTGTTCATTCATGTGCCAGATCATTTGCTTGAGGATCTTTTCTCTTATAGTTACCGTTTTACTCTGGTTTCTGATGCAATTTAAATAAATTGCAAATCCTTCCATTATTTAAGTTGCATTTAAGTAGCAGCTATCCTGTTAAGTGTAGTTCTTCTTTGTTGGTTGGCTTCAGCTTGTTAGATGCTTTTGTGCATGTGTGGTTATCATGTTTTGTGTCCTGCTTCCTTTACCTTCTCAGGTGTCTGTGATCAGTGTTCCTACAATTTACAGCTCGACTTTGTGACATATCTGTGTGTCACAGTTGGTTATTAGTCTGTACTGAACACTACTGTGTGGTTATTGCTTATATGCTTAGTTGAGTGTCTGACATTCAATAAAAAGTGTTTGCTATATGTGACCCCTTGACAATAGAGAGGCAAAGGCATACATTTTCATTTAAAAACCTTCGCTCATACCACTGTAGTAATGTCACACAAGGGACACAACAACTCACTGTGGATCGAGTCACTTAACTGTTACAAATGTAATATTTTTCATAGATTGGTAAATGATGGGGTCCCTTGTGTCAGAGTGTAACAGGTGTCTTCTTTGGTTCCCTCAGCTCTATACTGTCCTCTAGTGTGGGAGTATATTAGTGCAAGTCATCAAACTCAAACCACTTAAACTTTTTTGCTTACTGCAAATAACATGTTTTTGTAGATTTGAAAAGGTTTCTTAAAGTAACTGGTCTCAAGAATACGTTAATACGTTTACTGTAGACACATTTGTGTCCTTTGTGACCTTGTAACTCTGACTTGTGAGGTGTTGGACTTTTCAGATCTATGGGTGACCATGGTAATTCATACTTGTCTTGAAGAGCAGCCTATGACAGCTCTGTAAAACACATTTGAGGACCACGGATTGAGCATTTTTCTGTGCAGAAAAAGCAAAGACTAAAAGACCATGGACCCTCTTTCATAGTCTCTTTGCCTCTCAACCACTCTCCAGGTGATTACAGCATGAGACTATGGAACAACCTGTCTCTGAAACTACAGCTAACTCATTCATTATCACGTTTTCCTCATAAACACACTTTTATAGACTTGCCTTTATATGTTTCCATCTTAAATTCTTCAGTTGTTTATTTGTTCCTTTGAATATTTCACATATTTATGTCCTGTTCTGTACACTTTACTATTTTCTTTGAATGTTTTCACTTTGGAAACTCTGCTTTGAGATATGGGACATATAAACAAAGATAGATATTATTGAACCTTAACCATAAAACTTAAAGCTGTGGCGGGAAAGGGTTGACTCGGTTCCAAGTTCCAAGAGTTACTGTAACAAAACCTGAAAACTTACTGCTGTGTGAATATCACCTCTACCCCTAAATCCAACAACACCATATTTATCCAGCATATTTCTTTGTCTGGTAATTCTCTGGCCTGCAGGAACATAAAGAACATGTCTGCTTTTCAGGCTTTGGCCCACTGACTTCACTAAAATTAGTGATTAACATGGTATTAAACCTTATTCTACTCTCACTCAGTCTAAGTCACAGTGTGAACATAAAATGTAATGGTACTAATGCCAAGTTTCCATTTTCTTTGTAATGTTTGTCTGTATTTACCTCAGGGAGCAATTAATTTTCAATATTTAAAACTTTAAAACTTGATACCTCAGCAGTAACAGTTGCTCTACACCAACCGATAAAAATAAACCCTGTAAAGGTGTGATGCCATTAATACATCTGAAACTCTGTGAGGTGCAGGTTGAATACAGTAAACATAAATGAACTATCTAACTTATCTAAGTATGGTTTCTTGTGAGCACTCCCAGTACATACAGTAGATGCTGTTTATCAGGTTGACAGTTTCACTTTCACATGTGCCCCAGTTGGTGTAGAAAGGTTTGTTGTACTTTTCTATTGAACGCGTACAAGCTGATATACCAAAGGTACCTCTTTTTCACATGAAAGCCACGTAGAAAATGTGCAGAATCTAGAACTGACTGATGTTGTTGAAACATAAAAGCCTGAGAGGATACATGTAAGTGCACATGGAATGTTCTTTTTATCATTTTTGAAAACATTTACAACTATTTGAGACAAAAGACAAAAGTTACAAACAGAATTGACCTGCAGTTTGCATCCATTTGCAAAATGTTACATAAATAAAACTCATATTTATAAATATCTCTTTTTTATAAACATATAAATAGTTTTTTTTAAAACATAAATACATTTATGCAGGGGAAAATGAAGTACATGAATGTACAGCAGCAGCAGCAGCAACAATATACAGCTTTGCGGTTTGTAGTTTTTACACCATTGTCCGCCGTCTTGTAGAATGAATCGGATACGGTTTGTATCTGTTGACCATTTGTATGGTATACACATATGTATATATGTATACAGTATATACCTGCATATCTATTATATATATATATTTATATGAAGGTTTTGTAGTATTGTCATCTCAGTCTTTGTTTATGCTGGTCATGGTGACTTTCGTACCGAAAATCTGTCACTTGGTGAGTTTTTCCTTTTTTTTCCTCAGGTGAGAACAAACTGAACCTTTGTTATCCAAACCCATCGTCCAAAGATCTGGAGAAAGAGAGAAAACAGGAAAAAATAGGATTAGGATGAGCATTCAGTAACAAACCAGTCCACAAAAGTTCATTTCATCATGTGTATTCATCAGTGCAGTCCTAATATCCTTTCCTCACTTTGTGAATCTGCTGTGTTTAAATCGTGGCCCTGAATTTTCACTTAAGCGTTTCACCTCAAAGAGTGCGTGTCTTACACACACTTCATTTACGATATACTGCAGCCCATGAGAGGGGGAGATGGGTGTCAGCTCATGAAAACACATACACACACACACACACACACACACACACACACACACATTGAAGTTAGTCACAAAATCACACATCCCCATCAGGTTTTCACAGTTTGCCACAACCACAAAAAGGCCTCAAGCCTCAGGACTAATTGTGTGTCACCTTGCTTCCTCATTACTTCATTCACCACCACAGCCCCTTTGTTGTTTTTGTTCAAATCACTTGGGTGAAGAGCGTGGGTTTCCCAGAAAGATCCTGGCCACCACAGGGTGCCGTGTGTTTATTATGTGTGTGTTAGCCTGTCTGCGTCCTCTCGTCCCTCCACCTTCTTTCTCTGTTCTTTTCTCTCTCGTTTGCTTCAACTTGATATGTGCTGCTTGTCTTTAGATGAAGCAGATGGAATCACTCATGATGATGTGCCTGAATACAAGAGTGGACTTCCTAAATACCCGCTGGATTGTTTCCAATACATCAGCTGACATCAGTTTAAATGGGCTTTCCTGCTGTCTTAAGGGGGTTTCCTGTAGGAGTGAAAGGGACTTCTGCTAGACAATAGGTCAGTTAGGAAGCTGAGTGACGTTCAGCTGATTGTGATTTCCAGCATCAAGCGGCGCTTTGACCCAGACTGTGAATCCTTCATCTGACAGAATACAACCATGCATGGTCATCTCTCTTCATTTGGTATGCTGTATATTGCTGCCACTAAGGTGTAATTTTCATTCTGTGCTGGCCTGAGAGTGGATGCAAAGCGCACGCTGTCCTGAGACAATCATCAGGAACAACAATAATCTGGCTCGATCATCTTTCCTTTGTTTGCCATAGGTCTCCCTCCCCTTCCTTCCTTACCCCAGACAGAATCAAAGGTGAAACAGCGTTTATCGTCTATTCTTCACTATTTTCTTCCACCTGGCAACTACATGGAGTCCTGAAATAACTCCTGACATAAAAAGGTTAATTTGATCATCTTTTCCTTTTCCTACTGTCCTACCATCCATTTGCACCACCGTGGCCCTTTCCTTTCTTTATTTTACATCATTTCCTTTTCCCCACCATTCATTCTTCCTTTCTCTAAGTCGGAATACAGTGAATTTAACTGTGAAGTGGGGCTGTGACTTTGAAGAAAACTCACCATCACATCGCTGCTCCGACCCTAGCAACCCATGCCGCTGATGGTTCCTATCCTGTCCATCTTGTGTCCGAAGCAGCCACTCCGCGATGTGGATCCCCCTTTCTTGTTTCCGGATTTGTGTCTCCTGGGTGCGGGTTGATCGTTAAGGAGACGAGCCCACATCCCCCTGGCCCGGGTGTCCACGCGTAAATCTCGCAGTAACCGTATCCGAGAGCGCACAGCGTCTAGCCGCCTCTCCCTCTCCTCCGACTCAAGAAACTCAGCCAGCTCCTCGCCCAGCAAACTTCTAAGAGACTGGAACACAGATTTGGAAAGTAAATAAACGATGTCTCCCTAAGGCGAGTACGTTCTGCAAAGAGATGTGCTTTAGATAAAATTTAAATACATGTTTGGTTCCTCTGAGCAGAGCAGGCGTTTGCATGAAACTTGATTTTAAACAGGGAGAACTCTCCGGTCGGTGCATTTTGAAACACAAAGAGACAAAATGCATTAATTCTGGATGGTGGTCCCGTTTGACCAGAAGCCAGCTGTCGAGTAAATCCCCTAAGCTGCAGTCAGTCTATTCAAACCTCAAATGACACACACCGTATATTTTCCAGTGAGAATTCTGTACTGCTAATTATTACTGTGTGACAATTCAGCTTGACGCTTTATGTGATGTCTCAGTGTCTTCAGGGAAGACACTGAGACATCACAGGTGCCTGAAGCCCGCTCCTCTGGCGTGAACCCAGACTGTGGCGTCTACTTGCAGCCATTCTAGATTATAGCCATCTATGTTAATAGATTGATAACATTTACCATTTATTCAAATTCTTCTCTCTGAAGTCTCCGTGTTATTTACTTATTTATACAGGCGAATTCTATGCGTAATGGCGACTTTACGCACAAAATTTTAGATTGTTGTGATTAAATTCAGGCAAATAAATGGGAAATATTAACTCCAGGTTGAGCCCGAATGTGTTCATCGTGTAAAGTCGTTTCTTATAGACCTGTTAAACTGTGTTTAATCGTAATGGTTCAACCTAAAGGCTTTAGTTTCTTTTTTTGCTTGGAGCGCTTCTCAACTGACTTCATTGGAGACTTAAATGCTAAAACTGGCAAATGCTGGGGAACAATATAGGGCAGTTATGATGTCTTTAGGGGTAAGACAACATTGAATGTAAGGCTTAATGTCTCATTCTAAAATATTTAGATTTAGAGTGTGGGAAAAAAGAAACCCCACACTGAATTGCTAAGGATGACTGAAATTAAGAAATATGATGCGTAAAAACAACAGTGTGGAGCGCCTGCATTGCAGAACAGCTGTCCACTCCTGAAGAAACCTTCAGCTACCAATGGTTAATGATGCGAAGCAAATAAACTGCTTTAGTGCTCAGAAGTGAGATTATAAGGGACTTGTTCTTACCTTTTGCTGCGCCTGAGATAAAGGTTTTGCCCCGATCCTTACTGAAAGCAGGGTGACTATAAGTCCACACGCTACCAAGTACGACAAGTTCATTTTGACAAGTCTTGTGTTCTTTAAGGGATTCCTCTGCGCTGAAGTTCAGAAAGAGGGACGGAAGCAGCAGCCAATCAGCTGTTAAACATAAGAGGCTTCAGTCCTTCCTTTACTCCAAAGCTCCTCAAGTGCTCCTCTAACTCTGTGTATTAGTCCTCACCGCTTTATAGCCAGCCCATGGTGATGTCATGCCAACCTGCGTAATAGTCCTCCTTCCGCGCCAACTCCCTATTTTCTCTACCTGCCTCGGAGCACGTCATGCCAGGGATTAATTAAATGATACAAGCTCCGGTCATCGGGACTTCGGAGGAAATGAGATAGCCTATGAGCTATCAAAATGTTCAGTTTTTAACTTTTAGACCTCTGGCTGAAATGCAGCAGTTGAAATACTAGGTGGTTTCAAAGGCTGCGCGTTAAGAGCTGAAGAGCGACTTTGGCAGAGAAATGACCTCAAAGATGCCAGCCGCCTGCCCTGCGAAACATCTTAACAAGTCATATATTATACTGTGAGAGTGTGAATGACATATTTTCTTTACAGAAGAAGAAGTGAAACTTCAATTTCTGCCACTGGAATTGAAAAAATACTTTATTTTCAGAGATGTTCCAGGGATTCTCCATGATCAAGTGTCATTTTCTTAACACTTTCTTGAACACATTTTAAACACATTAAATTGCCCAAGAAGTAAGCGGATATGCCTGACTGGAGCCCTGTCATTCATGTGTTTTAAAGTGAAGTTAGATCTAATCTCTCTGCATAAAACTGATTGACTGCTGACTGGACACAATTTGCAAAGAAAAGGTTATGAACTTTGTTTAATAGATTTAAGCAGTTGTATGCAAAGAAGTTCCTGGAAAACTGACTTTACGCAGAGCGATGCCATCTGCCACCATGATACGTTTATAATTAAATGGTGCTGATGCTTCATTAGACAGAAATGAGTCACATTAAACAGGAATTATTATTGTATCTGGATGGGAAAGACTGTGTGCAAAACTCATACATCATTAGTTCATAGGTGTCTTGTGGGTTTGTTTTGTGGATCTTGGATATATTTAATGGTGTGTGTTTCACTGAGACCTGTCACATCACACCAGGTTCTGCAGAACAATACAGACAAATGCTGAGGCTACTCTGAATTACAGCCTCACACAATGAGTGTTTTAGACTGAGGTCGCTATGGATGAGTGTGTGTGTGTGTGTGTGTGTGTGCGTGTGTGTGTGTGTGTGTGTGTGTGTGTGTGTGCTTTTGTCCAGACAGTCACCTGCCAAAGCTCAAAAAAGGTTGATTGAAGTTCCTCCGGTTAGTAAGCCATTTAGATTATATTACTTTAGCTATACACGGAAACAGTATCAAGAGTCACAGACTAGCCTATATACAGTGTAAATCTAGAATAGACATTGCTGTATTGTTCATAAAAGTAATTTGTCATATTTAGATAATTTTGCACAGCCCTTACTGCACAGTAAAGGTCCAAAAGCCCAGAGGTGTGCATGAGCTCCTTGAAAATGATTGTATATTGTGCTATTGTTAAGACCCCCTTTGTTTTAAACTGGGGTTTACATTTCTTATAACATCAGAGAGCTTTTTGGGGGTAACCCTTCACTGAAGGAACCTTTTTAGAGTCTTTGTAGCACCAAAGAGGTACAGATAGGGAACAATTTAACTTAGAGCATAGATGTTTTTTCTTAAGTACAACTAAGATGTGACGATGTATCAATAATGAAAAGATGTATCATCTATTACAGTGTTGAGCTTCACATCTTTAAATAACATCTAATAATACTCATTATCATGGTGTCATCGAATCTTAGAAAACAGTATGTTGATTTATCTTTAATTTGAGATAATTCCAGTTATTTGCAATGTTACAGTAATTAACATTACATAATTGGTGCCATGAGAATGACAGAATATTAAAATAGGTGAAGAACTGAGGTAGGTCCACAACGAGGTTGTGTCACATGGTTTAAGAAATATGTGTATTTAGGGTGAAGTAATAAGTCAGTAAAAAAATGTCATTTTTTGCAGTGTGGAGTGACTCTGGAGCAGCCTGGACCCTGCAGAGTGGAGCTGCAATCTCAGGCAGCACCGTCTGTTTTGGAACACAGAGTGGCAGTATTTGCTGTGCCGAAAAAGTGAATACACATCGCCGTCACATGTTTGCTGGATCAATACCGTCCCATAAAATGAAGTCATTATTTACAGCAGATCAGGTATATGTAATGTGATGGAAGAAAATATAGACTACCCTTATAGTCAATGTGATGTGTCATCTTAGTATTAGTGCTCTACCAACCTTGAAACTTGCGGTGTGTATTCATTTAGTACTGACTTGTGTAGCAAAGGTGATGTTTGGATGACAGACAGCAGACAGTGTCGGCCATCATGTTTATGTCAGCTTTCACAACAGACATTGCTCCCTCACTGCTTTCTTTCGTTGGTTGTACAGCTGGGCTTTACTGATATGAACAGCAGTCCCTTTATTGTACATGTAAAAGCGTATAGTCACTGGCTGCGAGCAAAAACCTGCAAATATTCACTGTTTCATGCCACAACCTGCGTGAAAGTAGCTAAAACAGCACTTAAACCCCAAAATTAGTCTCAGAATTTACAAAATTAGCTGTGCAAAACACAATTTGATGGAAAATTTCTTTTTTTCTGCAGTATTTCTCAAAAAAGGAGCCCCTATCATTTCATAGATGAACAACATGACTGGCCAATGCAGATGTTTACTGTATTAAAAGACCAAAAACTAGTGGTTAAACATGTTGTTCTCAACCTGACAAAACAACCCAAAAGAATGTATCCCCTCCTTTAGCAAGCTATACTGTAGTATAGCACTATACTATACTGGACGCCCACCACTTTCTGTTATAAGGGGAAAGTATCTAAATCTATGTGCAAAAGTACATTTTCTTGGCAAAGATTAAATCATCTTTTTTGTATCTTTCATACTAATATGTCATGTTTTCTTCTGTGACTTTTGGTCTCACAGCTCATTGGCATTTAGCAGTCAGTGCCTCTGTGCTGCGCTTCAAAGAGATAATTTCTGAATAAAACCATGTGACGTCTTTCTTGTAATCCTTTGATTAATTTTGAGTTTTATTCTGCCTCTGCACAGCCGTGGTGATTATCATTGCTCATACCAACTATCCAGTTCCTCTTCTCTTCATTCCTGCATGGCCAGGAATAAATAGGAGAATTGCTGGGCAGAATTTTCCCAGGAAAGAGCAACCAGACACTACAACAACAGACTCAAAACCTCTCGTGAACTGGGAAACACTATTGTGCTATATCACTCCTTAAGAGTGTGTAGCAAACCAGATATTTGCTGATATGAAAATATTGCAGAGTTTTACCATAAATGATTGTGTAAGGAAAATTAAACTTCCAAAACTGCATTTATGTGTTTGTTCACGAACTGGGTCTGTCAGGACAAAAGGGTTCACGTCAAACAGCAGATTAGAGGTGAATTTATTAATTCAGAGAATGTTTACTGAACATGCATACTCTTGTTTTTGCTGTGCTTTGTCCTCTTTAACACAGCACAAAGGCAGACTTTCACACAGTAAACTGCTCGGTGCAGCTCCACTGGGGAAGTCACGGGGCAATGTGCCTTGCTCAGGTGCACTTGGACAGTCAGTGATGAACATTTTCACAGATTTTCCCAATGATCTGGGATTTTAAGCCAAGGCTCTTGCAATATTGCACTCTTGATTTTGTATCAGCCGTTGCCATAAAGATATTCATGGCTATTATTTTCCACCAAAACAGACAACAGTCAAATAAAAGCAGTTGGAGCAAAGGGAAATGAGAGAGGGCAGCTCCAACTGTGCTAATGATCCATACATCTTTAATGGCCAGTGAGGCCATTGAAGACATGTTGAAACAAGCAATGTGATAATTAATGAAACTCTTCCATCAGACCATTTGAGATCATTCACTGACACTTCTCCCCACAGTTGATCCATTGAAAAGGTATGAGCATGACCGTCTCTGTAAACTCTGTGCTACCCACAGGTAATAGTTTGCTTGATGAAGAAATAACCATGTAATAAAGGTATTAAAAGCTAACCATTTCCAACGTGTAGTTCTTTGACAGGAGTCACTGGGACTACATTCACTGACTCACAAACTTCTATGTTTGTTGTTACAGACGCATAATCACAATATATTGCAAAAACCTTTCAGATCATATCTCACGCTTTTCTTTAATTAACACAGATGAGTAGTCTGAAATTGAGACTCTCACTCAAGAACTCCCACTAGCTCTTTGCTTGTGTTGTACTACTCTAGAACCTGTATATGGAAGATTTCAGCTCAGTTGCTTGCACAAGAAACGGCTGTGCAAATGGACCACCAAATGACATCCCTGTACATTTAATATACTTACTGATGCTTATACTTTACATTTACGGAATAGTTGGATGCAAAGGCCCATGTAAAAATTCTGACATGTTCCACAAGTTTCCAGACCTGGGCTTGCCCTGTCATCAAGATTTTGTCCAAAAATGACAGACTCAATGCTCTATTGCAGCTTTTTGTGGCAGTGGGGTGCCGCAATGCCAGCTATCACCAGGAGACATGCTGTTGTTTCCCATACTTAAGACGACAGGAAGTCTCATTGAGTTCTGTCTATGAACTAATTGAGGGTTTGCCCCTTTCAGAAGCTGTGACTGGAAAATCCCACCCAGACTCTGAGGTACCTGTAGTGAGAGGGAGTTGAGGATACTCCCTCATATCTTCACTCATCTGCAGGAGAGCTTGCTTTGACAGCACCAACAGAGTGGGGCTGCTTGAACTCTGCTGACCTTGTGTGCATGTCGACTTCTCTGGTTTTATGGAGAACATTTTTCACTGATTGCTAATTCCTTTATTTTGAATTTTAACAAGTGAGTGACACATTCTTTCTTAATGCCGCAAGTGTTGTGTCACAACTTTGTCTTTTTTTGTATAGTTTAACAATGTTACACACTTTTCCCGATGACATCACACGGGTTAGTGAGAGCACCTATTTTGCTCTGTCCTTTTGTTCCCCCCGTTTTCTTGCTCTGCCTTTGCCGCAAATTCTTATCCGCTTCATTTTCAATAAATCTTTTAGCTTTCATGTGGCTGAAAAAACCTTGACTGGTTTGCATCAGGAGGCTATACAAACCAGCAAAAGGGCCCATGTGTTGCAGTAGCCTTAACAGTGAGTGTCTATGGGAGGATTGAGTGTCTTGGTTCCTCCTCTGGGGTTTGTGTAAGACAAACTACAAGGCTGTTACAGTCCTATAAATAACAGTTTTATTGCGCGGGGAATTTTAATGCTTTTTACACAAGTGCTCTGAAAGCTTTCGCATGTGCCAGCAACAGGCTTGTCCTCAATGGACAGATACTTCAAACCCGTGTAAACACACATACCAGGGTCAAGAATTACCTTTTTTTGAAGAGGCTGGTTTCGCCTTCGTGACTTGATGTTTTGTAGCATTAGTTTTTGCTGAGTGATTTAATGAACTAAGAATCTGTATGTGCATGTGCTTTACAAGATTTACAAATGTTAATTAGGTTTTCCGAAGTGAAAAATAAATAAACTGCAGAACTGGATTTGTCAGAACAGACCTTCATTTGACAATAATGATTTGTGCATTTGTTAGTATCATCCTGCAAATTCACTCACATAGATGTTTTTCTGCACCATTTTGTGCCATTTTGGGTAAAAAAAAAAACAAAACAAATTTTTTTCATTGGAAGGGACAAAAACAAGCCATACCCATATTAATAAGCCCTATTGACACAGTTGTTGATTCTAGAGCTAATGAAATAGCAGCTGACTGTGCAAAGAAATGCACAAATATGAATCCATCTTGCACAGATATTCAGATACAGGTTCATTATTTTTATCTCTTTTGATGTAACTTGTACATCTATAAATCATATTAAACATGTCAATTATATATTCGCTGTTTTCCACACTTTACACTTTTCTGTCAGTTTTCCGTTTTAGTATCCAATGTTGAATTTATGAATTATGGTACAACACACACCTACACACATTCTTTCTGGCTGGTGGAAAACAGGATTTTAAAGTCTGATGCCACTATTCTCTCGCTGCAGTTAACATGTTGTCAACTACAGTCTTTATTGGTGGTTGTATGTCTTTTTGCTAAGCTGGTGGTTTTGTGTGGGGTAAGCCTTTTTAATAGCTGGCTATATGTTGCCAACAATTTTTGTTGCCCCAGAATTGTTAGTTAACTAATTATTTTACAAACTTTCTTCTCAACTATGATAAAATATGGAAGGAAGCTAAAATAAAAATCACTACCACAGCATAAATGTGATTAGCAGAAACCTTTTGTTGGCAAATTAGGATGCTAGTGATTGCTTATTTTAGGAACTGCTGCACTTTGTATAACAGAGGAATCCTTATTGTAAAACAAGAATACCACATATGTGGTTTGATGAATCTCAAAAATACCAGTCAGTTATGTCACAGCCCCAGTAATGCAGGTGTAACAGCTGACAGATGAATCTTCCCTAGAAATATTGCTCTATGTTGGCCATGCATGAAGCCAACACAAAGGAAGATGAAGCCACAAGTGGAATATAGTCATATGAACAATAGAGTTTTATTGCCCGTTCCAAAGCTTGCACTTGTGTTTTTACTTTATTGTAATTCCATAACCAAAATATACTCATGATTTTTGAGCAGACACTGTGATGTCTAAAGTGGAAAAAGTTGAGTCATCTACAAACAATTCAAAATGTCTGCGATATTTCACATGTAATGATTTGGATTTACACTTTGAACACTTGCCCATAAGACACCTCAAAAGGTGAGCAATCATGTCTGCTTCCTGTGAAGATTTTAATTTAGAAGATGCTGCACTGCTTTTTGTGGCATGACAACACTTACTACTTAACCTACATATATTTAACTCTTGTACCAAGAATAGTCCACAGATTGTTTTTGTGTGTAATCTTTTGCTCTCATGGCATATTGCCTCAGTCTGAAAAACACTCCAATCTGGAGGCACGATGAAAGAACATATGAAAGACGCTCTTAGGTCAAAAGCTATTCTTGCACAGATATTTTGTTTTCTGTACCACAAGAGATGCTGTCTGGCTTTTATTTTACTGGGTTTGTGTTTAGCTGTTGAAACGACCGTAGCTGCACATGCACAAATTGCTAACATCCGCAAATATGGGGCCAATGATATCAGTGTGACAGCATGTTTCTCCTCTTGGCGTCATTTAAAAAAAATAGCTACCATCATCATAATAATTATTCAGATTGAAAAAATAATAGTAATCACCCCCGTTGTTATTGATGTCACTGCCAATGTTACCATTGCTATTAAAATTGCAAAGGTGAATAATATCCAGACTGTTTTAAGAGCATTTATTCCAGTATTCACAGCAATGGCACACATACTTAGTGGCAGAGATGTTTTTCTAAGCCACTCTAACACTGGTGTGTCACTTGTGTTTTTCAAACCATGTGGAAAAACGCATGTTTGGGGTTTGGGTGGCACAAACTGCGACAAAACCACATGGAAACATGGACATTTCATCGCAGATATATAATCTTGGCTCGAGGTCCCAAATAATTTGCTTGACTGTAAATGAAGTGTCCTAGAGCTAGACAAATGCCACTGCACAAAAACACTGCACACTGTTTCCCTAATTATTTTTTTATTTGAGAACAGTATTTCCCCAATATCTAATTTATGAGTAATTGCTCTTAAAACTCTCAGTGAGTCACAAGGATGTAAAATATGTCATTCATGGTTTTGCAAGTATTAACAGCCTTTTTATCACTGCTCAACAAAATGACATGTGCTCTTGCACTTAATGGCACATCATTTCACTGAAACACAATCCCATAATCAGTGGTGTGGAGCAGAGTACATAAAAAGATACTCATAGGCTACTATGTAGTAGAGGTTAGACTACTCCTTTAATCAGTTAGTATTGTTAATTTGAATCATTGTTGACTACTAACAGAGGGGTCTAAAACAAAGACAGCAGTTTTATGGGAAAGGACACAGGGTTGCTGAGAGACCCCAAATTTTGAGATACACAAGTACTGTTGACACATATTTCCACATCACAATGTCATTAAAGTAGAAAGCACAGAGACAGCCAAGACATAGAGGTGTAATACAATTACTTGACCCACTACTAAAAAAAAGGCATTTCTTCTTGTGTGAGACAAAATATTTTAAGTCACTCTTGTCGTAATGTCTGAGAACAAACTGCGCTCAAGGAGTGACATAACCCAACATCAGCTGAACTACAGATCCAGAGCTGCAGACGCTTCACGTGAGGCCGCTGCTTTTCTTGACTTGAAAAACAACAAGGAATCTGTGTCAAGACGACCACAAAGGAAATTCAAAGGCTTGGTAAACGGTTTCAGGGCATCTAGCTGGCGTTTACCCAACAGTCGCTTAAAATGAGTCAACAAGCAAACACTCTCAGACTGGACAGTTTACCAGGGTTTTTATGGAATAAAGGAAAAACAGGTATAGGCTGAAAGAAAGTTAGAAATTAGACCTGAAAACATCTGGTTGCTCACTGCAAAAACAGCTCATACAAAAACAACACTGTACTGGTGGTGTCATGGTCTGAAGTTCAGCTCCTTGTTTGGTTATTTCCTGTTTTATTTTGAAAAGTTTTTCCCTTGTGTGTTTCTGTCTACTTGTTTCCTGTCTTGATTAGTTCATTGGTTTCACCAATTGATGTCTCATTTACCTGCACTCCCCAGTCTGTTTAAGTTGTGTCACTTCCCTTGTTCTTTGTTGGTCTGTTGTGTTTGTATGTGTTTGATACTTAGATGTGCTTGCTTTTTGCTTGTTTTTGCCTGCCCCGTTTTGGATTTGTTCACCTTTTTCGGACTGATTACTTGGTTCTTGACTCTGTCTGCTGTTCAACCACCCATAAGCCTAAGCCCCACAGTAAACTGTTAGAACTCATTCGGGTCCATCTCCTCCTCCGAGCTCCTCCGAGTGGCACATCGCTTGTGACAGGTGGGTGCTTTTATTGCTGATACCAGTAAGACAATGTAATATACTTCAGTAGGGCTGGTCCAACTCATACATCAATAACTTTTTAAGGCTTTTTAGATGCCACAGCATTACTCAGGTGCTTCGCACAGTGGATCAGTTAGTTTTTTGTGTCTTTGTGTGACAAAAGTGAATTCAAACTAGACAACTACACAAACAAACTAACCAATCAAGACAGCAGTAGACCAGCAACTCCTCTGAACTGGAAGGCATAATTACTGTTCTGTCAAAGAAGTCTTGTGGATTTGAAGAGAGCAAAGATAGATATGGCTTCAGTTTCCAATTTCAAAAGGATGTCTGACATCAAGATAAGGCAGTGATTTGCCACACATTAGATATACTACACATGTCAGAAGCAATAACAAACATACAAACCCTAGTGGTATCTTCAAATCGCTTGTTATATTACACCATGGGTCCAAAGTCCTGAACATTTATTTTTGTCATATTTGACAAAAAAGGCTGGACATCCTCTCCAGAGAATGTGGAAAGAGAAGATCTTTCAAATTTCTTGCTTGGAAAATGGACTGAAAAGATTAATTAGTAAATAAATTTGTTTTGTTGTTACTCTGATTTTAACTCTAACTCGGCATTATCTGTGACTGCTTACTGAATCTCATCTGGAAGCCTGTTTTTGGCTTTAATTTGATAGGTTTGTTAATGCATTGTTAACAAACCTTTATGTCTGTACCTCCTGTACACACCTCCCATAACTCATTATCATCTACATTACTGTCCTCAATCATTCAGGAACTACCAATTATTGATTCAATAATTCATTCTTAGGAACTACTCACATTCAGAACAAAACAGCTGTATTTCCTGAGTTTCTTGTAGTAGATAACCACTTTTAGGCAATTCTGTGCCTCTGTGCTACATAAAAAATAAAAAAAAATTCACCGTACACTTGTGTCCTCAATGTCTGTGAGTATGTTCACTGTACAGTCATCTATTATAATCAGTCATTCAGGATAGTGCATTTTTTTCACTGACAATACCACTCAGATTTTTCTGCATGTCACCATAACCCACATTGCTAGAAGCCAGATTGCAGATTCTCTCTGTTGGAAAAGTAAGAGAATGTTCCGGCTGACTGGAAATGAGGTGCCATTATGGCTTTGCCTTTCACTGAAACCTGCATTTAGAAGTCTAGCTGCCACTTGGAGTTGTGATAGCCACTTGCACACCAGAGCAATTTCAAACCAGATGAAACATTTGACAAGTGGCGTGGTGACCATGTGAGGTCCAGCCCAAATCAGACAAAACCAAGCCAGTCTGCTGATGGGGTTTTCAAAATAACCATCACTCCCAACTCCCATGTGCCTCCTATTTAGTGGGTGATTTCTGACGTCAAGTTAGGTAGACCTGCGCAAAGGCCACACAGGTCTATAATGAGTAAGTTAGCGCAGAATAAAATACAGACTCTTTATATTTACAGTATGTGTGAGATTTGCATATTCTATAATTCTTTGTGTTCTTTGGTGGAGCGAGCATTTGTGTTGGTGAATACAACGCATTCAAATTGCTTTGGAGTCTGGATTTGACTCATAAACTCATTTTGCCTCAGGTTTCATTTAATATGCATGGAGTTAATCTTGTATGACTTTGCAGATGTAATATTGTTAAATCTTGTTTATTATACTTAATTGTATGACTTACCAGAATGAATGCCTCGCTTACGTTTGTATGACTGCACAGAATGACAAGGCAGATCTGGGATCCTTACGCATTAAGCAAAACCTGTTGGCCTAAGACCTGAGAAAACGTTCATAGCTCGATGCCAGTTAACTTTACAGTCAGAAGCTAATTCAATAAAGGTCTTTTTGCACCAGTACGCCTCTACAGTTGAGCCTAAAATGAGAGAGGATAGAAGACAGTAACCCAAGTGCTATGGAAGTGCGTCTGACTTGCCACATTAAAGGCAAACTCAGGCTGCTGTCAAGCAGCATTAAGCACCGCTCTCATAAACTCCTGTCGCATAGACTGGCTGTGAAACCTCTGGGTGACCTCTTTCTCTGTGTTGTAATTTAGAGGTAAAAGACAGAGTGGTCAGTGTTCTTTCACAGACATTATGTTATTTTATCTGACTGGCACATGGTGAATCACAAATTTTCTCCACCCAAATTAATTATAACCATTATAGACTAATAACCACAAACAAGCCATCAAACAGAAAGTGAAATCATCTGGGATTACAGTTAAGGGCCAGGCCAGTGTGGCAAACTGAGGTGGGGTTGTGACTGTGATTGGCTCAATGAATAACTGGCCAGTAACAACTTTATGTAGCACTCACAGCTGTGGGACAGTGCATAGTAAAGGGATATACAGATTTATGATATAATTAGACAAGTAAACATTGAGAGGAACCATGCTCCACTATATAATTAATGCAGTAATAAAGGCATAGGCTACAGCTTCCTTGATTTACAGGGCAGATATGCATGCTGCAGCAGCAAAAGATATGCAATCTTTATTCAGTTATGAGATAGAGCTAGTTTACCTCTGTTTTTGATAGGAATGCTTTTATGCAAAACATGTTTATAGGAAGATATGAAAAATGTTTTCCTCTGCATTGTAAAAGGACACCTTTTTTATTAAAAAAAAAGTGTCTTGGATTATAGTGACATATTTTAGCAATCATGCTCTAGTGAAGCCCTTAGATCCTGTTGGTCACTTTGGACTGACGTTTATGATAATTGTGATACTCATCATTGTGAGCTGCATACTAAGGTGGTTCTCTGGGTGGTTGCCACCTCTCTGTAATGAAGGATAGACACTTGCTCTTATTTATATATAATGCCTATGGACAAAAATTTGATAATGCCCTTACCCCATTATATCACCTTGTTGCAGTCTTTTAGCATTGGTCCTTATCAAACACACTCACATGACAGGATTACATTACAGCTGCTGGCTGTTTCTACTGAGCATGTAAAATCCAGTTTTTCTATACTGCACACCAACCTTAAATAATATGCGGAACAACTTCAACAACTTCAATTTCATCCTATTTATTAGAGCTGTTTTGGTTGATCCAATTTTTTCTAAATTTGAACTTCTCTTAAGGGTTGTTATTGCTTTTTATTGTTTTATATCACGGTTATTGTTGCGTGTTCCTTATTTAGGTCTCTTTTTGCTCAGATCATTTATTTGTATTACTCAGCTGTATTGGACTGTATTGGACTCTGAGGTCTCTACCTCAGAGCAACTAGCACAGGTACTGCATGCAGCGTGTCCCACAGAGAAGCCACAGACTCAACAAAAGCTGCTAACAGGTGAGTCCCAGGCATTCTAGTGCTTGGCTGGCCGGCTCGGACTTTACACAAGGCTAGCACTTTTCCTTGGAGCAGTAAATAAGATAAGGGCAGCAAATGAAAGGCAAGAATGATAAGCAGCTATATAAGTCTATATAGATGGTGAAAGTTCTTCCACTTTTTATTTATATTGATAAAGCTGAAACAAACTCTTGAGACAGCATTTCTTGGAGATCCATTAGAGTTCTAGTATGAGCACTAGGTTAAAACCAAGGTATTTGCTCCAGCTTTAGCATCACGTTGGAGGTACAATATTTGGCCAGGGAGGGGCATAGGGCTGTCTCTGCCTAGCCAGGCCTGACGCCTTAACCAGGCTTTTACAGTAGGAAGGAGTGAAGCACACCGAGGTTTACCACCATGCTGGGATCACCAGTTTAATGGAGGCTCGCCCTAGCCCACATTCAAGCCCTGCATCTCTTGGCGCCCTTCCGGCAGCTGGGGTATACTGGGGAGCGTTCCCATGGAAAAGCTGTTAAACTGGCCACGGTAGTGAGGATGAGGAACAAGTTTCCATCATGTTCTAACTAGCTACAAAGAGATTTACATACTGCACTGCCGTATAAACTTCTCTAGTGCGAGATAGTAGTGATATAGGGGGTTTTATTGGAGATTTTTGTGCGCATTTCTTTTTGTCTTTTTTTCACTCTAGTGGCTACAGGTGTGCACATTGTCTGTTCCATCCTGATGTTTTAACTGACCTATGAGGGGTCTGAGCGAGCTTGTTTTTGCATCGTCTCCATGTTGCTATGCAGACTGACTTTTCCATTGGCTGGGTTTTACCAGTCATCCTTAAAGACAAGCCTGGTCCTGATTGTTCCGGATCGTACGGCGGAATCAAATTAGGGACTGGTAATGGCCATAAAGTCCATGTCTCAGGCATTATACTCAAGGGCGTGGGCCCACCTCACATTTCCCATCCGCATTTCCTTTCGTCCCCGTTTCTGAGCGGGATCGTCAGCTTTTTTTCATTACCAGCTAATCTGGAGGATTTGTAACTAAAAACAACAAACAGATAAAAAGGCACAAATCAATGGGTGAGAGTGATGTTCCACAAATCAACTGTATGTTCATAATTGGCCAACTCATACATCATGCTTATTCTTCCATGAGTGGGCCCCATGCTTTGCAGTTGTTTATAAAATCTAATAATGTCACATCACAACGATTCAAGGTACATGTTCTGCTCCTTTTGTCTTTTTTTTCCTGGGGTGATACAGGAATCCTACAGCGTTTACCTCACTTTGAAGCATTAGAAATTAAATTACGAGTCTACAAGTCTCTGCAAACTTTTCCCCCTGTAATAGCCATGGGCACTTCAAAGATGATCTTTATCACTGTGTGGAAACACTGTAGACTACTTAAATATGTAAACAGTAGCCACCATACAATAACTTATGACTTACTGTTGACTGTGGCTGTTGTCTGGTTAGTTTTATCCTCATTTACCCTCTCCTGTGGGCATGTGAACACTGAATTATTGTTTGCCTTAAATATGCATTATTAAAAAGAGCCAGCAACCAAATTTGAAATGTTTCCAGACTCCTACTTGTGAAATATTGAAGCACTCTTGTTATCATTACTTTTTATTTTATTTTTTTCCTTCTCTGCAGAACCCTTAGGCTTTGAAATTATATTGTGGCATTTTGCTGGCGCAGTGATAACAGGTAGATCACGCATTTCTAAAAATGCACTCCTTTGCTTGGCTTTTGATGTGTAAGATCAGCACTGTAATGATTACCCTGTTGCTCAACACCTGTCAATCTAGTTTCAGTTCTCACATATTCTGACCTGCAGAATTTCCTTGGAAGTAAAATCAGATATCAGCTCTGTTTATTTTGTTATAGCTGAGTCAGTATCTCTCAACCAATTTCTCATTTTACATGGCTTCGTAAAGGCATTACAGCAGTGATAGTGCGCCAACAGTTGTGCTGTAATCGAACATTAATTCCTCCAGGAGAAAACATAAACACAATTGAAATAGGTGCCTTTAATGTCATTGTTTGGGTATTTCATAATAGGTCTCATGGGTCTGACAACCTCAAAATATTTACATGAAAGGAATAAATACATTTTAAAATTACTATTTCCATAAGAAGGTTTCAAAGTGTGGTCAGACTGTGGTTTAGTGGTAACATTGTTTCCTCAAAGCAAGGATGCTCTGAATTTATATCTGATCCAGCTTTCAGTGTAGAGTTTGCAATGTATCCGGGTTTGATCACACAAGATCGCATGAACTGAGAAGTTCTGCATTTATGGTCTAACCGCAGTGGTTTGGACCAGTCAGTTTTCAGGGAGGAACTACTGGTTGTTACAGACATGGTTTGGGTGTGATGGAGATGACAGCGAGAAGCCACTGTTCATTTGAAAACAACAATGGGGGCTACCAAGGAAGATAATGAAAGTGCTGTAATACCATCAGTTACATGAGAACTGGAGGGTATTTCTTCACTGAAATATAAACAAAGAATAGCACCGGAAACTTTGTCCAATGAAAAGTATGTTTTCGCTCTTTTCTTGACTGGCTTTAGCAACAGTTCTATTTGTCAGCTGGTTGGGGTGAAGTGGTCCAGAATGACATAAGGTTCGTTGATCTGATTGGTTCAACCCATCACCTGTCAAGTATTATTTGGAAAGCTGACATGGCAAAGGGCCCTGAATATAGTTGGAAATATGGAAATAATAACTGCACATCTGTTTACTTCCTGTCATTTCTACAGTAAGGTTGTCTTCACCTCCAACCTAAGTGTTCACACTTTTTTTCATTCTTAAGTACGTTCACCTTCCACAGTTAGCTTTGTGCACGTTGTACACTTACCTAATGACATTTTAATAGTCATCTCTGATAAACGTTAATACATGAGCTAGTTATTCAATATAGCAACAAAGCTTAACCCGGTTGCAATGGCTCGTTTTTACACTATGTACTTGGAAGCACTGCCAAAAATGAAGTGACATACACACACTGCAATGTGATGCCAGTGAGGGACTGAGCAAAACTGCACAGAACTGACTGCCCTCTTCATAAACTTCTCTGTAAACGTACAGTATCGGTGCTCTTCTTCATTCTAGTTGCCCTCTAGGTCAGCTAACTAGTTAACATCTCTGAGACAGAGGGGATTATCAAAATGATGTAAAATTTGAAAAAAATTGACATACAATAACACACAATGAATACTATTCACATTATCTAATGCCCATCTGTTGTGGTGGAGAACTTTAATCCCTGTGAGTTTGGCCATTCTCCCCATGTATGTATAGTTTCTCTAAGAGCACTTTTGGGCCTTTCCACATTTCAAATATATTCAGATCAGCTCCATAGTAGATTGACTATAGTA
Source organism: Datnioides undecimradiatus (assembly GCA_008933995.1). Classification (NCBI taxonomy): domain Eukaryota; kingdom Metazoa; phylum Chordata; class Actinopteri; order Lobotiformes; family Datnioididae; genus Datnioides; species Datnioides undecimradiatus. Next base: position 10,186,891 of record WARS01000029.1, on the reverse strand, counting down.
TTAAAATTTCATGTAGTTGGGAACGAGGTTATCTTTCTACATGTGTTGACCACTAATGTCAGCATATCTTTCCAGCAGACATTGCTCAGTATGATTCAAGCAATATACATATCGTATATGACATATCTACCTTTCCTCATTGCAAAGAGAGATGGTAACAAATTATGTTTTTCTTTCATTTGGTCAAATGCTACTTTGGTTTTGATACATACTTCATAACTTCCATGTATGATTGTGGATAGAAGTAAATGTGCTAATTATAACTGATTTCAATACGGTGGACATCTGACAACAAAATTGATGTCAGTATTGTGTAAATGGTCCTACCAGTACTCTGAGGAAAGTTTAATTTTCCCACATATATTAGGGCTATTTACATAAAGTGTAAGGCAAGACCATGTCTGCTTTTGTTATTTTTCTTCCAATGTGACATTGAGCTATGTGACATATTATAAAGACATTATCTTCTTCCATCCAAACACACATGCCTACATTGTTTTTCTCTTTCCTTCACCTAGTTCACAATGAACTCTTAATTCCACAATGTGTGTCTTTCTCATCAATGAGATGTGGTATTAATGTTCAGTCGCCGCACGCATTGTGATAAATTCTTTTTGCATGTTTATCTGCTCCATGAGTCACAATGTGTCTTTAGGACCTGACGTTCTAGATTTAATGTGAATATTTAAAAAACACTCCACTTAATTCAGAGCATGTTAACATGTGGCAAGCAGTCATATCCAGAGTGACTTTCACTGACTGAATGAGTGGTTTCACCATCTTGCTGAAGGGCTTTTGGCCAGAATGAACGGCTGTTACTGCAATTGAACCCTTGTCCTTTACATGATGGGATGGTCACTATAACCACTAGGCCACCCTGCCACCCTGAATAATCGTTATTAGGTTCTCCAAATAAGTAATATGCTTGTGGAACGGAAGGGAAACCTTTCGGTGGACTTTGAGTGGGTGGTTGTAAAAGCAAGACTTCTTCACTTTATTGGACCTGAAGCTGCCTTCACATCTGGGAGGAGCTTTTTCCCAAATTATTGCCATCAATTGTCGCTGCACGAGCAGCTGGCAGCGAACATTGGAAGTGGAGTTCTGTTTCCTAAAACACTACGGCACCGGATGGTGGTGTCAAGAACCGGAGCGGTCAGGTTCCTTTGGCATGTAATTAGCCATGAAGCAGTTTGGTGACAGCATTGCTCCTTTGTCACTCTGAGCTAATATTAGCTTACCTTACCTCACTAGCCATGTCACCTTTTACTGAGTTCACGTTAGCACAAAGCTTGTCTGTAATCTTGGTCTATTTGTATGACACTGAACACTGTTCTGTTCTCTCATAGCTTTGGACAATGTCCACTAAAAGCTAACATATATTTGTCATTTTTTGTTTTCAAAGCCTTGCAGTCCCTTTTACAAAACTGACAATATCTGAGCAGTGATCAGGCAGCTTGGCTGTCGTACAGTAACGCAGCATCCAAAAACTCTGCTGGGGAGAAGACATAGCTTCTGCCCTGCAGCTATAAATGTTGCAATTATGATGTGAAAAACCAAGTAATGAAAATATTATCACCCGAAGAGTAAGGCAGATTTATTTAGAGACATCGGATGTGTTTTTTACAGATCATTTAAAACGTCATGTCAGAGTTGTCACCTCAGAAATGAATTATGTTAAACTCTGTTTACACTACAGCTTCCTTCAACTCATAGGTTGATTCAGTCAAGTGTGTTTAATGATTTTAAAGTAAATATTTGGATAATCTGACAACTCATGCATGCTGTGTTCATCACAATATGTTCATAGCTACAATGAGCCCAGTTCACGGCACAGCAATTAGTCCCTGGATTCCTTGTAAATGTGCCTGTTAATAACCACTTGCAGCACAGGAAATATTACTGTCATCATAAATATTCCCCACTGACAGGTCGCCGTCTGTGTAGTTTCAACACTTAGTATGGATACTTAATAACCCCCTTTACAAACACGCAAGGCATAAAACTGTCAGGCTTCAAATAGTGTTTTCCATACACCACTTATATAATCAATCTGATTTTCTTGCCTTGTCATGTTCATTGGAGAGATGCAACTGGAGTGGCAGCCTATTTGATGATACAAGTACATGTACTTGTATGTGTCTGTGTGTGTGTGGTAGTGTGTGTGCTTCTGTGTACTGTATGTGAGTCTCTTATGAAAAGCTAACGAAAAACTTGGCTTGCATACAGTATTGAAGGACACACACGCACAAAGTATTTTAAAATGCAAAATGTAATTTAAACACACTGCAACCAAACACATCAGTGAAGTGTCTGAGATCAGACCTTCCTTAACTCATTTGTCACACTAAGGGGAAGCTATAGCTAGGGAAGTACAGTAGGTCATCCACTAATCACACTGTGGGTGCCATAGGACTGTGTGTGAATTGGTGACGAGGCCCTTGTGCCCTCTGCTGTTGGGAGATATTGACAGAATCAACATCTAAAATTCTTTTGTCTGATACTGACTTTGGGCTACAAATGTTGAGAATAAAATCTTATCAACAGTAATTACCACAAAAACTAGACTGTAAAACTGTAATTTAGCCATTAGGGCCAGGACAATTTCAAAACTGACCACCAGTCCAACCTGAAACAAGTTTTGTTGAAGTCTGAAGAGGACACCTTCTCTGGAGGACAAAACTTATGATAGGTTGGCCTGCTGGCTCTGTGGATGGATGGCAGAATCCTATACTGATTTCAAATAACCTTCCATGACTTTTATATTATTAACTTCTACTAGAAAAAAAATGCACATGTATGTGTGTTTTAGTAGTCATTACATGTTTTCTTTGTAATGCAAGTGTGTTTTTTACTTACGTGTGTGTGGTATCACTAGTACATTACTTTCACCAGTGTATGTATACATGGTTTTAGTAATATGTGTGAAAATGTACTTAAGGTCCACATTGTGGTAAGGCATATTAGAGAGAGGGAAAGGTTTAGCGTTTGTGGAATGAATGCAGTACATTAAAGTCCTGACATGATCATAAGCTTGGGTGTGCACTGTGTGTTTCTGTGTGGTCTGTCTAATACTGTCTATTCTGGCATGAGTTTTGTTTTATGGCAGCATGCCTTGTGTTTGCATGGTGCTTTACTAGCTTAATATAGACCTCTCAAGTGTGTGCATATTGGTTTTCATGTCTGACTGCATCCGATTTTGATCCATGTGCACTGTTTACATGCATGAGGTGGAGGGAGCTTGTTTCAGCGCAAAGCCCTGTAAGCCTTAACCAAAGAAAGCTTGTGTGGCTGCTGCAGTGAAGTGCTGTGTCAGCCAAGGTCCGCCAAACTACTCTTGGCAGTCGGCCATGTTCTGCGAGTGTTTCTGCTGCCTTTGCCATGTTGTCTCCTGCCCTGCTGTATCCTCCCTGAGGGATATTCTCCTCCTCCTTCTCCTCCTCAATTCTCCTCTTCCCTCTCTCTGCCTCTGACTGACAGACCCGTTGGGCTGCACATTTATGCACAATCATCATTGTTCAGATTCAAGTTGTAGTTATACAATACAATCATTTTTAAATAATCTTGTTGGCTGAGTCAGTCCTCAGTGAGCAAGCCAAAGAGCCTCAAATTTTCTGGCTCAGTAATGTCAGACTGGTGCCCAGGGAGATATGCATGAGGGAGTAGAAGTTGTGAAAGTGAGGCCTGAGGCTGCCATCGGAAAAAAAACAAAAAACCCCAAAACAAAACAAAAATAACCCCAAAAAACGAGAATTTATACTAGACTAGCTAGTTAGCTACAGTATTTTTGAGAACATGAATAAAGATTAAAGTATGTTACTATAATTCATATATTCAAATCACTGGCTGACAGTGGTTCTTTATCTCCGCCTGCTGCGGTTTAGGCTCAACCAGTGAGATTATGTCATGCTTCAGTTTTGTTCCAGGAAGAAAAAAAACCCATCCCTCTTGTTTGGCTCAAAGAAATTCTCAATATAACCTAAAAAACTTAAATGATTGATATTTAATTTTCAGCAATACGTATGTAAGTACTTCTGCTTCTACCACCACTGTTGATTATAAATACTAATTAAAGCTTCCCATGTCCTGGTGCTCACCATATTCTGCTATTGTTTCTATTGTGGTTCATTCACTATTTGCATTCATTTTAAGTTTTAAGTCAGTTGGTCCACTGGCTGGACAGGAAATACACAGCGAAGAATAACATCACAACTTTTGATCTGCTGAAACACTTGACGAGGAGAGGCTCCTCGGAGGGCTTTCAAAGGTTATAGGAAACACAGTTGGAGACCTGGGCTCATCCTGTGTGATCTGTTTTGAGAGTCATCTGAGGTAGACCATTTGTTCTGGGTGGGGATGTTGATTTGAACTAAATTAAGGGCTGGAAACCCAATAGTGGTGCCTCGAGTAGGAAGAAACACCCGAAAGGCGTCTGACTAGTGCAATTTGGCACGAAATAAAAGGCTTGGTATCATTAAAAGCAACACTATTAGTTTAGATAATGTATTTCTGGACCACTCTGTACAAACATCAATCTGAAGAACATTGTTAAAGAGGAAATTATCACTGCCAGAATTTGGATTGATATCAGTACATAGTGGGTTTGCTGCACAGTTAGTCTCTGTTGTGGTATCCTTTGACAGATGAATAGATGCACTGTATGATGCAACAACATGCCGAAGAAATTTCACTTGTTACACATTTGAAAGACATGCAGATAGGTAACCATGACTCCTGGCCAGATCAGTGGGCGTGCAAAAATTGAAAGAGGACAAAAGAAGACCAAGAAAGCAAGATGAGAACCATATAAAGCTACGTCACCTAAATGATGAAAAAAGAAAAAGAAAAAAAAAACACTATAAAAAGTCACATTGGGGAAAAGGGAGATATTTATCTTAATCTAAAGGTCTTAAGGGAAAAATTTCTGAAGGGAAAAATCAGTTTCTAAAGTTCATTTAAAAAATGTTGAGGGTATTTAGTCTATGTATTATCACGTTGTCAACCAAAGACTTACGCATCTATCCTGTAAAGCATATGATGTGACTTAAATTTTTGACTTAGAATAAATGAAAAAGAAAATAAGTAAAGTAAGTAATAAATTAAAGAGTTCAGATGGTGCTTATCTAATTTTGGCAAAGATTGTCTTATTTGTACTTTGAATGCAAAAGTGGAAATTCTATCAATGTTAGTTTCCACAAAAACAACATTAAACAAATAAGCTTCAGATAGGGATCTGAGGGCATGGTGGCATATTTTGCAGCTGAGAAGTTGGAGAATGAGTCAACAAGAACAATTAAGACTACAGAGCATCAAAACAAACTTTCCGTTTCACCAGCGGACTCTGTTTGAAAGTTTGTGGCAGGAAACTGAGAGATAGGTTTGGATAAAGGAAACATGTCACCTCTCCAAGTAATACCCAAGCAGCTTCCTTCTCAGCGGTTTGTTTTCTGGACAGTTTCTAGGTTTAATCACCCCTAATTCCCCCATTGCCCTTTCCATTACTTACTTATTTAAGAGGATAATGTGAGGTGTGTTTTGCTGAAAATTGCCTAACAAAACTGCCAAGAGTCAGGTGATATAGTCTACCTGAGTTGTTGATGTGGTATTTGGTTCAGCACTTTGGCACTCAGCTCCTGTTGTTTTAAAATGAGTCACCGTAAATCTGGTTGTCTTTAATGAGGGTTACACCTTTTCCTGTTAGTAGGATACAGTCTCCCATTTCCATATTCTGGGAATTTGGTAATTTTCCACACTTATTTGTATGTGGAGAAACGGAAACAATTCTGGGCAAGGAGGCAAAAAATAACTAAGTTGCTTTAACAGAGGCTGTCATTAAACAATATTTTAACACATTGCTGTTCCACTGCTGTTTTATGTCAGCACACATTACCTTCTTTAGCAAAAAACATGCTGTATCAGACATTTAATAACCAAATAAAGATGGATCATTTCTCATTTGAGATGCTACACTCAATCACTGAGAAAGCAGAGGAATTCAAATGAATGGCAAACTTTTCATTACAATTCATTAGACCTGTCTCAACAAGTATTCTAGTGTGTAAAACCGACACATTAGTAAAGCAACAAAAGAAAAATCATTTGTGATCAGTTATCAGACTACATAATAAATGTATATAAATAAATAAAATAAAAATAAATAGATTAAAAAAAATAAGTTCAGCTGCATTTCTGGGTCAAATGACTGTGTATCATTGTCTCTCTATAGTTTATGGAAATGTTTCTCAACCTTTTACATGTGACCCATGAAAGCAAAGAAATGCCTGCTTGAAACCTCTTGTCACAGGTTGTGTGTGCCTCTGACCAAAGGGTGATGTTCCCTTTTTGAATTGCTTCAAAGCCAAGAAAACATGAAGGTCTTTGCAACCCAACATACCTAATCCAAGATAAATCAGTGCAACCCTTAAGAGTCATCCAGCATCCCAAACCCATGCTGGAAACCATGTTCTTTGAGGTTTTGAACGACATAACTATAAACAACAACAAAAAACAGAGTTAATGTAAGAGTTAATTTACAAAGGCTGCAGGCAGCAGCCATGGTCAATTCCAACTCCTTACTCTGTGTAATTACCTTTTGACTTAATTTTCAACTGGATCTCTATAATGGTGGAGTTATTCAATATCAAAATATTTGTTGGTCATCCCTTTGTTAACCCATAGTAAAATTGATCATGAAAGAAAGATTCTAAATTTCTTACTCAAGAAAGCGGCTATTTTAGGGGAGAAAACGTTGGTGCACTTCTGCGAATCAGCACGTATTCATCCACCACACTCTTGGATGCATATGCCAACCAGCATCACTTCAATTGACTCAGTGCCTGTCGCAAAGAAATCGAACTCTCTGGTCCCGCCCTCTTTGGTGAACCACAACCTTTAGACAGGAAAACGGACAGCAGGAAAAAGCTCATCAAACTGCTCTTAACATCTTTGGAAACTGTTACTCAGACAATGATATTAGACTAATCCGACTTCATCGTCATCCGGCACATAACCATACAGCTTACCAGACGGCTTCAGCATTCATTCTGTGAGGACATGGCTGCGTCAAGTTAAAATCATCTGCTGTGACACTAACCATACTTGGCACTATGACTTCAGCGAAACTGGTGTGACTACCACAATGTCTAGCCACAAGAAGCTAGCCTGACTGGCATTAGCTTAATCGCTACCATATGTGTATAATCACAAAACGTGTAGCTGCACTCTGGTTTCATGAGCATATGGTTATGGCAGCGATGATGATATAACATGTTGAAAGCAATGCACTGCAGTTGGTTTTAGTGTCTGTTTGTGCTCATCTGGTTAAAAGTTCAAGTGGTAATCCACAAAATCCTTATTTTGTCATTCTGGCAGCATCTTTGGTGTGAAGTGCTCATTGCTGTGGTGTTCCTGTGCTGTACTTCCCAGAGTTCACTTGTCAATCAAACAATGCGGCTTGTGCCGTGATGTCTTTTCCTTGGATTTTCTGTTGATGCCAGTGCAGCATTTGTAGGTGTCTATAGGTCCAGGTTTATTTGAAAGAAAAAAGGAGTGCTGAAAAACAAACATCTCTTCCTGTATGGCAGAGTTTTTAATCAACTAAAGCTGTACTAGAAGGCAAGATCATAAATCAAAATGCTCTTATGACCTTGGAAGACTATTATTTATAATATTATTATAATATTTATATTGCCATATAAACAGGCAACAGACACAACCAAATAGGAATATATTTAAGAGAAAGTGTTGAAAGGTCAGGCCACAGTGTTGAAAGATCCTGTGCTATTTGAAAAGGTATCCACTGTTCAGAATAGAAACAAACAATGGCTGACTGAGGATTACCCCATAGAAGATGGAAATGCTGTTTTGTTTCATCTAAAACTGAAGTACTGTTCATGTCAGCTGTTTTCTGTTTGTAACAGGTTGTTATTTTAACAGCAGCAATGTTTCAATCCACCAATTTAATTTTCAACTAACAGTGGGGTGGCAAAATGGATTAATTTGGGATTTATCATGTAATTGAAGGAATATGCAGACTTATTAAAAAAACATATTGATGTCAGCTAGATGTTTGGCTGCACTATTCTTATCCACACTCGTCATTTTCTTGGCAATTTTCCTGCAGACATCTTCTGTCCTTGGTCTAGAGCCATCCATTTTTGAGGTTGCATAGGGTCCAAAATGGATGCAGAAAGCAGATGGGTGAACAGTTCTGTTTAAATTAGATTAGGTGGGAATACACAGCTATGTTCATGTTTGTTGAAGGTACAGACCACAAAGGCTCATAAACATGGAAAGATGATGCAATCTATCTCACGTGGCCACATGGATGCAGAGAGATTATTGAAGATGTCACCAGACTACACTAAAAGTTGACAATATACTGACAAGGTAGTAGTTGAAACTTGGCATTCTTTGGTAAACATAGTGGAGTCATTGATACTCGTGTAACCAGGTAGTCCTAATTGCCACATGTCTGAAAAATAAAGCCTAAATGATAAATGTGCATAGTGTTTCCTTTCAGGAAACTATTATCACTATCAAAGCATATCCATCTTCCTTTTAACAGATAACACCAAATAAAAGTCAAACCAAGCTTATTTACATGGCAACACAGCACAAACCCTCCAGGCAAAGAAAACTAAAAGATCTGCCTGTTACCATTTCTCATGTCTCATCAAAACTGCTGAGTCAAGATGGATCTTTTATTTTTTATACTAGCATGCTGTAACAGTCAGTCCCTCAGTGTAGGGCAACCAAGAAATCCCATAGCATACTGGCTTAAGATCAAGTTTTTCTTGCTTCTGGATTCTTTGGGTCCATTTTGAGGTGGTCCCTGATCATGGTTTGAGGTCCCCTCCTGCCACCACCCATCGCCCCTCCTTCTTGTTCAGTTCAGACGTTTCTGTTTTGTATCAGCTTGGTTTTCCATATACCTGTTTTTGCACAGCTGTGTTGCCTTGTGAGGAACCTGGTACACTGTGGGCTCTGTGCTAATGTGCTTTAGAGAACTGTGCTCCACTCCAGTAATTCTTGTGTTCTACCCCCACACAAGCACACAGGCACACACACAGACAGACACACACAAAGACAAACAGTGGTGGCAGTGATCGTAGCCTTTCAGGTATTCACTTTGAAACAGTGCATAAGTTGCAAGTGGTCACTGGAGTATTTGGATGCATCATGTTGATCTTGATCAAGATCAATTAGAGAATAGGAAAAATCAGGAGATGTATAATATTAAATGCAATTTAAACATCTCACTTGTTGCATCCATATCAAGTGGATTTTGGGGGGTTAAAGTTTGGATAAATACTGTGAAATAGTTTAAAAGCTCTGGAAAAAAGCTCAAGTGGAATAATAAATGTGTTTACAAAATGTGTTTACAACACCCCCCACCCCAAATTCTACTTTTGGTAATTCCCAGAAGCAAAAGCAACAATGAACACTGGAAAGACTGGAATTAAATAGGAAACTGTTTAAGCTCTTTAAAAGGATGAAGCATACACAGTTCTAACACCTATAATAATCCAATTCTAATGAATACTTATCCATAAACCGTTTTGTATATTAGGAAATAATAAATTATGAAAATCACAGGGTTGTCCTGGCAGTTTTTCAAATCGTAATAGGTTGTTGGGAAATAACGTAGTGGTCTTTTTGTACAAATACAAAAAATGAAAAGTTAAACAATTGACTCAAAGATAAGTGGGCCCTTCCTCACTGGGAGTGGTATAGATGTGATTCCAGAAACAAAAGACGTGAGCTGTGTTCCTGTTATATCTGAAATGAAGCATGAGTAAAGGGAAATGTCAACATGAGCAGCTTCCTGTACCGTAAACCCATATATTCTATCATACTCATTTAGTTCAAGGATTTGATTGTTTTGTTTGAGAGGAAACAGCTGTGTTTCAAAAAAGGGAAATTATTACCTTGCAGTGACTCTTATAAGGTCATATATTTTAAGTTAAACATGATTTTAGTTTGTGTCGGACTTATATTTATTGCTCTGGAAGTAGACATATATGTTGATGTTGGTTTCTGCTCATACTTTAGAACTGAACTTGCCAAGATACCAAGGTTTTCTGATATTTTTGGGTATTGCTATCATTAAAAGCATTTCTGGGCTCAAAATTAAAGGCCCTTGAACATAACCTGCTGAGCAATGCCTGAGTAACAGCAAGTTATTTTCGTTTCCCCAGTTAAAGATACAGGACAGGAAGCTCCACCAAATCCTTACAAATCAGGAACCTCAGTGTTTAAGAGGTGGAGAACCATAGGTCTGTATGATAACTCCCACCCGAAAGAATAGCCCATTTCCTTACCCTGCCCCACCTTCCTTTACTTATTTGGTGCCTCCTTAGATAACCTTCTCATGACAAGCATTGTTGATGTCTGTCAGATTGTGGTGGCACTACATTTAGTTCATTACTTAAAGAAAAAACATTCCTTGGCTAATTTTCAGATCTGTTTTTGGTATGCTGATTTATCATGTACAACATGAGATCGGTTGGTTCCCCCTTTTTATTCAGACTATTTGATCAATCCTGTCTGAAATTCCATTTTTTTTGCATCCAAACTTATAACAAAAAGTGAGAACATATAAGACTGCACAAGAAACCATTCCTCATAAAGCTCAGCTTGTAATTAGTAACAGGAAACGTGCGAGTTTGTAACAGTGACAGCCTCTGCTTCTCATTTTCTCTGGTGGCCTCGTCAAGTTGGGGTCTGCCTTCAGAGTCAAGTTAATCCTATCAAAACAAACTTTGGAGAGTGCTCTGACTTCCACAGCACCTGAAGCATTGTTGGTCTGACTTTTCCAGTCATTCCAGATGAGGATTTAATTGTCTCAAATGAACCACCACCCATGTGCATTATGCATATTGTTTCATTTTCAGGCTTGTCCACATGTTTACATGTCACACCACTGAGAAGTTATACAAATTGTCATGTACACAAACCACATTTGAGAAGAAATAAAATCTGTATCAACACTTTCTCCATTACAGAATTTTGTATGGAGAAATGAAGCTGAAGAGGAAAAAAGTACACATCTGCTGCATGACACAACATAACAAAAGTTCTATAGGCTTCAGAATGCCACCAAACCATAAAAAACAAAGCTTGTGTCATTAAAACAAATAGCCTGCACAGATCTAGTCTATAAAAATCCAAATAGTGATTTTATTGAACTGAATTGAATTGAATTCAACCTGTGGGTTTGCTTCGTGATAGATAAACGGTATTACTTGTTCGGTTACCACATGTGGAAATGGGTGCAGGCATTGGAATAACTAACTGGTCTATTCAGGACAGAATCTGTCTAAGAGATGAGATATTTTAATGGAATCAAGGGGAGGAGTGCAGCTCTAACCTGCCTGTGGTGATTTTTGACTCCATGAGATAAGCCAAGGAGACATAATGTTTTTCCTCCTCTCTCAATGAATGCAGCATAATGGCCAATATTCACTTGGAGGCAATTCTACTTCTGCGGCTTGACACTGAATATTGGAAAAGCAATGAAATGGAGGGTTTGCAAATCACATCATAACGGCCATTAGGTGATCTAAGTTGCAGATGGCACATATTTTTTTTCTGTCTTTAAACATTACGTTACTCAGTTGTAATCTTGTACTGTACATGTAACATATTACCTAACTCTGGTTATAACTGAATCAATCTTTTATGCTGCAATTTTTAGATATCATATGTAGGAAAAATGTGCATGTGAGCATGTATGAAAGTTAGTGACAATTGTAGGAGGTTTAAAATATGGCTCAACACAGCAGAGACACTAGTAGAGACTAGAGACCACCTTGCATTGTCTGTCAGATCACAACCATCTTCTCACTTGGCCTTTATTGTGTTCTCACCTACGCACCTGTAAACTTTCAGGACTGCATCTTGCATAGCTGTCGTGCCATAAAGGTAAAAAAAAAAAAAAAAAAAAAAGTATAAATTCAAACAAACACAAATGAAAAAAAACATCCACCTGTACATAACCACCTGGCACAGTAGTTAAAACTGACTCTGTAATGGTTCTTACTAGTTGTGAAATTGATGCCAGCATCCCTTTCTTGACTGGTAAGGCAAATGCAAAGGAAGTGTGACAACAAAAAGCAGATCAACAAACATGAAAGAAGGAGTAACTAGTAGTAGTACTATTACAAGCAGTAATAAAGATTCAGTATTAATTCAATTTCAAAGACTTAAAATAACAACATGACAGACTGCTAGCGGACATGTTTGTTAATCAGAACAAATGTGTTTTAAGTTTAGCATCCCTGTTTCTAACGGGTCACTATTGAAACACAGCACAGCTTGATAGGTGCTTGTCATGTTTCAATATGATCATACAAGTCTTGTTAAGTACTAGTCCTATATCAGTTGTTCACATGTTTTTGCAATAAAAGCATCTGCTGTATGAATAGTTTTATCCTATAAAATGGTCCAATTAGGGACATTGTTTTCATCCTTCACAAAGAAAAGAGTTTAAAAGGGGGGTGAGACGGGGGTCTCAGCAGACTGGTGAATTAGCTGGAAATTTCTATTGCTTTCTTTGGCGGAGGACCACTTCCTCTAACAGTGTGTGTGCTGTGTCCCAGGTGTGCTGTTCTCGACCTCAGAGCTCCGTATTAAAACACATGCGGCAGACCGCACTGGGCAACAGTCACCAGCCACTTAAAACTTCACTCAGACGTGTTGCTTTTTATTTTTTCCTACACTGATTGTGTTCAGAGGGAATATCTCACATCAGTCAGCTGGTGTTATGAACACTAGATTGCATTCATAGTTTAAAACTTCTCATACAACTTTAATCACTGTATTGAAAAGTGTGTGTTTTATCCATTTCGTCAACTTGTATGACTTATATCTCTGGTTTAGAATTGATTCCTGTTATTTTATATCACAGTACCTCTGATACTCCTGTTACAGTACCAATGATGAGTTGTCATGGGTGTTGTCTCTCTGGTCCTTGCCTGAGTCACTTCTTCAAATAAGTGGTGAACTCAAAACTAATGCTTGCCACAGGCTTTTATGTATGTAGCTAAATAAGTGGAAAAGCATAAGCTAAACCCTGAAATATGTACAGCATTTATGGTATCTATGTACAATGTTATCAGTACTCAACAGTTAAATATACAAATAAAAACTTCATGGATGTTTTAGTGCTTATTATGTAACTAATCAAATTGAAAGTCTGATCAGATTTTCCTCACTGGAAGGCATGTGCTTTGACTCTCACTGTTTGTCCTTGAGAATCAGAGACACCAGACTAGTGTCACCAATGAATACAGCCTCCAATCTCTAATCCCAATTTAAATTTGACATAGGGGAAGTTAATTGGCGTTAACTCTCGTCCCCTGGTCACTCAGAATCAAGATTTGCCGTGACTATTGTCAGATGTAATGTCTTCCACTGAAAATAAGACGGAGGTGTCTATGAGACAAAGGAAATCTTTCTATACTATAGTTTCTACATATATCTATATTTATCTATTCAACATTTTTGCGCTCCTATAATATTGGTTTCCTTGTGGCTTTTCAGAGTAAATGTGTAAAACCTTTCTAATGTGAACAAAACTATAAATTTTTCAAAAGTGAATGTTTTTATCACTTTGCGGTGAAATTCCACATATGGATCGTTCATGCACATGGAGAATTAAATAACACTGCTGCAGAGACCTTACTTTAATTCAAACAGCAGAAAGAAAACATGAAAGTCACGGACAGCCTTTGAGTTGTCATCAATAACAGGAACTATACATTGCAACACTGTATGAGTCAAAATGAAAATCCAACACTACAATCTACACGGCAATGTTAGGATCAAATAACAGTAATGTGGTAGTAGATATTAGGCAACTTGACATCATCACCAGCATTCATCTCTGGTGGTGAGAGATGGGTAGGTCCTGCTGTTAGCAAAAAACTTACAATATCTTGGGCACTTTCCAAGATACACTGTGTCAGTATCTCTCTCACAACCACATCTTACAGCATCCATGAGTTTAAAACGACCTTTTAAAATAGGACACTTCTTAAACTCACAAGTCTCCTAGGAGCTATAATGAAATATTGAACGGACACTCTGGGGTATATGGAGGCTGGAGGATTATGGGTACAGTATGCCTCAATGTTTTCCAGTGTTGCCATTGCCGCTTTTTGGTGCATACAAGCATGACAAACATGTATAAACTGATCATTCAAATAAGGATTGTGTACAATTATTTAAAAGCGTTGATTAAGGAAAACAATGCATCAACCCAACCCAAACAGCAGACCTCTGTTTATGGTTACCATTCCTGCCATCTACTGAGTAACTAATGACTCACCATGTGGCATACTTGAACAGAAAACGTAAACTCATGAGATAATCAAACCTCCGGCTCACCATGGAATCAGCGGAGGTGTGGATTTGGGTAGACCTACTCTGTTTTGGAATCTCAAATTGTTTTGTGTCTCATCTTCCCTTGGCTGCTGTCAACTGCCAGAACATGGCAGCAATCCGTAATGTAAAACAGACCAAGGCTCTCCCGTTGGCAACACTTCCAGGAATTCCCCTCCAAGCTTCCGTTCCTGTCACTTGTTGTTGATTCGTTGGGTAGAGGAGTAATGGCTAGCTGCCTGGGTACCACAAGCAAGCACAGTTCCAGCTTATGAAGTGCTTTGGTTTTTGCATTAGGTTGAAGTAATAAAGTCGAGCTGGGGCTGCTTAAAGTTCTTATCTTGGGGTTTAAGGCCTACTGTTGGCCGGGCCAACAGGAAGGGAATGGTGACACAAATTCCCTGTTCATACTCCCATGACGACAGTCTCTGTGCTTGCCATTAGGTGAACACTGCCTGTTTCCTTTGCCGCAAAACTGGAAGAAAGGTTGAAGTGCTATTTTTACCTCAGGCCTGAGTGCAGCTTTGCACTCAAAAGGGCCACATCTTTCAGTGACCCGCAGTCATTAAAAAAGGAAGTGTGTGTGAGTGTGTGGTTGAGGAACACTTTATCACAGCTTATTCAGTGGTATGCATGTTGACCAGTAAACCCAGCCCTTAAACTGTCGGGCATCCAGCATTTGATGACAGAGGGACCTCAGATGTCTCTAAAAGTGAGCCAGATTGATGGCCACAGTCTTACTCTGTAACCAGTCGCCCTGTTGGCTGCATTACAGTATAAGCACCTGCTATATTATTAGCAAGGCATTTATTTAAAAAGCTGTCAAATTAGAGTGTGAGATCAGTTTGCTGGAATTATTTGACTACAGCAAAGCTACCTTACTCTGCTTCGAAAAAAGCTTACGAGTTAGAGGAACAGTTGTAGTCATTATTACGAAAAACATTATTATGAAAAAAAGTGGTTCTGCACAGCCTGTAAGCTCCAATTAATCAGTGGAGACAGGCACAGCTCAGTGCTGTAATAACCTCTAATGTGTCAGTTGTGATTTAAAACATTTAAAGTAATAGGGAGAGGACAACAAGTGAAAGATGTCACTATAACATATGTGCCAGGCTAACAATTCATCTTATATACTGCTCCAAAGTCTGACACAAGGAGCTAAATTTTCTGCGGTTTAGCTAACTTAACAACTCACCACTTTAATGTCTACATTCAGACAAGTGAATGGAAATCATCTATCGTCTGCACCTAATAAAATCACCCTTGGTGGTGCCCAAATGTGTCTCTTAGGGTCACTCTGACCTAGTACACTTTAAACGGTACATTCAAAGAAAGCTATTTACAAGTTGCTTTTAAAGGAAGCAAGTAATAGAATTTATTTCTCATTCAATTAAAATGACCAGATTGTGTGGGCAGAGATTATGCAGGCCTGGAATCACATCTTTTTTTTGGGGGGGAAAGGCCACTTTGCCCTCTGATAAAAAACAAATTTATTAGGCATTACAGTCAAGAAGTAGAAATCAATGGCAGAGCAATATTAATATCATTACGTTGTCTAACTGTTTATATTCAATGTTATGAGTGAGACATTAAGTATTTTGAGTTTGTTTATTTGCTGCATCACAGGTAATTTTTTTTTGTTTGTTTTTTATTATTCATACTTCATAGCCTATGTGACCTAGAGGGCACACGAGGATTTGAGTATGAGTGTAGAAGTACAGTGAGCCAATGCATTCAGTCATCTGCTGATGAATAAGCCTTGTAAGAAACTGACTGACAGTAAAGTGCAATAACAATCTTCAACCCCCTGACCTCTCAATGATAAAACCTTTCAAAGTATTGTGATAGTGTGATAGGGTACTTTGCAATGAAAAAAAGGCTCAATAATTACTTCCATACCCTCCTTTTCTCTCAGTGTTGTCAGTGGGGAGCCCACACTTTAAAAATAAATGATTTAGCTGAGTTTCTTCAAAGGGAAACATTGAATATCTCTGAATTCCATACTACAAATATACAGTATTGGACTCTTGCGAATGAGGTTCTCCAAACATTGCTCTGGATCACTCACTTGTAATTGCAATCTGACAAATCTTCTTCTTCTTGATTTTCTCTTCAGTTTTTAGAGTGTAGTGACCAGAGCTCTAAGTACCAAGAGTTCAGACTAAATTACAGGCCTGATAAAAAAAAAAAAAGCAGGGAAAGTCTGGCAGGGGTCTTTTCTTACTAGATTATGGTAACAAGACCTTGTAGCTCTCTAATAGCAAGCCCCTTTAGATTGAAGGATGATTAGGAGTAGAACTGCACTCTCATAATGATTAGTTGAAATACCCGTCCTGATTTGGCAGCAGGCCCAGTATTGTTTTCACCCATGGTGCACTTTGATGTCTTTGAAAGTGTGAGAGACTTCTTCAGTGCTTGTTCAAAAGACTGACTTTATTTCTGTTTTGGTGCTGACTCTGCACTTTTCAAGCAATTAGTGTTCAACAGTGAGGACTACAGGGAGCTATCACTGAACAACATGTACACTGCATAGGGCTGCTCAGTTGAGAAATGGACCATAGTGAGTGAAGTGGCTTGAAACATGCACATATGCTATTTCGAGAATATTCTGTTTGACCATTGTTTGACGTTAGAGTGGGACAAGTGGGAAAACAACACAAATCTCCTAGTAGTACCATGCAGACTTGCCCTGTATGAACTTCTGATGATGTTTATTAGCAATAAATTCAGCCTATAATGTAACAAATCAATAGCAATAGGAAGCATAACATTGAAACTGCAGTACAAATTAGTTCAAGCTGAGGTCTACAATGGCTCCTTTTTGGATCACTGAGCAGCACAAGATTTGATCACCATGCTGGTTATTTTTGAGGAGTTAGCTATCCTGTCTCTTTCCAACTCCATCCAGGAATTCACTAAGGGGACCTTTCAGTCACAAGACCATTGCTTTAAGCTGCCACTGTCATCTTATCCATCCTGTCCATATGCTTTCCACAGTGTTTGGTGTTTGCCTTTTAGTCCACAGGCGAGGAGAGGCAGAAAATGTAGCCTGCCATAAATCTTGTGGTCTTAGTCAACGGCTCCACAGCAGTATGCTTGGTAAATTAAGTAGTGTTTACGGCTATATTTCTACTGGGCAGAACTCTGGCTGTGATGAAGTCTGGATCCCACCTTTTTCCAAGGTTGAACACTCTAACATACTACTTCAGGTCTATTCCATTTTATATGAGAACAATAGACACATTCCCTATTCGTATTTGCTGAAAGAAGGCATAACAACTAACACGGAGGAATTGCTGCCTTTGGATATAGAGACAATTTTAATGCCCATATTCTTTTGTCAATGTCTCTTTCCCTTTGTTCCTTGATCAAGCCAACTTTTATAGTGCAGGTGCGATAATAATTCTCATGCTTTGACTTCTCTCTCTCTTCACTCATAGAGGGTGTTAATGAATTTAAATGGGCAATGAACAGCAGAGCATGAGAATAATCCATTTCTCTGTCTGAGCAATCTTTCTTTTCCCATGTTTGTCACTGTGACATTTGATAGCATACAATAAATAAAGCATTGATGCCATCATAACTCAAGAAGGATGGCAGAGGTATTTTAAAACCTGGAGCACCAAAGTCTGCTGAGCAGCTGGCATGCTCTCATTCGCTGGGCTAAACACTGAAGTTGGAGGTTCAGTAAGTAGCTCTGTCTTCCTTTAAAGAGTGTTTGTAAGTAATATCATTAGGCTAAACGACAGCAGGTAATTAGGTACAATGTGGCTAATTGCTCTAATTACCTGATTTGAAAAACGATTGTCTCAAAGGGACATGCCATTGTCTAGCTTTGGAACGAGACGCAGCTGTCGGCCACTGTAGCTGTATAAGAGATAGGCCTAATTACAGAGTAATTCACACAAATTAGTGTCTGTCTAATGCACATGCAGCCGTGAGAGGGGAGGAAATTTAGGAAAGCCGGGGATGACGTGTGAGAATCCAACCACATAAATGCTCTAGAAAAATCCTTGCAGGAGATAAAAGGGAACATCAAAAGGTTTCTTTTAACCTTAGTTTACCTGGGGCAATGCCATGCATCACAACCAATTAGTTACAGAATGTTTTACGATCACCCAGTTACAGGTAGAGTTATCCTTTGCAAGAGCTGTCCATGTTTCTAGCTGTTCACGAGGGACAAGAGAACATGATTTGGTTTTTACTCTTGGTTCACATGCTTCATTGCCCACTATGTTACTACTTACCCTGCTTACCTATAACAAACAAATTAGAATTTAGGAAATGAAACAACTGCACTCTGTAGTTGGAAAATAAAGTTGGACTGTTTTGGTCGTTTAAAGTAGGTGTTGTCTCCATGACAGTTAAAACTGTCTGGAAATACATACAACTGAAAAGGCCAATATCTTCTTGCTCCAGTTGCTACTACCAGATCTCATGAATGCTTCCATCTTTCTTTTATCAGCAGCTGTTACACCTGTGGCACAAAACACTCTTCTGATCACTTTTGACAAAAAAGTGTGAAACCGTGTGCCTTTTTCTGTCACAAGCTTGCAAAGCTGCCTTCGGCTAAGTGAGATCAATGCATTTCAATGTGGAGTTGGGGGTACGGGCCTGCCTTTAATTCCTTTAAGGATGTGACCTCAGACACCAAAACATCAGCGGCATGTTGAGCCACTTAGCACTAGGGAACTTCAGTAAGACCGGACTGTTAGTGGTAAGCACGTTATTAGTGCTGATAGGAAAATTAGTGCTGATTCACTGAGTTTTCCCTATGGACTCGTGCAATGATGACTCACTCGAAAACTGATTGCCTCTGTTTGTGTGATCTGTAGGTGTGTTTGTGTGCCTGGTTAGTGTTTGTCCCGTTTTTTTGCATTTAGTTACCAGAAGTACAAAGGGCACATGCACACTGGTCAGTCCGTCATGCTTGTCTGCGTCATGTGTGTGATCCAAGATCCTCATCAGGCCAAAGAGTCTTAGAATATCTTCGGGATCTGCAGGCATTACAGGGCGCAGTAATTTCTTCCATACAACCTTCGAAGTAGGAAATTTCTCGTCAAGCTTCCAATCTGCTTTCACTTCATTCTCAGGTAGTGCTGCCTGTTATCCACTTCAATACAGAAAGGCTTTAAGCAGGCCAGATAGTCTGTGTATGTGTGTATGTGTGTGTGTGTGTGTGTGTGTGTGTGTGTGTGTGTGTTTCTGTGTTAGTTTGATTAATCAAGCAAATCAAGACACTCAACGGGATTAATTGAAATTCATTTGATGTAATTAAGCTTTTTATTTCTGAAAACATACTGATATTTTTATCTTTAATACTGTTATGTAAGCACACATAATTGTACATATATTGATAAATAAACTGTATGTGTGTTTATGCAGAAACCTATGTATCGTGCTTGTAACATGTAAATCACGTTTAATGTTTGGAAAACAATATTAAAAAATATACTCAAATTAGTTGTCGAATTAAAAGTGGGAGTGGTATTTTTTGGTTTGGGAAGTATTCATATGTGCTTTGTGGCATGGTAGCAAAATGTTAAATGTTAAGAAATAACATTTTGAGTTTTTTTAAGGTTGGATGGTCCAATGATACCAGTGAGCCTCATTTATGGAGAAGCAGCCACTCAGAAGTACCATCATCATAAGAATAAAACATGTTAACTTACAGAAGCAACATTCTCTATATAGTACGCCTCTACGGTCAGACCAGTATGATTACATGAATTTCACTGGACCCTCAGGTAGAATTCCTGAAGTGAAATACATTAAACTAAGATGGCACATGTGTGAAATCTATTTCCTTCACATATGGAATTAAGATGTTTCTCAATATGTATTTCATTCATTCTCAGGTAACAGGTCTATTTTAAGGCTCAGTCATAATCATACCCAGGTTTTCCTTGCATTACCTGCCCTCCCTGATACTCAACTCTTTATCATGAGAAAATATTACTCAACTCAGGGGGCAGAAACAATGACAAAGGAAACTAAATTATGCCAAATGTGTACTTTAGATATGGATACTAACAGGTGATGACATGTCTCGGTGATGTCTAGATATCAGGTTCCTGCTGTGGCAAGATATAGGATTCAACCCCAAGCTTGGCAGTATGTAGGTTATGTTTGCTTTTTGTGGTCATGAATGGGTCCTTTATTTAGGTACAGCATGGCAGCCTTCCACTCCAAATGTATCTCCTTTTGATTCCTGTTCATGTCTTCAGCAGGATTGGTATACTGGGAAGGGCCTTTACTCTGGTGACTTTTTATGCTTAATACAGTTTGTGGAAAAGATGTCCCCTTCAGAGCTCCAGCAACAGGCTTGGATATCTGCCTTTAGTTATTCCATCGCTGAAATAGCATCTTAGGAAGTATTCTCATGCTGAAACCACTGGGGGATTCCCTTGCCTCGCTACACGTTTCCAGCAGCTCCCCAAAATATACAACAACTGCTCTTTGCTCATTATGGGCTCGACAAGGGGTGCCTCCTTACTGGATTTTCCACTTCTGGTTCCTAAAAACAACCCCTCCTTGCAACTCTTTCAATACTTTGAAGGAATGGGAGAATCTAGCTCCAGATCTGGTGGCATTTGAGAGGCTTCCACTGCTCTGTGTTTACATGTTCCAGTGGCACTTACTTTAGATACAGAAAGCCTGGGGTGAAACAAAAAAAACATACACACACACACGCACTCGCTCACTGCAAGTTGTTAAATGTTAGCATTCTTTCCAAGCTCCTTCGTGCAATGTTTGGCCCCTACCTGCTATTTGTTTATTATAAAGTCAGCAGTTTAATTCATTTAACAGGGGATTCCGTTTTTTCCCCTGCAAATGGTTTCTGTTTAACAATGTTTGCTCTTTGGACACTGTTTGAAATACAGTCCAGCAAAGGGGTTGCCCATGATTTGCATGCAAGGAATTGAAATTTGCATGGAAATCAAATTGCCCAGAACCAAAGCAACTCTGTGTTTTCCTCTCATAGTTACCAGAAAATAGTCCATATACTGTTTGATGACGTGCAGGTCTTCATATAGATTTTCTGTCATATGGCTGTGTAGTGCTTGCTCATCCAACAGGCCGGTGAGTAACGTGCAATACCTTGTCATTCACACTGCACCTCATTCACCTTTGTAACACAAGTCTGAATGACTATAGTGTAGTCAGTATAGAATTTCCTGTGTTTCCTTGTCAGCAGTGAATAATACATACATAATGGCTATCGAACTTGGCAAGCTTCAATAGATCTTTCAGCAGGACCTGGACTGGAGGTGCTGTGTGCAGCAGAGCCTGGTGGCTTTCAGACACCAGGGTAGCCGTGTTGGTTTTATCAGTTTGCTGCCTGCCAGCTGTGGAGGCCTCTTTGTCTCCATCCCTGTCTTTAATGGGCAACAGTGGCATTTGGGAAATAATGATTCATGCTTTTAATTGATGTCTTTTATGGAGGACTTCAGAAATGCATGCTTCTTTATTGGTTCACTGGTTGCAGCACACGGAAATAGCTGTATCCTGCTGCTGCCTGTGTGGCGAAATCTGTCAGTGTGGATGTGGGCTGAGTTGTCTCTTTACATACTGCACATTTTGTAGAAACACAGAGGACACGGTCACCTTCAGGCTTGGGTTCCTCACTAAAAGCATGATATATTTTAACAACATAAAGAATGGGCATTAGTTACAAGTTTCCTGTGATAAGTAGCGACATCAAAGCGCATTCCCCTTGGTGTGAAGTCTGTAGTGCTTTTTAATTGATACCAGCACTTTCTTTCTTAATAACCCATCTGAGATTAGAAGCAGCCTTAATGGAATCACCCTTTGGCTTCCAAGGGAAAGAATTTGTTGGGTCGAAATCTGTTTTTGATATGGGAAGACAAATAATCAGGTCATTAAGGGTAACCATAAAGTGTGTCGGAAATTTGAGCAAAACACATGGAAAAAGCTGATTGTTGTGAGACTGGAAGAGGCTGTGTGGCAATGAATCTTCTATAAATAGTGTGAAGTTCAACTGCAGAAAAATGGAAGATGATATCTTTTTTTTTGCAAGCCAAATAATAAATAAGAATTTATTTTCAAGCGTAGTTTTCACTGTGAAATGGCTCATATACTTGATCATATTCTTGATTCAGTATCAGCAGACTACAAAATATGAAACAGTATTACAGCTTTCACAGAAGAAAAGCACACATCAGCTGTGTGATGTGTATCACAACTAATAGTT
Organism: Datnioides undecimradiatus; assembly: GCA_008933995.1. Lineage (NCBI taxonomy): Eukaryota > Metazoa > Chordata > Actinopteri > Lobotiformes > Datnioididae > Datnioides > Datnioides undecimradiatus. The sequence goes on along the minus strand of WARS01000029.1, from coordinate 10,164,294 downwards.
TTTCTTGGCAACCACCTGTAATGTCTCTATTTTTGTTCTTTTTTTGTGATTAACAAACACAGCGTGACAAGGGTTTGGTTTCTTCAGCCCTTTGATAAGTGTATCTTTAAGATTGCAGCATGGCTGGTCATGATAAAGGCAGTGAATAAGTTGATCCACCCTCACACTCATTATCCGACCATCCGGAAAGTCAGAAGGTCCTGGGTGTGAACAGACTGGAGTAGAGGACAAAGCCTTCGGAGCCACATGGTTGTTATCTGCTTGCTCCACTTCCTTTAGACTTTAGGCCTTTTGTTTTGTAGCTTTCAATGGCAATATCTCACTTAATGGGATGTGTCGACAAAGAATTAGCACATGTCCTGTGATGACGCACACAGGTGTCGCTTCATTTGATTTCTTAAGGCCATTTTGTTTTTGTTTTTCTGAAATCTTTAATAGATATAAATGAGTATTATTATCCTCATCCTTATCCTTGATGCACGATTTTATTAATTGAAATGAGATTTTCTTTAAATAAAATATCCACTTTTAGGACAAAAGTAACTCTTGTAGTGCTTCACCTCATTTTGCAGTCAAATTCACTTTATTTAGAGAAATCACTCTTATAGGCTAAATTAAAAAAAAAAAAAAAATCACCTTTCAAAATAGACTAATAGCATTTTGGAATTTATCTCTGCAACATATTTTAATTATGATTGGATCCAGTGGGCTAAAAAAAGAAAAACAAAACAAAACAAAACAAAAAAAACAACAAGACATATGCACATTATCAGGACATGATAGCATCAGGCATCTGCTAACTGTGTTACTGAATGGAACGTATTACCGTCTAAGAAAGAGATTTCCAATGATTAACTATGGATTATACAACAGGTAGTTACGGTCAGGCAATCTGATTTTTCACATAAACATAAACAGACTGTGACAGACTATAGACACACACATAGGAAAATACAAGCAGAACAAAAACTTAACTTTTCTGTTCAGCGGTCATTCATGACATAATGATGGAAAGAAAAGACAGTTTGTAACATCAAAGGTCATGTGTCAGGTTCTTGGAGAAACCAGGAAAATCAGAGCTAAAGAGAGGATCAGGATGCGTTTTCCACAACGTCTGGTTTAACTGAGGTGCCCTTGAGCAAGGCACTTTTAATAGATTAACTCAGTGGATAATAATACAGGTTTTCTGTGTTTCCTGATCCAATACAGTCAAAGCTTCGTTGACTGATACTAACTTGCCAGGATAAATAAAGCTTTAGTGCATATGTTCTGTGTTTTGTCGAGATAGTGGACTACCACTGATGTTATGTATTGCTCCAAATTCATCAGAGGATTTGCAAAGAGGACTTTAAATACATCCCCTGATCTCAAAAATAGCCTCTTAATCTCAGGAATCATCTTGTTGAATGGTATGCTAATCATTTCATTCTTCGTGGGGGAGGATTTTAAACAGATCTTTATTAAACTGATAAAAGTCAGACACCATTTCATTATGGATACTTTAAGCCTGCTTAGTTTTTTCCAGCAGTGAAGGAGGCAAGCACACATTAAGCAGTTAAGATTAATTTACCAAAACATTTGAATGTGATCATGGTTAATTTCCTCTCAAGAAATGGTTCTCCCCGTTGTGGCGTTTGCCATTCTCCAAATCAAAACCACTGTACCTGTAAAACCCTGAGACCTTTCTGGTCATGCTTTTAACAGTGAGCTGCTTGGTGTGCTAATGCACATGGGGCGACTGTTTATGGTGGTGTTTCCCAGTGAGCCTGCAGTACAGCTAGAGCACTTGTTTTGTTTTTGTTCTGGATGTTGGAAAGAATGTGTTTCCAACATAGATGAGCCATGCCAAAGACCCCTTGATGATGCATCGTCCTACACAACCACTCCCAGATGCTGAGCAAGTTTTACGAAAAGACTTTCCTCATTATTTGGGGCTTTACTTGTTTGGCATCATGCTGGCCATGTTCACCGAAGCACAGAAATGAGTAGGTCTTTATTATAAAATGTGGGAAAGTCAAAACCTTCAGTTATGGGCTCTACTTCAAAGTTTGTGAGCGAAACAATGTCATGGTAGAACGTATGTGAAATGAGTGATTCCAGTAAAAAAAAAAAAAAAAAAAAAAGAAAACACCAGGAGCTCTTTGTTTATAATGATATAATTTGTTTTCGGTGTTCATTCTCTCACTTGTAAAATGTCTATGTACTCCTAAACAGAAGGAAAATGTTTGGCTTTGATTGAGATGACAATGCCAAGTTACTGGAATCATCTGAAATAAATTCTATATCTTAGATAAATAAATTAATGCAGATGATTGGCTTTAAACATTTAAACAACATGCACTCAATTACTGATTTTGAGGCTGGCACCAAGCCTTCCTTCTCCAGGCATGCCATGCAATGCACAGTTGAATGCATTCAAAGGGAGAAGATGAGAAATGCTCATTTCCTCAAAAGCTTGTCCTAACATTCCCCTTTTTAAACAACATAACTTAAACACACAACTGTGCACTTAACTCCATTTCTTCCATGATATAGACCGCAACAAGCTGCACCTCGGTTGGTGCTCATTTAATGACGTAACTCTTTCAGAGCATGGTTCTGCTGGTTCTTCTTCAGCCAAGTGGGATATCCAAGCCCAATACCTGTGGGTTTTGGGGTAAAAGGAGAAGTGTTTCTTTGCATGCAGCATTAATTTGCACTGTATGAAACACGCTGCAGTAATTTGATGGCTCAAAATAGATTCCCAGTGTGGAATAACTGTGGGAAGTTGTGTTTGGATATGAATTCAATAGCTTCATGCATTTTTTTTCTATTTCATTATTTTTGTACCTCCATATTTAAAGTGGATGGATCTACATTACATACATTAAGATATGTTGATCCAGATATCCAAAATTTTAGATTAACTCACAGAGCTATAGAAAATGGAAACTGATCTGTTTACGAAAGCGACTAAATTTTCACTTCTTCACTTTAATCTTTATTCTTCACTTTAAATATACCTTGTGTAACTATGCTTGTACTTTGGTGATTAGAAAATGGATTTCCTTCTGCCTGTAACACAACCATTACAGTTGCGTGTCCAACTTTAATACTTGTATATTTTTGATATTAAAAATGTGGGAATGTATGTTGCAGAATGCAGTGTAGGAATTCTACATCACATTGCTGTGTTGCACTTGTCAGCAAGCAGTCATTGTCATGCACAAGCTGCGGACACAGAGTAATTTAGCATTGCCTTTTATGGTGATTTACAAAAGGCTTTTCCATTAAATACCAAAGGTAGTCTGCCACATTCTGTAATATCTTCTGTGCTTTGCGCTGCAATTCCAAGAAATTACCTGTCAGTCACTCAGTATGAATGGTACTGTAAAGTCTCTCCTTTGACTTCTGAAAAGCATTTTGTGCAACAGAACCAACTACCCAGTTCTTCTTTGGTTTCTTTCACTCAATGAGAAAGATAGCTGCTTCATGTCCTTTGCATCAAAGGATTTCCCCCACTACTTACACCACAAAGCTGCAATTGTTCTTGACGAAAATGTAGATTGAATCACTGTCATACTATACTGATATGTGGATGTAATGAGTTTATCAAAATGTATGTGATGGGAAATGAAACAAAAAACAATGTCAGGGTTTATTGTGTTTGCAAAAGGGGGAAAATTTGCTATGCAGTGCAATTTCTGCCATTTCAAAGCTATCTTTGTGATCTGTTGGTCAAGTTGGAGTCAGTTCAACTTAAGCGGTCTCCATCGTGGTCCACATCATTACACTGTTTGATCTCACCCCCAAATACAGCGGCACAGTGTCTCCTGACATGTACCGTACTGGGAACTGAGGCTTTCACAACAAACAGGTGATTAGCATCGGAGGGGAAACAAATGGCCGACCCGATTCGGAACCAGCGCCGCTGCCTTATGGGGAAGATTACTGGCAGGTGGGGCCAATTGGTGAACAATGGCCCAGTCCAGGGTTTGAAGGGCAGATGATTGCTGACAGATGAGAGCCTCCGAGTCCAAGAAGAAAGCAATCAGGTGGGAGAGGAGAACAGGAATGTGGGGGGTCAATGGGAGGAGGGCAGCGCCATTGCTACCAGGCAGATGAAAGTCTGGCATGATGTCAGCCTGACTCAGCGTACACATCCACACTTACTGCGGCCTTAAGCTAGGCTGATGTAATGCCCCCCCTCCCTATGTGGGCTGGGTTATGTTTCGCCGTGGGGGGTGGAAGGGTCACAAGGAGCAACTGAACTAGATAACTGTAGATGGGCGCCACCAGAAGCAGCCTAGCTTAACAACTAAGCATGCTATCATGTGATGCCTTCTTTTATAGCATCCTTGTGGTGGTTCTTCAACATGTGTCTGTTTGCTGGTTATTTACTTTTATCATTGTTTTTTTCTCTTTTATTCACTTTTGTCAGCCAGTAAACTTGCGAAAAGTACTACGTCAAACTTCTTTATCTGATTTCTGCTGCTGAGCACAAATCGATCAATGTATGTTGTTGTTGAGGGCTTGTTGTTTCAGTCATTATTGGTCACTTCTGATCACCAGCAGCTGTGGAGCGATTTGTAAATTCATAAAACATGTCTCTTTTTACAAATTGTAATTATTCATTTACTCAGTTTACCCAGTTACTATTAAATAAACAAATCCACTGTATTTTTTTCAACATGTAATTTCATTCATCATCAGAAAAAAAATTTAACATTTTGACCATCATGAAAAACAACACTGCAGTGCAGTCAAAGCTAATGGCTTTTTTAGGCAGACTTATGCTGGATAATGTCTAATACTTGAATAAAAACAAAGCGCAAATGTAGAGATAATGAAAATGATCGCAACATGTAAGGGAGGACAGCACCCTCCATGTAACAAGGATACTTTGTTATTCTTAACTCTGCTGCTGCTGTTGGATGTTGTTCAACCACATGGGAAATCAAACGTCACCAAGACTTAAGACTGAATAATTACGCTCTGCCGGCCTGTTCATAAGTACCACACACACATTTTGTTAAATGCTTGCTTACTCCAGAATCATGTCATCATCAAAAATGAATTACAGGGGCCGCACAGTGAGACTGTTCCTCATATTCTTTTAGAAAAACTGAAACTGAACTACACAGACATGGCGACCTGCAGCTATATGCTGCCTGTGTGTAATAATAGGCCCTTGAACTACATAAACTTAGGTTTCAGAAAATGGATTGATAAAATCACGAGATGTATGTTTAATTGCCTAACTTTGCATTTCACAATTACAAATCAGTCTTTAAAAGAAATATTTCCTGGAAATGTCAGTGTGTCACAAATTCCAATCCATCCACCTGTTTTATGCACATTTTCTAAATTTATGCAAAGCTGGAAATAGTAAGATATTTTAACCAAACTTAAAATATTGCAAAAAAAAGTTTCTACCCTTAACTGAGGTGGAACAGTTGGTGTTGGTGTGGTTTCAGCTCCGCCAAAGAGAATAAAAATAGCCGCTGACGAAAACATGAGATCTGTGTGGAGTGATGAGGAGACGTAAGGTTCCTCAAATGAATACATAAAACAAACACAAATGCCATATTTCCACCACATTTTCCATCATTCGAGATTTGACTGATGCTATTTTTGACTGCACCCGCTTCTCCGCGCTCAACTGGAGAATTAGTGCCACCAACTGTTTAACAGTAGCAGTAGTAACAGTAGTGGATAGAAACGCACATTCATTCACATTATGAACTTTTGGTGAGAATTTGCACCTAATTTGTACAAAAACCTGCCAAATCGGTCAAGATTAAGAGCACCAAGGCCAGCCTTGTAAATATTTGATTTAGAAACTCATTTTGAAATTTGAGAAGAACTCCACTCACTGCGCATGTATGATGTCGAGTCAACAATTACATAAAGGAGCTTTAGGGAATTACAACATAGTAGAAAACACAATTACATATTGAGATGCAGCTATAATTAAACATTTCCAAGGGAGTGGCGGTACACCTGGAATGCCTCCCAAGTGGAAGTAATGTTGAGAGCCTCATCAGCATGGTGCCATAATGATTTTAACACTGGGCTTTATTCCGGCTGTTACCATAGCAGAGTCTGGATCCATACAGCTGGCAATTACTTTAGAGACAGGGACAGACCAGAATAGATAGAGTGGGACAGAGAGAGAGAAAGAAAGAGAGACCCTTAGATAGAGGATGCAAGACGAAGAAGAGAGCAGGACACCCACACAGAGTCCAACCAACCTTCAGGTGTTAACATATGTATTGCCACCAAGGCTGGAAACAGTAATGACCATACCCTCTTCAAGAAGATGTTCTTTAACTTGTGAATATATTCATATCAAAGTATATTGTTGTCTATGACATTTAAAAGCTAGTGAGTTAAAATTTTAATAAAGAGAGCATTATTATGCTTTTTATTTTGTATTTTCAGTTTAAAACTGATGACGTAAACATAGCCCACATTTTATAAAATAAAAAATATAAAATAACTACACATTCGCTTTATTTTTATCATTAAAAATATCAACTAAAACTGAGTTGCTGAATGATATTGCCTCTATGTCAACCCATTTTTTAAAATTATTTTGATGTGACAACACTATTCAGTTATAATTCTGCAATGGTCCCTATTAGGGACCATTAGGCATAACATAAATACACCATAAACAACTATTCCAGATGGAAAAAAATAATTTGAATGATTTTGAAAACATAATATTAAAAACACACCAAAATTGTAAATTTACACAAACCTTGCCTATTTACAGAAATAAAAGTAATTGTTAACATTTAGCAAATTATTTTGCGCCATTGTGTCATGCCAGGAATGGATGAACTCATTTAAGGTATGCCACCATAAACATCTGCTGCCATTTCAAGCTTTTCTCTGTCAGACAAACATCCATCGTTGCACAAATGACCTGGCTCTTCATTTTCCCATGATGCCACTCTGGTCTTTTACATAATTAAAAATTCCCACATAATGACCTCATCAACAGATCAACACCAAAAATGTGTATGTGTGGTAATGTTACAGCGAGGTTACTACACAAAAATAGTGACATATAGTGAAGTATAACCCACTTCCCTCCACCATTTCCTTCGGCGCCACCACTTTCATTTATCAAAAAACCAAAAGATGTCCAACGGCAATAATTTCAGAGATTGACATAAATTTATTTTTAGAACATGATTATGGCAGTTGCTAGACATTTTCCACCAAGCAAAGGGGGTCTGCACTTTGCAAAATGTTTCTTTTTCTTTGTGCAAAAATGTGACCATATTCCTACTGCCTTGCACAGGACTCGCTGGCCCTGCTGTTCTGTAGCTGAGCAACATGCAAACACACAAAGCTTCATTTGTAAAGCAGACGGTTCGGTTATATGATACCCTTCCACTTTAGTCATGGTCTGGGTTGCTGGTTTTCTTATCCATGGCAGCAGGGCAAAAATGGAAAGTATGAATTCAATTTATTGTATTTTTCAGCTTTTCTGTATCCCAAAATAACTTTCCACTTCCTGTGCCACGATATATTTTTAGCATTTTAAAAAGAAGTTGCATTTAAATTAAATATCCCCCTTTTCAGCTGAAATTGAATGCATGTGGACATGCTATAGAATTGTGTCAACCCTGTTCAGTATCCTGAGGTGACTCCTGAGTGTGATTGGCTGAGGAAAGTGTTTGGACGGGTTTAAGTGAGTGTGCTACATGACTTGGGCAGTGTGTATGCTTGTGTGAATTAAGCATAGTGGTTTCTTTTATCAGCTGTTAATCAAATGTTATCAGCTGTACCACAATACCATCTTCTTTTGATGTCTTTGTTTCAGTTTTTGCTGCTCATGTTGCTCTTTTTTGTCTTTTGGGTCATGATCATTCATCACGCATTATACTACAGTCACTGTTGCTGTTGTCTGTAACATAAAATGCATGTATCCTTTGCTCTGAATCTAGCTGAACCTCCAAAATTTACCTAGCAGGTCCAAATGAATTTGTCAGGGGTTTTACATCAGCAGTGTTTTCACATTTGCCTCTGTCAGACTGACACACTGAGTGAGTTTAAAGGGACTTAGTCAACAATCAGTGTGTCAGTGTGTGTTTAAATTGTACAGTTACCCTCCTTAGATGGTTAAATGCAGGTCAGACACATATGGGAAACAGGCGTTTCTAGTTATAATGGTGATTTAATTTAATGTTACTAACTTAATCAACATGCTTTAAACAAGAGGAAGATATGCACCAGTACGAAATCAGTGCACTACAGCATGCCACAGTAATTCTATGTGATTTTACAGACATGTTAAAGGAATTAAGCTTAAACTGTTCAGTGTAAACCAGCATCATGCTTACCTATGTATTTATTGTTTTCTGGTCAATACACAACCAAATTGACCATACAGGTATGAAAGTTGTTCAATATTAAATAATCGTATCATAATTTAACAAAATCAAACATATTCCTGCCTGGGTGAATGAAAGACTACGGTCATTTGTCATTGTCGGTCATTTTGTGAGTGTCAAATAAAATGATTTTGGACATTGAACACATATTACTACATTCTTTATGTTCATTGCTCATTGATGTTATTCCATAAATTGATCTTTTAAACAGTCACTCATCTATTTTTCACATCTGTCCTTACGGCCTTTTGTCAAACCTATTGTTTACACCTGCACACCCTCGCTGAAAACAAACCATGGATGAAGTGTTCAATCTTTTGCTGTAATCATAATTTGGTAACTTTTATGGCCTATTGGATCCATTCATTTTAAGGCAAATAAATAATGATTTTGTTTGGTCATTATAAGTAGCCTTATTAGCAATCTTTTTCCCACAATTAAAAAAACATGCCTCTAAAGCAAGGGCAGATTTATTTTACTATCACACTAATTGCAAGCTAAATCAATACAGTATAAAACAGAATAATTAAGATGTTACACATCATTATTACAGTATATGTCAAGATGTTTGTAGGTCGTACACATTATCCAACAGGCCGTGCACTCACGGCGCCGTTTGATCTTCTGAGAAAAGGAAACATTACCTCAGCCATTCACGAGAAATAATACAGACTCTGGTCTGTTGTTTACATTTGATTTTTCACTGAAAAGGTGAAGAAAAGAGAGAGAGAGATTGTGGTTGAAAAAAAAATGTGGAAGGAGGCTCAGATGAACTAATATTTCAGTAAATGTAAAATCAGCTGGGTTTATTTTAAAGCAGCCCTCTATTTTTATAGTAATTTGTGCTGCTCATTTCATAATGTTAGTCTTGGACCTGGCTTGGTGAGAGTGCGGAGCCGCATTAGATTAGCCATCTGCACAGTGTAAACACAGACCTATTCTGCTAAGAAAAGAAGTACAGGGATGAGATGCTAGTGCTATCTTGTTTAAGTCACATGTAGGTCCAGTATTACTTAGGCTTTACCTTCACACTTCATACTGAGCCGTGTAAATTGGAAAGATAGAATCCCATGCACCACTATGATTGACTATAATTAAATCATGCATGCGTACCTATGGGCAGTCGATGGCTCAGCCACATCAAAACAGTGTGAACGTTCACTGCGCAGAGAGAAGCTGGACCTGATGAGCACATGGCAAGGGCGTTGTCCATTAAAGAAAACCCCTGAGTTTTCTCAGAGCTTTCTGGGTTTGTAGAGCTGCTTTTTAGGTGGTCCTGCGGAAAGTCAGGCACCGGAGGGCTCTCGGGGTCTGTACAGTGTTGAACTTTTTTCCCCCAGTGTATAGGCTAAATGTTATTTTTCTCTCCTTTCGCTCCCTCCCTATTCAACTTGTTTTCTCTCGCAGTTGCCTTAATGAGACATCAAAGGCCGAGGAGCCACAGCTGTGATTTGGTGTTGTGTGAAATCACTGGACTGGAGCACCTCATGTGTGCCAGCGCTGGGTGAAACATGCATGTTAGTACTGAGTTCGTAGCTATAGTAAAATGAGAGAGACTGTGTGGTTTCAGTTTAACACTGTTGCTGTGATGTAATAGAAAACTGGTGCAAGTAAACTTATTTTATACTACACGTGAGGTCAGATTAGGGTACAAACACCCAGAAATGGGTGACTTGTGACAGGGTAACCGTGAGTTCAACGAAGGTTCTTGATTTTATTTTTTCATTGCTTTGTGAAAGTGCCATTGAGAAAGGCCGAGTAGTCTGTCTTGACCAGAGCCTCAGAAGCCCCAAGCGCAAAATGTGTATGTACAACTGGATGAGACAGTTATCATTAATGTAGAAGAAACTGTATTGCAGTCGCTCGTACTCTCTCATGTAACGTGAGATGAGAGAGCGGTCCTGAAAAATCTCTTCATTTCCTCCTTTCTTCCTCTCACACTTGGGAAACTTTGAAGTCTGAGTCCATCTTGCTGACACAACGTCCTTTCCAGCCAGGAAAGGGAGGGTTTTCATTGTCTCTCAGATCATATGTAAAGTTCAATGCCTGCTTTTTTAAGTTTTTTTATTCTGACCTATATTTTGCAGTTAAATAATAATAAAAAAAAACAATATCTGATTTATAAGGTTAAGAAAATCATACTGACAAAGGTTTGATGTGCAAAAGCCAGCTCAATTCAAAGGCTATCTCATAGTATCAGCGGATAGTGAACTGGTGGAGGTAGCACTGAATAGATTATGCTAAACTTTCTTTTAGCGGTTTTTCAGATTTCAAAATAATTTAATCCAACATTCCACATTTAATCCACATTCACTTTATCCATACCATTTTTATTAAAAGCTGGTTTGTTAAGAGCATTGTAAGCTTTTAAATATTTGACTTAATGGAGCAACGAGGAGTTCCTGAATGCAGCATTATGTTTTTGCTCACAGTAAGGCTGGACCACCTAACTTTCTCCATGAGATGAGGCATCTTGCCTGGTATCGTCAGATAACTGATAGTTTAACACTGTCAGAATTATTCATGTCAAACTGAAACAGAAACATTCGCAGAGGGTCCGGAAATAATGACCTTTGGAGGCTCACGCGCACAGCATGTGAAGTCATTAATTAAAGCTCTTGTCACTGGGACATGACTCTTAATACGAGCAGGAAAGTGAGCAAAAGTGTTTTTGTGTTATTATTATATCTTATATATCATTTTACAGAGCAGTGATTACATATTTAATAGGATTTAATTTTACATCATAACATATCATATTATTTTTTCTAGACAGATATTCATACAGATATTTGTATTGAGTCAATAAATTGGTGAGCAGTTACCAGAAGAGTAGACTACATACGCTTTCTCTGCTCCTAATGTTATTACAGAGGAATCTGATTATTTCATTTTGCGTAGTAAACAAATTCCAGACATTGTTACAGATTTGCTCTGTCATGTTTCTCCTTGACTGCACTTTCCCCCTAAACGGGTTAAGTCACTCTATTTGTTTGTGTCGATAGATCATCTTAATGCTGTGTTTCTACACTGCAGGAGTGAGTCACAGGCGCTAATTTGGATTCACTCCTTCCAACAGCTCCCCATGAGCTCATTCCTAACTTTGCTAAATAGAAATGTTTGTTGTAAATAGCCTCTGAATATTTCCAGCATTGGGATGTGTTGAAACGAGCCCATCAGCGATTGTTGTGCTTGATACCCTAACGAGAGGACTTCGATCCAGGGGTTTGCTTAGTGACACAAACAGAGAAGATGTTTCGGGTTGCCCAGTAAACTACTTTTTAGTCTCTTTTGTGGATAGCAACAGTAACGTGAAACGGTCGTCTTGGTAGAGATGCTATATGCTGTTTGTATTTGCACTGTGATGATCTCAAGTGAAGAAACTGCATAATTACTGCTACAAAGTTAAATAATGATAAGTGATAATAAATATTAAATGTTTGCACCACATGTAATCTAACATAGTAACTGAGAGAGAGATGATACTGTAGATGACCAAAGCCATTGGTTTACATACTGCCAAATTTACTGGTGATCAAATGAATCCCTGCTCTGCATTTGTACATTAAAATAAAATAAAACTAAAATTCAATGCATTCAATGTAGTATTTCCAAACGTTTATGTTTCAGTATGAAGATATTATTTTAACAACTCATGCATCTTACTACAAAGATATTTTTCAAGTCAGTATCTGATAATGCCCTAGAGGCCCATTATATACAACTGGTGTTTTTCTACCTTCCACTGTCTTCTCTTTTTTATGGTGGTCCCTATTATATTTGCCCACTGTGAATGATTTATCCTCTCCTGAGGAATTTACATCTGATCACAATCTATTGACGACTCTGTTTTTCCCTACTGTGTCTCACCAAAGCAAAATGGCACATAAGTACACTGAGCAGCAGGGAAGTCCTCAGTGGGAGTGAAGAAAAGGAGGGCAATAAGAAATTAAAAGAGAAAAGGATAGAAGGATGGTGTCACATAGCCATGGGGATCCGTGGAGAGGCTTTCTTCCACCATAGAAGCTGAATAATGACCTCAGCTGGTTCTTTTCATCACTAAATTACAGCCATTAACTTCAGATTAATCATCATCATGCCTTTCACTGAGAGGGAGACCATGTTGGATGAAAATTAGCACAATGTCCTTTTGAGGTTGATAAAACCCTTGTAGTTTGTGGCACAGGTTGTGTGTAGGTTGTCTTTTTAGGTTTGACCTTCTAAAAGTTCTTCCCTCCTTTATCTTGTGCTATTTTGACAAATATTAAGCTACATTTAACTGACAATGGATAGATACAGATAGCTGCTAAAACAAAGTAGCAGCTTCTACTAGCCGGAATATGAAAAGTGACAATTAGAAAAGTTTTTCACTAATGTCAGCCTCTAGTTTAAATGTTCAGTTCTTAAATCATGGCCTGTTGCACCCCAACAATCCCAATTCATTCATCTTGACTGCCAGTGGTATCCTTTAAAATATGAATTTCCTCTCAACACACGACCAGTTAAGGATGACAAAATCAAACCTGTTTGAGTCAACGTAGGCAACCTCCTAAAGGAGTTTTCTTCTTGCATACTAATGTAGATTAATTAAGCTATTAGCTTATCTAAGCAATGACAATAAATGATATTTATATAAGTACCTTCATACCCGGTCAGTTAAGGCTGCATTGTCTACACAATGCTTTATTTCTTGCAAGCAGACAATATTTTTTCCAAGGAGGATGTCTTCATCAGGTGGCCCAGATAGAAATCCACTTCAAAAAAGGGATTTTTAGCCGCAGTTTGGCAGGCGATGAGGGAAAAGGGGCAAGTTATGTATGCTGAAGTGCTGAAGAAAAGCAATAGCACAATCAAAGAGAAAAGTGTGCAAGAGCTAAAGGCTGTATGACGGAGACAACTGCATCAAAAGGAGCTCCTCTTACCATCATAGGCTTGGCAATAAAGTCACATGATGCACAGGTGCATTCCAAGTCGCCTTTCTTTGAAAACCCCATCCATGTGAATTAGCTTCACTTCAGATTTAATGACATAAACATGAGGGTAACATTAGTCACTTACCGAAAGGGACTCCCTCGTTCCAAAAGAGGAGCACAGGTGAAAAGGAGCATTCACAATTAGCCACTGAAAAGCCATGTGCATCATAATTTCTCATACTTTTTTATCTTAATCTAATATGATTAGACTCACAATTTTACGTTGAGCTGTACACAACCTCAGGCAACCTCTAATGCAAACCTGGTATGAAAACACTGAGCCCCTTTTGGGCCTTATACACCTGTCAACTGCATTACATTATATCTGAGCAGACATGAAATGTTGCATCAAAAAAGACGCTGTCTTTTTCTCCAAACTCAGGGTGCTTTCACTAATCACTGCATATGCAGGACAAACGATCTGATGATGTGAGAGATGTCTCTGCCAACCCACGCAAAACTCTAGGTGTGTACACTGGGATCTGTTACGCACCACCCGTGAACCCCAGATGCACAAACACAGAAACAGTAATGTGATCCGCCATCTTTTCCCCACTAGGCAGATTTATGCACATAAATCATTTCCTACGCTGTGTTTTGGGGGATTTATAGCAATAATAGGCCATCGCTGCCATTCCCATCCTGTTCCCTCCCTGGGAAAAAACCTCACAGGTCTTAACTTTTGGTCACATTGGGTTTTCTGTTGCAACGTTACCTTTTTCTAACCTCACGGCCCCTAAACCTAATCATGTGTTTCCATGGAGTTACCTGCTCAATCTAATCTCAGAGAGCTTTGAAACAGTGGCAGGCCGGTGCTAACAATATTTTGGAACATGTCCACATGACCCCTTTCTGCTGTTTGATCGTGTTGGTTTTACTGGGAGGGTCCTCTGGTAAAACATGGAGTCTGCTTGTACAATAATATCACCACTGTCAAGTTTTAATGCATGTCTTGATTGCGTGTGTCATTTGCCGCTGTGAACTTCATTATTGTTTTGTCTATAGCTGAGGTACTTTACGTAACATGTAATGTGGCAGAGTCAGTGTCCGATTTGTGTTAAGTTTTTGAAGATTTTCAGTCAGATCATTACATGGCAACTTTGTGCTCATCTAACATACACCAATTGTAGTATATATGCCAGTTACGAGAATCAGACACCTTGATTTGATGGGCCTGTTACTGTGACGCACAGCTGAGTCTATGATGGTGGTCTGCTGGCGCTCTAGCCAGCCATGTTGTATATTCCCGACTTGTTTAAGACGTCACACTCAGATTTCGTGCTTGACAGCAAGACTTTCACAAAAACAGTGAACAGTAACTGCCTGTGCAACCTAAACAGCGGTTTAAACCTTCTCATTTGTACATTAACAATCCACTACTCTGTCAGATCTCAACGACATGTTAACCCTCCGCAAAGCAGACGCTCAAAACATTTTAATTTGCAAATGCCACTGAACACCTCACCACATGCAGAAGTGTTTATTTCCAATGTGCTCACTAAGTTGGAACACCTCTCCAGATCCTGTAGCTAAAGATTAGAACAAACTGTACAGACACCCCAAGAGAAACTGAAGAGGTAACATTTATTTGGTGAACCTTAAGTGTTGAGAGACAGTCGAGTCCAGTTGTGATGCATTGGTTAGAGCTGGCCTAGACCCACTCACCTGTGGTGTTAGTCAGGACAGATTTCCCGTCCAAAACTTTTCAAACCTACCTCCAGCCATCCACAACTTGGCATTTAGGTGATACTCTTATCCAATAAGTCTCCAGGTGAATAGGTTGCTCGGACAACTCGTGGCTGTTGATGGACTCGTTGAAATTAGTAGAGAGTGGAATTGAACCCCTAGGCATCGGGCCACCCCCACAGCCTGACACAGGGAAGGCACAGTTGTCTAAGCGATAAATGTGGTGAATAGTAATGGGGGATAACATCATCCTCAAGCGGTGAAGCCCATCAGGGCTCACTCCTCTTTATGACCATCATAAATGGATACTGCATACTCATTTCCCATGAAGCACCTGCATAACAGGTTTTGTGGAGCTGTGTGAGTTTAATATCAGATAGCATTTTTTCCTTTTTTCCCCCCACAGGAAGGTTTTTGCTGAGCACATTTATTTTCTCTGCACATTAATGTAGTACTGCAGGAGTTTAAGCACTTAGATCCTGGGAACCTCTGAAGTGAGGCGAAAAGAACTGTTATTGTTCACTTTACCATGTGCCACTTTAACTCAGCTGGATTGTCCAAGTCATTGTGGAAACCCAGTTTTTTAACCATTGAAAGAGAACTACCATCTTTGCTTACTGAAAATACAACATCACTGTTTTTAATGATGTAACAGAAGACAGCACACTGAGTGAGGCAAGACAAGTATTTTAAAGAATTTCCAGGGTGGCTATCCTCTCCAACACTTATCTGCTTCCTGTGACTTCTGCATTTTTGCACGATGTTTCCAGGATGCAAAGTGGAGACACACAGGATGTGCTGGTCAGCATCTTGTTCAAGTACTTAGACTATTGCTGCTGCTGTAATTAGCTAGAGTTAGATTTAGATTTAGTTAGATTAGCGTTTCAGAACATCTAGCAATCTAAAACAAAGAACCTCAACATATGAAAACAGACATTCAAAGGATGTAAATGGGTACAAATAAAGTGTTTTTATGAATACATCTGGAAAACCTCTTACTACAAAAAGAAGTTCTGGGTTTTGATATTTGTGAAGTTGTGTGGAGTGGCTGACAGTCAACTGCAGACGAGAGAGCTGTGGAAATGTCTCAAGAGAGTAGTGCTAGTTTAAGTCAGTGACACAGCTGGTGCTCATGAACTAATCACACTCTTCTTGGATGCAGTTGGCTGCTCGACCTGAGAGACTGACACACAAGGAGGAGAGACAAGCATGTCCTCTGTCGGATTTGGTTATATTGTGTATTGATGTTGAAAAGTGTGTGAGCAGCAGGCAAGGACATTTTTTGTACACAGGCGATTGTAGATGTGGTTGTGAGGTTGTGAGGAGACTCATAGGAGCGGGGAGACCTGCCACAGCATGTTTAGTTTTATTTGAGGAGATGAGAGTCAGTGAAAATGGATGATGGTGGGATATTTAATAAACAGCTAACACAGGACAAAGGTGGTATTTGTGCACAATACATCATTGTATTTCAGAGAAGCATAAATGTGTTAAGAGGCATAAATCTTTAAACTCCATATTGGTATTACTAAATAATTCTGAAAGTACTGCTGGATTTGTGCCCAGCTCAAGAGCATGAAATTGCTTTTAACTGGAAGTTCTGAGGTACTGATTGCAATTTATCACAAGACTTTTTTACTAATCAAATTCTTGGGATGGGCTTACTTAAGAATAACTAAAAGTGTGATTAGGATGACTAAGTATATTTGAAACAATTTTTTATATTTCACGTAATCCTTTTATGATCATGTTTCTCATTTTATTCATGGTAGATATAAGACTAGAACTGTATTTCATTCATTTGTTCATTTATTACTTTTCTTTTAAATAAGAAATCAATACTCCTATTCCTCTAATAAATCAAATTTTGCTGAATAATGAAGCGATGAAAGCAGGATTAAGGAATAAAAAGTACCACTGATGTGTGTTTCTGTTGTCAGAGTTGCAGATGGTGATAATGATGATGACCTGCACATGTTTTTCCTTGACACCCTGAGTAATCTAAAATGCCACTGAGACCTTTTTTTGAGATAATCCATTAAACTAAACTAGTCCAGGAAAAATGTTTTTTCACCTAGACTGTTTTTCTCTCCACAATGAAACAGATTAGACATTGCTGTGCCCTTCTGAAGTGAGGAGCCATCGCCAAAGTAGTTGGAGAGGTATTTTGGTTCAGCCACTCAATGACATCATTGAGGAGTGCACCCTCGTTAGCAAGAGGGAGGGAGAGCAATTAGCCAGTGCAATTAACCTTTAAAAGGCTGCCTAACTGGAATGAGCGAGGATGAATAATAGTCAAGTCCCCAGTATAAATCCAAGGCATTACCATCCAGAGACCCCCCCTCTAGAGACTGCTGAGGTAAATGGCTGCAAGGGCACGTGGTGAGTCAGGGATAGGAGCGATTGCAACTCACACACACCTTAGTAGGAAACTTTATATTAAAAAGTGTCAGATGAACCTCCTACCTTTTGCACCAATTTGTAGGCGAGATTGGCAGAAGATTCAGGAAAGGTGTTTCCCACAGGGAACATACATCACTCCCACGATGCTTTGCACTGACAAACAGGACAGTGTGATGCCGTCACAGTGACGTCTGAGAGGGCTGCTGGTGTGAGAGCAGAGCATGTGTGTGTTTGCGTATGATAAGGGTCAGTGTGCATTTTGGGTCATTGTTGCCCAGGCATTAACCTCCCACCACCAACGCATCAGCTGCTGCCACCCACCTTCTTAATTACCAAAGGACAAAGGATGGCTGCTCCGCTTGTGCGATGACAATACCCGAGTTTACAAGCTGGGGGGGCATGTTTCCCTATTTTTCAGTTTAAGATAAATTTTGAAAATCAAAACACATGTCGTAGCAAAAAGCTTTGATTGTTTAACCTTTTTTTGTTCATAGCTTTAGGGACACTGGCACACAATCAGCAGCTCTTTGGCCTTTTCTTGAAAGTTTCCTCTGTAGTTTGGATGACTGGAAGCTGAGTTCTGAGTTGTACTCATCACAAGAGGACTGCATTAACTGAAAAAAGTAGACTAAACAATGTCTTACTTGCAGCAGTAAACACAACAACTCTTAAAAAATGAGTTTTAACCCATCTACTACTTCTAAAAATAGATTCTTATTTTGGTAAAAACCAAAGATGATGAGCCTTGGAGTGTGTGTGTGTGTGTGTGCACGTGTGTATAAGGGAATGTGAGTGTATCATTGAGATAAAAAGAAATGTCAGAAATTCCAGATACTTTAATATCTTTCTATTATTTCTAGTTTTTTTGTGCGTAATTGTATACGCGCTTACTGCTGGAAAAAGTGAATTCACTTTATGAAGGAATCAGTGATGCATATTTAAATGTTCATGCATGTATATTGCCAGACAACTGCTACATTCCCTTAACAGAATGACCAGAAATGATTACTGCAGCCCAATCACGCCACTGTGTGAGGAGGTGTGAAGGAAAGAACAATAACTCTAATTATCCCTGCTGATTGGTTTTGCATGCGTTGGCATCCATCTAGTCAATCTATTGTTCCTATTTGTGGGCAGGCTGGCTGCAGAACACCCAAAAGTCTATTTATAACTATGACGAAATGCAAATGACCCATACCAAAGAGCTTCCATTTGACTTTCCCCACTGACACCTTGACTAAGTAGCACATGAAACATCCCTGCTGAAATATCACACACACGTTTGTAGCCACACAAAGTTTTATGGTGTGTTGACTGAAACCTGGAGCGTGTCCTCAGATGTCATGCTGGACTGTATTTCACCCTGTAAAGGGCATAAACAGTTTTTCCTCGAGCAAGTGTAAGTGTTTAACAGTTACGCTGCTGCAGCCAAGTTCCTGGTTTGGTTTAATGACTTTTGGATGGCGTGACTACGTTTTTTGGACGCTGTGGAGGTGTGAATTACTGATTGAAACATCCATTTGCTTCCATTGGATGATGGTGATGCTCAAAGTTGATAGAGATGGGCATAAATATCTTGATGTAATGGGTCGCTCATAAACACCATGAACATCGAGTATGATGATTTTTATTTTTAATTGAAGGTACTGCTAATACAAACCGGTGCCAGTCAACACGTCTTCTCAAAAGAAGGCAAGGGCATGAGCTGCATAAAAGGACAATCAAAAGAAAAGTTTTTCACCATCTTCAACAGCACTGTTCATTGTTACTATAATATGTACATGCTTGTGAGCTACGTGAGTGTGTGCATGGGTGTTTTTGTGTCTGTGTGTGTCCATGTCTGACTTGTTTTTGAGTAACCCAAACTAGATTTTTTTTGGTCTCTTAATCAACTTTAAGCGCTCCTCGTCAAACCTGTTTTCAGAATTGCCAGCTCAGCCAGAAGAGATGGAGGATAACGCACGTACCATAATCTTATCAGAAATACCCTAATCTCTTCTGCAGTGTTAAAGCAACAATTACAGACGATATCGAAAGTGTTTGATTTCCTGCCAGTTAGTATGAAATCATGGCAGAAGCAAGTGTATCTCTACGGACAGAAAACAGAAGATGAGATAGCACTGAGGTCCCGTGGCCACACACAAAAACAAACACACTTGTCAGTATTGTCATAAATAATACATTTAATAAATAGTAAATATTGATAAAAGTAGAAATTTATTTACGTGTATGTACACACACACACGCCAAATGACAAGAACACCTCAGACTTTATACCACAAGTGGCGGCAGGTAGAACTTCACTGACTCACATTAGTGGATGATTTTTGAGGGGGTTCATGTTTTGAAGTCTGCTTCAAACAGATGTAAGCTATTATGGCACAACTGGTACACTGATTACTCCACAATGCGTGCGCACACACACGGAAGGTAAGAGTATCCTTAGCTTGTGACTGTAGGGCAACGGTTCATTTGGCGCCACATAGGAACTTCTTCTGCATACAAAGTCTGGAAAACTACTGTAATATTACTTTTACAATTTCAAACCAAAAAAAGGTAACAAGACGATTGACATCACTGCAATTCAGACCATTCAGTTGTGCCAAGTCACACCCAGGGTGGATAGGCTGGCTCCTGGCTGTGTATTTAGAGGTGTTCAGTTTTGGCAGTGAAGCTCTTCACTGCCTTAGAGCAGCACTTTTGTCAGGTAAGCTGTGATACTGTGGTACTTTATTTCCTCTTCAAAAGCTTATTAAAAGACTGCCAAAGCCTCAGAAACAATCATAATCTGATAACTCTATGAGAAATAATAGGCTGCTGAGCTATTAGTCTTATAAACTTGTATGGGCTTATTGTATTGTTTTGCCTGTTTTGTATGGAATGTGACAGCTTGGACCCGAGACAGACTGAAAGTACAACTGAACTGAAGATAACCTGAATCAGCACTGAACCTTACGACAGATGATGCACGTTATGATGTTATGATCTTGTTGAGCTACCTGTCAAATGAGAAATCAATACAAGTGAGATCACTTCACGTTAAGACAACCATCAAAACTGGATTCAAAGGCAGATTTCAAACTAGTGTCAACTATTCAGTCATCAAGAGAAAGTTCATAATTTGTTTACTTTATTGAGTCCTTTGTTTCTGTCTGCATGCTTTAGATGTTTCCCAGCTCCAACACACCTGATGCAAATGAATGGGTTGTTATCAGGCTTCTGCAGAGACTGACAACAAGCTCAACATTTAAACCAGGTGTTTCAGAAGATGCTGGACCTGGGCGAGATGAGGACTGGGAAACACTGATCTAAACAACTGTAATTACTATCTGTAATTAATTTGCACAAAGGTGACCATGCCATTAATGCTGGACCTCAGATGACTACTGCACACCGAATCGTAGGCCTGTCAGATTTTGTTTTATTTGAATGAACAGGACCTACTTGCGTAGTTATTTTGTTTTGTGAAAAAAACACAAATTGTTTTCAAATTGATGGTAAAACAAATATCAATATCAAATCAAACAAATAGGAGTATTATACTTCAGCTGATTTTGTGATTTATATTTGCACTTTGATATAGACTGCTATAGTACGAAACTAGACCATTGCAGTTTAAAACCAGTGTGATTAGCTGCACCATCCAATCAGTAAAAATCCTCCAACAGAGTGGTGTGTTGCTCCAGTAACTTCCACAAAGCCTCATCAGAAGCATGTTCTCTGTGCATCTGGTATATCTTATGTTCTGATGTAGGTCTTTCTGTCAGAAATCTGAGACAATAACACAAGTGTACAGTCGTTTTGATCTTTTTTCATCAATATTTATTTTTTTAAAAACCCTGAATATGTGGAGAAAATGTGACAAACAAGCAAATCCAAATACTTATGCCAGAATTCTCCATTGACATGGGGCTTGTTAGTTTTGACTTTTAAGCAATCAGCATCGGTTATGGAAATGAAAACTTTCAATTTCACAAATGAAAGGAAACTTTATTCATTTCTCCTCCTCCGCAAGCATTTTGTTTAATGTACCAGATGGCTGATATTTACAGCATAAGAACAACCCTGATAGCCTTAGGTAAACTGCCAGTATTGGAAAAGTATATGAAAATGACCTTTTAAACATCTCTTAGTGGTTGTCTAAACTTTCCGGATTTCATTGTATTTACCCATATGGTGATCCCCAGCCATCTGGCAGCAGATTGGACTAAATCAATCCGCAATCTGCAGTGCCAAAAACAGTGTTTACCACAAGTCTCATAGTGGCATCTTTTTGGAAAACCAAATTCATTTAAAGCCACATTTGTCTCCGACCCTCTGTCATACTACACATTTGTCATTGCGCACATTTTTTTATGAGTACATAAAGTCTATATAATAATCAAATTGTTTCCAGTTAACAATGAGTTTCCTTTCCAAGGATATAAGTGTACTCTATATTTAAATGCTTATTTTAGATTGCCGCTTGAATCTGCTATCTTTAAACAATGCAAGGACAGCATGCTGGTTCAGGAACTGAGAAAAAATATTCACCACGTGGACACACAATAAGCTGATAGAGATCTGTATGAGAGTTTTCTGTCCAAACCATTGTGTCAGCGCCTGTCCTCTTCAAGGATGAATTGACACAGAAGTTCTTTAGGGCTCTAACCTTAAGTGGTTTCCCATGAAAAACGAATCCTAACTTTGGTCTTTGAGATCTACAACTGTTACGTTCTTGGTCTTTGATATGAGAGGTTTGATGTGGCTCCCTGAAAACACTTGAGACGACTGGGTGTTGGTATCATTCTAGTCTGAAAATGGCCAGGGGTTTTGTCACCTGTATGATGTGTTGCACAAGCAGGAGGGTCCGTGTGTGTATATTTGAGTGTGTGTGTGTGTCCTTAGTAGCCTGGCTGCTGGTGATTGAGGGTGAAATCGCTCTGATCTTTGAGGGTGATTGCGGCAAAAGATGAAGAGAGATTGA
This sequence comes from Datnioides undecimradiatus, assembly GCA_008933995.1. Lineage (NCBI taxonomy): Eukaryota > Metazoa > Chordata > Actinopteri > Lobotiformes > Datnioididae > Datnioides > Datnioides undecimradiatus. The sequence continues at coordinate 10,141,876 of WARS01000029.1, read as the reverse complement.
AAGAGGTGCATGGGGATGTAGCTAGCAAGAGTACACCAGTGACCCTTGGCTGAGCTCTCCTACCAAAAACTCACACCAGCGGAAATGGGGGAGGGTGGGAGAGCACTCACAAGACTGCGGCAACACTGAAGAGGGGAAGAGGGCAAGGAGCCACAGGCAGGGGGGAAACAGAAACAGAGGGGAGGGGTGGACAGAGAGAAAACGAAATGGAGTGAGAGAGAGCGATTAGAGGTTCAGGTTAACCAAAACATGACTTAGGCAATTAACTGTCAACAACCCAGTCAAGGTCATCGACAAAGAGCTAAGGAGCAGTTCCTGAAGGCAAAACCACTGCAAATGAATTTAAGCCACTGCATCCGATTGTAGGAGAACAAACATCTTTTCGTATGTTTCAGGTGCCACTTTTGCCTTTTATAAAAATGGCCAAATCTTTGGCAGCAGCCTTGTGAGAGTATTCTGAAAGAGGAAGTATGGAAAGTATTAGATCATGGCCCAGTGTCTCCATATTTCCTCTCAATGGCAGAATGAATGAATTTTCCTTCAGTTCTAAGAACTTCTAGTCCAGTCCTGCAATGATAATCTCAGAGCTCTAAATACACCTGATTTTTCTTACTCAGCTTTTAATTCCTTTAGTTTTCTTTCTTGAACTCATTCAATCACTGTCCCCTTGTGTTGCTGGGGTCCTCAAAAAATGTTATAGTAATGTCAAGATAAAGGTTAATTATAAAACATGATACCTAGCATGCCAGATGTATTAAACTGTGTCATGGCAGATATGGTGCAGTAAGATATATGGATGGTAGTAATGGTATCATATTAATTCTAGATGTTCTCAAAGTAGATTTTTTTCAATGTCAGAGTAATTTGGATGGGAGAGTTTTTGTTTTTATATATTCAGTAAATGCATGATACAATAAAAACATTTATTGCTTTCAGTGAGTTGCATGAGTTACCAACAAATTAGCATATGATGCATATGGCTGCTATTTTACTATAAGAGATTCAACAAACCCTCCACCCCTCGGGGATGTCAATATGTGTTGCAATCATGTTGCACACTTCCATCAGCACGCACTTCTGACAGGACGTGTCATACAGTATTTGCATAATTTGCTCCATGATGGAAGATTTCCAATTTCAGTCTCGAGAAGTGTGTCACTTATTTTGTTGTTTTTTAACCTCTTCAGTTACTTTCATCTTGTGTCAAAGGAGTCAGTTGCATTCAAAGGCAGTGGACAAGTGCTCCTGGAAATCCATCACACACGATGCCATGTGTGACCTGGTTGATGCCACATGAGACTTCAAAAAAGAAAAGATACCAAGATAACATTTCCCCTCTCATGTAGGTTGTTTCACTGGGTCAGCAATAATTGTATTACACCGACAATAACACTGTGGGGGCTCGCAGTCTTGTTGCAGCTGTTTTCTTGAGTGTGCATCACAGCTTCAATCAAACAGCCAAAATCCACCCCCTCTTCAAACTTATCCCAAGTTCCAAACAGCCACTATCACTTCATACAAGCTTCTGGGGCAGACTTGAAGTGGATGACATTGAAAGCAGCCTTCAGTAAGGGAAGTGGATGAACTCCATGTCTTGTATGCCAGGCAGGACTGATTACACTGAAAATTCAAAGGGACAGGAGTCACTTTGTGGCCAAGTCTCCCTGTCTTTCTAATTTGTGAATCAGCCCTTGAGTTTGACGTCATAGTCAAACTGAGGGCCAGAATTTGGTGGCCTGATCTGTTATTTGTTTGTCATAACAGTATGAAAGAAACTGCTCTTTGTTCAGTGACTTTCTAAATGGCATGTTGGGACTAGGTGCCCAGGTGACTTTGGTGGTTTTACTGCAGTTAAATGTTTATATGTTGGGATATCCATCTCATCAGAGACAAGCAAAAGTGCAGTTATATTTATAACTCAGATTCTTCTATTACCTACCGACAGGTGGTCATGCTCCTGCAGCTGGGCTCCATTATCGAAGGACAGTTTGGTAATCATTAAATCAACACATCATTAAAGCACTCCAAAATTCCAACTTACCGCCCTATTTCACAATTTATATCTTTCCACGTTAAACCTGCTTAACTATCATCAGACTGCTCAGTTATTTCCTTGTTGCTAAAAATATCCAAAGAGGTTTAGCTCACATCTCCAGTAAGTTGTCTTTGCAAAACTACAGAAAGGTGTGGTAAATACTGGAGAACAGTTTCATAATTCACCAACAGTTTATTGATAAGACTATATTGGCTAGCGGTGGTAAATCATCCTATACTGACTGGCTCGGCCATCACACTGAAACACCAGTTTCATGTAATCCAGTCCATGTGAGAATTTGTGTTTTGACTCTCAAGTAATGTGAGGGAGCTATATAACAGGTTCATTTGTAAAATAAACAAAAGCTTCTCAAGAGTGAACAGAGGGAAAGGAGAAGAGGAAAAAGGCCTTTGAATCAGTGATCGATGAGGTGGCTTTATTTGACTTCAAAGACTTCTAGCGCCGTTCAGGCCAAGTTTTGGCTCTTTTTTTTGCTCTTTTAGTGGCCGAAGCAAAACACGTGATGTGCCTCAATCCTCGCTGGAAGCCTACCCCTGCTGTTGCAGACAAAAAGATGCAAACAATGCCACTTTCTCTCAGTCTGGAGCAACATGTCAATGGCTATTTCACTCCATTCTCCGCATTTTCCCCCTTTTTCCTTCCTTTTTGGCATTCATTTTTATTGGTCGCCTTTTTTTGTACCCAGTGCCCAGTGGTCCTCAGTTAAAAGAAGCTGGGATTCTTTCCCCCGTTTCCTTTTGTAAAGAGGTGCGTGCTGGGAATATCTATGACTACTCATATCAGAGGTCGTGTAAACCCTGCCATTCAACTGTGTGGTTTTGGCATTTTTCTTTGTGTTGGGTCTGACTGATGTGGAACATTTGTGACTCAATCATGCAACAACTAATTTAATCAAGGAGGCTAACTGAGTTTTGATGTGCAAAAGTTCACTCTCTGTGGGCATGTGAAAAAGGTGCAAGAAAAGGTTCCACCTCCAATTTTGGACAAGCTCTGCTAATAACAAAACATTCTGGGGTAGATAGATGAAGGCCATTGTTTCTCAGTGAAGCACACTTACAGCAGTGTTTTATTTTGTTTTGCCTGCAGGCTCCGGGCCCAGCATTACAACACCTGACAGAGAGGAGGCAGTTGTAGAAGGATGGTCACCAAATAAGACTACAAAGGAGCCTCTGTGCACATATGTAGCCGCTCACTGTACATACTGCACATCCCCTATCCCATTCTTTTGTTGCAATAGGTTTTTGTGTTGGCAAGGCAACCATGCTGAATTGTCCTTAAGGAATCACTGAACTCCTGTACAGCAGAGTACAGAGACTGACATCTCTGTTGAGAAGCCCCTGCAGGTATCAGTTTAATGTCATTAGGAACAAATTGCCCCAATTCAATGCCCTGTTGACACCTTTACTTCCCCCAAACCTGATATTGTTATTGTGAGTCCTGATGTCTGCATGCATGTATGTATAATGTTTATATGACAGGAGTCAACAAGCAGTCAAAGATCACAACTTTGACTTCTCATTTCAAGCTTCAGTGTCTGCGCTATATTCACAAAAGGATCAGATCCTTTGAATAATCTCAATTATGAAAATACAGTTTACTGCAGTGTGCACTTGAGGTCTACTTCCTCTTAAAATTTAGTTAATGAAACAAACAAAATTGTCAATTGACAAGACCCCCCCCCCCCCAACCTCTCCTCCAAGAGATGTCTGTGTCACACATGTCAAAGGGACTTTTTAAATACACAATAAATTCCTGATAACTTGGAATCTCACTTCCTGTTAACTGTTTTCCTGTGATTACTCACCGCAAAGGATGTCTGTTTTTCATGTTGGGTGATTCACCTTCTTTAAGAGCTACCATTCAAGATCCTGGCGATGGCATCACTACCAACAGGCTTCCTCAAAGTAATGAATTCAGGTAAATCAAACTTAATCATAGGCTCCATTATTCTGAAGTGTAAATAATGTGGGCACTGCCACATCTGCCCTTTCCTGTGATTATAAAGGGACATGATGCAATTTGAATACAGCGTTGCAGTCAGTGCGTCAGCAGACAACACTGATCTATAATGTTGCAATAGTCTCAGTTTGAAGGTTTTAGAGTGTAGGCGGGTTGTCACATTGAAAATTTCACATACTGTGCATACTTTTTAAATGCTGTGTGTGTGTGTGTGTCTGCACCCCCTCTTTAGATGAGGTAATCGTGCTTTTGGGTGCATATTTCACATTAAAAGGCTTTACAGGAGGGAATGCTAATTTCCTTGGCATCCTGAACCCCCAGGCAGCAGTGGTGAGCACCATCCAATAAGTCTGTGACTCAAAGCACATAGTATGCTTCCAAATACAAAGCACTTTATGAATATATGTATAATGATTATTGCAACCTAAGCACAGGTCCAGCGCAAAGCCAAGATTTTACCCCTCTGAGCGCTTTGGAGCAAACAACTCTGGCATGTCTGGAATCGTCTTCCCCTGTGTGTATTTTCAGTAGTCCTTCCTATTCCATAAGTTTGGCCATATCCAGATACATGGATGAAAGGGGAACTGATTTTATGAATCCTGACAATAACCTGGGTATGACTGGCATGGGAAAACTTTGACGATAACAAGAGTGGAAATACTGGTCCTCTTGTGTAGCCTATCAATACCCACCACAGGCTACAGCAGAGAAGAGAAGTTTGGGGCAGCAGTCACAGTCCATTGGGTGGGTACAAACTCCCTTCTTGGTGTAGAGAACCTTTGACAGAATCACTGGGAACATCCAGATCATACACAAATAACCAGTATTGACACAGTTATTAAGAAAATTGCCACAAATTTCTCATAAATGTAAATAATAAAGCATACAGTTTGTTCTAAGGGTGCATGACCATGCACAACTGCTTGAGGTCTATAAAGGTTGAAGTTTACAGGGCTGTTTTGCAAATCAAGGTTGTGGCAAACCTTCACAAATGGAAAAGGAAGCAGATCTAAAATAGAATGTGGCCTGTCTTTTACTTTACTTTTTTTTCTGAAGGCAATCAAAACAAACACATGCTGATGGGCGGAATGTATGAGGTTCAGGTCTGCTCTAGTATTTGACTATTTTGCCTCGCCTCAAATATCTCCTGCTATGGATACCGCCATGTGGAATTGTATTACATTTCAGTGCAACCATTCAATACTATTTTAACACAAATCAGTGGTTTAATTTTATTATAGCAAACATATTGTAGCTACTATATCAGTGAGAGTAATATGGCAGTGACATGGCCATATTTTCTGCTCTGTCAGCCAAAGGTTAATCAAACAGACAGAGTTGTGTTTTGCCAGCATCCGGTTAAAAAATAGTTAAGCGGCTTTTCTAAATTTCAAGCTCCGAAGCACAGAGCTTTAAAGGAGCAAACAGACTCATGGGTCTTCTAGACTGATGAACGAATCACCAAAAATTAGGGTTCACTCCTGCCCACTCCTATTAGAATAATCTGTGTGAATAAGGCATTGTAGACAATGACACATCAAGGCTATGGACAGGAAACCCATTATGGGTGCAGCTCACTTTCACAAGGACTCCTGCCTTTCCGGCCTTATGTGCACAGATGGGGAGAGAGAGGAGTAGAATAGACATTTACCATATATTAGGATTTAGTCTGTTTTCACACTGCCACTCAAAGCACCCCAATTTTATGTCCTTTATGCAGGCCTAACATGTTCTACTCAGTGTATGCTGTTACTGCTGGGATGCTTTTCATCACTGTAGTACAGAGCTGAGTAGATTGTCGGTTTTGCGTTGTGTATTTTTGCTTCATTGTAGCTGGTGTTCACTGGGGAAAAATCCTGTCATATCTGAATATATGGTTTATACACAGCATATATATTTGTGTAGTAGATTTAAACTTATCTTATATAATGCATTTGGAATTTAACTTGTGCTTTGAAAGATGCCATACAGAAAAACTTGTCAAGAGCAGTTCTTCCACCATACAAAAACAAGCTTCCCATCAAGGTCATTTATGTGGCTTCATGTACAAGAAATAACAATTAACTCTCAATCAATGCCCTATTTCCCATTTATTTTGTGATAGGTGGCTTCACTGTAAGGTAATTATACCTACCAGAGAAACAGTACAAAGAGCAAGTTTGTCCTCTGTGTAGGTGGTGCCTTGATGTGATTGATGATAAGCGGTCTGTTTATCTGATGATAAGAGACCTCACTTGCATTTTTCGAACCGCTCTCTAATCTGCTTTTATAATGTGCAGGTAAAGACATGTCTGACAGATTTCATGCTTATACATCAAAATAAACAGTGTTACAATTCCTTATCTCTGCATCTTGGTGGTATGTCTTTACTCTATAAATCATTGTCTCTATAATCATACTGAGATTTCACAGAATACAGTGTGTATTTACTAGTTATCTGGATTTTGTGTGGTGTGGATCATTATATCTTATTATTTACTTAACAGTATCACCTTATTATATCTTGCTCTTGTTCAAAGATGTGCATGGAAAAAGTCTTGTAGTATATGCCTTATTGTTTTGCAAATAACAAGCAGGTAACACAAATTTAGCCATCAATTATCACAAATTTGATTGTAGGCACAACACATCCTGATGCATTTAACAGAAAATGAGAAGTGATATAAGGTACAGTTTGTTTGGAAAAGACTGTGCATGTACCATGATTTACCAAAAGGTACATTAAATGTGAAAGCTGTTTCATTTAAATTTATGCTCGTAATATGACTTAAATTTTGAAATTATAGTATCACCACACTGTACTGAGGCCTTGAGAGTCTGGGGAGAACCTTTTCTCAGCCTAGTTAGGATATCTGCCAGCAGAGGGATTGTCCAGTAGCAGGCTCTCTCCAGAAACTTGGCCCCAGGCCTCCATGCAGGACCAAGTAACTCCACTGAAGTTACTGTAGAGCTTGTGTTGGCGCTTGAGTTTCCAGAGCTTGAGTGGAAAATGAGGCCTTTATCATGAAAAGGAGACCACACAAGAGCCGCATAGGTATTAAACTTTCCCACTAAAATTTTATTGAGTTATTTTGGTTGCAACATCGCAATACCCAGCCCAGTATGGGCCCCCCAAAAATAGAACCAGCGTAGTAGTTTTAACATGGGATCTCACAATAAAATCAGCTTGCTAAAGCAGCAAAGTGCTGGGTAGGTAAATGCTAGCAGGGAATCCTCAGGACGTTTCAATGTGAGAAGGGGTTCCCCATAGTTCAGGAAGTACATAAGCTGACGCACTGCAGGCCTGCCCCATTCGACTTTAGCTGCTGTATTTCTCTTGCTCTCTTAATAGGCCACTGAGGCTTCCCAGTCAACAACTTCAGCCAGTTTCAAATAACATTATTCTTCCATCTTTTTTCATGTTGGAGCGTTTGGTCGTGAAGTCAATCCTTGGTCTAGCATTTTACAAGGGTTCCTGGAGAGGTTGAAAAGCAAATGAGACCAATAATAAATCTTAAAGCATGGGCACTGGGGTGCTGTGCAGACATACTAAAGAATGATTTGCCTTCTCATTCTCAACATGGGGCGCTCACTTGGGGATTTATGTTTAGTAAGAGCTAGCGGGCTAATTTGATGCTGCTAATGGTGAGATAGCGATTGGGAATCACCCATCGTTTCCAGATGACAGTCATGGTAATACACTGCTATAATTAGAGAGTGAACCCTTGATAAGTGCGATCCTATATAACTTCATCCGTCAGACTGACATCATAACATAACCAATGATGTCACATATCACACAGGGGGATTTCCCAAGGGCGTCTGTGTCATCGCCTTACTAAGTTGGAAGTCCCTGTTCATCTTTGGAGTGCTAAATTATACAGATTAAAAAGATTAAAAAGATCCAAAAATTTTAACAAGACATTATGAAATTTCATATTCATATGTAAATACAATTACACAAGCATTAAAAAGAAAAGATTCCCAAAGCCTTGACCGCCTAATACATTACACAAATTTGTGTTGTGCTGATGCCTAAATAACTGTTCGCTTTCCCAGGGCAGTAATGGAAAAGCCTTTGTTCTTTGGCAGTGGAGGTGGAAAGCTGGACAGATGTTGACTTCATGATGAACATAGAGGCCCCAGGTTGATGAGAACAGGGGGTGGGAGTTGTTGAATTGGTATGGGCATGCGAGGGGGTAGCTTGACGTGTACCAGATTAGGTTTTAGGTTTCTTTCTCCAGGAGCTCTGGGAAATATGTATAGAGGAGAATCTCTCTCTGTATAGCACACGTGGGCACCAATTAATTGATTATCTCCTTAAGTTAATTATCATTTGTTGACTTAGCAGAGCAAAAGTTGGAACCAAAAGTATGATTGCTGGGTCTAAAGTTACCAGCAATTACCAGTAACAGTTTGAAACTCATAGGAGCATAACTACAAAGGCATGTCATATGGATCATCTGGAGTCTGTATATCATATCATATGATGCATATGCTATGATATAAAGGCATATTGTATGCATCATCTGGAGTCAGAGGTCCCCCAATTTTCCATGGCTGATGTAGATCTTGGAAAATAATATCAGTGATGCAGCCAGCTTTTCTAAAAGTTTGTTAATATTATAAGGCTATTTGGTCATCTGTTGACAACACCGGTAGTCTGCAATAGATAAAAAGTCAAGAAGATGGTTTTTTGTGTCATACATTAATATATATTCTGAATTTTGTTAAAGTCATCAACATCATTGAAACTGCTCATTAAATCTTATTGTATCTTTAACATTAAGTATGTTTAGCAGGAGGTATCAGAGCTCCATAACACTGATATAGTACACATAGCTTAATTGTGGCAAACATTAGCAGTTCTCATGAAGATCTATCTATTCCTTTGACATAAAGCTCTCTTTAAAGGTTGTAAGAAGAGTGAGAAAGACTGATACAATTTACTTATCTTACGTACACAAATCCATTAATGAGCATGCCTGTTACTCTTTGGAAACCAGAAATCATGGAGCACCCCTCTAGGAAAGGTAACTAAAGATTATAACCATGTGTTTGTTAGATTTTAAATAAAAGAAGAAAACATATTCCAAGGGCTTTGACAAAAGCACCATGTACTTAGAAACTGTCTTTGTAAAGGAGAGAGAGCGACGCATTTGCTTTGGACCTAAGCCCAGGAGCTAATGAAAAGTTTTTGACCCAACTCCAGACAGTACTGGGCCAAACAGATAAAATGCCTTAAAATGCAAAATAAAAACAAGCATTAATGACATTTCTTCCACTTCTGGACCTGAGGACAATCAATCATTTAGCTTATCTATGGGTTTAACCACTGATTGTTGGCTGTAATTAAGCTAACTTCAGTGATGTTTACTAGGAACCAGGAACTAGGCTGACCCTAGAAATAAAGAGGAATTTCTAAACCCAGTTAAACAGCCAGCCAATTTATCCTGTTTTGTAGAGACCATGGGATTTCCCAAACTTAACAGAACTTGAACAACAAAAAACAAAACAAAACATGGATTTAGCTAGGATGTCTTAACTTCTCATGTATTTTTAAGATGGTAGGGTCTACATAATAACATTACCATGAAAGACTGTACAGAAACATTTGTTTCAAAACATTGTGCATTGTGATTAATAGCTCAGAGAAAACTGGGATGAAAAATAATTGCCATCTACTCTTGAATTTAGAATGGATAAGTCTTGTCATGTTTGGCAATGTATTTGTAATGTCCCATTCAATAAAGAATGTGTTTTTGATTCTAATTAATGGAGGAGTAATATTTATAGTGATGAGGCAATTTTTATGAGCATGGCTCAGTGCATTGCAATGCCGATCTGATCGCAGACATTCTAAATGACTTTTTGATGAATGAGACTGATTAAAATGGATAACAAATTACTTTATAGGATATTAAAAGGTAAAAGATACACATTTAATGTACCTTTTGGTAAATCACGGTACATGCAACAGGTAGTTTTTGTCCACAATTTAAAATTTCTTCTTTTGGAAAAAAAAAAAAACATTTTAAATTATATTACACCATTTGACATTGATGCAATGTCACAAAGCAACAGTCCACCACATCCTTCCTTTTGATGAAGTCATTGTTTGGAGTTACAGTCAGTGTTTGGCTGTAATATTTCCTACTCTCCTTCAGTCATGATTTCCATAAATATGACTCAGTCGTCTTTGTTTGAAACGGGCAGATCACAAGCTCTGCTATCAAAGAGTTGGGGAATGACCTTGACTTCTACCTTGACCTGCCACACGCCCAGCAGCACCATAACAAAAAGTCAAGATGAGCTTCCTGTCCCTGCCCTTTGAGTCCTTATCTGCAGAAAGTACAGTTTTCAGACATCTTATGGGCAGGTAGCTTAGGTGAAGAATAATACATGGCTCAGTTCATTCTTATTTATATGTCTTTTTTGAGCACTGTCACTTTGGAGGCAATGAGCTTATGTGCACGTAGGTTTTGCTGTGTACTTATGTATTCCTCTGAATGAAAACTCAAACTTCCATAATTTTAGTACATTTTTTTCCGCAAAAAAAATATAAAATTTTATAAATTATATATAAATTCTGGAAATTCTTTTAAATATTGAAGCATCTTACAGTAGTTTAAATTTTGATTTGGTCACCTTGATTAGACAGTTTTGGAATCGTTTCACAAGTGCTGGAAAGGTTTTGGCAATATTGCTCATCAAGCTTAAATTCAGGTGTTGCTCAGCTGCATCAATGATTTTAGAACTTTGAGTCCATCAACACTCTACAGGAAGCACCAGTCAGTCAGTTCCACATTACATGTCCTCTGTTTGAACCTTTTCAGTATCACAACAAAAATCCACCAACTAATCTGAGATCAGAGATTCTGTCAAACGTGAACCTAGTAATGCAGGTTTTTCAGTTTGATCAGTCTCACCAAAGGAAAATGATTCCCTCACCCAACCACTTTGAAATCTACTTCAATCTATCAAACTGGGGGTCCAAAGGAAACAGGTTTAATCTTTTGATTCAAGTGGCCCTCACTGAGTACAAAATTCTCTTTTAAGTATGAGTTGGCAGCATGACTCCTGAAGATCAAACTGTTGCTGCGGTCAAAATAGTGACATCATCAATTTAAATTCTTTAAATTGATTTTGTGAAGACAAGAATATGGGGAAAAAACTCAAGGTTGCCTGCTTTGGTTTCCAATTACCATGACCTTTTCCAAACACTGACGTCTCACAATATATTCTGCTTTTGGATCAACCTCCATCCAAATTCTAATTCACTTACTGTGTTGTTGTTTTGTTACTTTTTGTTGATGAGGTGAGGCCCAAAGGGCAAACGTCAAGCTGAGGAGGAATGGAGTGAGTGGGAATGTGTCCCCTCTGGTGGTGACCCTCAGAGCGCCTACAGTGACAATGTCAGCACAGCATGGTGAAAGTCAACCTGGTTCTGCAGAGAGTCACACATTTTGAACACACACACACACAGAACCATCCATTACTCCAGTCCTATTATTCAACCTTTCCTCCTCCTCGTCTCCCATTTCTCATGCTTTTTTGTACTTCGGTACAGCTCCTGATTTTATGGCAATATGGACTAAATGGACAAGCAGAATCACATCTGTTCATACTGTCAGTCTGACATACACAGATAACACCTGCCATATATAAATCCAAAGCACAGGAAATGTAAATGCCATTCAAAAAGCCTGTGAAGACAAACTAAGACTTGCCACTCCACATTACAGAGATAAGCTGCAAAGCATCTAGGACCATGTTTCTTCTAGTGACAAAACTGGTCCATTTGTCCACCGCTTCGGTCCGTACCATAATATGTCAATGACTGATTTGAGTTTTTGATTAAAAAGTCTCAAAAACTATTGTGTGGATTGCCTTGAAATCAAGAACCCATATTAATGTGTTCCTCAGGATGAACTGGTCATCCTGGTCAGGTAAAAACTTTTAATTTGTCCAAAACTTTGGTTAGTCAACAGCAAAAAAAGAATTTACATTTTCATCAGTTTCAGCTGTATATTTATTGCTAATCACCCAATTTAGGGCTTTTTATCGTTCTTGTTTAATTATTAATTGAAGTTTAATTACATTTGGCACAAATCTGAACTTGGACCCAAGGTTGAAGTGAATATGGTGTCGGAAGGTCAAAATGCACTCTGACCTCACAAAACGCTTTTTGTTTATAAGTTTAAAACAAGTTTGTAAAAAGTGAAACATTAAAAAAAATATTACAAGGATAAAATCATTAAATGAAGACATTTTATATCAAAGAGGTCACAGGTCAACATCACTGGTCACTTTCATGGCAAATATTCAACCACATAACCCAAGAAAGGAAGGAGAGATGGTGACCATATTTCACATTTGGGTTAGATTCTTAGTTAGTGACAATAATCTTTGGTGTCCATCTTGTGCTGGTGCTTGTTGTCCAAACTATGCTGATTATACAAAGTTAATGTACTGTTGGATTGAACTTGAACTGTGTGAAGCATTCACTTTCTAGAATTTGTCTCTTTTCAGCAAAATTAATATTTGATACACTGTAATCTTCCATAATTTCATTGGTTTGGCTGATATTGAGCATCAGGTGATTGTCATCCCACCATGTAACAAAGGTCTCAATCAGTCATCCAGACTACTCTAATACATGGTAACATCTTCATAACTTTCATTTCAACCAAAAAATCAATTAATAACATTTTTAAAGCATTAATTAAGAAATTACTTCTTACTCATGAAGATTTGATTCTGCTTTTTTTCTCAATCTTACATTTTGATGAGAATTATTATAGTATTGTTTAAAAAATGTGTTTTGTATTGATTTAATAAGTAAAATGCTTAACAGTATTTTTTTGGTCGTGATTGTGACAGAGATTACAGTTGTGACAAATTTGAGAGGAATCTGACAATAAACTGCTGCCCAGACCAGTCCAGATTTACAAGATCATTATTAGGGATTTTGATCACAGTTATCAGCAGTACAAGCAGCTTTATCCCAGTGGCAGTTGGCTACTTATGTAACACCAATCAAATGAAAAATTACTAGACACAGAGTAAAAACTGCTGGATTTGCAGGCCTTGCTTTTTTCCCAGAAAGAGAAAAGCAGGCTGGTTTTTGAACTACATTACTCAGATCCTCCACTGATATAATTGGCCATAGCCTGAGCAGAAAACAACATGCCCCTCTCCAGGCCATGGCCAATCTACTGCACAGATCAATCAAAGCAGTTGAACACTGGCTCTTTCAGCACAAGGCCCACCCTGGACTGATGAATGACCTTGGCTACGGTTCACCCCCCCAACCCACTGCAAACATGTGGCTACTATAGTAAAATCAGATTGGCCTGATAAATACATGGCTGCCCACCCACCTTCCTAATTTATGGCAGTTAGTTATTATAGCATCCAGAAGAGAAATACTGTTGATGATACTAAACATAATACACGTCCATTTACCCAGAGAGTGCGTGAGCTACCCTGGTGGGAATTGAACTCCTTATCCCTGAAAGTTCAAGATATTGAAAGTCTTCACTCTGGTAACACACGCACAAGTTTCAAACAACTCTGCAGCACTAGTCAGCACAGCAGCGGCACTCAACATCCTCCATCAAAGACTAAACATATAAATTCTTCAGGAGTTACTGAAATGACTCCCCCACCCTTTATCTTATGATCTACATGTTTCTCAGTCTGGTTTTGGTTAATTATTATTATTTGGATTCTTAATCTTTCATATATTCAGTAAACTATTCAGTTTGTTTTTTAAGATGGAACTTATTCTCTTCAATCTGTCAAAATCAGGACGTTGATTTGTCATGTTGAGGTCATGGGACGTGCAGTCAACATTACATAAGACACATCCATCTCACACAGCTGGCAGGTTGGATTCAGGTTTTTTTCACTTTCCTCCAATGACCCTACCGTGTCATCCTTAATGTCCACCTATTGTAGTCATTGAATCAATGGTAAATTACACTACATTCCTCAAACTGGGTCATTTACGTGCAAGGAAACCTTTCATTAGCAGTCCGCCCACATTCTCTCCACATCCGCACTGAATTGGCACCTGAACATCTAAGCCCTCACACGTCTGTGTTAGTGCAATAGTTTGATAGCTATTTGTCACTGAAGATTAATGCCCAGTAATATAAACATAAATATAAATGTATGTGCATTTTTTTCCTTTCTGCACTGTGTGTCTAATAATCTGTTACTTGTGTTCTTCTCTTATTCTTCTCTCTGTGTTTTTCTGACAGGTGAAGTGGAAAACTCAGGAGCTGAATCATTTGAAGGTTTTTTGGTTCAGGTTCAATTCACAGTGGTTTTCCCTTTAATCACCACAGAGGAAGAAGAAAAAAACATGACACTTGGCAAATGGAAGTGGATATTTTTAAACGGTAAAAGCATAACATAAACAAATAGCAAGTGTTCATGTCTTCCTGATAGTCATTAAGTATTACCAGTAAGCCCCTAATTACTCCTGCAGTAGAAGAAATACTGTCCAAGTTCTAGCTGGGATATAACTGGATGGATCCCATTTGGCGACAGGGTGGCTGATTTGATCAAGTCACAGGTCAAACTGTTTAACAGTTACAGAAGTTCCAAAAAGGTTTTTTACTATATTATGCACTGTATCAGACGTATTATTAACTTGAAAATTGTGGCATGTATGAAGCAGGTATTTTTCACCTTGTGCAGCAATATATTCCAACCACACTTGGGTCACTTCTCTTATGTAACCTTATAAAGACCCTGGTGTCCAAAATTGAGGATCTGCAATGTGGCCTGGTTGAAACTATGCAGCTGTAGGTGCTCCTTTGGTGTGCTATCCTTTAGGATAGTCCTTGTACAGTCTCCTTTGTCTGCCAGCAGCCTGTTTTGCTTTGCTCAGCTGGCCATCTAGAGTACATTGTGGCAGTGGTTGGGAATGTGGATGGTAAAAACCTCCCCAATGAAAATGTTTTCTAGCCACTGCTGCTTCCACACAAGTGGAGTTGGAGTTGATCTAAGTATTTGCAATTTAAGCTGGTTTTAGTTTCCAGATAATGGATTTTTGTATCAATGTGGGATCAAATAATCTGTTTTCAAGTTTTATTTGTTTTGCAGTAAATAATATGTGAATTTTCTTTATTTTAATTCCGAAAGAAGAGCTTCATGAAGTAAATCAAACTATCTCTTAATCACTTTCATTGACTGTATTATCTCTTTCTCATTTATCATCTACTCTCTTGCTCTCATTCTGCCTCCTCCAGCCTTTCATTCTTTTTTTCTTTCAGCTCTCTTTATTATCTCTGTCTCTCTCCCTCTCCTTTTCCTTTCTCACTGTGGCTGTGAACTAGCTTTCCCATGCGCTGCAGGCGTGGTTATACCCAAATCCAAGAGGGAATTACTGTAAAAACATCTCTGGTTACCACCGTCTCTGTGGCTATGCTTCTTACCAATTTTTACAACTGGTTCGTTTGAAGTCATGAATGAAAAATGACAATACTCTAGCTCTGACCTAAGAGGCAGGTTGGTGAGAGCTATTCACTGGCAATTAGAAACCTCACACAAGTACTGACTGCAAGTGCTGGACTGCATTCAGTCTTATTTCTATGATCAAAAGCCTAGATTCAAGGTATGTAAAAGCTCTCAAGAAAGAGTAGGTCAAGGTTTTTCAGTGAGGTATTCTGGATTACCAAGTGGCTAATTTACCATTTCTTAACTAAATAAGCCTGGTACATGCATGTTAGTGTTTTAGTTAAAACACTAAATTGTTTTAGTTAAAAGTTAAACAGTTGTATCTTAATGACTAAATGATCTGAATTAATAATTGGATTTGAACAACAACCTTTAAGAGTTTAGTATGACAGCAGCAGTTCAGCCTTTAAAACATGATAGCTACTGTAGATATTATGTTTAGATATTTTTTTAATATATTAATAGAGCATATTTTTACCTACAAAGTTAATGAATGAATGAATAAACTCATAATCTGGATTCACATCTTTTGCTTTAATGAAAATACAAGGCTGTCTGTCCAAGGAAACAACAACATTGCTCACCGTGGCAAATGCTCAAAAACACATTTTTGCGTTCAAGTGTTAACACCCTTTAGTGACCATAGGAATTATGGCTTTTGTCCAAAGAGAATGATGGTAGAGTTTCTGGATGGGTTAACCAAATGTTTGACATAGTAGTCAACTGTTTGCTTCCTGTTTTCTACTGATAGTCAGC
Organism: Datnioides undecimradiatus; assembly: GCA_008933995.1. NCBI lineage: Eukaryota > Metazoa > Chordata > Actinopteri > Lobotiformes > Datnioididae > Datnioides > Datnioides undecimradiatus. The sequence continues at coordinate 10,125,654 of WARS01000029.1, read as the reverse complement.
ATGGGTTCATTTTTAAAATGACCACAACTGTTCCTTGACTTTAACCCTGTGGTTATTATTGTAACCATGATGACGATGGTCCCCTACCTTTACAAAGTAGTCATTTGAACCCAAACCATGATCTTTACCAAAATTTACCCAAGTCATTTTGGTAGGGTGTTAAGAGGAAAGATGTAATCAGTCTTGTTGAAAGACATTTCAATGAAAAGAGACGTCACATTTTATTCGGATCATTTTTATTATCATAGAAATTATTAAAACCAAAAAGGTGGTAAAGTCAGTCTTATTCTAAAAAAGAGAGAAGCCTTTGGTATTTCTGGTTAAGTTATTTCCAGGGGCCATGAATGAGTACTTCTAAGGTAATACCAAGTATTTATATTGGTTCTTAAATATCTTCACCTTTCACCAGTCCTTTAACAATACTTCAGATTAAAAAAACAAACAAACTGTAAAGTGTGCCACCTAAGCACCACCTTCGAGTTGCACCTCTTTAATTTATGGGGTGAATATAGTGTCACCCTTATTAGGCATTCCCCTTGCTTCACTGCAGTTCTGCACAATGCTTTACCATAAGTCACATGACCGTGCAGGTGCCCCAGCCAGAAATGTATGTGGTTATGGTTTATATATATTTCAGTAGATTTTTTTCTAGATTTTTTTTTTTTCTGCTTTGTACGTACCCTATTTAAATGTTTCACAATGTGTAATGATGGCCCTGATGGAGATCACAAGCCGGTCAAACATTTTAGCTCTTATTGACAAAGTCCAAAGAACTGCCAAACACAGTAGATGCAGTACTTCGACATTTCCTACTAGTACTCAACATTATGACTATGGTTGTTTCCTGACCTTAACCATGTTGTTATTATTGTAAATGTGATGACGGCAGTACCCTAAGCTTAACACAGTAGTCATTTGAACCTAAACCATGACTTTCCCTAAACCCAACTAATTTTAGTGCCTAAATCTAACCGAAAACCCTAAGTATAGCTGTGTAAGATCACAACACAGTTTCATTTTTCAGCTGTGATTTTGTAACAGTTTTGTGAAGCACAAACAAAGATATTGTCCTGCTGATACGCGCGTAAGATCAGAAAACGTCTGTGTGTTGTTCTGAAGGGCAGTTACAAACATTGCAGGTTGTCATTTGGAGGACTTGTTGGAAAATGCGGTATTTATTTAATCCAAACTTTCAGGATGACTGCTTCACTGAGTCACACTATGTTCTGGTGAATGAAAACAATTCCACTTGTTACTGTGAAACAACGTTAAAAGTGGTTAAGACTTTTATATATTAGTTTCAGTATTGTGAACTGCTTTTTCTAGCATGCAGGTGGTATCCTACATCTTACACCCACAGTCATACACATACGTAGTAGTAGCAGCAGCAGTAGCAGTTGTATATTTTACCTATATTTTATCGTATTCTCTCTGCCCTTGTATATTTTGTCCCCGTATCAGGAGTATTACTGATGTCCTTGTTTTTGCACCAATGGTCACATTCTGCAGATTTAAAATGTCGAAAAATACAAAGCATAACGAACAGCATCTACACCTGGAAACTGCAAGTCCAGAACTGTAAGTCTGAACACAAAATTCATTCAGCCTGGTTCTGCATGTCCTTATTTTTTATTAACCCACATAAAGACAGCGACTTAGGTTGCGAGACACTTCTGGGTTCAAATAATATTAGAGTTATGCTCTTTCCAACAGTGCCATTGTTGAGAGAAGTTAAGGGTAAATCAGCTTCTGTGTGTGAACTGGGATGTTCCAACAGTGCTGCTCTCTGTGATACTGCAAAGAAAAAAAAAAGGTGATTAGCCCAGAATTTGCCTATTAATTACCAGAAATTTAAGTTGCCTTGATGTGCAGAATTGAAAGCTAAGCTCGTCACAGGCCTGAATGAATAATTGATCCTTTGAATAAAATGTTAAACGTTAGGCCGCTGAAACACACCCACACAGGCTCTCCTCCTCCTCCTCCTCCTCCCCTCCTTTGCCATCTTCTCTTTTTCTCTTTTCCAATCTAACAAACACACACCCGACCACCTAGACAATTACAGACGTCTGCTCATTTTGCCTTGGGAACTTTTGGTAGTTTATGGGCCAGATACCGCACTTGAGAAGAAACAATTTGGTACAGTCATGAAAGAGCAGAGAAAGCAGACCATAAAATGCTTCTCAACATGGTGTAGATATCGCTAAGCCCTCCACCTTGAGGTAAATGGTCAGCTTATATGTTCCTCCATTTATTAAAATTGCTTTTGAGCAACAGTAATGGCATGATTTTGTATTGGTGAGAGTAGAAGATGCGAGGCTGCAAGAAGACATCATTTGTGAACAAAATATTTCAATATTTCTCTCTCAGAATGTCTTTCTTCTTCCATCAAGACAGAAAATATCATCATGAAATAGTTCAGAGTTACTGACATTTTCAAATGATATGCAGGTGCAGCAGTAGCCCTGATAAACAGGAGGAAAGGCTGTTTGTTTAGAATCTCTAGGCACTTAATCTCCATCTGCTTTAAAAGAACTGCTACAGAGAAGAAACAGTGTGACAAGAAGGTTTATGGTTTGTATGCCAGTACCAGTTGAGAAATTGCTGGTGGAAAATGACAGTGTTCGGCAAAATTTAAAAAACACAGTTAAGATGTTGATGATCAAGGCACTGAGCCCTTCATTTGGTCCATCTGACCAGTGACCAGAACGTGATAGAACTGGCTAAGAATGCAGCCAACTCTGTTCATTTTTCAAAATATGTAAATAGGCCATGATGTGATGAGAGCATATGTTGGATGTCCTAAAAGTGATGTATTCTTTATAAATAAACAAACAAACAAATCAATAAATAGGTAAAGCCAAACACATTCAACAGCACTTGTAGTAATCAACAGACTCTGAAAGCATTGGCAACATCTGTCCAAAAGAAAGTGATGACATCTGTGCCAGTTTTCTTTTTTTCTGTCTTATGATGAAGTTCTCCACCAAAAGAAAACAAGAAGAATGAGAGCCAAGGCAAGTGACAATGTCAAAGAAAATAAAAATAACCATCTCAATCATGTTCAAGCCATCATGTGCCCCTCTGGCCCTGTTTGATGTCTCTTTCAAACAAAGGGACAGAAACCCCCCACAGAACAGAACAAAGGCACATGACACTTTCCATATAAATGTGGAGTGGAAAGAACACTAAAACCAGAGTAAGAGTGAGCAGATGTCCCCGGCACAGAGATGACACCATGTCGTTGGTCTTTGAAAAAGCCACATGTGTCTGATGTTGGGGACATGTAAAACGTCTATCGTCATTCAAGGAGCAGAGAGGAATGGCTGTGTGGTGCTGAAGCTGTTGGGTGAATTGTAATTTATTTTTCACTGGTGCGTTGTCAGCAGTGCCACTCCTGCCACCTTCTGGACCTCAGTGGGACGGATGGTCAGAAGAGAAGTAAGAAAAACAAAAAAAGAGATGTCATAAATGTGTGTGTGTGTGTGTGTGTGTGTGTGTATCCAGCAGACTTCATGCAAATTACACTTTGCATTTGTTTCAAGAGTAAGATGAGTGGCATCTTCTCAGTACTGAGATGCTGACTATGACCTGACTCGATCTTTTTACAGTTTGTTTTCTCTGAAAGCTCCCTTGAAAGGAAAAATAAAATAAAATTTAAAAGAATAAATATTGAACAGAAATGCAGAGGAATGAAAAATCTCTGACACAGGTAGCCAGCGGCAAGGAGAGGAGAGCAGCAGAGGCAGCTACTTCAGATGGGTGTGTTGCACCTGCACAACATGTGCAAGTGGACTGGGATTTAGATTAGAAAGCTTTCATATAGAGGGTTAAGTAAAAAAAAAGCTAGAATATATAATAAAGTTACAAATTGCAATAGGATCAATACTTTGTATACCATAACAGACGGCTGGTATAGTGTTGGATTCAGCTAAAATCCATCTGAAGGAGTTTCATTTGTTGGGATGTTTACTTGTATCATTTGTGCCTCATTCGTGTTACATTTTAGTCATGTGAGTAATTAACAAAAAGTTATGTGAAATATATTGCACTTACTAACAACTGATTTAGCTATGATAGGCCACGTTTTAATCTGTTTGCAGTTACGATCACTGAGAGAGATCTTTCTGCGGCGAATTCAGTAAAAAGGATGCCAGCCATTCTTTTTTTTGTCGTGCTAAAAAAGTGATCAAGGAAATTTATAATTATGTCAAGCCACTTAATAAGCAAATCAGAATAAATACAATCTCTTTTGCTTTTATACCCTAAGCAGATTTTTAAAGCATCATAGATATCCAAATTACCTACATTACCTCTCTGTTTTATTAAGATCTACAAATCATTTTACATCTGGAATGTTTACTATAGATACAGCTTTTCTGGTCTTGAGTCCTCTCTGACCTCAACCTGCTCTGTCTCTCTCTCTTTACATCTGTCTTCATATGCCACAGCATGTGGCTGAAGCTACATTACACTATATCCTTCAGCTGTAGGAAAAGAAGCTGGGTCTAACAGTGCAGAACATTCCCAATCTCATCAAGACTAATCTGGAAAACTGTGGTTAAATAAAATGATTTAGAAATTATACCATGAGTAGAAAAGCATCAGGAGGATCCATGATTTACAGGATCAAGGCCTACACATCCTGGGTTCTGGCTGACCCATATTTCAGAGCCAGGAAACTTGTCCTCACCACCACCACCTCAACAAGCAGCCCCGGTCCAACACAGGTTAGCCGTAGAGGGCCTACTGATCGCGATCCAATGCGACCCTGTGCTAATTCCCTGGTGAAAGCCACCCAGTCAGTCCAGCGATGCCTCAAAACCTCAAGGTTTATATGAACAAGCTCCACTCTGAATGGGAACCCAGGAACTAGGTCGGTAATAACAGACCTCAGGAAAAAAGGTTTTGACCAAAGAGAGAGCGGTGAACAGAGACTCACCCCGTTCGCCCCCTCGTTTTCTTTCCCTGCAGGTTTTGGGAGAATGTCGAACACGCTTCCTGTAAAGTTATGTAGTATTTATTACAGCCTCCGTTTCTGATGGCTGGGGTCATGTAGCCTGCTGTCTATTTATCCTAGAGGTCATTTACTACATTAGGCCTGGTTTCGGAGCCAGGAGAGGAAGAGAGGAACGAAATCTAAGATGCAGGAACTAAATTGGTAGCAAATGTATAGCCTCCAACTTGCCCCTTGGCCCTAATGCGTTTTTCAAGTGCTGTGCACACCGTGCTCCAAGATGCAGGGACGTCTTGCCTCTGAAATAATATTTCAACAGTGGTTACAGACGCAAAACCGGCGCCATCTCTCAGCTTGGGTTGTTCCCACCAAAGTGCAGCATAAGGGATTTTCATTTTATTTCTGGGAAGATGTTATGCTTTGCTGTGTAGTGGTGATGGTCTTAAGGTTAAGAGAAGGAGGTTCAGGACTAAAAGGTTGCAGGTTTGAATTCTTAGGCTGAGTGATGAAACAGAGTGAGCTGAGCTCTGTCCTCTTTTGACAGCTACACCACTGAGGTGCCTTTGAGCCAAGCATTTAACCATATCTCCAGTGGAGCTGTGCACTGGCTTCAGAAGGAGACTGTGGTTGCACTGGGCCGCTCCCAGGTTGGATGAGTGTAACTCTGTGAATGTGAAACAGGGCGTTGCTGGAAAAAAACGAGCTTGTGTGCTCAAATCCCCAAGAAAGGTTAAAAACAGACATCAGTTCTGAGGCTACCAGGCCGCCCACACAAGCCTGAAACTGAGCTACTAAAGTTATATAAACAAATTGGAAAAACACACCTTATGTTAATGAGGGATCATTTACCCTCTTGGTGCAGCCATTCTGGTCAGCCATTTTGACAAAACGATTTCTCCTAAGTTTGAGATCAATGCCTCAAAGATGTTTACGTGGAGGCTGAATCGCTCTTCTTGTGCAGCTAAACTCTCGATAAGATGACATTGACCATCTCATTTTCATTTAAATGGCTCAGTGGAGTCCCATTTGCTGTCTGCTTCCCTACAGCCCAACAGGCTCAATAAAAGTCAATGAGCTGATGAAAACAGGAAACCTCGTTGTTGTCTTATACAAACAGCATATGGTTTGCTCAGTGTGGCTGCGCATGGCGGCACGCCTTCTACTTCATTTGCTCCTCTGTATCGAGTTGTCCTCTTAACATCTGGGTAATTATGAAGTTTCCCACTCTCCAAGTTTCTTTTGTCAACACTTCACTAAAGCCTTAAACAAGTCTATTAATTACACACAATATCAACATATTGAACTGAGGGACATAATAGTGCTGCTTTTTCTGAATGCTCATACACAAAAGCAAGACACAAAAGAGAAAAAACACCTTTATTTATATATCTGTGAAATATAATTTTGGATTATTTCTTTTCACTGAGCTTTAGAGGTGCTGGTAGGTGGATTTACTAGCTTCACAAAGAAATTTCACTGACTTCTTGGTTGTCTCCTCTAGCTGTCAGCAGAGGCTGATTGTTTTCTTTGTTTTTGGGGGGGGTTTTTTTGACATATTTGATGAATCTGTCCTCTGGATCTCACGGGATATGTCTCATCATAATGCCTGGCTCTGATCAGCAGCCATGCACGTAGGCTGTCAGGATGTCGCAGATGTTTCAAAAGATATCCCCTTCCCCAGGGCAAAGTGAAATTAATGGTGCTATTATAAACATCTGTCACACAGCCCAGGTCGAACAAAACACAGGGGCTTTGAAAAGATCCTCAGTTTATGACTCTATGACACTTTGTGCATTTTCATGTCTTAGTGGCCAATGATACTAACAGCAAGTACGTAGTGGAAAAGAAGCAACATTCACACAAAGTGAAGTTCCTCTTGGCCACCCTGTTTCACCCTGAGGTGCTCCCTGAGGTGGTGTTTCTTCCCCTCTGGTTGCAACATAAAAGTTTTCATGTGTGCATGTTGTTTTGATTCTAAAGGTTAATGTACGTGTGTTTATTTGAATATGGCTATATGCATGTGTCTTCCATGTTACTGCCTCTCTTTCTCATATATTTATGTGCTCCTGTGTGTGCGTGGATGGGATCTCTCTGTGAGGACGTGATATACGTGGCTACTCGTGTTTATCAACCATTTGCTGCAGCAAGTGAGATTGATGTTTGACAGGGGTGCCATTGAGGCATGGAGCCAAAGAGTGTTGTTACTCAGCAACGTCTGTCAATTCATGATTATTTGGCAAATCAAAGACATGTCAGGAGGTTGTGTAACACTCCTATATGTCTGTGTGTGCGTGTGTGTCTCCATTGCACGTTATCAGTAAAGATGAAAGCAGCTACTTGAATGCACTGGACACTATGACCACTAGGTGGAGTAAACACAGTAAGTCTAGACATACAATATATAGTATGTTGTTGTCTCTGTATTTTCTTTTAGTTGTCATATGACAAGCAAACTCACGGACTTGCTATTATCTCAATCTAATATTTTTCTATTTTCTTAAAGGAGAAATCCTTCAATCAAACACAAGTACCTGATGCACAACAATTACATTTTATTTTATGAATATCTTTGGCGGTTCTTTCTCCAGTGCTGCTGTTTGACCATTTTACAGCAGATCTGCAAGAAGCCTACTCAAATCTATGTCCAGTGCCCAGAACACAAACTTGATCTGCACAGATACTGCAGGAGCTCTTTGTATAGACTGATTTGTACACAAGACCGCATCTGTCAAGCTACCTCAAACATCCTGAGTACTAAAGACTGTATATAAGCAGAAATGTTGAGAATTAACGAGAATTAACGATATTCTACAAATTGTGTGGCGGGTGCTATGGATGACGAATTAAATCATGTTGTAACTTCATCATCTTTGACCAACATGCTGAAATATTTTCGTAACATACAAACACACCACTTTTGATTTTACACTGAGCATTGATGCACACATGATCTGCACAGGTTAAATGTTTTCTGATATAAGTGATATACATGTTCTTCAGCCAAGCAATCCTTTGCAATCTATCACTCAGTTTATCATGTTTCAGCCAGGTTTTAGCACATGTAAGGTATGTTGCTGCCCTCTACAGGCAATTGGAACTCCCTCTCTAGCATTAAAATGTGCAGGTCTATCTGGCATAATGGTAACTTTCCTGCCACGTTACACCTTGTATTAATTCACTGTGACAGTTTAATACAAATATATATTTTATTACAGTATAAGAACATTTAATGGGAAGGACCAGGAGAAACAGACTGAAGCAATGGTAAAATGCAGAGGAAACAAGCACAGCTGTATAAAGAGACTCAGTTACAGATGTACACACATAATTGTTTTACAATGAACTCTTATGTCCAGATCATTTTCAACGAGTTGTGGATGATTAAATGACAAAATGAACATTAAAAGCAATCATAGACTAAATGATATACCAAAACTGTATATTTGTCTACTGATTTGTCGGTACTGACAGCAGTAGGCTAATCATTAATACTGGCCAAAACATCTGGCACTACTCATTATTCCCACACGTTAGCATAGCATTGACTTTTGACTTTTTTGTGGTACAATTACAAAGTGAACCTTCAGAACAACAAATGTGTGTAAAAGGAATGAAAACAAAAGGTCTTAACTTATTAAAAGAACCAATCACAGTACATGTATTCAAGCATTGTTCCCCTGAACTGTTCAATATAATGTATGACAAAAGACTGAGTCATATGACACACAAGATCCCAGTCATGTGTGAAATGACAGTGGGTCTGGAGGGACACAGAAACAATAAAATCAAAATATGTTCCACCTTGAGCACGTTCTACAAAATGCTTCAGAGAACCACAAAGGATTGTTTCACTTGCATGATGGTATAAAACTCAATGTGCGCTGTACTTTACAGCATTTGTTTAATGCTGAATCATTTAAGTCCTCACTAATGGACAGTAATGAACGCTTGTATAGGACAAGAAGAGGTGTCTTATTTACAAAATGTTTGCAAAACACACTTTTCAAGGGCTGGAGAATAAACTGTGTCCTCCAGACACTGCACAGTGCAGGTGTTTCAGTCACTGTCTGAAGATTCACTGGAGCTGGAAGAAGAAGAGGAAGATGATTCATGTTTCTTCTTCTTCTGTTTCTTTTTGTGATTCTTTCCATGTTGCCTTTTGTTCTTTTTGCTCTTCTTCTTGTGGCTTTTCAGTTTCTTTTTCTTCCTCCTCTCCTCTCCATCAGATGAGGAGCAAGACCTGCTGCGTTTCTTTTTCTTCTTTCTTGTATCCTCATCACTTGATAACGAAGCAGATCTACAGAGTGAAAACATCCTTGAAACACCACAAACATAGATAACAGTAGGAGCAAGAGCAATAGAAATAAGAGCTGCACAATTATTGAAGTACTGAATTTGAAAGCGATGTTTAGGGTCAGTGTGGACAAATAGTTACCTCTTTCTAGACATTCTGTCTCTGCTCCTCTTCTGTTTATGTCTCTTTTTTCTGTCACTGTCATCATCGTCATGGGAACCTGACCAAAATTGTAGACAGAGCAGTGAACACTTTTTACTGTGAATTAAAATCTCAGAAAAATCACAGAACCTATACTTGTATAATCTGAAAAAGTATGTCTTATAGCAGCAACACTGATTATACTTACATGTATTAATTATTACAAAAAAGGGCAATATTCCTATAAGCTGTTTACATGGCTAAAAAAAAATGTATTTAATTGTTTTTATTATTTAATTTTAATTATTAAATGTAATATTTAAGTAATATCTTCCTCTCTGTCTTCTTTAGTTTAAACTTTTTTTTTTATTGAGGGGTTAATTAAAAAACTGCGGGATCAATAAAGTATTATCTTATCTTAATAATCCTTACCTCTGCGATACTGGCCACTTCGTCCCAGCCTCTCGCTGCGCTGGGTTGTAGCCACGTCGTCTTCACTCTCCTCACTGCTAGTGCTGCTCACATCCAGAACAATGTCTTTCTGCGGATCAACTCTGACAAAGTTTCGGCACTCAAAGGTCAAGTGTCCAGCTAAAAAAAGGGGGAAAATGAATAAACAACTGTGACGGGGCCAGACAATTTTATTGTTTATTTTTAATTTCATTTTAAGACAAATTCTTCATACAGCTATGTAAGAAAAAACAGCATACACTCACTATCACATCAATATTTATGGATTCAATCTGATTTTAAACCTCTGCATAAATTAGATTAGATTTAGATCATTAGATTTACAACAGCCTGTACCTTCACTCTAACAAATTTATCCAGGATAATAACGGGACAAATAACAGCACACATACACAGAAACTCCAACCTTAACCTGCTTCAAAGTTACTTACGATATCCACACTTCTTGCACCCAGCTCTGATGTTGTCCTTATTAGGCCCTGTGGGATCATAAAGAGTTGCACGTAATTACGTTTTCATACACACGAGTGTACAATAACAAAGGTACTATGTCTATGATACATTAGCTATGGCTTATATGAGAGGGCACAGCTGAAGATTTATTATTACTTAATAACGCTAAGCTACTTTCATTGTAACAAGTAGCAACTGACTGCCAATCCACATTTCTTTGTGCTTTAAAATCGCAACATGGTCATTACAGCAAGCTAACCGCTGTTGTTGCTGATTAGTTGCGTAGCTATACTACAGCATTTTAACTTAGCTGTGCTCAGAGTTAACGCTGGGCTAACGTTAAGGTTAGCATCACTTTGTGTTTCTCGTTACTCCTGTTGCCCTTTCCACGGAAAACTACGGGAGTCTCACATTTTGAAATATAAACTTCAGCAAAACATATGAGTCCTACCTGGATCAGCCATTGTACTTTCGACGATAAAGCCAAAAAGTAAAAGAACTGATGGTTGTTAACGCGCGAATCAAGCAAACTCTTTCGCAAGTCCTCAGTCAAAATATCGCCGGTCAGAAACATTTCACGACGTTGGTTCCGCTTTGTTACCCTCGCTGGCGGTTGATTAACCAAATTACTTGCGCATTACCGCCACCAGTTGGGCTGGAGTTCATAGCGATGGTATTGGTTCATACAATACCTTAAATACCACATTTTAAGCTTGCTATGAAAAACTGAAAACATATGAAATCTTTTAACAATTACATTAAACAACCTGACAGATGCAGGTTTGATTCTCTTTTTGTTGAATCTGTATCATGCAATTAAAGATATAGGGAAATATCAGGGTTTGAAATTAGTAAACATGAAAAGACAAACTGCTATATTTACTCTTGTGTGAATTATTATTATACATAAATATAATCTGAATAAATAATGTAAGGGCACGTTGCTATTTAGCTTGATGGTGTGTTTGTAGTATTTATGTTATGTGTAGTTATTAAGGTGTTGCAAGAGTATGGGAGGCCAGTATGGAGTGACACAAGGTGCATTAGAAAATTCCCCCATGTGTCTACATTAAAAATCTATTTTATCTGGCAGAGTGTAATTCCATGCATCAATCTACTTTATTACAACAAATACTAAGAATTTTTCAGAAACAATAAATTTCCCCATGTTTGATTGCTTTCCCAGTACAGCCAGTTGTGGTTTTTCAGTAGGGGTTAATTGAAGGCAACCAGAGTCAGACTGGCAGATGGAAAATGTCGACAGATGCAGAGCCCCCAGACATGTCCTCATCATCATGTCTGCTACTGTGACACACAAACACACACACACACACACACACACACACACAGACACTCACGCGCACACAATCTCACTCTCGGTCTTTGATCATGCCATTAGACTCAGTGACCGCTCTGCCAGTGTTTAGTCTGTAATTCACTTTATTTACAATTAAAACTGAATTTATTACAGTCAGTGTTACCTAATCAGATGATGTCTAATGATAAGCTGCCCCACAACTCTGCTGTTCCACTCAGCAAGGGACTTTGGTCCACTACACCTCACCTTTTTTTTTTCTTGCCTCACATGCTTACAAACACATGATCTTACTCTGTTTTTGAGAGAAATGCTCTCTGATATAGTTTAAAGGAAATTTTATTTTGAGCTTATTTCAGCTTTGTGTTTTTCTCAGAAGTTCAATACACTGCAGTTGTGTTTCCTATTTACATCAACTTTACCACAGCAAATGTCTCACCATTTCTAATCTGTGAATGTAGCATTACAGCATCCAGCTTAACTAAAGCCTTTCTCCAGGCTTTTCTAACAAACTTCAGTTACTCATACCTGGGCTTGCTCTTACAAAGCATTGATTATTTAACAAGGCTAAGATACAGTTCAAAGGAGCATCCTTTATCTCTGTGTCTGTGTTTATTGCCTCAGGTGAGAGATTAAAACAAAGACTATTTGTCAGAGCTGTTTGCTGCACTGTGACTCCCTTGCTAAAGAGAAATGTTAAATTCACTTTCCTGCCACTGGAAGGTGCAAAGAACACTTTGACTCAAGACCTGTGAGAGACAACCAAAGGTTTTAATTTACCTGTAGTTGAAAGGAACAGGCAACAAATGCTGTGGCAGTGCAGAGCAGAAAGGTACAATAGGAGAGACTAATATATCATATATTACAGTTTGACAATCTAAAATTGTTATTCCAGATTTTTATATTGTATTTATATATGTTTATTCTTATGACATGCTTTGACACTAACATGTCTTTGAGTAATGTAATTACTCGACTTATCATCAATGCTTCATCCAGCTCCAAAGTTTATTGTATTTATTGTTCATTGTGCACAAAAAATGGGGTTATATAGCAGAATGTGAAATTAACTATAAACAAAAACATTAACACAACAACTAATAGCATGATGTATATGACATATACATCTTGCAACAACAGGTACAAAACATGGAATTAGAGTCAGTGAAAACCTTTTCAGAGACATTTAAAACTTAACTCTTTGATAAGCAGTCCCACAAATGCAGTTAACTAATTCTGAGTTTAACTGTTCAGCTCTGCACCCCTTCACAGAAATAGGTGTGTGGTATAACTTGAGTCATTAACCTACTACATAACATATCAAGATGAAGACTCTACTGAACTTAGGTCACTAAATTCAGAGGATACAGGATACAGAAATGAACATTAAAGTAACATATTTAATGTATAATTTATGAAATTTGACAGGGACATGTCCAATTATTATTATCCCATATCCTAAAATGAACATGATTTTGAAAAATTTAAAATTAAGAGTATAAATTTTTGATTCACAATCATCCGGGTGACACAATACACTTTTTCATGTAGTGCTAAAAACAAGCTGTGATGTTATAAAATATCTTAATTGCATGTATAATAGTACTTCTTTAACTTCCTGATGTTTGTTAAAGGCCAGTATGTTATTTCTGCCTCTCAGTCTAAGCCAATAACAAACAAAAGCCGTAATTTGATGACATTATGAAGTAGCTTGGGATCAGGTGAGAAATTATGACTAAATTGTTGTTTCACATTTTGATCTCTCTTATCCTCTGAGATGAATGAGCTCTGGAGCAGTTCAACTGTGCTATGAAGGGTACCATGGTGATCTAGCTCAGTTACAATTTGACTTGGTTGGTTTACCTGTTATAATTGCATTGTAATAATAATAATAATAATAACAATAATAAGAATCATCATCATCATCATCATCATCATCTGTATTTAAAATGTTTAAACTATGCAGGTTAATATATTTGAAATTTATGTGGTCATGAAAATGGATTAGGCCTTTAAGGAGGCCTTATTGGCAGCTGCTGACAGGCTTGTCCACATTTCTGCACGTCATAAAAAAACTCTCTGACAAAGATAAGACAGTAGTAAAACATTCCTCAGTTGCTATGCTGCTGCTGTTTTCCTTTCATCCTCACCTGAGCCTCACTTCTGCAATGTGTGTCCACAGTGTTGCCTTCTGTTGAGGGCTTGATGAACTTGATGAAACAATAAAGGAGAGTTGTTTTTGTGTTAATGCGACTCATTCAGTCATCCAAACAGAGGGAGATCTTCAATTTCAGGGATGCCAGGCATGAACAAAGACATCAAACAGCAGTCAACAAACCAGTCAACAGTCAGCAAGTTAAAGAAGTATGCAGGTCACTCTCCAGGAAAAAAAAATGTGATATTAACGTGACTGTGCTGAGACTGCTTTGCAGCCTCTGTGAGCCACTGAACAACTGAGAAATGGGATTTTTTTAATGTGTTCTTTCTATGGTGCAACAAACAAAACATAGCTTTTAAAATGTGATCGTGTCAAACTAAGACCTATCCATCTAGTTTGTGGGTTTTTTCTTGACTGATGTTGGATGAATTTGGTGTTCCATTCAAAACATGTCCTCTTTTCTGGTTAGACAGCTGCTTTGAAGAAATGTAAAAATACAAAAAAATATTAATTATATTTAAATAAAAATCTAAAAAGCAAACAACAAATTACATATACAGTCTATGTAAATGCAGGTTTATGCAATATGTAAAAGAGCAGAAACACAAGGGAAACAATCAAAGTGGTTGTCATTCCTCGATGGGGTTCATGAATCTCTCCAACTGACATCAGTCATTGCCTTCTCACACCAAGGTCTACTCTTTGCAAAATGGCTTTAATAAAGTTTAAGTAATGTGTTTATGAGCAGAGTCAAAAACAAAAGATTGAAACAATCTGTGCTCCACTGGGATGCTCTAAAGTAAATCAAAATTAAAATGCATTTCCTTGCTTGTGAACTTTTGCATGCATTCATTATACACGTCTTTATGCCACAAACACACGCCAGAGACCGTGCTTCAAACAGCACTAATACAAAGTACTCTGGCGGCTCCACAAGCCTCTTTCCCAGCTTCAATATTGTTGTGTCGACCAGTTGTATGTTACCCCAACAAGCATCTGGAGAATTGGGCAGCAGGATGTTTAGCCTACAAGGGGCTTTTTCCCACAGAAAGAAGCGCATTCTCTGTTTAGTTTTGTTGAGCAAGATGTATAAACCCCTTGTGCTCTCTTGTCTATGCATATCATATCATTACTAATAAAAAGAAGCAATGATCTCATAATAGATTCATAAAATAAGAAAAGAGACTCATCAGAAATGCTGGTGGCTTTGTTAAGCTATCCCATGACGCTGAACACTAAAACACCTTAGTTAAAGCACTGAAGTACTGGACAACTCAAAAAAATGACCCAATGACTGGGTTGGATAAACTGTTGCCTCAGTAACATTTCTTCTGCATCAGTGAAGGTTGAGACCTCCTCACTGGACAATTCTTTTGTAACTTGGTAGCTTATTCATCTCTTGTGAACGCACAAGTGGGGATTGTACCAGAAACAAGGAGAAAGGTTGCAGTGCATACAGTTCACTGATGATGCTCATAGTTTGTGAATTACAGATTTATCTACAGTGCATGCAGGGTGGTCCAGTGTGGCCTTATTGGTAATTCATGCATTAGCATGTGTGTAAATGAATACCACCATACCAGATGAATGAACAAAGCAGTTCATCTCACAGTTATGCTGCTAACAGGCCCTGTCTGGTCAGCACCTGGCGGACGCTGAGGACGCTGTGGAGGATGTTTTTGGACAGAGGCCTGCCTAGAAAAATAAACCTCCGTCTGACCTCAAGCGCCAGTCGCAGAGTCTCTCGACCTCACCACCTGACACAATGTTCCTCCCACAGGCACGAGCATCATGCCTGGGTGGCCGCGCAGGAGAGGGGAACTCTCTTTGGCATCCTTTCAGAAGGAAAAACAAAAGCCATGACACGAAAGTGCAAGACTCCTATTTTATGCTGCTCCACCACGCTGACTGCTTCATGGCCTTCATTTTCTTTGTATTCAGGCAAAAATAAAATCTGTGAATGCTTTTGCATTTTGTTCTTTGGCAACTGCAAGGTTGTTTCTTGTGTTTCTGCCTGGTCTTATCCAAGGTCTTGCCAGGTGAGGCAAATAGCAGTTGGAATTGATTTGTTTTGAATGATACTTCTGTATGCAGTGGGAGTGTGGTTGCTCTCCCTCACCCCCTCTGTCTTCTCACCTCCTTCTCTCCCCCCGGCGCTCTCTTCTTCCCTCCCCAAATCTTTCTGTGCATGTGTGATGGCTTCTGTAATGAGTGCTCTTTGATGTGGAGGAGATCTAGGGTAAGCAGAGTGCTTAGTTGAGTGGGAGGCGAGGAATGCGAGGCAGGTACACCACGGTTGTGTGTGTTGATTAAAAGTCTTGTTTTCTCCCATCAGACCAAGCTCGACCATCCTGAATACGTATGCATCTCTCTCTGGATGTGCCGTCGTCTTCCGCCTCCTGCATAATCCTGGTTTTCAATCAACATTTAGCTCATTAGTCCAAGTTTGTTTTCACATGCCTGTCTTTGTAATGTACAGTATCTACACACTGGTTTATTTCCCCGCATTCCTTAAACCCTTTGTCCCACTTTGACTCCACTGAAACCAATTCAGACATTTCCTGCAGCAAACTACAAAGCCTCAACCTGTGTGAGCTGCTGACAGACATGTGTCCACAAAGGACCATGAGAGGAAAAAAGACTTTGATTCGATGCATTGTGGTGGAAAAAAATGGGCAGTGTGGGGAGGGAAATGGGTCCGCTCTCTGATTTGATGGATATTTCTGACGCAAACTGGTAAAAAGGTGAGTGCTGAGTGGTGCAGATATGTGTGTGTTTGTGTGTGTGTGCGCATCCAAATAAGTGTGGTTCCCCCTCCTCCACCTCCTCCTCAGCCTCCGTCTCAAACAAAAGATGCAAGTCAAGGCTACAAAAATGGTAGTGGTGGAAGGAAAATAACTTTTTGTTTTCCATCAGTCATTTATTAGTTCCTGGGATACCTTGGAGGTGAGAAACTTCGCACGCCATTGTACCAGAAGGAGGTGTGAGAAGCAGACTGTAATCGCTAGACATTTGGAGAGCCACAAAAAAAAAAACAGCGTAGTTGGAATAAAAAGAAGAGGCGCAAGAAGAGGAAAGTGGAGAGAGCTATAGCAGTGTTGGGAAAAGAGAAATAAGTCTGACAGCTGAAGAGGTTTTCAGGCTCAGACGCAAGATGATACTGTTGATAAGCTTACTTCTCCTCACTGCATGTGGCCACGCAGGTGAGTCAGAATTTCATATTTGTGATGTTGCTAAGGGAGCAAGAAAAAGGGTGAAGGTTACCAAACCAACAGCCATGAGCAAATATTTGATGTGGTCACCATGTGCCCATGAAAGCACTTTTTTTATGACATGATGTCAAGTGCAATATATTCTTCAATGCACACAGTAAAACACTGAAGCTATAAGCGTGGATATGACTTTACTGCAATTTACTTTTTTCCATGTCACAACTTTTAGGGCTGAAGTCAGACATAACAAACTGTGGACAATTATAACACATCACAGCAAGGCAGGCAGTCAGGCAGGCAAACATGTCTGCAGTCACACACACACACATACACATCTACAAAGATGCCTCTCCTTCGATTTCTCTTATGCTCACATGCTCTCTGCTTCTTGCACTAAACCAGCCTCTTTAATTTACTCCCTCACCATCTCACACACACACACACACACACACACACACACACACACACACTGTAGCTTAATTAGGGTAAACTTCCATATTTCCTTTATGAGTCCAATTAAAAACTAAGAGGAGCCACTTCTCAAAGCTGTCAGACTGTTTGATGTTGAGGTAGCTATCTCTTGCCGTAGCTGCTGCGAGCCCTCTTGAGTCAGGACGTGGTCTCACTTCTAATTGTCCCCCAATTGAGTTCCATGCCAGCAGTAAAAACCTTTTTATGACTGGTCCTCCAACTGTTCCGAGATCTCAGTCACTAGTGCTTCACATAAAAAGGAGTTACATCATTTACGGTGCCTCCTAAAATTGATCTAGATATATTCTTCATCTGTCTTATGAATGCCATTCGGAGTGTGTTTTTTGGGGGAGTGGGGTGGCGGCATATTTGTGACAAGGCCAAAACAGATCACAGGCATCACTGAAGACTGTGTAATTGTTCCATCACTGCTGTCTCTGTTTTCTTCTCTTTAAGATCTGGCAGTCTGTCTCTCTCTTCAGTCTTTTTCTTCCCTTACTGAATGTCTAACACTGTTCTCTTTTCAAGATACCATCTCAAGCATCTATAACTTTCACCATCAATATCCCTGGCCCAGTCTCTTTCTTCTCTATCATTGCCATATCTCCAAAAAAAAAAAAATCCTTTTAAAAGCCACCTTTAAAAAAGTCGGGGAAAAGGATTTGGCTCTCTTTTGAAACCGTGGCTGTGTGGTCTGGCACCACCCACATGTATATCCTCGCTTTGACAACCTGAACCTAAATATTTCCTTCCATGAGTTGTAATCTACACACAAAATTGGTCTAACCACTGCAATTTACAGAATCTATAGGTTAAAAGAGTCGTGCCTGTTAAGAGCAGGAGGGCAAAGGAAGGGGGAAGGGGAGCGTAACCTTTGTAATTTACTTTTAGGGGAGTCTGACTCAGGATCCAGATGCTGAAAAAAGGGAATGCTTGTGTGTGAATGAAGATATATCTGTGACTATATGTGTAACTGGAAAACCAGCGTGCATTCCCATACATTTCAGAAAGGTCTGATTTAGGTTCCTTGCATATCAACCATATGAGGCAAATGTCATGGATTCCTTAATAAGAATTCATGGATCCAAAGGTACTTAAATGTGCATGGATGCTTTTTTGTCCATCTTATTAGTATTTGGTATTTTTGAGACACTGGATAGTAGATAGCTGCATAGGACCACTAGAGTTAAAATAGGACTTATTTATGTTTTTAACCCTGTAGTTCACCAGAACACACAATTCTTCAATTTTTCAAGGTGTTTCTCTTGGTACGGAGCATTTTTTTCTTTATTGGCTTTAAAGTTGCATGTTTCATGCCTTACTCGCCAGATGCCAACTTCCAGTTATAGTTCCTGAGGTTGGCCTGTTGCTCCTCTTGTGTTTTGTTCAGAAAGGGAGGTGGTGTAGAAGTTGGATTCAGCCAACGGCTGGGTTAGATCATACATAGCCTCTTTCACCATTTCTTTTCTCCTTTTGGACAATATCATTTAAACAAAACAGTATCAGCCAGGAGACGCAAACACTTGACAGAGCAGACAACAGCAAAACAAAAACAGAAGAAAATCAAGTTTCACAAGACTAGAGTTACCTTTCACACTAAAATAGAAAGAAACAATATACTGTTTTAAGCAAAAGTTGAAAGAATTTATCACAATGATTAGTCCCCTCCAAGCTGGATATTTAGATATACATTTTTGAGATCCATGAGCACGTGCTGTTGTTGGATGAATAGAACAGGAAATCTTTTTTAACACACCGCATGATGAAGAAGGAGCCCCCCCACTGCACACTGTCCTCTGCTTCGTGATGGCAATACTGTACACAAGTCACCATCTGCTACACTATAAATATCCCATATACACTTGCTCTCCATCAGAGGCCAGAAAAATATGTATATACATACACATTTTCCCAGCAGATATCGCCTTCTCCCATCTGCAGGTACCGTGTTATTACATTTGATTGGAGTGACTCATAGCCATGACTGCTTTTACTGCTCAGAGCAGTAAAAGATTGAAATATGTTTTTGTTGACAGGAACTTCAGATATATACCCCGTGGTGGCAGCAGTAGGCACAAATGTAAACAAATGATGTATTTTTTTTAAACATAGTAGATCCCGTCAGAAATTTCATGTATAACCTTTTAAGATAACATTGTGGGTCTGTTAGATACTGGATGTTGAACACCAGAAATTTCTTCCTATAATGTATATAAGTTATACATTGGGATTAGATTTCTTAAACTTTGTTATGTTTGTCAGGGGTTCCCTACATTCCCATGAAGACTCAAGCTTGCCATATAATCAGCCAGCAAACGCTAAGCTTTTTGGTGGATGTATGATCCATGCTGAGACCTAAAACAGCCACCAGGTGTTTACACTTGTCTTGCAGGAAACCAATTTGACTTTCCCAACATAAGCTAGACTTTCTCTCTGGGGCAAACCCATAACAAATGGACACAGACATGCCTCCGCAAGTTTTTCTTCTCTTGCACATTGCCGCTGGTATTTCCAATTCATGTGGTGTGGGCCACATCATGTGAGGCCTCTTTACCCAGATTGCAGCTATGATTTTACTGCAGTCTTGATTAGGCACATGTGACTAACTGCAAACCCCTGTTGGCAATGGGTGAGTGGCTGGCAGAAGGCAGAGGTCTTCCAGAGCTCTGAATTGTAACGAGATTCCGCCTCGCGGGTTCACGAGGCGAGAGCCATTCGCCGGGAATTTGATTCTTCTGGCCGTGTGGAACAAAGTTGGCCCAACTCACTTCATTTCACACATTAAATGTTGTGTTTGCGTAGACATTTTCATTCTGCAGGCGGTCTCCACTACCTCACGGAAGAAAAATGCTAACCCCACTTCACTTCCCACGGAAAAACCAGCCAAGTTGACTTGGTAAGAGAGGGAAAATATTGGGGTCTTTTTAAATGCAAAAATTCGAAGGGGGAAATGGAAATATGACCATTTTCCTGACTTGAAAAGCAGAGCACATCAAGACTCAATCATGATATTTTCAAGAATAGGTTCCCTTTCCTGCCTTGGCCTGTTTTTCCAGGGAATGGGGGGATGGAAAGAGACACAGTTATGATTCGCATCGTGATGGATGCCAACACAAATTGGGTAGCCATGTTTTTCTCATGCTGTTAAAGGGGCTGCTGCATAGAGAAACCCGTTATACATTTACCACATCAAAGGACGTTCAAATTTCTATCATACACATTTCTGAGTGCCAAAGACATGGAAAAGAGGGAGAACGACATTAAAGCAACCTTTTAAAACAATAAAAAGGGAGTGGTGCATTTTCAGGAGTGAGTAGAGGGGCTGCGATGCTACAGAGCTCCTGTGTGGTCCCCAGCTTCTCTGTCTCTCTCTCCCTCTCTTTCTCTCCTGGCTCTTCCTCCTTCTCTCACAGTTTCTCTTCCCTCTTTTGTGGCTCTAAGCCTATGAGCTGGCGTTGGCCCTTCCTTACTACACACCCAGTGGGGCTTTAAAAAGGCAGGGCCGGAGGTCTTAGCAGCCACACACACTCTCTGCCTGCGCCTGTGTGTTTTGGTCTCAGTGTGCTGCTCTGAAAGCCGGCTGTGTCAACCTCTCCAGCCTCCAGGTCGCTCGGATTAGAGATGCAGGCGCCACATTGCAGGGCCCCCGATCTCCTGCTCATCCTTCTGGGCCCCATACTGTTGGCTGTGGTTCGGGCTGCTATGGAGAGCCAAGGTGAGGAGACGAGTTATTATTGCTGCCCGCGGCTGGGATATTAGTAGCACTTTGTGGGCAGACAAATGGACGTGCAGGGCAACTCAAGCAGGTAACCTCAACCTGGGAAAGGGTGAGTGTGTTAGGACAAACTGTGTTTGAGAACTTTGTTCATGAGGACAAACTCAGGTGTGTAGGTGTGATGGGGAGCCTGTAGATGCACAAAAGAGCATGTGAGTATATTTTTGCCTGTGTCTACGTGTTTATGTAAAATTTGGAATGGACTGTTTGTCTTTCCGTTGTTTTGGTGTGTGTGGCTGGAGGAATGTTTCTTTTTGACTTCCCTTACCATGAGACTCTGAGTGGGCATGAACAGACAGAAACCCGAGTGTCTTCCTGGCTGTTTGACACATCTTGAAAAACCTCCTGTCTTGTCTTACCGGAGGCCAAATATAATTCAAAGTGTCAGTAAAAAAGGTGGAGTGGGATGCATAAGTGTGTAGGTGCCTGCAGACACACTTGAATTCACTTGAAATTTCTCTATACTGGATCTTCACCATTCAACACATGTAAACACTACACATTCACACATACTAAGAAGAAAAAAATCTCACATAAACACATGTACATGTACATGTCTCATTCTATCATTCTGTAGCCCTGTACGAACTTGAGAAGGAACCTGCTTATTGGGATGCCCAGGCCAGGGAAACACTGGATGCTGCGCTGAAACTACGCCCTCGAGACCACCAGGCCAAGAACATCATCCTGTTCCTCGGCGACGGTGCGTTATTATGTTATTACGAAATCTATTCCAACATTCAAGACCGACTTGGTTGTGGTGCAAGTTTAAACAGAAAAGGCTGCTGCTTTCAACCTCACTGACAAATACAGCTCAATATGCAGTGCAAGACAGTTCCAGTATGTTTGGCTGTGTACAGTGAACTGAGAAACTGCGTGTAAGTGGTAGTGCAGACCTGCGTCTAGATTTGTAAAAGTTGATGAGTCTATGGTTGGAATAAAAGTTTGGACAACTTTATGTTTTTTGTTCAAAATTGATTCCGTTGGCTTCACACGCAAACATTTGGAGTCGTGTGAGTAATGACTCAGAAGTAGAAAGGCAAAAGTTGTGCGCCATTAATCTCTTAGACAGGAGGAGATCACATCTCATCTCCTACCAACGCTGATTTCTTCCGATTGTGAAAATGCTTGTTCATAACCAAGTAGTTTTAGCTGCCTAAACTTTAAGCTGCACTGATGTTTTATTTCAACAGTGCATCAAATGGAGTGGAAAATTTAGCAGATAAAGAGGCAGATTTTTCCCTCAAATTACATTCAGTGTTGCTAAACAAAATGCATTGCGTGCATATTTTAGATCTAACACATTTATCGAATGCATTGTTCCCCACAAAACACTCACAAAACTCATATTTTTAATTGCGCATAGTTTATATTCATGTTATCTTGCAGTCTTGTTCTTCTTCACTGCCTTTTCTGGCACATAGCTGTGTTTGCTGGAACTGTGCCTGTGCGTGATTCAAACAAAACAGGGAGCTGCTTGTAAAAAATATGGCTACGTAACATTACAATTGGTCAAATGCTTTAAAGAATACCTTTTTGAGGTGGCAATTTCAATTAGTGCAGGGTGTGGCCATGACTCTGAAGATCCACTGCTGACTCGTGTTACACGTCATGTCCTTTTGCAGTGCAGTTTGGCATTCAGCGTAGGGGCTACAATTGCCTGCTGGGGAACATTTCCATCTGGATCAGATTTGATTGGCAAATCACATTAATTGTCACTTGCGTGGTGTATTTACAACTGGTGAGGCATGAAAGTCATTTTTGTAAGGGGAGCTGTTTAAAGCCACGTAGATTTAAGAGTGTTTTTCCTGTTAACTACCAGAATATCTGCTTTAAATCAGACCTACTGAGTCACATTTCTGGGTGGTCGAGGCTGAGTTTTCTTTGTGCATCTCTCCAGCAATGCCCTGCCCTGAGTATGTTCTCAGTTTTATGGCCATAATGTTAAAGTTGCATCACAGTGGCGTGGGCTTGGTAAAGTATGGTTTTCAAAGTCAGGGGTGAAGTCCAGTAATGGACCACAAGAAAGAGATAAAACAGGTTCCCTTGTTATTTATCGTTATTGTTACTGTTATATAAATTCTGTGTGTTCTATGTAATAAATTCCTAATAGTTACACAGCAGCATCTTCATGTATATTTATATCCTACCAATACAGGTCTGAATAGTTCCCTGGAGGAGTCTGTGTTGGTCTCTGTGATGATTTTGTTTGAACATGTGGTTCTCCTAGAAAACCACTGCCTTAAATGCCCTGTATTTGTGGATTCAGTTGATGTTAATGGCCTTGACATGCGTTGACTTTGTTTGTTTAGAGCATTACTGAATCAAAACTTTTTTTCCCTCTCATTTGACAGTTATAGCCCGAGCTTTGAAAAAAAAAACAAAACACACTGTACAGAGAGCAGTATTCTGGGCCCTGTGGCGTCAGAGCAGCAAAACCTTTGTATGACATGAATACATACGCAGTAAAGATTTCCAAATCAAGGTTTTTGTGACCTTCACCTGTCAATCTTTGTATCTCAGGGATGGGTGTGTCCACCGTGTCGGCAGCTCGAATCCTGCGAGGTCAGATGGAGGGTGGATCAGGCGAGGAGACAATCCTGGCTATGGACACCTTCCCATATGTGGCTCTGTCAAAGGTGACAACACAACACTGTTGACCTGCAGTTCAGCCATTATTCAGGGTAGACTTCAATATGAGGTCTGATGTGAAAGAGCTAGCAGTGTTTCATCATGTAACTTCAGCTGCGTTATATGAATTATTTCCTTTATTCTCAGGAAGAAGACTTTTTAAAAAAAAAAAATCCTCCTGTCTGCATTGTTCTGATGAGTACATTCTTCATAGTCTTTCAAGGCTTCACCACTTAAATCATTAATTTTTCTTTTCAATTTGTTTTTCTTTTTTTTCAATAATCCCTTGGGGATTATTAGATACCTGTACATGTCCCTGGCTTGATTGGCTTGTTTACAGTTTAACTTTTATTCACTTTTATTATAGCCTTTTATAGTTTTACTACATTTTACTACGACATCCCTTGATTTGTAAATAAGTTTAAATGGGGAAAAATGACAATGACACAGTAAGTCAGCCTTTTAACATGTTGATATTTTTCAAAGGCCCTTACAGTTTAAAAAAAAAGAAACAGGCCAACGTTACATATTTTTATTATTATGACTCTGCACTCCTTGACCTCCTATGTGTTTTGCCTCCGTACACCACACACACACACACACACACACTCTGCACCCCATCGAGCGTGATATCACTGGATGGACTCCAAGGATGAACTCTGTAGTCAGATGTTAAGTGAGTGAGTAAGTGAGTGTGTGTGTGTATGTGAGAGAGAAAGAGAGAGAGAGAGAGGTACAGCATGCTAATACAATGTCTTTCATATGTGTGCATGTATGTGTATGTGTCTGTGCATGCTTGGTAAACGTGTACAGTGCGTCACATGGAGAGAGAGATAAAGGAGACATGCAGTGAGAGACAGATACACACAGATGCAGATGAATACACACACCTAAAGAAGGATGGCTTTTGTGTGTGTGTCCATTTTTCACATGCTTTCTTCTCTTAACATGTTGCTTCTTGCTTCATACCACCACGCTGCAACTTAAATACTCCAAACCTTTGTGCGAAAAGACTTTCAAGGGATTTAGGTAAAATTGTCACTTTGAGCAAAAATGCTGACACTGCAGTAGAAGCAGTGAAAACTGTTTGAAAGTCAATTGAAAGTGGGACTCAGCCTCATGGTTCAGTGTAATCCCTCAATTATTTTAATTAAAGTGTGAATAAGAGTGTGAGTGAGTCAAGTGTTCAGTGTCATGGCTGTCTAACCTATAGTATAGAAAGTGTAATCTGACTTTGAATATACTGTATGTTTCTACCGTCTTTAGCAGTGTTTGTGTTTCTGCTCCACAGACCTACAGTGTTGATAAACAGGTAGCAGACAGTGCTAGCACGGCTACAGCCTACCACTGTGGGGTGAAGGCCAACGCTAAGACAGTGGGGCTCAGTGCTAATGCAGTGGCCTATGAGTGCAACACCACCTTCGGTAACGAGGTCTACTCAGTATTAC
The DNA here is from genome assembly GCA_008933995.1 of Datnioides undecimradiatus. Lineage (NCBI taxonomy): Eukaryota > Metazoa > Chordata > Actinopteri > Lobotiformes > Datnioididae > Datnioides > Datnioides undecimradiatus. The sequence goes on along the minus strand of WARS01000029.1, from coordinate 10,100,331 downwards.
GCCGTGCTAAAGCACAAGGTAAAGACACTAAATAGCCTGCCTAGTGGTGGGTGTTCTGTACAATGTAAAGGTCATCTGATTTGAATTACATTCTTATCTCAAGATAGGCAATGACCACATATACAGAGAAATAAAATACAATAAAGCAATCATCTGATAAGCGTGTTCCCTGCTACTTGTAAGTCACCAGTTGTAGTTCAATGTCCATAAAACATCTAATTAAGATCACAGATCATTTCAGATTGACCAGTGTTTGTTCCAATAGTTATGTATATCATGTGCACATTACACTACAATGTAAAGTACCACAGATAGTCATTATATTGTGCTTTAAAATGACTGACACATATGTTTTGACTTTGTTTTCATGAAGCTATTAAGTACAGTATTCATAAAGCTGGTAAAGTGAAGCTGGTTGAACCCAGGGGAAAATTAACTGGCATTTTAATTAAAGTACTTTCAATGTGTTGAGTGAATCCTAAAAGCTGGTGAAAATCAAAGAATTAAATATATGTAAAGGTTTATGTAAGTGATTTCTGTTTTTCACTCATTCATTGCTGTGGTAAAAACTTCTTCCACTGGGCCTCATTACTTTGCCAAGGAAAAAAGTGGGATCATAAATGAGCTTAAATGTTGGGTTTCTTGCTCTAGAGCAGCTCTATGACGAGGAAAATAACACACCTCCAGTGTGTCACAGAAAAAGTCACAATGCTTGCGATTAGCTCAACACTTGAACTTCATATTTGGCTACATCTCTTCATTGTCCAGGTAAATCTGTTGGCATAGTGACCACCACCCGTGTCCAGCATGCCTCCCCAGCTGCTGCTTATGCCCACTCTGTCAGCCGCAGTTGGTACAGCGACGCAGATCTTCCTTCCAGTGCCCGCAGACAGGGATGTGTGGACATTGCAACCCAACTGGTCACCAATGTTGACATTGATGTATGTAATAGCCATATTCTGTTTGATGCATTATTTAACACCAAAAAAAATATTTGATTGGATCAAGTTATCAGATACTGTGCTAATGTTATACTGCACACTGCACAAGTGGAAAAAAAAAGTAGCTTAGTGCTTATCTGCAATAGCAGCATGTCCTTTGACAATTGTTTTGTTTTCAAATGGATATTAAGCAGTTTGGAAATCGTTTGTAAGTGCTGTAATATAACTTTATAGTGTGTTATTTGGATATAAATGAGGACCTTTATTGAAATATGACTGATTTTATTTGAAAAGTTCAGTGAGTCCACCAGGACTGTGATATTACTGTTTATAGTATTGGGCCTTACCAGTTCAAATTTAAGCCACATAATCATAAAAAAATGTATATATAAATGTAAGGTGAATAAAGTGAGGTGCTTGGTGAAATAGAAAATCAGCAGTTCAGTGAAAGCCACAGTGTTCTATTGTCAAAGTTGTGCAATTGTTTTGTACAAGGACCATCATAGACTACCACTGTAAATATAATCCTTCCATCTGGTGTCCCTTTCAGGTGATTCTTGGGGGAGGGAGGATGTACATGACACCAAAGGGCACCCCAGACCCAGAGTACCCTACCTCCAGCTCTCGCAAGGGTGACCGCAAAGACAAGAGGAACCTCATTGATGTGTGGCTGAAGGCTAAACCGGTAGGAGCTCAAGTTGTTGCTGGATAGTGCCCTTTAATTCAACAGATGTCTCACAGCTTCAAGTGTCCTCTGGTCTGTTTTCCAGAACAAGAAGTCACAGTATGTTTGGCACAGGAAGGAGTTTGACGAGATAAATGTTAAAACCACTGACCGGCTCATGGGTGGGTGTCAACACAGACAGATCTCAGTTTGAACAGATAAGTTTTATATACTGCAGTTTGCTCCTGACAGCATACACATGCTTGAGCCTGATAGACTGTCAGGCAAAAAAAACAAATACAAAATGCAACACACACATCATATATACTAACACACACATGGTATTTGCACCTCTCTGTCTATGCTCCTCAGGTGTTGACTGATAAGTTCTTATCTAAATTATGAAAACTTCTCAGTGGCTTAGAAACAAGGATTCCAGTCAGGTCAGCTTTCATCTTTACAGCCACACAAAGTAGTCATGACGACGCATTGTAAATTCACAGTTAGGTGGTATTATTAACCTTAACACAATCATAAAATCCAAAGGGCATGTTTCTTGCGGTGATGCGTGTGACAGTAACAATACAACTGTTATTGCCTTACACTGTTATAATGCATTCAAGCGTGTGATGTGTGCTTCATTTGAAGTAAAGAATCACAGGAAAACAGAGCACGCTTCCCCAAATCTCAACGATTAAGTTTTATTCTAAGTATTATTAGCATTATCGAAGAACATTTATTATCAATTGGATGGGCAGAAGAAGTAAACGCAGTAATTTGTGTCTAATTCATAAAATGAATGGGAATGGTCTTGGAAGCAGCTTGGATTTGAACTAAGAAGCTAGATAACAAGGTCAGGGTATGTTGTTTCCACTTTTTCAGTTCAATGATTTTTGCTCTTACTACTCTCACTTGGCCCCACAGTCTTCTGTTTTCTTTAACTTCTGTTCTTCAGCTCTGCCAGTTTAGATTGAACTCATCATTAACACCGTACAATGTCAAGGTCAATTTTTGAAGAAAAAAAGAAAATCTGCTTTTTCCCCATTTTTTTCTGGTGTTTCCAGGTCTCTTTGAGCCAAAGGACATGAGATTTGAGGTTTTCCGGAACAGCACACGTGACCCATCCATTGTGGAGATGACAGAGAAGGCCATACAAATCCTCAGCAAGAATCCCAAAGGCTACTTCCTGTTTGTGGAAGATGAGTATTATGTCTAATAATCTAATTTAAAAATGTAAAGCCTGTTAAAATCAAATTACATTTTCCATGCTCTAATGGTAATAAATACAAATGTTTGTGTATTCTTTCATTTTTGAAAAATGTTACTCTACAGCTCCCAACACTTTTATGGAGGAATGTAAAGAAATTGAGGATAAACAAAAGCAGCATGTAGCACAGTCAAATAGCCATTTTCATTTCAGGTACTCCTAAAATGTCCTAAAATGGAGTTGTACTAACTAGATGATTTGGGGTCTAATTTGCTCATTTTGTGCTCTTCTGTTACGAGGGAGAATTGATCACGGTCACCATGATGGCATTGCAAAACTGGCACTGACAGAAGCTGTCATGTTTGACCGAGCCATTCAGCGCGCCGCACAGCTAACCAGAGAATTCGATACTCTTACCGTCGTCACTGCTGACCACTCCCACGTCTTCACCTTCGGTGGTAACACACCCCGAGGGAATCCCATCTTTGGTATGGTTCAAAGCACAAACACATGAATGCAAACCAGACTTAAATTGGGATGAAGAGTATAGAACAAAGTGGATGTGAATGCAGTCCACATGTTGAAAATTGTAGAACTAACCTAAAATTACTCTCATTGCTTTTTGACATTCATATATGTAGATATTTACATAATATTTAAGTTAAAATGTTGTTAAAAGGTTCCTTTTTGTTTCAGATAGTACATGTGAGTCCCTGGGCCTAGTTTTCCTTCTGTGAAAAGACACTGAAACCAGTGTATTATTGCTCACTTTCTCTGCCACGTTCTGCCATTCAGGTCTGGCACCAAAGAAAGCTGATGACAAAATGCCTTTCACCAGCATCCTATACGCCAACGGTCCTGGTTACGTCCACATAAATGGAACCAGAGGGAACATCACAATGGTGGATTACTGTAAGCACAAACTAATGTCTTTCAGATGCTGCAGTCGTCTGTGCTGATGTGTGCACAGACAGTGTGAACTGATGTGGTTATGGCTGACTCATGGCTGTGTTTTTCTCTGGAAAGCAAAGAAGAAATATGGTGTTTGTGGCATTCACTGTGCTGTCTTCTGTTCTTTTCTCTGCAAAGCCACTCTGTGTACATGTAACTGCACTCAGGAAAAGTATTTGTATTTCTTTGTGGAACACTGGACAGCAATGACCCACTTCCTCCTCTTCTTGTTCTGCATCATTCACTTTAGTCATTGCATGATTATGTATACTTGTCTGTGAAAATACTTCCATCCAAGGATGAATTGCATTTTAAAACCCCCAATTTTGTCTTTTTGAATATCCTGGCGTCACTTTATGTTTTTGGAACCAATAGTTGTGTCTCAAAAGTGCACACTCATGTGGTACCTTAAGTAAACATGCAGTTGCAAATGAGGGATTCATCTCTTAAACTTTATGTGTCTGTCTAGGGAAATATAAAGCACTGCAAAGGTCAGTATTGAAATTCTGACTATATAGACTACAAGGTCATTAGCCTATATAGAAGACATTTCTCAGAGTGGAGCCAAAGAGAATTTGCAAAACTCAGTCCACAATTGTACACATGGACCCTTTGTCAATGCTGCAGTTGTTACCATCATAATGTCAAGAATACTTGAGTATCAAACATACAAACATGTATGTTACAAACATATGTCTGAAAAACAAGTTTACTTTTTGTTTTTGGGAAGGAAATAGCTTTGTTATCTGCCAGTAAACTTCACTGTTAGAAAGTCAGGCAGTCAAAAGGACTTAAATTACCTTCTGGGTTTTGAAAATGTTGTAATTAAGTTTAATTTGGTGAATTACAGAAGATTTACAAAACCCATTTCATGAGCAAAACAGCCACAAAAACATCTATGAAGCAAATGTAAGCTATCTAATGAGGGCCTCTGGTGTGGGTGGTATTTAAACATCAAAACAAAGGAGATCCAGTGCAATCTACTGTAATAAAGGCACTTAAGTAAAGTCAAGGTATCAAAGGCAGGATGCTCCAATTTTTTACTCAAGCACACTTTATTTGTATGGACCATTGCTGTGAGCAAACAGTGCCATGTCTAATTTCTCAGTAAATCGTCGGTGACACAGCCACAGTGAAGAATAAAGTTAATCTGGATTGACATCATGGTTAGCTTATTGTCTATGACAGCATCTGTTTTGTTTTAGCAGTTGATGATCCAAGTTGCTTTAAACTGTGTTTTGTAACACTCTATTCATTTCTCTCCAGATGATGAGGAGTACATGCAGCAGGCTGCTGTCCCGCTGGATGCTGAGACGCATGGTGGAGAGGATGTAGCCATTTACGCCAAAGGCCCAATGGCTCACCTGTTTCATGGGGTGAAAGAGCAAAACTACGTGGCGCATGTCATGGCATACGCTGCCTGCTTGGAGCCCTATACAAACTGCCCTCCTCATCCCCACACCCACACCTCGAGTGTGGGTGTGAACACACCATCAAGCCTCCTGTTTGGCCTGCTTGGCTTCTTCTGTTTACTCAGATGACCCCCAATTACACACATCAACACACACACACACACACACACACACAAGCACACAAATACATTGTATGCATGCAGCAATACAGATACTCAATGTACTTAACATACTGTACATAGAGTACATGCTCACAAATTCACTGTATGCACACAGGCTGCCAAGTCAGAATGCAGGGATAAACATTGAAAGTACTGTATTTGTTAACAGAAACATTTACACACATCCTCATCATTTAGTATTCATTCACATGAGCTTGTAACCTAGAATGCATGAAAAAAGCAGGCATAACCATGCATATAGTAGCTCTAATTCAAAAATGAATAAACAGTCAGCAGTAGAAAACATATATGCAAACATGAACCTATTTCATACCTGCAACATGACTACTAACTAACTAACTACTCCTTTCATTAGTGAGTTAGATTTTTGTCCACTTCTTATTTTCTAAGGTTAAATACGAACCCTGCTGGCACTCTGCTCGTTCAGAGCTATCAAACATTTCCAAAGAACTGTAATTGCTAGTTACACATTCACCTGAGGCTTTAGCCAGAATAACTTGAAACAAGGAAGTAGGCTGAGGTGTCACAGTTCAGCTAGTGGACTCTCAGGCAGGACACACAGCAGCATGATGGAATGAATGACTATATGACGGTAAAATAAACCTGACCTATATGCCATCTCATCATGCCATGCCAAGCTGCAACACCTACAGACCTTACAAGAATGCATAGAGATACTGTACCTCTTTCAGGAGTTTAAAATATGTAGCTTCTAAGTTTTTTATTAAGTTTTTTTGTTGTTTTGTTTTGTTTTTTATCTCGACCTCATTGGTTCCAAATAGCAAATATGGCAAATTGTCACTTGATATGTAATCTATTTGGATTGTACATGAATGTATTTTGTAAGCAAATATTGTCAATGTCGTATTTTTATACTGTGTTTTGGCAAATGTTACTTAAATAAGGATGAAAAACATCACTTTTTCTTGGTGAGTTCCTTCTTTACTTCACTTGATAGCAGTTCCTCTTCTAACATCTTGATTTAGTCCCTTTTCTGTAGTTTCATCAACATTTCACAGAAAGCAACTGAAAGTAAATGACAGTGTTTGCTTATTCCTTCAGAAGGAAATAAAGAAGAAACAACTGAAGGGCACAGAACACCTTTAGGTCTAGCAACAGACTAGATTTGTTGAGGCACAACTGTAGTAAACGTCATGCAAGCACACATGGAAGCTATAATGCACAACTCTAAAGTTGGAAAAAATGGAAATATTACACTGTCACACAAAACAATCAGTAGTTAATCCAGCAAATTCCTTGGCATTGAAAGTCAAATTTATTATCTCTCCAAAGTGCTGTATTGTCATATACTTTCACAGAATCCTTTGCTGTTAGACATCTGAAAACTGATTCTAACAGAAAAAAAACCTTCGTGACCTTGTGATGGTGTATCTGAACCACAATGCCAGTCAGCGTCAGGGTGCTGAGGGTTTTTAACCAAGCTGCTGCAAAACATCACACAGATGTACCCTCAAACCCACCTGCACACACACAGACTCACATGTTATCAATTCATCCTGCCTCAAAGTCAAACAAATGGTTGCTCTATGGAAAAACTGTTTTCAGAAAGAATTCTAAAACATGAGCTGTAGGGTTTTTAAAACCATACAGCAATGAAATACATGCAGGGCACCATAAAACAATGTAATCATCATGAGCATCATTATTATGATTTATGGTAGCTATAAGACAATAAAGGTCCTGCATTAAAAAGGCCCCTAATCAAAAGTGTAATCAGTAAAATGTGATCTATTTAAGTAAAAGTACTCAAGCTGTGGATAGATTGATTAATTTGTAAAAAATTCTGAAAATGATCCCACACAATTATCCAAGGAGACACCTTCACAGTGTTTGGCACAAAATTATTTACAAGAAATAAACTCACATTTTTGGGCCATGACAATTTTTGCATGAGCAATGACAATGATTATCAAAATAGATGGTAATTAATTAATATAAAATTGTAAAGTAACTAGTGACTTAAGCTGTAAGTTAAATGCTGTGAAGTAAAACATGCAATATATCCCTCCTAACTGTAACACAGTAGACGTGGTAGAGCAGAAAATACTCATGTAAACTACAAGTAACTCAAATTTGTACTTAAGTAAAGTACTTAACTTTAACTTTGTGCATATTGGTGCTGTATATAACCTCTGGCTCACGTTGAAGAGTCCTCCATGTGCCCTTTGCTCCTTAACTGCGGCTATAAAGGGACATCAGTGTACAGACAAGCACACTTGTACTCCATTTTATTTTTGTTTTAGTCATATACAATCAGCACAATGGCCAGCAAGCTCATTTTTATTGGATTACTGACTTACATGTCAATACAGAGGACTTTGTCTGTTTCAGGTAAGGATATATTACATACTGCTGCTGTTTTTAGGCATCTACAGGAACTAAGAATGCTTACTATCAGATTTAAACGACTGCATTTCAAAGACAATACAAAGACCAGCCATACATACAGTATGTAATCATATCAACCTTCGATTCAAGACAGAAAAATAATGTTTATTGTATATTCTTGTATATATAAGAACAAAATATTGTTAATGGGCTGCCAGTACTTTTATTATACCCTTGATGAAATAGGCGACTCTAATAATGTTGCATATGCTAATGTATCAATAATGCTGCTAATCTGTTGATAGTAAATACTTACTTTTCTACAAAAAATTTTGAATATAACAGTTTGATTCATTTTACAGATTATTTTCATAACATCTATTTCTTGTATGATTATTCCAGGGTTATGGAAATTTGACCTTCATGACTTTACTGTTTCTTTTTCCTTCCTACCTCTGATTCATCTAGAGTCAGTGTTTATATACCTGTTATTGCCAGTCATGCAAAATAAGAACATCATCTTCTGTAGATTCACACTGTAAACACCCATTAATTATCTGCTTCTTTAGTAACATCATATTGTCTTTTTTGTGTTTATAGAAGAGGAGCTCCATGCCAGCTACTGGAACAACAAAGGGAAGCAGGCACTTTACACAGCCCTAAATGTGCAGCCTAATCTCCACCAAGCCAAGAACCTCATCCTGTTCTTGGGGGACGGTGAGTCTGAGAAAGGAGCTTTCCCACAGTTCAAGTAGTCCCTTTGATTTATGGAGCACATTCTTCTTTTGGTTTAGTTCGTTTGTTCAGGTGAGAAGAAACCAGTAGAGCTCGAAAGTGTGAGTCTCATCATTGTGGTGTTCACCAAGAGTGAGAATGCATCGCAAACCCTATGTGACCCCAAAAGCATTGGTTTTATGGGTAGAGGAAGATGAATGTTGACATCTGATCACTTGCTGTTAATACTGCTTGGAAGGCCAAGCATAACAAAATGAGCTGAAGCTAAACCACAGTCTACACTGCATGTGCAGCTATTTCCCCATGTGTTCTTAACTGATCTGAGCACCAAAAAAGGTAAACCACTGTGCAAGGGGTTTGAATAAGTCCATGATGTACTGCTGAAATTTTTGTTGCCTGACCTTCTAATACTAAAATCTCTACATTGGTAGAATGGCTGGTTACCAAATCTCCACTGTTAGTTCTGACTAAAAAATGTGTTTTAGAAAATGTAACAACAAACAAGCAATTACATTGCAATGACCTGAGACCTCACACACTGAGGTTATTACTGCCATTCACTTCCTGTTTACTCCATGATCCAAGCTCAATCTTTGGCAAATCCTTTTATACATAATTCTAAATGTACAGATGAATTATGAATTTATGGTTAGAGTTGCCTCCACCCCCCACCCACACACACGCTGATAGCAGCACATTGAAGATTTTATCAGTGTTTGGAAGCGATCACTAACTTTTAATCACCCAATAAGTGACATGTTAATGGAAACCAGTTGCCAAAGTTCTTACTGTTAATGACACAGTGGCAATACCTTCCTGCAGTGCAATGATATTTTGACTTTAAACTTTAATGGCCAGAGAGTTTGCAGATTTATGTTGAAATACAGTAGATTTGACTTGATTGTAAAAGATATATCCAATCAGGCAGAGACCACAGTGACACCTACGAAATGATATATAGAACAAAATATTCAGTTTGAAACTGTAATAAGCAGTAGAGGGGTGCAAATTCTCAAAGGCAGGACAAGATGACCAGATGCCTTGGACAATTCCTGAAATATAGGAAAGAATAACCAATTTTGTTGAAAAGAAAAATAATTAATATTACTATATTTGCTTTGCTTATTATCCACCATTTATGAATTCAGATGTGTTTCACCACCCTTTAAACTCTCCTCATCAGCTGATCCTTTGGGGTTCACAGGGTACAATGGCAGCCCTGTTTCTACCTGGTTGATGTTATCTAACACTCAGGTGTGCTTCCACCTGCTTCCAGGTATGGGGATACCGACAGTAACTGCTGCACGGATCCTCAAAGGCCAGTTGGCTGGAAAATCTGGGGAGGAGACCAGTCTGGTTATGGATACCTTCCCACACCTGGCCCTGTCTAAGGTTCGCCCTCTCTGACCAACACATTCAGTCTACATAGGAATGTGCCTTTAAACTGTTGGATTGAAAACCACACATGCATTTACTTAATTGAGGTGCTTGTACTTTCACAGCACACTTACAAGATGAAAGTGTAATTATCTAACAGTTCACACTGATTTTACTTTGTGGAGGGTGTCATTATAATCAGCCAACTTGTTGTTATTTTATCTGACTCATCAAATTTTATAAATCCGAATTCTCAAATATAGACAGTGTTACTGGCATCAACAAAAGATTGCATTTCTCCATCATTAACAGGGTATGTGTTGTTAGCAGAGTAAGGAAAATGTGCCTCAGGTAAGAGTTAGTAAACAGTTTGTTTCAACCAGCTGCAGATATTAGAACCTGCTATCCTTTCTTGAGTAAAATGGACTTTTATTACATAGACAATCACCAGAAACTACTCAGTTGAGCTTGTTACACAATCATTTTCTGCTGTAACTCTGAGTGTCATGTCACTGTGGAAAAGTACACCTGCTAAATGATAAGTGTTCATATTAAAATGTGCAAATTTATTTGGCCCCTGCAGACGTACAATGTGGACCAGCAGATGCCAGACAGTGCTGGCACAGCCACAGCTTATTTATGTGGTGTGAAGGCCAATTACGGCACACTGGGTGTCACTGCCGCCACCCCGAGGTACAACTGTAGTGCAACCTATGGGAACGAGGTCAAATCAATTCTGTACCGTGCTAAGAGAGCAGGTAGGTTGAGGTTCACGTAGCTTTATGGTTTCACTTAGAGACTTGGACTCTTATGTGGTCTGACACAGTCCAGATCAGTCTGTGTCAATGCATCTTTCTTTCAGGACATTTTCAGACAGATCAGTATTACATTTGATTGATGTGATACTGTAATTTGATTCAAATTTCAGTTTTCTTTAACTTCTCGTAGCTGACCTATGTACATATATGAACAATATAAATAAGGTGGCCACTTAATGACCAAAACTGCTCTGTGTGTTTTAGGAAAATCAGTGGGGATCGTCACCACAACCAGAGTGCAGCATGCCTCTCCTGGTGCAACATATGCTCACACTGCCAACCGAGGCTGGTACTCTGACTCTGACCTCAGTTCTGAGGCTATCAAAAATGGCTGCCGTGACATTGCTTACCAACTGGTTCACAACGTAGAGATAAATGTAAGCCTTGATGTAAAGGTATTTTTGTGGCAAAACAGTAAAGCGCCAATGACTTATTAACTTGACCTGGATGAGAATCTCCTGAGAAATATTGTAAAATTAACTCAGTGAAGTCCACATCTTTACTCTCTTTTAGATGGTGCTTACAGTGTGCACAGAGTTAATAGAATAGACATAGTCAGGACATCGTTATGGATTTGACAGCATGCTAAAATCTTAATATTCAAATACACAATAAACCATATCTCACTATGTGTCTTAATTCAGGTCATTCTTGGTGGAGGTCGTCGATACATGTTTCCCAAAACTGTGTCTGACCCAGAGTATCCAAATTCTAAAGGAGACCGAAATGATGGACAAAATCTTGTTCTGGAGTGGGCAAAGAACAAAAAGGTAAAAGGTGGATTTTCAGTGTGTGCTCATCAGGCTTGAGTTTTATTGAGAATTATTATTTTATTGAGTTATTTTCCCTTCTGGCTGCAACTTAATTTAATTTAAATGTCTCTTCCTCTTATGCTTTCCAAAATTAATTTGTCTGTTTTTATTTATCGCCTACAGAATGTTAAATACGTTTGGAACAAAGCTGATTTTGATGCTGTGGATCCTAAAAATACAGACTTCCTGATGGGTAAGAAGATATTCAGTTCAGTTCAGTTCACCAGTTGCTGTGCAAGTGGTACCTGATGTACAGGGCAAATCACAAAATAGCTCTGGTTACGGTGCAAACATACAGTACTGCTTTCTCCCAGTTAGGGTATGTTAACCCATGTAAAACAGATCTTTAGTTTAGATGAAAATCAGAATCAGTTATTACAGATTTATAGATAACCACCCAAGTTGCTCATTTGAGGCCCTGTTTGATTCACCCCAGTCTGTTTGACATTAAAATTTTTACAGTATCAATTTTCAAATTAAGACGACAGCAGTAATTTTTGTTTGTTTTATGTTTTGGCCTTCGCACAAATCGTGCACATTCAGTATCATCATGGTAAAATCACTGCCAGCTCTACTCAAAGTTCATAGGAACAACCTCAAACTGAAGCCTGCTGTTTCTCTCTGCATGTAGGCCTCTTTGAGCCCGGAGACTGTCGCTACGAGTTGGATCGTAATCCGTCAATGGACCCCTCCCTCACAGAGATGGTGGAGAAAGCAATTCATATTCTCAACAAGAACCCAAAAGGATATTTTCTCTTTGTGGAAGATAAGTGTAATTGTACTCTGTAGCCAAACAACCATGTATTTACAATAAACTTTCAGTGCCACTCTCCCTTACACACATAAATAAAAATCTAAACACTTTAAATTTTAACAGTTGAAAGTTCAAAGTGTGTTTTAGTTTCATATTGGCGAATTTTAACAATGGTTATTATTATTTTGGGATCTCACCTTTCAAATTGTGGATACATTATTATTATTATTATTATTATTATTATTTTGGAAACATCTTAAATTTTAACCAGATTATTTGTAGTTGCATCATGTGTTTGTTATCAACAACAATAAGACTGTAATATAATCAACAATTCAGGTTACTGTGCTAAATACTAATTTGAGAGGTAGACTACTTTTGCTTATTTGAACTTTCTTCTGGACTTTAAGTGGGAGAATTGACCATGGTCACCATGCAGGAAAGGCCAAAATGGCTCTCCATGAAGCTGTTCAGTTTGACCAGGCGATTGGACGAGCAGCAGAAATGACCAGCGAGCTGGACACCCTGACTGTGGTCACCGCTGATCACTCCCATGTCTTTGCTTTTGGAGGATACTCTGCTAGAGGAAACTCTGTTTTAGGTAAAATACACACTCAAAATTCAGTCAGAGCTGAGCTGAGTGAGCTTTAATGATAAAAAGTGAATATCATCCAATGCTCAAACTATGATCAAACACTAATGTTACCATTTTGTTCTGTGATTCACAGGAGTGTCTCACTCACTTGCTGAGGACAACAAGCACTTCACCACTGCCGTGTATGGTAATGGACCAGGATACCAGATTGTCAATGGTACTAGGCCAGATATGAACGAGTCAGTTTCATGTAAGTGTACATTATCATTCTAGTAATGACCAAGTAATATAGTAGCTCCATCTTGTGGTGTAGTAGGACAGCTACAGTAGTAGCACAGAGAGCAAGTAAATCTGGCCGTTGCATTGTCAATGCCACATTTTATGTGACATGGTAATACGATGATGATAACTGTTATCATATTACAAACACTGGATAAGTATCAGGCAGCCTAACCAATACAATTTTTAGTTGTCTGTGCAAACTGTAGGTTTTTAGTTTGTCCATGTAAAAGAGAAGCATAATATAGCTAATACAATACTCCTTTGTCCCATTTATCCCCAGCGGGTAATGATTACCGTCAGCAGGCTCCTGTCCCTCTCGACTCTGAGACCCATGGCATAGACGATGTTGCCATCTTTGCCAAAGGTCCCATGTCACAGCTTTTCCACGGGGTCCAGGAACAGAACTACATTGCCCATGCCATGGCTTACGCTGCCTGCCTGGAGCCCTATGAGAACTGTAAACTACAACTCAACCACACTGGATGCATCCAACCCAGCCTGATGCTCCTCCTCATGGGTGTCCTTCTCCTCTTCTTCAGCTCTGTCTGAGATGACAGCCTTTGGAAAATTTGTCCTGATCTTGGAATAACTGTGCTATCTGAAAAATGAATCATTTTCTACACAATTATTTTCTGTGTGGAATATAAGAGCTGTATAGTTGAACAACCTTGAGATCACTGCCATTTTAAGTAAATTAACAAGATGTCCTTGTGTTATTGTTGCATATAGTAATAACTTGTATCACTCTGTTGACTTTATTTATATGAAAATGTGGTCTTAATTATTTTGAAGATATTTTGAATAAAAACCTGACAGTTGCATTTTTGTATTTTTGGTGTCATCATTTTTGATTGCAAGTTGATGCAAGTTACTTTATCAGCTAGTTCTCCAAAGCTGAATACCTCCCACTTAAACTTGACACTTTGCTTCATCTTGTTATAGTCTTTATAGCCTTTGAACTGATTCACATTTCCGCTTAATTTTCATTATTCTTGCAAAATTTATTAGCCACTTCATCTTTCTCCACCCAAGTTCTTCACATTCCAATCATTCCACTTAAAAGGGGACATTATTGTATTTCTAATCAATCTATCAATAAACTATCAATATCTTGTGTGATAGTTGTACTTGTCTAAACAAGAAGATTGAAACAAAAATAAACGGGCATAAATGAGATACTGACACTGATATTGTAAAAGCGGTTTTAACTGAAGTCTCACATGATTGGGTGTAATGCAAGCATGATCCAATCACAGACAAGTATGGGCGGGACTTCCGCCTGCTGAAAACAAGGAGGAGAAGGTTTGGGTGCTTGGAGGGAAATTCAATGAAAATAGACGTGCAGCTCCCAGAAAAATGAGACTGTGGACAATAATTGGCTTTCCGTGTGTGGACGTCGATGCACCGCTGTCTCTATTTAATGCACTAACCCGATGATAATTGAAACCTGACTCTACAGAAAACGGAGTTCAATGCGTGCAGACACTACATGGGTTTACGTGGATTTTCTTTGTCGCTATTAGCTTAGCCAGCTAGCCTAGACTAAACGTAATCTATCGCATCCTGCGATTATGGGCTAATACAGGAGACAACAGACAATTTATGTTCGGAAAACATTGGTTATGGATCGAAGGACGACGAGGCTCGAAAGTCAACTGTGTAAAGCTGTGAACGATGTTGACCCCAGGTGATGCTCAGCCCTCTTTCTCTTTGTTTTGTCCGGACATGCCCTCTATGTTGATAGCATGCGGCAGCTCTGACCGACACTTTTGTAGGCAACGTTAGCTATCTCGAGTTTAACCTATAGTTAAATTATTATCCGGATGTATTGTTATGTTAGTGGAAGTAAACTGACAGCCTTTGTTAAATTAAGAAATAAGATACGATTTTAATGTCCAGGCATATTGTTTGCAAGGGGTGTGACAAGAACAGCTGATCTGACAACATACATACCATTCACACCATCGTTTTAAAAACAGCAAAACTGTAAGATGCATTGTAATTGATGTCTGATTTTAAGGGTTTTCTCTTTCGTGGTAGATCTGTGCAGCATCTTCTTTCACAAGGTGCATGCCCTAACCTGGTGGGAGACAAAGGCGTGGCTGCGATACACTTGGCTGTTGGCAAAGAGACTGAGAAGAACACACGCTGTTTGAGAATGCTGCTGCAGCATGGAGCGGACCCCAATATCAGGTGTGGTTAAAAACGCCAATGTCCATCATCGTCCTCTTCACATTTTCATTCTGTATAACCACAGAGCTGAAATTACGCCTGAAATCACTGTTAAATTTCAATACAAACGCAGCATCAGTTTAGATAATGGTTGTATAGAACTTTGAGCAATCCTAAACAGACTTTTTGCATCATAGAAAGCCCTCAGTGCCTTCCTGCATTATGCTATCTCCAGTGTCTTGTTCATTTTAGGAATATGTTATGAATATAGACTCAGTATAATAGAGCATTATAGCAATTCCATGTATTATTGTGTGTGTGTGTTATATTAAATGATGTTGTCTCATTATTTCAGGTCATCAGAGGGCCTGACACCTCTTCACATTGCTGCACTTTGGGGATGTTATCAAAATGTGAAGCTGCTTTTGATGAATGGAGGGAACGCCAACAGTGAAGATGATGTAAGAATAGCTTTTAGTGTTATTACCAAGATGCATATACATAAACATTAAGTATGATTTTTTTGTAAAGTGAAGTTTTTCCAGTTGTTCTGTGTTAAATTTAAATGAATGCAGATACAATGGCTGAGCTGTAACAAGAGATCCACTAATATTTGGCTTTAAATGTTTTGGTTCAGGTTTTTTTTTTACACCTGTTGTCTCATTTTTGGTTTACATAGGAAGGGAATACCCCAGGACAGCTTGCAGAGCAACAGGAGAATCGAAAATGTGCCCAGCTGCTTCAGGAGTACCAGGCCAGCTCAGTGGACACGGAGGAGGATGACTTGCCTAAGTTCCAGTACTGTAAGACAGTCTCTTTGAAGGCTTTGTTTTGTTAGGGAGTACTCAAGAAGACATAATCCTAAAACAATAGTACTTTAATGCAAAGCATGTTTACCCTTGTGTTTGGAAGAAAATCATACTTCTACATTAGTGTTAGAAATCACATAGAAGTCCAGTGCGTTACAGTTGCATTCATTCAGCCATTCAAGTGTTTGACATACCATTGTAATACCACAATTATCAGTGACCACGTGTCGGTCTCAAGTGTCAACAGCCTTAGATGCCTCGAAAATTCAAAAGCACGCATATACGATTAGGTTATTTTACAGCATTTCAACATGGAGACTCCATCAAGATTACATTTCTTTTTTTTTGATTGTGTGTTTTAAAAATGTAAGAAAATAAGGCAAAATATATTTTGCTAATACCTGTTGTCAGTGCCTAATTTACTGCCTAATTTTCCATTCAGACAGAAAAATAAACAGAAGGTTGATTTTGAAAGTGTCTTGTAGTATATGAAGACCAGTTTAGAGGAGTAACAGAGATATATATATATATATATATATATATATATATATATATATATATATATATATATATAGGTTTTTTTCTCTCCATAGCTGTCTGTTCAGACCAAACAGACATATCCAGCTGTCCTGAGTCAGACTACAGCCTCAGTTCGCACTCTTCGATGATAAGTGACTTTGGCGAAGCCCCGTTGAGCAGCACAAGGCGCTCGTCGTTTTTCAACATGTCTAACATTAATGGAAGGCCGGGCTGCAGAGGAATATCATATAACAGACTTTCTGATATGGACACCAAGAAGCATCACTTGAACAATTCCTCCTTGCACTGGGCTTCTGAAGGTCCCTCCATACTGTCAAGTACTCGCATGTCTGCAGTGGGACCTGTAGTTGCAATGCCCATTCATAAAGAGGATTATTCACATACTTGCGATGGTGTTGTTACATCAAAAGCAGATGACCATTCTGCTAGAGCTGATGGTAAAATCTCCCCATCCAGAAGAGACACACTCCCAGCATTTTTCTCCAGGCAAGTGAGCCGTAAGAGTGTGAGCTTTAGTAATGTTGATGAATATTTCCCAGTCTTTAGTCCCGAAACTCCCAAACACCAACCTGCTGTTGATGGCACCCAGTGCACTAGCACCGTACCTTTTGACCTGTCTGACTACTCTGACTTCCTGGACTCAGACCGTATGGCCACCGTTTTACCCCAGCAGGGCATTGACGTCACATCGCCGGATCACGTTTATGTTTTTTGTAGGGAAAGCAGTGAGAGCACAGAGGAGACCTTGGAGAAAACGGTCTTAAGCCACTGTGCTTTGGAAGAGAGTGATGATGAACAGGAGGGTGAACATGCAAAAAAGGCTCAGGTGAACGTGCAGGGACAACCAGCTTGTTTCCGTGTTGACAGCTGTAGCAGTGGGACAGGTAGTAGTCATTATAGTAGCTGTGAAAGTGATCATTACACCAGTGCCCTGGATGCTTCTCTACACCCCAGACATCTCTCACTACCTAAAGTTTCTGAGAAAGAGACTCAGATTTCTACAGACTCTGATTCAGAATTTACAGAGCCATGTGGGAACCCTCCGCCTGCTCAGACAGAACCACAGATAGATTCAAAACCTGAAACTATGGAGCACTTAACATGTGCACTTGATAAACCAGCCCTGTCTGATATGAAAAACCTTGACACTAAAGAATTTGAAGCTTGTACTGTCCCTGCTGTGACCACTTCAAATGAAGGTGACATTGAGCAGCCAGTTGATGCATGTAAAGCATTACAGGACAACTTCGACCTTCAGTTCACACCAAGTCCTTTTGTAACTGGCAGGACTCGTTCCAGGTTGAGTCGGTGCTCGCTTAGAACAAGCAGGACCCCTGACAGCGTCCTCATCACATCTTCTCTGTTTGAAGAGACCCTCCCTTCACCAGTTCGAACACACCGCCAGACTCCCAGGTCTCAGAGCAGAGAAGACTTTTTCAGGTCACCACATGCGCCGTGTTATACACCATCCTTTTCAGGGAGTAGCACAGGAGGAGACTCCTTCCCTGCTGATTGCCAGGACACACAAACCTGCACACTCAGAGCAGGATCAACTGTTAGCAGTAGCCAAGCTGACACACTCATCCTCTCCAAGAGTGAAAGTGGCTCTGTTTCTGAATCACAGACTTTGTCTGACACACTTGTGATGGAGAAGAACCAGGACTCTTCAATGGACGCTTATGAACGAAACCTTGCAGAGGTTATTCTGGCCATGCAAGGACATAATGTTGCTGAAGGCAGTGATTTTCTGACTGATGATCTGACAAGTACAGATGAGGCAGCAACGAAGAGAAATGTAAACGATGTTACTGGTAAGGACAAAATAGACAGTCTGAAAACTGAAGATGGCTGGATTACTGAGGACTGTAGCTCTCAGCAGGATTCTGGGTCATCTTCAACCAGCTCTAGCTATTTTTCCCCAAGAAGGTCCAGGGAAGACTCTGACCTTCCTTCAACTCCAGGCACTGGATGCACCCCCAGGTACAGTATGAGCCGGTTGTCCAGCCGTTGCAGGCCACAGCACCTGGCTAACCTGTCTTACACCCCTGGAGGGCGTCCACTCATTCAAGACCTGGACGAACCAGTGGAGTACCTCTACACAGATACGGAACAGGGCCACAAGCTGATTGAGACCCATGTCCCGCCGACAGCAAACACTTCACTCAGCTCTAGTATGAGCACTAGCAGCAGCGAGGAGACCATCCTTTATGACTGGAGGTCTATGCAGACTGACGTGATTAAGAACAGAGGAAAGGAGAACCAGAAGCCTGAAAAGATCTCACAGAGAGAGAAGGATGATGAGCAGAGTTTCCTGCCAGAGACCAAAGGAATAACTGACAAGGAGCTGAGATTGAGGCTGGTAGAGCTTGGGGAGAGCCCGGGCCCCATCAGTAGCCGTACCAGGCCAACCTACATGCGAAGGCTGTGCCGCCTAATGCTGGAGTCAAAATCCCAATCACCACATCACCAGAAGCAGATCCACCAGCCACAAACGGGTAACGTGTATGCTTTTTCTTGTAAGGTTTAAGGTTAATGTTTATCTAAAAAAAGAAATTTGGAATGTTGAGCCACAGGGACATCATCTTTATTTACATACATAGGTATGATAAGGTGACGATAGTACTTCTAAACTTGTGGCTTGGGTTATGAGCAGTTTTGAAGTTAGATGGGAGTGGTTGAGACAATTAATGAAAAAAAAAAATGTTCTTTTATAACAAATTTACAATTATGATACTATTTAAATTAATGTTTGTCCTGTCAAGTAGTGAAATATTTGGGTCCTTTAGTTGACTATAAAATCACTCATAAAAGAAGCATGAAAATGGAAAATTAAACTCATTATTTGTATTGAAACTCACCACCACTGTTTGGAGGGATTCAAGTTGGCATCACTTTGTGGGTGGATTAGATTAGAGCCACTGAATAAATGAGGCATATTAATGCACTTATTATAATTTTGCTTATCGCTGTCACTGACACAGCAAGTCATTTTCTTCTTCTTTTATTTCAGTAAATTTAGGTTACAGCCCAGAATTGTGTCGGGCCCTGCGGACCTTCCAGCTGCCTGATTGCCAGGCTGACGAGCAGGCTTTGTGCCAGCAGTTCGACCAACCGGATCAAAACAGGAAGTGGAGGGAGGGCATCATCAAGTCCAGCTTCAACTACCTGCTGCTCGACCCAAGGTCTGCTCTCCCCCCCCATGTTGTCCATGCTGCCAGTTCTTTAAGGGATGATGTGCAGCTCACAAACTTACCTGCAGTCAGTCAGACGAGATGACAGGATGGCAAAACTAAGCTATAGCAACGTTGTATTATTTAGAGAAATTCATTTTTATTGTGTTTTGTATTGTTTCAAGTAATTATTCTAGTAATGCATTTAGTTATGAGATATAGATTCCGCTTAATATTCTGTTGTAGACTTAAAAATAAAAGGATATTCCCTCCAAAATGCAAGGTCAAGCATTAATTTCCTATGTGGATAGAAAAAGAAAACTGCACTTGGTGTCGCTGCAATAAAATAATAATCTCATCCAGATCAGCCATGTTTGCTCCTAGTGTGTGGAACACCCCAGATATGAACTTTGTCTTTGGATGGCGGTGCCTTCTTCTATTACCATTGCTGGTATTCTTTGCTGGCCTCACCTAACTTTACCAACCTGCTCTCATCCACTGAAATGATATCCAGTTTGCATCTACCAACTGCAGAACATCTACAGATAATCACCATTCACTCTAATTAATTAATCTTTAATCTTTGCTTTTCTTCCCAGAGTAACGAAAAACCTCCCATTCCGCAGTCACACCATGACTCCACAGGAGTGTTTCCAGACATTTATCCCTGCAGTATTTTACGTGGGCAAAGGAAAACGCTCCCGCCCCTACAGCCATCTGTATGAGGCTTTGGAATACTACAAAGGCGACAAAACCTCCAAAGTGAGGCAGCACACAGCATATACTTGTGATTTAAATTGAAACAGAGGTAAATAAGATGTACAAGATGTGTATAAAACACTGCCTCTCTTCACTGTGTGACAGAAACTGTGCCCCAAAGTGCAGCACATCCTCCAGGTGTGGAACGCTGAGCAGGGTGTGATCTCTCTGCATTGTTTCCAGAATGTCATCCCAGTGGAGGCTTACACAAGAGAGGCCTGCATTGTGGAGGCCATCGGTGAGTACAACGGAGGTCAGAACTCATCACCAGTGATCCCGTCGCAAGTAGTAAGCAGTGATTCACTGGTTCTCCTGTGTGAATACTCAATCAAACCCATCTGCTTTGTATTAGAGTGGAAAATTCCCCCATAAAGGCCTCCAGGAGGGATAGGCTGACATGGTGCTGTTAGCAATTTTATTGGGTTAAATCCATGTGACAGTCTACTAAAACAGTAGTATTGACATTTTGCCCCATAATGAGCAAAAGAGGCCAGGAGCAGACCAGGAAACACTTTATCATAGTGAAATGTAGCACATTTGTGTTTTTCTATAAACTTTACACCTTTTAAATACTTTCAAGACATAAAACATGCAAAACCAAAAGTATCTGAAAACCTATGACGTCTTCTTTTATTGAGTACAAAGTTTGATGAGGCATTGCTGATTTTTCAGAAATCTGCACAACAAATGAAACGGCAAACTCAGGGAACATCGACCTCCCGCCAGTCCAGCACGTCAGTAACCTACTTAATTTTCCAATTGTTCCAGGATTGAATATGCTCACCAATCAGAAGCGAGGGGATTTTTATGGCGTGGTGTCCAACTGGCATGGGAAGAAGAAACGAGAGCTGGGCATCCACCTGCTCTACCGGGCCATGCAGATCTTCCTGGCCGAGGGTGAGAGACAGCTCAGACCAGCAGACATCAGACAGTAGGGACCCCCAACGGGGGGCGGGGGTTGCACAGCAGCAAATTTCCAACACACGGGAGGAAAAACCACTAATTCGAAATATAAAGCAGTCCTTTGAAAAGTGGGTTCAGAAGTTGGGGTTTAAAACATAAGGATCTCTTGAGATGCAAACGTATTTCTGCTCTAAATGATCTCTCCAACCTCTGCACTAAACAGTTTGTCAAGCAAAGGACATTTGCTGCTAATGTTTCCATCCTGTGAACTTAATCATTTTGCTTATTTTCCATTTAAAAACACAAAGACTTCTTTTTATTTGTATGCTTATATGGACTGGAAATGCATCATTTCTGTCACACTGATACAAAATCCCTGTGTCATAATTTAGTTGTGTACACATTTTTTAAAAAAGCAGGTGAATGACAAAAATGTGGAAATTACAATTTTGAGACTAGAAATAATGACAAATAAGCCTGATTACTATTTACAAAAAACATTCCTCTCAGCATACACTCCTCTTCTCTAGTGCTGCAGTCTGTTTTGTTGGGTTTTTTTTGTTTTTGTTTTTTGTTTTTTTCAAATTGATCCATAACCATCTCAAATGCTTTTCTCTGTAATTAAATTAGTCAGTGTCACATTGCACACAAACAAATCGATGCATAATGTCTTAAAAAAATATTTTCTGAATGAGCTGGGAGAGTTGACAAATGAAGCTTGATACCAAATTATGTTAAAAAAGAACTGATGGTGACTTTTGAAGAGGCTGATAATTGGTACTTAGCAAGATAAGTTTTCAAAATCAACATTGAATTGAATTTTATAAACTAAATGTGATTATAGGCTGTTTACATGACTGGATTTCCAGTTTGTTTGTTGTGCTATCTTGTTAATAATTTGTTATGTGGTCAAATCTGTAGGTAGTACATCAGTATTTATGATGTTTAGATCAGTGGACAGTTAGACTGTCAGTTTGCATTAGTTCACATCATTAGATTTCAGTTTTTATTGGTTCATAATCTGTTCATCATAATCCTGCATGTTAGTAAAATCAATGAAACAGGGATGTTTATCAAAGAAATCCCAAACTAAAGTCATTCTCATTGTCTACCCATGTCTGAGGCAGTGAGCTACAGAATTGTTTTTAATATCCTCAGGGTAGAATACTTGATATATCTGGAAGCTGCACATATTTTTTGTTTCACACCAAAAGCATTAATTCTAACACTTGCAAACACAATTTTGTATTTGAGAGATATATTTTTTTATGTACTGGTGAGAAAATTACTTGAAAATACTTACCCTATTGCAATAAAATGACAAAAAAACAGTGAACGTATGGATAGTACATTGATTAGGTTTCTAAAGCTTCTTCATTGTGAAATGTGTTTTCCTAATTAATTTTAAAAATGAACCAGTCAAACCAACCTTACATCAGTCATGTAAGAATACAGATTATAACGTGCACAGGCAATGAAGTCCACTCTTTTCATAATAATCATTAACTCCTACATTTGTTGTCATGTTTTCTTGCCTTTTTATTTTACATTTATGTAAATGTAGTAAAATAGAAATGACAAACCTGAGCTGAGTTGGTCTTTCTGTCCTTGTTTCATGTCCTGTTCTTTGGTGTCCCTCTAGTGGGCAAAGGAAGTCATTATTTAATTTTGTTCTCCAGTCTACAGTTACTCTGCTCCTGCAGTAAACGCTCTCCATCCACTATGAATCATTAAATCTAGTGTTAATGTCTTAATATTGCAAGCAGTTATTTCACACGCAGGCTTTGTGTCGTGTTTAAGCCTAATATCTCTGTTTAACAAACTGCAAACAAATCATTTTCACAACCTCAGGTTCATTTCAATATTTATACAGTCCACCCACTGTACAGATGTTTACCATGATGGTTTCAGTGTACCACATAGGCCTTTGCTTTGCAGGAATGAGGTTTTTTTTTTTTGCTCTTGTTTAAATGATGACGTCTAATTTGGGGAAAAATGTCTTCAATTACTGTTACTGTGACTCATTACTTTCATAAATCTACAGCTTCTTGCAAGTGGTTAGCCAGTATTTCAAACAAGCATCAATGTGGTTTATAGAATAAACACCATGTATAAGAATAACCCCCTCAGACACATTAAATTGCTTGGCTAAGCAGAGCATTGTCTTAAATGTGCAGAATAAATAACATAAAATGGCATTGCATTAAAAAATACTAAATATTGCAGTATTTTAAATATTGGTGAAACTGTGTTTTGAATACAATATTTGCAGGACTTAAAATTACAGTTGTGACCCTTGCAGTGTCTAAATGAAACCAAGTAATGTGGGGGTTTCCACTTACGCCAGTATTGTTTTCCATTTCAGCTGGTCAAGCAGTGGTTATGATACAGAATCAGCATGGCTCAGTTTTTCATTGAAACACTTTGCAGGTACTTTCCCGACTTGATAGGATAGAAGCCTGCAGGAACAACAACAGAAATGTGTAGCAGACTGTTACAGTAAGTCAGTATCTAATTGTGTATGAGTGTTTAATCAGCACACCTCGTCATTTACAGACTGTACCGAACTACACCAGCTGGTAAACATGAAGGCACGAACTGTGTCACTGTAATCATTTGTTGGGGAAAAAGACAAATGAGCTTACACAGAGAAGGGTTGCAGTATGACATGACATGAACTCTTTTTCATTACAATACAGCTTTTTCACATTTGATTTACTGCAATTGTTTGTTCTCACGAATGGCAGCTGGTTTAAACTAAAATTATTTCGCCTTCATTTTTTTCCCCTTAGATTAGATTTCTTTCTTAGATTATATCTTTTTTCTGTCTGCATTTAGGTCTAAGTGAATTTAGGCAGATGAGGCCAGAGTAAAATTGTAAAAAAAAAAAAAAAAAATAAAAAGTTTGCATTTTTGTTGTTGCTGGCATGTTGAGTCACAAAGATTTGTCATTGTCAGTAGCATTTTTTTAATCTATTTGTTTAGTTGTTGAGGATGTGTGTGTATTGCTGTCATAACTGGAGTTCTTTTCAGTGTACAAGTATTTTGGTCAAAAATGTTTTGAACAAAAAAATGCTTTTTAACATTTGCAGAATTCCTACAGACAAGGGTACATAGAGCTAGTTGCAAAACACTATTTTAATAATTTACTCTTCATGTGTATATTACATGGTTGTCTAGTATGTAAAAAAATATGAATACATTCTTTAAATGTAAACAATATTTTTACATTAATTAATACATTAATTTAGTCATTTTTTTCAACGTGTGTTGCTGTATAATCTGTGGTGAGTTTGAGGGCTATCACATTCAGCACATACAGAAAGTACAAATTAATGACTGAGCAAAAGTGTTGCTTAAAAATAAAGCTCGTCAATACTCAGTAGCGTCACAGACCATTGACTGAAGCATTAGATCAGTGGTGTGCTGCTTTGATCTACAGCAGACTGGCTTTACTGGAACAAATTTTCTGAATGTTTAAAGGACATTGATTTGACTGTGTTATGTCCAAGTTCATCACGTTGTCATCTCTAACCAAACCCATAATGACCAAATGAACAAAAAAAGACCCACCACATCACTGAGGGCTGTACTAGTGACAGTTTATTGGACAAAATACAACATGATTTAGCATGCAGTGTTAAAATCCAGAGGCAAGTTGGCAAGCTTATTAAAACAAAACATGAAAAAAATATTTTATTCCACATTATATGAACAGCTTTGCTCCAAAATGACATGTGTTGCATTTTTTTTTTTTAATTTAAAAAGGTCACTTACCATGTTGGAAAACATCTATTCATATTCAACATATTCTTGCTAGGTTTTTTGATGCAATATTTACAACAAGTAAATCATTTATCAGACCCCAGATGCAATGTAAGCCATATATTCTCTGTGTATTTTTCTTTAAAGGTCATCTTGCAACTATCTCTTGCATCTTTTTTTTTTCTTCTTCCTCTGCTGCTGTAGCCAGAGCCGGACCCCTCCGCCCCAGCATGCGTGATCGAGATGCAATCTGAACTGCCTGTCAATTCACGCCGCCTGTGCGTGCCTGTTGTTGGTGGGAGGCGAAGGGGGCGAAGACAGGCAGAGGAAATAAATAATGCCATCATCAGCATATCGTGACGCTATTCCTTTTGACGTTTGGATGAAATCTGGGACACAGTTGCATTCATCGTTCAGTGAGCTCTTCCACACAGTTAAACCCACCGACAGCAATGAATGTTGATTGTGACCTTTGCTGCGGTTTGGAGGCTGGAGGTACTTTTTGTTTGTTTGCGGAGGTTAGATGCAGTGCTCTTCGTGTGACTGTTCAAGGAGTCATTGGCCATGCATGTCTGCAGGTTCCTGCGTGAGTTTTACCTGTTTTTTCCCTTCTTTTCTTCAAACACTGAGTGACAAAGGCTGGCCACAGGGTACAATCAACGGTCGATGGTTTTTTCAATTTAGCCCAAACTCACCGACAGCGTTGAATGTTCACTGGGGCGAGCACAGACCTGATGGTGACCAGGGATGACAGTCTGCTTAGAGATGCAGAGAGGGAGCAAGTCGTCTCTGTGGGCGGAGAGGCTTCTAACTCTCACCCTCTCTCACTAAATCATTCTTTAATTCTCTGAGTGGAAAGGACACTAAAAAAGTCATGAGCATTTTAACATACTCTGATGATGCCATCCATCCAGGCTCATCAGATACAGACTAAAAATCTGTACTCTCTCCCTACTCACAGTAGAGTTTTCACACACCTACTGATAAATAAATGTATACATCATGAATATCTAACGTTGCTTTTTGTCCATCTAATGTTGGCCAGTCGCACTGTACCGTTTTCAGACAGGAAGAGGAATTAATAAGAAGGAACAAACATGCAGAGATATATATGAAATGCAATTTATTAGATTTATTATTAAAACCTCTGCCCCCTGTGCTTTCTTCCACCTTAGCCTTTGTAAAAAAAAAAAAAAAAAAAAAAGAAATACATAAAACAAAGAAGCAGAACTGGCTTTGCCCCACCTGGTCTTCAATCCTGCATGCACTGTTAACTTCCATAGCACATGGTCATTATGACACCATAGACAGTGTTGGGGCATGAGAGCACATTTTATTTCAATGCAAGCAGCAGTTAAGAGACGAAAGTCATCTTGAAACTTCTGACTCAAAGCAGGTTCTAGTAAATACAGCACCTGGGTGGAGGCTGCAGCTAGTCCTCATATGGTGTATTGAAGCACAGCGACGTGGCCTCTAGAGAGGAACCAGCGTGCCTCGAGGGCTTCATGCAAGGTGGAGGATGAGGAAGACAGTGGGTATGAAACTGTCGACTCACCCAGATCAATAGCGTCTGTTGTTTCGCTATGATGTGGCGCTGTGGCTGAGGACCGGGGTGTTTTTCTTCCTTCTTGTACTAATACCAGGAAAGGAACTGTCCACCATCTTGCAAGGAAGGTTTTCATTACACACTGCTGAATCATTGTTGCTCATCATGAGAGAATAAAAAAAGAGCACAGTGTTTGTGAGAAGCACAAAAATCAAATGCCACAGAGCTGCTGTGACAATTAGATACGACGTGACAATAAAACTGTGGCGGTGAGTCAAGATGTGGTCGGATGATAAATATGGTGCTGGGACTTACAACACAGGATAAGGAGTGACTAAGATGATGTGGTGGATATCTCATGTCCTGCCAGATATTTATTTCACACAGAACACGTAGAGTTAAAAAGTGACGGCATGACCATGAAAGCCTTTACTCAATGGCAAACCCAATGAGTATTAATATATGAAGATTTTTAACAGACCTGAATTTCATGTGACAGTAAGAAGTATGTGTCTTCTCTTCTCTGTGTATCTGAGTGAAAGTATTTCTCTGAAAAGCTTGTCAGAGGAAAGCAAAAAGAAAATTAATCACCATGACTCAAAATACCTCAATCAAAAAATATATTTAAAAAAAGTTTGGTAGCTGCTAACACGTCACCCACACTCGGACCAAAAAGCACAGTCCTTGCTGCGAGGGACACCGCTAACTCGGCCTCTGTCCGCTCTCCCGAACAGCGATTTGAGTGACAGAGTTGGAATTGACAGAAGTGGATGAGAAGGAATGTTGCTTTATAAGGTCTTCTCTGGCCGCAGGACGAGGGTGACAGTAGGAAGAAAGATCCAGGACACGCAACTAGAGAGAGAAGGGCCCTGAGCTGACAATGTGGCCCTAATCTGAATGACAAGGTCTGCACATCAGCCCTCAAACCAGCCTGGGCTGGGGGGGGCTAAGGGAAGTGAGGAGAGAGAAAGAGGAGAGAGTGAGAGGAATAAGAGGAGACAGAGGGAGGAGGAGGGAGAGGGCAGGCAAGGGTGTCCTTCCTTCAAACATGCTGGCCTTAATGGCACGGACAGCTCTGACATTTAACCACTGAATCATTTTTAGATAAGTGGATGTGGTAGTTTGTGAGGGGAGAGCTGTGACTTGTAAAAATTTCAGGAGGCGTTTTTTTTTTGGGGGGGGGTGCTAAATATAAAACGCAAGAAGAAAAAAAAACTCTGCTAAGAAATAATAGCGATGGACAATCTCCCTGAAACAACCTCAATCTAAGGACAAAGGTAGATGGCGGAGCAGTTGGGAAATTCTGCGCAGGAGGTATAAACTGATATAAATACTGATATAACTGATATAAACTCCCTTATTTAGTAACTACTGTTGAGGTTCTCTTAAGCAACATCATTCCCCACAGTTGTTTCAGTGAAGCTGCTCTGTAGAAAACCACCAAGTGTAATGGGCATCTCCCAAAGGGGAATTACTATGAACGTGATACAAGATGCCAAAGATAAACGGACACATATGCTGAGCAGACTGTGAATGAAAGGAAGCCATAAACACCTGAGAGAAAAAAAAAAAAGAGAAAATGTCAAAGCCGCACTAAGGAGCAGCTAACAAAAGCAAACTAGCAGAACAAGTTTGCGTAACGGATACTTTCAAAGTTTCACAATTAGCGCCGCGGACCCTGTCAAAAAACCAGAGCAATGCGAGAAAGACAAATCATACAGAAAGTGATCGAATTACTCCAAAATGACAAAAGAAGCATCTGTACTCGATATTACAGTAGCGTGTGAATGTGCTGTTCTTTTACTGGTGTGAAGCGATACCCTTTCATCAACGGGGTTAAAAATATGGCCAACCAAAGGAGGGGGCACATTAGGACAAATTTTGGGAGTAGTTTTCTCTCACTGACCTCTACGAGGCAAAGTTTAAATCCCAAAATGGGTTGAATATGAAACTACATGAAAAGAAAAAAAACTGAAAATGTAGTAACAAAACTGGAAGTTTTGAGAGCTAATAAAATTATTGAACCTGCTATAAGAGACTAGATATGAAGACAGTGATGATCTGAGCAATTATGTAAATGTCTATCATATTGTCATCTTAATATGGTAATATTTTAAGACAAAAAAAGTTTTTAATGCACTTTATGTGGTAGACTTCTGCAGTCACAACACACATTTAACTGACAAAATGTCTGAATGTCCAAAGCCTCTTCTGATCCTTTTCATCTTTTTTTCCATGAGATGCTGGGCTGAAAAGCAGGTCTGTCATTATTCTTTTAGTAAATGTGTCTCTGCTGCTTCCTCTTCACATTTTTTTTTAAATCAACACCAATATCTACTTCAAGTTACAGTTAATGTCATTTCTGACATTAATTGTGTTTGGGGAAAAAAACGGAGGTTGCAGTCAGTTTTTAACCAGGTGTTACTTGATTTTTTTTTTTTTTTTTCTTTTACTTGGTTTGCATGACATGTCAGTGGAAACCCCAGTTTATGCCTGTCTCTTCTTCACTGCCCCCCACCCCCACCCCCTCCACCCTCTCTCTCTCCCAGGAGGGGGAGGAAATTCCTGGCGAGGGTGCTGTGAGCTGTTGCTCTCTGCCTGCAGGTACAGACCGGCCTCCTCTGTCTGCCTGTCTGCAGATATCATACCGCGACGTGATCTGTTTAGCTGCCTGACTTAATGCTCACCTGCTCACGCGCCTCCGGCTCTGAGTGTGTGTGTGTGTGTGTGTGTGTGTGTGTGTGTATGTTGACTTCTTCCGTCTCCTCACAGCTGGAATGGCGTCTCCCTCCTTATCTGCTGCCCTGCGATTACAGACACACACACACACAGAATGATAGATTGACTTTTGCTATACTGACAAGGTATTTACAAATTTAAACACTATTAATCTTCTAGAAAACAATATGGAGTCAACAAAAAAAACACATACACACACAGATGCACACAAGGACTGACAAGCTGGACTGGGAAGAATGGGGCTGATTACAGTAATTGGGGGGAAAGGAAGTGAGGAAGGCAGGACTGTGCGTGCACTGAAACATGGACATAAAACCGCCTAACATTTGCAAGCATTTACCAGAACTAGCAAAACCTGTTTCAAACATGCATTTCCATCTAATTTCAATGCATTTCACCCTGTAGAGAGCAAAAGGGGTCGAGTCCCACTGATGCTGAAACTGGATGCTTTCCTCTCTGCAGTGAGGGCCTTTGGCTGCTTCGTGTGCCAAGTGGCATATTATGTTATGTAGTTTTTGCGTTATTTCATCCGCAGGTTGTCACAGCGCTGACAGATGCAGGCTGACGTGTACAACCACGCTCACAAAACACACACAGACATACTTGGGTAGGGGTCTGAGTCCAGCTGGAGGTGGTCTCCTGCCAAACCTGCAGGCAGGCTGACTGTATTCATATTCATCACACACACACTGATTGGAGCTGACAGGGCACACGCACTCACGCAAAAACACATACACACACACAGAGTTGGTGAAAAAATATCTGCCGGTGAGTAAATCAATATTTCAAGGGCAACCTGCTATCCTAAAAATTTTATAACAAGAAAAGATTTTGCCGCCTCTGCTGCATTCTTCTGTCTGACTTCGTTCTCTGCTATTTTATCAAACATCACAAAAGATATCAGTCCTGCACATTTAGAAAAAAGGGACAGCCATTGAGAAAAGAGGACTAGAAGTGGATGTAGACTAGCAGCAGTGAGTAATGTCGTGAGAGAGGAGAGGACTGGGGGAGAAAAAAAAGGGAGAAGAGAATAATAGCCAATAGGCAGGGCGAGCGACCCGAGCGAGAGAGCTGGAGGAAGAGTGCCTCTCTCTCTCTCTTTCGCACGCACACAAAGCAGAGCGAGACTCCGCAGGGTGCCAAATAATAACCTTCCTTGTCATTATCATCGCCCGGCCAAACCGCTCTCCACTCCTCCTCCACCTCCTTCCGTCTTCAACACAATCATTGCCCTATCGTTTACAGTGTGCTGCTAAATAGGAACATCAATAGACACATCCATTAGCAGCGCGACTCCTTTCCTCTCTGATTCTCAAGTGCTTTAATAGCCGGCACAGACACACACACACGCTAACACACACATACAAACGTACACTCTCATGCCGCACCTCGGCCGACTGTTAACCAAGCTAGCCCCGCACAGGCGAAGCCAAACTGATGGAGTGTGTCATCACAGCTGGTTAGTAAAGCCGTCGCTGTGAGGGAGGTGCCGTCAGTTAACCTGAAGCTAGAAACTGAGGGGATGGGGCTGCTTTCTGCTTTAAGTAGCTTTGGTAAATGCAGCCAACGGAGTAGTTCCTCTTTCATTTATGCATTTATTTATTTCACTCATGTCTGTACTCTAATGCTGTAACATCTTTGCAAAATAAATAAATAACAAATCATTGCCATTTCTTTTCAGATATTTGTAGGTGGTGCTTTTTGGTCCTTTTAACTGCTGCTCACAAGGACTTTCGAAGTCACTTCAGGGGAAATGATCCCAATGTTTCAAACTAAAGTGTGCATAAAATTAAATCCAACTGAGTTTCATCCATTAGTAATAGTGGCCAAACTCATCAGTGCTGATTTGTGTGGTTATAGGAAATTCCCTTTAAACACCATCAATCAACGCAAAGTGTTAACCTCTATATTTTAGTTGATGTACTGCAGTTGTTATGTTTTTGATAACATGGAAATATTATGGATAGATTTCTGAAAATGAATATATTAGGTACTTGATTATGAGCTATGTTTTGTGTTCAAACAGATCATGGAGGTTCAGCAATCATAAAAACTATAACAATCAAACAAACACACAAACAAACAACAAAAAAAACCCCTTAACAATAGAAAGAGGCCAATCTTATTTATAGCTGCGGTAATACCTTGTTAACATTAGTCTGAACTTTAGTCACTGAAACTGTAGATGCAAATTAACATGGTGAGCTGTTTGAGAGTTTAATGAATAGCAAAATAATACCCACCCACCCGAAAACAGTAGCGGAATGAGAAAAAGATAAGGAGGGACAAAAAGGGCAAATACAGTGGGTGAGAGGGAGGGAAGGGTTTGCCACAATGCCGCCACAGACACTGTAATTTCGGCACGCATGTTTTTTTGGACTGAGGGCAAAGCAGGATGCTGGGAAGCCTGGGAGGGGCACAGGGAGGGTAAGGGGGGTTGGATATGGGTCTTTGTGGGATATGTGGTGCGGCTGTTAAACTTGACTAGTGAAGATTGGTTTTGACTGATGGAAACAGAGAGAAAAAAGGGGCTTTATGCACACACACGCACAGCCACACTGCAAATGACACGCACGACAGAAGACACATTGAATTACACCTTTTATAAAGTGTGTAAATTAAGATTTGTTCCAAATGGAGACATCCAAATTTGATCAAATGACGTCTGTTTAATAGCCTTTTTAACAGCACCATGAAACTACTTTTCAGATCGTATCCTGTGATGTTAAATTATTGAAATCACCTTTTTTCTCAAATTACTGAATTAGAGCATTTTAGAATACAACAAGTCAATTTGTCTTGAAATTACTCAGAGAAGAAAACAGCAGAGGATAATGAGTTTGTTTTCTCACATTCACACCATTATTATCCCCCTAACTCGGTGGTCTCTGATTCTTACCGTAACAGGCATTTGTGTGTGTATGCGTGTGTGTGGCAGGATGGTGGTAGACCGCAGACAGACTGTAGGTGCCGTTGCGTGTGTGTGTGTGTGTGCGTGCGTGCCTCCTTCATGTCTGGACCTGGACAGAAAACAAACAGAGGAGAAGAGAGCACGGGATAAATTCAGGTGTTGTTTGGTAAACCATGTTATTAAAATGTCACACACACACACACACACACACACACACACACACACACACACTGTGATGTGCACTTAAATTATTCAGCAGCACTGACTGACAGTTGAGTGTGTGTGCGCACAACAGTATTAGCTGTAATAAGTCTCCACTTCACCTCCTTTAAAGAACTCACACATGATTTTAGATGTACAACAAGCCCACTCGCAACCCAATTCCTATATACACTCTGGGTGGTCCTGAGAAACAATGACAAGGAGCCGCCGTTTGTGTACATTACCACATGATTCATCTTAAAAAAAAAAAAAAAAAAGAGCAGGGATGTGAGCTAGGTTGTTCAAAGGAAAAAAAAAATGGTGATGTCTCATGAACAAGAGCTCCACCAACACCACAGACATATGGAATCAGCCTTTGAAGCCACTGTACAGTTTGTAAAATCCAATCTTGATAAACATGGACACTGATTGTGTGTTGCGATGGCTGCTCTGTCTCTTCTAATAAAGCCCAATTGTCACTGATGTGCTTTTATGTGGGGCCCTAAACACAATAAAGAATTTGGGGATAATGACAGCACCGACTGCAATGTATTATATAGAGCCGGGTGTCTGACATGCCCACATCACGATGAGGCAGGCAGTGATGTGCGCTGAGACAGAATGAATTATCAAAAAGAATTTCTGAGTATAACTTCTTAAGTTGACCAGATGGAGAGGGGGAGAAAAAAGATCCAGTACAACCTGGAGATGTAGCAGGGGGGTAACTAATGTAGCCTTCCTGGTATTCAACCTATACATAATTTATTTGGCATTGAGTATAAAAACCTAATTAGTAAACCGACAAACATGCATTTAACTTCAATGATGACCTCAAAGAGACGTCAAAAGAAAAGTATTATAGGGACACAAGTGTGGAAAAGCATATAACAAAGTCCATGTGTGTGAGGTCTTTCTGTTTTTTGAAAGGCTACCTACCCAAGTGAGATTTAAAAAAAAAAAAAAAAAAAAATTGAGAGAGGGAGAGAGAGGGGCGAAGCAGGGCTGCAGCTAATGATTATTTTTATTACTGATTAATCTGATGATAATTTCCTTGGTTAATCAGTTAATAGTTTAGTCTTTTTAGCTCTAAAGTGAACAGCGCTGTTGGAAAATCAAAATGCAGATTGAGGCTAATTTACAGTACAAAAACCATCTGTGTCAGAGCAACAGGAAAGCATGGAAATTAAATGAGACGTCTGGGAACTGTACAATATTATCTAACAGTCAAGGGGAAAATTATATTATTAAATTATAAATGTATACATGATCTTATTATTGGTAGTGATGGTATTAGTAGAAGTAGTGGTATTAGTAGTCATATCGGATCCCATCGCTATTTTTCCATCAGTCAGTCATGATTGTTCTCTTCATCCCCTGATGCTTTCTTTGACTCAAAAGCCGTTTGGTCTCCCATTGTGACTAATAATGAGTCGCACTGTGTGCTCTGAAAACTTCATTTGTGGTCAATAAGCACATTAAAGTCCCAGTGGAAGACATGTTCATCAGTGTTTTTTGAGCCCATTTTGTCTGTATTAATGTTTGTCGTTTCATTTTTTATTTGTAAGTATGAAATAAAGCCGATCCAGGACCAGGTGACTTAAATGACAATTTTGTATTTTGCAGAAACTAAGGCGAACTTCAACCTTGGTATTTTATTAACTTTAGTAGTATTAAGCTTTTATGCTGAGATCAATCTTCTCTTTCATATTGCAAGCACATGCATTATTTAAAGCAGTCTAGATATGGTTCTAATGAAACCCATGCTAAGAAAATAACACCACAGCTGTAATGAATGAACCTTAAATTTGCTGCAAAGGAAAACACACACATGAAAGAAGAAAAAAAAGGAGTCCAAAAGGTTGTTGAAAGGTGGCTTGCTAAAATAGACTTGCCAGTGAAATACGGCTCCTCTCAGCCGGATCTACATTCATAGAGAAAGAACAATGATTGACCTTGGCCAGATGAAAAATTGCCTCAATTGTTCATACTTCACTTTGATGTTAAATACAGTGAAACAGGGCCGCGCAGGAAAGCTGCTCACCACAGCCGTAGGAGAAATTAAACCTTTTATGCCGCCTAAGAAATGCCCCCCTCGTTTCTCTTTCGAAACTTCTCCTCTGTTCAATTGCCTGCATCTGCCAGAATAAAAATGCAATTTGCTATTTGTGTCTTGCCGAGCTAATGTATCCTTCAGCTACAGCTCTTTTCTATGGTATGTTCCTTCCTGCAATCTCTACGTTTTTTTCTCCTCCTGCATCATTTCTCTCCCACCTCTCCATTTCTCTCCTATTGTTTTTTTCCTCTCCCACTCCAATCCCCCTCTCTTTCTCTGTATCTGCTCCAGTAAGCAGACTTGCTGAGACCGGGGAGGGCACCTCCATCATTAAGGTCCCGGCACGGAGTCACCAATTTACACTCTCATTAACAGATCCATGTGCTGCTCAGTACATTAAAAAAATAAATAAATAAAATAAAAATAAGGGTTGGGGGGTGGGGACCACCCACTTGTTTAGGCCCCCTCATAACAAAATGCAACAATAAAGATCTGTGTTCTCTCTGCCGGCTAAATGAGCCAATTCACGCGAATGGAAAAAAAAAGAGGTTGCAAATTAACGGACGTTTGAGCGTTTGATGGTACACAGGGTGTTTACGTGTTAATGAGAAGATGCTATTAATCAGGATTGAGTGCTTGAAAAAGCCCTTGTTGTGGGCTCGACTGGCCTTGCAGTTTTTGTTCTTTTTCCACAGAGCAAAGGAAGCCTTGTACGAGTTACAGTTTGTTTGCAAATGTGTCAGACAGCAGACGGTTGCATGTGTTTAACTTTTAGAAAGACTCACAGACTAACCGGGAACACTGAATCCTGCATATCCTGACAAACATTTACTTCCAGCCCCTAGGTCGCGTGAGAGTTTTCAAATGGTGCACGCAGTGTGGCTGCAGTCGTACAACGCAGGCATGAGATGCTAACACCTTTTATTCTGGTGACCATGGTGACATTTGTCTTTCTACTGACTGCTATAGAGAGGCAGTAGGATTCAGCATATAAACCCAGCTAAAATTTACTAATGAATGTGCCCTTGCATTTTGTACTTGCTGTCCCCCTTGGCTCAATAAGCAAGGAATAAAAGTTAAGAGTTTCAACGTCTATTGAGTCTCCCAGGGTTGAACCGTAAGACACTCCATAGACAACGATGTCTGCTGTCTATGGAAAAATCCCACAGCCTACTGTATATCTCAGGTTCTTTGAATAACTGCAAACAGAAAAAAAAAAAAAACCAAACCCCAAAACCTCTGAAGGAGGAGAGCGCCCTCATGGTAACCTAATATATGTAAGTCTTTTTTTGGATCAGATGGCTTGAGTTCAATGTTTAAATAAGGACCAGCGTGATACTATAAGATGCTTAAGTGAAGGCTTGCAGATAAATGGCCTGATGCTAAAAGTTGCTGAGGTTGGTTCTGTGATGAAATGCAGAGGGCATCGACTCACAGGTTGGTCTTTGTGAAGTAAAATAATCATTTGCGAGTGTACCTCTATGAATGTCAGGTACGTCTGCCAGCTGCTTTGATCAAATCTGCAGTGCCATGTCCAAACAGCCAGCAGGGGTACCAGACCAGGAAACAAATGACATGGCTGTTTTCATTTCTTTACCTTATGTCTGAGCATACTATACACACTGATCTTTGTGCTTTGTCAGGGTATGTCTGTCTTCTTACCATATTGTGCCTGTTTGTAATAAAACTAGTACAGACATGTAGAGCTAGACCACCCAGAGCAGTTCCCCAAACACCCTCCTTTCTCTCCAAAAAAAAAAAAAAAAAAAAAAAAAAAAAAAGTCACTAGTCTTAATTATATCCATCCTCTGGGCGTGTCTTTCTGCCCAAAACAGACATCTGAGCCACCCCCCCCAACCAACAGGCCACAAACCTCACCGAGGCCTTATGGAAAGAACTTTTTAGTGAACACATTGACCTTAGATGGAATAAACCTTTTCAGTTTTGTCATGAGTTATTTTCACTGGGGTTACAGAGACAATCTGATTTTATGTTGTTTATTGTTGGATTATCTACTCCTTTACCCTAAGACTTGTAAATGATCCCTGACTTTAATAGCTCCAGGTTCTTTTGATAACAAAATCTGCAGGATGTTAAAATCAAGTGGAGAATTGTTTACCATTTCAAAAGAGATGAAATACCAGTAATATCAAAACCTGCAAACGGCACTTAGATGAAAGAGAGACGATGTGATGTGATGCGATGCACACGCGCGCACACACACACACACACACACATGCCTGCACTTTGTAATAAGGAGGCGTCTGCTCCAGGGAGGAGGTTGTTGTGACTGCACTGTTCTTTTTCATGATCTATAATTTTCAAGCTGGCAGTGTGAGGGGGTGACCTAGTGCTGTGCACATACAGAAAGACTAGAGAGAGAGAGAAAGAGAGAAAGAGAGAGAAAGAAAGAGTCTACACAGGCAGGACCCCAGCGACTATCTGCCAGACAAATCCTCCCCAGGCTTTGATCCTCTGCCCACTTCTCCTTCTGCGGTTTTTGTTTTCGGGCAAACAACTGTGATGTTTAGCTGAAGTGCAATGAGATTCCAAGGCCTCAAAAAAAGGAGGACTCTTAAAATCTGCTGAAAAAAAAAAACAAAGAAACACAAGCTCGAAGACAAATAGAAAAGGCTAAAAATGTTTTTTAAAATATCACCCCTGTCCACTCCTTCTTTCCTAATGTTTCCAATATGCTATTCTCCAAGGATCAAGGGGTTAATCTGCTCCTGTTGTATTTTAGCTGAGATGCTATCGAAGGCCATTTGTTCCAAGCAGCGAGGCTAATGACCCTCAGCCGACGCTTGGCGTTTGGCCGGGAACTAAGAGCAAGTGAAGGTAAGTAACCTCATATATTCTCGGGGGGGCCGAGCTAATGAGAGGGAATGGGAATACGAGCTACGGTCCATCATCTACTTAGGACCTAGACAGCAGTGCTGTCGTCCTCCCCTGAGTGTGTACACACACGTACACGTACACACACACACACACACACACACACACACACGCACACACTCACAGAGGAAAACCTTAATAGGAAACCCAACCATCCTCCCCCTCTTGCACCTAATTTTACTCCTGTCTTGTTAAGTAAATGTGCTACGTGCTGTGATTTTTCATCGATAAGTCAATACCACATTAATGCTGAGACACTGGTATTATTACTGTAAACAAGGAGTTCTATCATGAAGATGGCTGCCAGCCTTCTTTGGCCTTTTAACTGCATTCAACCGTGTGTGGATTTTGACAATCTGCTGGTGTGCTTTACTGCACAAAATGCTTTACAGCTCTAGACATTACAAAGAGTAAAGCTAGTAGCGATATCATTTTTGTGGCAGAAAGTAAAACAAATCCAGTGTAACATTAACACTGGCGTTGAAGTAATCAGTCGTCTGATGGTTGCACTTACAATATACACACTGCAGGTTTATGGAAATACAACACCATCAATCCAACCTAAAGTTACTTCAGCATAAATGACTAACATATAAACTTCACTTTCATCATCCTGTGCGTTCTTTATTGTTGGCTTGTTGTAGCAGCTGCAGCCATATATATTGAGGAACACACATGCATATATAGCTGAGCGTGGATACCCCAGCCATGTGCGGCTGAGTGAATTCTGCTGTGATGGGATAACGGCAGGGGGTCCACTCCTCCTGCCTTTATTCGATTCAAGTCGAGCCTCGCTGCCTCTTTCACTCCTCTGGCACGCATACGAACATTTATGCGTGTGTGTGGAAAAAGAGAATGGGTACAGGAATAAGTACCCTACTGCACTCTGTGTATATGTGTGTGTATGTCAGTGTGTTTGTGTGTGTTGGTAATACCTCCAATGGCAGACTAATGATAGGTCTTATCGACACCCAGCAGTGAATGCGGGCCTTTGTCTCCTCGCGGGACGCATTATGGAAAGCTTAGGGGGCTGCCTTTGACTCCTTTTCATTCTCTCACCCACTGATAAAACCCAGCACAAAAAAGGCAACTGTTATACAGCTCCAGTAGCGTGGCAAGTTGAGACACAATACACCCCCGTACTCCCGCCATCAAAATCGGCAAAAGTTAGGCGAGCCGCTCATGAACTCTGCATAAGTCAGTGACAAAAGATAAAAATTAACACTGGGATTTACATTTTTGGAAAACAAAATCACAATGCCCTGAAATTACCGTTTGTTTTATATACATATATACAACATAGTACATACTGCAAAAAAAACACAAGATGTGTGGGCGTGGTGGTGTAGTTTCAATATTCCTTTAATGAGGCAACAGCAGGAATAAGGGGAGACTGATGATATAAAAAATGTAGGGTTAAAAAATTATTTAAAAGTACATTAGTAGTCACTATTTTTGTTGACATTGCTATCGGAGCACTTGAAAAATAATGTTAAATATTGAAGGTGAAGTTTTGTCTATGAAATGTTTGACATGATGTCCACAGATGCAGCTGGTTAACCGGGATATTAAATACCTGGATGTATTTAAAGGCTTTAACTCTGGCAAGGATTTTTCATCTACTTTCATCTTTTATGATTCATACTCCCAGACATTTCACAAGACTATCCCTGTTCTTAAACTGATGCCGTCTCATTTCAAAACAAATATTGATATTAATGGCTCCTCCATTCAACTTCAGAGTTTAGGATGAGTCTGTGCCTTTTTCCATAGCTTTCCACACTGTGAAGTAAATGAAGCTTTTCTCCACCCCTGAAGGCTCTGTTAGTTACTGTGCTTATTTGAGGGTTAGAGGTTGGGGCAGGGTCCCTTAGACAAGCAGTTTATGAAATGAAAATGTTTTCTTTTCCAATGATGGCAAGCGTTACTTTTCACATTTTGAAGAGTTCAGCATACAGCTCCTTGGGGAAGCATAGCCCTTTCCACAGCCGTTTCCCGCTGAGTCAATAAAATCTCCAGTCTCTCTACCTATTTATTTCTAAGTGTTCTTTCTTAGCCTTATTTTCAAGTAGTTATTGTTAGGAATAGCCCAAAGTACATTATATTTTCACTCGCAGCTCTCCATCTTTGGATATTTTCTCTCTCTCACCATTCTGTCATTCTCCATTCCCCTTTATTTTGTGGCAAGTTAACTCTAAGGGGATCATTAGGGTACCCTATCCCTTGTAGTCTTTCTTTGCATTTATCTTTCTTTCTCAACTTTATTCTTCAGCAACAGAACAATAAAGGATATTCACATGTAGACCTTCCCTGAGTTGCTCTCACTCTGCGTCCATGTTGCTGGCATAGCAATTCAAAAGAAAGCCCCCAAGGCCAAGCACCGAGGATTTAGAGGCTTCATTTAGTAGGCAGGTAGAGTCGAGCCCCCCCAACAATCCCATCCCATCCCTCGCAGCAATTAGAGAGAGGCCAGGAAGTGCAGTATTTTATGGCCTTATAAAGACATTAGAGGCATCGCTCCATTGGCCCTCACCACCCCCCCACTTCACTACTATCTCTCCCCTTTTTGGTTCCCTCTCATAGATAATGCTCTCATGCTCACTTTGAAATGTTCTCCACCAACAACTGATTTCACTTCCTTGTTGATTCCTGCTCTCTTCCAAATCTTCTCATCTGCCCACCGCCTTCTTTCTTTGTTTTTATTTTTTTTTTTTCCTATCTCTGCCTCCTCATACCCATGAAGCTTTCTTCCATCCACCCATCTATCCACTCTGAAACTGCTGTGCCTTCAAACTCAATAAGAGCTCTCATTCTAATCTTTAGTCCTCCGGTGGTGATGGGTGTCTTTGCTGAGGGGGTTGAAAAAAGGCTTTGATAGAGGAGCACCCTGTTGTTCTATGCTTTCCTTTGTGCAGACACAAATGTTACCATTTTCGACACTTGTCCATCAGGCTTTTATGCCTGTTCCCCAACTGAGTGTGCACCCCCCCCCAAACAACCCATCTTCACCATTGTAAACCATCGTCCATCATTTGCCAGTTATCTTGCGAGAGCGTGAAACTGACAATTACTCGCTCTGTCCCCCAGTTCAGCAGTGAATCAATATGACTTGACGGAGTGACTCATTTGCCTGTCATTTCCCCATATGCGTTTTTTGAAATATGAAACCGTGTGACACGCTGTGGCTTCAGCCTCGCAACTCCACCTCGGCATACACAAATGGACACCAAAAGAGAACCATGGTGCTCCTTGAGTCCTGCAGCTTTTAAAAGCAGCTTAGACAGACTCGGCTGCTCCTGAAAGACCTTCTTCCACCGGAGCAGAGGACAGACACACTTGAGAGGAAAAAGCGGGTAGAAGAAAGAGCAGTGGCATGTCTGGATACTTGCTTACAACATCCTCCACCTTTTTCCTTTCTTTCTTCCCCAGACTGCACTTGCATCATTTGACCAGTTCCAAAAACAATGGGGTTGTGTGTAGTTGTACAACTTGCGACTCCGGCAATACCAGTTGGTTGACACAGAGTACATCCATCAAAAGAATGATGAAAGAAGAGGGAAAAGGCATTTCTTTCTCAAACTAGTTCAAAACCACTTCCATTTCAAAACAACTTGGTCTTGTCTAAGTGGACAGATATTTGAAACATGAGGAGCTCCGATGATTAAAAACAATTATTATTGGCATTGGACGATCCTTTACAGTGGAGGATGGTATCCCATTCTTTTAAATCCTAGCTCTAAACCCCCACGACCCTCCTAATCTGTCTTTAAGAAAAGCAGTGAAATGAGGACATAAATTAAGATAAAGAGTAGTTGAATGTGCACAAACCTGACAAATGGGGAGGGTGGCGGTGGCTATGAAATTGTGGTCACTTGAGAGAGAAGGAACTGAAGGGAGTTGAAAATGTGAGAAGATTACACGGCTCGGGCAGACTGAAAATAAGCAAGTGAGAGTGTAAGACAGAAAGAGCTGGAGGAGAGAATTGAGTTCGACTGGACTGGGTTGATATGAAATGAGTTGGGTTGAACTGAAATGAACTGAACTAAGATGAATTGAATTTGTTTGTCGTCTGCAAAGTTATTGCGAGATACAGGTCGTATTGTGCACGATGCTTAGAGAGCTGGACTGGGGAAAAGAGAGACAGATGGAAAACAACATTTGTACTGGCAAGGCAAGTCTTTTGCTGTCATGTAAGAGTCCCAGGTTCATTTACTCTACGTGCTCATTTGTTGTGCATTCCCACTTTGATCTTTTAATCACCAATCGCTGTTCGGTGAGAGTATTTTACAATTTGCTATTTATTGAAGTTTTTA
Source organism: Datnioides undecimradiatus (assembly GCA_008933995.1). Classification (NCBI taxonomy): domain Eukaryota; kingdom Metazoa; phylum Chordata; class Actinopteri; order Lobotiformes; family Datnioididae; genus Datnioides; species Datnioides undecimradiatus. The sequence goes on along the minus strand of WARS01000029.1, from coordinate 10,058,476 downwards.
TATTTGTTCTATCCAGAAAGAAGAAGAATAAAGAGAGTATAAAAACAGATTCTACCATTTTTTTAAATAGTATGATATAATAATAACAACAATGAAAATACAATACAAAGTGATGAAAGGATCAGGGTGAAAAGAAGGAAGGAGAGTAATCTCATGCATGAAGGAGATGGACTGGATCCAAAAAAAGAAAATATATCACACCATGCTTGCTTTTGTAACCTCTGGGTGGAAGGTTGAGGTTGAAGAGAGTCTCATCAGAAGGGAGGATGACAAGAACTGAGAAAAACAACATTTTCTTTTCCCCTCTCTGCCTCTCCTCTTTAACCATCCCCCTATCTGTGAACGGTGGCAGCCGTTCGGGCCATGCCTGCACGCTAGAAAATGATTTGCTGCTGCTTTCAGCCGCACAGATAGAGAGACTCTCTGCAAGGCTGCTCACTTTGGGAACAGCTCACAGTACACAGTTAAGACAATAAGGTGGCTCTTTTCCCAGTTTCACTCCTGTGTTTTGCCTTCTGGCTATGCTCTCTTCCAAGGTAATGTTTTATTTTTGACTTCCTGCATCCCTGAAATGCTGGGACCTTTTTAAAATTTAACAGATGCTGGAGAGAAAAGATCGAATCCCAAAAATATGAAATGGATTCTCTGTCTTGACACAGAACAGGAAACAGGCTACATATCTGTAGCAACACAGGTGGAGTTCATATGCGGTGGGATACAGTAATGATTAAGGGTCCAGTTAGATCAATACTGATACTCATTTGCAACTTTTGGATAATATACAGTAATCATTACCCAAAAATACATGAAATACAAAGATTTGACAGTTTTCCTTTGAATTGACAACTGAATTTAAGTTGTCTTTGTTTGACTGGCTCCTTAATACAATTCTCGATAAATTCAGGATTAAATAAAATACGCAAAGAATATTCATGACTGTTGCTGGTGGGTTCCTCTTCAGTACAAAGAAACAAGTGTGAGTGGAAAACAAGCAGAGAAAAAGATGGAGGGATAAAGACAATAGAGGAGTTGAGGGTGCAGGTGACTCAGTCAGGATGGTCGTTCTTCACCTGGCGGCTGTGGCTCGAGGCCAGGGACATACACAAACAGAGACACGCAAACACACGACAAAAACAAACACACACGCGTGCAAACACCAAACGCACCCCGAGTACACAGCTGACACTGGCAATCAAGTGCAAGGGCCAGAAGACACACACACACACACACACACACACACACACAAGACAATGTCTAACCCTAGGGCTAACTGAGCTCTCTTACCTCTCTTTCATCACTCTTGACTTTTCCTCGTTGTGTTCTGCTTCACTTCCTTCCCTCAGTGGTGAAGGCTAACGCTGCTAGCGCTCATTCTGTTTCTTCTTCTTGTGCCAGCTTTTGAGACCTGTAACGGGAAAAAAAAAGACAGAAGGGGAAACGAACCATTAAGAAACTGTTTGTGTGGAATGGAGATATCTTCACCAGCACCCCGCACAACAAGAAAAAATAAATAAATAAAATACTCCATTCACAGAACTGAGCCTTGTGGGACTCCAGTTTTTGCCTCTAAAACTCAGCTCTTTTTCAAAACAGTCTCTTTACTCAGTGTGTAGCAATAAGAATGTATGAACAAGATAGGGGCAGAGATTACAAATCGATGCAGTTCGTGACCTAATGAAACATGTGCTTACATGTAAGCCTACAGTCAAGATGTATTTCTTTAAATTTTGTATTTCAACCCAAGTGTTGAGTAACTTTTTAAAAAAAAAAACGTGCAGCTAAAACCCAGTGGTGTTATATTTGCGCAGTACGTCATGATTGCTTAAAATAAGGAAGGATGAGGTTCAAGTTGGGGTCAGGCAGTGCTCGCTGGCAGGCAATGGCAAAGAAGAACCCTAGGATAATGACTGCTACATTCCTGTATGGCTTCATGATTGCCATTTATGGTTTGCATACCTTGCGTTGGCTTGTTACTGCATCAGTTTCAGCGTTCAATTTTTGTTGGTGGAAACTAAGTTTACGTGTAATTGTGCTGCTCGGAGAATGATTTCATCGTGGCTATACTGCTTCGTAAATTGAAAGGGTTTGTGTGTGTGTGTGTGCGTGAGTCTTACAGTGCACTGATGAAATTGCTAACAGCTGTGACAGCCACCATTGCACACACATACACGCTCTTTGCCCATCTCATTTGTAGCATACAGCTGCACAGATAAAGCGCGAGGGTTAAGCAAATATTGTACAATAGCCAGGAAACAATGAACCATCCCCATCCCTCCCCTCGCACACACTCATTCACGCTAACTGCAGCGTTGCAAACTGTGTGTGTGTGTGTGTGTGTATGTGTCTGGTTGCGTGTGAAAAAATGACTGGCACTGCTTGTCCTCTTTATTACTGTGAACAGAACAGACACCCCTGCTCCCCTCCCATTCATTTTAATCTCTATTCTTAATGATAAACCTTCTCAGTCACACTCTCGCGCTGTCTGTACCCCTCCACCCACACCCCTCCACTCTGGGTGTCAACCCTCCCCAAAACCCCAGCAAGGCAGCAACAGTGCTCCTTTGTTTGCCCCCCCCTCCCTCCTCTGTTCTTGCCCCCTCGCTCTGCCCCGGACGATGCTGGTTGGCGGCGACAGAGGCATGCCTCGACAGGAACGCCGGAGGAGAGGAAGGGAGGAGACGAAGAAAGGAGGGAGGGATAGGAGAAAAATATGTAGGTGGAGAGGAGGGGCGAGCACTTTAAAAAAAGAGTCGGGGGCTTACAGTCATTTTTTTCATTCATTCTGTCTCTTTTCTCTTTCATTCCTGTACTTTTCTGTCCATTCAGCATTACATGAGAGAGGCTTCTCTGAGCGCGTTTCTGGGGAGGAGGTAGGCGATTTTGGAGGGACTACACCCTCAGTGAACACCCCCACCTCCAGTTGACTGAAAGTTGAAGAAAGTTGTTTGCGGAGGACTATTTCTGGTTTGGACTTGGAAGCTAATTTTAAACACCAAAGTAAAGATGGAGGAGGAAAAAAAAAACTCTGACTCTGGATTTTTATTTCTGCTCTGAAAAAGCAAACACTTAAAAAAAAAAAACAGCTGTATTTCTTTGGCTTTTACATTTACATGGCTCAGAAATAATGTGCGTGATATTCCAACAGGCGATTTGCAAAAATAGCCTTAAAGTACACAACTTGTAATTTCTCATTTATGCAAAGAAAATACTGGACCTGCCCACTGAGGTTAGTCAAGACATAATTTTAGCTGTTTCGTTCTGGTACCACCGCTAGTGCGGCAAACCCAGTTCTCTAATAGCATAAATACTGCTCTTGTAATGGTGCCTGGGGCATGTCTCATTTGGAAGTGAGGGAGACAGCACAGTAGAGCAGTGCCTTTTCCCCTTAGCCAAAAACACACATGTAAATTCACACACACGCACATACAGACGCTGTGGCAGCTCCCAGCCGATCGGATCATTAACCTCAGCTAATCTACAAACATTATGTTTGTAGAAAACGCCTGTCCAGCTTAGGCGGCCACACAGCCAAGCCATGCTAATTCATTCCAAATGTGTGTGTGTTTAAGTGTGATATGGTGTATTTATGAGCTATGACGACGTGTGTGTCAGCACTGCTGTGTGTGTCATGTCTCTCAGTATGCATGTGTGTACACTTGTGTGTCATGGCTGCCCGTGTCTACAGTGTCTGCTGTGACAGACACAGAGAGAACATGACAGAGAGAGTGAAAGGGTGAGTAAGCGTGTGTCTGTGTGCGTGCGTGTGGGCGTGTGTGTGGTTGTGTGTGTGTGTGTGTCGTGCGACTGCTAGTGATGCAGCTCACAGCCTTGATCTAGACTTCAGCCTCTCTTGGACACCCCACTGTGCCTGCTTCATCAATCAATAGGACAGATGAAGACAGACTCCTGCCGCGCTGTGAGGAAAAACGGTAGCTTGTGTGCGTGCTTGCGTGTGTGTGTGCATGTTACGAGACTAGAACGCCCTCAGGGAGAACGTGGCAGACATGATGCAAACCTTCAAGTCTTCCTAGCCACACAATCATCCGCATCTGCAGATTTGCTTTCTTGTACCACCAGACTTCAATTGATAAATGATTTGCATAGACTGATATATTTGCTAGTGTATTAACCCTAACCTCCTACAACCTCTTTGGCACCTGAGAAAGATGCAACAAAGAAAAACACTGGAGTATTGGAATTTTTGTGTTTCCGTGCGAGCACAATTCAATTACATTCCATCATTTTCTCGCCTTTTGTGGAGGCCAGGTTGTGGGAAGTGGTGCAACTAATTTTGGAAGTGTGTAATATCCACAAAAATCACGCTGAGATTGAAACTGCTTTGATACCACAACTAGTCTCCCTCTTCCACAATGTAATACTGGGCTAAAAAAAAAAAAAGCACCCAGGAACAAATTTCCGTTGGTCAGATGAGACTTTCACCCCGAATCCAGGAAAACTCAATTACACACACAACTGTAATTACTTGCTCCCTCACCCCCAACACACACAAACAGCCATTGATGTGTCTATCTACACTCCTTAAAACCCTGGCTATAAAAAACATCTCAAGGGCTTATTCAAGAATATTTATGAAAATGGTTTTAATATACCTTCAGGCACAGTCAAATGAAGTGGAAAACACTTAAAAGCTAAAAAAAAAAAAAAAAAAAACATCCTTCCCAAGCAGGCGAGGCAGATCAAGTGAACTTTCATATTCATTGTTTGAAATATTCTTCTGTCAATTAAAAAGCCCAAGAGCGACTGAGAGCGCAGCTATATGAGAAACACCTGAAAATGCTAAAATGATCAAAATTAGCTTGTTGGGTGTCATCACGACTCATCCACCTGGCGTATTTACTCATCTGCAAAGTTGGAAGGTATGCCCTTGGAGAGCGTGCATTATAAGCAATCGTATATTGTCACAAGCAAATGTGATACGATTAGTCATTGCAGTGTACCTCTCTGAGTCAGAATTAGCAGAGAGTTTGACTTGGGAAATGCTGAGACTGAAAAAGTGCAGCGTTCCCATAGGTGACAATTCAGGACACTTGAACTTAAATTATTCTGCAAAATGTGAGCTAAGCTAACATTTTCAAAAATACGACTGAGCTTGAAAGGCCTTGTTCCTGCATGGATGTAGTTTGAGTGTGCATGTGTGTCTACTCTGATCAATTACCTTGCAGAAACTACAGGCTCTACTACAGAAACACGTGGTTTCAAACCAATTTGCCATGAACGATGGTGCATTTTAATTGCTATAACTAGTTATTATGGATGGTTGCTGTTGCTTAAGATACCTATAATCTGGAATCATAAAAAGGTCCACTGTAGCTGGAGCTCGATTTTGAGAAAACCCCCAAATTTCACGGAAATCAAGGACCATCAATCAGTTTCACGACTTCTAGCTGAGCAATTAAAGTTGAAATTGTAGACGTTATTGTGCAGAAATTGTAGGAGAATGGATTTGGGTTTATTTTGATACTGGGAGGGAGGAATGTGTGTCATTTCCTGGTGCTCCAAATGGCCGAGTGACTTGAATGCAAAGCCATAGAAGCCATTTCTCCCACAGCGCCTAAATCCTCCAGAACTGTTATCAGTCACTGGGAGGTTTTGCCTCTTCAGTATGCAGCGAGACCATTTGTTTGTTTTCAATGTAACTTGTGATATTTGGCCAGGGATCAGTGCCCTCTTTGTTAGCCATTGTGTGGAGATGAATGAATCTTTCTTCCAAATTTCATATAGAGATGAACTGTGTGAAACCATAGAAACACCTTTGAGACCATTAAACGGAATTACAGACTATACAGGCCCCAGGAATAGGCCAGCATACTGTAGCAAGTACTGATATGAAGGAAGTATTAAACCTTGATTTAGGGTAAATTTTTACCATACTGCTTCACTTTTATATCACTTATCTTGCTTAATGGCTTACAAATGTTATTTAGCTCTCAAGTGTTGCAAATATTGTAATTTACTTTCTCATTTCAGTGGCATCCTGCATTTTTTCAGATGCTTTTCAACAGCCTTCACATGTGGAGAAAAGTACATTAGTGATAGCGTTGTGAGACTGGGGAACAAACAACGCCATAGTGCCTGAAATTAGAAAAAAAAAGCTGTTAAAGAGTTTGATGGATTTCTCACACTAGCAGTTGTACATTAGCAAAGATGCAAGCTGTGGCTGCAAAGCATTCTCGTTTATTGATACCTCTGTAGAGCAATGAGCATTGCTTCCTCTTCTGTGATTGATTATTCTCTGCATGACTGCTGAACGTCTGTGCAAAATGGCAGAGCTCTTGTTTTGATTTTGAGCGACTCAAAACAAAACCAGTTGTTTACTCAGAGATAAAATACGCTTGAACTCCATATTATTCTGAGAATATGCTCATGCCACGTCACATTTATTCCACGTCATTTACAGAAATGTAAAACAATGCGTAATGTAACTGCAGAGTGGATCAACAAATGTGACACAAAAGCCATTTTTAAATAAATTTAATTGGTGAGACCTAAAGTTATGATTTGGGTTGAACATGAAAATAATTTGTGTAACTACAAAAAATTAAGACAACTTTAACAGTGTTTAGTGAAAAAATGTTCTCTCAACCCCAAAAGTAAGTTTCTCTTTCTTTACAACTCGAGATATTGGTTGCAAAAACGTACACTGTACAAAGATCCAACATTGTAAGAGTTAGTGAATACAAATGCCTAGAAATGTGGATAGCAGCTCACATTCAAATATCATACAGAGAATATGTTACATGTAACAATGTGGAACAAAAATGTTTTTTGTACAGACATGATTTTCATATGCCTTGTGGTTGTTAAAGCTGTTTTTCTCTGTGTTCTGGATTAAAGTGATGTGCTTTGTATGCAGTCCTCTGCCTCAGTGCTTAAGCTTTTGGACTGTCTATCAATCTGCTCTTATGTTTATCACTGGTGATGTTTGTAGCACTTTGTAGCTTGCATCCTGTATGAAAAAGTAGGGTGATCTTGGTCTGGTCTGTATTTGCTGATCTACAAAACTGCTACTGGGAAATTGCCATTCTATATCACATCTATGTTAGTACCAATCCTGGTCTACTGATGGGCTTTCACTGCAACGCTCAAGCTTTTGTTTGTTAACTAATAATTTTTCACTATTTTTTGTCTCATATCTTTTATGAGTTGTATGTTTATACTTGTTTGAATTCATTTTTTTCTTTAGTCTTGTATCTTCTGTCTTTGGCTATCATTTTAAGTTATTTTTAAACTGTTACTTGATGTGATTATAACTTCGGGTCAGCCGTCAGCGACTCTGAGTTCAAATAAAATGTAGTAAGTTCCTGAAAAAAGAAAAACCCAGACACAAAATCCTGTGTCAGTTCCTAACCCAAGATGTCCCGATTGCATAGGCATATTGTTTGATTTGACATTGTACCGACGCCTGACGCTCAAACAAAGGAGCCGGTGCAGGCCTCGAGGGGGCAGATGACAAACACTCCTAAACCATGGGCAGACATAATCCCCCCACCTCCCTCCAAACCCATACAACAAACGCACAGCGGAGGGGGACTTATTCAGAGCATATTAGGGAGGTGAAGAAGGCCAGGCACTGAGGGACTCTCCCCACTTGGTTGTCCTAATCATCTGAGACAAACCCCTCCAGAGGCAGACCCCCGCCCAATCCCCTTCCCGCCTACAAATCCCCCCCCCCAAACGCATGACCCAGACACATCTAGGAACATTTACATGGCAGAGCGGCAATGAAGTGGGGAAACTGACCAAAAAGAACAGCCCCCCTCTGCGGGAGATGTAATTTATTTGTCCATCTTCTTGGTCCAAATCAAACAAGCTCGAGCGCATTCAAGTATCCATACAGACAGACACACACACACACACACACACAAAAACACACCACCCTCCCACCACTACCACCCCCACTTTTAACAGACTGGCACGTTCCATAGAGCATGCCATTGATGCAGAATGATGAGCGAGACCCCATTGTCTTGTTATATTGTCTTCAATTAGGCAGGAGATGATGGGAGACAATGAGTAGAGCATTTGTAATCATGAGCCTCCCAAACTCATGCTGGGAAACAGAACTTCATTATGCCCAATGGTCCCACATCGACAATAAAACCCAGAATATGTTGTGTTTCATCCTTAGGAAGTTTTCAAGCACAAATGGCTCGGAAAGAAGTGAGTCACCAGGAAATACTGTAGGGGGTTCTGAAACTGAAGACAACAGATATGGGCAGAGTCAAATCTTCTTTTATCTCTACTGCAAGTGAACAGCAGGTTTCAACCCGAGAACTTGTATTCATTGTATTTTATTATACCTCCTGTGCACTTACCTGAACTTTCATCCTATGCAACTTTACCGCATTGGTATTTAAAGTTTTAAAGCAGGGTTTTTAAAATGAGAGTGGGGATAAAATTAGAATTAAAAAAAAAAAAAAAAAAAAAAAAATCACTGATAATACTTTAAGAAGAACAAGAAACTCAGCGCTATTCTGAGCAGGTTTTTCAGGGATGAATTTACAGACGTGAAGTGTAGCCATGATGTCTTTTCATCTTCACCACATAAATGTTGTACAAGCTTAGTGCTGAGAACAGAAGCTCTGGCAGCGCTGGTGTCAGCTCAGAGCCATCTGTAGAAATTAGACTTCTTTAAGAAAGAGAAAGAAAAACTCGAGGGCGCATTATCTGCGTTTACCTGGAGAGCGTTCAGCTGAGAAATGACTCTAACCCGACATCTTGCTGGCTTTGTGGCTCACCCGTCATTTAAATCACGTTCCACCGTGGCTGTTAGGCTTTGATAGAACCATCCGACCGGACAAATACAGCTTTCATAAAATTGTGCAAATGATTTCTTTCAACTGGGATCGCGGTGGTATTGTTCCCCCATCCCTGACCCCCCCACCTCGTCTTTCCTCTCTCCTCACCGCACAAAGAGCTAATCTGAGACGAACACTCGCACCAGCTCTGACACATTGTCAAACCAAAACCGGGGTGATTTTATTTTCTTTAAATCATGTAAGTGAAGCATGAGGTAAAAGCCATCATCCATGGAGGACAACAGAGGGGTTAGAGAAATAGCAGCGTATTTTCTCCCCAAACACGCTGCGGGGATTATATATTATGCTCCCTTTTACCCATCTATCCCTGCAGCTATTCTATCCTGCGTATAGTATCAGAGAGGGACCAGATACATGCAGAAATGTTTGGTTTTTCCCATTTGCAGATGAAATCACTCAGCAATGGGTGCCAGTAGGAGGGATATCCGTCAAGTCGAGCAGCCCTGGGGCCGAACAACCCTTCCTGCAAGGCCTCGCTCCCTTATCTGATTCCAGCAGACGGGGCAAGATGATGGCCATGCCAGCCAGTCCCTTTGATTTTTTTAAGTATACCCCCCTGCTTTCACACTGCTTTATTGATCTGCAACAGATCTCATTGTGTCCCTCTGCTAAAAGAGCGTTTCGAAAATGCTCTGTTTGTAATGTGATCACCCAGATGAGGACGACAGAGGGGTGGACAGACACTAATCCTCTTTTCCCCCCAGTCCCCAGCATCGTCCATGATGATTCTTGTTGATCGCTCCTGTCAAATTTCTGATCGCCTGAGGCACAGATGACTTCCCCGACATTTTTTTTTTTAAATGGCGAGGGGTCAGGGTCAGCATCACTTTTTATGAAGAACATTAGCTAAGTGATGGTGACATACTGTCATGTAGCAGTTAAATTTGAAACCAACCACATTAAGCAACTACCAATAGTAAGCACTCATTAATCACCCATTTAAAAATGGGTTAAATTAAAATAGATACCAAAACAGCAGTCTGATCAATGCTTACTGGATTTCTGCAGGACCTTCCGGTGACATCAGCTTTCAGTTCATCTATTATTGTTTTTGACTGAGAGTTTAATGTAAAATGTGCTCACCGACCTCTGTGGTCCTAGCACATTCCTCAGAGTTGAGCAAAACAGCGCAACAGCACAGAGTAGCGAGCGAACGAGCATCTGCCTCGTCATTTCACCCAGATGGCAGCAGAACGTATGTAAATTGGTTCATTAACCTTACAGTGCTTTAACCAGTGGGCCATGCAGAGGGCTCGTTCCATCCGGGTTTTCTTGAATTTTATTAACACCCATTAATAGCATCGGGAAACTTTCGCTAATGGCCTGAGGTGGTTCACTGTGGTGTTATCCAACAATGTAGTAATTATACATGACATCCCTCTGATTAACACTCCTGTGATTATTGCACCATGTCAGGTCATCTTTTTTCCCCAGGTTTAAAGACAGTCATCCATTTTCTTGGCGGAGAACATTTCAGACGAAGAGGGGAAATAAAAGCTTGATATTATCACAACACTCCCCGACCCCAACAAGAAGGCTTGGCTCTTTAACCCTTGACAATAGAATGGCATGAAGAAAAGGGGGGCGGGGGGTGAAAATGTGAAAAGGATCTGCGTTTTCATATGCCCCCCCCCCCCCCCCCCCCGTGCTTGCAGAGTGTGTGAAAAATTAGCTTGCAGTGTGTGTCTGCGTGTGAGCTGCGAGTGGTGAGGGCTTGCACCTGGAGCAGGGAGGAGCATGCAAGGGGTCAAGGGTCACCTCGCGGGCTAAACAGGACTGAAGTTCTCCCTCTTCCTGAGAACGCCAGACGACCCCTGCGGCTGCATCGCACAACATGGGCCTTTCACACACGCCTTCCTTCCCTTTCCTCCTCTCCTTCGTCTCTCGTTCACCTCCTTTTCTTTTCTCCTTTGGAAAGGCGCAGTAATCCATAATCCACTCAACTATCAGCGGCTCAATTATCCCTCCCGTTCGCCCATTTTCTCCCCTTGGATGGAGATTCAAAAACAATTAACCTCTTCACGGCTGGGGACTTTTCCCAGGAAAGGGCACGGTGGTAATTGAATGACTCCACCATTTACATTCCTGACCATGACTTCACTCCTTCACGCATAAATCTGGTTACCGAAAATCCTAATCTGTGGCTTTGTGATTGTCCAATGTCATTATCATGGGTGTTGTGTTATCACGCTATGAAGACAGTATTTTACTTCAAGCGGGATTTAATGGGACAATTTGGTAATGTTTACAAAACACCCATTTGACCTACTTAAACCTTAATAGATTTGCATCATTTGTACTCAAACATGTTGACAGATTTAGAAAATTATGCCTTCATAGAACCTAAAATTATAATTTCTCACACGTCAGTCTCGCTAGACAGTGCCATCCTGTAAACGGCTACAACTGGACTATTTCACACCAAGTATCTATAAGCTATGGCGCATCCCCCCACATCCTCAGCCTTCAATAAAATGTTCTCTTCTCCCCCTTCGTTATGGAGGGGCCTCCTATTCATCTCCAGGTAGAAAGCCTCAAAGTGTAGGAGGGAAGAACAGCTTGTTGCACCCATTGAGCTTTTTATTACTTCCCCCTTCAAAGGGTGGTGGCAGAAGAGACATCCTCAATCTCCTTGATGCCATGATACACAGAGTCAGCTCTCGGAAAACACACACAAACAAGTGGCGGGATTTCGTCTGAAGCTCTGTGCAAATTTTACCAACACTTGTTCTTCAAAACATCATATCAGAGAAGATTACATGGTTGGCGGAGAGAGCCCATTCCAGCTGTTAGGGGATAATCTCCTAACAAACAAGTTTATCAAAAATGGACATCGTCGAGAAAAACAACCCCAAACATGCAATAAAAAATTGTTTGGCTCATTCAACTAGGAACAGAAAAACATTACATGCAACTCCAATTGTCCTGATTTGTGTTGTCAGGCAAAGATGCCGAACAAAGACTCCACTACGACCAGCCATTTTCCATAAAGCGAGCTAGCTTCTTGGTATCTAGCTAACCCAGCAGCAGACAAATGATGTAATCCCTAACCAACACACATCAGGAAAACAAAGACACGTATTCTCAAAAGGAAGACACTCTCGAACATTAATTTCTCTGTCAGAGAAACACACATATCGAAGCATTTTAACCAATTCCCACCTCTAATTAGTGTTTTGCATTTCCCTTTGCTCGACTTCATACGCCACCTAAGCTTAAAGACGCAACTCAAAGACGCCCACCGTCACAATCTAGGTGCGACAGACAGCGTTTGACGGCCTCATTTGAAGCCTCCAGTGCAATAAAAATGGAAACAGTACGTAGGAATAATATTTTATGTTTGTTTTTGAAACTCGAAAGTTCAACTCCCATTCATTAATAATGAAATCACATGGTTTTATTGACCTAAATCCTTTTGAATTCCAAGATCAAGTCTCAAGTTTAATATCATCTCACTGGAAAAAAAACAACAAAAAAGATTAAAACTGGGAAATCATTAAGCCTCAAAGCTTCTTGTGTGTGTGACGGAAAAATTCTGAACAGCAATATAGTTCAATTAATGTAATGCTATTAAAAAGAGCGAAGTAGCACAGCACATAGACCCATGTGATTTGAACAAAATAGAAAAATGAAAATAACTACAGGCACCATGCCATACCTATACTCTTGAAGACATGCGCCAGAACAGCATAGCTGAAATCTCACTCTCTCGCACACACTGAGACACACACACACAGAAGAAGTCTTTGATGTTTCCTCATGAGTGTGTGTATTGCAGCTGTGTGAGTCACCCACTCTCCATCCAAGATCCATACAGGCTACACAGTGGCAGCAACAGTAGCAGTAGCAATGAAACTGCAACCCTGTACCAAACACACACACACTCGCAGACACGCACACAAACTCACAAACAACATAGCGTGTCCTGACTGTGGACAGAGAAAGGGGAAAGAAGCGCTGGGAGGGCCAGCCAGGCCAGCACGAGGACAAAACCAAGAAGAAGAAGAAGAAAACCTAAAACAACTGGTTGTGCTCCAGACAGACTGGAACTTCTCTTGATCATTATGTCTAGCGTTCAGGTGTCTGGCTCGGCCGACTGTAGGCGGTAGTTAGGGTTGAGGGTGGTGGGGGGACTGAGGGAGTGTAGATAACACAGCAGCCAGACAAAGAGGGAATAAGAGGGCTGCCTACATACCACCAGCATCAAGGAAGGGAGGGTGGGAGACAAGGGAGAGAGCATCGAGAAGAAAAAAGGAGAGTTATAAAATTTTGATTAGACAATCTTTCGCTGAAGTGACTTTCTGTATCGTTTGCTTTTTCTTTTCTTTTTTTCTGTCAGTTCCCCTCCCTTCTCACTCCTCCAGAGCGCCGCCTCAGAGAATGGGGCAGACAGATTTTATAGGTCCTAATTAAAGCCATCTGAAGTCTTTCAAAACATCAAATGGCCCTGGTCCCCCGCTCTTTCCCTCTGATTGTGCAGAAATCACGGAAAATCATAGGGCAACCATCTTTACTTTGACTCTCATATGTACATACGTTTTTTGCAACCCCCCCTCACTCCCCCCGCTGACCCCACTACCCCCTAATTTCCAATCAATAAAATGGTTCAGTGAATGACGTGACCTCATAGAGTGTGTGTCAGATTCACTGGGATTGGACATAAATGCTTTTTTGGTGGAGCAACACATTGCCTAAAAACATAAATAAATAAAAAATAATTTGGAAAAAAACCTTTCTTAGAGTCTGACCTAAGTCTGAAATTAAATGACTTTTTGTCATATCCTGTATTGGAAATGTCACATAAGGTTATTAAAGATCCACCCTTATCCTGCCTGGCGGGTTGAAGTGAAGTGCAGCCCTGTTTCAGTGCGCTTCAAGTACTCCATTTTTTCTCTCTTGTCCCCCCCTAATTGTCCTCATTGAGCCGTGTGGACCGGTTGCACAGCCTGCCTGGCTGGGGTCAGCGGGTTTAGCGAGTGCTTTTTATCTATATTTCATGCTATGGCGCTGCGCACAGACAGCCACACATTCACAATGAGAACATTCACAGAGGCGCACAAAGACTGTCGACTGGACGAAATGAACTTATGAGCTCATTCGAGCATCAAGTCACATTTGTTTATCCATAACAGGCTCTAAAGCGTTTTCAAATGATTAATTCTCCATTGGATGTAAACAAAAAGCACAGAAAACATACGGCGCAAAAGTGACATATTCAGTCCTGAATTTAGAACTCGTGTCGAGTACGAATAGGCAATAAATACAACAACCACTTTCCAGAATGATAGCAATAAATAAGCTTAGTAAGGAGATTAAAGTGGGAAAAAATATAACGTCGCCTACTTACGATTCATTTCAATAACTTCTGGGCGTTATTGTCTCGCCCCTGCGCCTCTCCGGTCTTTTGGAGACGGAAAAAAGTCTGTTCCTCCGGCGAAGCGGGGTCATTCTCATCGACAGGACGGTCAGCTTCATCTGATGTCGATAAAGTTTGCATAAGATAACACCTGGTTAATTCTGCCGAGGACAGTGGACGTCCGATTCCGCCGGTGTCAGGTCTTCAGTGATGCCTGCACTCGCCGGGATTGAGCGCTGAGTGGAAAGGGAGCGCACAGAAAGGCGTCATGTGAGCCGGGGAGAGGTGCGCCATTGGCCAGCCGGGGATAAGTACGATAAGGCTGCTCTGTGCGCCATTGGCCCAGGACGGGAGCGGAGGCGCCTCCTCACTTGGCTGTGCGCAAGAATGTGAGTGCGGCGCACTGTTCATAATTTTCAGCAGCCAGTGTGTGTTGGGGGGGGGGGCAAGTAACAAATTGTTCTAAAGATCTTCTGTTTTTTGTCATCGACGCACAGAGTTACGCGGAGGGCAGCAAGAAGAAATGCATTGTGTTTCCTCTCTGTAAAGAACAGGAATGAATGACATATCTGGTGAGTCGACGCACCAACTTCCGAATAGCGGTCAACTTAAAGATGTGGAAACACTCATCTGAACGAAGTTTGTATGGACGGTTTAAGCTCAGTGGTAAAGAATAAAAACTCCCTGCCCTTCTCTAAATTAAGGCAGCAATATCTAAAAAGACAGCAAATGAGCAGCTACTATAAATGTGGCACTTTAATACACTGGCGAGATAATGATAAAACCCGTCAGTCAGGCTCCCCTCTACTCTTACATGTAGCTGAATTTTGAATTTTTTCAGTGGTATGGTTTTCAATCTACACCAAACTGATACCATTGTAGTGCTTTACTGTGAAATTTAGCTCAGCTACTTCACCTCACGTGTGCACTTGTGTCTGATCTGAATGTGATGTAACAGTCAACTGATACGGTCAGAGGAAGAGAAACAACTCATCTAATTTGTGTCTCATATACTTTCCTGGGTACATTGTTGGCTAATGAGCAGAAGCAGTTAGATATTATATAAACAATGTGCTTAATGCAATAATCAGAGCTCAAATGCAACGAACTGAATAATGTCATTTTCACATACTGATGGTAAAAAAAGCAGAGATACAAAAAAAGAGAATGAAATCAGCATTCATGACGCAAGAAACACTAAAATACCGCACAGAATGAAATGTAAAGTGCCACAGCTTTAAGAACAAACACAGACACCTTCAATAATGAGAAGTGGTGTGAGTTTATGTCATCGTGGTGTTTTCCTGCCAGACCGGAGTTCATAATCCTAAGACCTATACTTGCCTTTACAATCATGTTTTGATCCTAACAAGTTCTGAAGCTAATACATTATTTAGTAGATGGGGAGCTAATTGAAAGGAAAGGATACAATCTATAGGTGCTGTGGTGGGAGGTTACAGTGAGAAGGTACCTTCATATTGTCTTTAACACACGGAGCTTGATATACTTTACATATTAATGCTCTTCTACCATGTTTTGTATTTATACGTTGATTTTCTACACAGTTGGACTTCACAGAGGGCAGCAGCACATAAAAGAACATCCTCTCTCGTCTCTCTCTAGTCTCTCTCTCTGGTTCTCTGGAGTGTGGAGGCAGAGGAACTCAAGGTTCTGTATGGGTGGGAAATAGAGCGCACGTAATCTGGAGCGCGCATCTTCCCCTGTTCAGGCTGCGGCATTAAATCAATATTCCGCAAAGCTTTCTCTTGTTTTCACATTCACTTGACTGCTGCCGTGATGCGCCGCGAGGGTCGAGCAGCCGCTCCCCGATTTTTGTGGCACTTGCCCCCCCAACCCCTCCCTCTTCCTGCTCCTCCTCCTCCTCCTTCACTTCACTTCACTTCACGGCAGACACCCTCATTTGGATGGCTCCAAGGCGATGCGCCCATTCCATTTGTCTCGTGCGTTAACGGGAGGCGGCAGGAATAAGGCGACGCGTTATCTCGACACAAAACATTATCTTCGCCTCGCTCCAACACCGTGAAACAATGATTATTAGCTGCTTGAGGAGCATGTTCAGGGGTTTCGAAGCTTGTCGCCACACTTAAGGAACATGAAATATATTTCACAACACATCCCCTGAACTAGATTTTTGAATTTTTTGACTCAAGATAATGCTTCCCCTTTTCTCGCCACTTTCAGTACTGGCTTGCCTGTCGCCCCAGGGGAGTATGGCTAACGGCATTATGACTGGACGTGTGACAGTAGCATTTTTACCAGAAACCAACCTAGCACTTCCTTTTCAAGATTTAAAAGCCTGTCGTGCTGCATCATCCCGGTGTAAGATACTGGTTATGCATTCATATACAAGCGCACGCTCACTCACAACCCCATCGTTATGAAAGTAAAACCCTGCCTCTGCAAAATGGGTCATACACTGCAGTCACTTTATCTCAGCAAATGTATTGTGCCTGCGCGAGTGGTAGACATGCGCATGTGTGATTACACATCAAAGGCAAGACTCCAATATTAGAGCTTGGGTGTCTTCGCTGAAACAGGACTTGAGAAAGTCTAACCATTCAGTGTTTTACGGGGGGTTGCAAGCGTGCATGATATAGTTAGCCCCGAGAGCCAAACGTCAGTCTTTCTTTAATTCCTTTCAACAGACAAGAGGCTCACTCCAAAATAAACTCTAGTAGCGCCATTTTCATTCTGCTGCAGTGCCCTCTATGCCTTATACGTCAGCGATTTCAAGCAAACACATAGGATTTGCTCTGAACACAGAAACACCATTCACCCTCAGCTCGTGTACGAAGATACACGGACAAGCTAAAAGGTAGACACACACACACACACACACACACACACGCACGCTTGCTGATGTGTTTCCACTGTGGAGTGAATTTGAGCAGTGGGGTTCAAAGCCGTGCCAGTCAAAGAGGGAAGACAGCTCCGTGCTGCCGTCTTATAGACCCATCACTGTGCAAGCTAATCTGCGACGCATTCCAGCCCTATATTTAGACCAATGTTTTGTGAACACTTAGCATAATTCGCTGAAACGAAAGGAGCTTTTCGACGCTGTTAACCTCATCTCTTTAAAATTCATTTGGATTTTTTTTTTCCCGCTGCATATTCCAAAAAACACCTGTTCTGCCTTTGTCGCCCTATGAAATACTCTCCATTTCGACGAGGAAATAGTTTGTTATGAATGGAGATTAGGCAGTGCAGTGTGACTGTGAGAACATGGTGGATGTGAAGAGGTGGTTGATTGTCTCAGCTGCCCATGAGAGCATTGCGATTATCTGAAACTGGTTTTAAAAAACAGTGTGAACTTGGGTGTCAAAAGTGCCCTCAATGTTTCTCATATGCGACTCCGGATTTGTCTCTCTTTGTCGCTGTCTTCTTCTCTCCTTCATCTCCACGCACATGAGCTCCACATCCCACATGTCCATATGAATTTAAAGGAAGCAAATATTCCTGGAATAACATTACACCTGGTTATTATTCAATCCTATTTATTAGTAACCAGGGAGTACAGCCAGTTTAGGTCTGCGTGTAAAAAGATTGTGTGTGTGTGTGTGTGTGTGTGTGTGTGTATGAGTGAGTACCAAATGCTCTGATCTGGTCCAGGTGGGCTAGAGGGAGTTGGTCATACTAAAAACCTTTACCTCCATCTGCTGTGTGGCCTGCACAAACACCCACATTTACACACAAACACACGGACAAGATGGACTGTCTGGTTCAAAAGCCTGTCCCTTAAGCATTAAACGCTATACGCTTTGGCCACAGAAACATGCCACACTGGGGGCCTGCATGGCATCTGCCTCCCAGCTCCCGCAGCCAAGGCATGGGGCTGAGGGAGGGGCCTGGGGCCGAGATAAGCTCTTCCTCCCCTGGTCACCGCTACGCCGTGGGGACCGGACAGGCCTGGAGCCTCAGCTGAGCACCGCTGATAATATCCACATGAGTGTACATGTGTGTGTGTGTGGTTGGATGGATGGGTGTGTGTTGAGAATGAGAGGCTCGGTTTAGATGATTTGACTCTGTGTGTGTGCGTGGGTGGGGTGGGAGCATGCAGGGATGCACACACTTGTATGTTTGCCCAAATTGCCAAATATCACAGCTAAGACAAAATGCCTGTCCCCAAAGTATGGAAAGTTGCAGCGCAGTTTGGTGCCAAATGTTCACAGAAGTGTATGCAGAAATGTTTCCTCCTGGGGTGTGTCTTTGCTCTCAGGAAACATAAGTGGTACAGCACGAACAACTAAACTTACAAAGACACAAATGAAATGCAATTCTGCAAAAATGCCTGCGTGAATAACTAATTTAATCTAGAACTGAACTCTGACATCTAGATTTTTTTCCTGAAATTATTTTTCCATAGTAAGTATCCCTGTTTAAAAAAAAATACCTTAAATTGAGTGACATTATGCTAATGGACTTATCTGCCTCATTTCAGGGTTGATATTCTCACAAAAACCTGTGCTGGAAACAAACGAAATTATCCAATTTGCAGATTGCCGTACTTCTTTTGAGGAAATACAATTTTAAGACAACAAAGTATGAAACCCCTGTTAGGCAGGGAAAGACTCAGCGTGTAATAAGTACAGTGCATTACACTCACTGCATTTGACAATGACATGAAACAATGCTGCTTTCACAATGGTGCTCATTGTATTTTTTCATTCTTTGTATTTTTTTTTCGGTACCCTCATTTGCGGTGTAAGATTAATTGCCGGGGCTGCTAACAGCAAATCAATCTGTTCTTGTTCACTCGCTCTAATTCATTGTTTATTTAACATGAGTGTAATCTAGTCCTTTGTCGAATGACAGAAAATGGTCCCTCTTTGTTCAGCAGCACTGACCTTATCATTTTAACTTGTCATATTGGAATACTCATTTACTCATCATGTTAAGAGTCGCCTCACGTAACGAGCCAGCGAGGCAAATTAAATTAATTCTGGGCTACTTTTAATCGTGTTGATGTTTCAAATAACAGCACATGACAAAAAGGTCTGGGTGATGACAGAATCACTAATTGGTAAAAAGATGTTTTGAGATGGAAGGGATAAATCTAAAATCTTAAATTATTGCACAAGATGAGGACTAGGAGGTGGTCTTACGTACCATATATGTTTGACATTCTCTTTAACCATTATATCTAATGAGCTCTCTTTCTTAAATGTGTAATGCAGCAGCTAATCATTATCGCATTGACTTTGAGGAGAAAATCTAATAATTAACCATAAATAATTAAAATCACTGCGTTGGAGATCAGCAGCTTCTGTATCGCATCTTAAATTTTGTTTAATTGGTCAGCGTGTGTGTGTGTGTGTGTGTGTGTGTGTGTGTGTGTGTGTGTGTGTGTGTGTGTATGTATGTGGGGGAATTTTCAGGATTTTTTTTTTCCTCAAAAAACAGGAAGAGGTCACTTTTTTTTCCTTGTGCCAAAAGAGCCCAACCTTAAGTTTTGGAGTGGGCGGAAAAAGACACTTGCAGCATATTTATCCTCTTAGCAATGAGACAAATGTCGAGTGGGGAAGCTCTGTTTTCTTTGTGGAAGAAAGCAACAGAGTTTATGGGAGTTGTGGTTGTAGTTTTGAAAAAAAACAAAACAAAACACATCCAGTAACAAAATTAGTGTGTGAAATACACAGAGATGAAATAGTGTTTGGGGTCCTCTGTACAGCCTTGTGTCATGTGTGCAATACTCTCCATAAGGTTTATATCTCAGCCACAACTGCATCAAGTAAAATTCCTGCACACTGATTACGTTGATTGATCCTCTGGTGTCCAGTCTGCGCTGTTTAATTACAATGTTGTGGGTGTGAATCCAGCCAAAGCTGTTTTTCACGTCGCCCCGTTTCCTGCTGCTCGCCATTGTAAGTCAATGCAGAAATGTAAGAAAAAGCATTTCTTCTTTTGCTCAGACAGTTGCTTTCATGAGTGAGACACAGAGATCCAAACACTGTAGAAGACCCACTTTTTTATGACTGTGGATGTTTGCCGTTTGCGTTGTGTTTGATCCCTGGAGGAAATGCTTTGATGGAAAAACTTTGCTTACTTCCTGCTTGTGGAAAGCTGATCGCCTGGTACGGAGTTGTTTCTGCTGCACACCAGTCAAGTAGTACTAATTATTTGCAATTAGATGCAAGATGGAGCCATGAAGGGAGATGCTTGAAGTGTTTAAAAAAGGGTGCCAAATTGTGAATTGTGTCCGTGCTGCAGCCTGGTTGAGAAAGTAGCGAACATGGTGCAACATACCATAGCTTGTCGCGTGTGTAGCTCTCAGAGTTAAAGCATGTGTTTTGATAGGGGGAGTGAGCAAGAGAGACACATAGACACACAGAGAAATATCCAGAGATCCAGGTCAGCTGTGAGGCCTCAGCTGGAGTGGAGGGCTACACCTGTCGGCGCCCGGGGGCCTCTCTCTCGCTCTCTCTTGCATACTCTCTCTCTCCGTCGTCTTTCTGTCTCTCTCTTTCTGTCCAGCTGGACGTGCAGGAGCCCCCACCCAGCCTCCACCTCCCGGATCCAGGCCAGTTCAGCCCAGCCATGCGTGGCCATCTCTGGGAATTCATTCCGGATGCTTCCTGTTCACTGCATCCACTCCTCTCGCTCTCCCTCCTCTCTCTCTATCTGTCACTCCACCCCCACAACCCTGCATCATCATGTCGTCCTCTTTATTATCTGTCCCATAAACCATCTCCATTTTCTCACGCGCACAAAACCTCTCATTTTCTCCTTTTTTCTACACATTTTAATCTCCAACTTAAGCGCCTTCGTCTGTAATTTGGCAAACACCAAATTTAAACACATTGTTCAAGTCGGGTTAGTTCATATCTTTTAGGATTTGGCCAAGATCTGACATAAATGCCTGAAGTGTGAACACCTAAAAAACATGTTTTCTAGTTTTTTAGAGATCACGTGTGCGTTTCAATTTCTGAAGTCTGACCTGGATATAAACACCTAGAGTGGAGTTATACCCTACATACCATAAGCTTCTTTCCTGTCACTGATTGGCAGAAAAGAGCCGCTTACTTTGTCGGAAAAGACAATGGCACAAATATCCAAAGTTTTCCTTTTCATCCTAAAGTTTCAGCGGCAACCACTGAGGAGTGCATAACACATTCCCATCACTCCCGACTCCTGCTGTGCATCCAAAGCCTGCTTTCAACACAGTCAGCGGAGACAGCAGCTGGAAACATTAAAATGCTACTACAAGCATCCTCTTTATTCTGATATTGTGTCTGTAACCTATTTTTCCAAATAGCACCAGTACTGTAAAATTGTAACACTACAGTATTGCCACTACGTTCACTGTGTTGGCTGAGCAGGAGAAAATTGGCTCTTCATTCCATATTGCAGCTACATATCGTACTCAGTTAAATAGTACATTCATCTTTGTGAAGTCACTGTCTTGAACAGCAGCAAACCAAACCTAATCATAAAGGGTTAAATGTTGCTGTCACCAGCGGCACACAGGTTGTATAATGAACATGTAATGTGTTGAACATAAGAATATTTCTGAGGTCAAAGGTCATATCTGACTTCTGTTTTTTATCAATAGCTGTGCCTCAAATGTCAACACATTAGGTAACTTTAGCTCAGACACAGTGCTACATTTTTTTTACAGACTACAAGAATGTTACATTTTTTACCAGTGCAGAAGAATCTTTGTCACAGCAACACAGCAGAAATTCAACTAAAAGATGAAAAAACTTAACTCTTTACTTCACTCCACAAAGAGTAGCCACGTCATCGGCGCTGAGGATCCCGATGAAGCAAATACATGTGACCATGTTTGATGAAAATGAAGGAGGCAGCTTTCTGACTGGCCTCACTGTGAACAGAAAGATTAGCACCACCTACACCTCAGTCATAAATTAAATTCCTATTTTTCATTGTAAGGGGAACACAACATTGGTCATTGGTATAAACAGAAATGCAAAATGAGTGTCTTCTCTCGCTGTCCTTGTAACCACAATAAGATCTCTGTTTATTTATAGCTACACCTGCAATTTGCTTTCTCATAATGGAGAATGTGTAAAAATGAATTGGGCACAGGATAAAGATAGCGTTAATGGGTTTGGTTGAACATGATAGCAGTCAACTGTCAACCTACGGTAATAAACTGTGCAGTGTAAAAACGTGGACATGGTTTAATGTTCTATAGCTTGCTCAGCGTCACAATTGATTTTCAGTTAAATGGCTTGCCAGAGACTTGCACTGGCATTAAAAATAAAACGGCAGCAACCGGCGGCTGTCAGTCTCTCATAAACTATAACATTGATATTTTCTCTGTTGGATACCTAAAAGGTGCCCTGGCTGGTTTATCCCTTGTACGAGCTTGTAAAAATTTACCATTTAACCTCACTGAATCTCCATTTTGTCCCGCAGCAAGATGGAGCAGAGGGTTGAATAACAGTAAGCTTATTCTCCAGCTGCACTCACACCACATCCTATCCTACACGCCGGCTACTGAATTATTCAACTGTTTGTACCTGTGAGGCAAGCAGGCCCTGTTAAGGGCTGCCCTGGTATGATCTATAATTAAATATAATGCAACATGAAAGTGCATAAGACATGAGACTAGGGTTTGGACAAGTCACTCAGACTTCCCCCTACTTATCCATTTTGTGTCGGTTCATATGCTGACTGCAGCTGTTTTGTGTGTGTGTGTGTGTGTGTGTATTTATTTGAGAAGCTTTTTCAGCCTTATACACACTGCAGTGTTTTTTCTCCTCTGCTTGGCTACTCTGTGAGCCAGTGGTCTTGGATGTTTGCTATCAGCGGTTGACATTTGGAGGGCAATAAGATCATGTCATGTTTGATTATACTATTATTGTCTCGCTGTTCTCTAACTACACAGTATTGTACCCAATAGGGCCCCTGTCTCTTGTAGTATGTTTGTTTTCTTCCCACTAGCAGCTCACAAAGCTTAGAAATAATCCTGCTGTGCATTTAGAAATATGACCATAACACAGCCATTTACAGCCTCTCTAAATTGACCATTTGGGATATGTAAAAGCCAGCATCCGTCCATTGTTCCCAGCAAGCGTCCAACTCTCCCGGAGGTAGATGCAAACAGCTACCTCAACCACAACCACACAGAAATTGAATTGGTTCCCAAAGTTTAGGACAAAGGACACGTTTTCGGACTTACTTTGAATTGATCGCTAAAGATATCTTGGATTACAAGTAGAAAAAAGAGAAAATGTGCTAAATCAAACAGTAACAGACATTCACCACAGGAGGAAATCTCAGTGACAGTTGAAGACCTTAACCTTGCATACACACACTCTCTCACACACACACACATACACACACCACAGTGGGATCCTCGCATCTGTCCAAATGTGAACGGTAATATCTCCACCTTGCAGGCGGCTGCAGGGAGGGGAGGCTTAGCGGCTCGCTCACTTTCTTCCTTCACTGGCTGTGAAGTGGAGTCTGAGGTGTCAGGAGTTTTTTTTCCACCCCCCCCTTCTCTCCTTCTCTCACTCTTTCCCTCTCTCACTCTCTCTCTCTGTCTTTTCACAGGGAGTACGTCTCTATAGTCGTTGAGTCTGTGCTTTACAGGGAACACTGTGAGCGCCTGATAAGAGGCTGAAAGCAGATATATACATCCTGGAGTGAGCTACAGATACACAGTCAGGGAGACAGTAAACAGATCACATACATTATGTTTTTAGGATTTACATGTGGCACATGATACAGAGGTGTTAGCGTAGGATGATGGTTAAAGACTGCCTAACTTCTATCTTGGCACCCAAAAAGCATAGTGAGTGTTAGCGAGGATACATTTTGCCAAAAAAAAAAAAAAAAAAAGGTTGTGCCATGTCTCATTTAGCCTTGAGCCAAATTGAGTTGACCCTTCCATCACTCCTGTGCCAAATAAAATGGCAAAAATAATTTTCCGTCAACAAGCAATATAAACAGAGTGAGTGTTTAATCCCTCCAGCCATGTGCTGGGAGCATTTAGAGAGTTGCGCCCCCAGAAAAAGCTTTTACCTCTTCCCCTTTATAAAGACCCAGCAATTACTCTGGTTTGCTGACACCCTGAATACCAATACAACAATGCCTCTTCTTTCTCTGCCCCCCTCGCCCCCTTACACACACACAAACACACATCTTACTAGCACCCTCCCCACCCAAACACCCCACTCACCCCCTTATTCCCCTCCTCAAATACAAAGTTGCCCATGGTTGCCATGACTACCGCAGGAGTTCATAAATCCAGGCGCAGAGGGACTCTTCATTCCTTGAAATTATCAGGAGGATTTTTGGGGGGCGGGGGTGGAAGTAGCAGGGAGCTGTTGGTGGTGGTAGAGAGTGGAGGGGGGTGATCTACAGGACGTATAGTGGAAGATTTGGATGAAGGGAGGTGGTGGGGACAGAGTGGGTGAGGTAGGGAGGAAGCCCATCCCTCTCCACCACGTGCCCCGGCGAAGCAGATGGTGCCGTGTGGTGCTGCCATGCCACCGCGGTCGCCTTCTGAGGACCGCTGCCATAAGGAGGCAGGTTAGTAGGAGATTTGGGGTGACAGTGTTTGGCATGGGCTACAAAGTGAAGATGTAGGGAGGGAGAAAGCGCTTGGTGCTGTGGGCTGACACAAAGGTAAGCTGCTGTTATGTTCCTGTCTCTGTGATTTAGTGCCCATGTGGTGCAAGAAGTGGAAAGCAAAGGTAGCTTTCAGGTTTCAGCACCATGCCTCGCCGCATCATGCTTTGCATTTTTAGTTTTTAAACAGCTTCAGTGGTTATGTCATTTACTGATCAATGGCTGTGTATACACAGATTTACTCTTTACTATATTTTTCCACATGAACCAAAAATACATCTTAATAAATATTTGCTTTACGTTTGTCCTTGTACTAACTTTGGGGTGACATTTAGTTTCTGTTGGACTTTTAGCACAAAACATAAACCAAGACTCAACTTTATCTGTTTCAACCATATGAATATTATATTTAACTGTCTGATCATAGCAATATTTCAAAGTACATCCCCTTCAAAACTGGCTTTGCCTTTTTCTAATCTGTTCTTAAAGTTTTTCTTGATCATCAAAAAAATACCAAGAAGGAGTAAGGAGGGGCAACAAAACTTTGTGACAAGGAGCAATTTGTCTTTTATTTGGAAAAATGTATTCTTAAGTTTAAAAAACAAAAAACACAACACACAGTACATGATACATATATTTCTAAGACCATGTTAAGAACATGTGATGAAATATTAATAACTAAAATAACTACATTTTTTGCATTACAAAATGAATGTAGGTGTCTGTAATGTAAGATTTTACTTTGAAATGTCTTTTTATGTAGCGTCCACTTTTTTTATTATGTATTTTTATGTATTTATGTTTTATGTATTTTTTATTACATATTATGTTCACTGTCAACCCCCCCGGTGCCCCCACTTTCAAACTAATAAAGTTGTTTTACATCAGTTTGCTATCATTCAGCCATAAGTAAAAACATCATTTAAGACTGACCCAGTCCAATTACATCCATTCTTAAATCCTCTGCCAGGAGATGACAGGCCAGCCTGGGTGAGAACATTGTGTACAGGCCTGAGTGAGGCGGAGAGGAGATGTGGGTGGGGTGGATGAGTTTGCAAGGGGGGTTCAGAGTGAATGGATGGTGGATTGGACAGGGATGGGGGGGGGTTGTAAGCGAGGGGTTTAGGGGGTCATCTGCCTTAATACTCCTGTACACATCCTGACATGCTGTATCTGTCTGTCTCCCTCGGTTTTGCTGTCACATGCAAACACTCATGCACAGATTAGCCTCCCACATGCATTAAACCCATCTGCAGCCTGTGCCTTCTGCACACACGTTAACAGCATAATCGCTCCAAAAAACATGAAACACACACAAAACCGTAGGCTTTGATGCGCTGCCTCACACAAGCGCACATATACACTGGCCTTCCACTACACTCTATGCACTGTATGCACCAATACACCCTTAAACACACATAAATGCACACACGCCAGCCCCTCTCAATCCGTGGCCTGGAAGAATGGAGCCAGTGTGCAGCAAGGCAGCCAGCAGACAAGGGCAGGGCTGGGGTTTTGCAGGGGCATGTGTGTGTGTGAGAGTGTGCGTATTGGGGGTGCAGAGGGCTTGGAAATGTGGGTAGGTTTTGGGAGGGGCCCTGGCCTATACGTCTGAAATGCATTTAAGTAAATAGACAGAGTCACAAATAGAATCTGAGACATTCTGGGAGTCATATTATGACAAACTGGGAGATCTGTGGTTGCATCTACAGTACAAAGCGCTTGAAGGATGTGAGAGTTGATCCTTACAGGCCAGTTTGGGAATAAATTATTAAAATCATGGATGTTTCCATGCTAAATTTAGCAGCTGGTCTAAAAGCAGCACTCAAAGGATTTGAGCAAAAAAACCCACAAACTGCCTTTAAAGAAATACTGAGCAAAAATGAAAATTCTGTCATTGTCTTCTCACCCTCTTGTCAACTAAACTTCACAGAACTAGCAAACACGACAAGTTAATACCCTTAGGTGTATCTCAGCCTTAGAGAAAATATAAGAAATGCATAATTTCTGGGCACATCCTACCTAAAACCTACCTGGACAATACTTCTTGGGATCATTGCGTTCTTCTTTGGTAGCTGTAAAAGGATGAACCTTTGAGTGAGTTTATAGTTTCAGTTTTGGTGAACTATACCTTTAAAATATCCTTTTTCCCTCACTCCAATTTTTGAAGGTACTTTAGAGTCAGCCTCTTAACCTGTCAGAGGCACACTTCTACTTCAACATTTAACTGTGATTAAGATTATGAAACTAAATCTGACTTCACTATGTCAGTGTTTCTTTTAACTTTTAAGCTATTTAGCTGACACTCTCATCCGAAGCTGCTTACGCACAGTGAGCAGGTAGGATGTTACTGCGTTTTGCTTAAGGACACTTCAGCAGGACATACTCACACAGGGCCAATGTGTCTAACCATTATTTGTCTACCCACTTTTCATCCAGGCGCCCTTTATATAAAAACTGAAAGCGGTGTTCATTATTACTTGAATATACATTTCCAAATGTAAAGTGAATTTCTTAGTGCAAATTGTTGCATCAGGACTTACATCTTTCCCTTGTCTGCGTTCATGCATTATAGAAGCAGCGGAGACTGTTTATCAAACCACCACACTTTCCATTACATTTAGTGGTGTGTATACAGTGGGGTGTAAGGCTAAAACTAAACAAAGTTTATAAATCCTAGGCTCCCATCCAGGAGAGAAAACCACTAAACTGCAGGTGTTCTCAATGCAGCATGCAACGTAGATGGATGTTTTCTTTCAGTCATGTCAGACTTGTTGCATTTTATTATCATCCATGTTTGCATTTCATTGTGAGTGAGATCTTTGCAGGGATGAAGACGCACAAGACGCAGAAGTCTGTGGAAGGCAGTTGTTGCCTTGAAGGGAGGTGCCAGGACTGTCTGTGTGGGAAAATTACGGGTCGACCAATAAACCCTGATTTTCCAACTTGGAGAATGACGTGGTTGTTTTTTTCCAAACTGTATGTACCGTCATTCCCATATGGCACTATGCTACCAGAACAGCTTGCTGTATTAAAGCGTTTGCCGAATTCTCTTTGTGTTACCTTCAGATAAAAGGAAAAACAGCCACTTTAAAAATATATATATTTTTGTTTATCCAGAATAGATTTTTGTTGTTGTTGTGTATTTATATGTCGTTAAGAGTGGATTTGATTCTAGATACAAATACAAAGAGTGGGGCTTTATAGTAAATGTGTTTTATGACTTCAAATATGCACCTTTGTAAGAAGGCTGATGTAAGATAAATGTGCAGCTCCGCTTCCAATCATTCTGCCATTATGCATCATCATTTCACTCACTGCTCTTTCTTTTATTCCTTTTCACTCACCATTTTCTTTTCAGAGAAGCAGATGTGAATTAGTCTGTGTGTGTGTGTGTGCATACACTGTGTTTGAAAGTGTGTGTATGAGAGAGAGCGAGAGAGAGAGAGAGGGAAGTTAGCCAACTAGCCCTCTCTTTTGAAACCCAGAGGGCCTGGCTGACTCCAGTCTCCAACATGGCTGCCGTAAATCAGTGGGAGAAGGAGCTAAGTTAATTGCACAGGCGTTTATGAAGGAGAAAGCCTTGATTTACTCCAAAAGCTTTACATCTCCCCTGTGGATGTGGCGTGATGAAAGGAGTTGAGCAAGGGAAGGGGGAGGAGGGGTGTGTTGGTGGTGACAGGGACAGCACATGCGGGGTGTGAACAAAGTTCACTTGCAGCATATTAGATAAGCTGATCGGTAAACTAGATTGTGGACAGATATGCATCTGTTGCCTTGGGAATAATTATTAAAACTTGATAGAAGTCTGGATGACTTTGGCTTAGAAGAGAAATTTTCACTATGAAGTCAAATAAAGAAGAAGCACAAAAAACTGGATATAGTTTATACACATTAGCATATATTTGCATAATGTAAATACTGTGAAACATACTCTAGGCATGTAACAATTAGGTGTAGTGTATGTATCTTGCCTTCCAGCACCACAAAGGTTTATGTTTCAACTGTTCAAGGAGAAGTATACCCAAACACACTAGAGGTGGAAAACATTTTACTTTTTCTGACATTTTTATGGTTTTGTTATTTATTAAGTAGTCCTATTTTGAGAGTATTAGCCATCTTAATCCACTGCCATTTCAAGGGAAATATTTTAAAGTGTGCATACTGTTGATGGCATTTACCTGACAACTCAGGTTTTTATTTACTTTGCTTTTGCGGAGGCTATAATAACCTCATAAATGTATGAAGCTTTATTAGAATTTCATTTAAAAAGCAAAGTGTGAGGTGCTTACTGTAGGTCTAAAGCCATCTGTACCACCTGCTGTAGTACAATATTTCAATCATGGCAGGAAAATGTTTAAATGGTCAATCAACTGAATTTGTTCATGTGATACTTGAATCGATTTCTATTTTACTATTTTAATGTATGATGAAACTTGGAATGGAGCATTTTTACATTGCCATGTTATGTTGTGTGTCATATTATCATGTTTAATGGTCCTCAGTACTCAACATGGAAGTTTTGTAAATATGTTTTTTTTAGGAGTAACCACCAACCGCCCGAAACCGAAACTCTACTAACCTAACTAATTTTGAATATTTCTCAGGATAACTTCGAAATAACTTCAGAGGAACTTGATTATGCCAACATCCCTAACTCAGTATACAGCAGTAAAGGTGGGTGTGTCTCCTCTGTGTGACTGTATGACACTGTATGATTTCTGACCAGTGGTGAAACACGGTGGCTCGAGAAAGAAGACATTGCTCTTTTACCGCTGACTGACACCACAATATTTGACATCTGCCACTGATGATTTAGACTGATGAATAATGTCAACTATAAAATTCAGTCCAGCTACATCAGGGATTGATTTAACATCACCCAGTTAACTTATAAAAAAAGATGAATACCAAAAAAATAGACCCGCAGGTGCAAGGTGAAAGCTATTTTAAACCGTTTAGTGTATTTGGTGTTTTGTTTTTGTTTTTCCAGAGTCTCATCTCTGGCTGTAACTTCATGTTCCCTTTGAGAACTACCTTGAGCCTATGTGTGAACATTTCGTTATATATACTGTTAATATACTGTGCATTCATCTTAGTTAATTAGTGGTGGTAACAAACTTTGGATAAGGACATGCTGCTAACCCAACCTCCACAGAGAAGCCGCAGTGAAGAAGTCTGAAGAGTTCCCATGCTTTCTGAACATCTGTTTTATCCACAAAGAGACAGATAAGCACTTAACCCCACTTCTCCCCTTTCCTCCACATTTAGCAGTGCCAGCTAGTGTCTAGCTCACAAGCTTCTTTCCTGTGTGACGATGCTATCAAGGTTTCGACTGCCTTTTTGGCAGCTGTGTGCTGCATGCAGCCCTCACACACACATACACACACACGCGCGTAGTGAAGAACGAGGTGGAAGTGGTAAGAAACCGTTGAGGCCATGGTTTTGAAGGTAGGCCTGTGTGGCTAATGATGGGAAACATTCGTTACAGTGGTAGTAGAGCAGTAGCCATGACATAGGAAGAGAGAGAATGGAGAATAAAGAAGGCATTTGATACACTGTGCAGAAACAGCAAAAGGGTAAAAGAGAAAGTTATCATTTTTTGTCTGCTAATTTTAACAGTTTCTTGTGAAATATAAATAATAAAATTACAATTTTACATTGTAAGAGTAATGGTTCTACAGCTAAGAGAGACAAATTAATTTGCTGTCACTTTTTGTATTTTAGCTAAGTTTTAGTTAAACCTTTAGAAAATAACTCTGGAGAAAATGAAAAAAAACTTTGTTTCGTAAAAGAACATTTTTGATGTTTATTTTGACTGATACCAGACAAGATAAATATGTTGACTGAAAAAAAAAAAACCTAAAACAAAAAACTGACCTTGTGTCAATTATACCTCTTTGCTGTCTTACCCAAAATCAGCTGAAAAGATGGACAACTTCTTAACCTCTGTTCATCCATATTTCAGTTTTCACCTGGACTGGCCCCATTAATCCCTGGCAAAGGCACTCAGTTTGGAAGTAGAGAGGATATTTAACCAACTGTCAGATCAGGTCAGGCGCTATCAAAGGGTCTCACAGGCACTTAACCTCATCTATTTTTCTTGTGCACATCTTTAACTTATGTATCTATAGTAAAATAGCAAAAACAAAATGAATGGCCAATATACAACTGACTACCATGTAGCTGCTGTCGTTTCAGAATCTACGGTTTATAATGTGTTAAAAAAAAGTACAATAGGGTGCATAACTTGCCCCATAGATGGCAGCAAAACTGGCAGCTATAGGTGTGGTTGTGATCATGGGAGAAGCGACTCTCGTTCAAAAACAGCAATGGAGGCTTCTGATGCTGCTATAGCACCAGTTGTATGAGAACTGCAGAGTATTTCCTCCCTGAAAAAACGGCACTGAAGGCTTTTCTCAGCAGCTTTTTTTACTGCTTGCCTGACTGGCTTCAACAAGTACAATGCCATACATTGCACTGCTTTGATTGGTTGAAATTTGTGATAGACAGATTGTTCATTAAGTTATCTGCCAAGTATGCTTTGAAAGTGCTTACCCTTTTCCAAATGATCTCCAGTCACATCTTGTCAGATGTGTACAACCAAGCAGCTGTCAGCAAGTCAGGTTGCAGTAAAGCCAGAGGGAGCTAAAAAAAAACCATAAACAGAAAACTGCATAATTAGTGCAGGTCAACTGTCAACACTGCACAGAATTTGAGTCTGAATATTGCTGTACTCATCAAACTACTAAAACCCTGGTCTAAACACTCACTAAGTACATGTGATAATGTGATAAGTCAGCATAGTTATTTCATTACTAAGCCCAACCGTCAGCATGATGAGCCCCCTCTGGCTGAGCTCTGCTAGCTCCATTAAACCTGTCACTATATGAGCTAGCACTAGCACCGTCACTTCCTGGGAGGTCATGTCACTTGTCCACTCAGCCCCCTCCTCTTACCCCTGCTCACCACTGAAATCATCCCACTGCTTGTCTGTCCAGGCTCGTTTCCCCTACTCTTCATCAGTTGTAGAAAGACATTAATTGTTATCATAGCTGCTAGCATTTTGTGTGACAGTAGTATGCAATGTTTCAACCGAAAACATTTTGCAGCATCAGGTATATATTTTTTTTTCTCTCTCTCTGACCTTTCCTGCTCCACATTTCCATTTTTTGGTCCTTGATTCACCTCACTCCTCTCTTTTCATTTGATTATTTCCTGCTTGACCTCTGGCATTTCATAAACTCAAGGGCTGGGGGGTAACAATGGTTGGTTTCACTTCCTGTGCCTGCCTTACAGAATATGTAGCCTACTGAGAGTTTTTAGACTGCCGCTGATCAGCCGCTGTGGGCCCTGATTTGCAGATCAACTTATTTTCCACAGATTGCTGCTGGTGACATTATTACACAGCAGCTAAGATCACAGCTGAAAAGAAATCACCCAACAATGACATATCCCTTTTTAATTTATATCTGTGTCTTTAGTATGTTTCAAATGTGATGCAAGGGAATAGATTGTCCTTCAGTTAAAGTTTTAAACATTTCACATCACCTAACAACAGAGTTAACCACATGTCCCTTGGTATATTTAATTCAGTTGGTAGTACCACCTAACCTAAGCTCTACCCTGACACACCCTTGGTACTCCAGACTGGTTAAAATATTAGGTCTTTCAAAGACTGTATTGAATTTTAAAGCTTTTCACAGCTCCCATACTGCTACAGTATGTTTGAATTGATTTATTTCAAAATGAGATGTCGATGGCGATTTTTTGAAGGATGTTTTGGACCTTGGAGCATTGGAACTTGCACCCTGGTTACTTTTTTTTGAAGATGAACTGAAATTTAAGTTCTCACTCTGTGTATAAAGTTAATCAACATTAATGATGCTGCAACCATTTTGCATTTTTCCCCATTTTTCAAAAGAGAATGGAACTGTTGTTTGACATACTTTGGTACCCTCTTAGTTTGGGTGTTTACATGGTGAGAGAACATTTGGGTAATGGGTTAAGGACTAAAGCCTGTCTGGTATTTACCACATAAATCAAATTCTGTATGTTTTTAGTCTATTTTAGCTCCTTGCTAATTTAGGCCAAAACTTTCTATGAGAGCTTAGGCGCTATGGGAAAAGAAGACATTTTATGATTTGATGGTTTGAATTTTAAGCAGAAATTACATTTTTTAAAATCATATATATCTTGTTGGAAGTGCTCACATCAGGTGAAAGAAAGGTCAGAACGAAATGTTTTCCAAAATATGGAAAGTAATCAATCACACATTACAGTAAACAGGAATAGACTGTAATAAAGTTGAAGTTTTAACAATATTAAAAAAACTCTACTTCATAGGACTTCATAGCACTGTTCTAAGTGTTATCATTTTCCAGTTCACCACTGGCCTCCAGCAGTGCTCCCACACATGGCGGGTGGTAAAAACTGCCTTGTCTATGAGGTCAAAACACAAATTCAAAACATACTGGAGACTGACTGTAGCCTAACCGTGAATGCTTACAATGAGTCCCTCACTCAAGTAATTAAATCAAACAAGGTTACAGGTTCCATGTGTAAAAGAGGCTTCAATGAGCCCTTCAGCTTGAATTGCAGCAGTGTGCTCCGTTTCCACTGAACCATGCTAAAATCACTGTTTGGCAGAAAGCCACATAAAATATGAAACGCTTCAAAAGGAACTCAGAAAGTAATTAATTTTCAAGTCTATTGTTACATTTATCAAAATTGTGGCTGATGGTGTCTGTCGAATGATTATTGTTTTGTCAAAGCGAAGTCTTACATCACCTCCTGTCATTTTAAAGATATCCTAATTTGTTCTCATTATGTGCAATCAATCACCATGTGAGAAGAGTTGTCACTTTCTTGCCATGGTGGATATCTCTTTGTGGAACAAAACTCTTCAAATGCCTCTTTTATATGGTGCTGTGACCTCAATAGAGAAATCTGCAATCCTCCCTCCTCCGCTAAGCGCTCCGTGTTCTCAGGTGCTTGAATCCCTTTAGTTTTACTCCAGAGGGGATTTGAACAGCATGAATATGGATGTGACGATGATGAACCCGATGATGAAGGTAGTTTGGTCTTCCTTCAGATAAGCACTAATCGCATTTGGAGACCGTGGCGGCAGAGCTAGGTGTAAACTTGGCCAGCGGCATTATGCGGATGGGGGTTGCAGGGTATGAGTGAAGGTGCTTTTGTGTGTGCCGGTGTGTGTGTGTGTATGTGTGTGTAGATGGGTTCGGGAATCACTCACCGCAGCCTTGAAACATTCACCCAGAAAGGGAGCAGTGGGTGGGGTGGAGGATATTATCTGAGCACACGTAATCCCAAACTAGGGATTGATCTCTTGACTCCTCCCCCCTCACTCCTTTCTTCTTCTCTCTTCTTCCTTTCTCCCTCCTCCTCCCTTCATCCCGCAGTTTTCTGATTCCATTGAATGTCGCTTAGTGCTGACGAGGCAGTGGGATGAACGGTTATAATTAGCCCAGATATCCTTGTTCATATTCAAATTTCAAATCTAATCTCGCCACGGATTTCTAATGAGGAAACTGGATTGGCTTGCCCATTCCTACCAAAAGATGTGATAGGTCACATCACCTAGCAACAGAGTAAACCACATCTGCCTCTGTATGTTTAATTCAATTGTTAGCACTGTGGGTTTTGCATAAGGGATGCACCACTACTTGTCCTGACACACTCAAAACTGGTTGAAATATCCTTTCTGTCTTTCACTGCCTTTATTTCATTTTACAGCTTTTTAGCACACAATTTAAGTGATGATGTAGCTATTGTGCATGTTTATATTTGAAAATAGAATAATTTTTTTTTGACCCAACATTTGATCTTCCGAGTTTCAAACCTCTAGATGGGTCTTTCACACACTGTAAGGACCTTTTTGCTCTTGTCTCAGCAAACCTACATAGCTTTGGCCTGTCATCATCCATTACTGGGGAGGACCTATGTCATGCTCTTAACTTGCATTAACCTCAGAGAGTGAAAGCTAGTTTGCATAGCAACATTAGCACTGATTCCCAGTAGATATTGCATTTTGTTAGTTCAACACCTGCTCAGCTCCTGTACACTCCGTACATCCTGCGTACAAGGTGTACAGGCTTTACCCAAAGGAAAGAAGTCTGGTTAGAATTAGCTGTGTCTCTTTTATCAGTTGCGGTGTTGGTAAATGACAAATAGGTTGTCCTGTGACCTCTGCACTCCATTGCTGTATAATAGAGTTACATATAGAGTTACATAACAAAAGATGTGTATGTGCTGAATGGATATATGTA
Source organism: Datnioides undecimradiatus (assembly GCA_008933995.1). NCBI lineage: Eukaryota > Metazoa > Chordata > Actinopteri > Lobotiformes > Datnioididae > Datnioides > Datnioides undecimradiatus. The sequence continues at coordinate 10,023,428 of WARS01000029.1, read as the reverse complement.
TTTTTTGAGCAAAAATGATGATGGATCACATTTTATTTAACCTCATCTTCCTGCTACAAGTCACATTTGGCAATGTAAATCTAAAGTAGTTTTTGACAGAATTAGTCACAATCAACATATTTATAAATATTCAAAAATGATTTTAAAATTTCAAGTAACAACTTCAGTTATTATTATTTTTTATAAAGAATAAAGCAATGTCATTATATTTCAGAGCTATTTACTGATACTTTTGTTAAAATAAAATTATATCAGCACCAACACATTCACCTCCCTAGTTTATCTTTATCCTTAACAATTTACCATATTCCGTGCTGATATCAGGCCTATTTTATTCAGCACAGGGCTGACTCCTCTCTGAGGCAGGGGTTGTGTCACAAGGATGCAGTGAAGCTTGCTTGACGTGTATATAAAAAAACCGCTCCACTCACCTCAGGGTGTGTGGTGCATCCATGGCGTATGGCCTACATGCTCGCTCAAGCATAAGCCGATGTAGCCTCTGCCTCCCCGGCGATGCAACTCAGAGTTTGTCATTTATCTCAGATGGGTTTTTATAATGTGCTGGAAGAAAATTCAGTGTTTTTGGACTGACGGTCAAAAATTGGCGATCTCAATAGATATTTATATGCATTACATGTATCAGAGTTAACCACTGTGTTATGCATTTAGATTCAAAGGCTTTATTGAGGCTCTTAACTACAGCAACTTTGGACAGGCACTACATTTGAATGAGCTTTATTTCTAGCTTTCCAATACTAAACACCAGCAATACTGAGGGCTATAACAGAGACAGAGCAGCCAAACATTAGTTTCAACTACCTACCTGGGTTGCTAGAATTTATAATAACTAAATGGCAAAAATGAAAATAAAAGCTTGAATAAAGATAGACAGGTGTATTTTTTTTTTAGTTCAACGCAGGAACAAGTAGAAAGAACATATGGGGAAAAGGGCGGGAGGAGAAGGGAGCACAGGACATGAATAATTTCTTGAAGAGCTGAGTCTACTGGTTATGAAATATAAGCAGGGAGAATTTTAAATAACCTTGTTTTCCCTTGTTTAATTCTTTATTTTTTGCGTTCCCTTGATCTGATTTTTTTATGAATTTTGGTCCTTTGAAGCAGTTTTAATGCACCATTAAACAATATTATAGCTTTATTTTTGAGAAATTTGCAGTTAATTTGTATGACCAATTACTGCTTTGTTTTGACATCCCACTCTACTTTGCAACTCTGAAAATCTAGAGACAAGCCATGTAGAAGAAGATGAAGATGTTTAGTGCCCCCTGTCCCTGATTCAATGTACCAAGTACCACGCACAAGATACAACTCATCACAGTTTTCCTTTACAGTCATTTTTATTAATGTTCAAGATGATTTTTATTTAGTACATACCTTCTGATCCTGCTAACAAAAGTACACCATTAGACTAAGCTGATGCAAAAACTCCACCCATCTAGTCCTCCAAGTAGGTCACACCATCCAAGAATGATTTACAAATGCTAATTAGCCAATGTGTGATGAAAGCATGACAGCATGACAGCATAGCTTAATTGGTATCGAGGCTTTTCTGTAATCACAAGGTCACATGTTTATCTTCCATCCTCAGCCCCAGTTTACTCGGGCAGCAGACCCTCACACCTAGTAAAACGCTGAGAAGTCACTCTGGAAAACAACATCACTTTAACTTTTTATATACAAAAAGACATATCGCACAGCTTTGACTCCTTCAACACCATCTCATATATTGGGTTTGTCATGTAAAGACCGAAACAATTTGAACGATTGTTATTTGAACCATATAGTCTGTCACAATGTTTAGCATTTGTTCTTGTTTGAAGCAGCATGATGAAAACTCCACATAGACAGAAGCCACCTTGTGACATGGCCGGTGCCAGCTTAAATCTTGTTCATTCACTGATTGACAGCAACGACATTTCATGGTTGGGAGGCATTCATTCGGAGTGCTTTGTCTCAAGCTTGACCTATTACCATGTCCTTCCCCCATGAAGTGTTTGAACATTTTTCTTGATGTTACATGTCATCTGTGGGTTTTGACTTCAGACACTTTTTCCCTTTATGCTGTTTTTTTTGATGGTCCATCACTGGAATAGGTCGTAAAAAACACAAAGGTAGGTAGTTTGTACCACGAACTGATGTGGTCAATGGTTTGATTACTAGGTTGACCTTAAATTGTGTGGAAAGGCACCAACCATTGTTTGCTGTATCATCTAGCTTTGTTAGCTCTCTCATCTCACAAGTCTCTTCACCTTCAAAAACAATTAATATTTCCATTTTATCACACCATACCCAGTTAACTGAAGCAGCTGATCTACATTAGAGAAATGTTTGCACAACTGAAACTCTAATCTACTATTAAAGGTTTCTTTTTAGCAAGCTTGCCCCCAGTTAAAATGTCCTTGAACAAGACACTTTCTCTGCTTTCAGCAGTGGAAAAATGACTTATGACAAGTGGCAGAAATAGACCAATATTTTCTTGGTAGTACTGCACTTTATTCACCTTCTCCTTCTCACAAACAGCGATCCAAATGGTCAGTTAAAGTAGCATCACAAGTAACATCACTCCTCATGCTATGGATTCAAGTTGAGGACACAATAGTTCAGGTTTTTCATCCAAATGTGTTGCAATTTTAACTGAATTTTACAAAATATGATGAATGAAGACGGCTAATTATTGCATATTTTCTACCCACTTATCCTAATCCTAATAAGATTCTCAATGAACTGGGGGGAATACCCTGTGCATGGCACGAGACAAGAGAATGCAACGAAAAGGTGAATTAAAAGGGCACCAGTTGAACATCAAGTAGTGAAAAACTACCAATAAAACACAATGGAAATATGTCATTTCTTTTAGTAACACATATTAAGTTGAGGAAAGTTACATTAAATATGTGTGCTTTAATAGGATGCCATTTTAAATCTCATCAGCAGAGCAGAAGCTTCAGTGGATGCACGCACCTAATGTGCCTCTAATGAAAGAGTATAAAAGCAATCTGTTATTGAGCTCTACTAACCATTCAGTTCATCATCAACTTTGGTATAACACTGATACCACAGGGGCTACATTTCCTGGTGATCTGGAATCTGGACGGTCTGTACTATATAGTGATGACGTGACTCTTGTGTAACAGCTACTGTGTCACAGCTCAGTGGCTTTGTAGAGTCTTGAGCATGCATAGTCACAGTTGTAATTGACTGTTAAGTAACTGCTGTTGCACTACAGTTGATTAAGTCACAGAAGATTACACTTCTTGTCAGTGAATTCTTGTTAACTTTTGATGTGGCATTTTAAATTAACAGCATGGAAACAATTGGCCATCTTTATATGTGTCCCATTCTGCTAGCTGCAGTGCCCTATTTTATCCATGTGTTGACCTGCCGGCATCACATCTGTGATTCATACCCGAGGCTTCCTGATTACAGATTCATTTCAGGCAGCTCGTCAGATCTCCTGTACACGGATCACAGGATAATTGGGTACTGCCAATTATTTTGATGCATCGCATGTGATGAGGAAGAAGTTTATTCTGCCTCTGTCCCTCTTGCAAAATAGCACAAATCAATACCCTCACAACTCTGGTCATTATGAAGATGCCGCAAATACTCCTGCATGACAATGTGAGTCCAACACACAACAAGGAAAGGGTGTAAAGCGATAGGATTAGGAATTCATATATATTACCTAATCATTTTCATATTAAATGGATAAGAAAGGACTATTTTTTAAGCATTGACACGGACGCCTGTTTTGTCAAGATCACAGAAGTCTTGTGATGACAAAATGACATGTATTTTATTTAACTTTTAGAAAGTGCACAGCCAACACTCGAAAGCCACAGACCACAATAATGCAATTAGCTACAGAGATGGGTGACACCAAGCCTTCAGTCAGAATTAGAGGATAAATCTCATCTCTTCACTCCAAGAAGCCAAAAATAAGCAACCAATTCTTCCGTGCTGATGTGAAATATCTTTGGATTTTCTCATACTGTAGTTATTACAGACATTGTTGCAGCTAGCTGGAAGTGTCTGTCAAACTGTTTACGAATGTATACGAATGTTTATGTGTATGAATTTACAGTTACAGAAAGGGTCTCATGGAACATTGTACTTGAATACAAACATGCAGAGATAAACAAAAGCAGACCAACATGGCTTCATCTCTTATATTCTCAATGCATGCATTATGGCACAACCTCTGTTCAATTCATTCTCAGAAAGAGCTTAAACGTCTTTTCTCTCTGTCTGTCGACATCAACATGCCATGCATACCTTGTCACATTCCTTGTTTCCACTAAAAATCTATTGACAGTTCAGTATATACTGCCGAATGCATCTGCACTCGTTAACTCCATCTATAGTAACTGAGAATTGTATTAATACTATATACTATACTACAATACTGTAACATATAACCAACATCATACACATACCAAAAGTCTAGATCAAAAAGGCAGTGTCGTGTATTTCCTCTGAGCTGGATATTTTTTTTTTTCATTCCTCATCATGTATCTGAGCAGTGTCTGGGTCCTGTAGGAGACTTAATGGAGTGTGTCTTTTCCAGGCTTTGGGAGTCGACTCCCTGCTGTTAATGCAGTGAGAGAGGAGCAGAGGAGCGCCCAGGCGAGCAAAGACAGCCGCCGCCTCACACCGGGTGACTGACTGAACGAACTCCATCCTGCGCAGTAATAACACAGCATCAGTGGCTCTAGGTGCTGGGCGTGCAGAGCGTTGGCATTGGTAATGCTATTTTGTGTTCAGTATCATATCTGAAGAACTTTAGTGTCCTATTTTTTCATTCTGCGTCTGCTGAACTATTGCTGCACTGTGGCTGCGTCTCTGTGGAGAAGCTGTTGTGTCTGCCTCACTCTCTTTGCAATGGCATTTGCAAAAAAAGATGTTCAAAGACTGTCTTGTTGAGATACATTAAAGGTTTAAAACTACTCGACTAGTTTAATTCTATATTAATCACTCCAGATGTGTCTGATTCTCAAGTACTTTTAAAACAACAACAACAATTATTTCAGCAGTTGACTTAGACTCCTCCAGACCAGACCACATAACAAATCCATGAGGAAACCTGAAAAAAGGTGCAGTCATAGTGCACCACACAAGGTGACACGATACATATCGACAGACATGTTAAGGCTAGTTTTAAAAAGAGCATCTATAATGTGGCAGGTAACCCGAGTGGAAAGAAAACCCCAACCTATTAACACTGATGCAATAATGAATAAATATGAAACATATGTCATAACTTATCAGCTAAAATATCAAGGCAAACTGGCGAGCGTTTTGTAGCTCCAGGGAAAGACTGGTTAATTATGTTTACCGATTTCTGTCAAGTCCTCATGTGAATCATATGATCATGTGAATGAGGACGGTCGTCTTGATAAAACATGACAGGCGTCTAAGTTCAGTAGCAAAGACTGCATTAACGTAATGTTGATATATTTAGTATGGGTTGCCTTGGAAAGCACAGAAAAAGAACTTATTGCAAACATGTTGATAGCGACAGTATAAAAATAAGAGAAAACTTGGCCCTGAAACAACTTGATACATATTAAAACATTTCCAGCAAATTACAGATTTGCACTTCTGTGAGTGGAAAGGGGCTTTCTTGACTTTGTTTAAAGCTTGTTGAGAGCTACATTTTGTTTTGTAGCAAACTGTGCTGTTAATCTATAGACCTTTAGCAACACAGATGACTATGGTTTGCTGTTTTATGGTGGTCTTATTGGCTGTAAGTGGACTGACGCCAGCTAATAAAACATTGTCCTTGAGGAAGACTCTCAATAGTGAGAAACCAACAAAACTTCTTGGCTGAAATCCAAGCCTTGTTATAACTTTATGGAAACATCAAATGAAATTCTTCACATGCTGGGTTAGGCTCCGGCCACAGAAAATGTATGGAATTTATTTATAGTCTCAACCCGCTTTCCACCCAAGCTGGGCTGTGCCCGGTCTTTCCAGATGTTTAATTGAAGCCCCGTCAGTTCCCATGTTAAGTTTTTCATTTGAGTCGACAGTTTCAGGCGGTGGGAGCGAGTTAAGACGAAAAAAATGCCTACACATGAAGACTCTATCAAAGCAGTCAGACATAGATATAGCGCAACGCCTCTGGGATGATCACTGTCTGAATTCGATAGAGGTGCATTCTCTGAAAACATAGAGCCTTTTTCCAAGCCAGTCCCTTGGCCACCATTTCAAAGCTCAAAGTTAATTTGATATAGCTGATCTTAAAAGGCTAGAAAGAGATGGGAGAACAAAACCAGTTAACCAAGAGGCTAAAAAATAAACAATGGATTTAGCTCATCCAAACTCCAGCCCCTGCACAGCAATTGGAAGTCAACAAGGCCCGAGGGAAAAGGGTCTAGGGATCCATTTGGATGTGGGCCCACAGTACCTTTGTATCTTGTTGGCAGGGAGAAGTTGCCCTCCGGCTATGAGCGAAACCACTCTTGCCTTTCCTTTGAGATGCTGCCTGTTGTTGCTGTCTATTTGTGTGGGTAGGGGAGCATGCTAGTGACTCAGGCAGACAGTTGTAATTAAGGCCAGCTTCTCAGCCGGATGAGCAGCAAGAGATAATACGGATGTGTACAAACTACTAACCCTCCATCCCCCATCTCACACACACACTATTACAAAGCATGGGCAACGTATGTGACACACAAGGTTTGCAGTCATACGCAAAATGTGCAGAAGATGAAAGCGTCAGAAAATCTCTGTAATGAATTGAACAAGTAGGACACTACTCATTAGAGATGCATTTGTGTACGTGAGGCATAGGCAATTCATTATTTTCAGTCTCACAAATTCTGGTGCAAGTTGGCGGAATCAGAAAGATATTTTAATATGTTTTCAGCTCAGAAAATCTGTTTAGCGGTTAGTCAGGATGGGTGCACACCCAAACTGTATAATAAACATTTGCTTTAAATGGCTTCTGCTGTCTTCATGTTTTTGTTTTTTTTATTGTGGTGTCACACGAAGATGAAAAGAACTTGAATAGAATGTGTTATGTTTAAATGTCAAAGTTGAGGGCAGAAAAAAAGCATGTCTGTCCTGTTGTGCTCAAAGTGAGAAGAGATATAAATGGATCATTGGTGTAAATATGGATTAACACAACAGAAACCAAACATGCATTTTGATTTTTTGAACACTTTTCAAACTCTGCCTTGTCAGATATTGTATTTGTTTATTGTATTTGAACATGTCTACGCTAAACAAACTGGTGACACTCAACAAATTTGCAGTGCCAGTCGCTAACCTAAACAAATACAGTGGCAACTCCAACAGCCAGCACACTGTAAATCTGTCATAACTCAATTCTTCCTCTCCTGCCACCTTCCCACTGCTAAACCCCAGTCCACCCCAGTGCCCAGATTGCATCGTTGCTTGGCTGCCTGAGGCTTCATTGAATAGACACTTCCTGTAGTTTAGGGCCGTGATTAACCAGCCCCTTTATGCTCCCAAGCACCCGTCGCTTTTGTCATCAGTACGCCTCACTTCCCCCTCACCGGGAGTGCAGCAGAAAAGACAACAGAGAGCTCCCAGGCCTAGTCAAACACACAAGCACAATCATGTTAACTATTGTTTCCCACTCTCGTCCATTGTGGTTGTTTAAGAGTAGTAGACTGAGGACCTCATTGCAATAAACCTCTCAACATGTTTAGAGCCCCACGGCCCCTTTCTGGGCCGGGGCGTTGCCTCCAATTACGATGCTATTGAGACCCCTCTCCTGTAATTACGCACAAGCCTTCTTCCACATGGCCCTGAAAGAGAGCCTTCTGTTTTGCATGTGAATCGGCCGAGCCACGTTGTTAGAGTCAACTTTTGTGTAGCTGTATGAACCAAATGAGCTTCGGTCCCTCTAAATATTAGATGGATGCAAAATAAATTGGTTGCACTGCTCTTAGCTTCACAAAGGCGCCTGTTCTAAAACTCAAGGACAATAAAGACCGCAGAGCTCGGAGACATTTCAAATCATGGTTTCTATTATCTTTTGTTAATATTTATGATTTGCAGGCTTTTCTTTCCTTGTCACATTTGCAAGTTAGCATATTTTTACAGGAGCTAGAAGCGCACGGACATCTTGTTCTCTTTGAGAAACAACATGGAAAGGAGAAGGCAAATTGAAATATCTTTGGTGAACTGATTTCCTGTTTTGTGGTTTCTTAACTTATTGGGTAGCAAAATAACCAACTAGAAAGAATTAATATAGATAAAATGAATGTACCGTTAACTTCCTGAGTATTCAATTGACTATGCATTTTCATAACAAGTTGAAAACAAGGTCTAGTGGGTGTAAATGCCATTCTGTGTTATACTTTAGTGCATTTAAATGCACTTGTGACTCATATGAAAGATCATAGCTGTTTACTTTGTAACAATGCGCATAGTCACAGTGAGAGTAGCGTGGTCTGATGCCAAATTTACGATCTAGTAACTGTACAGTAATATGAACTCTAGTCTCAACTTTTCCAACTGTGTTCTGTTCACTTCAGCTGTTTTAGGAAATCTGTTGACTTTGTATCACCCGGCCCACTTAAAATTACTGTCCTGCCATGACGTTTAGGAGACAGGTGGGAGGCTCAAAGCTATTTTTTACATATTGTCTGGTTTCCTCTGCTTGGGGGGGCATGACACACTCTACCCAACCCGCTACTATGGATGCCACAAGCACCCTCAGATGTGACTTCCAAAAGCTATAAAATCTTTGTGAGGGTGGACTACAGTGGAAATAAGCCTCAGCTTTATTGTGTGTTTTATGGTTTTCAAAATTGTGTGCGAATAAAGTTTTCTTTCTGAATCCTTGTCATTATCTTTATGATTTATGATGATTACACAAAGTATATAAAAAGGAGTTTCTGTTTTGGGGAGTTTCTTGGGATTTTTATTTGGAATTCTTTGCCCATGTTGATTTAAATTGTATAATAAATCATGCCATCTCCCTGCCTTCTTAATGCACTTACTGTATGAGTCAAGTGTGTCTATGTGAAACCAATATGATTCATAGATCCCTTGAAGTACATGACTACCCATGTCACTGTACTTAATGACTTAAATGGTTAAAAACAGTCAGATGAGCTCTCCTGATATGATCTCCACTGAAGTTTAACCTCAGCAGCTGTGTCACAATGCATTCCTCTTCTGGATAGACAACACCACTTCTGTTGTACCGAAAAAAAAGCAGCAATAAGGGGAGCTGGCTGAAAAAGGGGCCGTTTGGTGTTGGTTAATGTTAGTTTCATGCTGAGCCAGCCCCTCTCTTAACAAGCTACCTCTTTTCACATTTTATTCTGCAAACATTTGTGGTCACTGGAAAACAGCATTACATCAGAGACAACAAACATCTCGTATTTGTAGTTTCTTTTGTGAGAAACTGTAAATTTAGGAATGTTCCATGCAGAATCTCTGTCACATAACATCACAGCTGAGCACCTTAGAGTGGCTGTCTATGACATAATTGCTGTAAATAAGCCTTCCTCTCTTTTGAAGAAGAAAAAGACATTATGTAACAAGTGCATTTGTAGAACTTTTTGTTCACAAATACCCTCACTGCAGCTCCATCTTTTGCTCTTCTACCTTCAAAGTAACACTTTAAATAAATTGTGACTGAAAATTTCCATGATTTAGATTCAGCTTTGACCTGATTTTGTCACATACTTAAACCAAGGGAAATAAGAGAATGTGTCATGCAAAACATGAAGACTTCTAGTGAGAAGCAAGAGGTGTACCGGTACCAGAACTGACATGACACATTTGCTGCTGCTGTGCTGTGCTGCTGTGCTGCTGTGCTGTGCTGTCTGAGAAAGGGAGAAGTTCACTAAGATGTAGGTTACAGCCACGCGTTGAGAATGAAGACTATCAACTTAGAGCAAACTTTGAAGGGTTATGATGTTAACCCTGCACGTTTTCATGTGCAGCCCCATATGAATGTCAAACAGGATGACAACACGATACATGTGATCAGCAAAATTTCTTTAAACAATTAAAAGATTAAGAAAGGACTAGCCTATCAAAATGTACCTCAGACAAACAAACGATATGATTTTTGTTGTTGTTAAAAACAAAAACATATTGCTATATACTTTTGTTACCCACTTCTAGAGCCCTTTCTTAAATTGTCAGTAATATCCAATTTTAGCATATCGATATCAAAATGCAGTTTTTCCCCCGAAAGGCCAAGGAGCCTCCATTCACCACCCTTGGGCCTAGCCCCTCACTAGATCATGCACACTGACACAGTCTCAAGAATAAAAGGGGTTTGCACAGGGATGGAGAATGAGAAGGACAAAAGTGATAGGAGGTGGTGCGTGTGTGTGTGTGTGTGTGGTGTGTGTGCAAGGGGATGAGGGTGCTCCTTTTCTCACACCTCCCTTTGTCTTGGACTAATTCCACAATCTTGTCCCCAAGAAAAGGGCTCCCTCTCGCCATGTTTACAAAGGGCCCCTCAAGCGTGACCCCTCATTATGTACGGCCCCACCCCTTACAACTGACAGGGCCCCTTGGGGCATCAAGCACCAGCAACAGAAAAAAAAAAAAAAAATCACACAAACCACATTTGCATTTGATTTGATTATCCTTCATGGTTGATTCATGGCCCTCTGAGCTTCTGTTAGGGAACCATTTGGACAAGCCATCAGACTGACACATGAACTTGTATATCGCTTTTTGTTTTTCTAAAAAAAACAACAACCCAAAAAACTAAATTTCTGTAGTCTCTGCAAAGCAAGGAGTGATTTTCATCTGCAGGTTCTTTCTGAGAGTACTTTAAGTTCACTCTGCTTGGAGAAAATAAATACTTGTAACATGAAACAGGAAGGAAATGGCTTAAAATGCAAGTGTAAAGAAAATACAAGACACCTGGGCCAGAAAAACACTTCTGGGCTATCCTCAGTTCAACTTGCTTTCACTTCTCACTTTATTTGTCTTTTATTTTCCAATCCATCCAGTTTCAAATAATGTAACATGATACTGCGGCATTTTTATGCACATCCCATCCTAAATGGGTAGTATACAATTTGAACACCCTGTAAATCAAACTATTATTATTATTCAGTTATTTTGGTGTGAGTCTTACCCATGACAAAACCTCAATTTGTTTTTTGTATTACATCAAGTTATATGACCTTGTCTTCCCACATACTTGCACTTGTCTGGAATATGTGAGGGGGAAAAAAATCTACCAAAAGAGAAAAGAAATGGTTTTGACTGAGTTTCAAATGAAACTACTGTTTAATGTGTTTATACATGTGTGAAATGGCCATTAGATCTTGTTTCAACCACTTTAGCTGTACTTTGAACATCATCATTTCATAATACAGTGACAGTTATAATATGAGTGTGTTCACTTTAGTTTCACTACCAAAGTGGTTTTGATAAGTGGCTTAACAGTGTGGGTGTCGGGCCGCTTACAATAAGTTTTCTTTCATTGACCCCTATTGTGAAGTTGGAGCATCTACAAGTGTCCCCGCATCACATAATGTCACCAGAACTGTTTTTATAAAATGCTATTTTGACCTGTTGTGATGATGGTAAGAACAAGTCACTAAGCCTTCTAATTACTGGACATATTATGATTGGAGCAAAGCAGGAGGTAAAGTTGATGTTACAGAGCAACAAAGTCTGTATATGGACAAAGGGACGGGCTGGATGTATGTAACGTCAACTCTTAGAGTAGTCCTATATCATAACTTAATCCCTATGTAAATATTTATTTACATTTACATTTAATACATTTATTTAACACTAAGCCTCACTGTTTCATTTCTTTATGAAATCCCAGCACCTCAAAATCTACAATTCTACAATGTCATTCGACAGACGCTTTATCCAAAGCGATGAACATATAGAACAGGTACAACACAAATAGAATAGGTACAACATAACCTTTATATTAATCTACGACAGAATGTTGACTTTCTATGTTCCTGCTACAGTGCCATGCAAAATCAGCTCTGCTGTCTCAAGGCGACCTATGGTAAAAGCTTACGAAATCAGAAGAAATTGAGAGATACTGCTGATAATTGTGACCAAATTAGAGACAAAGCAGGTCAAGTCTTGAACATTAAAAAAGGATGATTTTATCCTTTTAGAGCTGGGCACTTACATTGCATTTTATGGTCACTGAAACCGCCCCTCCTGAAACCTCTGTTGCAGTGAAAATGTATCTAAAACACATGGGGATCAATGGGAAAATAAGCACTCTTTTGTTCTTTGCTGAATTATCTTTTTGCAGATACATGTTTTTTGTCAGACAACAGAAATGTGGTCATATGTTTCTGCTCTGAGGCTGTTCAGATGCTCTGCTTTCCTGTTCCTGTTTGCCTGGTGCATGGGAGTGTGAGTGTGTGTGTGTGTGTGTGTGTGTGTGTGTGTGTGTGAGCACATGTCTGCAGGGCAGCTGTGTCCCCGATATGTGGGGACCTGACCCAGCTGTCACTAACCATACTGCGGGAGGTCTCTCTGAAAGCACGGAAATAAAATGTACGTTCATTTCTCAGCAGGAACTGGCAGGGAATTGTCAGTAGTTAATATAAACAAATGAGTCTCTCATGAGCACATCTCAACCTTAATTTCTCACATTATATCAGTGATGTTAATTGACGCTTAATGTGGGACTGGGAGAAGCGACAAAGCTTGTCTTTACAGATTTTTGTGCACTGCTAAGGGCCTGCTGGTTGAAAATACATTGTTGTGCAATGGAGGTCAAAGGTCACTTGCTAATGTCCTGCTTGCACGCTCCTTGCAGTAACTCAGTCACATGTATATAGACTGCAATAACGTTTGCAACTATTTTCCACATTATGAAAAGAATAAACCCGTCATTGTGATTATTAGAGGCTGGAAGATTCAATGTGACATGTTGTTGAGGTCTTGTGTCACTGCTAGATACTTTTCCTACACATGTTGTGTAATTACTTAGCAGTGATGGACCCAGTGTTTAGGAAGTCAGGTCACAAAACCTGTTAACACTGTATCAAACATAAACACAATTGACCTTAGTGCATCTCACACTCTGAGAGAATCTATAATCTGTTTTCATACATACTTCATGTTGTAGAACTCCGTGGAAATTGTGTATCCTCTATCCGTTTCTCCCCATCATCCACAGTGCACACAGTGCTCTGGGGTTAAATATAACGTGGACGAGCCCTTTAAAGCAAATGCGATCTGAAAGGCTGGCAAAGGCGAGGGGACGCAGCTGTCGGCGAAGCATGTCTTTTTTAAGGGCTGCCCCTAATGATTGGAGACAGTTGGCAATTACGTAAGTATTCACTTTTAGGCCACTGGGCTGTACACTGTGCCGAGCCCCCCGGACCCTGGCACACATGCAAAATGGGAAGAAGAAGAGGAGGAGGAGGAGGACGGGGTGGGGGTGGGTGAACAAGAACGAGAACAGAAGAGTGGGGGAGCTGGCCAAGAACCAACAGGGGAACAACGATGCACGTGCCAGCATAGAGGGAGCAACATATACAGATGGACAGAAAGAGAGGGGGGATGGAAGAATGGGAGAAAGGAAAAGGAGAGAAGTGAGCAAAAGAACAAAGGAGGCGTAATCACAGATGAAGAAGCCGACAAGAAAAGGGGGGAAATGAAAGAGGTGGAAAAAATGAAGGCAGAAGAAAATGGCGAGGAAAAGCAAACTGCTCCCTGCCACAATTCATGTACGCTGAGATGCAGGTGGGGGAAGTTTAAAATCAGCTCAAGAGTTAAAATTTCACAATGCAACATTTTACCCTGTTAAAGAATTCACATTCCTCCAATAAACTGTTTTGGCTGTCAGGATATTTAGGACTTGCTTACACAAAATAAGAAGCTGTGGATGACAGCAGATGTCACTGCAGTTTTCTATTCTGATGCTATAAGAAGACTTCTGTCACATATGAGCAGGGAGTTGTATAACTATAGGTTTGTTTCAACAACTATTTATTCAATGTCAAAATGCTTGCTGGGTAAAGGCGAGCGGAGACGACAGGAACTCAGGCTTTCGCATGCGACCGCCGCAAAGAGCAGGACTGCTACAATTTTACTCATGTGTAACCTGGCAGTAAATGAAATATACGGTACACAAAACACTCTAAATCACCTCATCAGGCAATGTTTAGTGTGGTATTAGCAACATGTCCGCTATTACGTTGTTTTGGTGTCTCCTCCGAGCCAAGGGCATGTGTTTGGCCCCACCACCTGTTTCTCATTCAAACCTGGGAGGTTAACAGCTGCCCGGGAAGAAGATTGATGCATGTACATACACAAACATACACACACGCTCACACACACACACACACACACACTCGCACTGCTTTATTCATGTAGTTAGTGGGGATTCTGCGTATCCACAGCGTGACCGTCAGAATGATACTTTATTTGCCACAATTTGTCTCAAGTGTAGCAGCAAATGCAGGGACATCATTTGAAGGCGCAGCATTCCCCACACAGTATTATTACCGAAGACACAGTTGGTCATTCAAAACATCTAATTGCTTTTTCATTTTCTCCGTCATTGATTGTGTTGACGGGCTCGAACACTCTGAGCAGTTTCTCAGTAGCACTTGTTGATGGTGCGTACAAACACACAGAGCAGTGCACATACGTGCATATACTGTCTGTGTGTGTTGGTGTGGATATGTGCGTGGGTGCCTCTGAGTTTGTGTGAGGCGGAGGTGTTCGCAAGCGTGTGCATCAGCAGGGGTGTGCGTGTTATAACTGCCATCTTGGCCAGCGGTTATCGAGTGTAGTCTTCAACACAAGAACCGCTGATGGCCTTTGCTTTATTAGCAGACTTGTCAGTGGTGCTTGGAGTGGCATCCCACGGAGCCCACTCATCTGTTGTCAAATATTTATAAATGTCACGGAGCTAGGGCCTCCAAATGATGCCAGCATATTGGGTCCCAGGCAGCAATAATGAGCCAGTTGGTTTATTGAAAACCTTTAGGGTGAGCATGGCTATGAAGAAGATTTTCAACTTAGCTCGACCTTTTTTGCACATTTCCTTTTTCTAACAAAATTAACTGAGCAGTAATTAAAATGTCACTTGACTGAACTGTAGTAAAGATCATTCTGGCCCAGTCTGTCACCTATCTGGTAACCGAACTAGAACAGATAGAGCTAACTAATGGAGGAATAATGATGAAGTAATGAAGGGTTACTCTGTAACTATTCTGTACTACGTTTCACTTCTATGTTTCACTGAATTGACTCACATGTCTTTACTGACTTATCATTACCTAATGATTCATTATTACAAGATTCCTTCACTCTTTAAGTCAATATCTACTAAATAGTCCTTCATTGGGAATTATTAGAAAACTACATCAATTATCAAGTCATTCCTGATTTTTTTTTCTCACTTGTCTGTTAATGAAGTACTCATTAACTGATTGAATATATACAAAATTTGTTTAGGAGTCTGTCATTAAAGTGGTTAGTACATCACTCGTTCCTCATTTCTTCCATGCTGATTTCTGAACTTCTGTATCTCTTGTTGTTAAGTGTTATCTTTAACTGTCTTGGCTTAATAAACATGATTAGAACAACAAAAACATCATCATTTTCCAGCTGACAAGCTCAAGCTCATTAAAACTGTGAATCAGGATTTGGCCAAATAGATGATATAATACATCCTGATGCTTCCTGCTTCAAAAGAAAAAGTTTAAGTGTTCTACGTTGTTTTGTTTATGTAATAAACAACCTTTACTTTTACTTATGTAAATTTATACAGCATCAGTTTTACTTTGAATCAAGGGAAAGTTCAACAAAGCTCTACTTGTATATTTTATGTGCATTGGCAAACATTATTTAACATACATCATCTTGATTCGGTGTCACTGTGAGCATGCATAGTTTTTTTATTTATTTAATTATTTTTTTCCTTCTGCACATATAAGCAACTGAAGCCCACTTATTCTATCACAATCGGCGTAAGTGGTGCCAGTGGAGACTGGTATTCACTTGCACGCTTTGTTTGTCTGTTTAAAACACTGTCTCAGTAAGGAAGCTGCAACAAAGAAGCTGTGTTTATTCCCTCAGACAGTCCTTGTCACATTCTGTTTGTTTGAGCAGAAAGATTATCTTAATAGATTAGGTCTTAGTCAAGAGAGAAAACACTAAGCGGAGTGTGTTCAAATTGATGCTGGTCCTGGTAAAGGAGTTGCTCTTTTTGCATTTTTTATGAACAGTTTAATTTACAGTTTTTTCTTCCTTTTTTTTTTTTTTTTTTTTTAGTGTGACAATCGATTTTAAATCTTTGTTGAACCTTTTGTTATTGTGCAGACTCCAGTGAACTTAAGTGAAATGTCTTTTATATTATCATTCCTAGTCTATATTTACGCCAACATATACATTTCCGAACAATACAACACCATACATTTAAAGAGCCCCCCAGCAATTCACAATCGAAGATCATGTCTAATCATAAATCATAATATTTGTACTCCTAATGGGCCCCTGCAATGAAAGCCCCCATCCATCATAGGCAAACAATGCCAGAGAGCAGCAATCAAACAGACAGCTGCTTTAAAGCCTGCAGACCTCATTTGCATATTTCACTTCCTGCGTCCTCGGTACTCTGTGACACGCCAGCAAGTTTGTCTCCTGTCTCATCACTCGTAAATTCCAAACGGATTACCCCCTGTCTCTGACATGTTGGGAAGAAACAGCTTCGATTTTGAAAAAAATTAAATAAATAATAACTTGCAGGGCGGCTTGTCAAGCTGCGATTGCTAATCTATGAGGGAGGATTTGAATAAGTCCTTGTGGCTCTGCGCTCTCTCTCCCTCTCCTCAATCTCACCCTCATCCCTCGCTCGGCGGCCGACTCAGAAGGAGGGCCCCTCTTCGAGAGCCCATCGCGCTAAGTGAGATTAATTTCGACATCATAAATAACTCAGAGCAGGTCGCCGCAGGGAGCACGGAGACTGTGCCGTGTTAGAGAAACAAATGTATTTGACTCTGGTTTACCATTTCAATCCGTGCTCTTAATCCTGTCTTTGTTTTAGCAAAGCTCTAAAAAGCCAATATGGGACCTATCACAATGACACGTTACATTGTCTCCAGTGTGCTCATCTAAATGGGTTCTTCAGAAACAGCTGATAGCTGTTAGTGAATGGAGATCTCATATATAACCTGTCCGCCATTTTGACAATCACCATTAAGCTTGCACGTGGCATTTTCAAAGACTTGTCATCCAATAGAGATACACTTTACATTTCTATTGCTAAAAGTTGGCAGAAGACTCTGTTTCCAGTGCAACCGTGTACTGCAACTGCACAGTCCAACTCTGTTCTATGATTTAACATTTAAATATGAATCCAAATTATTTATAAAATGATAACTGTTTTATTCAAAACCCAACAACGCTCATGTGTCATGAGCAGGTGATTGTGTTGCTACTTGCTGAGTTGATAAAAAGTAGATTAAAAAAAAGTAGGCCTGTGCATTGCTTTAAGGGAGTAAATTTAAATCTGCATAAAGTTTTTTTGTCTCACATCCCCAAAGCACTACTGAGACAGACAGTTAAAACTGTTAGCAGACTAAAAGATCAGTTATTACTGAATTATTGATCCAGCAGTCACTGAACATCACCTGACAAAGACAAACATTTCTTTACTTTTCAACTCCAGTGTGTTATTATCAGCCACTCTTTAACCTGGGTAGGTAGTGTAGCTGCAGCTTGCTGTCTGGTGATACTGACTGAATCATTATAAACATTTTGATATATGTGGTTGATGTTCGGTCAACTGACAACTGGAACAGCTGTATTTTTTTTTTTTCCAAAAACCCTGATTATACACACACACACACACACATATATACATCCTTTGTACCCCCTCCCCCAGCACACACAAGCACACACTTCACCATAAAAACAAGGTCTACAACACAAGCAAATACAGTCAAATTCATTACATCAGATTTCAGAATACATGAATACATTACTTGCCTCGCAGAAAAGCTCAACAAACAAAATGCAAAAAAAAAAAAAAAAAAAAAAAAATCGGCCTACGACCAACGCAATCTAAACAGGATTGACCTTAACTCAAACAACCCTCCTCGGTTCCCCACTGCAAGCTGGATTTGCGTGCGTTGGTCTCCATTTATTTGAGGGTGTCAGGGCCTGTTCCGCCTTGTTTACCGTTAAGAGGATGAAAATGAACAGCCAAATAGTGCTCCATTTATAAGCCTGTTTATACATGCTAATACCGGAGGCTGTTTTGCACCCACAGCAGCACTGCTGGATGTGACTCAATCAACACAACGGTGCCCCCCACACACACGTCTTCATAACCAAGTATGAAAGTACATTTAAAGGCACAGTAAAATGATGATAGTGCCCGTGACCGACAAAATGGCTCCTTGGCATTGAGGTGGAAATCAGCTGTATTGACCCTTTATTTGAAGAGAGAAAATCACAAACTATATTTCATTTGCATGCCCAAGTCAGTACTTGTGTTGAACAACTCTCTACCACAGTCAGCACTCACAAGTACTCAATGTCACTCCATCTTAAGTCATTTAATCTGCTGCAGCAGCTTCAGAGGAGGCATACTTCTCAAATGGAAACACCACAGGCTGATATAAGAGGAGAGTTTTATGCTTTTCTGGCTTTCATGAAGGTGAGCTCATTACTACATCCCGATTCCATATTTCATTATATAAGCACTCACAGACTATCACAAATGTTGTAACATTTAAAAAAAAACATTCAGAAATGACTTTACGCTGAAGTATTATTAGATTATTATGACTATATTATGTTAGACAGCTTTGTTACTCCCCACTGAAGAAACCTATTTGCCACCAAAACAATCAATAGACACAACTAGAAATGTAGCAGTATATATTCACAGCACACAGCAAACATACAAGTAACCATTTGAGAAGTCATCAACAGCTGAAAGGTGCTATGGATTTAGACCACATCTGAAATTGTTCATTTAGAAATCTGACCACTGCTGGAACAAACAATCTGCTGTGTATTTCAGTAAAACACTAGTTGCTCCCTGAATAAGCACTAAGTCGATTCAAAACACTGCAAAATGGATGGTTTTGAAATACATACGAGCATGCATACATACATGCAAATCCTTCTACAGATATTATTTTAAAACATGCTCAGGGGCATTTCTTCAACAGTTAAAAAAACAAAGACATGAATGGTTGTTTTAACAAAGTGTCCAGGCTAACAGTAAGAAGTGTGGTTGGGTACTGAAAATATTGTTTTGGTTCTGGACTCGACATATCGGAGGGGCATACAAAGACATGGAACTGCTGACCAATAATTGTACAGCTGTCAACAGAAGATACTTCCCAGCTGTTCACTGGTTGGCCAGAATAACTATCCTGCCTTCTTTCAAACTCTTAGACAGCACTTACAAATGGTATTAAAATGTGATTTGTATCCACTTTATCCAGAAAGGGAAAAAAAAAGTATGTTAATGCAAGATGTAAATGTGTCAAAGTCAGAATATTCAGAACAGATACAGAGGTTGTCTGACTCGCATTGCGATCGGACTTTAGGCAAGTAAAACACAATCCATATAACATGCTGGATCTGTCTACAACATAACATTGATACAGATGTTTGTTTTTAGTTAACATAAAATTGGGCTGCTCTGTGCAATGTGAGCACAAGACGGTGCATAATTCAAAGGAACTGCCAGAAAAGTGCAAACAAATGAATGACACCCACTAGTAAATAACTACATGTGTGTGACTGATCTGCTGTTAACTACATGTAATTTATCTAGTTACACAGTGGCTTACACATATATACTGCAACATGCCGGCACTAACTTTTGCACATGGAAAGGAATAACTTATTGTATTATATTTGCCGAATTTACACATGGGGATAAGTAATTACGACTTTGGTGTAGACTGTGTTTCACAAAGCTGATGACTCTGATTCATTCATCCTGAGTCTGAGGATGATTCGCTGCCACCACATATTACTCAGCAGGTTTGACTCTGAAGGACAGAGATCCATTCTCAATGAGGATAATGAGAACAAATTAAATATAAATTGCCGGTGTAAATGTAAATGCAAAGTAGTAATGTTTATTGTCCAAATGATGTGTTTGGTACAGATCCCATTTTAATACCAGTAGCAGTAGCACAGAACTGCTTGTTAACAGGATATTGTTATATTTAAGTTCTGCATTGACAGGTTACAGCTATGGACAGCTATAGACACTGCTTCAGCTTTCACTGTTGGCGCATACTGTTTCTTTTAAAACTAACCTGTCAGGAACTTTGGTGGATGGGCGAGATCCAGATGGCACTATCTTAAGGCATGGGAATATATCTGCATATATCAGAGATGAAGTGTAGTGTAATCGCCCTCGAATTTGGTTCAGTTTGAATCACCTCTTGGCCACTCAAACACCGCTTGTGTCTGACATTATTGACATGGACAGCGCTGATGTGTCCGGTAGGTGCTTTTGGTGTTTGAAATGTCTGAGTGGGAAAAACTCCCAGGCTTCCTCCTCTGCTCTCACTCCCAGGGACACATACAGAGAGTATTCAACACCTCTTGACAAGAAGAACACAAGTTAAAGGGATGACAAAGTCAATGTTCCTACACCTGCACTGAATCCCCTCCAGGAGATCTCCGCACTTCGGTGACAAAGAGATGACAGAATGGCTTAAACAATCGCCTTTGCAGTAGACTTCCTGCACTGCCTGACTTATTTACTGGGGCAACAGTTTGCAAATTTGTGCTGAAATTTCTTGGCAGGGCAGATTATTGCCAGACCCGATTAAAAACCTGACCATGACCATTTTTGTGCCAACTGGCATGACAGAAACAAGTTAACACATTTTTCTGGATGAGGCAATCAATGAGTAGTTTTCTATTGCAGCTAACTTAATCTTATTTGAGCACTTGTAAAAAATTACATTAAGGCAGAGCTGAACCATAAATTTCATGTAGAGCTAATTATTTCAAAGAAATTTCTCATTTTATTTTTTTAAACTTTTACAGTGAATTTATGAACCAATTCTTTGCTATAATCAAATGAACATTACAGTATATTTTCAATATCACTTGATATGTCAACCTATGCATAATTTGCTTAGAAATGCATGCTCTAGCTGAGACCAAGTGAAAACTGCATATGACTTAAAGGGATTGCTGTATTAAATATTTTTTTAAAGACGATGAATGACCATCAAAGCCCAAACACCAAAGCCCAACTTTGCTTTCCATTAACCTTTGTGCAGAGCGGGTGCAAGCTAAAGAATGCCAGATGATGTATTATAAAAAGCTAGAAAGTCTGGAGTCATATGGAGGAGGCTGTCTTGGATGGGTCAAAGCCGGACTTTCAGTCAGGACATCAGTGCCAGTGCCGACTCGTGTGGACCATACTTATTTAACTGCACATTTAACGTCACACAGGATGACGTTCTGGAAAAAGTGACAAGTCAAAAAGGAAAATACTCTCCCAGAATCAAATGTATCTCAGTTTTACCAGAGCTATTAGCTGTATTTTGCTTGTTTTTCATGCACCAGTAAAGTCATATTTGCTCATAGTCATTTTTTGTGCTTGAAAAATCTAAATCTGAGGTAGAAAAACCCCCAAAACTTTGTCTCCCGAGGGAAGGTAACAATAGATATAATGTGGCTTAGTGTTTCTTACCTCTACCGATTGCTGCAGAATACAGATTTAAAAATAGGACATTGTATTCCCTTCACATGAATGAATTCTGTCTCATAATGTTTCACACACTTCTAAGCAGCACGCTGCTCCAAACAAAACAGCTTGTCCAAATTGAGAGTAAATGTGGATGGATGGATGAAGCCAAATCTCCAATACCTCCAAAGCATGCGTGTTGTCATTCTTTTTGTCATCCATCTTGATTTGCTGCCGTCTTTCATTGGTGCACAGTCACTGCATTCCACTGCTGATTATGAGCGCTGCTACTGTCCCTCTGGGAAAGCCGGGGCGACAGACAGACAGACAGACAGACAGACAGAGAGTTGAAGGAGAAATGGCCCAGCAGCCGCCCACTACACCCATACAGATTTATTATTTGTGCAGTGGCTCAGGATATTTCACAGCTGTGTTTACCTTGGACCCTGGAGTGAGTATTAGGTGGCAGGGCCCGGGATTTGCAGATGTGATTACCCATTCACAGATCTACCACCTCTCCCTCTGCAGACCCCCTGTCTCATTTTTTAATATGTCCTCTGTCACTATGAATCAAAAAAAATCCCAATATGCGTTTTTCTGGAGACCATAATTCACAGCACGATTTAAAGTCAAAGCTTTGTTTAAGGGGGATTTAGTGGTAATGTCATGACAGTTCCCCAATTAGGTCGTCTCAGGGTGAAGTCATCACTAGTGGCCTCAGCCTACCGTAACTCTGGGAACGCTTCCAGCACTTCTCTGGATGGAAAGATCGACAGGGTTTGGAGTTTATGTACAGCCCTGCTGACATTGGATAGACTGGCTTTGTCAACTCAGTCTGGCCCATACGTTCAAAGTTCCATAAATGGGAAATAGGACCCATACTGTACCAACCGCACAAATGTCTCGGCTTGTGGAGCCAGGCCTGAGGAAGGCTTCAGGTTCACTTGATATTTAGGGTGTTATAGAGGGAGCCTTGGTCTGCATCAGATTTGATATTTTCTGATTTATTTTACCACTGTTTTTTTTTCCTTAAAGCTTTTATCACCCTTTACATTCATCTGCACATGTACACCTTTTTCATGAATTGACATCCATCAAGTTATCAAATTAAAACAAATATAATCTAAATCGTAAAACCCATTTTTCTTTACTTAGACTCTTTCCCACCTCACTTTGAGATGGTCTATGACTTTATTTGTAAAGCATATGGATACACTGCTGCTGTTTTTGATGCCGACCCTTCTGAAAAATCTCAATGGAACTACTCAGCAAATATAAAGCTGTGACAAACACACGATCATAACATAGAAAGACATTTTCCCAGTCCCAGCTTCTTATTTTTTTTGCTGTCTCCTTCTTCTCTCTTTGACCTCTTTTCACCATTTCAAATTCATCAACTTCTTTAAAATAGTCTTTTAAAACTGACATCCTTAACCTGTGGAAAGGACTCAGACTAACCCAGACTGATGAATGTAAAATGAATGAAATAGTTAAATAAGAAAGCATCATGCCTACTCGTTCTAATGCTCTCTGTCATTCTCGCATTATAAAACCCACTCCATAATGATCCAATTTTGTGCACTCACTCACTGAAATAATCTGTGCTGAAAGCAAATAGCCTGGAACTGGTGATTGCCTTTGCCAGACATTTTCTCATTAAACTCCCAGTGTATCAGGCAATTACCAATTCACATACATAGTATTTGAGGGTAAGGGATAAAGAGAGCAAGAGAGAGGGAGAGAGAGGGAGTTGCGACTGTGCGCTACCATAAATTCACGCTCTCCTCCAACACAAGTCCACCCTGTTTATACTTATGCACCTTAGTCTGTGCCATATCCGACAGATAGTAATCCCATATGTCTATTATCTCCTGGCTAGCCCCATCCTGTGTAGCTTAACTCCAGATTTACAGCCAGCTAAAACCATTCCTGACATACCACCGCCACACAAAGTGCCATAAAATGTAGCAGCAAATGCTGTGCCTCCACAACCGAACAACTAAATAATTTCCATCATACAGTTAAATAAAAAACATACATCTGGTTCAGCTCCTGTCCTGGAGGCACAGAAGTGTTCTACTCAAGGCCTAAACAGTCCGCGGATGGAGAGGAGGATCGGCCTCCATCCCAGCAGGACATATGTTGCAGGATGTTGCCCGTCTCGTTATGGTTCACATGTTTTATTCACGCTTGGCTGCTTGTTAACTATGTAAATTATGTGTCAGTTCACATGCACAGGCACGACAACCACATATGGATTCAGTTTTACATGTTAATGAGGTCACGTTAGAATAAAGCTGTTGTGGATAAAACGTGGTCACAGTGAGGGGTAGTGTCGGTCAGTCCAGTTCATTAAGGCTTCTTGGTCTTAGGTGAAGATGGTAGAATTTAGGGATGTTATAATGATAATGCTGTAGATGGGAGCCACTCATTTCCATATTAACAAATGTATGTAATGTGTGTAATGTGTGTATGTAAGTGTAATGTAAAGTTTACAGTGTCATGAGATGCCCCACCACAGAGAGCACTGAAATTGGTATATAGGTACAGTAGGTCATGTGTGATGGAATACGCATGCATGCATGCACACATGCTCACGCATATGGAATGCACATCCACAGGCATGCATAAACACTGATTCAGCCGCATGAATGCACGGGCATGCACAGACACACTTTTAACTAAATACAGTTGCTGTCGCTGATGGTCATGCAAAGTTCATTATGTCGCTGTGGTTTCCACAGTGTTTCTGTCAGAAAGCTAACAGACGTTTACAAATTGTTGGGCATAGCTTTCACGCTTGTCAGTCTACTACATGCTTAAATACACAGGTGCAGAGGTCTGGAGAAATAGCTCTCACCACAAAATGCTGAAAACGTTGAAAAAGAAAAAGTCCTGTCACATAATAACTGCTTAATTTGGTTGAAAGTAAGATTGAAAATGCTGTTTCAGCCTGTTAAAAGGACAGGTGCATTTGGTATGTTGATGTTACTTTCACAGAGTAAAGCTGCAGTGGTGTAAAAGTGATGGTTAGAATAAGACTAAGACGAATCTTCATTTGGATAAAAATAGGCAGACAAATCAGTTAAAATATTAGGAACTAATTTGGGGTGAAGAGGAGCTCTTTGCAAACATTGCTAAAATGATCTGCCAAAAATAAGGTCCGTGTGTGCAGAATGACTCACATCTGCGTCTCAAAAAACTGCCGCAGCAGCTTTAGTAAATCCAGTTCTCGATGTATGAGTCTTAGATTCAGGATGTGTAATGTGCTCATAGTGTTTATAGTGTCCATAGATTTCTGGCGCCCCAAGACAAGTGACATCCTTAACCCTTGCCTTGTGCTGGGCATTACACATTTCACGTTTTCCTCTCACGTGGCATTGTTTGAAATTTGCTTTTTCATTTTGTCTCTTGCCATTTCTCTACGACCATAAATGCATCATGATGTGGCTCTCTTGACCTTGTCTCTTAGAATAAAAAGATTCCTTATCTCACAGGGGCTACCTGGTTAAATAAAGGTTAAATTAAAACAAGCCAAATATTGTTCTGCACCATCAAATAGCTTCCTACCACCACGGAGACAGAGATCTGCATCATCTCTTGCCATCTGTTGTCCGCATACCAAAAAAGCCCCCATCACAATCATCCTCTCAGGATCAAATCAGAAACCGGCTCAAGATGCAAACAGCGAAGGAGACTGTGGCTCCAGCAGCCTGTCAGCTCCGCTCACGTCTTTATCTTTTCTCTGTGTCTTTCTACGGAGAAGACAAGTGGGAGAGGGCCCTGCCTGTGGCGTACGGAAGAAGGAAACGTCCATTCTAATATCCTGTCTGGGGCGTACACTCTCTCCGTCAGCCTCACGTCTATCAGTGGATCTGGCTGGATCTGGTGTAGGGAGGACGCAGCCGCACCGATATCTGATGTTCTCCTTGTTCTCTTTCTTTTTACATCCAACATGGCAAGGACATGCAGCAAATTGCTCGGGAAAGGAGACACACATCTTATGTGGCTTACGAGGTGCGTGTAGGAATAACGTCATAGAGAGTGAAACGTGTTAAATGAAAGGTGGGGTTTCTTTGGAAAAGAAAGAGTAATATTTTTTGTAATCTCAAATGTCCTGTAACAGCAATAAAAATTGTTTATGTTAAGATTACACTAGCCAGCTAAGCGCAAAAGTCAAATACATGAGTCACATTTTTGGTTTGCAACAAAAAGGGTCACATGACTAACCTTAAGCAAACTTAAATGCATAAATTGCCTCATAATCATGTAGATATTATTTCAGTTGTTTATCTAGTAGCAGAATGTGTACTGGCTGCAGTTTCGATCAATAACAATCTACAGTGTGAAGAAACCTAAAACAGAAGAAAAAACACAATTTTATTGCTTCGTGCAAATGAAAGTAGAATCTTTTTCCGAGTGTTTTTCACTAAACAGTCTGTCAGCGTTCTGTGGATGCATGACTTTGACACTGCTGACACATGAATTCAACACAGAATAACTAATTTTTCTCAATGTGTCAGCCCACTGAATGATTATAAAACAATTATTTGCTTACTTTTGCCAGAGTCCTACTGCTGGCACACAGTTGCAACCACTAAAGCAATATTGACTCAGAAAACCAGTGAGCAAACATGACATCTCCCATTTGTACATCCATTTTTGCCAAAAAT
Source organism: Datnioides undecimradiatus (assembly GCA_008933995.1). Lineage (NCBI taxonomy): Eukaryota > Metazoa > Chordata > Actinopteri > Lobotiformes > Datnioididae > Datnioides > Datnioides undecimradiatus. The sequence goes on along the minus strand of WARS01000029.1, from coordinate 9,997,100 downwards.
ACACTCATTTAGCAAAGAGGGTGCAATATTTTGTCACAGCGAATTTGAAGTGTGTGTGTGTGCAATTTCATACAGAAGTATTTCATTTCATGGAGGCTGTAGTTTGTCGGCTTGGACTATCTAATATGCAAGAAAATCACACATGCGCAATGTGGGGAGAAGGGAAAGGAACAACTAACTGGAGGAAGTGAGGAAAGGAAACAGGGAGAGAAAGAGACAAAACGACAGCACCACATCTGCCAGAACCTCATTCATGGCACCTCTCCATCTCGCCTTGCATGACCTTCTCTTAAAGTACAGGCTGTGAGGTTTTTCCCAGTTTAAAAATAGTCCCTGCTAAATTCTACACTACACTGAATTATTTCGACAGTGAGGGATTTTTTTTTTCAGTTTTTATTCCTGCTAACACTGGCACTTTCACCTCACCCTTCACTGCATATTGCATGGACAGAGTGCCAGAAATATGCCCAAAGGTGTGTACCAACCACCTAGCATGTTTACTCTTACCACGCGTGTGCGCCTCCAGAGTTTGTCTGTGGCTGTACAAAGCTCCCATCGTGTGAAAGCAAGCTTCAGGGAGTACAAAGTTCTCTCTCTCTGTGATTTATTTTTCTGCAAAAATACACGTAAAGGGGAACTAGCTGAATGCTCTGAGACAAGGTGTGAAATTATTACTTTCACACACCATCTTTTCTTATTGAGTTCTAGCATTGCTTAAACAAAAAATGGTGTCCAGCTGGAAACTGGTGACATAGTGTAAACAGAGCCAAACGTAACAGCAGGGTAGTAGTTACAGCTATAGTTGAGAAGTTAAACTGTTTATTGTGCATAACTGTTTTGGAAAAAAAAAAAAAAAAATCAAAAGGAAGCATTGTGTAGGTTGTAGGAAATGTTCTCCAGTGTGGAGAGGATGCACACATTCATGGTGTGTTACAGAAGAAAGCAGCCTAGGATAATTTTAGGTGTATCATGATGTAAAAATAAAATACATACAAATATGAACTACTTTGTGGCCCCCCTTTTTTTAATCATGTGAATAATCTAAAGTCTGTTGTAATGAAAGTTATTTTAAAAAATGGATTTGCATGAAAACCAGTCTGTCAACGCCTGATTGAGGGAGGAAGGATTCAGTTTCAACATCTTTCTGGAACAAAGAAAAACTGAAAGATGAATCTTGCAGAAAGCGATGATTGCAAAATGATTGCATTCAGTATCCCCTGAAACGTGTCCTGCTTTCGCCTGACTTATTGCTCTGTGAGAAAACTCCATTATCATTACAAAAGAGGGGGTTGCTTTCTAACATTATGGGTGCAACTTTAATTTAATAAGCACATACCTTAATGAATAAAACCCCCACAATAACAGATCGCAAAGAGTTGGCATAGCAGCAACTGCTGCGACTGCACTATGGGAATCCTCACACATGGAACAACAACTGAAGCCTAAACTGCAACAACATGAATGTAATTACCGGGATAATTATTTGCATATGCTCTATGCACCCTAACAATAACAAAATAACATCATGTATGCTTCTGTTTTAACCAACTGCAGTCACAGTGATGAAAGTGTGACAATCAGTGGACATGCATCAATCAGGTCACCCTCCTCATCTACCCCTATTTGATATGTCTTGCTGTGCTTTAAGTTCTGTGCCAAGCTACACTACTGGGTGGTGGACATTATGGTGGACATTAATCTTTTTTTTTTTTTGCTGCTCACACTGATTGTAAAACATCATGTTTGAGTTTCCTCTGTGGGAAAAAATTAGAAGATGCAGTCCAAGTGCCCTCTTGTGCTCAGGTGTTTGCCATTTATCTTGACATTATTTCTTTATGTGGGCATGGATGGTGAAAATGGGGGTGTGAGGGGGAGATGATGTTTCTGCATGGGCCCCAAGTACAAAAAGCAAAACAAAAAGAGAGCCCCAATCACCAGCTTGGGGTGCAAAGTGCAGCTGCCCTGCTAATGAGATTTTAAAATGGGCCATAATGCCCCTTTAAACGGCCCCTACATGGAGAATTATATGCTTCATGTGTTGATTTATTCAAAGGGGGAGGGGGGTTCGGCATATGTATGTGTGCATCTGTGTGTTTGTGTGTGTCTGTTATTAGACAAGAATAGCCTCCAGCTAGGTCGACTGTCAGTAGACTGTAAGCTCATAGGACAACTGTCCTTCACCTTCGCAGTCTGACAGACTGCACAATATGCACAGTGAAATAAACATAATCTTAACAGGATATCTGTTTAAACCTGATTTAAGCTGCTGAATATGTCCAAGAGAGTGTCTATTAGTTGCTATCAAATATTTGCCATATAGAAGGCTGGATATCTCTGTTTGTACCGCACCTTAAATTAAATACTAATCAAGATATTAAATAGTGCCCAAATCAACATGAAATGCAAACATATCACCGCTTCAGTCATGCAGAACATGCATATGATTGTACCCGATTCCCAATACCAGCCGATTCCCAAACCTCACTTACTTGGTTCAGCGCTTTTGCAAGTGAGCCGTACACAGTGCTAATTGCCGAGATAATGTTTTAATATATCGACTGCGTACTTATGGTGGTACGAGCAAATCCACAGAAGGATAAATGGGTAAATGTTGTTTGTTCGAAGCTGGGGGGGGGGGAGCAGAATAAAAAGACAAAAAAGGACATTTATCTCTTGATTAGGCTTCTTTGTTAACATGCTGAGAGGATGTGGTTATTTGGAGATTGAACAAGGACAGCCAGCTGAGAGAGGAGAGATAGAGCAACTGGGAAAGAAAGAAAGAAAGAAAGAAAGAAAGAAGGAGAAAGGTTGGTAGTGACAGAATTGGATTTGGAGAGGCCTTTTTGTGCCGTACTTTGTGCTGTATTTTGTGTGTTTGTGTGTGCATGTGTGTGTGTTTGTGTGTGTGTACACACATAAGTGCCAGTGATAAGATCCACTTGCTCGCATTCAGAGGGGCGACCAGCTGTGAGGATGAGTACAAGCGAGTGCATTTGTGCATTAGTGTGTTTTTTTCTCACCGAGTGTGTAAATGCACGTAGGGTCTTGTTTGTGTACGCGTGAGCTGGTGTGTGTGTGTGTGTGTGTGTGTGTGTGTGTGTGTGTGTGTCTCACATATAGTTGGTGGGTGCATCTCAATGCGTCAGTGTGTTCATCAGACAAGAAATGACTGTATCTGGCCACTGAAATGGGACTCTGTCAGAGTGTGTGTGTGTGTGGTGTGAGTGTATTTGAGAGAGACAGAGAGAGTTACGGGGCCTGTCTGAAGCCATCTTTTGTATGAGCTATTTATGCTCTTTGTGGGGGGAAATTGAAAAACATTAGCATGATAAAGGCTGGCTAGGGCTGCCTCGCTGATCATGTGACACATTACTGAAAAAGCGCATAGATAGAAAATGACAGCCAGCTCATTCACGCACACAGAAACCAATGGGTGTGCCAATAATATCTGGGAGAGGCAGTATTCATGGCATTCGGTGCACAAACAGCATCAGTTCACCATAAGTAAAAAAAAAAGCAACACTTGCTACTTGTCATTTTTTTGGAAGGCGTGCTGTAAATACACAAACTACTGTACTGTGTTCTTTCCTTTGATCTCTACGATCTTTCTGTAATTTGTGTGTGTGTGCGCGTGTGTGGTTTCAGTGTGTGTGTGTGTGTGTGGGAGCATGCAGGCATCTGTGGGCCTCTCTAATTAGAGAGCGTGGCTGGGCCAAGCTCTTGTTTTTAAGATCCCATTTCAAAGCCGGAGACATAGAGGGCTTATTTTTGGGGCCAGGAACGTGTTGGTTTATCCACAAACCTTACTTGCTTCGACTGGATTGACAAAACAGGTCGACGGCGATGCAGCAGGAGTGATTTGTGAGGCGGAATTGTGTTGCTAAACGGTGGGACTCAGACAAAGGCCATGCTCTCGTGTGTCGCCGTGTGACTCTTTAAATGCTGACAGTAACTGATTTGGTGTGACGGTTGTGTGAGGCTTTATTTAATGAAGTGATGATCTAGGGAGGGGGAGGTGGATGCCACACATGTCCAAATTGAAACCAACACCACCCCCTTGTGGAAGGACACTGAATTGCGACAGCAGCTTATTAATGCATTCAGAAATAAGGCCTGTTTCAAAATCAGGTCAACTGAGATGAGAATTGAGCAGCAATGTGATGCGGGCTCCATATTGTTGTGTCGAGGGGGTTTATGTTTCTTTGTGTTGCAGCCTCAATATAGTTGCTCATCCTTGGTCTGTATGTGTGGAAATGTATGGATCTTTATAACACAGCACTTTGACCCCTCTTTGTTTCATTTGATATCAAAGCCAGCTTTTCATGTTGCTGCTCATCATAGTTTAGTAGCACAACAGGATAATTACATCAGATGTCTGAACATTCATAAAGGAAAACCAGCAGAGCCAACATCTTTAGCACCTCTTTAGCTAACAAGTAAGAGTGTGGGTGTTACTACAGCAACCTATAATTTACATGTATTTTCTGACAGCAACACACCCTGATTTGGTGCAATTACACACACACACACACACACTGACCTGAACATCATCAGCATAGCAGAGTTCCTGGAAACCTCTTTCATAACCATACAGCTGTGATATAAATTGTTTTATAATGCCTAATAAGAACCTGTTGAAGTGTCCATGAGCAAGGCTGACTTGTTCAACTCCAAGATAAAGCATCATCTATGTGTTTTAAAAAAGATGAACATTTTTCACAAAGAGACCACTTCTGGGGTGCATGGATTGGGCCCCTCTTTTTGTTTCAATGGAAATATCCAGTCAGGGGCAGAGTGCAAAAGATGAGAGCGGTCCAATGGCCTCTGACTGTAAAGGGCGTTTCCTTTGCTCTGGTGAATGTTATTAAAGAGGAAGATACTGTCCCCTAGTGACAAATTTCATCATAGCAGCTTACCTCTCAGAGACCATGGTCCTCAGTCAAATGGGAACAAATCCAATTTTGGAAAATATTGCAGACATGAATGAGTCAGAGACTGTTTTGCACACAGAGGGGTTAGGGTGACTAATAACTTTGATAGTATGACATAATGTTCTTTTCTAGCAACATATCAGAGGAGTATTCACTGAAGTTTTATGAGCGTAATTGCCTAATGTGAAATCACCAATCTGCAGCTCATAGCAAACATGCTGAGGCTTGTATTGAAACTTAAAAACCATAGAAAAAAAATGTCTTTCAACGATTCCTTTAAGAAATTTCAGCAGTCACAGTAGTTAGCTAATGATGAGGCTTAAAGATGGAGGAAATGAGGGAAAACAGAGCATTGTCGTTAATGCAGTGATACTTTCTTTTATTTTTAATGCATAGCCTAATTCTCATGTGTTCATGCAGTTCAGTTTTTCTTTTGTTGATTACGTATGCATGTCTGTCAAGCTTACCCATGCAATTACTATGTTGCAAACAGGATTGAAAACACTCATTTTATCAAATAAATTGTAATTTTATATGCTTTTGAGACCTACATCTGCTAGCAAAAAATTAATTCATAGCCTTTTGAGATGTCATGAAAAATGAGGACATTGGAGGACACGATTCTGTTAAAGGCTCCCATGCAAATAGTCTCACACAAAGAAAACAAGAGGCCTTACCTTCAAGTCAGGGGTCTGGCCATTTTTCTGAATCCCAACTGTAAAAACAATTTGATAGTAGGGTGAGTGGTCAAGAAGTACAAAACAGAAGATATTACAGAGCATAATGTCAATTAATCTGATATATCGTTGTAGACATAATATTTGTCTTGGCACTCTTCTCTGGAGAACAAAATTATAATAAAAATTATAGACTATCTGCTATCAACAATGGATCTCAATTGGTGCCAGCAACTAATCAGAATCATTTTGAAAGATATGACTATTAATGCTGCATACATTTGTTCATAATGAAATGTAGCTGCACTGATTTATTTTTTGCAAAAACCAAACTGGGACACAGACTGGAGGAGACATACAGAGGCAGAACCATAACGAGAGAGAAATCTTCATCCTGTTGTCAGTGACAAACTGAAGAGGTTAATCACTGACAGCAGAAGTGACAGCAGGAGGCCTCTGAGGTCCGAGAAACTGTTCTGTAACTGACAGGACCTGGGTTTGATCATCCTGAAACCCAGTCTGTGTGCGTCAGCACTGATGTGTATTGTTAAAGGTGTGCTTATTCACTTTTTGTAACAAAAGCATAATGTAAAATGCATTTTAGTCATTTGATTCCACCAGCAGTCCCATGTCTTGTCAAAGTATCCTTGAGCAAGGCACTGAACGCGTATCTGCTCACTCATGTTCAGGGGTAAGTAAGTCAGTGAAGTGCCTCAACGGTAAAATGGCATAAAACAATGTTCAGCTGCAACCAAACAGATATACCTCACTGTAGCTGTAATATCTCCTGCAGTACCCATCCTCCCATTCACCAGCCACCAACCAGCCAGCCACTGACTATGATAGGAGGGGGTTGGGGGGAGACAGATGAGAGCCAGGGCACGCCACGCCACTTCACCTTCCCTCTCCTTCAGTCTGACAGGACCTGAATTACAGTAAATGATAGCCCTCCTCGGCCACAAAGCGATTTGACCTGCCACCGTCTCTCTCCCTGCTCTCTCGCCGCCCCCCCCTCCATGCACCCCTGCCATAATGGGTCCCCAATGGGTGGCCAAGCTCCCTAAGGACACACCTGGCAGAGACAGTCTCTTTGGAGAAAAAGAGGGATGGAGGTGAGAGAAGTGAGAAGGAGACCAAGGGATGAGTCGCAGGAGCGCAGGAGATCAGGCACTGTTTGTAGAAAGCATCCAGATATCAGCTGCTCTGAAGAGCACACAAATGTGGTCAAGGGATTTTCAGGACAACAGGCAGTGATTCAGGAAATACTGTGGCAATTCTTACTCATACACAATACAGGAACAGTTTTAGTAAAACAACGATTGTGTATAACATTTTTAATGTCACACCAATAGTTTGGACATCTAAGTCAATAACACATAAAGGTAAAGATGAGCTGCTGTTGACACAGATGTTTTATGGGTACCTTGCTCTTTTTTTTTTTTCAAATCAAACCTTCATTCATGTTTTTTTTATCACCTCATGACCTGTCTTTTTATTACTGCAAATCTACATTTAATCACAGTGCGAATAAAAATGGTAGGATTTGATGAAAGAGATGAAGAGGAGGATGGTCCAGTGAGTGGCTGACCTGCCAGCGACCCACATCTCGGGGTCAGCTGTGTCACTTTTCTCATTTGTTATCATTTGTGTGTGTCGTGGCCCAGTGTTAGTGTGTTGGCCAGATTGAATAATATGTTTGTTTGTTTTTTTCATTAACAGCAAAAGCTTCTCAGTGCCTGGAGACAGCTAGTGTAGGATTTTGCCTGCTTCTCTGTGTGTGCTTGTGTCCTTATTTACATGTCCTAAAAAAATCTAGGATTTGCAGTAACATAGATGTTATGTAGTAGCTGTGCAATAAACTCAAGTAATCTCTTCAGTGTGTCCATGAATTTTCCTTCTTCTTAATTGTGTCAGTGAGAACTGTGCCTCGCAATGAAGGGGCATTACAAACACAGAGGGGCTAGGCTACTGGAGCCTGTTTGAGTCATTTTTGTCCTCTGGTAAATGCAAATGTTGCAGTTCTACTTGCAGGATACTTGCATGACATGCTTCTTAGCTATCCCAAGAACAGTTGACCAGTGTTGCCAGAATAACCATAATTGTTGTAATTGTTTGGTAATTTTGCCCTATGTATGATGTACAATCAAAAACACATCTATCTCTCTGTCAGCCAGCCTTTGTCTGCTTCCTGTCTCACCAGAAGCTGCATGCATTCTGATTCCTCTCAGTTGCTGCAGTCCCGTTCCTTGGTTCATTCATTCAGTGGTCTGACAGAAATCTAAGCTAAGGGTTTGCTCCATCCCACAAAGTCTGTATAGCATCCAGCTGGCCAAGCTTTTAGCAGTTCAGAAAGAGATCTACCTTAAGCTTCAGCAGGCATCATTTGTGGGTTTCAGGCTTGTCATTTTCTGTGGCTCAAGTCAACACAGTTAGCCTGAGTCTCATCTGCCTGGTGCTCCTGCAGTCAACCAATAGGCCTTGCATGCATGTTATCTAATAGCGCGCACATATATATATATATATATATAAAAAAGGCCCAGCTGACTACCCTCTCAAGATTACATTTGGGAAAGAGTCTCTTTTTCTTGGCTGTAGTATCCAGGGAAATATGGAGAGGTCTCTACTTTGAAATTTGATGCAGTGATAAGTTCGCTCCAGGAAAGGTCAAGCTCTAAGCAGAGGAACATTTTAAAATGGGAGAATTATGCCATTTTGCACCAAAGCATTAGTTTTGTTTTTTTTTTTTATGAAAGGTCATCTTGTCCCTTCAATCTGCAGATATTTGCCCCTTTAGACATTAAAACAGCACTCTGGTCTAAAAATGAATAGTGATATTATTTTTAACTAGGCCAGACTGTGCCTCATTTTACTGCCATCACTTACAACAAAGCTTGAGCTATTTGTTGCACTTACCATATTTAACAATTCCTTTGGCATTATATTTTTTTTTAGGTGTTTTGAAATGATGAATTGTTTTCACAGCTGACATTTATAGTTACTAAGAAGATCCTTTATGAATGTAAGAATGTAATGTCACAGTTTTGAACCAAACAATGGGTTATTTAAATAAAATTGAGACAAATAAAAATAAATAAAACTTTTAAGAAATGTTATATACAATGCTTTACAACTATACATGAAAAATCTCTGAGACTTTATTTTGGAAATGTGTCAAAATGATGTCAAATGATTCACATATATGAGATAAAGTTTTAGATGATTCCTTCTTAAATTAAGATAGTGTGGAATGCCGTGCATGAAAATGTATGAAATGCATTATGCAAAATGTGATGTCGTCACGTGACATGAAAGTCTACATTACAAATTAATTATTGTATCAAATAAACTCCTGAATTAAAATTTAGATTTCTAACTCACTATTTAGAAATATAGTTGATTGCTTAAATACCTATGCAGTTGGACCTTCGAACCCCCTGTCACAATAACATACAACATATAAGCTCTGATCTAAGGAAAGCATCTGTCGCTGCATTAAATGTGCATGTGCATGACATGTATGTTGTTTTCACCAGGAACTATCCACTAGAAGACTCTTTAGTGTATGTGGTCTGTGTGTCATTAGATGGCAGTATTGTGTTGGTAAAGAACAGGTAGGTCAGTCTCCTCAACATAAGTTTCAATATGTTCATGCATATTTTTATATATTTTATATATTCGCTGTGTGTTGTCATATGCATTTTTCATAGGTTACACATATCTACTTTAAAGAATTATCCTACTAACAAAGCAAAACTAATTCTGCTCACTGATGATCTGAGCTTTAAACTTTCTGTGATGTCATAAATGCTTTAAATCTGACACTGCCACAAAAAAACAACTGTCTCATTTGTAAAATTGTTGAGTTGGATGCTTTTTTGATAAAAAGATTGAAGCCCAGCTAGACAGCTATTTATATATTTATTTATTTATATGTTCTACGCATGTTCTGAAATATTATTTCATAATGTATTAGATAGAAATACATTCTCTTTAAAACACTCTCAAAATGTTTTGGGTTTACCTTCCTAAAACATTTATTGATAACATTATAAGAATTATGCCCTAACATACTCAAAACATCTTTTAGCTGCAGGTTTTGTGCTTTTATTAAATCTTCACAGAAGGCTACATTTACATTTTTTATTATTTTGGAGTAGGCTAATGGACTTTAAAACATTGCCCAATGTTTGGGGCTAAAATTTTTATTAAAATATTTTAAAATGATTAAAATATCATAATATAACATTCCTGTAACCATTTTACTTAAATTTCCTTCTAACATTTGCATTTATTGTGCAAATGCACTTACTGTGTGTTTGTGTCTGTGTGTGTGTAAACATATGAAACATCGCTTTGTAAAAAAAAAAAAAAAGTCCTGACTAGGTTGTCAACAAAAATATAAATTCCAACAAATTTACACACTAGCACAATGTGATTAAATGTTGTATAGTCAACTAAATATACTCTGGGTTTGGAGTTAAACTTTGTACTGCACTTTCGCCACTTAACATTCTGCTACTTCAGAAACCCCTAAGCCCCTGAATAAATGCACTTTTTATGTTTAATGTTACGCATTATGATGCAAATCAATAAAATGCTAAATAGAAAAGATATAAAATAAGAAAAATGTACTCTGATGACATTTGCGTCATGATGTGTTTGTGTAGGCAAAAGGTGTGTGTTCTTGTGTCACAACACATTAATAGTGGATACTGTTCATGTATACTGCAAACCCACACAAACCTTCAATGGCAACTGTGGTTGTAAAAACGAAAGATCACATCTAAGCTAAGGTAGTGGATACTTCCTCATGTATTCTTCATTATAACACTCAGCAAATGGGCGATTTATTGTACTAGTAACTCCATTCTTACTACTTACTCCCAGGCAAGTTGATTTTGATGTCAGTATTTCTGACAAAAGAGTAACTTCTTTTGATCTGAAAATATTATCTCCATGCAATTAAACCTTGTAAATTCACAGCTATGTCAGCTGCAATTACATTGCAAACTCAGCTGACTTCTGACAACAAAACACTACACAGCACTGCACACAATTTTTTTGTGTGTACTGATATGCGCAATTATCATTTAATTGGATCATCAGTTGTTGGATTTAACATGAAAGCTTTGTCCCTGATAATAACAACCAGTTGTAGCCTCTTTCTTAAGTCAAAATACTTTGGTTGTTCTACATAGCTTTCCCATCAGTGTTTGTCTAGTTTGTCTACTTTCCCTTGCTTAAGCTTATTTAAAGCAGTCTAAATTGCAGCAATGCCATTGTTACTATACATAGGTCAGTTTAACACTCAGGCCATAATGAGTCTGTTAACACATGCTTTACTGTGCTGAGATGTTTATGAGTGAGCGGGGACCAAAATGTAAATTTGACAGGTTATGTGTTTATTTTGGGTTGTATTAGGACCTGCTGCTGTTTGGTCTCTCATACTGCTGTCACATTTGCAATATGCAAAAAACAAACAAAAAAAAAAGCCAGAAATTAAATTAATTAGGTTGCCACCTTTTTATATACAGAACAAATTTGTCTATAGTCCCAGGCAGACATCTTTGTAATAGCTGACCCGTGCAGTGCTGCTGCTCCCTAGATGTGTAGAACAGGTGTTTTACTGGACTCTTCCTTCTTTTTACTGGTGACAGGGGAGACACAGGGCCTGGAAACCAGTAAGTGAAGTCCCCAAAGCCCAGAGAGCCTGGAAGTGAACATGAGGCCATATATCTGTCCTGGTTCACACAGGCTCCCTGCTGTGTGTGTGTGTGTGTGTACTTGCATTCACATTCTCTATCTCTGTCTCTTTCTCACGCTTGTACCGTATGTGTCTGTGGGATGTACATATGTATTCCAGTGTTAGAGATTGTCCCCTGTAGATACCAATGACAAGTATATTTTAATAAGCTGAAGCCTGTTTTTTGATCGGTTAGGAACATTTTCATTGAAATTTTATAAAAATAAAAAATAACGGGTCAACTCATTTCATTCATGTGCCAACCATTCGTGATGCTTTCTTGAAAAGTCATTTTCTAATGCAGATTGCTTTTGTTTTTAAGATGGATAATAAAATAATCCATAATTCAACTAACATATTATATATTGTATTTTGAAAATGGACAAACAGTGTGAGATGTGAACTGATGAAAAAACAGGTGGTACTTACAGGCCCCACTTAAAATAATACACTTAACTGCAAAGCATCATTCATAGCAATTGAAATAAATCTAGTTGATGGATTAAATTATTCTGCGTGGACAATTACACCCAATTAAATCTTCATTTCCCTGTCAGGCTACAAATTTTTCCTGTCAATTTTTCATGTTTTGCTTAGCTTGGGTGCACTGATGGATTAATTTCTCGCTTTAATCAATCATATCAGACAAAAAGTATCCTCAAGGCCAGAATGAATATTGAATGAATGTTGTCTGAATATGTGTCAGTGTTGAGTGAATGTGTCATCTTTCAATATTAAAAAAATGCACAATGTACAACAGCATAATGCCACGCTCTTTTTTTTAGTATTGTCGGCATTGTTCAGTCTGAACTAAAAACTGCAGCAGTCATTACTCCCTGCCAGCCTAAAAAATGGTAGTCACTTTGAAAATGTCTCTAACTTCAGACCTATTGCCAGCCTGTCCTGCCTGGCCAAGCAGCCCAATAACCACCTACCTACTCACCACCTGCTAGAGCTCTTTCAGTCAGACTTCAGAAGTGGTAGGCTTTTGACATGATCAGTCATTCAATCTTACTCAACCACATGACATTTGTGGGTATATCAGGAACTGCACTGATGTGGTTCATATCCTATCTGACAAACGACAGTTCTCAACCTGTCATCATGAGTGCCAGTCAATCCTATTCAGCAGCTGTAATACAAAAAGTCCAACAGGGTTCTGTACTGGGCCCACTTTTATTCTAAATTTATATGCTGCCTGTAAGAAAAATCATCATGAAACAGGGGCAAAGATTTCATTCAGGTATGTAGACGACACATACGTTTTTATATCAGTAAACCATGATATGATTGGCTGAACGTCTCTGACAGCTTGAGGGACATCAAAACTTTGATGCAACACAACTTCTTAAAACTCAATTGTCCAAAAACTTTTTGATAACCCCATCTCAACAATACATGGAGCTGGAAAAGTAAATCTATCCCTTGACAACAGTACCTTGAATCTCTCTTGTTTGAAACTTTGGTCTAATGTTTGACAACCAGCTCTGTATTTAATCACATATTATTAACATCACCAAAATCTCATTCTTCCACTTCCACAATATTGCAAAATAAGAAGGCATCAACATACTCAAATATTGCTTAACTCACTCACTTGCTGTTCATTGTCACATTGAGTACAAAACACTTACACAGCACATTATTGCCCACTTTGCACTCATAGGCTCCACCAGCACTGCTCCAGAGTGAAACTTGTGAGCAGCAGGGCCTTCTGCCATGGTGCCTCTCTGTAATGCTCTACCTCAAGGAAGGGTTGAACCCAAACTACTTAAAACACAGCATCTATATCTACCACTACTTATACCACTACTTGGTTGATGTATGCAAGATGAGTAAAATGATTACTTAATGACTAAAGAGTATGAAAAGAACATTCTTGTACATGTGGGAAAATACAGATAATTTCAGAGTAAGTTACATTGTGTTACAAAATAGTTTTGTATTTTCAGCAATGCCCAGACAAGGTTAAGGTTGGGGCTTCTGTAAAATTAGGAAATGGGGGAGGAAAAGTAGAAGAGGGTGGGGAAAAAAGAAAAAACAGAAAAGGTTAATATTTGACATCGTTCCTGGGAAAGAATTTCGACAAACATTTGGGATGTTTTACAGCTGGATTTTATTCTCATTTCCAACTAAATTAAAGGTTGTCAGTCACTGGTTTTGTGTGATTTTGTAAAGAGTGAAACTGAAGCTCAAAACTTGAAGGATGTGCTTTTATTGAAGCAATTAAATTGATCTTAAAATATATGTGTGGTTTTGAAGATGCTGGATTTTCTTCTACAATACGGAATGGTTTCAGCAAGAACTGTATATAATACAGCCCATTCAACCCGTGTGTGTGGGTGGGTGTGCATGTGTGTATTTTTGTGTATGTGAACACAGACATCTGTGCATTGGTCCGTCTAAACTTTTGTGTATGTGGGTTTTGTGTTTATACATATGTTTGCATAATTACATCTGTTTGTATGTGGGTGTGGGTGTGCAAATGTGTTGGACATGTGTAATGTGCGTGCCATATTCTTCGCGATAGCTGGACATAAATAAAATCCCTGATGCTCTGTACCAAATGTGTCAAATGTCATGGTTTGGATTCACTCAGTCAAACTATTTAATGTTCTGAAATGATTTTTCTGAAATGTAAATAAACCACAATATGCACAGATAGCAATTTAAAAATATTTACCATAACCATGCTAATATATTGTGTCTAAACAAACAAGAGTCAAATTACCCCTCTTTCAAATAAGCCTGATATTATCATTTAATCTAAATGAAGTTTGCACATTGACAGCCCTCATTGTCAAATAGATTATGCCCATTAACCAGGTTCCTATGGCCCTGTTATCTTATTTACCTACAATAAACTGTCCCCATCAGGAAATTCATAGCATTGCTCCAAACAACTTGTAGCTAAACAACAGCATGTAGGTTGCAGTGGTGGATGCTAGTAAAAACATTGAATGTCAATACCAGGAAACATGGTTCATATCTGGTATAATCATGGTTTCAATACCAACCTTCATTGTTCCCTTCAGAATGACTGAGTTCTTTGTTAATCAAGTTGATTTAATTATCCAAATCAGGCCATAATTTAACTGCAGGAGTGGCAAATAAAAATGATTGTGAGGCATTTGGAATGTGTATCCTTTTGTCATTTAGGTACAAGGAGATATTGTCAATAAAGTTTTAAGCTTTTTTATGTGGAAAAGAGAACAAAAGTTTGGGTGGACTTACAAACACATCAAGTGTTTGCAAGGAACAGACAAAGACAGGGAGATTGTGTAAGGTATTGTCTATTATTAGACCACTTTCCAGTGTGGATTGGGGAACACTGTGTGTGTGTGTGTGTGTGTGTGTGTGTGTGTGTGTGTGTGTGTGTGTATGAGAGAGAGAGAGAGAGAGAGATGCAGTTGTTCTTTGGCTAAGTGATTTCCTTTTCAGTTATGCCGACATGGACACATGGTGGGAATGAGTTCATCAAATGCTGCACCCACACAGATACACACACAGCAATGTATAATGTTCAACATACTAAGATAAGAACAAATGCAAACATATAATTGCACTGGCTTCTAATTGCACATTGAAACACAGGCACGTTAACACACATGCTCAGGGATGCAGTGTTTTGTACAAATTGTGATCCCTGCTGCAAAGAAAGTCACTCTTAGAAAAACTTTAGTTGACAGACACTTTAACAAAGCCTTTAGGTTTGATAAGCTTTGTCTAAAGGTTGTTTTCACAGGTTCTTTTGTTATAGAGTATATTGCACATATCCCCTCACACACACACAAAAACACTCCCCCACACACATTCACACACACACACAGTACACATATGTCTTTTCAAGTGAATTACCATCTTTACCAAAGCCTCCCTGTCTACTCTGCTGCACTGTTACAAGGCCATGTTCACACTTTACGAAACAATATTCCTCACAGCATCACTGAAATGTCTATAAACTAGAGGTTGGAATTACTTTGAGTTTAATTAGTTCAGGATGCGGATTTCCTTCTGAAACACTATCATAAATAGGCAATTATGTCTCAATCCATAATGGAAGCACAGGCAATGAAGCTCTCACTCACTATATGTGGAGAAGTTTTCATTTAAATTTTGAGAGGTGTGTGTGTGTGTGTGTGTCTTTGTAGACATGTCTTGTTGATGTTGTGGGGACATAAATCTGTCGTGGGGACTTGCCTTCCTTTTGAGGACAAAAATCAAGCCCTGATAATGCAAATCATTAAATTTGGGGGTGAAGATTTGGTTAGGGTCATCAGTGAGGTACATAGCTAACAACAGCATGGTATATTGGTGTGTATGATCTACGCATGGTTAAAGAACCTGGTAAGGTTTGAGAAGTCTCCTAGCGTGCATAACACCCTGGATATGGAGACTGAAAGTAACCATAGCACCAAACAATAGAAAAATAGGATGACTCACATCTTTATTGTGGAGGGTTTCCTGTTGTGTTGAACAAACTTTACTTTATTTCCATCCCAATGCAAAAAGAGGAGAGGCTCTAAAAAGGTTGCAGTGCCAGTCATACCTGCTCTGTTCAGTTTGCAAGTATCTGAAACACAAGAACATCATACATGTAAGCTTTTGGCCCCTATTATTTTAGATAATATTGTGCTTCCCAGGTGCATACGGCTACACATATTTGAATTAAAATCTAACTACCAACTATACAGTTTTTAAGACACAATAACCAAGAGTAATCACTAGTTTGTAGTTCAGTAGGTAACTGTAGAGGGCAGAGTGCAAAACACACAAAAAAGGTTTGTAGATATAAAAAAATATATTTTCTTAGGTTCTTTAGAAATGATTTGAGCCATTGCTGATGGAACCACACCGTATTAATTTATGTTTTAATTAGGGATGGGACTTTAAGGCGTACAAAAAATTAACGCATTAAAAAAAATTAACACATTTAATCACAGTTTGCATTCCAAACAACGCAGAACGTTTGTCAGTGCACGATTTCCTGGTGCACCAATTACACTGATGGCACACGTCAGCACTCGGCTAATTGTGCAAAAAAGAGTTTGCATACCACCGAAGCACTTCAACCCTACAGTACCATCTAAATGCAAAGCATGTTGCAGCGAGCACAGAAACCGCCGGAGCTGTTAACACTAGCAGTCCCGGTCCAAGTACGAACAAGAGGTGTCGGCTAGTGGTGGGCGGATCGATCTAAATATCGATATTATCGATACCAACGTTGGTATTGATATTGATCGATACCATTGTAATGAGATCGATACTTTACTCTTTCATCAAAGAGGCGACCTGGCTGTCTGTGTCTGTGTAACTGCCGCTCCTGTCACAGTGGGCAGGTGCACTTTGCTCCTCCTCCCCCTGTTGTTTTGATGTTGTACTGAGAATTTTTATTTAATTTTTGTATTGTAGTTTCTGATCACTCTACCTGGAAAAAAAGAATTTGTTTTAATTTGTCCTCGAGTGATAATTTTGTGCACTTTGTTTGGTTAAGAAGAAAAATCCAGACATGACAGTGTTTGGGGGAAAATTATTTTGTTACTGGTCTATTGTTTCTGAACAAAAACTTTTATGATAATAAAATATTTTCTATTTACCTATAAACTTCGCCCAAATTCTGTCCTGGGTTTAACGAATTAATAATCCAAAGGAAAAATCACAAAAACACTTAAAGGTCATGAAAATTCATTCAGATTTAGCATTTGATGATGCATCCACCTTAATTATTAAAAAGTATCGGTATTGGTATTGGCAATATTGGCCCTGTATTTACTTGGTATCGGATCGATATCAAATCTTGCAGTATCGCCCACCACTAGTGTCGGCAGCCCAAACTCGATCAAATGACGGGCTTCAGGACCAAAATTGTTAAAAAGGTAAAAGTGTTATAGCCTAATGTACAAAATAATTTGTGCTAAGAGTACTTGGACTTTAAAAGAGATTTAAGCCTGTCAAATGACCATTTATATTTCTGGTTGTTTTACCAGAAGAAGAAAGAAGTAGAAATTGCACTTTATGTTGAATTGTTGGGTTTGGGTTTTTTTGGGGTTTTTTTTTTTTACCATTTAAAGTCAATACTGTTCTGAAAAAGTACTTAAAGTACTTAAAATGGCACTTTAACTTTAGGTCTGTTCAATTTAGGCCAGGGATATTTTCTATTTCTTTTTCTACTGTTTTGAATTGAAATGCAATTAAATGCATTTTTCCAGACATTAAAAGAGCTTGAGTTTACAATATTCATGCCCATTCAAATCCATTTAAATTAAAAAATGTTGCTTTTTGGGGCAAATATTGTTATGCGATTAAAATGCAATTAATCAAGATTAATTAATTACAAAGCCTCTAATTAATTAGATAACATTTTTTGATCGAGTCCCACCCCTAGTTTTAATGTTTAGATTTCAAAGTTTTTGTTTGGAGTGCTTCACAATTGGATAAAACATAGCTTATGTGCCAATTTGCAAACAAAAAGGGTCCATCCACACAAATCTGCCTCCCTAACACCCCCCACTTTCCCCATCCTGCTCGTTGTTTTAATGAGATATAGGATATGCACAGTACACGTCCAAGTTGAAAGAATCAGTCACTGGTGGCAACAGTGCTGATCCATCAAGGATAGCACCTTTTACCCTGAAAATTCTGCCAACTCAGGAGGGCAATTAACACCTCGGAAGCCCGGGTCAGAAATGAGCTGAAGATTTCTCCCCTGTGGATGCCGTGGTCGGCCGCAGAGCCGCAATGCTCTTTGCTGATGCGCTGGTCTCTGTGTTGGTGTGTGTGTGTTAGTGAGTGTGTGTGTGGGAGAGAAAAAAGAGAAGGGAGGGTTATGTGACTGTGTATGTGAAAGGAAAAGAGTGTGTGTGTGTGTGTGTGTGTGTGTGTGCGCGCCTCTGGTCCTGTGTGTGTCTGCACACAGCGCTGACAGGCGGCGAGAGGTGTGCAGGTAAGGTGCTCCGCAGGGTAATTATGCATAACCTCAGGAGAGTTCACACTGGGGCATTGTGGGTATTTTTGTTTGTTTTAGCCATTTCCTTTTCCTTTTCTTTTTTCCACAGTCGTTCACATGAATGAAATATCAAATGTACCTCAGTGGCCCGTGCTAGGTTGAAAAGAGCATTCATCTGCATATTAGGATTGATGCTAGTGGGAAATGTGATCACGTCTCTGGACTCCAGACACACGTTTCTGAAATTAATATGCGCTCGATAGGCTCAGAGAAGAGATCCCATGAATATTCATCAGGCTTAATGTGGATGTCTGGAACCAATATCACTGTCGATTAGAATAAAACATTCTTAATGTTCTTAATTGGCCAGAGTCCCATGACTGCATTAGGTTTTCATCTTATAAACATTCGACGTGTCCAATTCAAATCCTGCAGCCTAACCTCTGAATACTAAATCACCTGACCTTTGATCAAGGCAATTAACCCACTCTATCAATTATCAAATGAAGCATAACATGGCAGAGTTATGTTCACTTACAGAGTAAAGATTTCATCTTGACCAGTCTGACTCAATTTCCTTCTCAGGGGCCAGAGTATGCAAAATAAAACTTGACATCCTACTGTTATCGATACTGTTATCGATGTAAGAACTCAGGTGCAAAGGTTCTTGTGGTTTATATTTTAGGCTTAGATCTGTAATGAATGTTTGAATTGAACTAAAACAGTCCACATCATTGTATTGGACCAGGAAAACCTGCAGTCACATCAACAATATTTAACCTGGACACCTGCTCTAACTTAAATTAGCCCCATGCAAGGAACTGAAATCTGACCACTTAGCCACAGCTACCACCACAGTACACCCGTCCTGTTCATCTTAGCCCTCATAAATGAGAACAGGACTGTGTGGAGAGGGCTACTGACTGGAGGGTTTCACATGGTGGCTGCTGGGATTGCCATCCATCATGGCTACTTTGCGGCCGAAAGCAAGTTGAGTCACACCAGGAAACCTGAGCCACAGCTAGACAAACACATGCTACTACCAAAATAACAATGTGCTCCTGTGACAGCGACCAGAACTCTCTCGACAGACATGAAGCATCATGACACTGAAATGCGCAGTGGGGGGGATTGCATTACCAAGAGCTTATAAAACCACTAAAAAATAAAACACAGAAGGAGCAGAGGGAAGAGACAAACACTAAAGACAATCATAAGTGACAACTTCAGGATACTTAGTGGGCTGTGTCTCATAAAATGAAAAAGGTCAGGAGGGATTGTTTCCTTGCAACTGATACCTGACAGTGTACGGGGTCTGCTGTCCTCGGGTGCATCTTCAGAATGTGGTTTGACTTCGGGCCTCCACTGGGTCTGTAGGACAAGCCAGGGATTAAATATATTAGCTGAAATACAACAGCTTGACAGCTACTGTGGGGTGGTTGCAAATATTTTAGTTGCATATTCAGGCTTCCATATTGTCAGCCCTAAAGTAAATGAAACAATTTCCCAGCTGTGTGCAAATATTATTTTTGTTCTCATTAGAGAAAAATAAGTGCTTAAATATCTTATGAAATTATATATAAAGGTGGGACTAATTATAAATCCTGAGTATAAATCCCATTTTTTTTAGCAGCAGAAGATTTTCTAAACTCTTTCATGAATTCTTTATTTATTGTACTATGTCTTCTTAATGTTATATTACAGTAGATTTTCAGTCTCGACAGTAAGAGTAGCAGCTGTGTGACAAAAACATCACAGGTTTAATGCAGCAGCCACAACAGCGGCTGTCCGTGCATTTGTTAAGTCACTCTGGACAAAGTGAGTCAGCCAAATGTAACGTGAACACGTTATGGAGGAGGAAGTGTTCTGTCGGTTCAGAGCAGGTATCTGTCAGCAGGCTGTATCCTTTTGGGTTACACCAGGAGGAAGCAGCCTTGACCAGGCCTTTTTGACCCGCACCACCACCCAGCTGCCCTGAAGGGGAGGGCAGTAAATCTATACTGGCAGCACACACACACAGCTGGATTACACACACATGTATCTGCACCTGCATTTGCATGAAGTGTTGTCCTGGTGTATGTCTGAGGTGCTGATTGAAATACGTCAACAATGTTATCACGGTGGCAGCGTTACTACTCTCACAGTCTATTGCATGTTCTATGATTCCCAACAGCAGGGACATACTACAAAAATAGTAAAATAGTATTTACCATCGTTGTCAATTCTATTGCACAATTACAAACCACAGCCAGTCACTTTTAGCCACTTTCTGCACTGACAATGCTGGATTTGGACATACATTATGTATTGCAGTACACAGGTATTGCAGCAGGTCTGGGTCTGCCTCTGACTCAATGGTTACAATATATTCCCCACTACATATCAAATGAGAGAGAAAAATATACCAAAGTAGTTGCTACCAACCTTCACTGGGAAAATACACTTTTTTGGGCCAGTGAGAAAAATTCCCATGAACATACCTATCACCATTGCTATAAAATGTTACTGAGGAAAATCTGATGTACATGTTGACAGGTGTATTTGTGTGTGTGTACGGTTGTAAGAAGCAGTTTTAGACTTTCATAGAGCTGAATTTTTTGTTAGGAAAAGTCAGTTTAGATGGCTCTGGCTTTTAAAGGGTTAGTTAAGGGCTTTGAGGTCGTGGCTATGATTAGAGAATCTAAATTTAGCCTAGGCTGGATTATATCCTCACAAGTACAATACCAAAAAATGTGTGTATGTGTGTGTGTGTGTGTTTCTGTGTATTTGCTAAGCAGCAGGGGCAGTGGAGAGCTGGCTGAGCAACTAAACTCCTTCCTCTTCCTCCCCCAGCTCCTGTACTTCTTCCAGCTGCTCAGATTTACAGGTGCCACCGACCTTTTCATCATAGGAAGTCTCCACAACCGCCTGGGCCTCCCTCCGCCGGCTCTCATCCATCTACTCATTGCTCCACCTCCTCTTCCCCCTGCCTCAAACACACAACCCACCCACCCTCCTACAGCCAAAAAATACCCCTGTGCTGGGAAGCCAGGAATCTTTTTCAATGACTCCATCTTGCCGTGAAGTGGAAGGAGAGCAGTGCTGGCATGGCTTCTGTGATCACCGGCTTGCATCTGTCTTGCATAAGCTTGCACTGTGTCTGCACTGGGAACAGAAGTTAACAGGAGGTGGTTGTTGAGACATTTAGTGAACGTAACACCTGCTGTTTGGCAGACATTTATTTCAAAGTTTCTTACTATAACATAGATTCATGCATTTACTTTACAAATGTGTAAGCACAAACTTTGTCAGTGCCAACTAACATAGTTATGAGTATGACTAATGAGCATTCAGTAGAGACCTCGACATTTTCTCCTGCAAGTACTATGCCTGATCATTTCAATATGTTGTATCGTGTAACAGTTAACTTGAGCATTCAAGGCTGGGTATTTCTGATTTCTTTAGTGGTTCTGACACAGTGATAATTATGATAAGAAAGAAACATAACCCAGGTCTGAGCACCAAAGTACTATAAATTGCCATAACCTTGACCAAAGGGTAACTTGATTTCAGTCAAATAATATCTTTTTACAACATACTGAGAACTTCCATCCTGATTCAGAGAATAAATAAATCCTTGATAATCTTAAATATATACATTAACTTAAACATTCTGACTGTTGGTTATTTCAACATAAAAATGCTCGCATGTGTAATTTCTTGGAATAAACCCCAAAATAGCTTATATTCTTTTGATTGTCATGAGTTGTGAAGAGCTGAGCAATGTGAATTGTTCTTGTCAGTGTTAATACATTTTCCAGACCAGACACAGAACATTGTTGCACATTTGTTGACCTTTCTTCTTTGGACCACTGCATTGCACTGATGGAACAGATCAGATCAGATGGTCTCACCTCAAACTCTCTTTTGATAACCAAGTTCCTTTTTATTTAACATAAATTAGATTATAACTTATGTCCATTTTTATGCAGATGATACAGTCTTGTACACAGATGGCCCTTCTTCCCCCTTTAAGCCATGTCATTCAGCTAATCTGGCATCTCTGCAGGACATGACTGCACAATTGTGTCTTGTGCTCTAATTCTGCTTATTTCAACTTAAAATAGCTGTCTCTTACTGTCTTTGCCAGTCTTCAGAAGAATTATCCTAATTGATTACCAGCATGTACTACTTCATGGAAAAGTAGGCAGGTACTTGCTGGCAACTAGAGAAGAACTACACACTCGTTTATAAATGCATCTCTCTAACACTGCCTCTATATATCACATCACAAGTTTAAAACCACTGTACTACAAACAATATCCCAGGACATGCAAAAGTTGATACTCCACAAGTGAATTCAGAATATAAAGAGACTGCCTTCCAATATTGAACTTCAAACATCAAACTTGAACGCTCTTCAAAGCTGGTTGTGTGTGTGACTGGTTATGTTTTTTCTCCGTTTTTATGTTAATCAAAGTTCTAGAGTCTCCCTTGCAGAAGGGATTTTCATCTTGGTGAGACTGCCTGAACAATTGGGGTTCAATAAATGTCCATAATTTTATTTTTATGAGCCATGTGAGTAGGTATTTGTGGTTATTTTATTTTAGTTTTTTTCTGAGACCATGTTCATCTTGCAGTTACAAATACCCACAGCCCTAGAGAATATGGTGTTCACAAAGCTATTTTTTCTCTTTTTTTAAATAATTTTGCTGTAGGTGTTGTTAACCTATACACCTACGTGCTCATTTGTTGGATATTATTTTTGTAATTACACTTTTTTCTTGATAAAAATGCCATCCCACTCTCACAACATGTCAGTAAACCCTTGGTTTTACACTATATCTGTTTTATGTGCGTATTGACTGACTTGATAGCTGCAAAATCACAGGATCACAGAGCAAAGTTGACTCACACTGTGCCATTCAAAGTGGCCATTAACATCTCCCCACCAGATAGATTAGTGCAAATAGCCTCTTATATGCCTGAAAGCCAATTACACCTCCATTCTTGTAATAATGAACTCATGAACCCAGCTTTATTGGAAAAGGCTGAGAGATTGGAATCAATACGAATGGACTGGAGAGGCGAGGGGCACAGTGAGCTAGATTCAGTACACAGCCTGAAAAGCTTCCCCAAACATGAATTTATTTGGATGTCAATGAGTTCCCTACGAAATCCATCCAGCTCGCCTGCTCAGCCTGTATTGCTTATTTGCACAGAGTGATAGAAGTAGTTGAGGTAGACAAATTCAGCTGCTTAAGATGGATATTTACACATTTGTATAACAGGATGTCACTATAATGGTGAAATAATTAATCTAAGTTACAGGTCCTATCTCGAAATCGTGCATAATATAGCTATTTGTTTCTGTGGATTGAACCCAGGGGGATTGTTCAGGGGTCCTGGGAAGAGGAATGAGTTCACCTGGCAGAATTTCAAACACACACGCACATTCAGGACCACAGCAAGCGAAATGGGATCCTTCCAACCTTTAGTCCAAATGGGATCAAAGTCCATTGACCCCCTGTACTCCATTACTGTGAATTAATTTGCCTGCATATCAAAACACTATTAAAAGACTGAGGTCAAACTCAAGTAGGGAACAAAACGCTATTGATTTTGGAGGTCACATACACGCTCAGAGAAATTGAATTCAGTGCAAAGATTTTTAGACATTGCTACCTAACCATAAGGCTGGATCATTGAGAAAAATATGGGCTTAAGCAAATGGTTCCAGTGGCAGAGACAACTGAGCCACAAAGACAGACGACTTGTGCAAATTTAGACTGAACTGCATTGTTATTTAATCCTAACTTTGTGTTGCTATTATTTTGTGCTGTAATGATTACCTTACACAATATTTTATATCATTACTGATTTTATTTCAAGTGTGTTGCCTTAATTTTCAGCACTTAGTTTAACAAATAATTAATTGTAATTAATATTGCGTATTTACACTGTTAACCAGCTGTTGACCATAGTTGTGTGTCACTCTTTTGTCTCTGTCTTTTGTCACTGAAGATAATTGTATAGAGGATAATTTGATATGGATGGTCAGCATTCTGTTGAGTTGACTTTAGACCATTGTTTGATCACATAAGAATTATTTAAAGACAGGTATGGATGGAAGGAAAAAAGTGAGTGTCTGCAGAAAGAGCAGGTGAGAGAGACATCTGTACCCAAAACCTTTGGGATTTATCTGCTGACCAACCAGCTGGGATGCCAACGTTTGACCTCCAAAAAGATGAAGCGCTCATTATGCTCAGAAGAGTATGATGATAGTTGCTTTATTGCTGTGTTACATAAAACATTCACACACACATACACACACACACACACACACACACACACACACACACACGGGTGCTGTGACTAAAACACAGCTGCCCATTTATTTCTCCCATTTTAATGAGGGGGGAGTTGAATGCCAAGATATAACAGGGGAAGTCAGATCTTTTCCTGAAACCTGAATATATCATCTGAATAAACAAGGCTAAAATAACAATTAATATAAACCTGTTTTTCATTAAATTGATTAGCATGAATGTATATATCAAAAAAGTTTTGTTTGTTCTATATTGAGTGGTCCGAGGGACTAATAAAACAAGTTATTATTTGTGCTTCTTTCACAGACAATAAATGGAGTCCAGCATACGCATGTGTTCCACAACTATGTGTTTTGTATTGTGTTTTGTTGTCTTGGCTGTAAACCCATCCTGTGCCAGTTCTTAGAAACCCAATGACGCCATCTCGCCTATGTGAAGACACGCAAACACGCATACACTGCAGTCCTGAGTTTTAAGTTTGATCTCGATGTGCCTTTTAAAGCACACATTGTGTTCTGTACATACTGTAGCATTAGGAGATAAGGGAAAGTTTCCTTTATAAACACACACAGTCTGTGTTTAACAAGATGGCCCCTGGCCACTGAGAGTCCTCTCTGATGTTGATAGTTTTTTTGATGCGGTTTGTCCCTTTTCCTGGTAAACAGTGCTGTACCTGACGCCTTTTCCTAACATGGGGATAGTGGCACGGGATTCTCAGGATGGGACGTAACCGCTTTCGGCACTTCCTTGCGTCACCCCCCTCTGTCTGAAGTGCGACTCTTGCGTGTTTTATTGCGAGCTTGGGTGAGTATGAAAACAAACGGGGGCCCGACTCAGAAGCTTTGATCTCCCGTTTCCTGGTCCATTATTTACGTCTGTTTCTCACGAAGCGTTTTTTTTTTTCTCTTTCACTTGATTACTATGCGCTTCCTCACACATTTTCAGCCTGACCCCTAGACAATGTGCTGAACTTTAATAGTTTCTTCTTGCAGGAAGCTATAAAGGACTTTCGAGTTATTGTCTTTTTTTCTGTTTTGTTGGTCCATCTGACCATCCTGCCAGGAAAATATGAAATTACAAAAATAGAAGTAGTATATACAGGTTTATAAACATGTGAATTGTGATATTTTCAGAAAATTGCAGACATAATCATTGTTATGGCAAAAAAAAAAGCCCAATACTCTATAGTGTGCAAAAAAAAGTCTTAAAATACAATCATTTTATACAAAAAAAAATAATGCATAAAATAATGACTTTTTAGAACACTGATGAAGGAAAATGAAAAATATATTGAGTCACATTGGCAAGCCATATTCATTATGGATTAAAGAACTGCACTTTTACTCAGCTTAAATCTCAGTATAGTTATTTATCATTAAGTTGTGTTATGTTACTGTATTATTAAGTTCATAATTAAAACAAACATTTTTTTAGGCCGTACAAAAGTTTTAATAAAATTCCCTACACATACAATGCAAAACTTCCTCTTTCGTGCAAATAGTATATGGTTTCCTAACTGAAATACTATGTGGTCAAAGATTATTAGTTGAACCTGTATCTTCCAAGTTTGTGGTTTGAAGTTAAAAACCTCTGCCTCCAGACCACCTCTGAGCTAGTAGCAGCAAAATATAAGGGAGGGAAAAGGAAAAACTGTTCAATGAAATGACCAAAAAACTGAAAAGATAGAACATGGAGTCACTTGCAATTAAACAGTGTTCAATGCAGGTCTGACCCGCAGGTCTCTCACCCTGACCCATGTGCTCCACCAGCTCAGCAGATAGATCAAAAAGGCCTGTCCTCAGTGGAAACCACTGCACTGTTTGAGCCAAGCTGGTGGATGTCATTAGGGACCCTGCCACAGAGGGTCACAGCAGAGCCCAGTTTTTGTCTTTGACTGAATTTGATGTATGGTCCAGGGGTTTTGGGCAATGTTGCACGTAAACACACACAAACCCTGTAGGTTCCCCCACAGCTGTACAGTGTAGCCTATGTGTTAACGTAAGCACCATCTTCTCAGTAAACACTTTCTACCCATTCCTATCCATGATGCTGCTTAAAGGGGCCTTGTGGTGATTTCTTGTAAACAAACAAAATTTATGTTTACTTTGAATGTTACCTACCAATACTCAATGTGTAAATCCTTGAGGTCTAACAAATGTGTTCTGAGTATTTCCTTCCTAGTAAAACATCTGTCCAGCATGCAGTCTTCTTCTTCACTGCCTTTATTCAGGCATTACTATGTTTCTTGGCACATTGCTGCCACCAACTGTCATTGTGTGGAAAAGCATGACACCAGTGACTGAATCCTGATTAACTGCACAATTTATCTGTGTTTGAACACAGAAGTGATCTATGCGCAGTAATATCTAAATAAGATAATGTGAAAAACTCCACAAAGTACCTTTAAGGCTGACATTTGACTTCATTTCGCTTCATCTTAACAACAAATCAACTTTAACTTGGTTGTCTATAATATTGATAATGCTGCAAATGTTACATTCAACTTAATATTTGGAGTAAAGGGAAAAAAACCCCAACTCAATCTTATATGTTCTATTATTATTATTATTATTATTATTATTATTATTATTATTATTATTATTATTATGGTTTACTTTGCATTTTGTCTTCTCATCACTAGACAACAATATACTTAGATGTCTATAGCTCTCTTTCATATGATGGTGCACTTTTTTGTATTAAAACACTAAAATTATTACACATTGACAATCTCAAGGAGCACTGACAAGACAGCAGGTGTTTCCTGTAGCAGTTACGTTATACAACAGCACACTACTAGCCAGAAACAGTTTCAAAACAAGCCTACAGTGTGGTTTGTGTATTAATGAGATGTTTTATAGTTGTTCCCTATCAGCCAGTCGTCTGTCATCATGTCTTTCCTTGCATCCGCCATTCAGGTTCCAATATCAGGAGCACTTTAAAGTATCAGCGGAGGGATCGGAGTCGTGACACTCACTGGCCACAAACATGTCACGGGTAAAATAATTGGAGCTTGTTTGGGGGTATTTAAGCCGACATAACTATGAGGAGAGATCCTGTCCAGGGAGGGGGATAGACATAAAAGGGCTGAGGGGGCGAAAGTGACTAAGAGCTGGGCAGATCGAGAGAGCGAGACACGGAAGTGAGTCTGGCCATCGCGTGTTTGAAAGCAGCAGTTGGGACCCTGATGACAGAGTGGTCTTTGGGAATTTAAGAGCAAGGGCTCAGAAGTGGGCGTTTCCCCCCACAGAGGACTGGGCCAGGAAGGAAGGCTTTGGCTTTCAAAGCGTCCACAGCTTTATTTATATTACATATTTTCATCGCCAGGACTCTTTCAAAGGGAGGAGAGTGCTGTTTTCCGATTTCCAATACGCTTTGGCCTCTGTCTTTTATTTCCCTACTCTGTCTCCGACAATGTATTTGTTTCCGGAGCAACGTTCACCCGGGATCTGCATGTGAGGACTGTGTTTACTACTGAAAGATACAGTCAGAATGTTATTGTTGAATGTGGAGGGAGTGATGGGAGGTTGCGTGATTGTTTTGCCTCACCTGTTTTCCAGTGGGGTCCACAACCAGGGAGGAATAGCTAAAAGAACAATGGCACAAAGGCCTTGGAACAACTGTATGATGAAAGGTATCGTCCCCACACCACATAGACATCAAGTCCTTTTGTTGAAAGTAGCCTTTGTGTTCTTTTTCTTAAAACTACATGTGCTCCATGGCTCAAATTACTTACAATGACAATGATAGTTATGTTGAATTGTTGTTTTGTTCTATGATTATGGTGTGAACAGATATATACTGTATAAATACTTGGGTATCCAGGGTTAATATTAGTTCAAATCTAAATAAATGTTGAATGGAAAGTTTTCACTGAATATTTTATCCATGTGACAAAAATGGGCCCTATTCATTAGTCTGACTTCAGAAGAAACATGTCACTTCAATGCCAACAGACTGAACATCAGTCTTTAATTTCTAAGAAATGTATTACAAAGTCACCTTTGCATAAAGTTATTATGTCTGTCTTGATTCATTGTCCCCAAAATCCAAAAAGTTTAAAACAGAACACATTACCTCCCCTTTGACAGTTAACCCCAGCTGAGTCACCGGTGGCATCATTAACCATCGTTAGGCCAAGACAGCTACTGATAAATTGGTCATCCATCAAAGGCCCCCATATCATCTGAAGTCCTCTGGTCATTATTGGAGGCAAACAATGAAGTCACATGTTATGCTGTCAACCCGGTGCCTCCACTCATATCTGTCTCCTCTTGGGAATGGACATTCCCCAGAGCCAATCAGCAAACGTGCCTTAAGGGAATTTAAAAAATCAAAGAGAGGGGCACTCTTTTACTTCAAGCTGGCAGGCAGGGAAGCTGTCATGCTCTTATCCAAAACTCAGGTAACTCTGTGATAAAGCTGATGGTGTCACGCTTCTATAACTTTTCCCCTGCAGAGGGTTATTCTGCTGTGTCTGAGCTCTCCCCTGAGGTCTTTGGGACTGCTTTTAAATCCCTAATCCCTAAGTTTTTAGTGATTAAGAGCTGAAAGTAAAAAAGGAAGAGCAACACCTTTTCTTGGGACCTTGTTGTGGCAGGAACATAATAATGAATAAATGCACATACTGTATATGCAAATATATTTTTTAAAAGTTGTTGAGCTCATTAGCCTATTCATTCTTAGCTATAGCTCAAAAAAACAAACCGATAACCAAAATACTTGTTAATATGTTATTATTTTACAATACCCTTTGAAAAACAATAATAAATTAATGGTGCTATTTAATTAAATTATTATGGTTTGCCCTTTTGAACTGTACGTTCAGTTTGAATGTTGTATTACAAATGTTTTAAAGTTTATTTGCTATTTAATGACACTTGTGGCAAAGAGGAAAGTGGGAGAGAGTGGAGTGTGACATGCAACAAAGGTCATTGGGTGGAATCAAACTGTTGACAGTTGCAACCATGCAGCCATGCACTATTGCCATTCAGCTATCAATGTGCCCACAACCTTTTGCAGATTAACAAACTTGTGATTAGGTGACAGTGAAAGTGTCATCACTTTCTACAGATAATAGGTCAGTACATTTCAAAAACTGAAAAATACCATGTCACACAAACTTGGAATGATTCTAAGTACTATTTTTATATCTTGATAAATTTATGCACAGCTGATTTATGGACGGAAGATAATTTAGTCTCTGTTGAAAGAACTTTTCAGAGAAGTGACTTCAGGTAAAAACACTGTGCATGTGCCTCTGCATGGCACTCCTGAGACACCTCCCTGCCGGCACAATGCTTAATTAATTAAGAAGGGGGTGCCCCCAGGACCCTGGGGTAATCATACAGGGCAAATTACAGCATGTTGAGCTGTGGGCTGGGAGAGGGGAGCCACCAAAGATGTTGTCATTGTTGATTAATTTCTCCGTATAGATCCTGACACCACTGTGCATGTGTAACCTGTCACAGAGCACCCATGTGTCTATTCATCACTGCCTGGGAGGTGTGTGTGTGTGTGTGTGTTACTGTCTATGTGAGGACGTGGTGTACACACTGTATGTAATTTTGCCTCGTAGTGAGCGTGGACTGCAGCTGGCAGGTGGTCAGTGTGTGTTTGAAGGTGTGACCACAGTGTTAATATATAGTTTGTGCACAGAAAGGTGCATGAATGTGTGCCTATTGTACATCTTAGCATTTTTGCGTGTTTTCATGCAACCTCCTTATGCTAATTTGTGTGTTTATGTGTATAAGGTGGGCAGCACCACCATGTAAACAAGGTGGTGATGCCTAATAAGAACAAGTGACCGTCCTGATGACAAACGGCTAATAATGTCTTGGGACTGGGCGGATGGGGAGGACTGTGAGGAAGTGTATTGATTAGCCTTATTACCCAAAGCATCCGTCTTAAGAACGAGTGAGGGGGGGGGGATCAGGGTGGGAAATTAGCCAGGCTCCACCTCCACTGATGGACTGATTGCTTTGGGGGCCCTGAGGAGAACAAATGGCCTCCGCCTGTCTACACATACATTCACGCACACACACCAACATATGTGAAATCTCTCTTTTTCTATTTTCACAAACTTTCATCTCAACCATGTACCATACACTCACCCTACTTGTAATTTTGTGCGGATGTAAAGATTGCATGAATGAGTATGAATAAAAAGTACAGTTAAACCTTCTTTGCTAATATAGAAGAAGCACTCTGTGTCTTTTTCCTTATAGGTATACTCTATTTGGTTACCAGAATTCAGTTTCATTTAGTGATATTAACCACTTTTTCAAGGTAAAATACCTGATTTTTACAAATGGTGGCCACTGAGAAAAAAAGGCCTATTAGATATTACACCATACTGTTACCATTGATAACAAGTAATATTAAAATAATTAGACTTTGAGAAACAGTGATACATTACTATTCTCCCACCAGGAGTTAGTTTAATTAGCATGTTCTGTTGATAGTAGCAACCACAAAAGTTCCACGTTGCTTAAATGTCATTGTATCACCGACAGTTTTGTCAAATCCGTGACAAAGCAAATACTGACAGACATTTTTGTGCATGTTTACTTAATTTTTTGTTGTGAATTGAGAATGTTGATCTTCCCTTGATGATCATTTTTCTTGTTACTCTACTGTGCTGTGCTGCACTATTCATTTTCACCGTGGTTGTGTCCAAAATCACTCCCCTGTTCACCCATTTACTGTTGTATCAAGCAGTAAATTGAAATTTCACACATACGTCGATTGTTTGTAACAGTTCACAGGTGTATAGGTCACACAATCATCACATTAACCAAAGAAGATGCAATATCTTGTTTTTTAGGATATAATGTGTTGGATAAATGTCACACTCAAGATTATTATAGTGCATTTTGCAATGTTAGGGACTGATTTGAGACACAACACAGCCAACTCACAGCCACTTATGTTTCAGATGTCATGTCTTCTTTACATTTGTATTATTTTCTACTATTTTTACCCCTAGTATAATGCTGTTTTCACAGTTATTTTGCCTTTAATTGAAATCAAGCAACATAGTGAGGGCAGAAAAATTACATGCTAATTGAACATGCAGCAGCAGCAGCAGCAGCAACACATTTCAAGGTCATTGCTCTTTCTCAGGCAGCCCTAACAAATCTAAAGTCGCCAGTATGTTTGACTGGTATCCTCTCATCAGTTTTTTAAATCGTTAGTTTGTGCTATGTAAATAACGAAGTACGCTTACTTTATTCCATTTTTGTGTATGCCTCTTCACACTACCTTACAACTTCAGTGTTAATCACCTTTCACCGTAATGATCTTCTTTACTGAGCTTATTGATGAAACAGCTGCAATTACTTAGCTCAATATTTCCCACATTAGTCAGCCTTAGAAGTGTTTCACACGTCCATTTATCTGCATGGGTTTTTAAAGGGCATAAAATCGGCTTCAAAGTGCATACATATTTTATTCTATTGAGATATTGCTCGGCTGATGGGCTGCCGGTAATTCATAACCCTAAGTAGGGGTAAAAGCCAGATGAGCATGGACTTTCCTGATAGGAAAGCTGTTTCCATTGGAAGGAGTTTCTCTTTCACTGCTGAGCTAAAAGATTAATCCATTCAATTACCAGTTTCCCTGTCAAGCAGCCATGAAATATGGCGGTTGTTTTCCTACAGATAGAAGGAAGATGATGAAGAGCTTTTTTTTTTTACTTTCAAAGATATTCTTTTACAGATTCTGCATTATCACTTCTTGTTTGTGACCCTAGAGTGAAAATTACTTCTGTGAAGTGCTGAGGTCTGTGATCTGTGTGTCTGCTTGGGTCGCCAAAGGTGTGACCGTCTTGGTGCAGTAAAAATGAGGTCACTTTTTTCTGCTGTTTCACCAAATTTCCTCAAAGGAAAGAACAGAGGATCTGTGGCCATCCAGCTTCCCTTTTCTTTTCCACCAAACACCTTTCCATTTAGTTTTCCATTCGCTCTAAAAATATATTTTTGCAGTTAATACTTCATATTTTTTCAATTGAAAAAAAATTCTAAATTCTATCCTCATTTTGCATAATTTCTTCCCTGTGCCTTTGTTTTACACTGAAATAACGGATAGTTACCACCACTTATGGTCATCAGACACCAATTACTGGCCCCGGACATCCTCCTTACAGCAAGCGAATTCATATTCCAAGTCCTTCCCCACTTAACTGAGGGTAAAAATCATTATGTTTTCTTCTGTTTTCTGATTGCATTATTCTTGGTTAAGAAAAGCCCCTGGTTCATTAAGGTACTTCACATGAAGGGAGGGGGAGGGTTGCTGCTGTGTTAGTGGGATCAATCAATAGCCATCTTCCCCTCGCTTTACTGTAAACGTGCTAAAGTATTTATGAATTAATTGACTTCCTTCGTCCAAATAAGAGGAACCTACCAACGTCTCCTGAGCTGTGGTGTGGAGGTCACAGGCACTCTTGGTAATAAATAGAAATGGGCTCTTTTATAATGACAATAGAGCTTGTGGTTACCGCTGCTTAAATGTTGATGAAGTGACAAATAAAAAGATAAATGAACTTGACCTGTTAGTGTAGGTATGTAGTGCAGAAAGACAGCTTTAGCATTGGAGACTGAACTTTTTATCTATAAAACCACTTCTGGGATGTTTTTTCCTCTTTTATTAAAGAGTAGGCAGTCAGTATGTTCCATCTTCCTTTAAAGGCTAAAAGCCTTCCAAACCTTCTGCTGTTAGTTTGTAGTTCAGTTGTTTGGGTAATAGTTAGAATTTAATTTGTGTGTGGAATATTGTTCAGTTGATTGATTTTTTTCCAGTGATTAAGGCATTTCTTGGAAGTTCAATTACTATGCGTTGACTCTTGATCAGATCTTGCGAATCTTAAAGGGAAGAAAACATATCATCATTGTCATTTGTATGCCAATTTACTACCGGCTGCAATTGTGCACCACAGGGAAGGTTTCTTTTTGTTCTTCGAGGAATAGTGAGGTGATACGCTCGATGAGCTTGTTGATGGCAAAGCCTGGTGATTTTGTGGATGGATTGTATGTGTGTCACACAGATCCATTGAGTTTTGGTGAAGGTCAGTCCCATTGTGACCAAGACTGTAATAACCACAGTGACAGATTGGATCAGGGAGGAGGGGTGTATCTTTAATGTCTGCATCGCTTCATAGCCTATATCACTGAGGTGTAGTAGAGAATGAAGATCACACGTTGTAACCCTGCTGCTATAAACAAAGAAGTCACATTGTATTAGACTATAGACTTGCCCATTCAACCTTGGAGAGCAGCACATTGAAATGTTCATGTGTTTGTTTAGCTAATCAGGATAGACTTAAAATCAAAATCCTAACCCATCCTCCACAGAGTTAATAACTTGAGAAGCTGCAGAGGGATGACGATGAAGAGTTCCATCTGCGCTGAGAGAAAACATAAAAATGAAGATTGGCTGCTGCTTTTAGAAGATTTTACTTCCTGAGGAAATATAGCCTAAAAATTTAATAAAACTGATTTGGTCAATGGAAAAAAAAATACTCAGACACCAGGAAAAACAACTGAACTACAGCATCAATAAGCTTTAGAATGTATTTTCTGAAAGACCTTCTCTCCTCTGTGTATTTGAATTCTTGTACCTCTCTAAAGTCTTGTGGAACAAAGTTCTACTTCTGTGGTTGGATACTTCTAATGCTTCCCAGATTATGGACCACCGCTGTTTGAGGTGAATTACTTTTTGGGGCACCCGATGTACATTGGCAGTCTGTATTTGGAGCAGTCTAAATCATGTGATGTCACAAGATTCAGTTTGCACACGCATTTTGCCTACCCCCACTTGGCGTAGGAGGATCCCCAACTCTTGGGTGGTATTGGAGAAGAAGGGAGGGAGCAGACATTTTTTTTAAACGGGAAACATGTTGAACAAGCTTCTTCCCCTGCCATGGTCTAGCAACCGCGGGAGGAGAACAGTGTAACCAACCGCTCTGAGAAAACATTGTGGTTCGACCACCACTTATGACGCTGGACTGGATATGAAGAGATGCTGGTGGGGGGGGCTCTCAAAGGACAAAAAGAGAGGAGGTTCGCCTTTCGACAAACCCTCTCTGTGCCTGTCTTTTTAAAGATTAAAAAAAATCTATATAAAAAGTTGTTTCTCTCCTCAAAAGCTGTTAGCAAACATGCATGTCTGCTGTTCATGAGAGTAGGGGATACAGGATGTCTTTTTCCACTTTATTGAGGAGAAGTGAGATATTGTTTCTGTTTGGGCTCTAACCACAAGGTTCGCCACCTCCCAGCTGTGATATTAACTCTTTTCTTTTAGGTGAGACCACACGTGAAGCCCTCTCACCCCTGACAAGGAAAACCAGGAGTATTTTTAGAGGAAAACCTCCTCCAGTGTGACTTTTCTTGTAGAGATTTATGATCCCCTCTCTCAAGGCAAATAAAAAAGAGCACACGAATGAACTAAGAATACCAGCCACCTACGTAGAAAATGATACTGAAAGAGATTTTTACGTTTCCTGTTAAATAGAGTGTCAAACACAAAAATCTGGGTGTCTACCCCTTTTTGAACTTCTTATCTTTTAATTTTGATGTACTGAAGCAGCAGGTTTTCATATGTTAAAAAAGATATCAACGGGTTCAGAAATTGATTCGTGTGTGTCTCAGTTTACCCCTTCAGACTGACAAAGTCAGTCAGAATTGCATAACATACATTACCAAGCTTCTTGCCTGGGTTTAATGCAAGTGTGAGACTTGCCAGCTATAAATTGAAGATGTATTAATTTTTTAACACAATACATTATATATGGAATTAACCATGGTGAATTGGCGGTATTTTCCCGACTGTTAGTATATACAGAGGTACTTGACGTTAGAATGTAGTTCAATCAGGAGAGACTTAATTGAATAAATAAAGAGTCTCAATTGTAACTTAATTCATTTATTTGCCATACTGGATACTATTGGAAAAGGTGAAAAAATGTATGTGCCACCTTTGGCGATTAGACCTCATTGTAATCATTCAAAGGGATGGTCATGCCAGGAGCTGTAAAGGAATAGTTTCAAGAAACAGCTGATTCATAGATAAAGGGCATATTATGAAACTTAGTCACAGAGAAAAGGCATAGTGAAAAAAAACAAGAAATTGTGGTAGATGGTCAGCAATGACAAGAAATAAATGATGCCACACACACACTGCACACTCACACACGTTCACACACTTGTTGCTTCCTTCGAACACAGCAGCACATCGATCAAGACTGAACCCGGACTCTCTATCTCTTCCTGTGATAGCCAGGAGGAACTGGACCAGCAACACAAACACACATACAGACACATGCACAAATAAATAATGACAGTGCAATTTGTTTCCTACTTGTTAGTGCACACTTAAGCATGCACACTCACTCAAAGACAAAACAGAAGAAAATGTCTAAATACACCATTAATGTGCATAATGGCTGGCAGTTACAGATGTGCATACAAATTCAATTTAGTACAGAGAGTCACATCTGTGTCACACTAATGCAACACAAAAGAAAACTGAAGACATCAAGTCTTTCATAATGCTCAGTTAAACTAACATGCAAAGACATAAATACACATACTCTACTTCCACATTTTCATACAAGGCAACACATCTTTTCCCCTTGCCGTGTTCCTGGTCGTTTCCTATTTACAGGCTGGCTGCATTGTTTGAGCAGCACAAGAAGAATCTCCCTCCACTGAGTCATTCACCTGCTTTGACTTCAGACCTCATCTCAAGTAAACAACCACCTGTAAACAAAGCAAACTTGGCTTGTTTTCCTCAATAGCAAACCAGGATGTGTAACCAGGCAACAAGTGAGGATATTACATATAATTACTGGAAACAATTAAGTCTTAAATCATGACAACTAGTCATGCAGAGGCATTCCTGGTGCAACATGTTACTGTCCAGTTTAAATTTGCTTCCTATCTAAGTTGTGTCCTAATTGTCCTGCCACCCCCTTGCACACAGGACAAGATACAAATATTTTAAGCAACCATTACAGTAAACTTATAATACAAGTTAAAATAGCTGACCTGCTAAACATCATCTGTTTAATTAACAGGAAAATTCCTTTGCACACCATGCAGCTGTATAAGCCGTGAAATAAATGCTGGGTGTTTATGGTCACTGTTTTTCAGCAGAAGACATTGTATTCTTCTGGCCCATAGTAAATATGTTGAATGTATTTCCACAGTCATAAAACATTTGCAGAACTGATTTTTGTAAAAAGTTGGAGCTTACAGCGTTTACATTCATTTTTGCTTGCTGTATTCATCAGTGGAATAGGATGAAACCATTGGTAAGTCTGTGCTTTGCATCCATTATGTCATTCATGTCCTCCTACACAGGCACAAGACACTAACAAAACAGACACCAACTCTTAAAATCACCGCTCCATAGCGCTACCAGTGCTCAGAAATTCCACTCACTCTTTAACTCTATCGCCACCGACCACTGTCAGAAAGTCTACAAGCTTTAGTTTTGTTTACACAAGAAAAAAAAGCTCATTCTGTTCTTGCCTTTGTGTTGTATTGCAATCCAGGATTCTCTATAAGCATCATGACCAGGTTACACACAAAGGCAACATAGACATCAGGAGAGACTGTCATTGGTGGTGACAGTACTCAGATATTTTACTCTGTGACAAGTAGCTTCAGTCTACAAATACTCCTTTATAAATAAAAGTCCTTCATTAAAAATGTTATTTTAGTAAAAGCACAAAAGTTGCAAAAATATACTGTACATCTAAAACATTAAGCCCTAATTATGCAAATGCGGCCCATTTCAGAAGAATATAGTTAAGTTATTCTAATCATAATATTTGATGTAAATTAAAATTGGAAACGTACACATCATTTTCATGTTGTAGTTAAAGAAAGCAGTACTACTTTATATACTGCTGGATTGCTTAATCTATAATAACACGCAATTTATTTTTTGATTATATTTGTATATATTACACTTTGCGTTAACTAAAGATTAATAAAATGGAAATAGTCACAAAAAGTACAAATACCTCAAAATTGTTGTTAAGTGTAGTAACTGCGTACATGTACTTGGATCATTAATGGTATGATATGTTACAATAACAAAAAATCATTTATATCTAACATGTTAGTGGCTTGTTGATGTTAAAGCACCTTTAAGAATGTAAAGTCTTTACCTAAAATTTCAGTGTCTCCAGCTGATAATGTTTTTTGTAAAGTCATAGATTATGTTCTATGTCACTTTTTAAAACGGATTTATGGATGTGATATTGAAGTTCAAACAACAAATTGGCCACCTGCTTTCCTTCAAGAGCAACTGTGGGGACATGTACAACTTCTCATATGGTTCCTCTTTGAGAAAATTGTGATTATATCCCAGAATTCAAAATGCAAACACAGAACGGTTCCTTAACAATGTGTACTGTAACGCCCCATTTGTGGATATTTCTACAAATGTATGCTTGTGTGTGGTTGTGACTGTATGCATGTGTCTATGTGTGAGCTAGTTTCCATATGGATCCTGTTTCACTCCTCTGTGCTGGCTGTTTGATGAAGTTTGAAACATGGAAATCCAGGCATAATCTCCTATCCTATCCCTGTGAGATCAACAAATAGGGGATCCTGGAAGTCTAGAGGAGAGGATTTACAGCACACACGCTCACACAAACACACACTCTTTTTACATATTCACACAGATTTTTAACTGACATGCGCCTACATATGTTCTCACTACACCCAAAGTAAAACACACAAAATTAAATGTATATATACCAACACACACAAATGCACACCGTTCCCACACATAAACAAACAGACAGACTGTCATCCATACTCACCTGTATCTCCGCAAACAGACGCTCCACAGATGAACTCGCTGCAGGCGAGGTGGGCTGTAGACTCTGGAGAGCTGAACGTGAGTTTTCTTTTGCAGTCTGGAGTCTTTCTCCTCTGTATTCTTCACTTATTAATAATTAGATCTCTATTTCAAGGGAGAAACAGTTCATAAATCATCCAAATACTTTCTTTAAAACACTGACACACAGGCGAAGAACAATATTAGTTAATGCCGAATAGTCTAGACATGCAGGCTCATCAGATTAAAATAAAGCTTTTAATTACACCAGAGGCAGTGTGTTTCACATCGTTTGAAATGAAAAGAAATTGATGTCAGACTTTTATTGCTCAGTGTCTCTAAATGTAAATCTGCTCTGTCATGGGATTCTTGTTTTGTCAACCTTTTCAGTTACCTTCCTTTTCATTTTATGTTAGTATTTAGTTTGTAAGACACTTTTTCCAGTGGTCAAAAATAAATTTTGGAATGAAACATTTCAGAGGTTAAAAATCTGCACATAATATTCAGGTTACTGGTCAAGGGGCGTCATAAACATTTCATTTAAACAGACATGAACATGGTAACCTTCATATCCTCATATATGAATGGTTTTAAAGGTTATTTCTTTTCATTGGGAATTAGCCAAGCATAGCAAGCGTAGCTGTTCTTCATTGGTCCTTCTTTGTATAGGATCGAGCTGCATACAACTAGAGTATGCAGCATTTTTACATTTTTACTTGTCTGTCAACATGTTGATTCAGCTCTATGGCCCCTTCAGGCAAAATGTTAAAACACAGTTGTTTAATGTCAGAATGTATGGACGTCAATTAAAAATCTGTACCCGTGGTTTGTTTCCATCTAGAAAAACATACTCTCCACATCCATGCCTAAAATTGTGGTTTTGCAGTAAGTCATTAATAAGTAATAAGTCCTTTCTTAAATCTAAAGACCAAAAATTGAACAGGAAAACATGTTCAAAAAGCTCCTTTTGTCTAATTTATTTGCACCATTACAGCATATACACCTTGTATTAAACCATTGTCAAGCTCTGTCATGCTGGAGCTCAGCCTGAATCACTCCCAGCTCTACCCCAGGAAGCGAATCCTTTCATATGGCTGCTCTAAGCCCTCAGCCCCGCTCCCCCAACCCCCTACACTCCCTGGCTGCTCACAGCCAGCAGGGCTCCCAGTACTAGACCCACTAGCCTCCACAGATATTTCCTGAGGAAAACATATCACCTCAGGCTAGACCGGTCGGCTGACTATGCTGAGGCAGCAGCAGCCCCAGCCCACAATCCACCACAGGCCTCAACCTCACTCTCCCTCCCTTTTCTATCCTTCTTTCCTTTCCCTCTTTCACTCTATCTTTCTATCCTTCCCCTTTTTCTGGTAGTTTCTGTTTCTCCTTTTCTCCTTTACGTCTCTTTCTCTTGTACTGCCTGAGAGCAGAAACTTGTTACAACCAATGGATGGAGAATAATTACAATTGCAAGTGCAGTGAATTGTTTTTACACTATGAAAATATTTTCACTGAAGAAAAAATACCCATGAAAATCATCCCTGAGTCGTTAACATGTCTGAGAGCTGGCAGAATGTACTGTGAAATTCATCAGAGGGTCTTGACCTGGAAAAGCGTTAACATTATCTATTGAAGCAGGTGTTTGTGGCAGAGAGGGGAAATGTCACGTTTGATATTTGGAATACTCATTTTCTAAATTTCAGTTAAGTTAGTTTTTTTTTTTTTCAATGACAGCTCTATAATTTGATGTGATGTGCAGAATAAAAAATGATTTGCAATCCAGTAGCAATTCAGTGTTGGATGTATAAAATGGAATTTCTGAAAGACCTATGGTGCGAGCTACAAAAGCTTATTAAATACATTTAAACATAATTAAATACATGTTTTGAGGCATCCAGCTGCCATATTAGATACACCAAGACCTGTCCATCTTTTATACCATGAAGAAAGTTATGAAGGTTTATCTAAAGACCATCCTCATTAGAAACATGTAGAAAAAAGGAAGAAAAAAGATAGATTAATATAACCTAGTGTGTGTGTTTTGTTTTGGGGTTTTTTTTTTGCATTTGGTGCAGATACTTATCATGCAACACCTGTAAAGATGTACAGAATCCGTCTATTTATGTTGTTTCTGTCTCCCTATAAAATACAGGTATAAATATAGTACAGTAGTAATACCAGCTGAGATGAGTCTTGTTAATTCTTCATATTTTAAACTATAGCATTGTTGAACTTGGTTATGTGCGTGCTATTTTTTGTCACTAGAAACCACTTGCAATTCAAAATGACCTGACATGTTGTAGCCCCGGCATCATTGTGCTGTTCCTTTTCTGCTCTCATTTTTCTCAAACATGACACAGGTTGAGGAGAAGATAAGACTTAGCTTTTGGCAACTATCCCTATCCCTGAGTCCAAACCAACATCCGTCAACATCTTTGCAAGCTGCCGAGGAAAGGAAGAACTCGATGATGTGCTTTATGTGGGGAGGGAGGGTGGGAACCCAGCAGTGAGATAGTAAAACAGGGAGGATATGTTAAACATATTGATACCATTGCCTCAGGAAATCCCTTTTACCCCATGTGTTCTCATCTCTCTCTCTCTCTCTCTCTCTCTCTCTCTCTCTCTGTCTCTTTGGTCCTCTGTTTCTTTTTCTTTTTCCTATTTTTGGACGAAAACTATAAATCTGATTTTTTTTCTTTTTTTAACACATTCAATTTTTTTTTTACTTTAAGATCTTTATTAAAAGTCTGGCTTGTTGGAAAAAAAGATTATTTTTCCATGTGACCTGCTTGATTTCATATCCAACTACTAAAAAAGCAAATTCTTTGATCAGTTTTAAGAAGATATCAACAAAGTCTCTGATTTCTTGGTTAGAATGGAAATGTAAAGTTGAACATCTTGCTGGTCTGCATCAACTGTAATACCCTTGCCAGCCACCAGTTATTGTTATAAATAACAGTAAACCAGATGCTGTTTTGAAGGTTCCTCGTGTATACTATTATTCAGTTCCTGAGGTCCTGTGCATTGGGAAGTATGAACAGGAGTGGACTTTATTTCTGTATTTCTGTGAAAGGGTTGTTGAGATTCTGATCGAGGAGGTGAATGTAATCATTTCAATGATTGCATTCAAATAAAATTGAATACATCTTACCTTCAATGAGCTAAACAGTAGAATAAGAAAACCAAACCAAACCAACCAGGCTATCACAATCAACAAAAAGGAGAGGAAGAGTTTGCTGCATATCATCAGCATAAACATTTGAATGCATGTAGTGCCCATTTGTTAAGAGACCAGGTGGGAACCTTTATACTTAAAAAGAGTGGGCCTAAAATACATCCATGAAGTATACCACAGGTAATTCTGGAAGAGGTGAATAATGGATAAAGAGGCTTATTACAGTAAAACTTGAAGTTGATTAATGTATTTATTATTATGCTCTACAGTGTCAAATGCAGCATATAAGTCTAGCATTAGGATGGAATGAGCTGGTAAATAAAAGTACTTTGATGTTTAAGTGGTTTGATAGATTATGACCTTAAACCAGATTAGTCTTTTTTTTTTTAATTTTGCATTGCTACTCGTGTTTTTAAGCACTGCCATCCTGCAGTAAAAATACATGGTTGCCTGCATGTGGCCATGCTTAAGTGTTACACAGTAAAAGTCATCCACCTTTTACACAGTAAAAGTCATCCACCCATCAGTAATAGGTTTTTAATATTGCAATCTTCCCCTAACCATAAGATAGTCTTTCCCTTACCTAACTTTAAAGCTATAGTTTAGTCCATTACGTTATAACTCATGCCAGAGGAGTTCACAGAATGCTGATTAAGCCAACCAGATAAAATTCTCTGTATTTCAGGGTTTTCAGAATTCACAGTTTTTCATCTGATGTCTGCTGTGACATTCCTGCACTTGGTCTTGGCTCACTAGTAATGATGCACTTTGCATCAACCAGCCTGATCACCATGATCACTAGTAAGGCTCCAGCTTTTGGCTCACCAGAGCTATAAGGTGGAGCAACCATAGCTACAGAACAGGCTACAGTAACTGGGATTTGTGGCTTTTGCAAGAATATGTTTATTACTAAATGTTTGTTGGCTAATGTTTTAGCCAACAAAAAGTAATTTCAATGTTGGTTCAAATGAATGAATTTTACCTTTTGAGGACCACCTGCCCAGATTTGAGTGCAAAAGAGATTTGTTAAATAATAAAAAGATTAAAAGATACTATACCCTTTAATCTTACATTAAAACATCTGGTTACTTTGCCTATTAAGGCATTATGGACTAGGTTGCAGGAAAGGTTTAGTGCAGTCATGAATCAACAGAGTTCTTTAAAATCAGAAATATACCCATTAATGTTCAAAGGGATACTTTGTAAATACAGCAGTGAATACATCAGTAAAATCTTTCTTCTGATCTTTCTGACCAAAAATCACAAGTTTATCTGCCTGACTTAATCTATTCCACTTCTCTGGGAGGTGTTCCTCTTTTATTATTTATTCATTGTTTTTAGAATGACTTCCCTGCTCCGAAACTGCTGGCATCACCTCAGTTGTCACGACAAATGGTTTACACCCAAAACATTCCCAGCATCATTGAAATGCCCATGTCAGGAGGATGGTGGGGGGACACTTAGGCAGAAGGCATATACC
Organism: Datnioides undecimradiatus; assembly: GCA_008933995.1. Lineage (NCBI taxonomy): Eukaryota > Metazoa > Chordata > Actinopteri > Lobotiformes > Datnioididae > Datnioides > Datnioides undecimradiatus. The sequence continues at coordinate 9,953,992 of WARS01000029.1, read as the reverse complement.
CAAAGACAGACAAAGAGTATTATGAATATGTCCTGTTTGCTTTGCCATCTAATATGAAAAGTTAATACAGCAGCTTTAAAAATGAATGCACATTTTAAGATTTGTGCCATCAATCATTTTGTAATTTTAAAATGGCAGCTATTTCACTTTGGATAAAAACTATTCAGCCGCTGTTTGACCCAGGCCTGCTTTCCACCCTACACAGTCGGTGAGGCCAGAGGAAGTCAAGGCAAAGAGGTCCATTACACCTCGGGGTCTATCTCAGCCTGCGTCAGGACAATCCCACTTAGCATGAAGGATGACTCTATCTGTCCGCTGTCTCATTTTGCCTGTCCGAATGCCCCCGCTGGCCCGAGCCTACCTGGCCATCGACCGTTGTGATTTGTCGGGATCCGATCCCAGGAATGATAATTGATTTAATTGGAGGTGATGAATGAAGGGCTTTTATGGAGCATGGATCATAAGTTGGTGACAGTGTGGGGGATAATGGGGAAAGTTTATGGGTCAAAAGGCAGAATGGTCTTGTTGTGTTTGATAAGTTGAAGCTGAAGCAGTTTGTTTGGTCCATGCTGGATTTTTTGTTGGAAATGCTTCTTCGAGGCAGCATTTGTCAGCAGGTGATGAATTTGGGATGTGCAGTTTCTGTGAGGTTTCAAGTTATGGCCTGTGTGTGTGTGTGCCTGTGAGGTTGTGCTTGTGTATTTGTACCACTCTGTTATTGTCACGTGGTATAATTGTGAGTAAGGGTACATGATGACATCCCCTATCTAATCACATCCTGCAACTTTTGCAATAACAGCATTACCTCTAATGACCTGTGGGAGATTTTAAATTCAAACGCAGATACAACTCACCACTGTCCTCGAGTCACCATATGGGGATTCTGGTGAAAGAAAGATGGTGGTCCATTCCTTTAGGACACTTTATGTTTATTCCTTCATTTATATGTCTAACCTATGTCACTGTGAGTGTCTTGGAGCACGTGCTATCATAAGTTTAAATAAGCAACCTGCATCCGTTTAAAAACGGGGTGACTCTGTGGTGAACACAAAAGAAAACCTGTAACAGGAAGGCCCCAATGAGGTCCTCTTTGATGGATAGGTTCCCATTGCTGTTGCACAGGTTACAGATGGCATGTTATATTGTGTCTGTGAGTGTGTGTGTGTGTGTGTGTGTGTGTGTGTGTGTGTGTGTGTGTGTGTATTTGGTAAGATAGGGCACATCAAAGAGAAAGACTTTTACACAAATACACTTTATAAATATTCACTCCCTTCCTTTCACATGGCAAAGAAATGACGAATCTGGCAAGCGATTTTATGTTGCAGCCAGACTTGGCAGCCATTACCTCAGGATATATGAAATTAAACCTTGAAAGAAGAAACATTCAAAGAGCCCTAACTTTAATCTCCGAGCAAGTGCATTGAAACAACCTGCAATCAATCAACCCCCCAAAAATCGACATGTTATTAAAACCAGTAACCAGCAAGTGAGTTGATTCAACTAAACTATTTTTAAATAAACTTGATATGTCATCCTGCAGAATGAAATTGCTCAAGTTAAACATTTTAAAAGCAACTATGTCTACATTTGTCCTTCTCTCCACCTAAAATGTATGCAGTCCACCTTTACTTACAACTCTCTCTTTTCTCTCTCCCACCACATCCTTCCTCTTTCTCTCTCTCTCCAGGTTCGGTGTCTGTGGGGAGAGGAAGCGGAAGAAAAGAGGAAAACCTAACAGTTTGTTCCAGACAGATGAGTGGAGTTGTGGGTTCAATGTGCAGCTGAGACAGGAAGAGGCTGCGAGAGTAAAGTCGGGGGTTTGTATTGGAGGAAAGAAAGACATTCTGAAACAAGAGAGGAAATAGAGGAAGGTAAGGAGAAGAAATTTCATTTGAGAGGAAAAGGAGATTAAGAGAGAGACAGAGTAGATGAGTAGAGGAAGGAGGCGGAGACGGACAGATACCTAAAAAATAAAGAGAGGGAAGGTAAAAGCCAAGGAGAGATGGAGACTTACAAAGACAAGAAAAGACAGGAGGAACGTGGTAGAGTAAGAGAAAAAGGGCAAGAAGGAAACAGAGAGTTACAAGGGTGTGGGCTGCCAGGATCCGATTTCCACATTCTTCCTATCGCCACACCTAAATCCTTAATTGTGTGGCCACAGACAAAGTACTGCAGAGACCACAGCACTCCTGCTAGCCGGCGTTTAGCTGCCGAAAACCTCGCTGTTTAAATTGGTCGGCGACCCAGTCTGCATGCGACTGGGGTTTGGAGTGAGCAAGAAAAGAAAGGGATCAAAAAATAATACCAGGAAAAGAAAGAAGAGACAAATGAGAGAAAATCCTTTTCGGAATTCAAGCTTGGCGAGGGCAACTGAGAAAATAAATACCTACATTTCTGCAAATCAAATCGCCACCACACCATCAGTGTGTCAAATGTTTTATGGAGAGAGAGTGGCGCCTAAAGTTTTTTTTAATCAAATGTACTGGAGTAAGTGTTAGACTTGAATCTAGTTTGTCTGCCCACTTACAGTATTTTGGTCAGGCCAAATAATGAGTGAAATTTGTACAGCAATAGGAATGTAACAGGCACTGTAACAGTAGTGCAATGGTTCAATGGATCAGCCCTGAAGGATTAGTCGTTATGTAAGATACAGATAACAGCGTGTCCATGGTTGTATGTAAATACATACATACATATTAACTTCTTAGAAAGTTGATCCAAAGCAAAATGTGTTTTTCTGCATAGAGAGCAATGTTGGAGGGAGACTGCAGCAAGATAACAATTCCCTTTTCTCACTATGGAAGTTTTCACTTACTGCTGTACTCTGCAGCACTCTGAATGACCACAAGAAAAATAAGTTGGGTGCAAAAATATCCCCACTGGACCTCACCTTTAACACAAACAAACATCCGAGACGAGTGCTGCCGTGTCTCTATGTGGCCGCAGCCTAAAGGCCTCTTCATTATCCACCCATCTAGTCAAAAAACGGTAAGTGTTTGCGCGTGTGTGTGTGTTGGGAGCGAACAAAGCTGTGGGATAAGTGACTTGAAGGGTGTGTAGAGGGGTGGGGGTTCGGATGTCTATGAAATAGAAAACTCAGAGAGAACATCATTTTCCTGGAGGTCGACGGGCCTCAAACCCCCTCACACACCCCCCAACCACTCCACCCAACATGCTGTCTCTGATCAATAAACCTCTATTTTCTCCCCCACACAAGGTTTCCCATTCAATACAGCTGCCACTGGCTTTAAAAACATAGAAGCATGATCCATTTATTATTGGCTGTTACTATGATCTATCTCCTCACCCCACCCTCGCCACCACCCCACCTCTCTTTATGTTGCTGCCGATTGGGGAAGGGGCGGTCTCTTTATTTCCTGCCCATGCTCCTTATTGACAGGCCATCACTGCAGCCCATCAGTCATTAAACGCTGTACATGAATGTGGAGATCTATTGCATATTGTTTGGAAGTCTATGCAGTTCTGATGGTTTGCTTTTAGGTTATGCAGACGTTCTGTATTGTACAATCTTTTCCAATCCACTTGCTTTTCTGTGCAAGACAATGCAGGACCAAAAAATTATAGAAGATACATCAGCATGAGTAAAACTTTCTCTCTAAAAGTTTTAAACATACTTGACATGAAAATTTAGTTATACTGAGACACCTTACAGGGTTGGTAAAATTCAGTTTGGTAGAAAATGGTGCAGCAGAAAGACAGGATTCAGTTATATCCTGAAGCACTGATTAGGGAGTTAAACTCAGGAACAGCATAGAGTATACAGTCAGTTTTCAAAATAAAACACCCTTTTGCAGATTTCACTCCACCTCAAATGCCTCTTGGATGCACAAACAGCAATACATGTGAAGTGAATGGGGTTGTGACATCAGAAGTTTTGTACAACATTTGTACACCGACAATCTGGCAAACGTCCACTTCACTCTGCAATTGCCTAGATGTGCAACAAAGAATGTAAAGCAGGATTTTAACGTCTCTCTCTCAAGGTCTGTTATTTTATCGATTCACACAACTTTTTCTGTTACTTTTCATGTGTAAGACAGAGTGCAAAACCATTGTGCCTTTAGGGAGAGACTGTTTGAAACACTCTGACCCCTTTTCACCATTTGTGCAGTCCATTGTGCCTTGACCCTGCACTGAGACAGCGGATTTGTATGGTTTTGGTTTTTTAATCCCTCCTTGAACAGCTGCCATTCGTACGAGGAAAGAAAACTTTTGCCTTAAGACACGTCAGATGACATGTTGTTCAACCTGATTAATGGTACACATAATGAGACCTTTGACAAGCCTAACTGTGAAGGGTTTAAAGGGTTCAAATGAGTCCCCTTGTATTTGTTCATGTGTATAAGAAAATGGGCTTGGTGTTTGGATCTGTCTGATAAAGGTGGCTTTTGTGTTCACTTGCAAAATTGTATCCAGGTTTGTATTTGTGCACATTCATCTGTATGTGCTCTGTGTCTCTACATTAGAACGTACAGTATGAACAATCTCCCTTCAACACACACGCACATACAGCGTTGCCAAACCCAAACTGGCTCACCATTTTCTCCAGAGGACCAAGCTGTCAGCTTCCTGGCCACCACAGGCCCGACTCTACCTGACCACTCCAACTGGAGGTCCTCATTAATGTGGTCTGCAGCATGCCAACTTTTAATAGCTACACACAACTGTACAACGTCAGATGATGGGGCCTGCTGCTGTACACAAAAAAAAAAATAATAATTAAGAATGACCAGAGAAGCTGTCTCACCACACTCTATAAATACCACACACGACTTTTCTGACTCTGTATTAGTGCCAGCCTTCAATGACCTCATCTCATTTTTAAACCATGGTGTGCTATACTGATGCCATGGGAGTAGAAGCAACAGCCAACCTATCCACACTTTGCCAGATGAAAACAGGAAGCATGGAAATCCTGCTCTCTTTTTGCATTTGCAAGAAAAGCAAATCAAGGATATGTTAGCAATATTGATGAGGTCAAAGAAAGGTAGCAAACATGAAAAAAAACCACTACGACACACACTTACACGTCACCTTAAAACTTGCTTACCACAGGGTGTTTTGGCTGGTCAGCGGAAAAGGACGAAGGCGACCATTTTGTCCAGATGATGAATGGCCTGGGCTGACAGGTCACTTCTTTCTCCCTCTCTCCTGCTCTCTTTAACTCTCTTTTCCTCGTTCCCTCTGCCCTTTCCTCTTCCTCCTGCTTTTGCACTCCCCCCTCCAACTCAAAGCCACAATTTGTTCCCTCCAACTGGGGGCCCAGAGACGGATTCTACCAGGTGACAGATTTATCGGTATCGGCATGAGGTAAAACGCCTCAAACCCTCAGTAACGCCCGAAGACCCACTGCCTGGGAGACGAGATTGAAGCACCATTTATATCTGCTGGGGTCCCAGTAAAGGGCAGCTCTTATATATCTCCGCAACAGGGGACTGCATTTCTCAGAAAATTGCTCTCACTTCCCTATCCAGCTGGAAAGCTAGAATTTTCTCATTCCTTAAAACATATCTGGATTTCTTTCTTGATGTTTCTTCACTTCTCGACAAATGAGTATATGAACCATATGTGTGAGATTTCCCCCTTGGGCCTGAACAAGGAAAGCTGGGACTCATTTTCACCCTGGCCAACATACCTACCACCCCATGTCAGGGAGCTGGCTTGAGGTTTGCAGTGACGGCGTTCACAGGTGTAACATCCCCAATCCCCACCCCCACCCCAAACCTGCCACAAAACCACCTCATACAGGAACCATAATTAATCCAGGTCCAGGCCTCGCCCAGAGACGCTTAAGGCCTACGGGTGGTCCACAGTGAAGTACACACGTGGACATACTGCACTGTGCTATATGTATATACTGTGCAGCTTAAACTTGATTCTTCTCTTTCTGTCTTGTTGTCAACACATTGGCCTGTACAACTGAAATATACAAAGGCCTACATGGCTGTTTTGACTCCAACAAGACAGGCTGGTGACTGACTCACCAACTCATTAACTAGCTGACTGATGGTTGACCGATGGTTGACCCTATGACTGACTGGCTGTATAGTTGGTGGAATAACCTGGTTGTCTAACAGAGTAATTGTCCCATGCCACAAATGCCGAGCACACAGAGCCATGGTTGGATGTTAGATAGAGTAACACACCACTGACTGGCTTTGGATGTCTGACTCACCAACAAACTGGACGACTTACTGGTTAGCTCATCACTTGACTGAATGGTGAGTAAACTCAGTTAGCTAGCTACCAAGCTGCCAGCCAGCCATAGCATGATAATAACTCAATAACCATCTGGTGTGGAAATGATTTACCAGCTTCTTGGCTAGTTGCTTGGCCGTCTGGACCAATGGCTAACTGGTCATCTCCCTAACTATTGCCTGATTGACTGAATCTGGATGGCTGGACTGGCCAATCAACTGACAGACAAACTGTGAACTCAATGGCTGCCTCACCAACTGGCGACTGACTGACTTCCTGGCCGACTAAATGATTCAATGCAGCGGAAACTCCATCCAGATAAAATGAACCCACATCTCAACTCTCCGTCTTTCCAAACTTCTGTCAGAAAACTTGCTGGCCAACCTCCTCTCTCCATTCCTCATGTCAGACTGTAAAAAGACTGCATTAGTTTTAGTGAGGAACGTAACATTTTTCACTTCAGACATTCAGCTGACAGTCTCATCCAGTGTGAGGTAGGGAGGATTTAAGAGTATGATCAGAGACAATTCAACAAAACATTAAGTATGGCTGTTTGGACATGGTAAAAGGTATCAAACTGCTGATCTTCAGGTTACAGAGACTTCCTCTAATGTACAGATCAGCTGCTGCCAAACCAGAAAGCTGAACTATGGAGAAAATATACATCTTATTAAAGCATCACATAAGCATCTCGAAATCTTGGGTTCCAATCTAGAGAGGTATCAATGTGTATCAATGCATACATTTATGGTTTAAATTATTCATTCTGCCCTAGAAATACCTGTAATTGGTTTTACTGTACCTGTTCAATTTTAAATTCTCATAAAGTTGTCACTTCTTTGCCAGAGCTCATGTATGGTTTCAAAAGGTGCTGAGAGCAGTTGCTGCCAAAGAAATAAAAGATTCAAGTAGTTCTTTGGTCGCCAAGAAGCTTGCTCCAAAAACAATAGAGAAAAGGGAGCGCCCTTGATGGTATGAGACTTCTGATACAGTGTTACTGAATATTTAAGAGTAATTTCTCCTATGTCTGTGTAAGTCCATAAAGTGGGATTTATAAAGTGCCTCCATATGAATGTGATAAGACTTTGCATTTGTATATTTTTGAGAGCAAATGTTTGATCCTGTGAACCCATTACTTTCTGTTTTCTGTGGTTGCTATGGTTATTTTTGCTATTCATTCAAATTTGGACACCATCTCCTTCAAAGTTATCACTTTGTGTAGCACTACGCTGCTCCCCGTACATCTGCCTCGCTCGGGATGCTTCCTGTCATATTCTATATGCGTGTGAAGCACCATCTGTGATTTGCGCTGTATCTCTGCCACTGTGTCAAAACTGCCAACCACTGGGACTGTTTTCCACAGGGAAAGCCAAGGGGAGAAGGAAGAATTTGCAGGGAGTCAAATCCAGTGAGGATGGTTGGTGGGAGGAGGTTATTGTGTTGGTGTGTGTCTGGGTGGTAACTGAAGACCCAGCTCTCATCTCTGGTAACGATCCTCGACGTGAAAATTGGGTCTGACCCATAATTTAATATCTGTTCCCTGCTCAAGTTTAAGGTCCACTGTAAAATGCACCAATGCAGTCTTTCAGGTGTAAAACAAGCCACAAACAAAGATATACAATATGTCTGTGCAATAAGACTAATTAAGATTTGTCAAAATAGATTTGAAATCCCACAACTCCAACCAACAGCAAGTGATAATGGTGGATTAAAGTGCAGAACCCCTTCTTATAACACCAAATGTTCCCATGTGACTTCCTGTTTTGGTTTAGTAAGATTAAAAGAAAAGACAAAAAGAACATATATTTCCAGGACCACATTCCTTCAGTCAAAAGGAGGAACTGGCCATGGGTAATGTTTCTTAGTGTCTCCATGACCAAACATTATGGCACAGTTAATGGTTAGGATCTTTGTATTTGCTCTCCATTAAGTCTAAGCACACAAAGCAGGACAGAGAGAGACGCACACACGCACGCACATACAGACACACAAGCTGTCAAATTGAACAAGTGACCTGCACATCACCCACATCTTCAGCCTCTCACTGCGAGGTAAGCAAACACACACAGACTTACACACACATGTCACCAAAAATTATACCTTCAGGCCTCCACAGAGAGGTAGGTAAACATACACACACAGAGAATGGAGTGGGGCTTATCATGGGAGAACAATGCCTACCCCCATCCCCTCTTTTAAACCCATAAAGTAGCTCTCTTGGCCTCCTCACCTGCGTGACTTTATGGATCTCTGCACCACAATTAGGCTTTATTAGCCATTCTCTGAATGACACAGCACTATAGTTGGCCTAATTGAATAGCAACACATTGATTAGAGCTGTTAGCCCTGCAAACTGGGCAGCAGTGGAGGATTTAGGTCAGAAATGTTCACGGAACAAGAACAGTAAAGATGTAGGTTCTAGGGGTGATTGTTAGGACAATAAAGCAGTAATTCTATAACTAATTTCGCTGTAGTAGCTCAGTTATTGCTCTTCATCAAAATGAAAAAAAAGTTCATTTTCCCTGGATATTCTTACAGTATATATACTAACTGTAATCAGTATACTCAGTATACTATAGGTCAATGTGATTTATATTTTTTTGGTCCAGGTGTGGTAGTAGATTTTCACTGGCCTGTGCAAATAATTTTCAAAGAGATATGATCACTTTAACAATCATCTCCAATCAGTTTTGTCTACATTTAGTTAAATCATCTCCATTTCAGCCCTCTGTCTGGACAAAAATGGCATTTTTCACCCCATAATGAAAAAAAGACAATTTTTAGTCACTTCTAGTCCTTTCTCTGGGACCACTTCATTTGAATGCTGATGCAGATCACACAGCTGTTGCAGATGACATGATCACAAAACAGTGATTTGGCACGGATCATATCACATTGAAATGTGAAAAAAGTGAATCTGAAAAGTAAATGCACTGTAAAATCAAATCCAAAACATTTTAGTAATGTCTGTAATAATCAATAATCAATCAAAATCAGTAATGAGTGATTTTAATACCCAATCAGACCTCTCAGGCTATCAGGCTTCTAGAGCTTTTTACTGCTGTGTGGCATGTTTAATGTATGCTGGATGCATGTTTCAATGATTCAGCTTCTGCGTTTTACTGATGCTTATACTCTTATATTTATGTTGCATATATTAATTATGTTCTCATGTTTCCACCTATATTTTTAGATTTTGTTTTCCAGCATGAAGCACACTGAGTTAACTTGACATGAAATATGCTCTAAAAATAAAATGTCAATTGCCACTTGGTAATTTTGTAACAGTATGAGATACTCTTTAAATTAAAACAAAACAGGCCCACTTGTGCCCAAAACATTTAAAATTCATAGCAAGGCATGGTAACAATACCTCACTACAATCTATGCATCTATGTATGGCAGCTCACAGTGTTGTGGTGGATTGCTAACGTATGGAATGTAAATGTGAATGTACTGGAGACGGCAGCTGATGTTCTGTGTTTTGGCAGAGGTGGAGGAGTGTGTTTTCTTAGATGGCCTTTTAGCTGTTCTGTGCCATTAGCGCAGTGGTGAATGGTATGGCAGGTTTGTAGTAAGGGACAGGGGTTGGATAAAGGGAGAAGGGAATGGTCCATTGAGCGCAGTTGGGTGTGTATGTGAGTGTGTATACATATGTATGTGTCTGTGTAAGTGGCCAAGGGTCAGCCAGAGGGGATACGATGTGTCTGTCACAACTGACCGCTCCGCGACCACAGACAACAGTCAACCAGCCGCTGCTGTTTGTGAGCATGTGTTTTCATGCTGCAGGCAGAGAGAGAGAGTAGTTCATCCTCTCAAACACATTTTTTCACTATCCGCACTGTTACAGCCAACCGCACACTGACCCAAAGGTCACCTGGAGTGTGTGCGTGTGTGTGTGTGTGTGTGTCTCAGTCAGAAGACTAAAGCTATTAACAACCAACACAGTCACCCAGGATTCACTTATATTAACACTGATGTGAATAGAGAAGAGATTGTATAGAGTCAGGTGTCTGTATTTGGGTGTGTAAGTGCACCTCTGTCATGAATGACCGCACACTCACCTGGAAGCTGAAAGTACCTCAGTGAGAAGATTTTGTCCTTGTTGTATTCAAATTACCAAGTCTGTATAGGGAATGTGATTAATGGGGTTGATGGAAAAATTCATCCAGAGATTCTCTTTCAGATACCATTACTCTGCAATGCTTGTTCCTTTACTATTCCTTTATATATGTGGTGATAAAGTGACATGGTTTGCTCCTGTGTGTATCCACTTTGCCTCAGCTTACTGCTTTGACTACAGTTAGTGAATTACTGAATCTCCTTTTGATCTCTTAAACATAAAGTTGAAAAGTTGTCCTGTAAAGCAGCTGTTATTTGTGATTCCCCCTCACGCATCAGGTGTGTCAGTGAGCTGACTGATTCTTATCGGATTGTCTCATTTAAATATTTTTGTAGACCCACAGAGGACACCCATTTGGAGTATTTCACAAGAGGGAAGCTAAAGGAAAATTAGGCTCAGCCTCATGGCCTCAAAAGCCAGCACACAATCTTTGGGACAAATAAATAAAATAAATAAATTGAAATAAAATGTGTGAATTTACTGTCCCCTTAGCAACCTAACTTAGTGATGAGCCAATAAGTTTGATAACTGACCTTAAACAAACTTGACATCTTGGAACGTTTTATTTTCCCTCTTTGATACATTTTTACTGAGTGTAACAAGATTAGAAAGCAACGCCTTATGTCAGAGGTACAATCACAGTAACAAATCTTGTTGCACTGTACACTTGTGCTCTGCAATGACAATAAAGACTATTCTATTCTTCTATTCTAAAACTATCATGTCAGAAGGTAAAAGTGTCCTCAGCTGGTATGAATGGCCAAACACCAAGGTGGTTGCAGTCAGCTGTGCATGTACGTATTGTCAAAAATATCTGTGTAAAGAATGAAAACATCTTGACAGAGATGCTCGCCGGCTTACTTTTTCACTTACACACAACTAGCCAAAAGCTGCTTAAAGTGGTGCAGTGGTATTCATACACTGCAGTCACTTCATTCAGATTCAGATTTTATTGATTAAAGGACATACTAATTGTCATTAGCATTATCTAAGCCAAGATTGAAAACAAAAGCTTTAGTCAAAATCGGTGCAATTATACATTTTATATTATACTTTTTAAGATTTATAACATACCACTGGAAGTGTGTTAAGCAGGATGTTAGACTTTCCATGTAGATGTATTAGTGAAATTAAGGATCATTGGGGACACTTGAAGCCTTAAAATATACTTCAACATTCAGTCTGACCATATTACAGAGCTATGTTTTGTATCTGTTTTCTGAAAGACTGAACCCAATGTTGAGGTGAAAGAGAAAGAAGGACTTCATAACATGCATATGTCAAACATATATTCAGAGGATACGACTACTGATGGAAGTTTCTACTTCAAGCTATTCATGGAGAGCATGTGCAATCAAAACATGAAAGTGAACAATTAACAGAGTGAAAATTGAAGACCAATTGAATTCCTGGTCATTTCATACATGAGCACAGCTGGCCAGCTGCTGCAGCGATAGCTGTTTGAATCCGATACTAATATTTTCTCAGCTGGTAATGCAGACTAATTCAAGAAGTTAAATTCAGAAAATATATTAGACTTGGAAAAAGACTATACTGACATAAGGATAACATGTCAAATAGAAATGTCATATTCTTAATGTATTTATTTTAAGACTCTCACCTGTGCATCCTAAAATCAATTCATGGCATCTAATAAGCCCATCACATTTAGCAGCAGCAGACGTCCTCGGACTCTTTCAGTTGTGCCCTGGCCAAACATCCGCTGTGGAGAAAAAAGTCACATTTAAACATGCATGTTAGGAACTGCATGCTTATCTGCAGAGAACAATGCTATAAGCTGAAATTCCTTCTGCAGCTGTTTTTGGCATTGGCACTCACTTATGGGAACCTCCACCTTTGAGCAGGCTATCCATGGAACTTCACCTGACGATGCTAATGCTAGCTCCCGTAAACAAACATCCACAGATAAGAGAGTGCAAGGTGCTGATAAGGTGTGTGAAGTTATTAATCCATGCACGTGTAACAACATAAACACAGACTGTCTCTATCAATCTCTCTCTCTCTCTCTGTCTCTCTCTCTCTCTCTCACACACACACACACGCACATCCACACACAGGCATTTATCTGCACATAAATGCCGTATTTCCACTGACAAATGCCCCTATGATTTGTTTGGTTTTCATTGCAGTCTGAACACCTGACAGTGTATTGTTCACCCTGCTGCCTCTTCAAAATAGATTCTATATGAAGCAATGAACAATGACTGTTACATGACCTGTTAATGGATCCAGCAGTCACCCACTGCTTGTGTATGTGTGTGTGTATGTGCACATTGTGCGGTTACATGCATGCGTGTAAATGTGTCTGTGTGTATGCACAGTATTTAAAGCGCCGTCACACAGATTAAGGAAAACATATGGTCTTTAAACTGACCCAACAGCTTTCGGTCTCAGCATGCGTTCCTTTTACAGAGGGGGATAACCTGACATGGACCATAGTGTCTGGTATTTGTATTGTGAAATGGGAAATGCTTTCATATCCTCATTTTCCGATTTGACATTTTAGGCAGTGGCCTAATGTGCCTTCAGAAATTCATTTACAGTCTGTCCAACAGTAGCTACTTCTAAATGGCCCACATAAAAGAAACAAGTAGAAAGGAAGTCAGGGGTCAGAACTGCAGCAGTCTGACAGGAGATATAACAATTATACCTCTGTTCCTAAAGAAGTGCTTGGAAAAGATCCAAGAAGCAGGCAGATTAATTATCACCTTGGACATGCTGTGTGTATTAACACTGTGTCTGTGTGTGTCTGTGTGAAACTATGGAGGAGTGGTTAGGTTGTGTGAGTCACAGTTACCGCAGCGTATATTCCTGGACATTCTCCGGGGATAATGTTTATACTAGGATGAATTATGTGTGTGCGTGTGCGTGTGTGTGTGTGTGTGTACGCACATGTGTGCTTTCTCACACATTCCTCTAAACCATTTCTTGTATGCTATATTTAACATAACCATAATTGTTTCTTTCTCCTCTCTAATCATATAATTTTGTCCTGTATTGTCTCTAATCTAATTTATGTAGATGCAGGTGTGTATCTGCCTTCGAAACTGTCGTTCTGGGTTTCTGTCCCCACTTTATGGTATTAGCTCATTAAAGGGTTCTTTGGTCCAAAAGACAAAATTCACCAGAAGTCCAAATACATGTGATTTCAGAAGTCACAAAACAACAACTACCATGGTAGAATCATGTTTGAACATATGACATCCACATGGGAGACAAATGAGAAACAAAACCAGCACAAACTATCTGCCACTACAAACAGCCAAAGCAGCAACTCTCTCATAAAGCCATATAATATAATTCACACCTTTTGTTACACTCATCAGAGCATTCAGTGACCTCTGGCGTGTCGTACAAAAACACATTCAAACGCATTCATAACGTTCCCCCATTCATTCATTCATTCAGTATTTTTTCGACATCTATTTCTCACTGAGTCTCACAAAGAACTTCGTCCACAATTAAGATTTCAGCATTTGGTACTGTCACTGGTTAAGTACAAACAGTCTTGACATAATCTTAAACAAGTGTTTTAGTTGTCTAATGATAACCATACTTGGATCTTGGATCAATTAATTTAACAAATTTTTCCCTACCTTGAACCACTCATACTATAGTTTCCATGTGTAATTAATGTAAAAAAGTGATGATTTTAGATGTTTTAAATTTTGCAGAATTGTCCATTATTTGCATCCTAGTCGGTTGATCGAGTATTCAGTGCAGCTGGAAAGACCCCGTCACTTTTATTGTGCATGGAAAATAAGGCGGCTTTGAGTCTAAATCTGCATCTCTTCCCTCTATGCGCTGGACAGGTCAGTGGTCTTTTAACCCATAGCAACTTCCTCCCTCGTCTCATTTCTTCTCCTCCCTTTCATTCTAACCCTCCCCCACCTCCTCCCGTCCTTCTGCCAGAGATGTTAGTGGGACATTTAGCTCTGTGTAGATCTTCTTCTTTCATCCTCTTCTCTTCCCTCCTTCTGTCAAAAACATTACCATGGTAGCTCTCCTTTCTCCCGCCACTGCATCTTTGCCATTCCTTTTACCATCTCTCACTCCAATGTGATTGACACTTCATCAGACATGTAGAGGTGCCAAGCCTTGACCTGCTCTATGTCACAGTAGCCCACAGTATTTTTATTAACCTCTTATCTCGTGCTTGCACCACTTCACTCCATTAAGCAGTGTTTCAGCTGCTATGTGCAGCATATTTTACAGACATTATTGTCGAATTAATCACGACAGCTCTCTGTAACTAGCCAGAATTGATAATCTGTGTCTCAAGGGTTGACATATATGATTTTTAACCGCAATTCCCATAAAGCCTCTCTCTTCTTGTTAGAAAAAGCATGTTGCTACTTATCACTTCTCACCCTCCCAAATTTCTCTCTGAGGATATATGTTGTCTGTTCGCTTTATGGAGATGAATATGGGCTCTTTCACACTGACCTTGTTTGGTTCACACCTTCAGATTTTCTAAGATGAATATGAAGTAAAATTTAGCCTACAGATGTTAAACAGGACCAGAGCTTGGTCCAAACCTTGGTCCAACCAGAAGAGGCTGTCTTAAACCATGATTTGGCTTGTTTCTAATGAGATGGATCACTCATTTGGAGCATTTACAGAAAGCCTGGATATATTCTGGCTAGATATTTATCATTTATATATATATATATTTATATTCCTCTTTTTTAGGGGCATGAATCGTTAAACGTGGGTGCAGAAGTGTTCTCCAGCTCACCTCACTTTTATGTTTTCTTAGCCGTTGGACATGGAGATAACAAAACCCCACAGACAATATCAGCACCCTTCCACTTTAAGTTGTCAGCAGCAAACTTGCAACACTGAAACTGCTTTCTGCAAACATACACACACACACACACACACAAACGCACACTCTTTTCTTCAGTCAAACGGACCAGTTTTTGTTTGATCCCTTGTGAGGTTTATCTCCTAAGCCTAAATGTCAACACTCACTGTTGACAGACTCAGTTTCCTCCAATAATCCAGCAACTGTCCACATCCTAAGATGCAGCAATCAGCAGGTAACAGCAGTTGACCTGGGGCACAATGGAAAGTCAAAGGCATCTACTACTACACTAAGGACTTAGGGAGTGACAATCAGAAACCAGGCATCATGCAGAAATTCTGCCCACAACTGGCCGAATCAACCATCTCTCAAAGCAAAGTAGACTTTCTCAATCAAAAGCAAAAAGCATTTTGAAAGTGCTTTTCGGAGCAGACAAATGTTAAGCTTACAGCGTGCAATGCAAACAAGATCATTCTTTGTCTTTAATTTAAGTATAGTGGATCACATGCTGAAAACAGGTAACATAACTGAGCCACAATACAATGGCTTTTTTATACATGCACATACTGCAAACTGTGTTGTCATCAGACCTCCAGCTGCAGCAAGCTGGTGTTTTCAGCAAAAGGGCTCTGATTATCCCACAGTACACTACCTGTCCAGCACATGGGTAGTGTTTTGTGGTTGCACTGTAGTGTGTGCAGTTGGCAACTAGCAAAATAAACATAGTGGTGTATTTAGCAGCCCAAGAGCCACAGAAGTTGGTGGACGGCAAAACAGAGCTAAAAGGACAGTCAGCATCAGAACTTCATTCAGGCCAGAAACTCATCTCCAAGTAAATGTTGATATTGCTCCGAGTTGGCTGGATGGATTTCTCAACATGCTCACTGTTACAACTTGACAAGGTTACAATATATCAGTGTTGTGTTTGCAGTTTTCTATTGTGTTGATTATGTCATTTTAGTTGTGTAAACGTGTATAACACTTTTTGCACCATGACTTTCATCTGTATTGACTTCTTGCACTTCAGAAGAACGCAACTGCTTCCTTCCATCTTTTTCTTGTGTTTTGTTTACATCAGTCACGCTATGTTGTTTGTGTCACAACGCCTCCTTCTTTGTTTTGTTTTATGAGACCTCAGCCTGTGCGCTGGGACCTGTAGTATTTTTAGAGCAAATGACTGTTTACTTTACATCTTCAATACAGAAAACAGAGGTAGGTAGGTGGGAGAAGTGTGTGTGTGTGTGTGTGTCAGCAGGGTGGCGGTGGAGGGGTGATTTCCTGCTTGTGAATAGCAAGTGTGTCTTAATTATAATTTAATGATGTGAGTGTGTGTGTGTTACAATTCCAAGGCTATTGTTGTCTGATCGGATCAGATCAGTCATACATGTGGACATACACTCATTCATGAACACAAATGCGTGCAAGCATGTAAGCATGCAAGCATGTACGCCCACACAGACACACACACACACAGAAACACACACGCATGCTCAGACCTGCATGCAAACAGACCAGCATGGAAGTGCAGCACATTTCCTGCCGGGTATCCAAAATGTAATATACAAATTCAGCTTGACACACACGCACACACTGCACAGAAGCAATGTTCAACACTGAATGAAAAAAGACAGACAATGACAGGCACATTCTTTGTACTTCAGTCAACTCAAACATGTTTTTGTTCAGCCAACAATCTTACTGTTGAAAGTGTAGTGTACTGTAGTTAGTGTGTGTGTGTGTGTCTGTGCCAATCAGATAAATCCAAACCTGGAAGTGAAACGTGGCACAGGACTAGTCCAAAGTTTGAGTCATGGTGTCGGCATGACTTCGCTGAGCTTTTGAAGTGACTTTTACCGCCTCACACCGTAAACTGTCTCGATGTCAATAAAGTACCACTAAAGTACCTCAGTGACCACCACCCGTGTCGTTCAGGCTCCCAGTCAGTTTTCAGTCTTGTTGATTTTATATATGTTTACACAATAGTTGTTCATAATAAACAACCCTTATGTACCGCATACTGTTTGTCAGCTGTCTGTCTTTTTGTGTTTAAACCAACTGACCTGTCTTTTATCCTTTCCCTCCTCCTCTGTGTCTCTCATTACATTTCACCACACTAACCCCTCTCTCTTTCTTCCCCTCTCTCTCCATACAGGTTAATCATTTCAGCGGTGCTATCTTGCCAGAGGAGGCCTTATCAGTCTCTGTGTCATTTTATAACCTAACCTGCAGCCCCTTCTTAGCCGCATGCCCCTACTTGTCCTCTCCACCTTGTCGTTCCCTGACTGACTCCGCCCCCACCGACAGCAAGTTACAGGGCTTTAACCAATCGAAGCCCAGTATTAAGAGAACGTTGTCGATTGGTGGAACCTCCTGCAGCCTGTCAACATTGTGGTTGATGTGCGGGTCGCCAAAGGATGAGAAAAAAATCATTTGTGTCCCTATGAATATGTGAGGAGAGACTGGGGGAAATAAACAATTATTTTCAAAATAAAAGTTCGCAGCAGCTTCAGATTATTTCATTTTAGTCTATTTAATTTTTTTTTTAAATTGCAATTTATTGTGAAAGTACTTCATCCCACTTCTTTTTGATGTTGTTGCTACAAGAAAAACGACGCCGGGTGAATGTGTGAGAGAAATTATTCAGCAGAGGTGAACTGGGTCATTTCCAGTAAGTGGACATTAAAGAGACAGTAGTGTGTGCTCGCCGTGTGTGTGTGTGTGTGTGTGTGTGTGTGTGTGTGTGTGTGTGTGTGTGTGTAGTGAGAAGTGCATTTAGGAGAATTAAGGAATTAAGACAGCAGTTTCATCTCAGCTCCACACAGGGTCCGATCGGGGAAGCTGAACTTGTTTTTCGTGTTTGTGTTGTGTTGTGTTGTGCGTATCTTCCTTCAGCCGCAGCTGATGATGCTGTGTTTACGGCGCAAAGCACTTGTTAACTAAATCTTTAATTTGGTCTTAGATTTATATTTAAGTTGTTATGTCTTGTAACCATGTCGCCTTAGTCACGTAAACCTTTAGAAATAACATCTGGAAAGTGTGATAGTGAGACATGTAATATCACGGTGACAATGCGTCATGATTTGACTATATCACCGAAGCTTAATGATGTGTTATGCACACTTATTCAGGTGGGATGAAGTGCATTTAAACCGAAGCTGGAGAAATGAAAGGCAACAGGTGGGGCTGCTTTTAGACAAAGCCTGTGGTTTTACACTTTTTCCATCGGATTTCTAAGGATTTTGTCAAGAAAGGTCCAGTAGCCTGGGAGGGTGGTATCGATTGAGCTGTCTGGCAAATATTCTTCTGGAGAAAGTAATTGAAAAAAACTGATGCAGTAAATGTTTCACCGGGAAATTAAATTTAGTGCTTACGAATTATACAAACAATAAAGTATAGAAGAAATTGTTCGTTGATGATATTTTTATTTAAGCATTGTAATAAAAGCATGAGTCCATGCGAATAAGTCACCAGAGGCGCCGGGGTTAACTTTCACCTCTCTGTGCTTGTTGGTGCGTTTTCTTATACCTAATACCTAATTATTTCTTCAGGTCGGCATCAAATTCTTTAAATGTGTAACTCTTTGTTTTCTCTAAATGGGGTTTTCTGTTGTTTTAACTGCTGGATGTGACTGTAAATGCTCGTGTGTGTGTTAAGCTCGCCCTCTGCGACCCCTCAGGTGTGTCTGGCGGTTTGCCCTGTGACTTTTCCCTGCCCTCCCCCTGCTCATCCTCACCGGCCCAGACCAACGATAAGAAGACGCGGTGTCTATGGGAACTAAAATAAGTGCAGGTGCTGGAGCGAGTGGAGGGGGGCTTTACGGTGACAGACGCATAATTATTATTATTTTTTTCTGTGTATTTCGTTTGGAATAGGCTAAATAGCCTGAGCCTGACGTCAGGTCACTAATTGATCCCTGCACAGCCAATTACTCATAATAATTCAGAAGCAAAGGTATAATTTAGTGCATAAGGGGGCTGATTTGATCTGAAAATAAAGGCCGTTTTAAGCCCGAGGCCCGCGCTGCTCACGTTTTCCACAAAATTGAACAAACAAATCCAAACGCCACCAGTGCTGCAGAGCTTATTTTACATTTTCATTTTTTTTTATTTATAGGGGTCTTATGCAGAATTTACTATGTCCTTCACCTGCATTGCAAAATGGGATAGGCCCGTGAAAGAAAGAAAGACGGAAAGAAAGAAAGAAAGAAAGAAAGAAAGAAAGAAAGAGTAAATGAAAGAAAGAAAGGTTGTTAGATTTTATTGTATCATTTCATAACTTTTTTAATGATTCGGGGGTCGTTGCTATAGTCTATGTTAAGGGCAGAGAACAGGATCCTAAAGATTGATTTGCAATAATACACAAATATCTCTCAATATCTCTCCATGTAGAACATGTATATAAAGAAGAAGATTTTTAAACCAAAAACTTTAGATTATAGACGCGTGTGTGCTCGTGCTCATGTTGGCGTGCGTGTGCTGCAGCTCCAGCCGAGCTTGCGCGCTGTCTATGCGCTCCGTGCACTCACGGGGAGTCTGCTCTCACATGTAGTTGCATCACCTCGCTTGATTTCCTTGTTCTCTCGTCGCTTTTAAAGTCCATCATTAGCGGGATTAAACAGCTGAGATTTTAGAGAGATGGAACTGGAGGGTTTGAGGCGATCTTTCCCGGTCTCCGCGCCTGATTGGACAAGGGAAAGATGATGTCAGACGACCGCATGCGCCCCGGATTGGAGAGAGCGGAGTAAACAAAGCCGCGAGGAGGAGGAGGAGAGGTCTCCACATCTCCAGACAGTCCGACCGACACACCGAATCCGACTTTACGCACGGGAGAGGGCGGCCCCGCCGGCGCGTACCCGTCTGCTAAAGGCTGAAAGTAACACTGACAGTCCCACTTTAATGGGTGACGTGCTAAAAAGACTTGTGGAAAAGCTAAAAGGGAAACTTACCATCGTCTTTTAATCCGGACGCTGTGCAGTGCTCTCGTTTGAGTAAGTGACAGATTCCCTAACTCTGCGCGCACTGTTCGAAAAGTACCGAAGGAATCACCCGCGCGTGTGTTCTGCGGTGTTATTGCGGTTGTGTGCGCAAATGCAATTCTGAGAAATTAAATTGGTGAAGTTAAATCAGACCAGACACACACCGGCTATGCAACCCGGCCGCTGGGAGACAGTCTGAATCGTTTAAATCAGGCTTTATATTCAGAGCATGGTCCGATAATTGGAGGACCGATTGAGGCAGAAAGTGAGATATTAAAAGCCAAAAAGACATTTGGGACACTTTGAGGCGTGTTTGTGGGAAACATCTGCCTCTCAAGTCCAGGTGTCCCGCCGATCAGTGCGGAGTCTCCAGCTCAGGCCGGCAGCGCTGACATGCTGCCCAAAGTCGAGACTGAATCCCTGGGACTCTCTCGATCGTATGGGGAACAAGGGCACATGCCAAGGAACATGCAAGGTAAGAATGATCTTTTATTTCCATCCCTGTAACACTACCCGACAGACTCAGGAGCTGACACCTGAGTGGATTTACGGAGCGTTATCGGACTGAACGTCCTCAGTGCGTACCACGATGTCGCCAAAAAACTTTTGAACACGGCAAAATGCAATGTACTTCTGCGGACAATGTCTGCTTATGCCCGGCGACTATCAAAGTCAGCTATTAATAAATGGTGAATGTGTTCGATAATTAGACACTGGACGCTCGGTTTACATACATTTTTGGTAATTCTGTTATTATGGTATGGTGGCACGTTTCCTTTACTTGTTCCACTTTTCACTCTGATCTAATAATTATGAAGTATGAATGCAGTTCAAACTTGGACACACTTTTCTAAGGTTTGGCTCGTGATCAAACAGCGATTAGACCCAGCTGTCACTCACGCTGCGTAAAAACGGTGAGACAGAGCAGAAGAGATCTATGTACTCACTAATATAAAGATCCGACTCGTGATTTTGTCCGAAACCAGCATAGTTGTGGCAGAGTTGTTGGCATTTTATGGAAAAAGAACAAGAAAGAGTCTCAGAGCGTAATTCTACAGATTTCATTTAATCATTGACCTCGGGCCAGTAAAGTTTAGAGTCAGAGGCCAATTAATTCTGGTCTAATTTATACGTCGTCGACGTTGTAAAATGTTTGCAACTCCGTGACAAATTAATCCAAACTATTTTTTTCTTTTGCTTCGTTCTTATAAAAACGATCGCTAGCAATTTCTAAAATTCTGTTCTAAAAATTGAATCCAACTTCAAAATAAGCTTCAAATAAATTAAAAATGGGCACCATGAATCACTTTTTTTTTGATGCTGCACGTGTGTAGATTTATTTTAAAAGCTTTTTTGGCGACTTTTCCATCTTACTAATGATGACAAGAATAATTGCTTTAGATCTTTGAATATGTGAAATTAGATTTATAACCGTGCAGCTTTGATTGAAAGGAAAAAAAAAAAACACGGTTTCAGATTGGGGCATATTTATGACGATTCCCAGCGGTATATATTTAAACAGTGTTTTTAATAATCTGTTTTGACAAAGTTCACGCACAGCAGTGAACATTTAGGAGGGACTGACTCGTCTGCCAAGATAAACTCAGGTACCCCCTCATTCCCTGTGTCATTTCATAGCAGCGTAAACGGGCAATCAATTAGCCCGGTCCAGGTTTATGAGACGCTGATAACATACACTCACAAGACAAGGAGCGGTTTGTTAGAGAGCCCGTTATCTACTTTTACGCAGGACTAAAAACAAGGTAGCCCAGACTGAAAGACGAATTCTCTTGGATTCATCAGCGTTTTTGACAAATGTTGTAGCTTTTCAATTTTTTGGAGATTGCACGAGCCGTCGAGGTGAGAGCCAGCAGGTGAGAGACTGCGCTGACCGGCGTGTGTTTCTGGACCGTGTAAAGCAATCCAACGTGCACACGCTGTGTTTGCATAAACCCCCGCGTGTTTATGGAGCAGGCATGAAATTTCCCAACATGTTTACATAAAAAAAAGCGCGTTTATGTTTTGCAGTGCAGACATAATCCACCGTGTAATACTGGTATAATTCCTTAAAATGTGAGCCCATGATCTACGTGGTGGCAGCAGAATATATGAGAATGTCCAATTTTAAGGGAGAAAGTATCTGTGTAAAACCATAAAAGACAGCTATTCCTTATTTGTGGTGTTAATATCATTATCAACTATAGGTCCTAATTTATTATTTTATCTACCACCGTTCCATCCAATTGAATAGCAGCAGCCACCGTCCGCAGTTAATGTTTATTTTCTTTAGGAAAATCTGCAGCTGTCGTGCGTCATGAGCACGCGTCCTCTCCTTTCTGTCCTTTAAAGCACGAGAAAAATCGCATTTGCTTTGAGCTTCTGGGGGGAAAAAAATACCGGCAGCTCGATGGAACTTGTTGCTTCAGCTGGAATATGCAGCGCGGATCCCAGCAGGGCAACGGGTTGACAAACCAGAAATCTCGTCTAATTAAAAGGTCTAAGTCAGCAGATGACTGGATTTCTGAAGCAGAGCACTAATATACGTGTGTATATATGTGTCAAGGCCTTGGAAGGCGTCCGTAGTTGACAAAATATTTCCACTTTTACAGCCACATCCACTGAGGGTTTTCCTGTTTGATCCCGTCTGCTTTTTATGATTAGAACCATAAATGCTTTTGTAACTGTTGTAAATGTCAGCCTGACTGTTTGCTTAGCGCTGTCACACACACACTCTTATCAATGCAAGTATTTCTAATACGCATGGCAAATGTGGGGGGCGGGGGCTACAATAAATACATCAGAATAATCTTCGAATAATGTACCGAGTCCTGAAATTAATTAAAGGAAATGCAGAAAACATATGCAAAAGTTACACATTTCCACTAATTTCTTAATTGATTTCAGTAGCAGTAATTAGTTGCTCTTTTTCCGATTTGTGTTGGTTTACTCCTCATTTTAATGCAGCTGCGATGGCAACAACAGAAATTATCATGTCAAATGATATTGGCCACTTGTAAAATGGACTAGTTTTTTGTTTTTTTTTCCAGCGCATGCAAAAAGTCACATAAAGCGTTTCCTCTGCTCTTGCGCCACCGAAACTCATCCAAGAAACTAAAGCAAGCGGTTTGCAGCATTGCGAGTTATTCTTCGAGAGGGAAAAATGATGTTGGTTCAAGTTGGGTTTGGATCTTTTTTTCCTCCTCGCCTGCAGAGATAAGGGCTTCTCTGTGTGTCTTCATTTGTCTGTGGGCGGTAACATTTTCTCCTCCAATCCTTAACTCTAATATCTCTCCATTTCCCCCAGCGATTCCACGACTTAGATCCATGCATATTTATGAGGCTCACTTTCATGCGCTTTTTTTAAAATATTTTTTTGGCTCCCGTCTGCAACGAATGTAGAGGAGAACAACAAGGGGAAATAAACGGTTGCGTCCTTTCAACTCACTCCAAAATCGACTATTCACCGTGGCCCCATCCTCAAATTAAATCTCTACAAGTCCAACAGAACTTTTTTTTTTTTTTAAACAAAACTCATTCATTTGAATCGCGTGGTTCCCCGTGGTTCATCTTGAAGGATGAAAGTGGGCTTTTGGAAAAGAGATTGCTCAGCACTGAAATAGACTTCTCTCTGTATGTCCGTGTCTCATCCCCAGCACCCCAGTTAAAAATGATGGACTACTCATATGACGAGGACTTGGACGAGATGTGTCCCGTGTGCGGAGACAAGGTTTCAGGATATCACTACGGACTTCTGACCTGCGAGAGCTGCAAGGTTAGTGGCCTCAGTGGAGAACCGTCGCAATGTTACAATGCTCAAAACACACACTAAGTAAGCTCGTGGTGTAACGTATCTGCTTTAATATCGAAGATGAACCTAATGCCTAATTGCTTTTAAATTATTATTTGCTAATTGATAGTGAGGTTGTAATTACATAAAGTTGCTTAATCAATGTGCTTAATTAATACAGTTATTATGAAGTCCCTAGTGCATCAAAGCCTGGCAGTATTAGGATTACAGTGGCAGAACATGGTTTGATTGTATTTGTGTGTGTGTGTGTGTGTGTGTGTGTGTGTGTGAGTTTGCTGCACCCACTGGTGAGTGGTTTAGGTGTTTTATTTTCATTGCATTCATGTATCTTTATTTTCTTTTAATGTTGCAAGTACAGCGATGTACCTTGTGCCCTTTAGAATACTTTACACATATTGTAATACTTGTACATTTTCCTCACTCGTAAATCTGTTTATCTGTGGGGACGCATTTTTTTGCACACTATGCATTTAGCTGACATTCCTGCCGAGAGTGACTTGCAGCAAGTGTAGTTTAACAGTAAAGATGCAGTCCCTGATCGTTACCATTACAGGAAAACCAAAGGTAAAGAGGCCAGGGGTCGAATATAGTTGTGACAGTTGATCTAGCAAAGTTTTCCCGTGTGTGTCAGAAGATTTTTGTGAAGTGGTGAGCTGCTTGGCAAAGATACAGGAGTTCAAAAGCATGCAGAGGGTTTTTGTAATTTTTGCAAACAGCAAACACAGGAGGTGGGGGAGGAGGATTGAACCCGGGAAGCACAAAGTACAGAATAATACTGACAATGTTTGAACAAGTATCCTACTGCCGAAAACCCTCATCACAAGTTCATTAAGAGAACAGCGGCGTTGTCTGTCTGCAAAATGTTTCCATACACACGTTGATAATGAGGCCACTGCAAAGCAAGCTGTTGCTGCTATTAATCTGAGCTCAGTCAACAACCTGTTTGTCCTTTCCCGCCTCTTTTCACTGGTCTTCTCAACACTGAACTAATAGGCATTACCCAAGTTTTTTTTTTGTTAGCCCAGTAAAGCTGTCAGCACAAAATTAAGCTAAGACAAATGTCTCTGTGTTAACACTATTCAGTGTAAAATTGCAGCTCACAGTATTGATGCGGCAGCGCACATTTCTTGCTTATGTGGTCATTATTCAAAGCAGATGTTATAGATTTTATCCCATATTATTGACCTTGAGATGCTCAGCACTTGCTTGAAGGGAGACGTCAGTGGCATCTCGGCTGCCTTTCAGCCTCAGCACAGGTTTTTTCCCCCCAGTTTAGAAACGCTGTGGTGTGTGCATGTGCGCGCGTGGGATGTAGATGAAGAGGTATTTCATAAAGCGATGCATATCCTCGTTGGAACATGAATAATATCGATAATTACCTGAAGCTCATCATTGATTATCTTTAAAATGCAGGGCAGTCCATTCAGTAAAAGTGCGATTGTCAGGGCTGAACTGATATATCAGTTTGTTGACGTGTTACAGGCTCATATTGGCATCAAACATCCTAGTGCAGTGCAATCCATCTTCAGTGTAATGGAGGTTCATGCTCAGCCACAGCTGCATAAAAACTGGAAAAACCAGCAGTTAAATTTTATTCTTAGTTCTCTATTAAAATGAAAATACCCCAGTTTCAGTTTTTGTAAAGCACTACCACATCTTTGTAGCATCAAATTTTGGGAATACTTCACTTCATATTCCTTTATTTGCAACTATTTGCAGCTCTACCCCTTGCCTGTAACCTCTCACCCCACCGCTGCCTTTAGCCTTCACCCCCCTAAAATGCAGCTTATTCAGGTCAAGTTTTTTGAGCTTTGGTTGGGTAGCTAGTTTCGGGCTGAGGAGCAGCCACATGCACACACATGCAGAGAGAGAGAGAAAGAGTGAATCACACAAGTAAAGATTCTAAACTCCCTCATAATCCTACCACCCCCCTGAACACACGCACGCACGCACACACACACACACACACACACACACACACAGCCTTTTATTCATACATGCAGACAGTGTTAGTTCATACCACGCACCAGCCCACATAAAGTAAACATGGTCCCACATCATACCTGTTGGAATAACAACAACATGCTGAAAGGGGCGTCATGGTCCTCATTGTGCACAAACAGACTCGCCCCGTGCAAGTTTCATCAGGGAGATGCAGCTGAAAGAGCAGAAGCAGAATAAACTCATAAGCTTAAAATACTGAAGAAAAAAAATACATACATACAAAGAGCTAATCTAGGAAGGTCAAGGGTCAGGGTCAGAGTGCACAGTTACTATAAAATTACATTAAACAGCTGCAGAATTTAAAGGAAAGTGAAAAGCAAAATTGAAGGTTAATAGCACATTGAAGTCAAAGGGATTGATGTTTTGATTTTCACCACATCATATAGCAGACAGAAAGAGTGTGTCAGACAGGGATCAGTGGAGATAAAGTGGTGTTGTGAATTACATTTTTCATGCTTAGTTTTTGGACTTACAGGCCAGTATTGACGTGTATTAAAAACAACTTCCTGGTTTTCTCTTTTTGTGCAGAGAGAGAGAGTGCAGCTTTTTTAGGATGGAATTCCAAGGTCAGGAATACCCAGTTTCATGGATAATTGATGAAACTGAAATTGGACATGACTTTAATAAATAGCTTGTATCTTGTATCAGTTTCAGATTAGTCAGATCAGATTTTATGTGAAGTTGTGATACGTTTTTTGGGTAAACCAGTAACTTTGCTGTTTTAATTGCAACACAAACTGGCCAATGTTGCTTGCAGCAGTTGTTTTATGAATGAAAATTAGCCCTGATGAGTACTCACTCTCAGAATTGCCGGTCAGATGAGAGATTTTCAGTTAAACGCTGTCCGCTTAATCTCCAGACATGAAATTGTGTGGTTTTTATAGCACGCTACAATCCAGTTTGGTTCAGATATTTATAGCACACACTGCGCTAAATGGAAAATTGCAGAGAAAGTTCTCTCTGAAGCATGGATTTTTTAGCACTGAAAAATCGATAATCCAAAACCGAGTGCAGTGGATTTTTTTTTTTTTTTTTTTTTTTTTTGGAGACGGATCAGGCAATGCAGATTGTCAATTAAATTTGTGTTTGGTGAGATATTGACAGCTGCACGTTCTTTTTTTATTTTTATTTCATTTAAAGACCAGGTTTAAGGATTCTCCTCCTAGGTTATGGATCTAGAATACTTTAATACCATCTTCCCTTCGTTTGATTTTCACTGCTGCTGCTTATAATTAATTCCACGTTGCAGGTATGAATCTCTGTAATCCCGGAACTGTGAATTATGGATATAATTTATTGGATCTTTTGGACTCCTGTGCTCCTGTTTTTCAATAATTAAGTGGAGAGCTGAAAAGATGCTTTCCCTGGTAAATTCTAGAGTCATTATGTGAATAGAGAATATTGAAAATAGTACTGAATAATGATGTTCCTGTAATTTACCAGGAAACAAATGTTAAACCCTTTATGAATTAGTTTATTGTACAGTGAAAACACTATGGGTGGCATGGTGTGAATTAGTATCTTGCTGATTTGTATGAAGCTGAATACATGGATGAGTTCTGATGTAAGCGGAAGTTTATGAATAATTTCCTTATGTGGATTAATCAGAAAGTATTACAAATAAATGAACTTTCAACATCATTACAAAAAATATTTTAGACAGACTGAAATTTGTGTCTTTTGTAAAAATTGTGTATTCTTGCCCTGCTTTGTATTCTGGATGTGTGTGTGTGTGTGTGTGTGTGTGTCTATAAAGAATCACGACATCAATTGCAGTATTGCTTTCAAAAGTTCTCTGCGCATGTGTGTGTGTGTGTGTGTCTGTGTATCCATTAAGCCTGTCCCTCTCCATCTGTCTGGGAGTGTGAATGGGCCAATTACCATCGCATTGCAGGGGTCAAGCAGGTTGACGTCTTAATTGGTTCTCTCCGTAGGGCTTCTTCAAGCGCACCGTCCAGAACAACAAGCGCTACACATGTATAGAGAACCAGAGCTGCCAGATTGACAAGACCCAGAGGAAGCGCTGCCCGTACTGCCGCTTCCAAAAGTGCCTCACCGTCGGCATGAAGCTAGAAGGTACAGAAACATGTTTATGTTTTCACTTTAGATGTTTCGCTGGTTTTGTTTGGCTTCTGTAATTCAATGTGTTTTACAGCTTAAACATGAGGTCACTATGAGCCATGACCCAGAGGAAAATGTGCAAAAGTGGTTTCAAAATGAAACAATGGGTGAGCAGATAACATGCGATTATCAAAGTTTGAGTTTATTTGGAAACAGATCGACAGTTGATTCCTAAAGAAGGTTCCGTGTCCAAACAGCCTATAACTATAACAGACAGTGGGATCTCAGTGTCTTGCTTAAAGGCTTTGAGACAGAACAGATTGACGCTATTAGCACTGAGCATGTCCACAGTAAGAGGAGGAAGTATTCAGATGGCTTAATTAAAAGTAGTAACATCAATCAGTCCAGTACTGTACGGGATGATTATAAAAATGCAATTGTTTTACTGTTGTGGGTGATGACAGCTGAGCTAACTCTAAGTGTTTTATATATTGATAGGATGTTCCTTTAAAAATCAGTGCATTACATACTATAGCTAACAAAATGTAAAGTGACCACTGTTGTAACTAAAGCTGTCAATTGAAGTATAATGTACCATGTTTCTGTGGTAGAGAACACTGTTTCAAGACAGTACTTGAGTTAATGTATTTAGTTTACAATCCAACACTGTCGAATGGCCTCTAAATGCACAAGACAGCCTGCATCTTTTACGACTGCATGAATCATTTGCTGCATATTTAGTCTATTCTGGGGTTTCACAGTAAACACCGCTCACTAAAATGTGACTAGAACTTACAGTACACATCTTGCAGGAGTGGAAAAGCAGATCCAGGCAGTGTTATTGCATTCTGTGTGCTGCATCATATATTTTTCAAGATATGTAATGCCTGTTTGCAATTACCATTACTGAAAGTTGGCGAGGGAAAAATGATAACATGGAGCAGCTACAGTTGGAGGTTGACTGCTTCTGGACTTCCACAGAGGTTGTTTTAAAAAAAAAAAAACTTCCACCAGAGCTCCAGTGAAATAACAAAGCAAGTCTTTTTCCATTTATTCACAAATGAACACAGCTAATCTAATCGTAGCACGTGAACGTTTGCGGAAACTCAGAGTGAAAATATTCTTCCAAGAACAATTTGCATGTGAATAGTTTCCTTCCAAACTGAGATGTTCACCATTTTTAAAAAAAAGGTAATACCTGCTCTGACATAATGATTGCCTGTATGAAAGGGGAAGATTATATTTATTTAAACATTTAACAATGACGATCTCAGAAACATCTGTTCTCCAATATGTATATGTAGAACTTTGCAAAGTGAAACATTTCATTTCTACCACAGCGTTGAAATCCAGCATTGCTTATTAGTATTTTAGATGGGGTCAGGGGGAGTTGGAGGGTATCTGGTAGCTGCTTTGCACTTAAACTTGCCAGACAGAGTAATAGATAAAATATTAAACTTGGCGGCAGGGCGAGAATGGTAATGATGATACTTTTGGCCAGCCGTTTCGAGGCCTCTTTGTTTAATTTGAACGCGTCTCAGAAGCTTGTTCAAACACAGCTATACAGAAGTGACAGGACGGCAGGGCAAGAAACATTCTTCCAATGCTCAAAGATAATATTTAAAATCAATTATTTTTCCCGCACATGAGTTAACAAGTTTTATTTTGAAGTCACTAATTTTGGGGCAAAAAAAACAAACAAACAAAAAAAACGACCTGAGGATCACGTGTCAATACCTGTAACTGATTTAAGCGCTAAAGGTAAAATAGCTATTATTTCATTTTAAATACACTGTTGTCCTTTAAAAATGATTTTAAAGTTTAACTTTGGGCTTTTACTATTCATACAGATTCAGTCGAATATTGAAACAGAATTCTTCACACATTTGTAATTTAAATCAAATTAAAGATCCCGAGGCTCGTGAAATGATCACATGCAGTAAAAAAGAGTTCATGAGTTAAAGAAATAAGACCCTGGGAGGGTGGAAGTAGAGCAGAGACAGCCTAAATAAAATCTTTCCGGAGGCTTCTTCTCCCTTTACCTGCCATGTGCAGTGTAATTAATTGCTGTTAATTGTGAATGGCCGCTGGGCACAATGTCCCGGCCTGTCATTTTCCAGCTGACACAGGTGGGGAGGGGGTAGCGTCTGATTTGTTTTGCTGGTGGTAGCTCTCAGCTCGGGGGCAAGATGGGCCCTGCAGCACTCTGTTAGGGGCCAGAAGCTCCAGTGGGCGACTCCTGCCACAACCAGTAAAGACGTCCCAAACAGGAGGCCTGACAACCGTCGGCACACACACACATACAAACGAACACTATACACACACATACAGCCCTCCCTGGTAAACACATACATATATTCATGAGAAGCCAAAAAGGTGTTCAGAAGGCCACAGGCAAGAGGGGGAAGCTGTCATTTGATCTAAAAAAAAAAGTGTGTGTACAAGAGCGGTGAAAGAGGAAAGAGATTTGGGGTCATGTACTTTGTTATTGCAATCTTTTCATTTCATTACACAGCAGCTTGTAGCAACATGTGAAGTCGGGATATCGAGTGGAAACCAAATGTGAACAAAAAGCGTGAGGGGGAAAGTTTAAAGCTGACTCAAACTGTATTTGGTTTTTTTTTAACTGTTTACTTTTGCCTTTCTGGCGTTGTTCAGTGTCCTTCCTGTTTGTTGATAAGCCTGCCAACCAATGGGACACCCTGTACAGTTTGGAGTTTGCAGTGAGTGTGTAAGCAGTAAAACTGTCTGTATTTGTAGTCTGTGTTTGGTAATCAAAGCTGAGGAACAAGGTGAAGAGGCAGACGGGCGCATAGCAGCAACACATGCCCGTCAATCCCACAATCCCAACACCATAACAGATCAGCTGTATAATCGTGAGCTCATTGCAGAACAAAAATATTAAAACATGTGTGATGTCTGTCTTTGCCGTGGCGTGTCATAATCTCCTCTCTGTGATAACATTTAAAGTTATGTTTTCACAAGGACCTCTTTCTTGATGCTGTGAGTGTGAAGAGTAGATTTAAATATTAATCAATTCCCCAAAATGAACACTCGGATTAATCTGGTCTGGTCTGACCTTAATTGTAACAATCCTATTATTTATCAAGAAACTCTGAAAAATTGAATATATACATTAACAAATATACATATATATTTTAATGTACAAATATCCATTTTGAATATTCCAAAGAGCTTGTTAAATCTGTTAATTTATCTTTACTAGTTCCTCTCAGGGGTAGCTGGGTGTCAAACAGACACACTCTCACTCTCACTTTCATACACACGCACAGTCATGATGGATCCTGGCAGCCACACTGAACCACACAAACACACCGAGCCGCAAAAATCCTTCGCCTCTTGGTATGCATCTCAGCTCGTGTTGACTCATTGAGAAAAAGGAAAAAAAGAAAAAAAGAAGCCACATCCCGCTAAGGTTTGACCCATTAGCACGTCATTCACTAAAGCTGATGAAGCGTGCCGCATCTGAACGGCTCCCACTGGTATGATTTTCTTTTTATGCTCGCTAGAAGTTGCCTTGCATCATATGCTTCACTGAGCTGCCTAATATCTCCTTCACTTATGTATCATCTTAAAGACAGAGCGTAACAGTGGTGTTTGCGATAGCGCGAGCTTGACAATCTGTTTCCACCGTGAGCTATTTAATGAAGCAGAAGTTACATAATGTTTTGAAATAACCTTTGAAAATTAAAGGTTACCACAGGGAAAAATGACAAGTAAAAAAAAAACAAAACAAAGAATAGCATGCAACGTTTGTCCTTATATGCTGATTATTTATTATTTGTTGTCTGGTTACTTTACACTTTTTAGATACTAACTGTCTGATAGCATTTTTTGGATTTAAACCCTATGTGATTCAAAGCAAACCTGTGAGCTCTATCTTGTTTGAGCCCTGGTATGTACTGACTCAAAGTTCCCTTTATTTAAAAGAACAAATCTTACTCTTGTTTTCCTTTTCATCGACTCTCATTTGGCTCTTCACTCTCACTCACATCACTGAACAGACTCACGCAGGCTTCCCTTCCTCAGGATATCACTTTTTCCATTTTTATTTTTAACCACTTTTTTTTCCTGATGCAGTTAATCCATCATCAAATCTACATGCATGAATTACTCTAAATGCAAACCCCTCCAGAGCCATTCAACACAAATTAGCGACACCCTCTGAGTGTTTATATATTCCTCTCTGTATCCCTCTCCCTACACTGTTTATTTCCTTCCTGTCTCCATCTTTCTCACTCTGATTTGTCTTCCATCAGCCTCCCAGTACCTGCCATGGAAGCCAGGGAGCTGTCCCATTACTTATGCATAGGTATCATAGGTATTCATGTGTGTGCATGGGATAGGGCGCATCCGGAGCAAGGGCCGGGGCCCCGACATGACAAACAGGGTGTCAGCAAGGCTCCGCGGGACCCATTAATATGCCGGCGGCCGACAGGGATCCTCACCTACGCGCGCTTAATATTCCTGTATATTAAACAACCATAAATCAGAGGATATAAGCGCTGAGAGCTGTGTGTGTGTGTGTTTGTGTGATGTGTTTGAGTTGGGCTGTGTGCGCATAGAAATTGCAAGCGTGAGGGATGCTGTGTGTGTGTGTGTGTGTGTGTGTGTGTGTGTGTTTGTGTGTGTGCGTGTGTGTTTACATGTGTAAGATGGTGTGTACATGGGGTACTGGATACTTTTGGGAAAGAGGAAGAAGGTGTGGGTTGGGTCAGTTAGTGAATACATGGATGTGTGTGTTTTTGTGTGGACGTGCTCTCAGACAGTAAGGCAGGGGAATTCAGAGTGGAAGACAGCGTCAGCCTTTCAGCCTGGCTTTAGCCCCAAAGCCTCACTGCTAACCCACAATATCCCCCAACTCAGATCCTTTTCACACTAACACAAGTTTCCTCTCAGATATTCAAACACTGTTTTTCTTTCCTGTGATGTTTTCTCTTCATATATTCATTTTCTTCTTGTCTCCTCCTTATTTTTTTCAGTTTACATTCATATTTTTACCAAGCTAAGTGCTCAAAGCTGCTCTTTCCCGGCAACTCCTGCCAAAGCAAGTGGCGTGTACAGCACTGTAGTCAACTTTCGTGCATTTTCTGATGATGAAGTTTAAATGTCTGTAGGTGGCTGTCTTTCTCGTTTGTCTGTTCAGCATTAGCGGCTGTCACCGTCACGCTAACTATTCAGTTTGTGTTGTTTCTGCCAAGCAAACCACAAACATCAAGTATCAGTTTCTTGGCACCACAAAAAGACCTACCACTGAGTTTAAGTTTGTAACGGACGCAAGCTTTAATGAAAGGGAAATTTGATAACTGCTGTGTTTTTATGAATAATAAAACATTTTTCTCCATTAAACATTACAGATTACTGCCTCTCAAGCTGCTGCTTTTTGTTTTTAACCCTCTAAAGTTGCAGGGCCATATGATAACTTTGTCATCATAAGATAAGCGCAGCTCTGCAGCGTCTAACCCATTAACATCTCTCCACCTCAGTCAACCACACATATTCATCTTCTCCCCCAACACGCGCTCACAGATACACTGTCCTCCTCCCCTCTTCCCCTCCCCCTGCCATAGTAATCTGTGTTACATGCATGCAAATCACCTTGTTTAATTAGAGGGAAATCTGTGTGTCTCTATGTGTGTGTGGTGGTGGTGCTGGTAGTGAGAGCTACATCCCCCAATCCTGATATTCATGATGTGATGTGGGTCCCTGGGTCCGAGGCAGGCAAGAAGGCAGTCAGGGCCTAATTTTGTTTTCCCAGTAGGGCCAACTATTAGTTTCTCAGCTCATTAATTACGCTGTTGTGGAGAAATCATTAATAGTTAAAGTCGCCCTACAATAATGTATAATGGATACATTTGACGGCTCCTGATTTCTTCTTTTTTTCCCCTTTGATGTGTGATCAATTTTTCAACAGTCATGATAATCCCTGAGCCCGGCTAACTGGGCACTGGAACTGACCTCAAGCATGTTGGGAAATGGTCGTGTGTGCACATGTGTGTGTGAGTGTGTGTGTGTGTGTGCGTAAAATCACTGTGTATAAATTACATACCAGTTGAGCTGTCGGGGGCTCTCCAAGGTGGCGGAGCGTCTGGCCTGCTATCACCTCTCTGTGATCTGGACCAGTGTGCTTTCCAAGTTAGCCTGTGTGTGTTTGTGTGTGTTCTTTAAGAATGTATGAGAGAGAGAGTCAAGCGTGTGTGTGTGTGTGTGTGTTGTGTGTCTCCCCTCACGGCTCATCTCGCTCAGATCAGTGACAGACATTTTTGTGACGGAGGTCATTAAAATCACTCCCAAGGCAGCTCAGAGTGTGCAAGTGTGTGTTTTGTGTGTGTGTGTGTGTGTGCGCACACCCCTCCTCACCCTCAAACTCTGCTCCCCCTCCTATCACGCCCCCTCCACACCCCCTCTTCAATTTTCTTCTTCTGTTCTTTCATTCATCCGTCAAGACACTATGAGCTGGAGTGGACCCAAGCTGACTCGCCATGCTATCAGACTATTCCCTGCGTATGATCAGGGAAAACCCATGTGCATTTATTTGCATATAAAGTCAAATATGTGGTTTTCTTTTAAATGGGAAGCCAAGACCTTACTGAATACAATGAAAATAAGTCTAAAATTACTCCAGTATTGGTATTAGTGAGTGGTTTTCTGTTGCATAGACTCCCAGACGTCCGTTAGCCGGTTGCATGCTGGGCTCGGTGAGCCTCGTCAGAGTAAGAGGTAATTAAGTATGAATAATTAACACCGGCGGCCCCCGACTGGGAGACAGCAGAGCAGCTTCCCCATGGCAGCAGTCAGCCAGATCACACATGGTCCTCGTAGCAGTCCACTTTGTGCCCGGCTCATTCATTAGAAATACCCACGGCACAGACTCGTTGTGATCCTCACCACAGGATCCTGCACTGAGGGGGGGGGGGCATCATGGCTATGTTTGGTCCATCAGGGAAAAAAAATCCTCCAATTTAGTCATTGTCAGCTTTTCCAGCCTTCTGGCTTTTCTTTTAATGAAAGAAGTTTCTGCTAATGCACAGTAAGATTCAAATGATTTTAGACATAGGCACAATCAGATACCACTTTAAGGAGTGTATTTTGGAAAGAGAAATTGAGTTTTCTTCCAGTATGTAGTTTTTGAGGCATGTCACATCATAGAGCTTTGTGTCCCTGGTCAATGAGTAACAGCACTATCTGGTAGACCTGTGGGGTTTGGGAGTCAACAGGTAAATGTCAAGCGTAATCACCATAGGAAAACCTTTGCCCTACATGCAAGCTACACTTCCTCAGTGTAGTGCTTATATCTATATACATACATGTGCAAATCAAAGTTATAGTTTGCCAAAAAATGGTTAGTATTGCACAGAAATCATGCGCTCTTGCATCAGTACTGTCAAGAATGCGTAGCATGCAGGCTTTTTAGCTAATATTGTCCTTTTCCCTTCTTCTCTTCTGTTCATCTCATCTCTTTCTTTCCATCTCTCTGTCAGCTGTGCGGGCAGACCGCATGCGTGGTGGCCGCAACAAGTTCGGCCCAATGTACAAACGTGACCGTGCCCTCAAGCAGCAAAAGAAGGCGCTGATCCGAGCCAACGGCCTGAAGATTGAGGCCATGACCCAGGTGATGCAAGCAGTGCCCACCGACCTCACCATCTCCTCAGCCATTCAGAACATCCATTCGGCCGCATCCAAGGGCCTCCCACTGAGCCACCACGCTGGCCACCACACTGGCCATCACCACCACCACCACCACCACCATCATGCCACCGCCCTGCCCCCCACAGACTACGACCGCAGCCCATTTGTCACATCACCTGTCAGTATGGCGATGCCACCACATGCCGGCAGCCTGCAGGGCTACCAGGCGGCCTACGGACACTTCCAGGGTACGCGCACCATCAAATCCGAGTACCCAGACCCGTACACCAGCTCACCAGAGTCCATCATGGGCTACGCCTACGTCGACGCCTACCAGTCAGGCTCGCCACCCAGCTTCCCTCACCTGATCGTAGAGCTGCTTAAGTGTGAGCCAGATGAGCCGCAGGTTCAAGCCAAGATCCTGGCCTACCTGCAGCAGGAACAGGCCAGCCGAGGCAAGCACGAGAAGCTCAACACCTTTGGCCTGATGTGCAAGATGGCTGACCAGACACTCTTCTCCATCGTGGAGTGGGCACGCAGCAGCATCTTCTTCCGTGAACTCAAGGTAGGTTTGCATGACGAGAGGGATTTTGTCTGAGTCTGAGGAAAAATTGTATTGATGTTACAACCTTATTTTTCATGTTTGGGGATCATTTCGATGGGCTAAGACAACATATTATCGTTTTAGCTTTTATTCTATTTGCATGCCTTTAATAAATTATCCTGCATTTTGTTTCAACACTTAATCTTCACCATGCTGTCATCCATAATTGACAGTACTTTACACAGTTCATGAACATCATCTGCTCAGCCCTTCATCTCCAACAGGCCTTTAATCTTCCTCTTTTATGCACCGGCTCAACACTAATACAGAGTACACAGAGCTGGGGGGGGGGGTTCTGCTCGTAGCTGCCACCGCTGTCTGTCCTCCTGCCTGATCAAAATTCAGCAGCCAGCCATATTTACTCTGTGTGTGACACATTTTGGCTATGGGTTGTGAAAACTTTGACTACGAGCTTCAGGCACTTTTCATACTAACAGGGTCCTAGTCTCACGGTTTTATGTGCACTGAAAACTGAATACCGCCCATCTTCCCTTGATATATTCCTCAGATCTAAGCGGGCACAGACTGTGTGATGATATAAGACATTGTCCATTAGCATATCGGTCAAACAAAATTCTGAGCTGACCATATCATATACTCAAAGGATAGGTATGCAATAATGATAAATCCTGTATTGCTTTTTCCTTTTAATTTCAGGTTAAGTGAGACTGTTTTTAACCCTTAGTTAATTGCAGCGGACATTGCTTAAAAGCATTCTCTCTAGGTATCTGCAAAGTCTAATAAAGCAACAAAATTTGAGCCTGGTAAACACCGTGTCCTCCGTGAGTGTTAAACACAGTCAATCCCAACTGACCAACAGTAACCGAGTACCAACGCCTCACTATAAAAATGTGATAATTCCTGCTTATTCATCGCAGAGCCCAAGGGAGAGTTTCTGGTGTGTGTTTGCCCGCTCGCGGCTTTATTTGCTCTGAATGAAGGTTAATGTTCAGAGCGACATGAAAGGCGTTTGATTAATCTGCGCTTCACCTGTTTTTCTTCCCGTTGTCTGACTCCTTTGTCTGTCTGTTTCACACCGCATCGCCAAAGGCTGAGCTGCATATTCATGGGCCCGGGCCTGTTGCAAAATTCCCTCCAAATATTTAATATGATTTTGTTTTCAAAGGGGAAAATAACACATGAAATAAATGTAATATTAAAAACGGAGCCAATTACAACGCAGACAAGGGTCCTTGAAAAACACATGTTGACATTTAGCACGCGTCGTGTCCCTGCTATTGACATTTTCGAGGTCTGTATTTGCATTCAACTGGGGCGCACAGTACTTCAGTCATATACACACACGCAGACATTAACGCACACACAAACCGGCTCGTCGTAGGGTGTGGCAACAGTGAATAATTGTATGTGGTTTGCCCATTAACTTTGAATGATCATTTTTGCTCCACTGCAAAGCCTCTCTATTTCTCACACCCTCATCCTAATTCAATTATCTCCCCCACTTGTGTTCATCACTCCCTGATTTGCTGCTGAATGAAATGTCATTATGTTTACCTAATGACTACCCATATTACTGGAGCTTAATAGTAATTGAGCTGGGTGCCTGTTACAAAGGTAGAAAATGACCTGTGAATGCAGGAGAAACCTCTTCCTGCATCCCCGATCCCCCCACAAAAAGCCTCTCCTGCTCCTGTTGCACATGCCCCATTTGTTTATAGGGAGGTGGGGGAGTGTATTTCACTAAAGTGAGGGAGATAATTGAACTAAACCCCTCTTGCCCTGTTTTTAAAGAGCCATCTAAAACACAAGGGGGATTGAAAAATAATGTGGTAGCTGTGGCTCTGACAGTTTTTCCCACACAAACCACAATGCTCCCTCCATTGCCTTTTTTCTCATTAGTAAGTGCGAGGAGGACTGCTGAGCAAGGCTCACAGTTGGTGTTGGTGTTGGTAAGGAGAATTAGCACACCATGAGCAAGCCAAACTGATGCGCTTCCTCCACTGTACGATGATAATAATTAACACATTTTTACCCGCATTTTGGATACTACTGTGACACACTGTCATATTTTTTTGTTTTGGTTGTTGCTTTAATTTGTTTATCACTCATACATGGCGAGTGTGTGTGCTGTGCTGTGTATGTGTGTGAAAATGTGTTGTTATTCTGGTGTCGGCTTTTCTGTGCTCCGCTGTTTACAGTTCAGCACCAAATTATGTAGAGAAAGACGCCCTCGACCTCTGCCTCTCCACTTTAACTCCTGTGTGTCTGTGTGTGTGTCTCCTGTGTGTCTGTGTGTGTGTTTATACATAGGAATACGTGCACATTGGTGATCTTGTGCTGTAAAAGCATCACAAACAGTGCCAATTTCATTTCCGTAAATGCTAAAAATGCACACATTCATCTTCACAAATTGTTTGTCCCACCACCTGATCTTTGGTGTCACCTGTTAATGTAGATCTGACGGTTGGATTTGAGGTCGAGCCTGGGACCGGGAGGAACAGTAGACAGGAAGCAGAGTAGAATTAAAGGTTTGTCACAGGAGTAGTGTGGTGCTGTAGGAAGCTATAAATACACTTTCATCTCACACACACACAGTCACCCACACACACGCATGGCCACATTAAGACACAGACACCGCTCACACATAACGCACAGCCCCTCTCACTATTATTAGCTCCGTAAGAACAAAAGAATTTCTCTGGTAATAGAGCCAAGCTGGGAGGGTGTGTGCGAGGCGTCTGCCAAAAAAAGTGTTTAAAGATTTAGTTTCCATAAGTTGGCCTCGGTCACGGGACTCATAAATATTTAGCCATTAGGAGTACCTTCTAAAGAGCCCTCCCCATTCTTTTCCAATGCGGCACGCCACCGCTCTCTTTCTCCCCCTCTTTCTGGGAATGAAGCATGACGTGAGGGACGTTTATTTCTAACACCTTGGATCCGAGAAGTTGGGGTGGGCTCTTGCCGCCAATCTACCCCAGTTATGATCGGTTCAGCACATCGACAGTTCCAGAAAATCAGGCCTGGTGCACTGGTTTTGAAATCAGTGACTCAGTGCCATGATTGCTTGTGGTTACTTTATAAAATTTTGAACAAGCTGAAAACAGGTGCATGTGTGGATCTGTGTGTTTATGTCTGCAAGTTTATGTCTGTCTAGATACGTTTGCACGCACACATGAGATTAATATTTTTTTCATTGTGCGTGTGTGTGCTGAGGGTAGTTACTTCTTAATCACAGAACATGTTATTGCTTATAAATATGCTAAATATTTTCTTCAGAAATTATATTTGATTGTCTAATGGACCTGGGTGTTATTTATTTCCCCCCAAACTGTTGCAAAATTGTTTTTTATTTAAAATTATAACCACTCTTAAGGTCATTTTTACAAAATTCACACTTTTTTTAATATTGTTTAAGTGGTCACTGCTATTTTTTTTATTTTTAATAAATAACAGCATACATTCTCCTTTTTCTCCATGTGAGTTCTGTTTTTGAGAACATGGAGACATCTTTAAATGTGCTGTTTTTTTTCACAGTTCGTATAATGCATATGGAAGGATATTAAGTGCATTACGTGAGTGTGTTTGTCTGTGTCTATTTCTGTGTTTCTGCCAGTATTTGAGTGAGTTCTAAGGGGGGAAACACATGTGTTTGTCTCTCAGTGACATTTGCTAGCACAGGGCTGGTACTCTGACACCCCTCCCCTACCCATCATCCCCTGTCCTGCCATGAACCTCTCTCCGCCTGCCCCGGTGCCAGCTACCAACCAGACGTTGGCCTTAAAAGGACAAATCCACTCAAAAATGATTTGTAAAGGCAGCTGCGGGCAGTGGTTACCATTGACCTCTTCCTGCATAAATGTTGCTGTCTGATAATTAAACATCCCCTATAGTAATTTCTTTTTTAACAGACAAAGGAAAACTTTTCTTTACAACCAAATAATGGTTTGTTTTGACAATTTTCATTATACAAAAATAAATCAAGGAAAAAACATTCTCATTTTGGAAAATATAGAAATTGTCCTACTAAAGCAGAAGCAGACACTGTACTTCATCAACAAGTTTCCAAAAATGCTTCAGTCATTGTAAATTAATCATTATAACAGTTTGTACTGTGAAATTCATCTTTTTGAATTAAAAACATTCTAATTGCCTCATACCTCACCTATTCAATATTACTTAGATGACATAAACACAGAAAAAACATAAAACATAATCCAAGAAGTGCATTATATAAAAAATGACTAATACATGTTGAGAGTTTGGTTAAAAAAATTAAATAAAAAGAGAAAAATTATAAAAACAAGCAGAAATTAAAGTAAAGGGGCAAGCAAATTGACTTATTTTTGCAAAATATGCTGCATAAAAGACAAGAAATGTAAAAATAAATTAAACTGCCCTTGTAACAGATAAAATGATAAGGGCACAAATAGTTACTGCATGAGTAACTTTTAATAACTGTACCTTTGAAATTTAAAACAAAAGGATGTTTTCCTTGTGAAAACAGAGTCTTCTTAAAAACACCTCTTCTAATGTTCCTGTTTGTGTGGAATATGAAAGTGGACAACCTGAACATGTGTATTAACACTCTGTGTGTGTGTGTGTGTGTGTGCGTGTGTGTGTGTGTGTGTTTGAGGGTGAGTCATACTGTAGCTACTCCAGTGCTACCCTCTCCTCCATTGTTCCAGCGTTGGGATGGCTGGCCTGACTCCCACCACAAACACAATGAGAGGGAGAACTTAGCAGGGCAATCGGGACTATTGATGATTCATATGTTTATATCTTACCTTCCTAACTCTGCTCCCTTTTCACCACACCCCCCGCCCCACACCCCTTCCTCTCTACACCCTTTAATAAAAAGGATGTGTGTCTGGTGTTGGGACAGCGAGCACCTTTGTGTGCCTTGTCAACACGCAACATACAGAGGCTGATGAAGTAACGGAAATGACCACGTCAGAAAAGACATTTAACTAATCCAGTGTGTTAAGGCTGCTACAGGTCAGACGCATTACAGTAAAAAAGAAAATACGCCTTCAGATATATAATGTATCACTATAATTCAATGTCACATGGTTGTCTTTCTTTTTTTCTGTACCACCTTCAACCCCACACTTTTGTCTCACATTACACTACATCAAGTAGAGATTTACTACATCAAAGGTCAGAATGCCTTTCAACAACACTCAGATATGATCTTGTTGGATTCAGTTAGACATGGAAGTGATGTTAGTTTGTTTCTAGACTGACCTTTTCATAGAAAAAAAACATATTTAAAACAACCTTATTTGACTATTTACCTTGAAATAACAGCTTCGAAATCATCCTGATAAGGAGAATGGCGTCTCTTTCATTTCCCTCAGTACCTTGAACACCTGTTCTTGTGCTAAACTTGTTGGCATGGTACAATTTTAGACTAGAGGTGTGTAAGGCTTTACAGCTCTACAGTACAGAATGAAACGATTACTGATTTTTGTGAAAATGGATCATATTTATGAAAAGAATTGTTTCTGGTTTCTGGACTCAACTTGAGTTTTGTTACTGACCAGCTTTACCTCCTGCTGGATTGTAGATGCTGAATTGTTAGTGAGCTACTATTTAGGTGAGTTACCCATGCAGCTAGCCAAGCCTGCCCAGAGTAGACTTGGACTTTGGTGTTTTGTTGGTGTTCTCACTGTTAGCAGAGATGCTGAGGGGCGTAGGTGTTCAGTCCTGGGGCATGGGGGGGCCCAGCATGTAACACTTGCAGGCAGCAGTGATGGAATGGGCACTGGAACCAGGCAAGTAGGGAACAGTACCAGGCTTAGCAGCCTCTACAGACATCGTGGCAGAAGAAAAAGACCAAAGAGAATGTCAGTGGGCGAACCTAAG
Organism: Datnioides undecimradiatus; assembly: GCA_008933995.1. Taxonomy (NCBI): domain Eukaryota; kingdom Metazoa; phylum Chordata; class Actinopteri; order Lobotiformes; family Datnioididae; genus Datnioides; species Datnioides undecimradiatus. The sequence goes on along the minus strand of WARS01000029.1, from coordinate 9,911,894 downwards.
AAGAGGAAAAAGATAGAACAATTAGTCAAGAGACTGGATAAGAGCTATCCTTAGACTAGCTTCTAGTTGGTGGTGAACTTTGTGAAACAAAAGGCTGCAAGACAAAAACATGGCTATCTTGGTGGACTAGTGAGTAATGATCTGGCTTGCTGTGCTTTGTGTTTTTGCACTTGCTTGCCTGGCTGTGTTAGTGAAGTCACTATTTTCTGATCATGAGTAATGTAATCATTACAAATGCACACGTACAGATGTGCATATTTATGACAGCAGTCTATAAGTGAACTGCTCTTAGAAACTTTAGGAGCGCTAAATCTCAAAACAGCTGTGAAACTGCAGTGAGTAGAAAATGATCTTGATTCAGTCTTAATAAACTGTGATGCATGAATGCTTATTGACATATATAAGTGTTTGGGCATATGAGGATATCCATATACCAGTTCATAGTACGTGTTAACCTACTGCTAACGCATTAAATCTAATAAGATACATATGTAAAAAGCACCTGGCAAAACCATAACTAGCGCACATAGTTTTTGGTATAGAATTATAACTTCTTTCAACACACAAAACAAGAAGTGCAGGATTTGCAGGATTAACTGAATTAATGAGAATTTGGGGTATCTCTAGTATTTTTGAATTTTGAGTCTGAAAACTACTACTAATAGCAATAAGACAACTGTGTGTGACAGAAAGAGAAGACATGTTGTTTTGAACCTGTCTTGAATAAAATGCTGTGTAACTTTATATGTATATTTAGTCCGTCCACCTGATAAAAGTGTAACAGGGAGGAAAATAGCCGTGACGTTTTGAAATGTGGCTTCATTGTTTATTTTAGTTGTCCAGGGACAGTTTTTGGTGGGATCCAGACAGGTTTTTGTGCTTCTCTGTCTGTTTCGGGTTTTTTCTGTTTCGTCTCTCTGCATGTAGCGGGAATGGCAAAAGCAGAACCGAGGGCCATTAAGTTGAGGAGGAACTGTATTAGAAGTCTTGTTCCCTGGGAAAGCTCCCAGCTGAGATGGGACAGCCATATTGGATAAACAGATGGCCGGGGAGAGGAAAGGACAGGCGAGGAGAACAGAGGTGAAACAAAGAGGGGAGATGAGAGAGGAGACGAGAGAGGGAGGAATGTAGAGAGAGCGGAGGAGAGCAGAGGAAGGGAGAGGAAATAACAAAGAGGAAGAGGTGAGGAGGGAAAATACAAAAGGTGATGTGACGGAGGAGAGGAGAGGAAAGGAGGATTCTTAGGGACAGGCATTAAAAGCAGAGCAAGAGTAAAAGAGATATGAGAGGTAAACAAAGTGCAAGGGCTAAGGGCAGGAAAAGGACAAGGCATGCAAAACTTGGAACATGGAGCAATTCAGCTATTATTGAACTAGATCAAAGGTAAAAATATATATTTAATTGCAATGTAACACACTGACTCTTTAACGCACATACATAAATACACCTGCTGACATCACCATTAATTTGGCTCAGGGTGTCCTGGTGTTCAGGGGGTATAAGATGCTGACTATGTAGCTGCAGCGTCCACAGCTCCTGTCACGTAAAGGCCAAAATGCTTTTTTACATTTTTTTATAAATATTTACCAATAAGAAAATGGAATTTATTTGCATTTCTAGTGTTATTTTATTTTCTATATTTGCCCAGACCTTTTTAAGCACATTTTTCACGTTTTTTTGTTACTTTTCAGTACAACACATCTCATTAACACATCTCAGAAATGAACATATGTCCTGCTTTAAAAAAATGTGTTGAAATATTTGGAAAAAGATTGGATTTGTTCAGTTGAACTGAATGTATGATGGTATGGATTTCAAATTTACTTGGTGATGAATTCTCCTCCAACTTAAATTTCGAAAAGACTAGAACAGTCACAAAAATCACAGAAATCGGCAACAATCTGAAAAGTAAGATGAGCATTTTAAGCAGTGGAATTATTTACAACACTCACTCTCCTTTCGCCAGTTTGTCCGACTCCTCTAAGCAGCTGCACGTCAGTCAATCACGCAGGATGACAGATCCCTGGGGTGGAGCAAGAGGGGGGCTGATGTTCACATCTCACACCTGAATATTCTCCACTTATAGATTTACCTGAGTGAATAATGTAAGGTCCTCTGATGTGCCCCACTCTGCCCTGCTGCATAATTTCACCCCCCTTCTCACCTTCCCTCCATCTACATCCATAAATATTACATGAATTTACTTTGGTGAAATTATACTTACACCACCCACCCACCCAGTTCAGACTGGTGGGTCTTTTTCTACAGTCTTAGTTATTCTCCTCATACACATACACATACACACACCTTGTTTTCCATGACCTATCCAGGAGCAGTTTAATTTTCAAGGTGCAACCAAGTGTGTGCACGTGTGTGTGTGTGTGTGTGTGTGTGTGTGTGTGTGTGTGTTAGGGGAAAGGAGGGGTGGTGTTGCTGCTGCCCTGCTTTGACCGCTGATTGCACCTTTTCTTTTTTTCTTCACACCCCATAACTGAGTGGAAATTAATAAGGCGTTTTAGGCGTGATCTGTGAACCCTGGGAAGTGGTATATCTATACCACCTTCCACTCACATACACACACTCATACAGAGCCTCAGGCTGCAATGTCTGTCTTGTCATAGAGGTCAACAGACCCCCCCCACAGACACCCCAATCCTGACAAACTGCAAGCGTGATGGGGTTGGCGGCCGCAAGCACTTGGCAGAGATTTGTAACCGTGTCCCTGGTCCATTGCATTTGAATTATTCGGCAGGCTGCGATGCACCCCCCCCCCCCCCCCCCACGCACACGCATATCCTGTAGGAGGCTTGCTTTACCTTAGCTGATGAAAAGAAGGTGTAGAGATGGTCGGGGATGGAACAAGAGATGTAGGAGAGAGGAGACTCAGAGTTTAAATGAGTTACAGAAGGAGCAGAGAGACTGTGATGTGAGATTGAAACTGAGGGGCAGAGGAGAAAGAGAGACGGAGTGAATGATTTAGAGTGAGAAAGTGACCATGAGAGAAAGAGGGGACAGAGGAGTCAGAGATGGAGTTAGAGACAGAGAGAGATATCGCAGCGAAGAGCAAGGGAAGGGAATAAAGAGTTGACCGTGAGAGATAAAGAGAGATAGAAACAGAAAGAGAGATAATGAAGGACAGTCAAGGAAGGACAGAAAGAGGGAAATGAGGAAGAAAGGAAGGTGGAGGGATGGGAGGGGGTTAAATGGGAAGATGAACAAGGGGCTGTGAGAGGCAACGACCAAGGGCAAGAGGAGGAGGAGGAGGAGGAGAGGAGGTATGGTGAAGGACAACAGGGGAGGGTGTGGGGGGGGTGAAAAGAGGACCGCTAGGTTGGGGTGGGGGGTGGGGAGGGGTGGAAGGGGGGAACAGGTGGAAGGTTAATGGGCCTGGAGCGGATCCACCAGACGCTCTTGGGCTTGATATATGGGCCCGGGGCCTGGCGCAGGGCGTAGGCTTTCAAAGATATATTATTTCATTTGAGGAGCAGCACCATTCTGGCCGACAACTACCCCCCCACACACACACCCCACGCTCACCCTCACCCCCACTTCCCCTAGCACCCCCCGCAGCCCAGCATTTGTCCAGTGATAGATGACACGCCCCCCCACAACCCCGACACACACATGCCCAAATACACATACAGTATTGTCCCACCTAACACACACCCCCTTTTTCCCATTTTTTGGTTGTGAAGGTCAGGAGACTTGTCCAAATTTGTCTTTCTTTCTTTTCTTTCTTTCTTTCTTCCTTTCTTTCTTTCTTTGTACACTTCTTCACCCCCCCTCCCACCCTCCTCTCTGCTGTCCGTCTTTTCCTCCCAGGCTGCAGGCAGGTCTTATGGCCGCCTGTGTGTGTGTGTGTGTGTGTGGTTTTTTTTTTAAGTTGCTATTTTAGTGGTAACAATATCTGTTTGATCAGTGGCGCTGGGTAGGAGCAGGAGTTTGGTGGGATGGGGGGGGTGTGTGGAGCATTGGAGGGAGAGGGTGGACAGGGGTTCACAAAGGCCTCTTTTCATTCATAAATTATTGACGAATGCGGAAGACATCACTCTCTCTTTTTTTCATAAATACTGTAAAACGGCTCTCCTGATTTTTTTTTCCAATACTACCAATACAAAATGGAAAAAGTCAATTTTTTGATCTGTTTTATAGACACAGTGTGTGGCCAGTCAAAAAAGAGCATAAATCAAGAATAACAGACGCTGCTCTGTACCAGGAAGGCTACAGGTTGGAACCTTCTGAATGTGCCTCTCCAGTTGAGGTGTGTTGTAGAAGAGCACTGAAACCATGAAGGCCCCATGAGTCCCACAGGTGAATCTTATACACATACACTGCATGTGTCTCAGAAATATACTGGTATTTGAAAAAGTCCTTATTCCACATGCAACATGACAAGATTGCAATTGCAGACCTGCGCTTAGTGTGAAGCTCACTATTTTTTCTCTCCATCAGTATTTATTTCCTGGCATAGCCAAACACTGCATTTTCCAATAGCTTTTGCCATGCTTTAACTGTTTGACTGCAGGCAACCGCTGATCTGACAAAAATCAAATTTTCCAATGTCCTCCACACGTCCCCTGATGGTTGTAGACTGAGCTTTAAGATACAGCCTTTCCAAATACTGGAATGGTCCCGTAGGTCCAACCCCAAGGGATTGCAGGAGGCCGGAAGGAAGAACAGGAAACTTGTTAAAAGAGAAGATTTAAGGTCGCCTGTCCCACAGGAGCGGCAGCTATAAGGAGACGACGGGGGTTGGGAGGTTTTAGCATGCGCAAAGTCTGCTCATCTACTTGTTGCTTTGATGAGGGATGAAAGGCTGTCATGAAGTACAAGTTTACAGAGCTCCGAGCAATGATGGACTCAACTGTCCTCAACAACGTTTCCTTCTCCTTGTACTTATTCATCCACACTCAGGGAATTTGTTCCTTTAATTTTTTTCATTGCTTATGGTCCCAGATGAGACATGTGACTGTTGAAAGGTGTATATTGTTGCATGGATCCAGCATCAGCAGCAACCCAATAAACCTATAGAAGTGATGTGTTTTTTTAACTTCCACCTCTCTCTGCCCTTTCTCCATCTCACGCTTCTTTTCAAACCACAGCTGATGAAGTAGCAAAGAAAGGCAAAAATTGCCTCCACCTCCGCTGTAGTTTTTCATTTTCAAGCAAGTTAACACAGACTGATTCGCATTTGCGAGCACTTTGGGCATTTGGCAGGAGAAAGAGCAGGTTGTGTTTAAGTCTTGTTTGAGGACGATCAGGGTAAAAGCCTTTTTTATTGGCAGGTCATGCTGCTTGTTAAGACGGTGACGCAGGTGACTAGGCTGTGCTGTTAGCCTCGGGGGCCCCGAACTAACACGGTTGTTGTTTCACAAGTTGGCAACCGTCAGTCAAATCAGCAAGGAGAGAGAGCGCGACTGAAAGGCAGAGAGGAAGTGGGAATGAGAGACAAAGAAAATAAAGAAAACAAAGTGGATATGGGGACTTGATTTAGTTGGCCGGGCTGCTAACAAATCAACTCAACAGCGTGCAAACACTTTACACACTCCACCAAAGTACAAAGCAACTTTCTCCCTCCTCTCTCCTCCTCTCTGCTGTGCTTATAGTTATGAGCCGTGTAAAATCTACAGTTTATGCAGGAATCTTTCCAAAGTGCCTCCTATCTGAAACTCTGCAAGCCAAAAAGTGGTGCTCACAGTTTGAAGCAGCAAAGAGCAAATTAGAAGTGATCCTCCTAAAAGTATTGTTATCTCCAGGGGGGCTTGGGGCTGAAGGTGGTGATATGTTGTCAGATGAGTGGTAAATATACAGACAGAAGTTCTGGCATTTTGCTTCTAAATAGCTCCCGGCTATAGGGTTTCCTGGAGGTCAGAGGGGACGTGGTGTGGCTGCTGCAGCCTTACACCGACCCTCAACCTCTAAACTAAACTCACCACACAGAGCTATGCAAACCTGTCAGCTAATTTATCTTCCTCTTTTACACTTGCCTGCATCTTAGCTTTGTAAAAGACAGTTTGGGAAGCATCAAAGCTCAAATAGCTGCAAAAAGGGCATCTAATAACGGGGTTTCAGTTTGAAATAAGAAAACTGACAGATGATAGTAATATCTTTTCACATATTCAAATAATGAAAACTTACAGCAATTTTAAACAATTTCCAAGCAACATATTTTAAATAATATATGTCAAAAACAAAATAAAATTTCTTTAAAATGTCGCTGTCAGCATTGGTTTTTCTAGTTCAAATTAGGTAAACATGGTGAATGAAAGGTCATTTAGTGAGTAATCATTAATAGAAGAAAATGGATTTTTCATTTGAACAGTGACTCATCAAAAACACAAGATGATATGTGTTTGTATGAAAAAAAAAACTTGATTCTGTAAAGAAAATGTTTTACAACTAAAAGACATATGTAAGCCAAACCTTGTGTACGATCCTACGTCCTAGATTTATTCCCTACACTCCGGTGCTACAACTGGCTTTTCAAAAAAACAAACAAACAACAACAAAAAAAAAAAAAACAACAAAAAAACAACAAAGTGCCTCTAGCTTCTTATGTTGCAATGTTGCGTGGCCTCAATTATCTGTGTGTAATCCTGCCTGCCTAGAGGTTGTGCCGGTGTCTGCCGCTTTCGTCACTGGGCTGTCAACAGTTGTCCCCCAACGTCTATTTTTGATGCTTATTTACGGCTTGTCTATTCTGGACAGGGAGTTGGGAAGCATTGGGAGAGGGGAGGGGGCCTGGGGATCTGGGAGACAATAGATAAGACAGTGGAGCACAGTCGACAGCTTGCCGGCTAGTTTTACACTTAAAGAGTAGACGGGTATTTATATTCAACTGGCAAGGAGGGCGATTGAATTTGCACAGCGATGACTGATGCTTACAGTTCATAGGAGTAACACAAGACATTGGACTGTGTTGTGACGATGACCGAGAAATTTCAAAGGGGCCTCACGCCAAACAACGACCCAACTGAGAAAATGGCTTCAGCCCCACTAGCAAAGTAGGACAAAGACACCTGTTCCCTTTCCCTACTTGTAGCGCTGCTTTCTTTGCTGGTTTTAATTTTGCTCTTGGTCTCCTTATTTCTTTTACACCACACCAGGACCTTTTATGACTCTCACATCATTCCCTCGTCCTCACCTCTCAATCTGTCAATCTCTTTCTCTATTTCTCCCAAAATGCCATAACTGCAAACCTGGCACGAGCCACGCATAAATGATTCCACACATGTGAAATAAAGGTATGGCACTAATATGGTCCTGCGTTCTTTTAGGATTGCGCCCTCTCAGAGGGGGATAAAAAGAGGCTTTTTAAGCTAGCTGAAACAATGACAAGCAATAAACCAAATATGCTGCAAGGAGACTTGCTGAGAAGGGTGACGACAGAACCGTTAAACCTCTAGAAATGAACCAGGGTTGCTGAACAAAAAATGAAAAAAGACAAGGTTTTCAGGTGGCAAGCCGCTGTCTCACCTTCCCTTAGGCCAAAACTTTATAGGCACTATGTTGCACTGCACTTCCCATCAGCAGCAGCACCACTAGGCCTCATACTGCCGCAGCAGTGCTACAGAGAGACGTCTTTCTCCTAATACAGATGCATTCATGGCAGTTTCTGTCAGACAAGGCCTGGATATGCACTTCAGGGAGAAGCACGGCTCCATCTGTTCTGCGGCGTTGCGGTTTTGATGCCACTTCTTCCTTGTACTTCGACTGTTTACATATCACAGGAGCTCCTGAAATGCTCAATTAGTTAATTCAGATATTTAATTTGTGCATCAAGGGCTGTGATCCCTGTGATCTCTGGAGCTGTGCCAGGTCTGGATGGTGATTCACAGCTGTCTGCTCTAGAACCCATCGCCTAACTCCCCCCCGGCAACCCCCATCTAAAAAAATTACACACACACACACACACACACACACCCATCCCAGTGTGTCAAACACTAATGGGAATCTGTGTCTCCCGCCCTCTCAGACAGCAAGCATCACTGCATCAGTCTCTGCATTTTAAAGCAGCTTTGGTCGTCCACATGCGTTAAAGTATATTACATATCTGTGTCTGTGGGCTGTGTGTGTGTGTGTGTGTGTGTGTGTGTGTGTCTGTGCATTTTAGAGACACACAGAGAGAGAGGGAGACAGTGAAAGAGGAATGTCTCTACTACTCTAAATAATACAAAAGGGGGAAGCCTTTAGTCTGAGGTCTACTAGGTCTCCTCTTTTTCTTGTCCCTCTCCTTCCTCTTAATGCACAGACAGCCAGACAAGGATTAAGGGGTCATTTCCCACTGCCTATCAATGTAAGGTACATAGACACAAACAAAATTACACAGTTGTACAAAAACCACATAGTCACGTGTACATGCATGCACATAAATTCTCTTGGTCGCATACATCTGATATGATAATAAAGAGAATGCAAAGCCTCATTTTTGACCAAACACACGCAAACATAAATCCACACCCAGTCATATCCATACCTGCATTCATAGACATCCGTTGCCTCACCTCCTCATATTGCATCCCCTCCACCTACGTTTCACACTCAGCACACAAACACCAAGTCATAAATTGCAGCATTAACTCAAATAATGATTGCACAGCATGAAAATTCAATGGCTGGGGTTTAATGCCCAGGAATCGGCTGGTAGATTAAGCTCTGGGTGTGTGTTTGTGTGTGCTTGGGGGAATCTGAACGGGGGAAGGGGGCGTCTTGATGGATCAATAGGAGTTCTATGATCAGTACCTCCAAGCCAGGAACCTTATAGACGGTCAACTTGCACAGCTCACTTTACATTTGGATGGCATGCATTTTCTCTGTCTGCAAAGAAGAGGATGGAGTGGCTGGAAGGCGGCAGGAGGCTTTTTGTGTGTGTGTGTGTGTGTGTGTGTGTGTGTGTAAGCCCTGTATGCATGTATAGATATTACTGTCAAGCGTTTGTAAGTGTGTCTGTGTGTAAGTATTCAGGTCTTGACATGGTTGCATCTGTATGTGTGTGTGTGTGCGTTGGACTGAAGAAGGAGGAAGGATTACTTTTGGGAGATGCTGCTCCCTGGGCTGCATGTGTATTAGCAGTCTAATGTTCATGTGAATAATTGATTAGGGCCTCTCTGTGTTTTTGATAATTAGTTGATAGCTTCTTAGCTCTAAGCCCTGAGATTTCACATGTGTGTGAGTATGAGAGTGTGTGTATATGTGGTGGGGGTAGGTAGTCCACTCCTGAGGTAGCCTGAAAACAATAGCTCTGAAAAAGAAAAGGAAAAAAAAACAACTTGTGGATTAACTTTCCTCAGAAAGGCAAAAGTACATACATTTCTTTCTCATAACCTAATTTTTTATTGTAATGACTCAACCATGATTTCTTAATAAAGTAGCGCCTAACTCACCTTTCTGTACACGCGCTTACATTTCATGTATGTTTATGAACTGGCAAACAACATTTCACTTTGTACCTATCCAGTAAACAGACCAGACGTAGCAGACAACAATAAACATTGCATGCATGAAAAGATGTCCATTGAAATTCATGTCTGGCCTCTCACTGGTCCGTTCTCTTGCCTTATTGATTTTTCTATCTTTCATATGCTTATGCATCAAGTAAAAACGGAATAGGAAAGTTTGGGCGTGCTTGGTTCATCCTCAAATCCCCGCGCTAATATCAGACAGAGAAAAGGGTTTGTTGCCATCGTCAGCGACCTTGAGAAAACAAGACGTTCTTCCCGCTGAAACACACAGACCCACAGAGATACTTTGTTTTTCCTTCCTCATGAATGTAGTGCCACGCTTCATGTGGATTCTCACAGATGTGTGTGTGTGTGTGTGTGTGTGTGTGTGTGTGTGTGTGTGTGTGTGTGTGTGTGTGTGTGTGTGTGCACTTAGCTGGCTTAAGCTAACAACTTAACCTCATGTGCCGTGATCCATCCAAGATTCTTCCGCATCTTTGTTATTTATTAATTATCTATTTACATATTTATTGAGCAAACACACACTGCTACACTGGTTGTGCTACCATAGGCAGCTACTGCATTTCCTGCATTCGTAGTGGCCTTACATCTCTAGTGTGTTGAAGCAAGGCTCAGGCAGAACAGGAAGACCTTATTAGACCCACATCTTGTTTCCTCTTGTCTCTACAAGGCTCAGGACAAAAAGGATGCTGTGTAGGATGAAAGGAAGGATAGACATGCAAGGAGAGACAGAGGGCATGTCCAGTCACTGGCTAGGTTTTTGTTTTGGTTTCATAAAACAAGCCTGGGACTAGAGAAAGAGTGCTAGGATGTGCAGACAGGTGAGAAGATGTGAAGATGGGGAGAAGGAGAGAGCACGGCCAATCGAAAGCAGAGAGTTCTCAAGGTCAAAGGTCAGCCTCCAGAGTCTGTTAATGCAGTCACCGTGGGAACTAATCAATCTCAGTGCCGCGGCCATATCGATCAGACTTGGGCACACACTCACGTGGACACACACTTAGACTAGCATTCTTTATGACACTCACTCACACACACACACACACACACACATTTCAGCATTCATTTAATACATTTGATGTAGTTATTCTTCGTGAGTACAAGAAACACAAAAGGACACCGCTAACATTCATCGCCTGCTTTATCTTTGCAGGTGCTGAAAAGACAAATTCCATTTTAAAAACAAAACAAAAAAACATAATCTAAGAATAGAAAAGCCAGATAACGTGGTTTATTCAAGGTCATGCAGCAGCCACATATCAAACCTAACTAATCTATTCACATGCTACACTGAGAGAAGAACACTGAAGATTTCTAAGGTTTAGTTTGAAATATTATTTTGGTCATGCTCTAATACAAAAAATACATAATCACTGTATGAGGGCGCACATCCTCACTTCCCACATTGCTTATAAGTCACTATACCAATAACAATGTGTTTTGTCTTATTCAAATGAAAGTGCTAAACACTGATAAATCAACAGCTGGTACCCTATACATTTTGCTTCAGAAGTCATGTGACCAAGTAATAGTTGGGATTTAGGTCTTTAAGATATCATACACCAAGTCTAAGCTGCTCAAAGTACACCCTCTGAATATTCTCAAGCTCAGTGAGTTGTTTCTATGCACTTTATATGAACTTTCTGCACCTGTTTATGTCCTTACAAAACACAATATTCCTCAAGAACTCAGTCTGTCCTAAAAGCACCAACACACTAACTTGCCTAACTTGTCCATTGCCTCCTTAAGAAATTGTGACTTCAAAATCCTGATACTGTTACATTTAACATGCTCCACAATATGCTGGATAAATACATATTGCTGAATCTGTTGCAGTGCATTGCACAACAAATTGCTTGATGAATGGTTGGTACAGTGTTCGCTTTAAAGTTTGGATACAAAATTAGTTGGGGATTCTTTTTTGAGAAAATGTCTTCTCTGCAGACACAAGGACTTCTCTTAACAATGGTGATATTTTCCATGCTCACAGATGGCCTGTGGCATCTCTATGGCTGTTTGGGGACATAATAACAGTCTAAAGTTTCTGTGTGCTCAGTCAGTGATAAACCCACAGGCATCCTCCACTACCTGATACCTTGGATTAGAGATACATGCAACCAACAAGCAGGTGCCAGTGACATGAAATTCTCATGAGCACGCACGCCATGGCATACATATAGTATCACATACAGACCATACATTCAAATCACAGTGAGCAGTATTAGCTGATGTTAAGACTGATAGATTACTATTCTTTAAAGAGGTGAATTTACATTAAACCATCTCTGAATACCTGATGTTTGTTGTTTCTGAAGCCATGTTGTCTCATGATCAATCTGGATCACACCTCATTTAGATTAAACCGTTCCACTTCCTCTATAGACAAATTAAAATAATGGCTTGGTTTCCAAATGTATAATCCTATGAGATAGTGTATGAAAATATATAAAATAGCACTGAATAGGAAATAGGTGTCTTATGTGGACATCTATTGGATTAAAGATCCCATTAAAGTCGATTAAGCAAATCACAAGAAAAGTGGAGAGAGTTGTTCGTCAGTGGCTGTATTTAGTCCATGTACACACAAAGACATCCACTCTTTCTGCCTACTATAGTTCAAGTTTTAACTCATCTGGCGTAAAGACAGATTAACTGTAAAAGCACCATCAGTAAGCACAATAAGAGAGCTTTTAATGGCTTCATTTGCCATTAAAAACACACCGAAAATGATTTATTTATGTAATAAAATCACGTTTATAGGAGAGTAAAGACACATTTATGCCCCCCTTGTATACAAATATATCTGTGTCTGCTCTTAGTTTATTTTGTGAAGCTTTTCAGAAAGCTTATGCAAATGAAGAAAATGGAGCAGTGCAGCCAATAGTTCAAGTGACAAAATAGCAGACAGTTTTAAGGGACTTTTCTGCAATTTGTGGCTATCAAACTCAAGAGTGTAGTGACTGGTTCATCATCTTAAATTGATGTATTTCTTTTTATATAAATTGAGCAGAAATAAGCTACACAAAGTTCAGTTTTATGTTTTCCATGCTGCCCAGCGCCACAGGGAATGAATAGGTTTCTGCTAATTTGCTGATCACGTTGATTCTCAGTGTGAGTGCAGGAGTAGTAGCGGTGGAAAAGCTGCATCCTAAAAGTCAGCTACACCGTCAAGCACAATGGCAGGTAACCAACTTTAATCTTCAGTCTTGTCTGCTGGCTGACAAACTCTGCTGTGCTGAAGCTAGTAGCTCAGTGTATTATCTCCAGTATTATCATTCCTCTGTATAGGCCCCCTCCCCCTCGACTTGCAGTTCCACCTGCCACCTGCTTATTTTCCCAGCATTCTTATCACCCCGCCCGCCGTGGGCTCGAGGCCCACATGAACTGCTGTGATAAACAAGAGCTGCTTTGGGGAAATGAGGTGGGATAATAATTTGCATTGTGTGTCCTGCAGTGTGCTGAAAAGAACAGGACATACATTAGGCTGGAACATGGGCACGCAACGGCCTCCCCTCCCCTCCCCTCCCCTCCCACCAGGTCACATAGCTGGAACATCTTTGGGATTTTGTCACTCACTCTGACGTTTTTTCTGATGAATGCAACTCTATTTGTGGGGTTCGAATGTTATGGCTGCCAAAAATGATTTGCAGTGGGATTCAAGAGGCATTTGCTGTTTCATTTCAAACAAAAATACTGAGTCAGGGTTGACCTGTGTTTTTTGCCGGGCTTGTAATTCGGTATTTGTCAAGACAGTTTGAAGGGCTGTAAAGAAATAAACAGACTGATAAGGTTTGATCTCATATCGGCAGGGTTACACGGACCTCCACAGGAAAAACAATCAAACTCTCAATGATCTGTGATACATCGATGACCAATTAGTTGAACGCTATCATATTGTTGGCGATGGAACCCCACACTGAGAGTCTTTTCTTTTAAATCACCATACTGAACGGGGAATGAGCTGCAGTACGTTCAAGCACAACATAATTAAGAGCTCGCAACACTCTGAGAACAACAGGCGCTTTTCTAGGTGAATTAATGCCTGGTCCCAGGTGAATACAGGGCCTGTTTGGCTCAAGGCGAACAGATGCCAAGACAGGACCGCACCAAAGGACGGCTGCTAGAGACGCACAAGCATTGATGTCAGCTTCAAACCTCACCTGTAGTACTCCGAGACAGCATTGATTCTTGTCCAGCATGGAGAGATGGAATGATAGAAGCACAGCTATTGTTTATGTACAAGTCGTTTGAGGCAGATAAACTCACGGCCTGTGTGTGTGTGTGTGTGTGTGTGTGTGTGTGTGCGTGTGTGTGTTATCCCCCCCATGCTAAAAAAAAAAATAGCATGATTCTCTCCATTCATTAAGGCTCCACAGAAGGAGATTCCATTAATCTGTTCATTAGGCCACATCAAAAATGGAACTACTTATTAAAATCAGATCCAGCTGTGTACTCTCGTTAAAGCCCGCCGTACCGTACGAAGCTTAACAATGCTCGTGGCACTAGACCAAAACCCGGCCACAAGAAAGGGGGGAAAAAGATTCTACTACATTGGCCTGTTTTGACTCAACACACCATGATAATTGCTCCACTCTTAGCAGGGGGCTATGAATAAACATTACTTTTGTCAGCAAGCCTCTGAATGCTCCATTTCCAATTAATTTACATTTGCCCAGGAATGGAGGGAATATCTGCTCTTAATCATTATGTTTTATTTTCTCAATTTCCCCCAAGTCTTTTCTCATTCTCTCATTCCCTGTCTGGCACTTTCATTCCCCCTCTCACCCACGCTCTCTTTCTTTTTCTACCTCTCTCTCTGGAAAATCCCATTAATCTTAGGCAGTGGTTTTGAACAAAAGCTATGGGCTAAGCGATTGATCCTGGCATTGATCCCACTCGCCTGAACGATCATAAAGGTGTTAAATTGGTTTCTTGGAGGATATGTATTTTTCATTGCTGGCTGGTGCAAGTAGAAGTTCCTGCTTGGAATTTCTCTCGTTTTTTTTTAACCAAACACTGGTGATGATATTAAAATATTAAATAGATCACACCTTGAAAAGTAGCCTTAAATGTGGATTTTGAGGCCGGTTTGAAGCAATTTCTGGGGAGTGTGTTTTGTGCATCAGCGTGAACCTTAGAAGCTAAATCCTTATAATGAGTTTTGCTCCATCCAAGGACAGGTGGAGACTTGGGATTGTCCAAATGCGTACAGTGGAAGCAAAAGTAAAAAAATTCCCTAAATTATGTTGCTTTTAAATTCTGCTGCAAATTCACACAATGTAACTAAACATGCACATTTTGCCTCCAGACACAGCAGTGTAATTTCTTTTTTTTTACGTCAGTTGCGACCGGCTGACCTTTACCAAATTAACTATTTCAGCGTGAGGCTTTCGTCAGAGGTCAAACTATTTTAAAGACAAGACTACAGCTTCATGATTGAGAAAGAGAAATATTAATGTTCAGTGGCAGCACATTCGGTCGGTTTGCAAGTTTATAGTGCACATACAAAGAGTAACAATATGAGGTTATGAAAAGTATTCAGCAGCAGCAGTTCTTTTGTATACTGTACCAACCACTATAACCTAATGATTTCATAACCTTGAGCCTGCTGCTCCTGGAAATTTAAATCAAAGCAAAAAATAAATAAAAAATCCAGTGTTATCTAAAAAATAAGGAAAGGGCTCTCCTTCACCTTCAGACTAATTAATTTACAGAATTATATTACTGAAGTTTTCCATTTAGCAAATTTAATTTCTGGGAGCAGAACAAATGAAAACTGGACAAATGAGAATGTTGAGCTAATTTTTTTATATTTCTGACTTTTCAAGGCAGCACATGTGCTATTATAGGCTACATTGGAGCAGCAATGTGCTTACCATTTAGAAGGTAAAGCTTTAATGAAGCTCTTGTAAAGACGTGTTCATTTAAAGAAATCAAATAAATAGGCTACACTTGAATACAGTTTGTGCTGGTTTAGTTTGTGTGCAAGAGCCAATCACTGCACTTTGGAGACAAACTATCGCTAACCTGTGTTGTTATATTAAAATGAGAAGAATAACTATCTGGACCTTGAATAATAATCTCTGGTACCGAGCTGCAGATGTAATATGGTACATATGCATAATGTATGGTGAGTAATGTATTTTGACTCATATTAGCTAATAAATACTTGAAATGATCCAAAGTAAGTCTCCAGTCCAGTTTCCCAGTCACTTGCTTCAGCCAGCATTAAAAATAAATATTGTTTGACATAGAATTTACAATCCACCATATCCTGAGCAGCCATACTGCTTTTTGATGGCGCTTTACTGTGGTTTGTGAGTCTAAGTAGTCACACTCACACAGTCCCTGTCAGTAAACAGATCAGTGATCAGGATGCGTTATGTTAGCTATAAAATAGCAAACAGTGATAACAAGCATGTTGTGTACCATGTTGCAAAATGAGGAAGTGACAATCACTCAAGGAACAACACGGCAACAAAATTGTTTCCTAGTGAGTCAACATTCCTGGAAACAGCAAATTAGCGACTGGCAGTTTGGAAGTTTTCCATGACCATGTGGTGAGATAAGACCTGACCAATTAAATAAATCAACTCTTTTATTGCTCCGAGTGTGTTGAACATTTGAACTTTGTACCGTCTATATTGCAAATAAATCAAACTGAGAGAGGTTGCAATCAGTCACTGGCGACCAGCCAGTGTTTTACAGACTATGGTGGTTGCATTCTCTCTGCACAGAGATAGTACTGAAGACTCGCCTGTTTGAAAACAAAAGACGAAGTGGCCGTCGACACCATGTCAGAAAAGTTCATATTATCTGAGAGAGCAAGCAACAGATCTTGTAAGATCAGGCGCTATGAGCGTTGCTCATTTGACAGAGCAAAGGAAGAGCTTGTCAGGGAAACAGCTCGTGTCGCTGGCACTTAAAAGGTCAGCGAACTGAACCCCAACCCCTGGCCCGCCCTCACGCCTGTCTGTCTGTCACCAGTCCCCCTCTTCCAGGCGGGTGTCCCCAGCTCTCGTCTAGGCTGCTTTCACCCGCCGTCATCCCCTCTGAGCTGCCCCCTTTGATGACCCAAGCCTCTTGTCAGAGGAGAGCTTCCAGGCAGGCACAGTGAGGACAGCCCTTTGATGAGGACCCCGACACTTGCCAGCACCACTGACATGCAGGGGGGTCCTTTGATGAGCTTCAGCTTTACATGTAACCATCCGTCCACACACACACTGTTACACGTGCTTCCAGGGGAGATGGAGAAATGAACAGAAGAGGATTGGGGTGCAGGATGGAGAGCTCCCCCCTTTGACTGTTTCATGCTCTCTGATGGTTTTAATGAAGGCATTTGAATTTTTTTATCCTATGCTTGACATGCCTTCAGTGTGCGTCCGCAAAAAAAAAAAAGATGTATAGGAAGGAGGAGGGAGACAAAAACAGTCCATGATTCTGTCAAAATATGTCAGAGAAGGTCACAGAGGCTTTGTTGTGTTTTGTCATTTGATTTTCACTGATAAAAGAGAAACGGGAGACGTGAGGGATTCCAAAATTTGACACTTTGGGGGGGTTTCTGCATAGTTACACCACAATATTTATCTATATCATTTTGTTAACACTTTATTTCAGCGTAGCCATCTTGGTCAGGGAGCCACAAAACTTTGGTAACTTGAGCCCATTTCATACTTAATTTTGTTTCATCGTGGCTTAATGGCTTTCCTGATTTTGTTTAAAATGGTGACACTTTAAGAAGTACACTACAGAAGTGATGCATTATTACCTCCTCCTATTTGGGGGTACAGATTCAAGGCTGGATAGAATATTTATATAGAATACAATATTTTACAACACACACTGGCCATGCTCCCCTCATATGATGTACAACTAAAAACCTGAATTATCTTCATCAGAGTCAATACAGATACAGCTGCCAAAGACAACCATTGTCATGCAGCCCAACGTGTGCATGTCCTCCAATAGTGTGTGTGTGTCTGTGTGTGTGTGTCTGTGTGTGTCTGTGTGATTTGGCTTTGCCAAGTCAGTGTTATGGCACAGCTATTGTTATGTCTGCTGTGAAGGTAAACACACTCTGCTTGACACCAGTCATAACAATCCTAATCAACAAGCAATAGTTTTCAAACTTGGCCACAGCCTGTCATACAAGGTAATACAGTTTTGTTGATTGTTGGCTGAGCTACAGTTGTTGACATCCAATTAGTACCTAAGGTCATTGTAGATCTCAACAAATGGATCCCAGCACATCACCCAGACAGCACTAAAAGAAATTCCTTTTAAATGTGTTCACGCTGCACCTGCCTGTGTCACAAAGTTTTAACATCGATCCACATTCTTCACCCCACAAATGACATTGATGAACATCGCAGACAGTTCTCACAGACTCAAAGCAACAAAGTAATTCACGTCACCACAAACCACAGCGTGCCCAGAAAGACACATTATTCCCAATGATACTGCAAAGAGACCAGTGTTTGTTGATAGAAAAAGGGGGAAAAGAAAGAACCTCTCATACATTTTCCTCATTCCTCCCTTGTCGATGTGGCCTCTTCTGTCTGAGTCTGGCTGTGTGGAGTAATGATTAACACAGCCAGCCATGGGAAGAGACTAACAGTTACAATGGAGGGGGTTGTTTTGGTGTAGAGAACCACCGATTGACATACCTCGGTTTCCCAAGCTCACCTGGTAGATCCCTGGGAGCCAATGGCTGGCATTCAGGAAGAAAAAATAAAGATGGCTACTTAATCATTATCATCTGTGGAATCACTCAGAAACTGGTGGCAATGTGCAAACAGATGAAGCTGGCAACATTGTTAAATCAGGCACGTAGCAAAGTGCTTAACCGAGTGTGGAAAGGTTCACATGAGAAAGCTTTAGACTGTGTCGAGGGGACTTTTGAGCTTTGTGTAAGGTTGAAAAAAAACAATGCCGGTGGTGCGCAACTGATTGACCTGTGAGCGAGCCTTCCTTGCAAACGGCTGTCTGTGATATTTGCAAGCTGTTAAGGCTGACACAGTGTCTCAGCCTTTTGTTTGAGTGAAGGGTTTTATAGTTTAATTGAAGAAGTGGGGGGAAAAAACTAGATAGTAAACATTTTAGTGAGCCAAGTGAGCCTTTCTGATTTGTCAAACTGTATCTTTCTTTGTGACCAGCGTTTAAAACTCAGAAGAATTTACCAAGTACAATAAATGTGCAGAGATTTGTGATGCAGGCACCAAGTAAATATAGATTAGTTTTCTATTTACAGTCAACTTTCTCAATAGGCCTGTAGGACACCTGTAAAATAGCCACAAGTGTGACTTTCTATGCAAAACTATGGGTCATCTTACTAAGCACCAGGGCTCTGGTGTTAGAGCTAACTTAGGTAGGTCTCTTTGTTGGGATAATGAACATTTTCTTTACTTTAGTTTTGTTTCAGGTCCAAAACAGCTCCTGATGAGTTTCCAGTCATGATTTGTCACGGCTTAGAAACCCATTCGAAACTGAATGTTCTTCATGAACAAAAAAAGGGAAAGTGAAAGAGAAACAAACTGCAGCGATGACAGTTAGTGATCTAGTTTGTGTTCATTTCTTACCAGGTGGATGACCAGATGAAGCTGCTGCAGAACTGCTGGAGTGAACTCCTCATCCTCGATCACGTCTTCCGGCAGGTGGTGCATGCCAAGGAAGGCTCCATCCTATTGGTCACTGGCCAGCAGGTGAGTTAGTTGAGCCCCACCCTGGAAACTTCCAGGAACCTCTAACCCTTTGTTTTTTCCCTCCAAAACCCCACCAACAATGCATAGCTCACTCCCCAGGAGACTCTGCAACAGCTTTTCAACATTTTCCTTAAAGCCTTATTGATCATTCAGCCACACAGGAGTCACCGCTTCATTAAAAATAGATTATGCTTATAGATAAATACTAATGTCACCAGAATAATCAATTTTGTATTTTTTCCTCCACTAGCAAATAAATAAAGCACTGAGTTACACATGCTACAGCATAGTGAGTGGGTGGACAGATAAAGACTGTGTTTTTTTGTTTTACTGCGGCCTTTGAGGAAGTTGATGGGAGCTGATGCCTGAGGCCCAAAATGGAAGTCCTCATTGCATTAGGATGCTGTGGTTCTGTTTTCTGTTTATGCTTCACTAACATCTTGTCAAACAGCAAACGCACAGACCCAGAGAACACAGCAAAGACCCCTTCAACGTCCAGAGATTTTCATAATCATAATTTTCATAATTTTCAAACACACAAAGACATGAAACTGCTAGTCATGAAAATGCCTCTGACCAGTGGCGTGGCTGTCAGTGAGCTGAGAAGTCATAAATTATTGATTGGCTGGCTCACCAAAACATTGGTCTTCAACAAAATGCTTTACAACAATAGATGCTGGTATAAATATTGAAGCAAGGCGAGTGTGCCGTATACAAGGCAGTTCTGCTTTAAATCCAGGATTCTGAATGAACACAAGGTCAGGGGGAGACTTTCAGAAGCAGTGGAAGTACAGACTGTTGTAAATACACATTAGGACTTCTGCTGGTGAGTAGTACAAATTGTGGTAACTGGCACCAGTGGAAGTATTATGAGAAATAGTATATCATAACAGTAAACACTTAAATTGGCTGCAGTGTGGCAGTTTCACTGAGTCAATTTGGATTATTTTGATCCAGAGGAGAGATGATTTTTAAAGAGAACAAATAAAGAGAAAGAAAGAAATAAGAGGAGGAAGAACCAAAGAGACGGAGAAGTGTTGGGAAAACAGAGAGTGATGGAGGAGTGATAGAAATGGATGGCAGCAGGGGTCAAAGCAGGGGATGGAATGGGGAGTGACAAGGGGGAAATGAGTGAAGAGACAGGTAGGACTGAGAATGGGACAACATGGAATAGAAGAGAGGAAGGATAGAGAAAAGAGTTGGAATAAGAGAGGGAGAGGCAAAGATGTAGAAGTAGAGAAAAGAAATAGAGAATGGAGAAGAAAGAGAACATGCAAAAGAGACAACTGAAGAAGAGACGGGGCAGACGAGGACGAGGTAGCTCGAAGAGACAAGAGCTGAAAGGATGAGGAGGAGGAGAAGGAGGAGGAGCCGATAATCAGGGGAGGCACAGGACGGCAGTTTCGTTTGCATACTTGCTAATGAACAGCTGGTGTGTGCGTGCGTGTGTATTTTTCTGTCCATATGTGTGTGTATGTGGCTCTGAAACAGTTCATTATTTCCTATTATTCTCTGCCTGGCCAGGGGTGACAGCACAGCGATAACACAAGGGATATTTAGAACACAGTAGCAGCATCACCTAAAGCAAACCCTGCACGCACACACGCACGCACGCACACTCACACACACATATACATAACAAATCACATAATGACTGTTTGGGCTGTTCAGTGGCCACATCGGTCTGTAACGTGTAAATAATGTAATTGTCACAATATGCTCATCATATTGGTCAACGGGATATTATAAGAATTCGGGGTATGCAGCCAGCTGTGCTGTGTCTGATTAGCACCCTCATCAAGCAGCACTTCCATGCACAGTTTTTGTCCTCAACACATGTGCTGTCTGTGCTGTCAAAAAAGAAAAGCTCAGTAAGGGAGTGACATGTGATGACAGCTCAAAACTGGTATTGATGTTTGACAGAAGAATGCAGACCCAGTAACACAAGTCATGAATCAGTGCCTTAATGATTTTCTTGATAAATCACAATAAGGCAAACCAGGCCACTCATATCAGAAAATGTCCTCACATTGGCAGAGGTTTCAGTTCTTTTTAGAGAAATTGAAATTTGCACAGATGTTTCTCACCTTCTGCTTTGAATCAAGCTGCTTCTTCACTCTTGTCCTGACCTTAAAAAAAAAAAAAAAAAATCCATGGTACGGGCAGATGTAGTGTTGTAGCCTGTCAGTCAGTTTCTGTCTGTTCCTCCTGTTCCCAGCTTGCTAATTTCTGCCTTTTTCTTATTTTCTGCCTTCCTGTGAACTGCTGCATGTCATCATGTCACCAACAGCAGAGAGAAGTGGCCATGAGTGCTTTTTTTTTTTTTTTAGTTTGCGATGGAAGAAAGGAGGCTTTTTCTTTTATCCTGTCATTGGATGAAATACACAGTGTAACTTTTATGAATGTGCGCAAACATGAAATGACAAAGATTGGACCAAGCTGTTGAATGATTAAGCAAGGCCTCGCAGCTTGGCAGCCAGTCTTCGCTATGAAAATCCTGGTATTTTGATAGCACAGTGCTCCTGGTGTACATGAATTTCAAATGATGAAGAAATGCAAAAACGGACGTAGCTCGGCCGGTCGCAGATTTCTGTGCTTTCAAACAAGGTACCTCTTCACATCAAAGCCCCCTACGCATCAAACCGATCTCACCTTCCATATTCATCTTTAATGTTCTGCTAAGATTGTTAATCGTATTCATGATGGGTTAAGATTTGAAGGTTTATTCATATATTTACTCTCTATGTCTCTCCAGGAGGGATAATAAAGTAGTATTGATTGATTGACTGATACGCAGGTCACCAGGGTTAGTCTGCTATAGTGACATTATAGCGTTTTTTTCTTCTCTCTTTTTACTTAAGGCTAGAAGGCAATAACCCAAGGCATCACCATCAACAGTCCAATCCTTCAATGAAGTTATTTCATGCACAGTTGATTTTATGTAAATTGATTGACACCTTGGAAGACGGGGAGGGGGGCAGTGTCTGCTTTTCAACGAGTCATAACTCTTATCGTCTCGAAGGTGGGGAGAAGG
The DNA here is from genome assembly GCA_008933995.1 of Datnioides undecimradiatus. Lineage (NCBI taxonomy): Eukaryota > Metazoa > Chordata > Actinopteri > Lobotiformes > Datnioididae > Datnioides > Datnioides undecimradiatus. The sequence continues at coordinate 9,889,701 of WARS01000029.1, read as the reverse complement.
AAAGCGAGAGGGACAAAGGAGTTAAGCATTAACTGGGAGAGAGGTAGAGTAGTGTGGTAAAAGAGAAAGGAAGGAGGAAGACAGGAAAGGAGAAGAGAGGGAGGTGCATTGTAACATTTACTTTACTTTGAGCCCTCCCTTCTTCAGAAGGATGAAAAACTGGCTCCAATCATACTATTTACACGATAAATAAATTCCAAATCCAGAGGTGTTTTTAATTGCAAATGGGGCCTCAAAGGGACCCCCCTTCCTCCCTACGCTTTAGGAACTGCGCACGCCAACATCTACCTTCCCCTGGAAACCCTAGCACAGTCAATTATGGTAATGAATTGTCAATAAATATAAAAATTTAATATGGTCCTGCTTACTTTGAGTGGCAGCTAAGGACTTGCCTCCCAGACAAATGTGCAGCGGCTGCAGATATGAGGTACACCTGAAAAAGATGCTTGTGAGCGTTAGGACAGATGGGTCGGGTTGAAGAAAGAGCAGTTTATGGATCTATCTATCTATCTATCTATCTATCGATCTATCTATCTATCTATCTATGTTGTTTGTTGTTGGATCTCAGAAAACATGGTTTTGTTTTTCTGTGTAGCAAAAAACAGAGAAAGAATTCAAATCTGGCAGGTGTAGCTGGTTGGAGATGAACTCTCATGCTCTCTCTATATGCCCACAGCATGTTGTCATAAAACACTGTTAAACTGCAAAAACCTACTGCCTGCAGCTGCCCTTTTTTAAACACATACACTGGTGCCTCACATTCTGACAGACAGACCAAAGCTTTTGACTCCGTGTTGAGAGTGCAGTAGAGCAACCATAGGAATAAAAGAAAAAACATCATTACATGAAGCTCATGTCAGAGACGTGTTCAGGGTTCAGTCCTGTGATGCATAGTTGTCAATCATGTTTTGCATTATGGGATTTCAGATGTATTTTTATTGGTTGAAATAAGTCTTAAGCGGGTAGCAATATACCAAAAAACAATACATATTTACAGTTAGACAAACTGAAACCAGGTGAAAATGACAAAGAAGTAAAAGAAGGATGCATGTGAGGAGCTGATATGTGTTCTGAGTGCTGCATTAAAAAGCATTAAGTTATCCATTTAGCTGACTATAGTTGCTAGCTAGCTATAGTTATCTGGATTTTGTATGCAACATCTGCGAATCAATGAAAATTCTACATGTATACTATAACAGTGGTCAAAACTCCACAGGTTAAAGCTCTGTTTGTGCTTGAACTCAAATCTGAACCACTTTGGTGTTGCACTTACCTCCGTACATCACTGTCCCCCTGTTCATTCCAGGTGGACTATGCAGTGATTGCGTCACAGGCAGGAGCCACCCTCAACAACTTGTTGAGCCATGCCCAGGAGCTGGTGGCCAAGCTACGCTCCCTGCAGCTGGACCAACGAGAGTTTGTCTGCCTCAAGTTCCTGGTCCTATTCAGTCTGGGTGAGTCTGTGAATATCATCAAGCTGTAAGACTAGGACACAGAGTAAAAGAGGAAAGTGCATGGTCCTCCCCTGTAACAGGTCTTCAAAGACCTAATGGCACCTTTGGACCACAAGAATGTTTCCAGGATTGGATTGATGTAATTTTGTGATTTGACCTGCTTTTTAAGGGAACTAAATAATTCCAAAGTTGCTGCTCCTGAGCTAGGACTCCAGGATGAGGATGAAAGTGATGCAATGTGGTAATGAAAAACAGGAAAGATGGGAGAGAGAGGAAATGGAAGGAAGTAGGGAGGAGGGGTAAAACAGGTCCCTGACACTGGTAAAGACCTATAGAGAGCAGAGGGAAGGAGGGGGGTGGAAAGGCGGAAAGGAAGGAAAAGGAGAGGAGTTGGGAGGGGAGGAAGGAAGGGACCAAGGGACAAAAGAGAAAGTGAGAAAGGAAGGAAAACAGGGAGGTCCTCATGCTTTTACACACAACTATGCAAATTTCCTTTACTACAAAACAACTGAAAATAAAAGCTGAATAAGTTCAGGATTTATATTATCTTTGGTCTTGAGAAGCAAATCACCCTCATCTGATCCTGCAGACTATTGTTGGTAGAGGGGTTCATCAATATGAGATGGTAAGGTGAAATTAACAGCAATTTAATGTTTTTTTAATTTAGTTGTTGCTCTATAGTAGTTTACAATAAGTGCAGTGGCAGGTTAATGATAGGAAAGGAGGGAGTTAAAAGACAGACATCAACTGAAGATGGTGGAGGAGAGGAAGGACAGGATAAGAAGCAGAGAGGAGGATGATGCAGTGGGATGAAATGTGAGACAGGTCCCGTGAAGCGTTTGGGATGGTGGGACAGGTAGAAGGTGAGCTGAGGCTGGAAAGAGAGAGAGAGCATGGGGATTAGGGAAGTAAGGGAAGTGGAGGGATAAGTAGCCAAATGAGTTAAGGGACAAGAGAAGGGGGAACGTTGATGTGTGTGTGTGTGTGTGTGTGTGTGTGTGTGTGTGTGTGTGTGTGTGTGTGTGTGTGTGTTCAGATCCCAAAGCTGCTCTCCACTCTCTAAGCCGAGGTCAGACATTGCCAGGAGATTGTCATCTCTGTCTGTTTCCTAACAAGTGTGCAACAAATGGCCTCTGAGGAATACACACACACACAGACACACACACACACACAGACTCATATCAAATTTACTTTTACTTTACTCTACACTACTGAATCTGATGATGTTAACGTAGCTTCACTCAGTCTGGCTCCTCTATAGCATTGAGAGCAACAGTGGCGTACATATGATGAATATTTAGCTCATCCTTAGCTCCCTCTCCCTCCATCCATCTGTGATCCACAAGGGTTACGCTTTCACTTGTTTCACTTGTTTACCTCCTCTAAACAAAGAAAGAGGGAGTAATGAACTGCTAGGCAGGCACACACACACGCACACTGAGGTGATCAGGCAGGATTAATGTTTGTGTTAGTGGTGTTTGTTGTACAGTGTACAGGAAAGAAAGGGGAGGGATGGGGAGGACTGCAGCAGGGCTTTGGAGTGTGTGTGTGTGTGTGTGTGTGTGTGTGTGTGTGTGGCAGGGTTGATGCTGGGGCTCAGGGTCTAAATAATTTGGCAGAAACATCATCCATAATGAAAGGCTCACCTGAGGGATGTGTATCGCCCCCGGCAGTGCCTGTTCTCCGGCGTGCCCAGGCCTCCCGCAAAAGAAGCCCGACACAGACGCCGTAGAGCTGGCTGAGGGGATCAGTGTGGGTGGAGGAGGTGTTGGTGGGGGATGATGGGGTGGGGAGGGGCTTGAGTCATGCAAAGCCAGGAGATTTAGAAATGATCTGATTAATATCACACACTGCTGAACAGAGGTGTGTGTGTGTGTGTGTGATTGGCTGTTAGAAGGCTGAGATACATACATTTACCTAAGGGGCAAGTGCATAATGTGTGTGGCAACAAGAGAGCAGGTGTGTATTCATGCATCTGTGTGTATGGTCGCACAGCTGCTTTTGAACTACACGCAGAGCCAATTAATAAGGATTGTAGTGAAATGAGGCATGAGAGTAGCTCTTCACTGACTGCTCCGAGTCTCCCTCTTTATTATCTTCATTTCATCTCTGCCACTGGTCAATGTACTCTCATCACTGAGCTAATATAAATGGGGCGTATTCATTACGACACAGGTTTGATACGTGGGTCTACTGTTTGTTCTGCTTTGCTGCTGTTGCCTTACATGCTCCGACCCTTGAAATCAAAGGTATCCAGGTCAGGTTGTTGGATGTGGACACGTAGCAGGAGACTCGATTTCACGTCCTCCTCACAGACCAACAACATTTGCCTCTAAATTGACTGTGTGCCATCATGTTCCTCTAAGTGTAAATGAATGTTTTGGGTTTTTTTTTTAACATTTAACATACATAACCATAGTTTTATTGACATGATCGTACACTAACTGTTGCGCTAGCTATAGCGAGAGACAGAGAGATTGAAAGGTTTTGCAAAACCCCTGCAGGAAGAAACCAGCTTCCTGCAAAGATCATGGATGCATGGATATGAACAACCACATTCCCTGTAAAACATCATATTCCAGATATGATCAAAAACCCATATGCAGGTAAACACGTTCTACTGTGCTTATAGCATTACAACTGCCACTGCTACAACTACTGGCCTCCACTGTGACTCATGGAGGTTATGGTGCAGTCTGTTGGTCTCCCGCTCCTTCTTTCCCTGTCATTCTGTTTGTGTCTTGATTTTCCACAGGATTTCTCCCTCTGTACACAACAACCACCCCCTCCCCCTTCTGTGGAAGGACAATCATTCACGTACTCCCTGCCAGAGGAGCTCTTAGTTAAGCCAGTTGTCGATAAAGACAGGGATATAGAAGTCACTCCAGCTGAGAGGAGACACTTGTCCTGATCTGTTTGTGTGTTTGTTCTCAGAGTGAGACAACCCCTTTTCTTAACTTATATTTATATTTTCTTTCCTTCTCTCTTTCTCTCTCTATCTATCTCCTTCACCTGTTCTATCTCTCCCTCTGTCCCCTGTCACTCTTTCCTTGTCTTAAGTGAAGGCTTTCACCCTCTATCAAGGAGGAGATTATCACTCTAACAGCATTGATCTCTTAAGTGTTTGTAAGACTTCGAGCGATGGCTGTGTGTGTTGGGCATTGAGCAACAGACTCACAAATCGGCAGAGAGAGACAGAATGAGTGCTGCCTGGGTCAGAGTTCAGTAAAGGATTACTACTAGTTGTTGTATGGTGTCAGAACACTCTTAATGGGCCTTTGATTTCCTTTAAAAGACTTAAAGGCCTAATAGAAAGACTGACAGGTTGTTTTATGTATGACTATATGACATGGAAGCCCAAAGGTGAGAGATGGATCACAAGTTCAAATGCCGGCTGTTGACGGTGGAAGAAAAGGACTCCCTTCTGTCCACTTTAGTGAGAAATCTCTCAACTACACTGCAAATGCCCGGTAAGAGTCAGAGTTTGTAACTAGAAGCTCCCAGATATGAAATTATGGAGAAAATTCAGATTTTACAAAGCACATGCTCCTCCTTGATTCCTTAAAAAGAGTATGGTTCTCTGATCATGTGCTGCTGGAAACCTGCATAAAATCCCCCAAGAGAGAAAAAACAAAAAATCAAGCTGTGTAAGTTAAGTATGGCTGATGGATGCCACCACACAGATAGTTTCCATACTGGCAAAGCAGACGCAGTGACAGAGGTCAGAGAGTGTTCAGCCGGCAAGCAGTTAACCCAGCTCCACAGGTCAGACCTCATCAGGTGTAATTGGGTGAGACAGGCACTGCCAGTGCTCGTCAGCCAAGAGGAGAACCAGAGTAGCTGCCAGACCAGCGTGGGGTGGTAAATGCTCCCAGCGGAGAGAGCAGATTTGTGGACATAGCCCTAAATAATGCTCCCATATTGAAGCCTTTAGAAGGAACAAAGCCAGTGAAAAGCTGATATAAATGTGGAGAATATAAGTTTGTGTTTGATTCCTCTGTAGAGAAGTCAGCTTGGTAGTTCAACAATGTACACCTAACTTCTAGTGAAAAATGAAAGAATAGTTAAAACAAAAAAAATTGTACATATACATTAATTTAACGGACTACATCTACAGAGTACACTGTATCCATCTGTAGCCCTTTTTTTATCCAATCAAAAACCAAGAAATTGAAAAAGCAAAGATTGACCTAAAACCAGTTCATTTTCAGAGTAAACTCAGACATTTCGTTGATTAATAGAATAATAGATGCATAAGTTTACAAAAAAAGACAAGGTGCCAACTGTGCCCAAAACTGTGCTGAAAACCAAACATACTATAAGGAATTTGTTAATGATTACAATGACATAAATTTTCCAATGATGTGTAATGTTGGCTGTTCTTTATTCCAGGTCAGTGATCAGAAATCAGTATTGTTGTCCATTCATAAGAAACCAAGACAGCCAGTGATTCAAGAGCTGCCTCAGCACCACATGAGCTGTCTGTCAAGTGATTAGTCAGGCTCCGAGGCTGGAGTTTAGAGACACACGCCCATCCATCCCTGCAGCCCCTCTGCATTGTCTCTTCCCTCATTGCTCGGCCCGCTCTCTCTCTCTTTTTTTTCTACATTTGTCTTCGTATGCCTCGATCTATCACAACTCCATCCTCACATCTACCTCTGCCGCTCCTCGTTTATCTTTGCCCAACATCTGAGCCACCATTTATCTCTTTCCCCACCCCGCTCAACTATTCCTCCACGCCTCCTCCACCCCCTAAAAATGTCTTAACTACAGTCATTTAAACTTGCGTTAAGTCTCTGTGCTTTCTTCTTCAAACAACTGAGGACAAGTTAATATCAGCCTGGGATCGTATCACCAGCCTCTAAATACATGTTTTTTTTTATCTGTAATATGAATTATTATTGAGGTGCTAATATAATACCTCTAATACTGCAACTCCGTAAAAATATTTGTGTTGAATTTAATTAAAAACAACAGACAAATTTCAGAATTGCTATAAGGCTCCTCTCTATTTACCTTTCCCCTCCAACCCCGACACCACAAGGACACTCATCAGCATGTTTAGGGCACTGCACACTGAAGGCAGACTTGTTCCTGTTTTGTGCACCACGAGGTCAGACACCAATCTGCTGACAACAACACAAACACAGTAAATGTGATTAACCTTGATGAAAAAAGACAAGTACTTTCTCTCTCTCGCTCTAAATCTCTGTCTCTCCACACAATGAGAGGAAAAAAAAAACCCAACATAATTCCCAGACAGGTACGTCCTAATTAAGCAGCAGCCGAGGCTGCTCAGAATCAATGCCCTGATCCCTGGCCAGCGAGAAAAGGAGCTGGCTAATTCATGCTCACCGCCCCTCCTCTCCCCCCATAAAGGCTGGCAAATATTCATTTCCTGAAATTAACCAAGTCATTTAGAATTCGGTCAGGGATTGATTAACATTGAGAGGCGGCGACGGTTCAATATTTATGCCCACTGAGGCTGATGTCGGGGCCAAATACTGGAGCATACAACCAGAACAATGTTTTACAACTTAATTAAAAGCAACATAATAGGGACTTATTCTGTGCTGCTTGCTGTGAGAGACCTAAGCCTTCTGCTGGGCTGTGAGTCAATAGAATGGAGTCATCGTGTGTACCTTTGACCTGATCAATACATTTATAAAGATGCAGTTGTGCTGTGTGTGAATGGGTTGTCAGCTTTGACTCAACACGGCTTTTTGTGTTTTCAGGAGGGACCACAAAACACCAGGTCATCAGACTTGCTCAAAAGACACAGATACAATGTGACTGATTTAATTCATTCTGTACAGTGAGTTCAGGTGCCAACCTCAAGAAAACCATAACTTAAATAAACAGTAGAAGTTAACCAAACACTAGCAGCTATTAGCTAGCTGTTGCATGTAGTGTGTGTGCTGTGTGGGGACTAAAGTTTGATCACATCACGGGGCTCACATACCATCTGGGGACATAAATGAGTGTCCCCAAAAATAACAAATATATTTTAGGGTGAAGCCTTGTGAGGACATTGCATCAACGCTCCCAAGGGATTGCATGCTGTATTTAGGTAAGGCATAAAAAGGTCCAGAATTAGGAGTTTATTAGATGTAAAATCTAAAAGTGAAGACAGTAGATTTGGTTTGGTGAAGTTCCACACGAAAAAATGTTTTAACTCACATCCTGTTTCATATCTGAAGTATTACAAGTCAGATGTAATTTTTGCTGCACTTGACTTTCATTGGAAAAGACACCGTATGACACGTGTGTGAAAGGTGACACAAATTATGCTTTTTAGTGTGTGTGTGTGCGTGCACGGGCATGCAATCCCTATCTTTGACTAATGTTTGCATGTTCCACAAATTACAAACCCAGTGACTGGATTGGTGTAATGACGAGCAGTAATGTAAAATACATCAGTGGTGACTGCAGCTGGGCTAAAGACAATAAATATATGTATGAGTTTCAGTGCATGCACAGGGCGTCTGCATCTAGAGCTTTTTCATCACCCTGTTCACTTTCTGAAACTTGGTGAAGTGCTTGGCAAACACATGCTGATTGAAAAGTATTGGACTCATCTTTCAAACAAATCTTTTTAGCCCCATCAGCTTTCGTGAGGCATCATTGCGACTCAGGAAACAAACAAATAAAACAAAATTGCTCAAACTTTGTCCCCAACAGAAAGGCCAAGCCCAGCTAATCATGTTTGAGTGTCCAGACTTTTCTTTCATCTTATCAGGAATAGGTGGGAGTGTGGGACCCTAAAGCAATGAACCAAATAATTCTGCCCATTTTCTGTCAATTTTAGCCTAAGAAATCTGACATGGCGTGCAGTCGCCTCCTAACGCAGGCCGCCACTTTGTAGGGAATTCCATGTAATGAGTCTGCCTAAAAGGCTTTCAGGCTTTATCAAGCAATAAAAGCTCCAGGTCTCCAGCCTGCTGCTATTACCAGGCAATACTACAGGCTGTTATCATTAAGCAGCAGTTGTGGAGAGCTGTGGCAGTGGCAGGGATATTGAAGATCGCACCTTCTCACCCTTGACCTGACTCCCCCTTTAGCCTCGGCCTTATATCTCAGATACGTTACAGTTTCTTGATGGATTTCGACATTTCGCAGATTATCTCAAAAGTATCTATCCAGTTTACACGTCAAACGTGCCCCCCCCTCTTCTCTTTTTAGGTCTTATCACATCTGTACAAGGATTTATATTATGTTGACACTGTTCATATCTGGTTCCAAACAAGGACAGTTATCAGCGTAGAGCAACATAAAGGGGAGGGAGTAGTGTGTTAAGTGGGGATTTGTGAATTGACAGACCCCAGTATTAAATACTTCAGCCCTTAAGTGATAAATAAGTGATAAGACAAAAAGCTACATCATAGCATAGTCTACTACCGAATCCCAAGGATGGTTTGTCACAACTACACATTTTCATGGGCACTGCATATTTAAATACTAGAAATCATAGTAAAGAAAGAATTTAAATGAGACACAATTTCTCACACATAAGGATATGTATCAGACTTGAGAACCAAGGTCATTCCAAGTATGTTATAGATGAACAGTCCTATTTTACGAATGAAAAAAAACTGGAAGCCAAGACAAGTTTTAGGGATTTTGGCTATTAGTTTTTTGAGATTTTCTATTAATTTTCTCTAGTCCAGGGTGATTTTACTGGTAAAACCACTGTATGTCCTACTTGAAGTTTATACATTTTGGCATTTGTATGATGTGCATCTAAGCACAGTGGAATAAAGAGATATATTTGTTTTATTCATAGTTTTTCTCAGAGTGTATCAACATGGAACAAAAGAGACCTGGGTTTCAAAAATTTACATTTTCATTGTAACTCTGTAACTTTAAGCAAACAAAAAAATTATCAACAATACTTTTTTATTTGAACAAGATTACCTGGCACAAGTAATATATATCTAAAGCATGCAACCTTATCACAACAGAGCCCTACTGCAGTAGAGTGGGCCAATAATATGGCAATGTAGTTAGAGATTCCCTCTCCAGCAGTAGTAATCTCTTTATGAATTTCAACACTACCCACTACCCACATGGAATAAAAGTCAAAACACGTTCAGGCCAGCACTGCACTGAATATAGTGACATCTGCACGCTGGCAGTAGGATTTAATGCACACTTTAACTCACTGCCCCGCCAAAGCAATACAGAACATATCCCCTAAACTTCTGCTCCCCTCCATCAATACACTTTCTAACTACCGTAGCAATGAGTACAACCAGACAAATGCTCCTGTAAAAGTTTTGGGGTTTTTTTTTTTTTTTTACTAAAGAAGAAACCTCTTCCTCCCTTCTACCTCCTCCGCTCCTCTCCTGTACTCCCATGTGAGGTGATTTAAGACAGACAAGCTATAGAGGAACTGTTGCCCTCCATCTCCTCCCTCCTCCTCCCTCTCATTCTACCTCTCCTTTGGCCTTATTACAGGCTGTCAGTTTATTATAAAACATTAGGAAAGCAGAGGGACACTTGCAGTTACTGTCCTATCGATCGGCAGGGATAGATTCTGTGATTTACAGTCAGCCTCTGCTCGTGCCCTCCACATTCTCGGTCTCCTATTAAGGCACCAGCGCTTTGCTTTGGCTATTGATGTCTCAACATTAACAGTTACAAGCTGCTACAGAAAATCAATGTTCAACTTTTATTACCGACTGCATAACGCAGAGGACCTCCCGCCAGCTGGTACTTAGCAGTCAAAAGGAGGTGCAGACGGTCCACCCGGCACGTCAGGTGTTTTCTAAGTGATATCTGCAGTAATATCAATCGTGTGTATAGCATATAGGGGTTCTCAGGGGCCAGTTGCGGGCCCGAGAGCTTAGGGGAACAGCATAGAATGGTATAGCTCGTCAAACAAATAAGCATTTGCTTACAAATATCAGCTTCTGTGCCTACGTAAAAGTAGGAATATAAGAAAGGTAGGGAAGTTTTTATCCAAAATTCTCACATTGGATAGTTTCTCCCAATAAACAAAATGCCAAACATCTGCACTTCTCTTGAATCCCTTTGAACGCTGCTATCAACACACCTCCAGATCTCTGCCACAAAAACACACGTACAGTACACCACCTCGATGTCATCAAGCTAAAATTTGATCGATCCCTTCAACCACCACCACCGACCAGCCATCCATCATCATCAGCATCAACCTGGATGTGTGTCTGTGTGTAGTAACCCAGGTAGCGTGGATCTAGAGCGGCTCAGGCCTTTAAAACATTTATGAGGGGCTACTGAGCAGCGGTACGGCAGCCCTTCTGGGACAAACAGCCCCCGGTCCTGTACTCTCAGTCCCGATCAATGGAACTGAAGTTCATTACACACACTTTTCAGCCGAACGGCGGCAACTGATTTTTTTTTTTTTTTACCCCCCTCTTCCCCCAATCGTCGAGCAGCCCACCACTGAGGCTGCATTACACTTGCTTGTTTACGTGACTGCGTGTGCAGGGGAAGACGGGGGCAGAGAGTGTGTACCGGTGTGCATTTGTGTGAGGTGTGTGTGTGTGTGTGTGTGTGTAGGTGTGTGTGTGTGTGTGTGTGTGTGTGTGTGTGTGTGTGTGTGTGTGAACAGGGGCTGCTCCCAGTGGCCAGAGCTTGAGGTTATCATTATGTACAGGTCGGCCCGCTGCAATGCTAATGCTAATGCATTCTCAGTGGCCGCAGCTTGGGTCCCAGTGCTGTGCTAGCTAGGTTGCTACTCCTCTCCAATTAAAGGCTGAGGGATGTCTGTTTGGGGTAGGGAGGACAGGCCTGGGCTATCTAGGGCCCTGTGGAGAACAGGCTCACATTAGTCGAGGAAAACAGACTCAGAGAACAAATTGTGCATACATGGGAGAGCTCTGGAAAATCCCACTCTTGATTTGAATGATTTGTTGCCTGGAAATCATCAATTCCCTAGCTGTGATTTCATGCTGCTTAGTAATTTCTTTAGAGGACTTATTAACTTTTATGCTACTTCACATAATCTCTGTTATTGAACTGACCCATCTGGCTTATAATGGTCTGGACAACCTGCTATTAAGTTTAGTCACGGTAGGCAGTTGCCATTTCAAACATTGCGTTAATTTTCTTGAGTCAAAAAGCAAAGAGCATCATGAACACAGACAGAAAAACTGTCAGCTGATTCCTCGCACTCAAAAGAACATCAGCAGTTCTGTGGATTTAGAGCAGTGCTGTAAGATCTGCAGTGCTGTGTGTCTGTATGCATGTGTGTGTAGTTTGGAGTGTTACATGACAGCAGGGAAAGAACAACTGCCACAGTCATGCGGTGTATTGATCAGACCGCCTGCCTCGACCTTACTTAAACATTACACACAAACAACCTCAAAGAGTTACACAACCCTCCCCACGGAGCGCTCTCAAACCGGTCATCACTCTTTCCTGGTTGCTTTTTCTTTCTCTTTCTTGCTCTTGGAAGCCCTCACTGGCACACACAGAAACACACATGCATGCAGATACAGTGGGAGTATATTTACAAGTACTTACATGTAAACACACAAGAGGTACATTATGATACGCACACACCATAGTGGTGGTGAGGCCCCTTACAATATAAGTGTGCCACAGGTCAAATGTTCACAAATGCATACAAATGCGATCGGATGGACCCCCAGCTTTACACACCCACCCTGTCAATCATTTGCTAAGTTGTAAATGTGAATGGCAGCCCTTCAATCCTTCAATCAGTGCCTCAGTAGTAGCTAGAGTTTTGGTGCTATGACTGTAGTTTTTGCAGCAAATGCAAATCTTTATGACAAGACGTTTATGGCCCCCATAGCTCCTGATGTGTCATTAGCGTTACTCATTGTACAGTCGTACACGAAATGTACGTGGAGGTGTTGTCGTTGAGCAAGATGACATGGATGATTCTCTAAGCTATTTAAAAAAGACATAATGCCCGGCTAGGATAATGCTAAAACTGATGTGATCCACTTCATAGTTTTAAAATCTTGTTTTTCAGAATCCTTCATCTGTTGCTGATTTCTGGCAGACTTTGCCCTTGCATGTGTGCGAGCCTCCACATGAAAAAACGCTGACGATTAGAGTAGAAGTAAAAATAATCCTCTGCATTCACCTACCGCCCCGATATTGCAAATGGAGCTCAGTGGCATCGCAGTACTGCCTGGCATGTGGATTGTCAGCCATTGTGTTCCTTTGTGAATGTGTACAGTGCAGAGGCATGTGTTTAAACTATGGTGGTGGTAAGCTATATGGTAGTCAGGTGGCTGCTATAAGATTATACACCCTCTTCCCTTTGCTCTTTGAGCTTCTGTGTGTGTGTGTGTGTATCTTTGGACAATGTGGTTACAGGATACTTCTGGCAGAACAGAGAACAGCAGAGCTTTAAGGTGATGTGTGTGTGTGTGTGCTGTGGCATGTGTGTGCTGTGGCGTGTGTGTGCGAAACCAGAGACAGTGATTAAATGTTTTAAAGCACAGATGATCCAACAGGTGCTCTGGCTCGCTGTCTCTTGTTCTCCCAGCCTTTCTTTCTCTCTCTCTCTCTCTGAGCCCCCCACCCACTCTGTGACCCCCACACACCCTGAACCATCACAGCTCCTTTCTTGTCTCTTCATTCTTGTCCTTAAGGATATTTTAAGCAACAAAGTCCTGCAAGTCTGTCTCTCACACAAAGACACACACATGTTGAGCATAGCTCTCCTTTGTATCGCATTAAAAAAAAAGAAGAAAAAATGGAAGTGTGGTGCAATGGAAACCTTTAGAGCTTCTGGCAAATGTTAGAAAGAAGGGTCAAGGAGCAAACACATGTTGAAACACAAGAGGGCATTAATCAATCACCCTGATCCTCACACACACGAACCTACAGTACATGCACATATATCAGCAGAAAATAACAGTGTGTAATGTAAAGGAATATTCCTGCCAGACGTTTGTCATGCAAGATGCTTAAGAGCATAAAGTTGCACTTTAGTGCCACCTGGCACTGATATCCATAGCTACTGTTGGCATTACACTGTAAGCCTTTAAATTCTAACTGTGCTGAGAAGCTTTTGTATGGCACAGGCACTGACAACTCAACCGCCTTAGTATAAAGTAAACATAAAATAGTAAGTTGTCCTGAAAGGAATACATATTATAAAAAGGGAGCAGCTAGCTTTAAGATGAGCTGCAATCTCACACTAATGACACTATTGATTTTTAAGACAAGAGTGTTATTTTTGCCAGAAATCTTTTTGCTCATTTTGCTCTGTACTCTAGGGCACAGTGTATTTTTAACAACTTGTGAAGCATGAGGGAGAAAACATCCAGGATCTTTCCTTTTTCTCTCTCTTCGCGTTGTAGCATTTTTTGTTTTTCAGTTAGAACTTGGGCCAAATGTCTAATGGAGGACACAAGAGCACACGCTGCAACAGGCCCATTTTGTCTCTCAAAATTTTTCCAATAAAACTGGTAAAACTCTCAAACCACAGTGGGGTGCAGAACACAGACACCCACAACCACAGACAAACATACTCCACAATATCTTTTTTTATTGAGCACATGTCTTTGTGGTTTATTTTCAGAATTACTCATTTCCTCCAATTTCCTTGTATTGTGCATTTGAAAATCCTAACATTCGGTGCAGTAGAAACATTCAGTAAAAACCCCAGTTCTCTAAATCAAGTCCAGCTTTAAGAGGCAGCGTGCAAAGATGTCGTCTCACATTAGTCCTGAGGGGGAGGAGAAAACGGCCACCACCATCCAATAACTTTGAATAAATTAAACCCCAATTTGCACTTGAGTTGCCTCCACCAGTCACATGACAGGAGACGAAGATCACACAGAGAACAAAGAAGTTAAAAGACAGTGCGGAAAACATGCAGCACACTCTTTTCTTTAGTCCGCACTCTACCTGCTGGCTTCCATCATCAAATGAGAACGTGAGGGAGGAGGGAGAGAGTGGGGTGGATGTAAAACACGAGAGCACAGAAGAGAGGAAAGAGTGAGAAGGAGAGGGTGGGGGGGAAATGACGCTATGGATTAACTGTCCTTCATGCTGGAAATATACATCCCCAGGCGCTTGGCATTGAATTATTAATTCAAATTTGTCAGAGAAAGAATGAGAGAAATCTATTGACGGGGAGACGGGCCCTTTAATGGTCTCATTAAAGGGGAGGCTTCCCACACCAGGCACCTTCTGTACTGCTGCAGGAGTTTTTGGGGCAGTGAAGGGTTGGAGGGGGGTACTTGACCCCCCAATGATTTTCTGTCACTTTATCATAAACAAGAAAGGTTGACATGCCCCACCACTCCCTACACCCTCCCTTCACCACCAAACAAACCCTGTGTGTAATTAGCCAAGGGGTGCAAAAGTGCACTGAATGTAAACGAGGTTCACACGCATGAACTGATACGGACGGCAATGACACACACACACACACACACACACACACACACACACACACATTAGATGCTGCGCCTGCCGCTTCTACTGTTGCTGACAGGTACAAATGAGAGGTAAAAGTCTAGAAGAGCCTCGCCTCTCAGGTAGGGCCATATTGATTTCTAATTCATTAGGATTTTATTTTCCTCCACTGCATTGCTCCATAGATCATTTCCTCAGATCACACCAAACACAGTGACTTTTGTCTGAACTGTTGTCCATTAGATTTGAGCCTGTCAGTCAAGTGTTAGCATCATTAGCTGCATATAGCTACATGACTGGGAGCTGTTTTGGTGATAGGGGGGTTAACTGTCCGTACAATCCAGACGGCATTAGGAAGGTGAGAGAGCAGGGACCTGTGGGTCCACTGCGCCATCCGAGGTCGGCTTATTGAAAGGCATTTGGTTCCACCTCCAGGGGGGCTAAAGCAGGGGGCAATAAGAAGCGGAGGGGGGGAGGACTAGAGGGACCACAGAGGGCTAAGCACCAGGTTCATTGCTGATTCAAGTCTCCCAGTATCCCTCCGGCAAATGGATTTTCATAATGCTGAGACAATGTGATTTTTTTTTTTTTTTTTTTTTTTTACCCCAGCAATATGACTTTCATCCCAGCAAGTCTGCAGCTTGTCAGAAATGAACAACAACAAATGGGGCCAATTGTCAAAAATATTTAACACCACAACACGAAACTAAAAATAATTTAAGTGTTTTTGTGTGTGTGTGTGTGTGTGTGTGTGTGTGTGTGTGTGTGTGTGTGTGTGTGTACGTGCACTTTGGTTCTAATTTTCACCTCACAAACTGTCAGTTCACTGGCTGCTCTTCAGCCACAAGCGGTGCAGACTAAATTGATGTCCATAATGGTTGCAAGTAAAGAGTATACTCATTTTTAATGAATGTATTTATAAATCAATCTTAAATTTGTTAAACAGAGTAATCATTTATCCTACATCAAAATTTATGTCAAAATGTCTGAAATGTCTGTCAGACATTTACATTCTTAATAAAGCAAAGACATGCAGACACTTGGAATGATATAAAACAGACAAATGTAAAATACTGACAAAGTGTGGGAAGCTGCAACCAGAAATTCTTTGGCTATTCGGCCTGACTTAAAAATCATTTATTAAAAATTTACTGTTTACTGTTGTAAGGATCAACTTATCGAGTAGTAGTGTATGACGGAAAATAAATATTACTATCTTATGGAAAAGGAAATGTAGAGTAATACATACAGTCCTATGTCAAAGAACCTAAACTACCCTTTTCAGTCCATAATAACACAGCAACAGACCAACTGACACAGGATGTAAATTTGTTTTCCCCTTCACCTCAGGATATATCCCCAGCACCTTCCAACCAGCATAGGCAATGAGAGAAGCTCGTCTCCTTCCTGCTCCGAGCGCCTTTTCTCTTGTTTATTTTATCGGACCTAAGGCAGTTTTCCCTTCCTCTCAATATCTCTCGACCTCTCTCCATTGCCCCACCGAGCCCGCCAACCCGTCCTTGGGCGACAGAACTGAACAAGCCGCTACCTGTTTAGCTTAACAACAATAGCAATGTTGTCGGCGGAGGTTTAAATTTGACTTAATATATCCCCAACTGGACCGTGCCTGCTTAATTCTCTTTCATAGCCGCATGGCGTTTGGCCCCCTGAGTGGCTAAAGGGAGGGTTTGATGAGTCGGTGGGCAAATTGAGCCTTCATGCTTTATTCTGACACGCTGACAATAACCCGTCCCCATTGGTCGCCTGTTTCCAGAGCAAGGAGCTGTGAGACAGTTGTTATTATGCATTGTTAGCACAGAGGATATTTGGCCTCTGGACACTGGGCTCTATGTTAGCTTGAGGGCATGTAGCAACAGTATGTTACTTTATGCCGATGAACTAAAGGGTCACTTTTCAGGATGAAGGGTCACTGTTCAGTGTTTAATGAGGCCTTTGTGAAATGAGTAAAAAGTTAATGAGTGGAAAATATATTTCCTGAGATCCTTTCATTCCATTAGATAGAGGGAAAGATTCAAAATTAGATTAGGTCAACAGGTGCTGTTCAGGCTCTGGTGAAACTGTCAACCAAGAGATTTATATTAGGTTGTTGCTATAATTGCGATATAATTAATTTAGAGAGGCAATAACCAGTACACAAAGTGTGCAGATACATTTAAGGCTAATTCACAATTAGATTTTCATATATCATATATATAGTCACATTACAACAAGAACCACATAAAACTGATTGTGAGACATTTCAACGTGAATCCAAACCAAACCCTATTTTATAGCCAAAGGGCATTAGTGGGCTCCAACCAAAGGGCATACAAAGTTTTAAATGCTCAAACAGCATCTGAGACCTCTGACCCCCACTCTATTCCAGTGTCGCAACAAAGGGGTTGTGCTTGATAGTTCATGTAACTTACTAAAAAAAAAAAAAAAAAAGGGCGTATCTGAAGAACCCAGTGATTGGAGCACAAAGCTGAGAAAGTAAACTGCGTCTGAACTCCCCCTCTTTTTTTTTTTAGTAATTTTGTAGTTTTTTTGTGTGAATACAAAGAATGCAGCACTGCCAGTGCCAGTCAGTGCGTGTTATTAAGCCTATATTTAAATGATTATTGTGCCTCTCAATGACTGTAGGCTTTTTACCCCACCTTAAAGTGGGGCCTTTGCAAAAACACTTCAAACACATCAAATGTACAACTGCAGTCTTTTTGAAATACATCCCCACCTTAACCCACAAACAGTCATGATTTGCAGAACATGGCATTGCTTGTCTATAATTCAAGACATCGTTAGTGGAAATCAAAATTGATCTGATAATCTGGCAATACATATCACACAGGAGCTTTCCCATGATCCTGTGCTTTCCTGTGATAGGCTGTTTGTGATGCTGCTTATTCTGTGAGTCTTTGGTGCATCAAGTTTGGAAGAACCACCCCTATTAAATGTTAAGAAGCATACAACTTCAGTTTTACCCCTCCTGTTTTTTTAACTCGCCTCTAACATGGAGGCGTCATATTGGAGAAAGGGAATTCCCCTAATGGGACTTGGAGGAAAACAAGGAAGCGGAGAGCTCCAGGGAGCAGGGAAACTTGTTTGCTGGCAAGCACAGATAGATGAGGACTGAAATACTCTAATGGGGAAGCAGAGCCTCCTGTAGAGGTTAAAAAAACCCCCCACACACACCTCCATGAGAAATGCTGTCAGTAGAGTATTGATGGGAGCTGAGGTGTGTGTTTCTGTGTGTACCTGTAGTGTATCTGTTTGTATACTTCATGACTTTATGGTGGTGTGAGGAAAAAAAGGGGGGCAAAGGATGTTGCTTTTCTCCAATAGCTTAGATATTGGGGCAGTGTAGATAATAGCCCGCTCAAGCAATACCGTTAACCATGCGGCCATTGGCCCTTTCCCTGTGAACCTTATTTGCTTTGATTGCCCCTGCTGCCCTGTTTTTTAACACCATATCCATACACAAACACGCAGCCACGTTCTCGCAGCAAACAGGTAGTTCTTCGTGTCGCTTATTGTAGGTAGTCCTTAGGCCTCACCTGGTCCCTACAACCCATTTAGAGTTAAAAGGTTATTGGGTTCTCCTGTTTTAACGCACCTGCCTGTGATTGGCGCCAAGCTGGATGGCAGATTAATAATGAATAAAGTAGCAGTGTTGACTTAATAACAAACCAGCACGGTGCAATAAAGAAGACTTGGCCTGGACATGAGTTCAACTACTTGCTCTTTGAAGCACCGCTGCCACAGTAAAAGGTGCTTCAGCTTTGATAGGCTCGTATAAATGCCTGTGAAAGTCCCTATTGGAAGAGCTAAGCCCCTGATTCCCACCTATACAGGAAGTGACCAGTTTGTCTTCCACTCACATTTAATTGGGCAAGTTTACTGACAGCACTTGACTCAATAACCGTTTATGACCAAAGAGTTTTATGTGTTGTTTTTGGACTTGGCAGGAAACACATGTTGTGAAGTTTTGAAAGGCAGACTGAATTGGCAGCATGTGACTGAGGCGTTTATTGATTGGAGCAGTAAAAGTGTAATGTGAGAGTCCATGGTGTTATTTTGTCATGTGATTCCCTAAAAGCAGTGTGTACTTATATAAGGTGTGATGGGAAAAGGTGATAGTTTGACAAGGAAATAGCTTGATGGACAGTAAAGGTGTGTAGGGGTTAAAGGTTTGTCTTACCCTAACCCTAAACTTATACTGAAGAGTTTCTTATCCTACAGGGATAAACATGACCGTACCCTTATCTTAATTTAGTTTTTATCTTAACAGAACAGTTTTAAGTCATTAAATCCAAGCGGAATGGCTAAGACGAAACAGTTTGAAAACCATTCGCAAACATTTAGCAAATTTTTGATTTTTTTTCTTTTATTTTTTTTTTCAATTCAACTATAGCATAAAGGATTGGGGTATGTTGGAGCGGGTAAATGGTTTGTCAATGTGATTTTTTTTAACTTAGACCACAAGAGTTTCTTAGATAGACTCTTTCTCAAGACTTTCTTGAGATATATTTGTGAGTAAACACAACATTATCCCTACATTAACACATTTTTGTCTTGACAAAAGTCGTTTTAAGTGATTCAGTCTAAGCAAATAAAGCTTAACATATTATGTGACAAATCATTTACATGTACAACATTTAATCTTTCTATCTGCTTATTACTCACCATTAGTTTTTAACTTTTTATTAGACTTCAGTCTGTACAATGGATGTTTAGAAGTGGCAGATGTATTACCAGAAGGCCTGATAGTACAATGCAATATTTAGTATTTATTTATTTTGCTTCTCACAGACCTACACAAAGTGATGCCTGTGTGCTTTCCCAGAGAATTGTGAACTTTGACTCCAGATGATCTGAGTTTTTTTAACCTCACCCTGTCCACTCTGTGAGGCATTATTGAGATCAGAGCGAAGTAATGGAGCAAGTATTTGTATGACTGAATGTGCATCTAAATGCTGTGTTTGTGGGTGTACATGTGTGTGTCTGTCCCTAGAGCAGGTTGATTGTGAGGGGCAGTGAAAGAGCAAAGAAAAGCACATGCTGACGGACAGACACACACACACACAATCAGAGCACAGAGCAGATCTAGTCTAATTAAAAAGCACAGCAGTGATTTCAGGGGCTCTGTGAAGGAGAGAATGAATGTGTGTGTGTGTGCTTGTGTTTTTGCATTAGGTCGCTGGCTTCAGCATGATCGCCCGTCAAATGAAACAATGTATTCTGTGGGACCTCGGGGTTTCCATTTGAGTATTCAGACGCGGCGCTGCAACGAACTGTGGCTGTTTTATGTGAAAAAAAGTTGATAATTAGTCCCTCAGTGACTGAACAATGAGATGGAGAGAGAAGGGGGGGGGGGGGTATTGAAGGAAGAGGAGAGAGCGCTTAGCACACTTAATGCTCCAACCTGACACTGTCTGGGAATCATTGATCAATTGTTGATTTCTTTCTTCTTTTTTTTTTTTTTTAAATTTTTATATCCCCCCCCCAACCCTTTTCACACTGCTTCATCCCTCTCCTGTCTATGAATGATCAGTAAATTCGAATCAGTCCACTTGTCTGACTTGATTACCAACTAAATCAACAAACATTCCACATCAACCTAAGTGGTTTTTGTCTGGTTTTTCACTTCCCCACTGGTTTTGCGAACAGGAGAAGATATCAAACTATTGTCATTTGTGTGTTTTCTTTTTTTTCTCTCTCTCTTTTTTGGAAGCCCTCATTCATTATTTTTTCAAAAGGGGCTCTGGTCATAATTAGCAATTAAAATGCTGTCTTTTTGCCTCACTTTCCCCTAATTAGCTTGACAGAGACATTGGGCACCCCCTTCCTCAACCCCCCCATACACACCAGCATCCACACATACACTCATCAAACTCCCCTGCATACACACTTGTGCAGCCACACACAAACAGACAAATCTTACTGAGAAACCATGGCAACACCTCACGTTTTTGCAGTGATTTGGGCTCACCTTGTCATGTAGCTGCAGAATTAACCAAATCAAATTCAGAGGAGGCTCTGACATCCCTGAATTGATTATTAAACAGCATGAGATGTTTGTTATGGAGGGTATCTGTATTATGAAGAACAATTGTCTTTACTTGTACTCAATTAGATTAAAATTAAATAATTGTAATGCTTACAAAAATGCAGTATCATCCATAATATATACTATTGTAGACATAATTTTGCTGCTTTTTTTTTCAAATTTAAATACTATTTGGCAGGCATTTATGTTGAAGATGTAAAGATCCCTAATCTATGTCCAGTTTTCAGTGTCTGTAAAGTATAGCTATCATCAAAACTATAATAATGTTATTGCTGATACTATTCCTTATCTCGGACAGATATTGCGTTACAAACGTCCTTTTATTAATCAGAACCAGTACTTTAGTTACCACTATGGACACTGATGTCTTCTGTGTAAGTGCATAACAATTCAAGTGGTTTTAAACTTGATTTGATCAATTTTACAAATTTTTGTCCAACAACAATGAATTTAATAAATATTTAGAGCTGGACAATGACACCTGACCCATACACAACCTTTGGGGAATGTAAACATCACCACCCCCATTAAAATCTCCACTCTCTTTTACCTTTACATCCATGCCTATGCTACATGTGTTTAAAGTGCAGGTGTAAACAAGTCTATTATTTTTCTTGTTGACCTGCGTAGGACGGATGTGTGTCAAAGCTTAAAGCCTACACTTTTACTGAGTTAGCTTATGTAAGGCTATATTAACGCTTATAGGAGGTTCTGGTGGTGCAAAAGGCAGTTCACGAGTCCGATAGGGGGTCAGACAGCTGAGTGGCAGCAGGAAAAAGCACATGTCATGTTTGTTTGGAGCCTCCTTTGTCACAGGCCACACCCCCTCCCCCTTTTCCTGCCCTCCTCTTGGCCTTATTTAGCCACCCACCGTGTCACCCAGAGGTCAGGGTGAGCAGGCACACACTACATGCAACCTCATACATACACAAGCAACACAAGAACAGACAGACAGACACACATACACACACACACACACACATACAGATTGTAATAGCATGGTAGAGTGCATCATAGATGGAAGTGCCTTGAAGGACCTGCTTCTCATTCTCTAGACCTCATTAGCTGCTGATTTATCTCCCCCTCCTTCCTCCTAATGCTCTGGGTGGGTGGATGGGGTGTATGTGTGTGCGAGTGTGTGGGAAGGCAATGCTGTGTGAAAGAGAAAGAAATATCGTGTGTATTTTCATGGATTAGTGTCAGTGTGTGTGAGAAAGGCAGAGATTTGGTGTGAAAGATGGTATATTTTAGTGTGTGTTGGTCCGGAGGTGGCAACTAGACACAGGGACTCTGTCATTCCACATTAGCTCGCTGTGAGCACGCTCGACCTGGGGTCAAACAGATTAATAAAAGATCACACGTGCGCACACACACACACACACACACTGAGCTACTATCTGATTAAATATTCTGCAGCCCTGTGCTTCATAATCATGACAAGTACACACAGCGCTCTGGTCCACCATTATCCATTTAGCAAATTTTTGTCTTGTCTTGCAATAATCTGCTCAATCCCCCAGTGAGCTTATTATTGTCAAGGAAAAGTGCTTATAGCTGCGCGTAAAGGTAGGATTTTGGGAAGATGCAGAATGTATTTTGCACAAGGAATTAAAAGTGAAAAAAAGACTTCCCACCAAGATGAATTTTTGCAGTCTGCTTTTTAAGTTTTTTCACAAGTGATGCTTTTTTCTCCCCACTAATACATGCAACAACTGTTTTGTCATGGAAAGAACGGTGAAGGCGTTAGGTTAAGGAGCAGTTCTGGCACTAACATGACTGTAACTCTGTCCTACATAATTCATGGACTCCTGGGGAATGAATCTCTCAGGAGCAGAACAGAACCTTTTTTTTTGCCTTTACCTGATTCCCTCTGCAGTCTCAAGAGATGATTCGGAGGAAAAAAGAAGAGAAGGGGGTTGGGGGGGAGTATTTCGTCATGCAGAGCAGTTTGAAGTCCTTTGAGTTTGAAGTAATAAAAATAAGCCACAAAGATGTCAAGTTGTAGCCCTGTCCCCTTGATAAATGAGAATCCTCGATATTCTAACCTTTTTGTCTTTGAAATATGAACCACTAAGGTCCTTTATATTTGTCTACAGGTTTATACTGTTACACTATTAAACTGTTCAGAGTTACAATTCAAGGGGACAGCTGATATTCACGTTTGATAGAACATTTGTTTAGCACAGAAACTGATACTTAATTGTAATGAAAATGATTTGTCAATGGTTTATCATGATCCTGGGTGTGCCCACAGCCAACTATTGTTTTATTATTTGCATTTATTAGTTCTTATGCATGTCCACACCCTCCACAGATACTGTTATTGTGTCATGTAATCTTACCTTTTTTTCTTCTTGTAGACGTAAAGAACCTGGAGAACTTCCACCTGGTAGAAAGCGTCCAGGAGCAGGTCAATGCAGCGCTGCTGGACTACGTCATGTGTAACTACCCGCAGCAAACTGACAAGTTCGGCCAGCTGCTCCTCCGGCTGCCGGAGATCAGAGCCATCAGCCTGCAGGCCGAAGAATACCTTTACTACAAACACCTGAACGGCGACGTGCCCTGCAACAACCTGCTCATTGAAATGCTACACGCCAAGAGAGCTTAGGAGGAGGACTGCACTTCCCATAATGCAGGTGTGCAGACATCCTGAGAGGTTTCGCTGCAGCCCAAAAACTCCAAATAATGCTTTCACCAAACTAAACCTCCAGCTCAGACTCGACTGTGTAATGTGCACATACAAAGAACATATGGATCCCTTTATTCAAAAACAACAAACAAAAAAAAGAGCCGCTTCTCCTCAAAGCCACAGAGACAATATTGAAAGGAAAAAAGAAAAACACTTGAAACTAACATTGCATTTGACACTTCGAGATGGGATGTAATTGTCTGCACTAGAACAAACTCAAAAGACTGGCAGGCTGAACTTAAAGAGTTAACATTTGTGGTGGTGAGACTGTCAGTGCTGAGAAAGAAGACGGAGTCACCCAGACAGCTTTGTGACTAGACCGGTGGCTTATTTGTTCAGCGATCCTCCAGGCTGCTCTCTCACTGAAACTGGGTTCTTTTAGCTGTCATTGGTACTGTAAAGACAAACGGACACACAGTAAACCAGGCCAGAGACTCTTACCTACCGTCACCTCTGTTTATGGACTCGCATGAGACGCCTGCCACGGCAGCTTGACCTGACTGAAAAGGGAGAACTGATGGTTAAAAAAATAACGGTCTGAAAAAAAGGAGCATTCTCTAACGATCAAAATGATAAATAGGCCAATAAGAAGAAAAGGAAATGTTTTTTTTCTCTTGTAACAGAAGTCATTTGCTTCTCATGGTCACCTTGTGGTTTCCCCTTTCATATTCCACCTCCCCAAATCATCCTAAACTATGTACCTCAGAAAGACCAGTGTTAAATAAATAAATTCAATTCATAATGTCAGCTGAAACAATTGTATTTATAGTACATTTTTTCTTGCAAAAAACCCCCCAAAAAAACAAATAAACACCCTCCCGTTTTATTTTTTCTTTACAACTGGAACAAAACAAAGTGTGATTCTGGAGACGGAGACGGATCGACCCTGCCTTTGTCCAGAAAGACCAAAGCCTGCTGCAGAACAGGAGAAGGAAATTGCAAAAACCTTAATAATCAGTATTATAAGAGAAAAAAAAAAAAGATTTGTGATGTCACAGTTATGTGAGTCTTGCCTTATTTCATTACCATGCTAGCTAACCGTGCAGATGTGAATGGAAATATGTACAAATATATATATAAAGTATTAATGTTGTAAAAATTTAAAAAAGAATAATTCAACAGGTGTTTACATTCATGTGGTCATATGGGAGAGAACTGTGATGAAGCATAAATTGCAAAGCAATGATTTCCTAAAAAATGAAATCAATGAAATGAAAAAAAATATCCCTTCGGTTTGCTTTCTTTGGTGTGTGTACAGTGTTTTATTTTTTATTTTTTTTGAGCAGTACTTAAATTATGTCGTGAGACACTAAAATCAAAAAGGAATCACACTTAAAATATTAATTTCTATCTGTGTCTGCTGGCATTCAAACATTTGTTTCTTAAGCATTTCTGTATAAGGGTTCCGTTTCACTTTCAACCTTTTTTGTAGTCTTTTCCTTTTCTTTTTTATTTACAGTGCTTTTACCTTTTTGATGTACAGTATGTCACTGGTTACGCTGAATAATGAAGATAATTTATTGCGTCTCTGGGTTTCCATCTATGTGTTACATGACGTGAGGTGTCCGCGCCAGAATAAATTTGTTTACTGTAGCATGTTCTTGTTTTGTTTCCACGAGTGGTTCAGAGATGCAGGTCTGGAGCAAAATATTGGACTTTCAAAAAGAAAAAATGAAAAAAAAGAAATCACAGCAGCTTTTTATTTGTCTCTGTGTTTCTGCAAGTTGTTGAAAAGTATTGTATTTAAGCGAGTAGGTGTGAAAGATGTTTGTGCCACATCAGTTTTTCTTATTGAATTTCAAACCTGCATCATTGTTCTGTCCAGTTTGCTCTTGTACCAAAGACTGCATCTTTCCCCCTGTGAGCTGTGACTTCTAGTATTGTGTCCAAAAATGATCAAACTGGCTTGTTTTTTCTATTTTTTCTTAAAACATGGCACCCCCTAAATTATTTTCATGTGGATTTCTTCACATGTACAGTAGTTGTTGTTACTGTTCTTTTCAACATGTCCCAACACTTGCCTCCCACAACAACCTGTGGTGTTTACTGGTTCACCTGATGACATTTTGTTCATTAAGTCATAGAACGATCAAAAAGCCTTCTGATGGCATGTTTAATGTACAGAAACGGTCACTTAAAACCCATGCTATTAAGCAGTTCCTGGATTTCACACCTTCATTAACTGTGTCTATTGATCAGACAATCTTTCATCAGCCACTTTCTCTGTGAATAGTCTGTGTTTAGGTTCTGCAGCTGCCTTGGACTTCCTATAACATACATGTGAAGTCCACACCACATGCAGGTGATACAGTCATGCACATTAATGTGGTCATTGCAGGAGTCCCAGTTTTCTAATTGCACGTTCTGCTCCATTTCCAACATGAGTTGCTTATGGCGCTGAAGTTCAGCGAAGGCTTGGAGGGGTAGATTTCTGTCACTTCAGCTGTCACAAGACAACCAGCTGTTTGCTTTACAGCCAACCGATCTGTAGCTTAACCGTCAGGACAGACTTGTATGCAGGATAAACGCTTTAACAAAGACTTAAACAATGACTACCTTTGTGCGCTCACATTCTCATGTCACCTCATTGACACACAATGAATCTATATGCTATTTCTCTCCCACTTGTCTATGACGTTTACCCCTCCTGCTGGTATTCTGACTGCCCCTACCACTACCCCTGTTCCTGGGGAGTGTCTCGCTGAGGTTAACTGATTTTTTCTTCATATTTCAATAAATAATTATTATGCTTATAACACCAGATTCTCACTTTTTGCGCACACTAACGCTGCCAAGTTCCATTACACATGTTTTTAATGAGAAAAATGAATGGCTATTCCAACATCCCTTGAATAACAGATAGATAATAAAACAACATGTAGAAATGAGAGATTAATACCCAAGTAAAATGCAGATCTCACATTATTTTATAGAGAAATACAATATTCAGTTTCACTCAAATACAATACCTGCTAAAGTTTGCATATAGATGGAAACACCCAAAATGATTTCTTATTAGTATCTAAATATAAATATATATATGTTCATTTTTGTTTTGAAACTGTTCTCTTCATCATCAAGCATAAGAGAGAGGGCGGTGGCAGTGATGAGAAGGCAATCCAAACAGTGACATTGTGGTCACGAGTCCCTAAAGGATCACAAGTAGGCTCTGTTACTCAGTCCATGTAACACACTGCAGACAAGCCATGACAGACAATACACCATGAAAAACACAACTTTATCCAAATGTAAAAAACAAAGGAGCTTTTAGAGAAAACTTGAACTGAAGTTAAGATTAAAATTAGATCCGAGGCATTTAGCATTTTTTAGAAATTTAGCGCCTCTGAAAACAAGAGCTAAAATCAGAACGAGTCCTAGAGTCCACTCAAAATACTTACACCTACAAGGAGTGCAACGCTATATCTGGACATAAGTGTAACAGATTTTCCTGTGTCTCTAAAAAGATCACAGGTGGCAGAAAACCCAGGAGAAAAAACAAAAAATAACATCTCACCAACTCTAATTAAAAAAAAAAGAATCACAATATGAAAGTACGATCACCGTCACCATCAGTCAATGTAGACGAGGCCATAGCTTTTCTGAGGCGCGGGGCTGCGAGGGAAACAGGATGCTGCAAACTCCAGCTCCATGGGAACATGAAGGCTACAACCAGTCGGCAAAGCATCCACCTCTGAGGGAAGAGGCTCCTGGGTGGCAGAAGAGGATGGGTAAGTGGGTGGTGTCAACTCAGATTAACAGAAAAACAAGGTTTTGCAAAATACACTGGTGGATGTGGGAGAAGAAAGAATAAAACGACAAAACAGGGTTTTGTAATTGTTGTGTTTTTATATAATCACTTAGTCATTGATCTACTCCAAACACCAACAAATGGACTCTTCCTCTTAAAAAATCCTGCCCTTGTAAATGGTTGAGTAATAGTTCATGACTCTCTGCAACGTGTTTTATGCAACCATCTTCTACATTTCCTTCATGATTCCCTGAGATGCCCTCTATCCATTCAGTGTTTCGGTAGGCTAGAGTCTGTCTCACTGTGTATGACGCTGACCTTTACTTCCTTTGATTTGACTGTCTGCAATTTTCTGAAATCTGATTTTCATTTTGTTTGAGTCCTCCCATCAAGTTGTCTCAGTTATAATATTAGCAGCAAGTGTTTTTAAATGAATTGATCAAAATAGCAAAATATTTCCAACATTAACAAATGAGGCCTGACACAAAAAACTATTTTACATCAAAAGCAGTTAAAATGTAGTTTAAGTTTAGCTCTTTTCACTGTCTCACCTTTTGACTCCACTTGTCCTACAACGTTAGCACAAAATTAACAATATTAATTAATCCGATTTAAATTAGACCTCCATTATTTCGTGAAGCACACTCCTGCTATTACAAAGTGATTTTAGACATCATGTTAATTAATTAAATTAAATACATTTGCTAAAAAGTAATTTTTTATAGAAAAATGGGTAATCATTAGCTAAAAAGTTAAAGATAATGTAACCAAATATTTCAGCATTTTCAGAATTAAAAATATACCAAAAACGAATGAAGTTAGGTTTGGTGTGTTATTTGTAAAGAGGATAACACACCAAACTTTTGACAATCTGTTCTTTTCCCTTTTTTTCTCTCCATGAAGTAAATGATACAAGAGATTATTCGATTGCTGAGATGTTGACGTTAATGTTTGCAGCGTTCTCGTGCAGGATTAAGGATGCTGGTCACAGTTGGGCAAGAGGCCAGCTCGATCCCCGGCGCGCAGCGTTGCAATCCTCACTTGGAGCTTGGCTTGCAGTGCCTGGCCTCCTGTCTGTAAATGTGTTAAACCTGCTTTCACTCGCCCTGAATTTGTATAAATAATGTATATACATTTATCCACAGACTCTAACAAGTGCAGCCTCAGGTGAAAATACTCAGAAATGCATGCTATGCGCATCCCCGAAGGTGGACATCAGCTCCAAACCGACCAACTCAAAAGATAACCACACAGAAAGCAAGAAAAAAAGAAAAAAAGAGCACAAATGAATAACTTGCCAAAAGCAACATAAACACACATACACGCAGTTTCTCTCTCTTACACACACACACACACACCAGCAAGCACACACAGCAGCAGTGCTGTCAGTGTCTAAACAAGTTTTCCTTTCCATCACACAAACAGCCCCAAGTTGTGTCTGCCAGTGTTATGTGAAGCTTTTAAACTCTGGAACCACATCACTCGTGTTTACCGAGATGCGCTTGTATGTTTCCCTGCATTGTCAAAGCGCAGTCAAAGAGAAAGAGATCGAGGGCACAAGAAAAAACAAAAGCTTTTGGAAGCGTTCCAAGATTGCAAGAAAAGGTGCAACTGAACACTGGAATAAGCCAGTTTGGTATTCAGTCCTGTTTCAGGCAGGACCGGAGGCCCAAGAGGCCTGAGAAAAGCACAGCTCGTCTGAATAAAATGAACACCAGCTCAGCGCCACATGGTGGCAAAACCTGTGTTCATTCACCAGTAAGGATAACTTACCACCTCAATCAGTGACTTTATAATAAATGATAAAATCTGAAAATATTCCATAAACACCTTAATTATTTTGTCCTCCTTTCTTTATTTATCTTGATTCTCACAGCAGCGTCATTCAACCGTTTGAATTCATGAATTTGACTACTTACACTCGACCATGCTCCTTGCAGATTTAGCAGATTCAAAAAGCTACGTACTGAAATACAGTGAAATACAGTATACTTATCCCGTGGTGATCAGGTTGGTCTGCACAGTGAGAGCTTGTTTGACAAGGACTAGAGTCTAACGCATGTTCATTAATTTATTAAATTCCAACACTTCAGCTTTAAGTTGATAATGTCACTTTCCAGAGCTAGCTTTGTACTTAACAGTAAGTGCCACTTGCATTCTAATCAACTTGGTAAATGCTTCAGTCTCTAAATAGTGAGGCTGTCAACTAAAAGTTTTTGGGGAGGGAGGAGCTATGGACTTATGCTCAGATGTTAATACCCATTACAAGACTGTGTAAATCAGTCAGTTGGACTGCACTTTGTCACTTTGATTGGCTCCCTCAAGCTCTTTCAAAATCAGGTTGACATATGTACCTCACTGAGTGACTACCTAATGTTATAACAGTTATATCAGCGTCTGAGGCGATTATGAAAATGAGCAAAAGTACTTTATAACACAAAACAAAAGAAAAAACAGTGACAAGTGAAGCTGAAATTACCCGAGTAAAAAAGGTGAGCCAGTTGACGCGCTATTGTCAGCTGTGTCTCAACAAGTTGATCTGACAGACAGACAAAAGTCTCTTCCCACAGATCACCACACAAGGCTTTTAACTTAATTGTTGTAGAAGAAGCTATGCCCTGTTTATCCAGCGACACATAGAAATAGGAAAAATGTGCTGCTGCTGTGAAAAGGGCTACTACCCAAACCAAAATTGACATATTATGGTGCTTTTGAGAGACTTGGGGGGGAGGGGGCATTGTTGCAGGAGCTGTGCATAAATGGGGCAAATGTTTGATCTTTCGAACTTGTTGATTCCATTTAGTTTCTTCAATTCAATATTTCGTAACTCGCATAAAAGCACATGTATGGAATCATAAATCATGGTAATAGTTTGTTAATAATTCCTATTTATTGTAATCAAAATGGAAAAGTGCACTGTTACGAAAATTAAGACGAGTTCTCTCTCATAGTAGTTTCGATTCCCCTACCGAGGAAATAAACTTTTCATGGCATTTTATTGATTAATAAAATGTCTTATTTGTCTGTTTTTTAGTGTTGGTGGAGGCCTACAGATGGAGAACAAGAAGGCTAAAAAGAAACAGCACAACTCTTCAGAGAGGCAATTAGCCAACTTTCTAATCAATTATACCAAACAGCGACTGGGGGACCCATTGTTTGGCGGCCTGATGGACAAACTTTAAAAATGTAAAGATCAAATTAATAGGCAAGCATTGTTAATGGGAACACTCACTATTGTTATGCAAAAGCCTCACTGTGGCATGCAAAACAAATACACTAAGGTTTGGAGATGGAATGGTTCGAAGGCCGCTGCCGTTTCATTTCAAAGCATGCATTATACATCATTGTGCATAAAGAGGAAGCCTAAAGCATTACGATGTTTTTTTTCCACGATGATTATCCTTTATTAGTCATTAAAAAGCGAGCTAGAGAGAGAGAGAAAAAATACAACTTTTAAGCACCTGAACCTCGCTGCCAGCATTCCATTAATTGCCTGCACAATGGGAAGAGCCTTTGGAGATTTTTCAATTTCAAAAAATGAGGAGCATGCATTCAGTCGTGCTCATGTTATACCGGCACTTAAATCCTACAGAGCTCACATAAAAAAGGACTCAAGGTTGCATCCGATTGAAAGCCTCCAACTACAGCCACTTCAGAAATCCATTTAGCAAGCGGGGGGTTAGAACATCTAATTCAAACAGAGTCGCCCTGTTAAAACGGTTGCACCAATGTCTTTTAAAAACACACATACAAACACACACTTTCAGGCGCACACTTTTCTCCTATGTTTGCTAAGCTCCATTGTAAGGAAGGTGAATCTGGCACACAGAGAGACAGCAAGACAAAAAGAATTAATCTTGCCAGACCTCAGCCAAGTGGCAAAGGTGAATGCTTGACAGCATGTGGAATCTTGACCTTTGCTTCAGCAGTGTCAAAAAGAGAGGACTGTAGGAACGTAAGAGAAAGAGGTCTGTGACGTCTGTAATAACATGACAACCTGAATGTCACGACACTGTTCATCAGCTGCAGAATCCTGGGCATACTGAATGTTTTCCTAGGACAATATCCAAAAGAATAATTTCATTTTTGACCTGAAAATTGGAAGCAGACACAATAATCATAAAAAAAACTTTCAGCCAACTCAATTAAACCAGGAAGAAGAGCAAAAATGTGGTTGTTACATGAAGTGACATGAATGTAAATGCTGTAAATGCTTGAGCCACTTCTAGTCATGACAATCTACAGTTATTGTAATTAACTAATTTGTGGAGAGACTGATTTAGCATCCCTGCATAGTGACTTAGTCAGTATAATTATTAGCATACGGCGGCCAGCAAATCCTCCAGCACAGAACTGTCAGGAAAAATGACTACCAAAGTACCAAGAGTTTCAAGCTTATTCTCAAACATAATGCAGATTTCGAATTTGGAAAAGAATACAGACTATAAAACAAACATATCAGACTGTCCTGTACTTAAAAGTAAAGGCGTTTGCTACAGGTTCTTCAGCAAAGAAACACAAGTTACAGGGAATCTGGACACCCACACACTGTCGTTCCTTGCCTATTTATTTACTTCTCAGAAAGTTTCAGTGTGTAACCATATACAAAGTGTTTACAGCAACAGAAGAGAAGAGGTTAATGACTTGAAAAAAGACCGAATCATACTGACAAGCATACACACAGTGCTTACAGAGGCACTCAACCACAACTTAAACTACTTCTTGACAATACTGTCATGTCAGTTACTGGAGGCTGTTACATGACCAGCTGTAGTCCTATACCTAAACAAGGATCTACCTTTAAATAAATGGTGGTGTAAACCAGATTTGTGTCCCCACATCACATGACAGGTAATCATTCACATTATGAGCAGATTTGTCTCCATGCAATTACAAAACATACACACCAGCTGGTTTACACGCATACCCTTTTCCAAGATTTTGCAGCAATGATCTACTTTATGAAATAAAATAGTATATTTTTACTCTTTAACACGGCAAAAGGTTTAATGGTCATAATACTTTTGCCGATGTATCCTCATTCATATAAACATTGATGGGCATGCAGTAAAATGAACATCAGCATGAGCTGCAATAGAGTCAGGCCTCAGATCCGATCACATAAAACCTGAATACTTTTAATCTCTCGGGACTACTGTGGCCTTGAGCTGTGACCAACACAGAGCAGGACCATTACCAATCACACATATACCTTTCACCCAGCACACAAGCACTATAATTACATTAGATAAGATATATGTTGCTGTTTAGCTACAGAAACACATTTAAGTGAGTATACAACAATATACACTTAATGGTGTCTTTTGTGCAAACAATGACGCTAACGTGAGAAGCATGCTCGGTGTCATACAAAAGGTAACAAATGGTTTGGCCAGCATTGCTTTTATTAAAGACTGAATGCTTTTCATCAAGGCCCTGTGCAATATCAACCGGATTCCTGAGCAGGTGTGTGGCATTTGAAAGCACACTTTTTACAGACTGGCCTTAATGTAAGAGTTTTCGCTGAACTGTCTTTAGTCCTTAACTGTCTTCACCATCAGCTGTAAACTTTTTTGTTTCTTTTTGCAAAGTGCTTCATAAATATTACAAAACAAAAGTAGTAATACATATAAATCATACATCAAATACTGCATGTCCTTGAGTGTTCTGCATTCCATACCTGTGACAAAAACAAAAGATTCAG
Organism: Datnioides undecimradiatus; assembly: GCA_008933995.1. NCBI lineage: Eukaryota > Metazoa > Chordata > Actinopteri > Lobotiformes > Datnioididae > Datnioides > Datnioides undecimradiatus. The sequence continues at coordinate 9,856,650 of WARS01000029.1, read as the reverse complement.
CTTCAATTTAGTGTGTGTCAGTGTGTCTCTGCTAATGTGTACGTGTGTGTCCACAGATGGATGTGAGTATTTGTGCACGTGTCTCTGCACATACATCTGTAGGTCTGTTGGTGAGATCAATATCAAAACCCTTAAGAGGACTGAATCAAGCAGAAAGAAACTTTCCTTTCATCTCCACCCCCCCTTCTTCCATGCCTCCTTTCTTTCCTTCTCTGTTTCAAAACGTCACGGACAATTGCTGGCAGGCCTTCAGATTCAAACAGCTGCTCTCACATTGTCACTGTGATGGGAAACTGATTATTTAGTCTGCTGTCCCTCCTTGGGGACAGCAACAGTTTCTGTAAGCTACTGAGGACTCTTAAGAGGCTGGGTCCTTTGCCAGGGGCAGCAATAACACTATAATAGAGGCTCCTATAAATGAACATCACAGACTTTAACATAGCTATGAAAAATGAGAGTATGGGCCCAGGGGAAGGTCTTCGGGGAGCATCTCCTCGGCATCTGTTTGGAGCTTTGGCTCTGGTTTAGAGAGGCCAGGGGTTAAGTGTAACGTGGAAAAGGCTGCCTCTCATCACCTCGAGTTCCTGGTTTGTCAACCTGGTGTTAATCAAGCTGGAACTGACAAGGCCTGGATCAACTCCACTGTATCGCTAATTTTCACCATCACCTGCATTTAATTGTTAGCTTCTGATTATTGTAATTCTTTTGCTTTCTGGTTTGGAGCTGGCAGGAAGGAAGTTTGGGTGTACAGACTGAGTTGCCTGGAGCTCTGTTGGACATCACTGCAATGCGTGGTCCTGGTTGCTGAGCAGCAACCCACACTACAAAACCACGGCCTAGGTCTACAGGGCAGTGTTTGCTCTGTGTTTTTCAGATTCCTGGCCAAGTCACCATTTCATTGTGACTAATTTCCCCAATCACTGAACGGCCTTCCCGCTCTGTTTAAAGCTGCCTGATTTATTCTTCAGCAGAGGTGTGATACATGGAAGGACTCCACTGCAACTTCAGAGATGTCCTGTAGTACAGTATACATGAATGACTTCCTCCTTTGTATCTGCTGATTTTTTTTCTTTTGCAGATATTTATTTTTTTATTCTTGAGCACCACAGTACTGTCTGCTATTAAAATACATAGGAAAATAAAAGACACTAAGTCCATTATGTATTAATTGTCCCAGAAGATGAAAACGGGTGAAAGTATAAATATAAAAAAACATAGAGATTGAGGAAACAAAGAATATCAAATTTCTTTGTCTAATCAAGGTTCTACTGACAATAACAACAATATACAAATTTCCAAATACAAGTCAAAAACAAAAATTTATAAAAGATGGCAGACCATTGTGGAATTGACCTCCAGCACACCGATGTGAGATTGACAGCAAGTGGGCGGCATTCTGGTAGAGCTCACGTTAACTGGCATTTGACAAGTTCTCTCTCTGGGAGTGTACCAGAGCCTAACAGTGCATATCAAGCGTAGACTCTAATGTGAGGTGAGTGATGTAAGGTGAGGTTTGGCTGCGTGAAGCCTGAGGCTGAACACCAAAGCACAGGGCAGTGGTCAGATCAATACTGGCTCAGCCACAGATGAACAAGGTTGGGGTGGTGGGCTGCAGAAAGAGACCACGCTTCCTTATAGACTTGGGCTTGGCAATACATGTATACACACACACACACACACACACACACACACAGAGTTGTGTATTAAAGATAACTTATTAAAATATGTACTACCATTCGTAGTATGAAAAGTATTTAACAAGCATATTCCTTAATCACCTGGTGACTGCATACCTGACAAGCTAAACTTGATTTGCAAAGAGTACTTGTCAACTGTGCAGCCTACAAGTCCGCTAAGAAACCTGAGGTTGCACAGAGCTCCAGAATAAAGTGTTCTTTTGCAGAGGATCTGGCAACAGGAGCTGCCACTTTACTTTACAAAGACTCACAGATCTCAGTGTTACCAAGAATATTGCTGTTAAAGCAGGTTGGGTAATGTTCTCCATTCTGAAACCACTGTCAGGAAGCAAGCGTACATGTAAAAATAGCATGAAAACCTGCATCCAACAGTAAAAAAATTCTTGCTTTGTATTACCAAGCAGTTTTATTTGACCAATATTTTTATCTTGTTTGAGGACAGACACACCCAGTGTAGCCAAATCAGAAACAGACATCCACAACTGATAAAAATGTCAGTTGAAATTTGTAAAAACTCATAAATAATGGATGCTCAAAGTAGGCAGGGGAGCATCTTCAATGAGCCCAGAGTGCCGAGCATGCTTTCTCATCTCCAAACCGAGAAGCCATCTTAATGACTGCGCCCGGAGACCTGGGGGTCTTCATCAGCCCCCCCCACTCTATTTCTCCCAACCCCACCATCGGCCCCCCCCTCATCAAGCCAGTTCATGCTCCCAACCAGCACATTCTGCACAGAGGGGAAAATGAGCTCTTAAATTAAACATTGACAGCAGCAGCCACTGCTTGTTTTAGGCAAATCAGCAGAAAATGAAGCAAACAGGATGCCTCAGGAAGATCCATTTGTGTGCAATTGAGACAATTTTTTTTATTTGTTGGTGGGAGGGCTGGGAAGGGTGGTCTCTTAAGTCTGAAAAGTTACTCCTCCTTTATGTGTTTTGTAGATAATATAGGCTGTTTTACAGGTATCCACTTTGGGCATGCTGAAAGAAGGAAAAGTATAAGAGCATTTACTTTTCTGGATATATGTGTTTGTGTGTGACAAGATGGCGGGGCATAGGAAGATAAACAATATTTGTGATTACTTCAAGCAAACAAGCAAACAAACAAAAACAAACAAAAAAGCAATCCAGGCACTCCAAACACATAAATATAACCTATGCCTGTAACATTTGGAAGGAAGGAAATATTAGATAGCTATCACTATAAATCATTAAGGAAGCCAACATGTTTTGACCTCTGTAAGTCTTGGCAGTTTAAAAGTTCTTTAACTCACTTCTTCTCACTTCTTTAACATTTTACCATACTGAGCCAGCAGCCACATTTTTCTTAATATTTGTGATTATTTTATTTGCTGACAAAGAGAATCTGTGAGGAAAATTAAACTAGAGTTGTAGAAAGCCAAAATTATAACATCGAGCTCAGTGGCCTCCTGCATCATCAGGACTGGGGTCACCTCTGGGGAAGGATGAAGGTGGATGAGGCAGCGACCACTATCCCCCTCTATTGACCTGAATGCAGACACAAACAGGAAATTGCCTACAGGAAGGAAGTCATATTTTTTACAGCTGTGTCCTGGATGAGGACAGCACTGTGCAAAATCTACGTTTTCTATATACGTATGAGACTTACTCAAGACGTCTGATGTCTGCAATGAACCATTCAGTATCACACACCACGTGAAAAAAAATGACAAGTCAGGTAGAGCGAGGATAGTGTTTGTGTTTTCAAAGACAACTGTGTTCAACGTCTTTTCCTGTCACCATTAAAAAGGCCTTTTCCTGCAGCAGCCACAGATAAACCTTTTTGTCTCTTTGTTTTTGCACTTGGATGAAGATCAAAGCAGCAGGTCCAGACTGAGGACTTGTGATCTGTCAGGGTGCAGGGATTTATATGGCACTTCCATCCTACGATACTCATCGCATCTGCAAGTCACAGCGATAAATCAGATTGGCAAGCTGCACAGCATTGCATATATACATCGCAGCTTTGGGGCAACGAATTCTACCTTTGAACTGAAGGTTTTTGTATTGTTAAAAGATAAAAATACAGTTGCTCTGATGAGGGTTCAGGCCAACGCTCTCCCTTATTGATGACTTATTTGACTCATCATTTCAATACCTATGAGATGTACCCACAGGAGTATGCACACTTTTTATACACGCAGATGAAGAGACTTAATCAATTTCTCTGTCTGCCAAAAGGGTGGTTGAACTGGGCTGAGAGGTGTAGGCTGAGGATGGTGGGGGAGGCTGCCCAAAGCCCTACAGGAAGTGATTTAATGTCCAAAAAGACATGCGCTTGTTTTCGCTCTGTCTCTTTCCTGTTGTGTTCTGATAGGGACTTCCTCTCCCCAGTGGGGATGGATACGGGTGTCATCCGTCCATCCATCCCACCTACCCCCACCCACCCTCGACTCACGGAAATATCATTCTTCTGCCACGCAGTCCCGGCAAAAAAAAAAACCCCATCAAACTCTTTGGACATCAGTGTAAATGCACACAAAATGTGTGTGTGTCTGTCTGTGTGTGAATGTGTATGGATAAAAAAAGCTCAGAGAGACAAATGACATTATAGGCATTTATCAGATGCTTTCAAAAACATATGATGAATTATTGTGATGGCAATGATTAAATAAAAGATGTAATTTTCAACTATAAAAATGTGACAAACAAATACTGAGAAGGTAAAAAGTTAAGAGGTGAGAGGCCAGGAGGAAGGAGATATTACATTAATCTTTGTAACTATGGCATCTGGCATCCCCATCCATTTGAATGTGCGAACATGTCAGGAATAACTTGTGGGTGTACTATGTATGGGTCTGGGGAGCAAGAGGGCTCAACCCCAGCCATGGTAACACCAGGATGATCTCTTCCTGTCTGCTTCAGTATCTCTGTGACCAACTCCCTTCCTTTCCGCTAAAACGCACAGAGATACAAATGAGAACACGGACACACGCAAACACACATTTGTGTTACCACAGGCATCTTTTCTTAAAGACATTCTCTCTCCGTCCCTTCCACTTACACAAACCTGAACCTTGTCCTAACGTTTATGCAAACTCTTTGTTACAAAGTTGAAATAATAGATATATAATGTGATCCAATATAGACACAGTTGGCAAACTTAACTGAAAAAATCATTTTTACCTCAAAGAAACAGTATTAATAAAACTGTAGCATTAAAGAATTTGCACATGTAGTATTTGTTGAAGCAAACTCAGTGAAAGTTACCCCTATTCCCTGTAACTAAGCACTTCAAACCTAAATCCAGAGACTCAATCATGTGAACTTGATAACACTCAATCGTAATTAACATTGAAAAGTTCAGGGTGTACACTGAAAACATTTCCTTGAGCTAAAAACCAAAGTGACTAAAAAAGTAATCACATCGTCCAGTACTGTCATCATTCTCTCTCCCATCATCTCTTCTTTCTCACTGTCTGTCACAGATTAGATTCGTTCAGACAGATTTTTGCAAGGCTTTCTCTGTAGACAGAAATGACTTAGTGTTTGGGTGTGTGTATATCATTGGGTCTCTGTGGTGTTTCCACCAGAGACAAAAGCACCTCAAGCCCCCAAAGCTTATCTACTCTTTTCTCTGCTGAGTGATTTAATGCTATCTCACACACGCAACACACAATAGCCCGCCTTCCAACCTCCTCCTTTCCTCGTTCACTCAATGTACCAACAAACTTGTATAGAGTTTGCCTCTCTCTCTCAAACACACACACAGATGGGTATATGCACACACATTCACCTACAGATGGAGGAAATAAGCTCAGAGCTGCCTGTGTCTGCTAAGGATGTGAGGTGCAGTGATGGCACATTAACGATAGGACCCATGACAGCAGTACACATCGGCCTCAATGAACAAAGCATGCAGCCAGTTTTTAATTCAATGAGGATTGTTTCAGTGAAACAATGACTCTGTGCCCCGCTGAGGGTTGGCAAAGGGTGAGAAAGGTGAGTTAGTTAGTGGTAGCCGGCCGGTGTTTTTGTATTTTAAGCTGCGGATGATCCCGTGGGTTTGATGGGGTCGTGCATCAGAAATATCACTGTGGTGCAGCAACATCCGCTGTTTTTCAGGTAACTAACAAAAAACACTGACAATGAGTATGATAGAAGGGAAATACTACCACACATGCCCATTATGGTACCATAAAGACTAATAGGAGGCAACGTGACTCAGTTACGTTTATACTTTGAAACTTTATTTTCCGGCCATTCTTGCAGTATCCAAAACTGTATCTTTGGGAAACACTGTAGCTTTAAAGTATTGTTGTCACATTATGGTCACAAGGTTTGATTAATTACTGGAAACCATCAATAATCACTGGGAAAAAATAGCCAGTAGCATATATTAAACAATGAAAAATAAGTGACTGGAAGCATCAAAGATGCTTTTTAAACAATTCAGTATTCGCTTTATTAAAAATCATAAAATTGGGCAAAAGTGTTTCACCATTCAACATTTTAACTAACCCCAAAGTGTTGTGAACTGTGAATTTTAGGCTGTGTGTGTGTGTGTGCACTCGCTCACTCTAGTATTTGCATTCCTCACAGCTCTTTTGGTCTATGCTAATGGAGTCTACTCATGCAGAGCAGCAGGTCTTAATGAAAAACCTTTGGCTGGTGATCAGTGCTATTGATCAGCCTGAGCCCCAGCTCTAAGCAGGGCTAATTGATCAATCACCACTGGTTGCTTCGGATTAATGGAACATGACTGGTGCTCCCCCCAAGACATACCCAGCTCTTGCCGTGTGTGTGTGTGTGTGTGTGTGTGTGTGTGTGTGTGTGTGTGTGTGTAAGTGTGTGTGTGTTTTCTTACATTCTGCATATATTTTTGTTCATTTGTATATGAGAGAGCAGGTGTGCAAATAGTATTAGATTACACCTTTTTATTTTTGATTAGAAACTACACAAAAGGGATAAAAACTACATCTTTTCAAGACTCTCCAACATACAATCTATATGTAGGGCCATCATGTGCTGTCATATATACAACAAATCTTTTTTAGTGCAATGCAAGAAGTGTGTAACACTTTATCAAACATCTACTGTAATAAAGTGGAATTGCATTTGTGCAAATATGTGCTGTCTTTAAAATGGCTTAAGTATTTTTATAACCTATAAAATGTTGTAAATTGTGTTATAAACTTCTGGTAAGCATTTGAAAGCTGGGATGTAGAGTGAGCCAGAGCAGACAGCTGTCACAGCCTCTTATGTATTAGACTAATCAGTCAGGGGTGTGTCTTTGTCTACTCTAAAACTTTACCTTGATCAATTCATTATTCAAGTTTTAGGTTTTAATCTGGCTTTACTGTAAAATAACATTCAGACGTTCAATAACTTTTACACAACACTTCGTTTTGAGAGATCCTCTTGCATGACCATATTCGTTGATGAAGGGATATGAATAGGGCAGATTATTACAGATTATTCAATCAAATCTGCTACAACGTCCACAACAAAACCTGGTGCATGTGACTGCTTCTTTTACTGGGCTACAAACGGTAACATAGATGCTGGACCTCGTGTGTGTGTGTGTGTGTGTATACATATACATATATATATATATATATTTCGATTTAGACACAATGAGCAGTTGACCCTTATCCCATGTTTGGATTGATGTTGAAATTTTATCCACACAGTAGAGGTTTGTATCGTTTTATCTGTCTCACCTTCAAGAAGAGGCACTATGCTTACATCAAAATGCTGTTTTACAGAACTTTTCAAAATGGCAAAAAAAACATTAAGAACATAATGTTTTTGATATGAAAAATGAATAAAAGTGTCAAACATCAGCTGCAAAATCTCCACATCACTTTAGCTCTAGTATATATTTTATGTGCCCCTCTAGTTCTGCAGCTGACAGACATCAGCAATGGCCTGACCAGGAAGGGCTGAAACACACAGACTGAAGCAGGAAGCCCCAACAACACCCCCAACACACTCACACACAAGCACACACACGTTCATAACCCTCTAATTGAATAACTGACAGGCTGACTTGCCAGTGGGGGCTCTGTGGAGGATTCATGTCTGTCTGTGTGTTTGGGGGGGCGGAAGGTTCCAGCTGGCCCGTCATGGGACTCCCAATCGCGTGTGAATGGTACTCAGAGGGAGTTAAGGCTAACTGGCCTAACAGTGAAACACTCAACAGGCTGAAAAAGGTCAACCTGGGTGAGTTCATTAGAGCAAAAGCAGGAATATTGTTTTTTCTGTGTAATGAAACAGACCTCAAGAGCTTATGGATTCTTTCAAAATGTTGGTTCATTTGGAAAAATTCAGTGTTTCTAATTTGGACTGAAAAAAAATGGAAAAAAGGTTTTGATTTTTTGTGTCAAAAAACAGATGAATTCAGAAAAATGAAGAAATCTGTAATTATTTTTAGTTGTCATTGCTTGTTTAAATCTGGTGTACTATTAATATTTTTTTATTAGTAGTATTTTATTTGTATAATTAGTATTTAAGTGTTTTATTCTTATAAGATGACAATTCAAAACTGTTCATCATTTTCCCAAGTTTGAAACAGGTAAAAACCTGATGTACATCAGTTTTGCATGAAATACAAAACACCTGATAACAATCCAGCAACAACAATCTCGTCATTAATCAAAAATAGCTAAAAACATCAGCCACACCAAAAGCTTACCTTTGATTGCATCTCAACAGCACTAACTGTCAAGGCAAAGTCTCTGAAGGCAACAGCAGACCAGTGCAAAGTCTCTTGACTCTTGTCTGTGCTGAAACCAGGGGACCACCCCAACAACACACAAGCAGATACACAACTATCATTTAGTTAACCTTGACCAACTAACCAACCACACACACTCACACCCCTCCCATCCTTTGACTGACTCTCATATTTTGTGGAATGAGACCACGCTTCCACCCAATAACCTCTGATGTGAACTTAATTGTGTATATTCTGGTGTCGAGTTTCGGACCATGTCTGGGTCCCGTAGCACTCAAAGAGAAACAGACGCTGTGAACTTGACAATGAGTGTGTTTGAGAGAGAGAAAGAAAGAGAGAGAGAGAGAGAGAGGGAGACAGAGTGAAAGAGAGGGAGCGAGAGACATGGACCACCCAACGGCTGTGAAGAAAAACAAAGCTGGGTGGAGAGCAGCTTCGATCACATGGGAGGCAGGACAGTTGGAAGTTGTTGTGTGGTAGCAGTTCGCCAAGGGTGAAAGAGGCAGAGAAAAGGAAAGTGGGGAGCTGGAAACATGATTTCATCTTGGAGTTGTTTTTTGGTAGCATTTTTCCTGAAGCAAAAATGTTAAATCTGCTATCTGATTTACAAACAAACTTCTTGTTTTTGATTCAAATGAGCTAAATAAATATTAAAATATTATAAAATATTTAAGTTGTAACAATTCAGAGCTCATGATTGCTTACTTGGGGACAGGAAGAATAAATTAAAACAGACATTTTTATGATAGATGCTCTCGTGTTGTCCATCTTCCTAAAAATGTACGGGCCACACCGAATTAGTAATTTAACAACCTTATGAGGCAGAATACCAGTATTCCTAACTGGCTAAAGCAGGACTAAAAACCAGTGGACTGGAGGTTTCAAAAAGTGGGCTTATGGCCGGATTTGAATCACTAAATGAACTGAAATAACCTCACAACATAGAGTGATTAACACTCTCAAGCTTGCTAAGAATAACCACCTGTACCCTTGATCTAGGTACTTAACCTCTTAGTTAATGAATGTGAAACACAAAGAATGCTCAACAGACTCTTGTCATGATAAACAAAGGCATAGACAACGAAGCAAATGCAATTCCAATAAAGTGCAGTATGTTTTTTAGATTTATTTCACCAGCATGCTACATTATAAATGATATTTATAATCAATATTATGTAACTCCTGATATCGGATGTTGATACATTGTTGTACAGAAAATACTTCAACACAGCTGAAATAACTTGTAACAGGGGATATGTGAGTAGTGAGTAGTGATGTGTTTCTAATACTGACCACCAGGGGGACGGGGATAGGCACGGAGGCTGATCAGGGACTTGAAGGCTTTGAGTCATTTCTGTGGAGGGGAAGTCAGTCAAGGATTGTGAGGGTGTGTGTGTGAGGGAGTGAGAGCAGAGGAGAGAGGGGGACCTCGGGAGAAGTATCCAAAATTTGGAAGGGAACAAACCTGATGTTGATTGTGTACTAACTGAAAAGAAAACAATTGCTAAATAATTTCAATGATATATATGTCTATTATCAAATAAATTGGGACAACAAATAATAAAGGTGATCATTAATAAATCTGAGTGATTTTGATAGCCTGGTTATGTCATGTCATCAATATGTGACAGGAAATGCAGAAAAAAAAAAAATCACATTTGACTTCTTTTTTTTTTTTTAAGAAGTATTGCATATAAAACAACTGCATATATTTATTAATTAAGCTTTACTGAGTGTCTTTAATAGAATATTTTTGGTTTAATGTTGCAAAGGTTTGTTTTTTTTTTTTAAATTATTTATTAACTATAGTATTAACGGGGGAGAATTACAAGTATTTGTAATAAGTTCTGGAAATTAGTCTTAATCACGCTAAACTGGATCAAACTGAAGTGTATTAACAGACCTGCTGCTGTTAAATGTGTTAAGCCAGCACAATAATCGCTCAGCCCCTGACTTCAGTCTGTTTTTGTCCTTGGGTCAAAGATCAAATGCCGCTGTTGACCCCATGAACTGCCCTGTTACCCAAAGCTCAAAGTCACACTGGAGTGACTGCGACGCCCTGCTGTGCGTGTGTGTAGGGAGTCAGTTACCTTTCTAGGCACAACAGTGCCTTTAGCGGTTTGGCTCAAAGGATTTTCTAGTCCCTCTGGAACACAAGGAATGGACAGCTGACCTGAAGACAGACATGCACAAAGACACACACACACAGTTAGGTTTTCCAATAGTAATAGTGTTCAGCTCCACTTAAACGTAATGCAGTACACACATGTACACACAGGGACATGTGCTTGAAGCAAGAAAGTGAGCAAAGGCAGCTTAAAGTCAAGTTGCAATAAATAGTTATTTTTAAAAGACCTTTATTTACATATCTGAAGTTAATAAGTCTTGGCAGAATATCATGTATGTTTTACGAACTGTATGTTTTTCTATCTTACATGATTTTAATACAGGAGCATCCAAGTGCATCATTAAAAGGAGGCTAGATCTAGACTTACTGATTCACTGACTCCCAAACAAATATGCACTGGGACAGGCACAATTTGCAAATGTTCTTTTATAATTTCATAATTCTATTTTTCACTTTTAAATTAAATGTCAAGAAAGTGGGCAAGGGAAGGACTAATTTTAGTATTAAAACTACTTTGTGTCATTATTCTTCAACTACCGTCATCTGTCATGAAAGCATTCAGTAAAAATTGAGTGCTTTCATTCAAAATTGTTTTGATGAAGGATCCATCTTGACAAACAAGATAACCTTAAACTTATCACTTAATACCTCAAAACATAACTATAGATCATCCAACCAAGATCTGGTAGTGTAGGTACTCCACACAAGTGGAGAAAACTCTCTTATTAACTGACAAAGCAAAGGTATATTAGTGTCCATGTAAACTATGAGTCAAGTTACATATAATAAAATGATCCAAGGTTTTCTCCCCTCTATGTGACCTGTAAGATGCATTGATCTGAACCAATTATAGAAGGAAACAAGACAGAATTACAAAGGATGGCCCAGAGGTGGAGGATTATAAATTGGAGCCAATTAAAGCAGAGCACGAAGATGGCAAGACAAGCATGGCTCCCATACTGTATTTATCATCGTCTAATTCTCTCTTTTAAAAAAAAATAAATAAATAAATATTCAGGCACTTGGCGGACTCTTCAATTTGTATTACCTTACACTGACTAAGCAGGAATTGTAAGGGTTGTTCAAGGACGCTCCAAAAGGTGAGATGACCACCGATGGACACCAGGATTACTGCTTGGATCCAGTGAGACATCATCAATCACAATTCCACCTTGGTTTAACAGTCAATGAAAATCATTTTCTGTAATATAACTGCAACACACCATATTCCAGCTCACTCTGGACATGTCCTCATACTCTTCATTAACTAGTTTCTAAGGTTTTAGGGGTTATCCACAGGAGCCACACCAGACCAACGAAAACTGGTTAAGTATTCAGGATCTGTGCTGAGTTTGGGCTATTTTTACATGTCATGTTGGAAAAATTTCACCTTTACATTATTCATATCCCCAGCAGTCCAACAACCTGTATATTAAACTTGAAAGTTACATACATAGATATATGGACACGATTTCTGTAGGTATATCATTGTCATGAACCTATCCGCCCAGTCTGTCTGTCTACCTGCCTGTCTCTCTCCTCTCGTTCAGGGCCTGTCATGCCCTGCTCTCCAACAGGCCTCCTGTGTCTGGATTAATCTCCCTGGTTGACTGCTGATCTGAAGGTGGGTCGGCCACCATCCACCAACACCAAAAACTAATTTCACTGTGTCACTGCACAACACCCCCGCCCGACACCCACACATGCACACACTGTGCAAAATATCTTCATCTGTCTCTGTCTCATCTACATGGACGGGGGCAGGAGGGCGGGTGGCTAGTCCGAAGGAGAAAGGTCAGCGCATTGAAGGAGTTCATCATTCTGAGGTGTCAGAGTCAGTCTTTAGGAGAGCAGATGAAGGGAAGAGGAAGGAGAAGAGAATGGGAAGGGGGGATGGCGGGGTCTGTTTTATATTTGTCTGGTTATTGGTTATCAGCCAAAAAGTTTGTCATGGTCTGCTTCTTGGCTGGCATCCTCTGTGTGCAAATCAATCATCATACTGTTTGTGTTTCACCATCACGTGTTGCCTTTGATTATATCTTAATTATGAGGAAACTGCACACGCGCACACACACACACACACACACACACACACACACACACACACACACACCTTACTCATGCTACGAATGGTCATTTGGTGGCTAAAAACCCACCAGACGGGTTAATGAAACGCCAGAAGCTGGTGCACACATACACACACATTAAGTCATTCTGAAATGATCATACAATGCATCCACCATACTTGCTCGTGTCTGGCATGAGGTAAACAGCTTTTAATAGCATCAAACCCGCTGCAGTTTGTTTGGGACCATCTGTTCTGTCTATTGTGTTTCTCCGTTGTAGCTCTTTGGAAGCCCGTTGGGTGACAGCTGATGTATGGGCTCTTACAAAGTCCCCAGCCAGGCCCTCGGGATCCTGCCACACCGTTTCCCCCTGTCTACCACACATTTCTTCTTCTTTTGGTTCTGTTTGGTCCTATTGTTTTCCTTGTCCCTTCTCTGCTTCACAGAATAGTTTTTTTGTATTTTCATAGTGCTGCAGTCTGCACCTTCCAGGGGTCCTATGTCAGATTATTAGTAGGGGAACAGGAAATTGTGTCAAATGTAGTACTTATGAACAGCTTTTTAAGGCAAGGCTAGGGTACAATTTTCTTTTAGTTATTATTATTACATTTTTATAATACATCTTGAACATAGTTCTGGGTTGAGACATTTTTACGTTAATAAAGTGAAACATTTTGGTTCAATCAGCAAGAGAGGAATGGATGTATCTTACCATGTTTCTTGGGAAGGCAAATAGATTGTATGTGACACAGCCAGGCACAGGGGCGAAGGCTACTAACATTACATTAAGTGAGACACAAAGGTTTGTTTTGACAACTTATTAATGGCAATCCAATGTTAAATCAGTATCAGTTAGGTCTGCCCGGTTTTAGGTCCATTACATATTCTGGTTCTGCATGGGTCTGGGTCCCAGCTTTCAAATAACAGACAAGTCTTGTTTAGCTCCAGTCAAATACATTTACAGAGATTATCAGGTTCGCAAGACATTTTTGTACCCCCGGAGAGCCCTTATTCAAAGGTTAATTGAGGACAGACACATAACACAGGGAGCACAACTGTAAAACAGGTAAAACTAGAAATTAAAAGATGCAATGTCTTTACTGCAGCAACTACACATTTCTCTTTCCATTTCAGAATTTTCTGTCTTTCATAGAAAAGACACTAGTGCAGTGCAAATTGAGATGGTTCTTTGAGTGGTTGAGGGGTACGCTGAAGTTGAGGAGTGGGGGTTAGATGGTGGGTTCAGGAAGTTTTCACTCCTTTCTTCCCAGGGTGCCCCTGGCCTCTCCAACTTCCAGTCAAAGGCTGAAAGAAGCCAGATGCAGGCAGGATAATCACCACCTAATAAGAGGCTATATTGAAAGCAGGCTGGCGCTCGTACACTACAAGCTTGAAAGGCGTGTGCGCACACATGCACGGTCAAAAGTACTCACTTGTATATATGAGTAGTTGGATACATATGTACACACATAGTTAGGGCAGGTGTAATTATGGTGCACGATGACACGCTTTCAAAAGAGGCATATCACTCACATTCTGTACACATGTGGACAAGCGTGTGTACGGAGAACAACACGCTCACACGCACATATAAACACCAAGACAGCCGTACCAGATCCAGATCATTTTTCCTTCCTCTGACTTACGTCCTCTACCACCATCCTAGAAAAATGTTAGCATATGGAAAAAGATATCAATAATTTCAAGATATACCAATTATCAATTTAGGAAAAAGAACAGGATCTCCTATGGTTTTGTGTATGGCTGGTGTCTGTTTTGGTGTAACCCAACGAGAGAATATGAGGATAAGCATACAAACTGAAGTCCTGCCCACACTTGAAGAAATGACTTTACTGAACTTTTGTGATTCTAAATGTTACAGCCAAAAGCATCACAGAGAGACTTCTGAAGCTGCAGGAGTCTTCCAACCACCAAACATACATCAGAAAACTGGCTCAACATCAACCAGTGCTGGTGGACTGACAAAATGAAATCAGCACCATTTATAAAATGTGGCTCTACTGTGGCCTACTGTTTCCATGTGATTTGCTGTGAGTGATGTGTTTTATTCTTATGTCTAACTGCATGTTTTTGGACTCAGGCATTAAGAGGAGGAAGCATTAATAACCATCCGGACAGCAACATTTTACACACTGCCATTTTTTCTTTTTTACAAACTCTGACTCAGTAGTGCATTTATTAACACTGGCTCTGTAAATAAGTACAACTGCTGTGCACAACATTAGTGAGTGCCGCTGCTGAACATTTCAACGCTGATTAATGCAGACTGTTTGTCACTTTAAGGCAGCCATTTACTTAGATGTTACTGTATCTAGAGGACAACCCGACTGTGGAGAAGCAACAGGCAAGAGTGTTGGGAGAGTACGATTCAAGATTTTAATGTATGTTCTAAATCTTGCACTCCAACTGTATGTAGACTTTTGTATGTAGACCCTCTTTTTTGTGGGATATATTGTAACTATCCAACCAACCTAGTCAGCGTCTGTCTCCTTGCAACTCTCCTATGGGTCTTTGCTTTGTGTGGGCTGATGGGCATGTTGTGATGAATCTCTTTGATATATTACTATTAGTTTAAGTTATTTCTTTTTTCTGCAAAAACAAAAGTTTGCAGTATTAAGTATTAATTGCCTATTTTCCTTTCCCCCATGATGCACAATTCTGTTTTTAAAGTCTAAGTTTTAAATTCAGTGCAGATGCAAAAACCCTTTTCTAAAATACGCTGCATGAGTCACTAAAAGTATATGCAAACACATGGAGGGCCCTGTTGTAACACACAACAAATGTTCTCTACAAACACCTATCCATAATCCATCTATCCTTTCACACACAACACAACCATTAGTCCAACGTATACATCCGCCCCCCCTTCCCATGGCACAGCACACCCAGTGTCCTGCTCTTACACCATCAGCAGCATCAAAAGGAGAATCTATATTCTCCCCTCTGCCTTTTTTCATTTGAGTGACTATGAGAAGCAGCAGCAGCAGATGCAGCCTCTCTCCCTGCTCGTGCTCAGTCGGGGGAAGGCAGTAGGTTTAGCAGGCGAGGCAGATTTATGGCAGTGGAGGTGACCTCTGGGGCCGTAACACGGTGATGGGTGAGTGGCTCTCAACAGTAAGCTACTGGCACTTGACAAAGTGCCCAAAGCAGAATGAATTTACTTCTCTTTTCCTCAATCATCAAGCAGCCACTGCCCTGACCCCCATCCTGACTGCTATAACAAGATCTCCCATCTCACAAGGGCCTGAAAAATTTACTGTCACATCTACTTTTCAATGAGCTCAAGTGAGCACTTCTTTCACCTTCAGCGGAGCAGGTGCCGGAGTGGAGGAGGGCTAACCTGCCCCAGTATGTTTGTGTGTGTGTGTGTGTGTGTGTCCTATGTGGGGTGTGTGTGTGTGTGTGTGTGTGTAAGATAAAGAGTAAGACAGAAAGAGAGAGAGAGATTTGTGCACATACACACATGTATGTAGGTTCACCGATTTGCTCCCTCATTTAACCACACTCACTGTCTTGCACTCAAAGACCTTCACAAACACACACACACACACACTTAATCTTCGATACAGTAAATGCAAATCAACAAGATCGTAGAAACATGAATAAGAAAATACAGCATTGTAATATTTCTTATATGTGCACACAAACAAACAGACACACACACAGACAAAGTACGGCAATCCCATCTCCTCCCCGCTCTCCTGTAACACACGCACACACAGAATGAGGTTGCAAGGCAGGGACACAAAGGGCACTGCTATACGGATGTCAATAGACACCTCTACCATTTATATTAGAAGTCAATCTACCTTATCACATCCCTTACACACACACACACACACACACACACACACACACACACACCAGGCATCTCTGTGTTTGCCAGCTTTCATCAGCTTGATGGCACTAGAGTTGGACTTAATGATCCTGATATTTTTTTTTATATGCAGACGATAAATCTGGGGGCACACACATTCAAATTTCACCTCTCTTGCACTCTGGTAGTTGAGGTGATATCATAGTGGGTGAGACATGGAATGAGGTGGACCAGGATTTCACATACATTAGCAGGTACTTTATAACTATAATGCTTGCAGAGTGTTGCATAATGAACACAAATACTATGCATCCAGTTAAAACTTTGCTTTTTTAAGTCAGAGTAAAATCACTTTAAACAATAAACTGAAAATAAATTTAGTGGTAATACAATTTTCTACATGGAATATTTTCAGGTTTTGGGAAAAGCTGACAGCAAAAGGACTGACTTTTGCATCAACTCAACCATCTTTGTGTACATCGAATGTCATTTCAATGATGTCTTGCTGCTGGAGATGACAACAACGTGCAGGGAGCTTAAATTTGTTTTGACTTCAGGGAAGCAGCAGTAGACAGATGTACATTCTTTCATACCATACAACCTCTAAGAGACTGCAACCATAATATAATATGATCTGTGCATTACTTTAAACCCCTTGGCCATGCACAGACACACTGACCAGCAACAGGAAGAGAAACATATGTGGAGAAGGTTCTACTTGTTTGAATGTTTACTGCATCAAATTATTCAGGTGTGTAATAGTTACATCGCCAATCAATACACTGTATTAGTCAAAGAAAGTTGGCTATGTCAACATTTCATTTTGTCAACTTTACTCTTTAAAATGCCATGACTAATTCAACCTCTTTTCTTTTATGAGCCGCTCTTTTGCCCACCCTCACCCACAGAGATAATGTTATCATGATGAGCCAGTAAAAATCAATGATTAAACATGTGTAATTTTCCAGAGACGATGCATTAAAATTTATTGTCTTGCTCTCTAGCGAGCCATCACATAAGCCCTGGAGCAGCAGACACTCTGTGGGTTACAACTGAAAATAAAGAAGGGCATTAAAAGCTATTCAATAAGCCACTGTAAAATTGATCAGGCTATAAAAGCTGCTACCCGTCTGCTACTCACCCCTCCCACCCACTCCAAACAGGGGACTGTGTGGCTGCAGAGGCATAGAGGAAGTGCAAGGCATAAGAAAAAAAACAAAGGAAGAGACCTGGAGGGGTGAGGGAGGGAGGGAGAGAGGGAGAGAGAGAGGGAGAGAGAGAGGGAGAGGACGAAAAAAAACATGAAAGACAGGGAGAGAAGAGCAAGGCTGAAACTGAGAGGAGGGAGTTTTTAGGGAAGAGATAAAGATAAATGTGAAAGTGTGCTCAACAGACAGTACAGGGAGAGTGTTAGGGAGATAAAAAGTTTGAAACACTCAGCGACACACACTACAGTATTTACATTCATCTTTTTTCTCTTCTATTTCTATGTTGTTTTTTTTTATTTATAAGATCATTTTCATTTATAAGATATAAGTGTTTATAAGATCAGACTTCAGAGTCCATTAGAGTGTTCTTACAACTTCACACTTCTACTGGGATTGTATCAGAAATAATTTTGCTTTACTAAATAGGAGTCTTTTATGATTCTACCACAAACATGTAAAGCGATATCTCGCTAACTGTCAAAGGTAGTGACACACCTGCCCAGTGAATAGTAATAGCCCACCAATATAAGGACTTCAACAGTGCCTGGCTGATATTGACCAACTGTGCCAGTTTATCGCCAACTAGTGGCAATAAAGTAAACGGAGGAAGTCAATCTCTAAAAACAGCTTTGGTCTCATCAACCACTCCTACCAAATAAATAAATAAATAAATAAAGTCGACCAATTCGGGTACATTCTGCCCCAACTTCAGTAATTTCATTAATTCTCCAAAAATGGGGAACATACTACTACAAACTGTCACTTAGGTCTGTCATCTATTAAAAAAGAGAGAAAGAAAGAAATTCCAGTGGCGAAGAGCAATGCTGTTGGCTGAATCAGTGGTAGTGGCTCGGCAAACTGCGTTTTTCTTTTAACTTTCAATTCTCCTAAGCATCCGTGCTTCACAGCCCTTTGGGCTATTGCCTTTCTCAATCTGTCCCTGGAGAGGCAGGAGTTATGGTCCCTGTCGATTGAGGAGAAAGGGATGTTATTCCCCTGTCACCTCCCGGTCGCGCCGCTATCCTCCCTGCCCTGATCTACGGCCCGACACCCCCCCCTTACCCTCTTCCTCTTCCCCACTTTGCTTCGTCGTAAGCTGTCGGCTATGTCGTTGCCATGGGCTGTTGAGATGAGGACGATGGAAAAATGTTCTGGGGGGGTGGGGGTGGAGGTGCTCATATTGGTTTAGAGGTGCTGTTGGCAGCTGCACGATGGTACTGCTGGTGAATGCTTTAGTACTGTGTTGAGACACTTGCAGAAGAAAGGTGTGTGACTGCGTGCTTGTATATGAAAATAGACAGGAAACACATGGAGGACAAGAGGGAATAAATAAGAAAATTTGCTATGCATTTTTATAAAAATCGTGTCATGCAGCTTTATATAATGTATTTTAACTAAGATTAAGTTACTACGTGTCCCCTCTGCTGGGGACTGGTGTGATAATGTTGGTGGGGGGAGTGGTAAACTGTGCGACAATTTGGCCCACGGGAGGTGACCTGGCCCAGGGTAAATGCAGGTCATGTGACACCCTTGATAGGGAAGCAGTGACAGGGTTAAACAAGAAAGGCAGTTAGCTGATGGTTGTGTGTGATCAAAGGTGTGGTGGTTGGAATCCCTGTCAGGTTGTTTATATGTTTGGTTGCTGACTGCTACAAATGAACTGTATCAATTCAATATTCTTCATATACATGATACACATTTTTCCAGATTGATTTCAACTTCATGACTCTTGTTTTTCATTTCAGATATGGGATTTTTTTTTTTTACACTTTTGGTTATGCTGTGTTGATTTAAACAGTTGGACAGCTGAGGGAACAAATATAAAACACAATGATTTTATGGAATTCAGTCCTACACCAGCAGGGATTCAGATGGCCCAAGATGAGTCTTAACCACTGCAACAACCCTTAAAGAGACAAAAGCTTGATTTCAATAATATGTTGAAATTTGTCTGGAGAAGTTACATTGCATGAATATTTGTGTGATATGAGATTCATTTGTGGTTTCTAAGAAGCTCCTGCAGAAGAAAAAATGCCATGGCTTTGATCTCTGGTCTACTGGAAAGAGGAACTATCAAGATTCAACAACTGCAGCCCCCGTTAACACCACTAATGAAGATCAGTGTAGACATTGTGCACCTGACACATGCACAGCAAAGGACCTCCAAACCACATTTCCATACTGGCAAATGCTTTTTTAGGTACAATTGTAACTTAGGCAAATCCAGAGTTTGTGAGGGTCTTTCTGGGTGAAGGAATAAATAAATAAGTAGATAAATAGATGAATAACCCAGAGGAATGGGAGCCCATGCAGCTCGGCCATCCATCATATATCCTATTACCACACATTCAGCGGCACCTGCAGTATGTATAATGCAGTCAACCTCTGTAAGCAGATACAAATTCAACTCTTTTCCTCCTCAATTTGTTATATCTGACAACGCCACAGCCTGTACCTTGTTGTTTCTTTGAATTATGAATAGATTCCCTTCACCAGACTTTCGCCTGTGCGTGATAGCGTGGCTTTGTTATGCAGAACAGCTGTGGAAAACAAATTCGAGAAGCCTGGAACGCTTTGTAGCGGCTGGGCGAATATGCATAAACAGTTGCGCTTAAAGCCACTTAAGAACAACCAAATGGGCACAATATTTCATCTTTGGATTTGTTTTGTTGAGTGTGATGAATATGAAATGCCAGAATGTAGTACAAGTGCAGAAGATGCAGTTGTTTAAGTGTTTCAAATGACCTAAGAATGTTTTTGAGATTTTTCACACAACAGTGAAAAATGGTAGAAAAGTGTTTTAACTGACAATTTAAATCTTAATTCCTGTCACTAAACCCTTTCCCTAATTTTGCCATGGCACTTTTTATGACCACAATTATTACCAAAGTCATTCACAAACTGAGAAGATAAAGAGAATGAAAGGATTTTGCATCAGAGAAAGACTGAAAGCCAAAGACAGAAGAGAGGAAAGCTAGCAAGTAAATATAAATTAACAAATCAGATGCAAGAGGAAGAGAGTGAGTGAGAGAAACCAAGTGGGAGAGAGGAAGAAGAATGTAAATACATAGCAAACCGACAGCATATTTTGACCGCTGCCTGTTTGTTTGGGTATTTACACTGTGAGGCAACAATCAAGTCCTCAAATCTTTAGCCCACATGACAAGAGCCCATTTCAGGGCCACACACTCTCCAAACAGCCAAGCCAACAAACCAAATCTCAAACCACACACACACACACACACACACACACACACACAAAAAACCCCAAAGTCATATCCACTTATTTGCCCATCACTTGAAAATGCAAAAAGTAAAATGCATCAAATCTCATTTGTGAACGGAGAGAGGGGTGGAGGATGATGAGTTGTGAGGAAGTGATTTTGATTTTGGGACTTGGCTGAACTTTGGAGCCCTGTTTGGTTTGAGCAGATGTAGAATTAGTACACATCACTTTGCATCAGAGAGACACTGAACACAAGCTGCCGCTCAGAGGCCAAATACCTCTATGTCACACAGATACACCTCGCCTCATCCAGTGATTCTCTTGTGATAATTATCAATGTGATGTCAATTCCCACAGTAACAAATTCTTCTCATTACTCTTCCTGAGGTTTGCTTGGTGTCTGACTCCACATATGAGTGGTGAGTTTAAAAACAAAACAAAACAAAAAAAACAGCATTCAAATTTTAACTTCTGTTTTAAATTGAAAAAGTTCACTCATAGTACACTTGTCATTTCACAGGAATGAAATGTTTCCTAATAATCTATCTGATGTCCAATTATTTATACATTTTATTCATTAACAAACTAAAATTCACTGATAGAACATCGTGAAAAATATATTTACTGTGAGACTGCAATGTGAGACAACATATACTTTGTAGAATTACTGTAGTAAACACTCACTAGCCACCTCACAAGTTGCATTTGTACAATCTTATCTGATCCAGTACAGCAGCTATGCCATAAATTAGTCATTGAAGATATAGTTTGTACTGATGTTGAACATGCATTATATTATATTGCATTATATTGAGATGTTCCAAATATTTTGTCCACCACATACATGAGAGGGGCAGAATATAAGAAACATAATATAATGCACTCTAGTCAAACAACACCTGCTATGACAACAACAAAAACAAAAGAACTAATGAAAAGCCTGGTGAACATGTTTGACTTGTTTTGTTTTGTTGGTAAGGCAAGCAACAAAGTAACAAACTGTGTGAACACTGTGCATTTAATGATTAACTCTGTAGGTAAATGTCTTTTGACAGCATCAATAGTTTTATTATATTCTTTACACATATATAATTTCCCCTTTATATATAATGATGCTGAGGTAATAAGCTGACAATACTCTGAAATTTGACTTTGTTAGTGCATGGTCCACAAGAGTGGCCCAACAGCAAGCATCAAGATGAAACTGCTGCAAACATGCTGTCATTACACAAGGGACTATTTCTCTTTTTTGTATTTTTGGAGCAGGGGATCCTGTTGCATGTCAATGAACTGGGCTAAGCATGCATGACAAGTGATGGCGTGTGGGTGGAAAGAGGTAGTAAAGGGGGAGTCGACCCTATGGTGGTGTCAGTGAAGGATCTGTGTGTAATCTGCAGAAGATGCATGCAATAGACCGCCACACTACTTTATCTACAAGGCCCCTAATTGCGAGGGATGTTGAGGAACACATGTTAGCAAAGGAGGAAGGGGAAGGGGTGTCAGATGTCAGCAATGTGTAGCCATATGGTTCCTACAAGTTGGGTTACGTAAACTGGAAATGACACCAGCAATCATGTTTGCTACAATGAACTTGTAATGAATGCACAATACTGTGCAATACTGTACATCATCTTCTTTATAGTTACCTGGTTAGCAGGATATGGTATGGTTATGGAGGACAGGCCAATAAACCAACTGATTAATCAATCTGTCTATTGCTGAAACCTGTAGGTTTGTCTGTCTGGCTTTGACCTGGCACACAAACAGAGAAGAGCATCCTTCCACATAGCCATGGTTGAAATTACATCATGTTGCTCAGGTTTTACCTGTTCTGCTACACCCGAAGCTGCTCAACATCCTCCTGGATCAACACTCTTTATTAATGGTTTACAATCTACACAGTATGTTAATCTTCTTGAAAGAAAAAGTGCTAGATTGTGATTATTTGCCGATCATTTTTCAGTCCTCTCCAGGCTTCCGGGCTGGTGGAGAGGAGGTAGTATGGCTCAGGTGCCACCCAGTGACACCTCAAGTAGCTTTTATAATCTACATGTATCAGAAGTTTTGACAATGAGATCTGTCTAGAACATATATACACTTGACTTTGTTGGACTGCATTGTACATAAATCTACTGCATATCTATTAAGGGAGAGGAACAACTTCACTGTTGCTCTTTATAACATTTGACTGGACTTGAAGTCACACCACACACCACTGCATTCAGACAGCAAATTCTGACTAAAATCTCTATGATGATGATTGTGACCCTTTTTTGGAAATACTATAATATTGAGAAAAATGCACCATCAGATACCTGCAGAAATTGGATGCAAAACAGCATGATGTACTCCCGTTTCATCATTAATGAAAGCAAAGCTACAGTCTAGTCAGAAACAGCTAGAAGCAAAAAAGACAGCAAAGGAAAACTCAGTGACCTTTTGAATTTAAAATCATAAAATATAAAAGAAAGATAACAGCTTGGCCATCTTTGCTCGGTGAGGAGGAGGCTTTAACAAAGCAAGAATGAGGTAACACTGGTGACCCAGCATATTATTCTCGCTTAAAAGGGCTTGTAACCTTCAACTCAGCCATTGTATGGGGCCATCTCATCAGGAATGCAACATTCATGCACATACACAAACACCCACACAACCCTTACCCTTTCAATTCCTTTTATTCCTTCATTATGCACTTGTCCTTCTCTTACGCTCACAGCAAATATGTGCTTTACTTTGTTCACCTTTTTCACCACGTACCCTCAGCATAACCCACTGTCTACCTTGGACATTTGTGCCAACCAGTTTGAGTAAACAAAGATGGAAAAGGCATTAAGGTATCAAAAGGAGAATACCCTCTCCCCTACACACACACACACACACCCCAACCAAGAAGGGGTTGACCTTGCATGCAAGCTACCACTATCAGTGTGGTTATTGTTAGGAAAAATGGGGCCCATCTGTTTATTGTTTGTTTGTGCTTCATGGTGGAAGACATATTGTACCATATGTGGAGCCTACAGTTGAATTAAAGGCATCGACATTACGAAGGCAACTTTCCCAAAAAGCAAGATTTTGCTCATTTTGATTCTTGCAAGGTTTGGCATGATACAACATTTTAGAAACAATATTTAAAAAAAAAAAAAAAAAAAAAGACAGTTACAGCAAACCCCTAAATGTATTACATAAGTCTATATTATTTTTATGTTCTGGAAAAACTGTATGACAAAGTTATGAATGATGAATAAATGATTTAATTAAACTGCTGTACTTTTTCACAGCATCACAGACACGTTTAAAAAATGGCCCGCTACGACAGAAAATACTCAAGATTATAGACTTGTGTGTTGGGTTTGTCATAGCGATAAGTCACAGTGCACTGAGAGCACGTTTGCCTGCGTGTGCCCTGCTGCATGATAACACGCATACAGTAACATTAGTTTGCAGGGTATGAGCACTCAGCTGCCAACCAAGTCCCAGCATTCAATCACAGCCGACTGCATTTGCATCTTGTAGCATTGAGTCAGGAGCAGATTGGAGGGGCAGCAAATGGGCTGAATAATATCACCCGACAACCAATTATTTCGGTAATTGTGTTACATAAAAAACATGATTTCTGCTGCCTAGTTTGATTTGTCAAGTTGCAAAGGAGGTTCAGTCAAGTAAATGTGACGTAAGGACTGATTTAACCACTGCACAACGTAGGGACTGATTTAACTACTGCACGCTGAGTGAATGAAAGAGACAGTAATAGTGTCGAGAACCATGCAAATCACTTGCAAAGGAAACGCTGTAAATCACAGTCTGTGAGGTGCACAGAGCGATAACAAGGAGCAATAACACACAGCACATGTACTATTCAATTGTGAATATCATTATTGTACAAGTCATAAACCATGATCCACACAGTATTTGCCAGATGAAGATACTAAAAGTGAAATGAAATTATTCTTATTCATTGTCAATAAATAAAATCAAGTATTATCGAGTGGCCACGATAATAATAAACACATAATAAACACAAGTGAAGAACAATGTGTTTAAAAGAATGAGAAAGTGTACATTTATACATCCTTCAAAAATCCTTGTGACAATATATCTCATGGATCAGCGTAGGAGCTTTTAACCTAAACACTGTCCAGTCAGTTTCATAACTGTTGGTGATAAAAGTGTATCGCAATTTAAGCAGACATATTTTCATAAACCTCACTGCATAATATTTGCCCATGTTCAGTCTTTTCTCAGTTTTTAATCACACTTACAAATAAACAAATCCAAGTTAAAAATGAAAATCGCTGTGAATGTTGCATCAATGAGGGCAATGGAACGAGTGACACTAAGACCGGCTTTAAATTACAGAATGAAACCAGGGATCGACCTCTCCCTCTTCCTTTCTCTGCTTTGAAAGTAGTGTCTCCAATCTTTTCCACAACCAAATGACTCTTAACTCTGCTGAGTGCAGCATGGGTCAGGCAGCTAGATTGAAGCCAGGGTGTCTGGTTAATGTTTAAGTATAACAGGAGATTTCTGATGTCTGATTTCACTCAGCAGGCCAGCCGCTACTCTCTGTTTTTTGAGTGCCTTGCAGTAATGCCTTGCAGATACACCAGTGGGGGAACATACACACAAACTTATATACTATACACATACACACACATGCACACACACACATATATGTATTATATTAGTAACTTTCCTCAATATAACAATACATGTATCAGAAACTAACCTCCAAATGACCACTAAGTTAAATCAGTATCTCCTTAAAACAGTCAGTAAAAATGCAACACTATAACCTTCATGGAAACTCAGTCTATTGCAGGACTGTTGTATAAGCCTGCATTAGTTTTAGCAGGGTGTAACTAAAATCAGTGTCAGTGGGATTCAAGTCATCAATTAGGAACACTCAGTCACACTGTAAATGTTTGGGTGAATTAGCTGCAGCCTATCGAGGCTGCAGGAGGACTGCGTGTTATTGGCTGAATAGGTCTTTGTTGAAAATTCCAATAAAATCGCAGAAGGTTTTGGTTAACGCCACGACTATTTAGCCTCTTCTCAGTAACTGTTTAGAAGCATTTATAAACGTGCATGGTGTTCAAGTATGGAGGCAACAGAGGAATGTTTACAATTTCTCTAATATTACGCAATTGTTCAATTACTGTTGAGGTAAACGAATGTGTGCTCATATTGAAAACTTGGTTGTCTTAAATTATAGAATGAATACTGGATATCCAGCCTCAGTACCTAGTTTTGGAGGACCGACGACTGATTGTTTTAATTAGCAGAACCACAGTACAATACGATTTTAAGTTGCGTGTCTGACATTCACTTTCTTACTTACACATTCACAGATCCAATTACCATTTGAGTGATTTACAATGTTGCAGTCAATTCACTGCTCATAGTAAACATAAAAAATAGTAAAATTATGAAATAAATGCGGTTGTAGTTAATATGCCAACTGTATGTAGTCTACTTTAATTGCTATGAGTAATATAGTATAATAATATAGTAATATAATAATATGATAGAAAATATGCAGGTTTTTAAATAGCTTCTATGTTGCCCAGTCACACCAAATCAAAACTGACTTGTATTACAGCACCATAGAAATATAAATAGAACATGGTTTTCATGGTTGATTCATCACTTTGTTTTTAAATAACTTCCATTTCCTGTTGGTATCTGGTCACTGGTCACCTGAGAGCTCTTTTCCTTTATCGTGCTTGTCTCCACTTTTTCCATTAGTCTGCCGTCATGTTAGTGAGCAAAAAGTGAAGTTGAGATTTTTTTTTTCCTCCACGCTGTACCAAAGACACGCACACAAAACTTAATTTGCCATTTATCCTATGCACGTTCTCTAGCTTTTTGTCATCTTTGCTCTCAAAAAAATCCAGAAAACCCAACACCCACATACTCAACACAGACACACACAGCTCGCAACGTTTGTTAATGTCATTGAATTTATCAGTGAAAAGGTTTAGCTGCATTTTAGATGCTAAACTGGGGAAATTAAAATCCTTCAAAGGCTAAACTATCACTTCTGAAATGAAAATTTCAAAAAGCAAGGCTACAGGTGCTGCCCTCATCAATAAAAAGAGTTCACTGAGGAACAAAAAGGTACACAAACCACAAAATATTTCATTTATTCTTGTATATTCGAATTTCATCTTTCATTCAATTAAAAATATCACTAGAAGTGTGGCCTTCCTTGTTCTTTTTAAGTGACGGTGGATTGGTTGTGCTTTTTGAGAAACAAGGCCGGCAACAAAATCAAATTAGCAAGCAATCTTGTTACTTGTTATTATATTCAGGTCCAAAGACAGCTGGTTCAAATCCTCTGATCAACTGGGAAACAGTGCGTGTGTAGAGTGAATTACAGATTGAAGTAAAATAGTTAAACCACTGACACCCCAAATGTAACTGTTATCAAGAGTTAGACAGTCCAGTGGAGGTAACTGCCTGGGTCTAGTTTCTGTTATATTAAATTACATTTGTCACAGTCCGGGTTAAAGCGTGGATGTACAGAGAATACTGGATATGGTGTGATACAGTTTCTGTGAATGTTCCTCAGTTTTTTCTGGTTTCTGCATTTTTGAGACAAAAATTATATGAATAAAGTCTTTCCTAAAACTGGAGTATAGAATCAAAGCCTCAGCATACCAGGGTGCACAGCTACCTGCAAATGCGTCTTTTCATTAGAATGTCTACCTGTACATACAATGCAAGAGTCTTTTTGACATTGCTGAAATAAATCTGAGCAAGCTGAAATAAAAGTGAGACGGAGAGGAGGTGAGTCTGATTTCAGCGTATTTAAGGCCTCAGAAAAATGCTGTATAAAACTATCATTAACATTTTTTTATTTTCCGGGCTTAGTGACATCACAGCACCTTCAACATTAAAATAAGAATAACATCTATGAATCTAAAGATTGAACTTTTCCCCACCAAACATATTTACTTCTCACAGTGCTAACAATAATTATTCTATTTTATTTTTTATTTTATTTTATTTAATTATAGATGTTAGATAATCTCAATCTCAGTGTTTTAACAGTGCACAAATTAATTGTGTTTTTACCTGTGTCTAATGATACAAAAGAGCTGTTATTATTTAATTGAACACTGTATGATGACTTTAATTCATACAATTATATCTTTAATAACCAAGTGTCATGAATGAAACAGACTGACTGGCCTTGTGGTTGGATGGTTTTGATCTGACTGCTCACCTCTCGTACTCTCTTCCTCCTTCCCCTGGCCTGGAGTAGTGCTGCAATTTAATGCAGGGGTGGCCACCTCCTCCTGGCTTGGGGTGGTTCCTAGTGGTAAGCTGACAGGGCGAGAGCTGGTAACTGAGCTGGATGGTCGGGAACTGGCACAGTTCTGTAAGAAATGAGAAGACAGTGTCAGCTGCAGACCACTGTCAGTTTTATGAATAAAGACAAAGTGTGTTGTGTGAGGAAACTAACTCACATTTTATCACATTGATCATAAGAATAATTACTTTACACTAATATGTGTTTTACGAAGTCTATAAGTGATAGAATAAAAACCACACTGTATATTGCATGGGAGAATATGCTCTGAAATATAATAACCATAATGACCAGACATGAGGATTAATAGTGGCTTTTTACATTTTCACTTCTGATATTTCATTGTGATTATCAATACAATGAAAACATTGAATTTCTGCAGAAGGAATTAATGAAGTACTACTTCTTATTATGATCCAGTTCATTAAGCTGTCACAATGAATGTAATGAACATAAAACGATGTAATGGGCTGTTGTAGACTACTGTACTGTCCTACCCGCAATTCCAGCACCCGACCTGAGCAGCTGCTCTATGAATTTCGCTCAGAGACCTCCTTGTTTCACACATGTGCACGCATCTTCCAGCCAGACCAAAATAAACAGCAATCACAGAAAAACCCATTTGTTTGCACAGCTCTCAAACTGGGGAGGGGGGGGGGGGGGGGCTTCAACAGGCTCCAGGGCCTCTTATGTTTCATACTGTACTTCTGTCGGGGGAGGAATGCCTCACATGGCAAACACTCGTGGCCTGCCACTCTGGGTGCTTTTGTGTATTGTTGATGTCCAGCTGCACTGCATGTGACACACACACACACACACGCAAGAGTGGCGAGAGACAAACACAAGCTCCGTTACACATCTTTGTAAGTCACTCCAACCAGGGGTCTGATCACACATAGAAATACATAATATTAATACATAACTCTTTTATCTACCAAGCCTACACAAATGCCACTTTGTGGTACCAGACTAAAGCAAAAAATGAACATTACCTCCTGACTGTCTGCTCATGAAAGTCAAATTAAGTCCAATTAGTTTTTTTCTGAAACGGATTCCAGCAAACACCTGGCTTCCCATACGTTGTCAAAACTTGAATTAAGATCAAAAAAACTAATCCGGTTCCAATTTATATCTATATTTCAGTGGTGTCAGGGGCATGGAGTATTGAAGGGGGGGGTTGTTTTTTATTTGGGTCCTGCAACTGACAGCTTTATTTCACAAAGCAATCTGGCTGTGTGTGTACAAGAGGGAGGTCAGGGTGGGTCAGGAGGTACTTGGTATCAAGCAGGCAGGCTACATTGGTCAAAGTGCGTGTATGTGTGTGCGTGTGTGTATAAAACCCCACCCCCTGGCGCTAAAAAAACCTGTGTGTGCTACCCACGCCCATGTAGAGGGTTACTACAAGGGAGAGGGCTAAAGAGGTCGACAGAAGTGCAAAATTTAAGAGGGGTGAGTGTGTGATTAGGTTTGGAATTTATATGAGAATTTATATGAGAGGGCGAAGGTCAGCTGTGTCCTGTCACTGTGCCTAGACCAATATATCGTTAAGATGTTCTAATAATATTAAAATGATTTTCAGATTTTGTGTTATAAACAAAATATTTAATCTGCTGCCATTGAAAAACACTGTATCAGCCTGGTGCTTGACGTAATCATCATTATCTGTGAGCTGCTAGAATATCTGATGGACCAACTGCAGGGTGGCTTTGACCTTAGCGAGGCTCAGTATTGGCTGCTTGAAATACTGGTGATCCATGAATAAAAGGAAAAAAAATCAAAGTTTCAAATGATCTTTTTAAAATTTAAATAATTACTTAAAATTCTTACATTGAAGTTGCAGTGACTCATCCCATTGGGTTAACCCCTCAATCGTTGCAAATAATACAACATATAAACCCCTCTATCTCTGACAAGTGCCATTCGTCTTCAAATGACCCCATATGCAGTAACATCGCCAAAGCCTCTTTATCCCTCAGCCGCCGAGGCACGATACCCAATCCTATGTTTTACAACAAGGGGATATATAGGGGCATGTGCGGTCATCTAGAGCCAAATGTCTCCTATCTAACCACAGGACAGGTAGATACAGTATTTCAAGCAGGATTTATGGTGCAAAATAGCATTAGCTAAAAACCGTCAGGCGGCAGTGATGGCTAAAAAACGCATTCTGGTGGCGGAACCCCGCAAGATTGGAAAATTGCCACCACCAGAGGAGAGAGGAAGCAGTAAAAATGACGGTAGATGGGGGGGCCTCACTGATAACATGAGCAGCCAATATATCAGACTGCACCTGGTGGCAAGGGGCCCCAGGGGGCCCCCCACATACCCAGCCCACAGACACATTAAATGTATCTATTTATTTATTTCATTTGTTCCTACCCTTACAGTGTCCACCTCTGGGGGGGGGGGGGGTTCAAAAGGAAATAGTTGCACGCTGATATTTTAAAAATCAATCTGCTATCATTGATTCATTCCTTCTTCAGTGCGTGAGGGTTGGGAATATCAGAGGGGGACTACGTATGTGTGGGTCAGGGTGCAGTGGGAGGGGCAGGACAAACTGTTACAGGCCAAAGAGGACTGGAGTTAATGTGATCACTCAAAAGGAACATGCATTTTGTGTGTGTGTGTGTGTGTGTGTGTGTGTGTGTGTGTGTGTGTGAGATGGTGGGAGCACAGGAGTGTGGAATGATGAGAGTGGGTGTTTGTCAAGGTGCTAGGGTCTATAATTGTCTGTATGCGTGTGTGCTAGAGACTATTAAGTACTTTTAAAGAGCTCTGCTAAGCTATGATCCTCCAAGGCGTGCGCACACACATGCAGCATCCCACCACTTCAGCCAAACAGCAGCGTCCAACACGATATAAATACTGGCTTGACACTTTAATGTCGGGGGACTGCTTGTCCTGGATTAGAAACTTGTAACCCACCACAGAGCTTGACATTGCTGGGATGAAGGTTCTGCAATGGACAGAGTGAGGAGGGGGAGCTGGGGGGCTATTATGGAGGGTCTATGTTTGATGTATAACAACATCTAACATGGAGTGTCTACGAGTGAGAGACTAGCAGATGTTGCTTTGTGGCCAGCATTTATTGGCAGTCCTGGATTTTTTTGTTAACAATACGAAAAGCAAGGGGAAACAAAGTCTGTCACACGGGTGTGTTTAGGAGACACACAGAGATAACAGACACACACACAAACACCGACACACAGCCTCGCAGAAAAATAGAGGATTACATACTGAAAAATTAAGCGCCTTTCTCCTCTCCTTGATCCTGTTGACCGTGCTCCGAACCTGAAAGAGAGAGAGAGAGAGAGTGAAACAGAATGGGAGAGAAAGAGATAAGTGTGTCTGACACAGCACTCAATGAAACACGTACAATGAATCAAAACAAAAAATCTTTCACTGCAAACTCCAGTGTGAACCCAAAGAGGAAAATGGAGAAAGGCAAATACAACGTGGAAGCGACATAAAAAATTCTGAGTGTGGGTTTGAGGGCACTGACAATGGTTAGGCAAGTACGTGTGTGAGCGTGTGTGAGCGTGTGTGAGCGTGCGCGTTTGTGCATGTATCTGTGAGAGGGTGTTCTAGTATGTCCCAGTGGCTAATGGGACTTGAAAGTGACACACAGAGCTGGCAAACTAAGGAGACGACTTCAAGCTATCATCTGTCAGCAGAGAGCGCCGGGACCAACAAATGGAGCTATTGGAGGAGAAGGGACCGCCCTAGCAGAACAGATTACATTTTTACACTCCGGATGAAACAGTGTACTGCACACCTGCATTTAACACATACAATACCAGACAAGACTTTCATAGATTTCTGAGATTTACAGTATACATATTTACAGTTTTAGTATGCAGATGTATTTGTAATAACCCCCAACATTAATTGTATTGTATCTACTTTTTTACAAAATAACTTGGAAACAAAAAATAATATTCATGTGGAATTAAAATTCTGACACTGTGGAAGTGAATTTCAAGAGACCAGTAGTAAATTGGATGAGCTTTGATTACAGCTGACTAGTGAGTTTCACATATTAATGTCCATTTTAAATTCATACATGGACTCTTGTAATTCAACACATCCAAGTGTTTGTGACAGATATATAATATGATAACTGACAAATATATAATTTAAATAATATGTAACATTACACATTACATATTAAATATTTCAGGACAATAATGCACCAATTTATAACACTTAAAAAGAAAAAAAAAGTTTTACTGTAAACCTTTTTACTGCAATAATAATAATTATTATTACTACTATTATTATTATTATTATTATTATTATTATTATTTCACTAACGTTAAGGGAAGCCAAAACGGAGGATTGAAAATACATTCTGTCACACAGCAGCAGCAGCAGCAGCAGCAGCAGCTATGAACTAATGGATTACACTTGTAGAGGATTATGATCCCTGATTCAAAACTAAATTGTTGGTCATTTTACTGGTGTGTTTAATTACAAATAAAACATGACAAATCTGCTGACATTATTTTTTAATAAAACTATATACAAAAAAAAAATTGTAAAACTACAAAAAAGGAAGGACTCTGGCATCTATGAGGTCTATAAGTGTGTGTGTGTGTGTCTGTGTGTGTGTACGTGTCTGTGCACAATGTCAGCACTCACCGTAAATTTGTAGCGGCTGGGCACTCATCACCACAGCCCAGCCCAGCCCAGCCCACCACGTTAGTGAATATGCATTATGGCTTATGGCTTCATTAAGTCGCAGCGTGTTATAAATTATGACACCACACTGAACACACACACAGTCTCAGAGACAGCACGTGTATACGGAGGATGTTTTGCATACAACGTTGAAGGGCCACATAATGAAGAGACCCGAAGCGTTGTGACAGGGCAGAATCAACAGCATCGTGTTTCCAAAGCCCTCCTATTATTTCTGACAAGATCTGCAGAAGGCCTTCGACACGATGCAGATGTTGGAGAGACATCGTCTTAACGCAATTTAATGGGGAAAGTAAGTCCTGGGGATTTCATTGATATCAAAAGCAGCCGGCGTGCTGAGGCAATTACACGACACAACTTAATTAATCATTTGACAATGAGGGGAAGGGCATTGTTTTAGATGATCGTTATGTGTTTAAGGGGTTTTGCGCACACTCAAGGTTTCGCAATGATGCAGAGCATGGTTCCCCATGTAAATGGGCGCTAAGCGATTACCATATGAAAGCAGTGCGCCCGACAACACCTGCCGACATCCTTGGAGCTGATGGAAATAAAAGGTCATCAAAGCGTGGGATTACAAGGTGACCACCAAGGAAAAGCTAATTGCAATGAATAATGGAAAGCTATTGTCAGGTAATTAGCAATTAAAACGCTGCATTTTGAGTGTAATAGCAGTCGACAAAGTCTGTCTTCCATGCCATATTTGTAATTATTGAGCCTGGAAACCAGCCTCATGAATGGAGCATTTTCTCTCTTTAAGGCACTAGTTAATTCAACACTTTGCTTTAGCATATCAAAGAAAAAAATCTTCATACAGAGATGGTTAAAGACTAATTTGTTCTACCAGGTTAACAACTAACTGCAACTTTGCAAAGTTTTTCTTATTGCCTATAGACCGTGTTATATAGAGCAGTCTAATGGGTGTGATAATGTAATTAAAGGAGGGGTTACCGTCTCTAGCCATCAAGGCTGGTTAGCTTAAATGAACACAGGCAGAGCAAGATCCTCCCCATCTTCCACTGGCCTCTGTCACTGTCACTGTCATTACAATGAAGAAACATGAAAGACCTTTGATCATTCCCATTCAGTGTTTCTGTGAGTTTTCTGTTAAGCAAATATTTGCTTTTAGGTGTCATATTGGGGGGGTGGGTGAAACCTGAAGCATCCAGTGCTCTGTGTAGAACACACGACAGGTTAAAGATACAAAACAAAAGGCAAGCAGAGTGCAGGAGAACAAAAGGAGCCTCCGGGAAAGGTGGTAATGGTCCAGAGCAAGAAAGGGAAATGTGTAGATGGGTGTAATGGGAAGATTACTGATTTTTTTTTTTTTTAAATGTTAACAAAGAAGTATGGTCCTTCTGAAAACAGGGACATGTACATGAGCTGCTCACAAATTGTGAAGACCCAAGGGTCAAGGACAACTTAAGTGTAAGAAAATGAATTCCCAAGCACTAAAAAAGCCAGAGAATGCAGTGTTGATTTATTTTACAGTGTGAAGGGTCAGCCCTCCCTGGCTCTGCATTGTTGGCACATCGTCTATGACTCAGGGACAGCTCTTCATGCTCTGGAGACACGGAAGAGTGAAAAGAGAAAAAGGGAAATTGAAAGTGTTACATGAGTGACGTCCTCTTGGATGGGCAGTCGGGACAGAGGTGGTGATGAAAGAAAGTGGTATTATGGTTATATGTTACCCAGCTGCTTAAAGAGCTGCTTGTATGTGGTGACCTTTAGTACAGATCATATGATGTATATTTGTTTTAATCGGACCTTAGACTGAACCATGATTATCATCATTATACACAGGTGAACATCATGGAAAAGTTAGACTGACTTTGTCACAATGTATTTACAAAACCTTTTTTCACTCTGATGTTTATAGTCAGTCTTTTCCCGATTTATTATATCACACGTATCTTCAGAGAAGTGAATTAACAGAGGTATCACATTCCAGATTTGTTTTTAAATTGGGGGCCAAATTTCTCTTGAACTGCTTACTGTGCTAAGAGGCAGCTGAGTGTACATCAAGTACACAAGCACAAGTTCAAGGGGTATTTTACGAAGCTCTCATTCGATATTGCCTATTCATATCTAAAGTTAATCCTTTTTACATAAACTACAGCCACATTTGACCAAGAATGATTTTCATGACTTCCATCTCATCCGTTAAAACGCATTTGTCTCTCACCACATGCCGCCCCTCCACTGTCAACCAGCAGCAGTGTATCTAAATGGTAATAAAGCAGCATCTCAATACAATATCCGTACTCCTTCATTGCATATTGTTGGTTGCATATTGTTTTTCTTTTTTTTGACCCACTACGGTTACTGCTAGGGTCCCCGCGAAGCCCTGGCCAGCGGCTTTGTCAGGATGCTAAATGGTGGGCCGTGAGTTTAAAAACTTAAAGAGGCAGTGAAATATTAGCCAATGTGGGTGAGGAATGAGTGGCTGAGAACCGCGGCGTGTCAGTGTTTAATGGTCGGACTCGGATGCATATAAGTTAGTCCAAGCATGAAGGGCAGTGGGACGCTCGCGTGGAAACGATGTCCCCTCCCCACCTTCCCATCCCTCCTCCCATCCACAGACACACGCTCACACACATACACACGGGTACTCTCACACCCCACCCACACAGCTTTTAAGCAGGGAGCCCATCAGAAACTTGTCATTTCTCTCATTCACTCCGACAGCCTTGAGACACAATGCAGACTTACCTCTGTGTTGTACACCCCATATATCAGGAAGATGAACAGGCCCTGCAAACACAGACAAAGAAAGAAAGAAAGAGAGAGAGAGAGAGAGAGAGAGAAAGAAACGGGAAAACGGGGAGAAAGTTGTTACAGTTGTTTTCTCTCTTATCCTCTAGTATAAAAGAAAACATCAAAAGTAATAAGTGGAGCGACATGTACAATGTGGCTATGCACAGCTGAAGCAGAGTGTACTTAAAGTAATGAGTATGAAGCAGACTTGAAAGAGTACAACTTCTCCAAACTGGGCCACCTCCATAAGGCTCAGCTTTGTCTCGTCAACAATACTTGTGCTCCTCATTTCAGCCCCCACTAAGTCATCAAAGGCACAACCCCAAGGTTCCACACAGCTTTATCAAAATAGAAAATCTCAAGTGCCCGTGTTCATTCTGCTGTTCTTCGACACAGATCCTAGTAGCTGTGATTGAGTACTAAAAACACACATGTAACACACATATATCAAGCTCACGCATGCATAATTAGACACTCAAAGTCCATACATTTGCAAACATATGCAACAAAACACAAATAGCCTTAAATTATAAGGAAACAACACAATATGACACAAACATATTAAAATACACACACTTAAAAGCACATAAAGAGAGCAACTCAGGCCTGACGAGACTATCAAGGAAAACCATTTGCGGAAAGTGGATAAAGAGAGAGACAGTGGGAATGAAAAAAACGACACATAAAAGAAGATATTTCATGTTCACAAAACTTCACAGCTAGTACCCAGGGCCCGAGAATGCCATGCCCTTGGATGCATAAAGGCTGCACTTTTGGTCACAGAAAAACAGACATTTCTCATTCCAATCCATTGTGCCATCCATTGAATGTACAAGCTGTGCATTCGCCTTCGGGCCATAATGTAATACTGTTGCCTCAAAGGTAACAATGACAACAGCATTCTCAGAGCACCGATTGAACTGTGCCACAAAAACATGTACTGAGAAAAATGAAAAGGTAAAATCCTATAAATTTCAAGGTTGAAGGATACAGTAGATTCTTTGATAAGCCAATGGTACGTCAGTGTGGCTCTAGCTAACACAAAAAAACTTTTAAAAGTACATCTCTCCCCTTTCACCGCTGAGAGTGTGTCTGTGTTGCTCCATCTTTAAACGAAGGTAAGGACACATCCTGAGGACAGGCAGGCACAACCTGGTCAATGCATCAATCAAGTTGAGTTTGGAGCATCCAATTTTTGCCAGAGGGAGATCTCAATGCATCACCATTGACAACATGATTTGAGGGAACATTCAGAGTGACAGGCCGACGATGGCCGACAATGACGACCTCTAGCCCGCTGCCCATTCACCTCCTGCTGGCTGCTATCCTGTCCGCCAGGGACTGAATTGCCCTGTCGGGCTGTCAGGTGCCACCTTATGACATCCATCCTCTTTAAACTGACGCTGCTGGTCTCCGACACACTGAAGACAACAGGCATAACAAGGGGCCTGTAATTTTATTTCTATGCTTCTTACTTTCAGTTGCATGTAACGTTGCCTACAGCCCAATGTGCAGAAAGTGATTAATTTAAGTAAAAGGAAAAAAAAAAAAAGCAAAGCTGCATAACACAAGATGAACATGATGATGACTGGGTTGCTTATCAATACCAGAAATGGTACAAGAACAACTGAAGCTGAGATTTCCGGCTTTGCACAGCTCATCTTCTGATTCATACTTTAATTCTTCGTCACATAGCTATTCACACATATTTCCAATTGTTCAGTGATAAAGGATGACAACAAAAAGAACAGTCAGCATGTAACACAATGTTTTGGATGCAGAGACTGGAAATCCTTTTTCTTAAGCTAATAATCATAAATGAAGACGCTGTCATAGGTAATGTGGCATATTATCAAGTTACTGGCAGGATTTCTTTTGCTCATGTTTCCAACCGTCAACTTACTCCTGTTCTGTGAAAATGTAATGCGCTGCATCACTGTGCTCAAAGAGACTCTTGGGCTGCAAAGGGTGGAAGATAGAACAACATTTATACCAGATTCTGACCTGTTTCCACACATTCTTACAAGATAATAGGGCCATATATTATTTAATCCCCCTTTTCCTGATCAGCTTTGCTCTGACATACTTTATGTACCTTTAAATGCCAAACATTTGACGTAGTTTATGACCTTAAAAGGCTTTGATGATATTAAACAAATTAAGACAAAATCTCGAGAAAGTAAAGTGTACTGCATATGTGATTTAGGTTGGAGTTAAGTACTACACCGTTTCCAGAGTTTAAAGTCACAGAAGATTACTTTAAGTACAAATCGTGAGCACTTGGTAACAAAGTAGCATTATGAGCAGAGTGTACTTCAACCACTTGGTTAACATTTTTTTGACAAAGGAGTGTAATAATTAATTAATTAAGCAATTAATGCATCTATCCTTGATGTTCACCGACAATTATTTAAAAGCCCAAGCAAAGTACAGCACATAGAGTTTTTCATGTGTCAGAATATATTGTCATATATTCCTTTCGCACACGCGCATGTACACAAGCACACACATACAATAATAGACAGTGGGTGGTTAATTTGCAACATATACCCTATTGTATTGCATTAGAATTGCAATTTCTAATTTACTGTTGCAATTTGATTATCATGTTTTTGATCATTCCTCTTATTTGTAATTAATCTTTTGTTGTGTAGCGAACAAAGTGGTGAGAACATACTGCGCGCATTACGAAAAATGATCTATTAAAATATAATTGAGTTAAAAATAAGCGGCAGCACAACAATAATGATAGATTGTTTAAAATGTTAATTCATTAATATTCCCGCTAAAAACAAACAGAGACAGAAAATGGGGCGCATTATTTAAATGCATGTGTGCTTTTCTAAACCCAGTCCTGTTTCTTTTGAACTCTGCGGCAAATGCTACAAATTTATGCAAAGAATGAACGCAACTGCTTTCAAAGTATTGCTATACTGTACATCAAACAGGGGAGCATAAATTAATTAGCATCCAGCTAATTAGGGAACAATTGTATGTTTAAAAAGTTAAAGCCAACAAACACTGTGTTTGACCACAAACATTATCACCCAAGGGGAATGTACTATGCTGCAGTGCAAGACAGAAAATAGCATTTGTTTAAATTAACAAGGGTGTCTCTTCTGATCAGATACTGAGCTTTGTCTGAGAAAGCAAAAAAAAAAATACAAAAGACAGATCGATTCACTTACAAGAACTCCAAGTCAGTTTAATTGCACCAGGAAGCTGAAGTATTAATCCTTGAACTGTTAACTACACACAGTTTGTGATGTTTTCGAGATTTACCAGTCTACCTCTGCTGTCCTTGTAACTCACTCTTCCTAAAAGCATCAACTAAGTGCATTAAATGTTTAAGGTGATCCATCAACCGCTGGTAATGCTTGTAATAAAAGCCGTATCAGAGGGTTTTGTACAAGTGTGTCTACTTAATAGCCTCAATGTATGTGAAAATATCAAATTAAATAAAAAAAAAGCTTATCTTTTCTCAAATGTCCAAGCTAAAGATCTTTGGCAAATAAAGAGGTTTTTATATGCTGTTTATTTAGATTGCTCTTGGATTATTCGGTAAAAGGCAATTAAAATTTCTATTTTCAGTTGCTGGATTGGTTCCCATAGTGCAGAACTGATTGGAGGCCTTTTGCATATTTAGACATGTGAATGAACACGGAGGAGCTCAGTATTTAGCTGAAGGATACTTTCCACAGAGTACAAGGCTGTTGATGGATGTACTTGTAGCTGCCAGGATTGAGTCTGTGACCTTTCAGTTATGTTGAAGTATGGCAGATAACAACCCGCATATAATGTGCATAATATAATATTTTATTTTCTGTCAATGATGTATAAAACCCACAAACACTCTAGTTTATTTTAGATTGCAACAAAAATATAATGCAATCTACAAGTATCATTTCATATCCCTGCTGTAATGAGGGCTGTACCTATTTTTTCAAGAACAAACCTCAAGAATAAGTTGAACTGGTAACGCCAGAAAAAATAATTCATGTAAACTTTGCACCTTAATTAGCGTACAGTATGTCCTTATTTTGTGACAGTAAGCAGAAATGTATTTTACTTTTCATTTGGGCAGTCAAGGCACCCTGGTTTTATGCAGTACATGCATCTCCGGACCCATTTTATAAAGGCAAACAAATGCACACCCACAGTGTGAGTCACGCCACCTTCCTCTCTGAGTTACAAGCGATCACAGATTCTGAGTGAACGATGCCTTTGTGTTTGCCCCCTCCCTTACCTTTCAGCACTTATTTCCCCCCATCTTCATCAAGAAAGAAATGAAAATTATGTTTTATTAATTACTTTTGTGGGTTTGGGATAAATAAGTGGGCGTAAAAAGCAGGTAAAAGTAAAAAGGGCTTTTTCTCTCAATAAATCAACAGTACAATGATGGTTTTGATGATTATTTCAGCCTGTATTTCCAATAAGTGTGGCTAAGTGTGGTTCTATGCTTGGCATAGCTTGCTTTTGCTAACTTGGCACCTGACATCTCCATTCAAGAGATTCACAGAAACACCTGTGCCAAACAATAGCTGTGCGAGCCACCTACAGCTTTCCAAAAAGCTTTTTTAATAACTTATTTGAGATGCTTGTCCCAGAATGAAAGTAAAAACAGCTGCACAGCTGCCAGGGCAACTTTGTATGTATGTTGGAGGCTATTTAGTGTACACTCATGGCAGAAGAGTTTTCATCGGTACCGCTGGATGATAGAGAGTCCAGTGTGGCTAATTATCAAACTAATTTTTTCACTTCAGATGTTATGAGAAGCTCCGAATATAATGACTCCATCAAAATGTATTTCCAGATGCTTATGTTTATTGCTGATGGGTTGCACAAATAGTAATCCCTCACAGAGATTTTTACTAGTCAAACAGTTTCTTTCCATTTGTATAGCTGACCATTTGGTCAAAGTCTGTAGGATGACAAGTTTGATAAGTGCTGCAAATTCATTTGTTGTAGTTACACAGCTGCAATCACTCGTCGGCTGACACATCTATTTTCTAAGTCTGGCACATCACGTACTCCAAAGTGAACATTTTCCGTGTCAGCTGGTTTTGGGGAGCAGCAATCACAGAAACACCCCTAGTTTCCAGCGGTACACTGTCTTGTGGAACAGTCCTGTAGTATTTCAGCCTCCATTTAATCGCATTTCCTATTCCATTTGATTTAGCACCTTGCCTGTGTAGACTGGTTTGAATATTTAGTGAAATGGCTCTGGGCTGTCCTCCTAATAGTCAATGGGATAATCTACAATTGAGTTTTCTTAGGAGACACTGTAACCACAGAGAGTCCACCTAACACACATAACCATAATCACCATGTATGGACAATTATGCAGGGTGATAAGGTCAGCCAGAAAGTCGATCAAGACGTACAGTACATCCCTTTCCAGTTAGCTATAAAGGCCATTTTAGGCAATTTCTTTGTGTATTTACTTTTAGTCAGACTCAGACAAAAATGTCTGAAATTATTAATTGAAAACTGAGCCCTTGTTTCCCTGAAACTCCGCAGAGGAATTTGCCAAAGCAAGGTTAGCACGGCTCACACAGCCACAGCCATGATAGCCACATTTATGAGAAATATGTCAAATAAACTGGACTTATCCTTTAAGTCTACGTTGGCAATCACTCTCATGACAAATACCCCATTATAATTTCATCAGCTCCACCAATCAAAAGAAATGGTACCCTGTCAGGCCTGAAGCCAACTCTGATCATATCCAATAGGAATTCTCTACTTTGAGTCCTGTAGAGCAGGATAGCTGCTAAAGTTTGTTTGTTTGTTTGTTTGTTTTTTAAAGACTGAGTCCTTTAAACCCCTTAAAAGGAACATTAATAAAGCCCTCTTACAAGGTGACTCTGGCCTAGGAGCCTTGTATCCAATTGTACCCATTTTGTTCCAGGTTAGGGCATTCGATAATATATCCATGGAAATACACAGATCCAGTAGTACATTTATTTTCACATCTGGATCTCAAGAAAAGTTTCTATTCACACTGCTGTAAATATAGTGGCTGTCCTGACAGGACACCTCTATGGTTTAAGTGCATAGATTACTTTCCATGTCCCCCTACCTGTGAAAGTCTGTGTGATTTACATTTAATCATCTGTCTGCCCTCAGTGTGATTTGGTTAGCAGCACAATACGGTTTCCAGTAATGCAAAAACACTCAAAAATCCAGGCATGGTCTTTTAAAACCGCAAGCTTTACATTGCCTCTTAGGGGAAATAAATTCAGCCTTTACAAACATACATTGTCAGAAATTAGACTCATTTAGGCAAGTCTATCATGTCAACACTTTGTGCGCATTAAGTTGCTCTTGGGCAAAAAAAACTACGACTGCAAACCACGATTCAAAAGAATTTCCTCCACTGGTGTGGCACAAGAAAGTTAAAAAGTTTGGTTGCATGAGCAAGTTACACTCCATCTCCGTTTCAGCGTTCTATATTTCAACAAAAAACATACAAACACCTTTCACAAATGAGAGATCTGTATTTGCTTACTTTCATTAGAGCAATTGTAAACCACATGTTCCACACATTTTTTAGCATAACTGCAGGCACTGCCATTGCTCAGTGGCAAAAATAATTTATACTTGTCTAACCCTATATCAAAAATCAAAATAGATATACTTTTCACAAATGATGTCTCTCAATCGCGCCGACAGCTCTCACTGAAGTAGCTGAGGACCGCAACCTCCACATCCTCTTAGAGAATTCCAGGCTTCGGTGTCACCCAACGCCAAAAATGGGAGCTATTCGAACAAGCTGCAGTCGACGTCAAATATCTCAGCCTAAATTCAAACACACAGAGACACTTTTCACAAATAGAGCTATCTGCATCCCCACTTGGCAAAAAAAGAGGAGGAAAAATTCTGCCCTCGCACCTGGTAATCATTACGGAAATGAGAGACAGAAGAGGTTAAAATGCTGTGATGGGGGAAAAAAGAAAAGAAATTCACACTTCTGCACTGGGGCTTGCTAATGTCTCTGACCCCTCCACGCATAAACAGTTTAATTAACATGTATACATAACTTTCACTTTAACTGCTCATGGCATGTCAAATCAAAGTGTCTGTCAAAGCTGTGAAACAGGGAGTTGATACTTTGCAGGTCCTCAGCTCAAACCCAGCTCTGTATAACTGCTCCAGCTGGCCAGAGAAGCTGGCAATAAGACACACAGGCCGACAGACAGACAGGCAGGTAGACGGGCAGCCTGCCATTCTGTCAGTTTGATGAGGTAAACACCTCGCAATAAAAGCTTTAACACCCAGCTAAAGCCTTGCTCTACTCGAGCAGGAGGCAAAACAGCAGTGTTTCAGTGGAAAAAACCAATTGCAAACTAAACTTAACAGATTTTAAGAACTGAGTTGAGATGAAGTTTTGAGTTTGAATATAAACATTGCAGTAAAAGAAAATGCTAAAAATTTTTACTGAAGTATGCATAATAATGCATAATGAAAAAATGCCAATGCAGAACAAAGTGTTCATTTATCTTTGTGAAATCAAGAACACTGAACATCTGATTAACTTGTTGGCAAAGTTATATTTTGCATGACCACTAGTTATTTAGGTTAACCTGTGAACTATGAATGTTTGAAAACTTGAAAGAGAGGAACTTCTTTGGTTAAACTCCAGCTTTATTTTTGATGTTTGTGCAATAAAAGTTCACACTGCTGGTCAAACTGCAAGCAAATACATACAATCCTGACAAGCTGGAAATGGCTGTGAATGTTTTGACAGTGCATGAGCCACAATGCCGATCCAAAATCCAAAGTCTTTACTCAGTTCTCTTTACAATTATGTATAACAATATATAGTCCATGTGTGATGGCAAGGTCACAATTAAAGTTTTCTTCCTGTTTCCATCCTGGTGTACATTACTGGTGAAAGTGGATCAGTCATTCTATGAGAAGAGCTATTACAACTT
Source organism: Datnioides undecimradiatus (assembly GCA_008933995.1). Lineage (NCBI taxonomy): Eukaryota > Metazoa > Chordata > Actinopteri > Lobotiformes > Datnioididae > Datnioides > Datnioides undecimradiatus. The sequence continues at coordinate 9,813,078 of WARS01000029.1, read as the reverse complement.
TCCCTGTGTCTATCCCTCACAGTCGGGCTGTCACACTGAGGAGGGGACCCCCAAGCCAGCCTACCTCTACAAGGTGCATCACTACAGAGGAAAACTAAGTGTGTATACACACACATACATACAAACACACTAAGGCCGGCAGCAACACCAGTACTGGTGTGTGATGGCTCAGGAGAGGAGGGAGAGTTATTAGCTTAGCCCTGAACCACCTACTTAATATAGGGGCCGGCGGTGATTGCTAACAGAGCCTGGCAGAGGTGACAGCTTTTGGCCCTGCTTGAGGAAATCCAATTGAAAAGCAGCCAAGAGGAACAACAACCCCGAAACAGATGTTGCTCGCTACCACTGGCGCAACTTGGGTACACACAACCCAGCAGCAACAAACCGCGATGGCAAATCTGACACACAAACATACACACAGCAGACACAGTGCAGCACACACACATATACAGTACTGTAGGGCCACATGAAACTGTGTATAAACTGTATAATGTATGCATGGACAATGGAGAGCAGCAACACCAGAAATGTCCATCAACACATAAAAACATATAAAATACATTGCACGCAATGCACAAAAGCAAAGAAAAGCTGCTGCAGTTTACGATATTTGCATTTCAACTGACCTTTTTAACCTTTTTTGTATTGTTATTGTTTCATTTTTGCTTGTTTTTTAAAAATAAAACATTCTAATACATCTTCTAATATTTGTTAAATATATAAAACATATAATGAGCTCCAAAGGCCAGCATAAAGAGAATCTTTTATCACTGCTGTCACTTTGATCAAGGTTGCAAAAATACTGACCAGTTTTGTGTTTAACAATAAAAATGGCATGATAAAACAAAATGAAAAATGTAATTAAAATAAAACAGGATCATCCGGGTTAAACCTACCACACTCACACCCACCAAATGACAAAATACACCTACTGGGCATTTTCCCCCAGTTTAAACATGATTTAAGGATCCATAAACTCTATCAATTCAAGGTTAGTGAAGAGGCTTTTTTTTTCATGGTGCAACACAAAACACTCTAGCAGCTAACCCAGGAATGGGATTAAGAGGAAAAGTAACAAAAAAGAAAATTAAAAAAAAGGTAAAAAGAAATCAGGGAAGAGTTTGTAGGTGTGTAAAAAACATCTATATTGAGCGGAGGCCAAAACAAAACATTTCCCACCAGAGGATAGACCCACCCAACCATCCATCCATCCATCCCTCTTTTTTTCTTTTTTAACATCTCTGGCAGGGCATTTCAGTAAAAACACAACACGCAGGCCCTCAAATCATTACAGCCCTTTGCTCCAATATTAATTGAGTTTGGCAAGGCTGACCATGCCTCAGTCATAATAACATTCATTTATTTTTTTTACTATTACTGCTACTGCAAAACAGTATGGGGGGGGGGGGTTTAAAATCAATTCTGACATATCTTTATTGCCAGTCGATGACAAATGACGGCACATTTGCCATTGCTCTGGCATTGTGTCAGTGTATGTCATATCGATTTTACATCAGACGGACAAATGTTATTGATGAAGCACCCATGTAACAGATGAGCACTCTATTTTACGTGTTTTAACGTTTAAATACACGGGGTGAGAGGGTGATACACTCGTACACTGGATCTAGACGGATTACTAACACATATGATTTTTTTTTTTTTTTTTCTTTTGAAATTAACTCAATTTTTAGGCGTTTACACAAACTGGGCCTGTTGGGAGTGGATAACTACACCCTGAACCTGATCACACTGAACACATGTGGTAATGAAACGGAGGGGGGAGTGGTAAAGCCAGCAAGCGAAAGAGAGTGAACTGTAAACAAACTAGCTTTTAAACAAGACAATTTAGGGTTGCGTGTCTACGGCGCCAAGCAAAACAGAGCCGTGGAAAACTGATACAAACTTTTAACACATGGGTCAAAGCAGGAGTCTTTGAACTGGTGAGGGAAAGCACGCTGCCAGTGCAGAGAGCTGTTTAATTAAAAATACTTAGGTATCCAGCGGGCCTTTCTGTGGCGCCCCCTTGTCAAATTGTATGTGATCCCGCTGTCAATCTCACAGGGTGTTTTCTAAATGCATAGTTTTCCACTGACAGCTAGGAAAAAATGTTGGCAGAGAACAAGTCCTCAGTAACAGCAGCTGGGGACTGGGTTTGGTTTATAGGAACTATACACATGGACACACGTGCATACCCGCACGCTGCTGCACTGTACATAAGGCGCTCCAGTTACTGACATTTGTACTGTACGTGCAAATAGACGTGATACTGAGCAGTTACAAATTGCTGCTCATTTACACAGATCAACTGGTGGCAAGTCCAACATTTGTCCCCAAATCCAAGCTACCACAGAAACACACACGTACACACATGCACACTTTCAAACACATAAGTTGTGTGAGTGCATACTCTTTCACCTAAACACATGCACACACATGCAGGTACACCTATAAATAATCATCGATCTTTATGCTCAATTCACCATCAACAAAAGGTTAACAAGCAGTGCTGAAGGAAAATCCAGTGTAGCCTCAAAACTGTATGAGATCGAGAGGGTCAAGGAGAGGAGGACAAATAAAATGATGGTGAACACTTTTGTGAGAATTTAAGGGGATTTCTATGTTAACACACAGCTGCTTGCCTACTGCTAACACTGGGTGGAGGCTGTAGACACACACGTGCTACCTTTCTGACATATGATAAGGCCAGTCGTGGTTTTTCACCTGGCATACCAACACTAACACAGGCACCTTCACCGTCTTCCCACCTGAAAACACTCATTTTGTTCTTAGGAACACAGAACCAAGCCAAAAGTACCAAAGAAATCAGGTTTCTTTGGTTGTGGGTGAGATATTTTCCCGTGCACAAACCTCATGCCAAGAAAGCCTCAGCTGACCATTTCTCTATGTAGTATGCCTAACCAGGAGACAAACACGTGGAAGGATATGTTATGTCCGCAAAGACAGTGCACTTTGCTCGGGGAACAAAGGAATGTTACCCTTGGTGTATTCTTTTTGAGATAGTGTGGCGTCGGTCCAGTTATTCATAGTCATACATTTGTAGGCATGGAAACAAATTTAAAATCATCTAACAGATGCATGTAAGCATGCATGCACGCACACACACACTCGCATACACACAAAAACACAGATAGATATACGCACACCTTCTGCATGCACAGTACCATTGGAACAGCATACCACTGACAACACTGTTGCAGTGCCCTTGACTAACAATGACAAATGGATGCAATATGCAAAGTCTGAACAAGTTGCTTTTGGGTACAAAACAGGAAAAAGATTGCTCTAGGTACCATTATGGGATGCGTTTGCTCTTCTCTTTCCTATCTGAGGTGAGCCGAGCTGAGGTTAATGGCATGTGTCAAGATCAAGAAGTGTGTAGGTTAGTGTGCGAGATGTGCGTCCATGAAAGCATTTTAGTGAGAAAAAGAGAGAGAGAGAAAGACAGCAAGTATCTTTCACTTGTTTAGTGGTGTGGATTGTCAATGGGTGAGCTGTGCGATACATTATTGTGCTGCATTTGTGACCTTGTCTTTGTTAGGAATGTAAACGACGAGAGATGCATTATTTGGATATGAAGAAATGATGCACATTAAACGGGTATAAATTCTTTTTTAAATTCAGTGTAGGCACATGCCAAAGTTGGTTTTTTTTTTAATAAAATAGATTGATGTAAGCAGAAAAATGGGTTGCAAAACAACCCCTTGTGCTGCTTAGTGTCCCCCCCAGTGCAGCAGCAGCAACATGCACCTTCAGTGTCACGGCCTTTCTGTTTCTGCTTGCAATTTTTAAAAGTTGAAATAAAACCCAAAACACATGTTTTAATCTCCTCGAGGCAAAATTTCCCATGTCTGCTGTGGTATTTTTTTTTAATGTTTTCTCATTTTTTCACAAAATGAGCTACAAAAGAAACAAAAAGGTTATTGAGATTAAAATTAATTTGAACGAGTCAGAAAAGTTTTAATCTAAAATGTTAATGGAGCTCAGAAAATGACACTGAATTAATTATAAAGTCTTAAAACTTCTAAAAATGTACAATTTAGAAGAGGATCAGACAGAGCCTTGTCTCTCTGTGCGAGTGTAATATTTGGGTCACATGTGTGGTTCTGTGTCTGTGATCTTACACACATGCCTGCACTTCTGTGTATCTGTGTATCCCTGTATTCGTGGGTGCGTACATGAGTGTGTGCATGTGCTACAGCACCGCCATGGCGGCAGGGAGCATCCATCATGATAAACCGGCAGACTCGGCAACTGTCACATGCAATCACACTTCACTACGGTTCGCAGGACTTCAAAGTGAAAATGAATGGTAGTTCATCGACATGAAGACTTCATATATCTTCGTTTTTTCCCTACTTTTTCTCTCTTTTTTATTTTTTGGAGGAGACTTGTCTCTTTTCTCCCAGCCCCCTTTTGCTGCGAGGATCACTTGTGCTTTTGTCACTGTCTTAAATACGTGGTCAGACACATGAATTTTCAAAAAGAGAAATCTATTCCATCCATCATTTTCTACCTGAGAATTTAAAATTGGCAGCTCTCAGTTTTACACTCACACCTGGCAGAGTTTGCATACAAAAGCAAATGATTTTTCTTTTTCCTTCATTTCTGCTCACAGTTTAAAATTACGATCACATTTACATATCAGATAGAGAATGTATGAGGGACATTCAGGAGAATTTAAAGCTATTTTAGGTTTTATTTGAACGCTGGGGGGCACAAAGACTCTACAACAAGGTCACTAACGAGTCATGATACTATTTTACCCTATCAAGTTCTTGAATATCCCAACTAGAATACAACAAAAACAAAGCAACATGGGGTATCCCGGTGGCTTTTGTGTGCTAGTAGTCAGTGAGTGGCTTAAGTATATAGTAAGTAAATATATTATTTAAACCTGCAAACCAAAACTACTAAAATGACAAATAGAGGACCTGATAACCAGTAGGCTGAAAGTTGCTGTAGAGCACGTGGAGTTGACTTTGTTTATTGTTGTTTTTCACTAAAAACAGACTCCAGTGGAGCAACACTTTTGCATTACAGGGAGTCATTTGATTAGATGCCTGACTGCATCTAATTTTGCTTGAGTTATTTTAAAAAGACGTGTCTATTAAGCATTACACTTGACAACATAATGTATGTGAACATTTTTTCCGAATTACTCAGAATTTCCCAAAATGAAATGCCATGATGGAAATGCATCATATGGCAGAAAACAGCCCTATTGAAAGATCTACATGTTATTAAGCTATAATTGAACATGGCAAGTGTTAAATGTGATAATCATCAAATTTGTAACCACTAGAAAGTCAAATGAGCCTTAATAATGCCAGCACTGCAGCTGCTGCAGCTCTCTCACACCACAGTAAGGCTTGCCTTTAATCTAGTAATGACTCTGAAATGACACTGCCTGGAAAAAAAAAAAAAAAGCTGAGGAGATGAAGCTATAGGTCCCTCTGCTGCCCTCTCTCTCTCTCTCTCTCTCTGCCCTGGCCCAGGCCCTGCTCTCGCTCTTAAGCTGTATGATTGGCACATGCTTTCACTTAATGAGGGATAATTACTAAGGAAAACAAGTGGGAGACCACATCTGCTCAGTGTAAAAAGAAGTCCAGGCCTGGTGCAATCTGTCAGCCAGGGCTTTCAGGTTGTGTGTGAATGTTTTACCCACCTTCAGCGGCCTCCCAGTCCAACACAAACCCACCAGGACCCTCCCTCCACCCTGTCTCGACAAGAAGCAGATTAATAGGAATCAGCATGTGGCTGTAAACACTCACCGGCAAGAGTGTATATCTGTGTGCGTTGACGCGCATAGGAAATGACCCAGGGTATCTGACGGGGACAAGCCAGGGGCCGCAGCAGGAAGGGCAAAAGGCCAGTGGGGATGATCAACATCAACATCCCAATCAGTGTCCTGCTGCCAGGGCTGTTGTTCCCCAGCTCCCATCGCCGCTGTTTTGTTTACTTTCACACAATGCCGTAAAATACACAGGTAGCCGCCCTGCTCCCTAGACACCTCCACAAACTGCCCATTAATCATCTCTGCAAGGAATTTACATTGTGCTAAATGGTCTCTTAATGACCTACCCATGTTTACAGGTTGTTGTCTTGATTATGGTTTAACGCTAAAACTGTAAATCATCGTTTTTAAAGGGGCCTTTGTCTTGTTTAAGTGGAGTTGATTAAATTTTATTTGAGGGGCAAAACTGCATTTTGTTTTATTGCATTTTTAAATAGATATCATTTTTAAAGAGACATACGTATGTGTAAATACAAATTAACACATCACAATTGGGTTTGGTCATGACTCAATCAATCAGAATTTAATAGCGTTATTATTTTCTTGGTGTGGGTTAATTTCTTTGATACTCTTGACAGATGCCTCTCAACAAAGGATGAATCACATCTTGCACAATGGGACTACGTTTTCATTTCTAAAACAGACATGTAAGTAAAAAGAAATCAAATGGAGGGTTTTTTTGTTTAGTCATTCATGTAATAATATTATTTTGTTTGTTTTGCCAGGTTTATTATTTTGAGCAGGTCTTGTGTATTATCGTAGCAATTTAATATGTGGAGATGTGGACATAACAGATCCCACCTAATTTAATGTAGTGTTTTAATACTGAACAGAAACAGTTCTGACTATAACTGCCATAAAACCTAAGTTATATGTTATTTATGAACAGACAATCTAATTCAATGGGAAACAATTCAGCTGCTTTTACTTATCTTATGCTGGCCCATGGCATGCATGTTGTTAAAAAACTACACAGCTCGTCTCATTTTATAAACCAGTTTGTAAGGCAATTAACCATTAATCTCCAAACTTGATAAAAAAAAAAGCAGCACAGTCACATTTTCCATCTACTGAAATTACTTAAAAAAGAACAGAGCAGCTGTGTTTATGTGCTTTAACCTTAATGCAGCAGAAAGCAAATAGCTCACATGTAAATTAGAACTGATATTTGACAGCCTTTTAACCTCCCGACACCCTCGCCCCCCTACTCCAAACTGCCTAACCACCTCCCTGCCACCCACCCACTAGAAGAACAACAGGGTTTTGCTTTCTTGCCCTGTGCTGACCCAGTTCTCACTAATTACCCGCAAAGTATACATCAAAGACGGGCAAATCTACAGATCTGCTGCAACGTGGCAGGGTAAGGGAAACCAGGACTATCCCTAACCTAGTCACCACCAGCCCTCACTGATGTGTGTGTGTGTGTGTGAGTTTCTGTGTGTACAAGTGAAGTGGTGTCAGCTAATACAAAAGGCCAGGCAGTGAACTTATAAATAGAACAGTCATTGTTTCGACGTGGGTAATTTTAGGTGTCGGAGTTGTTCCTGACACCGTCGGCTATGTGGGTTGGATGAGGGGGAGGATGGGGATATGGAGGAGTGAGGTCATGAAGTTGCGAGTCAGCTGATGGGACAACAGGCCTTTTGACATGCATATAGAGACACAAGCACACACTAACATTAAACCAGAGACTCACACACACACACATCGCTCAATGCATAAAAGCATGGATGGACATACAAACACAAATGAGTGATAAGTCAGTCACATGAGAGTTCACTCACTTTCTCGTTTTCCTTGTCTCTCTCCTTCACACTTACACACATACACACACAAGTGCAGACATACAGGTATGATAGGGCAGGGGCAAAGGGGATGGTTTGCTTTCTTATGACACAGGCTATTACTAAATTGAGCTGGCAGGTAATTCTAAGGCAAATAAATGCCAGTGGTTTTAACACAAGGAGAGGTCTTAGGGGTGCCGGCGTGAGCAATGACAGGAATTCTCTCGCCTCTTTTGACAGGAAGCCTATTATTCTCACCGCTTTATTTTCCCAGGCCAGTTTTTAAAATCTGATCTTTCCGATAGTATTTCACCCCCTCCCAAAAAATCAGCCCTTCCTCATGAATTACCAGAGCTCCTCTTTGGTTGTCCGTCTCAGACAGAAGAAGGCAATAGAGGTTGATTCTTTCACTGACTTCTTTTCAGTTAATTTCAAGGGTACTTAGGTGACCATCTTTATAAAAACCTTGATGGTAACATCTTAAATTAAGCAAGTCTGTGAGAAATCCTTCCTTCAAGCAGGTGAACAACGGCATTAAGAAATGTGCTGTACTCTGACGCAAATGCTGTTCAAACTTAAAAAAAACCCCCACACAAACAAACATAAAAAATACAGCAAAAGATGAAAAGACAAAAGGGAAAAATAAGTACAAGTTGAGACAAAACACACTATAAATACACTACTTAAAAAAGCTGTGCTACATCCTCATTATAAGTGCCATCTCAGAGAAGCGTGGTGGGAGTCAGCGCTGACCTTGGTATCCCGTTTGAATATTGTTTTAATGCTGCGGCTGGTAATTGAGGATACAACGCAAACAGTGGACTCTTTTCAAAGGGAAAGTTATTTTTCCAGGCAGTGGGAATGCAAACAATCATGTCGTGCATTTATTTGTTTGTTTTTCAACCCCACCTCATAATTATCTAAGACACTAATTAAAATATGGATTTATAAATAAATCTCCATGATTTTACCTATGACTACATTAAATTAAAAGTTTTCATCACCCTTGTAGTTTTTTTCTTCATTCCTTATGCAAACACTGGAATTTTTTTTGGTGGTTTAAAATTGATATATAATGATTGTATTAATCTATCTAATCTTAGCTTATTAAACTGTATATATTTAATATACAATGATTTGTGTACTGTTACTATCACTCTGGAAATATGAGGATTCATTTTGGCTTAATTTTGTTCAAGTGTTATATTTATCAATTCTGAAAAAAAGCGTTCAAAGTCCATTATGGTCATACCAAGTAAACAGTACACATTGATTAAACATATTAAGTATTTACAAAGTAACTTAACATAGTATTTTTATTCCATTAAGTGCATTTTGCCTGCAAAGGACTGAAAATTCTTACTTTAAATGGAGGTTGACAAAGCAGGAGTCCCCTTTGACAATGTGAGTTACGTCAATAGAGAACAGCTACAAGGTGTCTTTGATTTTGATAGACACATCCCTCAAACATGAGCTCATTATCCGGAATCGGTTATTGTCCCGGTACATCCAACAAACTCCGCTGCACTGGGAGAGATGGCCGATGCTCTAAATTGTGTGTGATGTGAGATACAGCCAACTCTGAATAAGGAGGTCAAGGGAATATGGTTTCTGCTTTCTCAAAACAATCCAAAATGAAAAACATTTCCCTCCATAGTCTGACCGACGAGAAGTTTGCCGTGTGTGTGTGCACCCCTGCATATGTCCTTGTGTGCATGTACGCCTGTATACAGTGTTTGACTAGGCAGCAAGGACTGGGTTACTGCCAAGGTTGTCCTGAAAAATCTTGAAAAAAAAAACCCAAATCAATTTCTCATATAAATCTAATTTTGATTTATGATTTCAATATTAGGTATCAGCAAGTTTGTATTTAAACCTGCAAGTAATGTGATCTTTTGTCTGAATAATACGACAGTCAGTCAACTATCGTATTATTACATTTTTACATTTTTGGTTGGACAGTTGTGATGGGACACCTTATTAGAAGCAGATAAATTATCGGGAAAAATAAATAAATAACATTGCTTTGTGGAGTTTTTGCTATTCCATTGGCCTTTCACCTTGTCAGGAAAAACTCTGTGATGGAATCCTTGTACTTTATGGACATGAAAAACATTAAATTAAAAGAATGTTAAAGAATGGCTAACCACTGCAGATTGTTTACAGAGGTATTATTATCAATCGCACAAAAATAAATTGGTTAGCCTCAGTTCAATATGGTATAAGCAGGAAAAAAAAACAGGGAAAGAAATGAAAAATTTGTCTTTGAATGGGCCGGTTGTGCAGGTCCATGTGAGTGGCCTGAAGATGACTTGACTGGGAAACGGGAACCAAGTTCTGCTATTCTGTTTTTGTTTCTTCTGCCAAATGAGAAATTAAAATAACTTCTAACTCCCTGGACGGTAGGGGGTTGTGGGTAATGGTGACGAGTGGTTATACACACCACACACATTTACAATACTAATGTGGGCAATATATAAAAAAAATAAAAAAATTCAGGCTGGTCTGCACAAGATTGGAAGTGCTGGATCACACACGTACACACAACCTCCCCTTCCTCCCCCATCACCTCTTGGAGGCTTTTGGCTTCTGCTCAGCACAAGCCGGCCAGAAACCCTCTCCATCTACTGGTTTATTGTCTGCTTTTGCTCTCCAAATTTTTGGCAGTTTATTCTTGCCTGGCCAATTTAACAGTGAATGCTCTCTAATTCTATATTTGGACAATATGGGGTTAAAGTAGAGGTTGAAATTATAATTTGAAGGGGATTTTTTTGATGCACCAGCTTTTTAGGATGCATGAACCACAATGCTACGAGACAGCAGCAACAGCAAATCACACCTGATTAATAAGTGACAGTGTTAGGGAAAACAGAGACCCCAATATGGATCCACTTACACATGATTTATTTAGTTTTCTAGTTCAACAACAAGTATGGAGATGGCTTTACGCTGGCTTTTACAAGAGCCTCAAAACTGCAGGTTGACTCAAGGTAATATTAAGGGCACACTTTCTCCCACTTATAGAATATAGGAAAGTTTTCCACCCCTGCCGACTGCCTGTTAAGGCATAAATACCTAAATAAGTGCTACCTGTAAAAATCGTCAGGCCTCATTCGTAGATGTGTTTTGTTATTTTTACCCTGTTCACAAAAACCAAGAAACAAGAATAAATAAAATCCTACATTTGATTTTGTGGAAACATTTACAAATCACTGACTTGCTCTTACACGTTTTGAAATCAGGATGGATCTTAAAAATGTCATTCATTAGCATACATAAATATATAATTAGTATAATTAATCACCCAAAAATATACAAGGATATACAAGCATGTAATGTTGCCCTTTCAGAGGCAACATTACACTTTGTCAACAAAGATGGGTCTCTTCATATAGGAAAATAACGAATGAATTGAGTTAAAATTCAACCTTTGCATGTGAAGTTTTATGAATGAGGCCCGCTGTGAGGTCTGGAATGCATACATGCTGTTGGATGGAGGCTTTTTCACCTTGAGGAGGCACATCTCCAATGTGGGAACGGTTATAGGAGGCAGAAGGCTGATACTGATTAACTAGTTTCATGACAAAACTGACAGACGTTTCCCCCAGTTTCTATTTAGAATAAAGCCTCTGAGAGAGTCTTAGGAACAAGAACTCATCGAGTCACTGAGGACCTCACTTTGAAGTTTAAATTGGTTGAGCTTTTTGAGGCAGGGTGACCCACCACTTCACACAAAATTCTTACATATAAATATGCCAATCGCAACGACTATTTGAGTTTATGGAAATCATTTAGCTTAATCATTAGAATCGTTTCTGTTAACTTGTAGAAATGTTATATTTCCATCACTATTTCAGTGTCGCTTTCCACCGTTTGCCCTTTTAATGACTTCTCATTGCGCCCCTTCTTTAGCGACGGTTTAAAGGCACCTTAGTAGAGAAGTAGCGCCACCAACTGTTTATCTCAAGTCTTTTGCTGATTTTCTGTAGATTAGTTCAGACAAATAGAAACCTGGCTAAATGTTGCAACAAGCAGAAATTGTTAAAATTAGGTGCCCTCCAATCAGCTGGTTGAGGCAAATAAGCTGCCTACTCGAGTTCGAGGTTTCAGTGCCAAGGAATAAACACAGGGAAAAAAAGAGCTTGGCTATCTAGACCTTACTGCTGTTGGACAGGTTCTTTTGTAAGGGACAATATTTTTCATGGTAAATTGGCATACAACAAACAGAAATGTATAATTAAATTGTTAATAAACTGGCATCTGTAACTGTCTAAATTGAGGTACTGTATCAGCCCTAAAAAAAACTTTAAATATTTTTTACTGCAATGTTAGCAATGTCAATCAATATATCAATATAAAATCAATAACTCTGAAACAAATTAAATTGATATGACAGTTTCATCATAATACAAGCTACTGGCAATACTGACTGATCATCCAACCAAATTAATAAAGAAAAGCAATGACATTCAATGACAAACTAAATGTGTTTTCCAGCTTTGGTCAGTGAGGTAGCTGACATAACTGTCTGAAATGCACCATTTAGTAAAAGGCTGAAGTCTTTGTAGTACATCAGTATGAGCTTGCTTTTGTCTGGCAGTGTTAATGCCATGCTTTGTGCTCTGAGCTAAACTGGGAATAGAACTATTGACTCCAGTAGTACAAACACAATTTTGTATTAACTGAGCTACTGGACAGACAAAAAAGAGAAATCACCCCCTCTCAAACAATCACTTCAGATGCTGTAAAAGCATTGCTTACTCACACAACAAATCTCCCATATGGCAAAAATCAATAAGCAGAGCAACACTCTATTGATCATATCTATATCTTGGATACACTCTGATGTCATGCTACACTTACCAAGTGTGTGAGTGTGTTTGTGGAAGTAAGGTGGGTCTGCATTTGTTTCAAGTGAAAACAAATGAAAACAACATTCACTTTGAATTAAAAATATGCTAAAAGGTTTAATAAAAGGGAACTTTCCCAGTCAATGGTTCTGTGCATTACTGAGTGTATAATAAGCTTTGGATGGTCTTTGGATGTGACTCTGTACTTGATCTGAATCCCCACATCTGACTTGTGACAACAGATAACCTCATTGAAATGATAAGCATTCACTAATGAAATTTGCAACAAACTGCAAAGCAATATTGTTTCTAACAAGTGAAAGGCAGTTTGTAAGTGTAACGAGGCGGGACTTTCTGACAGATTGTAAAATAATTTCACTGATATACAATATATGCTTGTTTATCCAAAAGGGTCCTTAAAAAGAGCTGTTCTTTTAAAAGGTGCTCATCAAAATTTGTAACCACTTCAAGCTAATGACATCAGAAAGCAGGTCAACACTGCGCAGTGTTTTCTTTTGAAAGGATGAATTACTAAAACTAATATACAATTACTGCATTATTCTCTGACATATACAGTATTTATTTTCTAAAGTCAGATTTAGCCATGAGTGAAATGATAAGTTTCACTTCTAAAGCTTCACTGAACGCCTGTGAAATCTCATTATCACTCACCGGTCTGTTCATTTCATAAGAAAGGCAAAAACATTGTCGTCATCAGTTCCTGTGATATAAAAGACCATAATACGACATGAATGAAACGGCCCAGATAAATTCTCTCATTGATTTCTCTATATTTTCACACTGTAATGACAAGGCACAGGGTTGCCCTCCACAGGCAGAACACTGACATAACAGAAGGAAAAGCATACATCCTTGTCAAATATCTTGCCTGCAAAGCAACAAAACGAACCTCACTTGTACTTGCAACAACTTGCAGTAGACGATCGTTACCCTAACATTATCTTTCTGACTCCCTAACTTCCTTCACCTATCTACTTTATTTTCTTCCTCCCCCGCTTTCTCTTTCCCCCTCCACCTCCACCAGCAGCTCAAAGTTATTGATAGTTTAAAGTTATGGGCTAATAATAAGATGGACACTGCATGGCCAGGAGCCTATTATTCCCAGGTAATGGATAGTGCAGGGGTTTTGAATGACATTGCCCAGAGATTGGATGACGAAGGGTGGAGCGATTTATGGGCTAACCAAAGAACCCCCGTCCCCCTACTCTTTCTCTCACACACACACACACACACACACACACACACACACACACACACACACACAGCACAGCACACCATGCTATTTATCTTTAGCTTGATAAGGAAGCAGATGAGGCATGCCTGTATTTATGGTGAAGATGTTCATAAAAACTACTGGCTCAGAGTAGGAAGTTAGAATCGACTTAGAGGAACAGCATATCCACTCAAAACTCTGCATGCAACTTATTGATAGTGTCCACTGCAATCATTAATACATTAATAGGACTTTTTTGTTATTGAAGTTCCTGGTTAAGCCTAATGTGACATTGTTGCAGCACGATTTTTCAACCATTGTGCTTTTGCAGTATGTAAAAACCTTTCAAAAATGCTTGCATTGGTTGAGAAAGTTATTGAAATTGATATTTCATTGCTGATTTTCACAGTATTGTATGACTTTTTAATGCAAGTGCACCGATCAAGGCTGGGTTTGGCAAAAATCCTAAAACATCAAAACAGCAACATTAGAGTGTTTAGCAGCCTGAGCTACAAATATTAAATAACTACTTTAAAATGGCCAGTAAAGGAAGTAAGAAAAAAACAACAACATTATTCTGATTTCTTGTTTTGTCAAAGCCAAACATTTAACTTAAATAACTTCTACACATCACTGAGGAAGTCATGGGGAAGTGTAAAAGATACAAATGTGCTGTTTTCACTCAAAAGGAGCATCATCTGCCATCACTTAATGGGGCCGAGCAAATCAAAATTCCTGTTTGCTGAGTCAGTGTAGAAGACATGTATTTATGCCAGGTCTCCAGTCTTTGGGTAAAATGGCTTGCTCAGGTCTCTATTGGCAGAAATAACAACAACATTAGAGTGACTTTAGATAGTGTTGTCAGGATGCAGGGAAAGAGGAGTAGCAGAGGGGGCGGGCATGAGGGAGTGCAATGAAAAAGGCTTGTCAACATTATCTGTTTTATTGATTTAACAGTAAAGGCTTGCCACTTAAGCTTTATGTTGCTTTGGCTGCCTCCACTGAAAATACAACAGCCGCAAATAAAAAACGATTTCCTAAAAAACGTAAGTGTTTTTATTTGTAGTTTTTTTTATTTTTATCTATTTCCTGGCTGCCTGCTCAGGTTTTGCATCCACTGTTATTAATGTCTCACATATTTCATTGTCTTTATGAGTAACCATTATGGTGGGACTATGTACAATTGTGCTCACCATCCCAAAGACATCAGTGGCATTGAGGAGGGCAACAGTGACTTCTATGGGACAACAGTAGAGTACTGTGATGCAGGGTTTCATTAACATAGAGAATCATTAAGAATATTGAACAAGTTAATAAAAATGGTCCACGTTAACCAAACAAGTGCTCTTTGATGCAAAAAAAACTTCAAACACTGTGTTTTTTTGTTACTGCTAAAATGATGATATACAAGAAAGTATAGCTGAGGCTGATGGGAATCTCAAACTCAACAGAAACTGAAATTTTGACCAGACGGGGGTGCTAAACAGAAGGTTAGGGGATCTTGGTTTTCACAATTCTTCCTCTGGGAACCATGACCTTCTGTAAGACATTTTGCTGCAATCCATCCAATAGTTGTTGAGACCTTTTATTCTGAACCAAAAATGTCAAGCTGCTGGCAGTGCACAAGTCACAGTAGAATACAATAATCAGTAGGCTCCGTTTCCCGGGGACCATTCGTTTTTGGGCAAAATATTATTCAGTCCACTCCAGTGTTGTCAAGATAATCAGTCTGGACTTCAGTGGTGGACTGGCTGACCGATATGCAGATAGAGAGACATCACTAGAAAAACTTTGAAAAGCTTTTATGGATTTAAGTCTTTTATAAATGTAGCACATTTAAAACCCAACATGTGCAGCACAGATGTTTGAACATTTTTCAAATGCAACAGCTGTAAAACAAATTTAATTCAAACCTATTTAGATTTTTATGTATTTTTCCTTTTATCTGGAATGCTGTCAGAAAAATGTTTTGATCACTACACCCCATGCAAATCAGAGAGCGGTGGGGTCAACAGAGTGTGTCATCGGAGCAGTCTGGAGCCTGGTAGGGTTTCTGTTGTGTCCTGACCTGCTGAGGCTCATCAAAGACACACTGCATGACTCTATTATATCAGAGTGGTCGGTTATTACCAGGGGCCTCATACAGCTCCCCAGAAACCCTGTCAACACACATAAGGAGGCATACATACATACATACAAGACACATGCTAAATAGTCTGGATTTTTGTTTTATTTGGGGATTTATTGGAAATTTCTATTACTCTGTGAGGTCCGGAAGCAAATGGCAAGGTGTTGGTGTTAAAATTGTACTGATATTCCTGAGAAGAGATGCTTGAAGGCCAGATCTTCAAAGAAGTTAAGGAGGTGTAAAAGTCATCATCATCTTTGTAATTTGTTGGTGAAAAGCAGTGTTTGCTTTTTAAAAATGTGCTTTTATTTGCATTAAGTGATATAGCAGAATGGTGACAGCAATATTTTATATTAAATTTAACGGTGTTGCAAGAATACAGATGCATACACAGGTTGGCTGACAAACAAAGAAACTGCTGACGGGGGGGGGGGGCAGTTGAAAAAACATGGACAGACAGACGCATGAAACGGAACAGAAATCCATGCGATGTGTAAAAGCGCTCAGAAAAACCCTTGTATTAATTACTGTCGACATGGTAAAATATAATTAGATATGAGAGGGAAACAGAAACTATTTATGGCAACCAAAGGGCTCTGCCTAATGATCAGACTGCAGCTAAAACCTCTATTGATTTTCTCGTTAAATATACAGCTCAATTAAAGATACAGCTGATTAAAAGGCGACTACAAATCACAGCGGTGGATCTGGACATGCTGGGGAAGCTGGGTAATGTGGGGCCGTCTGCCGCAGAAAGAGAATTACATGATTTCACCCTCACCTTCCCTCTCATCACTGCAGTGCAGCGGGAAATGAGGCGGCACAGGTATTAGGGTTAGTTTATTCCATGTGAAAATAAATATTTCTCAAAGCCATGACCATTTTCAAATAGAGCTGAGATGTCCACAGGTATACTACTTGTGACAAAGCGACCCACTGAATTTGGGCACTAAAAGCATAAAATCAATGCTGATAAACAACAAACAACAACAATAACGCTGACCTCTGAATACCGAAAGCAGAAATAATCAAACAAACAATACAAATCGACCTCCTTGTTAAAATGAAGCACCTGCTTAACACAAGCCAGACCAAGGCTCTTTTTTCCCCTTTCTGCCTCAGCCTTGTCACTGACAAATAAAAACCTTGACAGTCTGTGTACCCTAACCACAAGAGAAGGGCAGAATTACAATGTATAATGGAAAACCTTTCTGCAGTTTAAAGTCTATAAACTATTGCAGTTTTATTTTTTTAATTTAAGTTGTGTAGCTGTGGAATTATTTTGTCTTATGTTTCTTCTACTTTATTATAACAGGTAGATGGCTGTTTTTAAAAATGTTTAGGTGGCAAAATTCAAGTTGTGTCCTCACATGGATTCATGGGGGAATTAAAAAGAAATCAGTAATGATTAAATTCATTTCCATTACTGTGTTTTTTAAATTATTTTCCTAGTGGGGTCACCCACATGTTTACGTTTTTGACCAGACACACAGAGCAACATCCCTGAATACATCTTTATCAAGAACGAAATTGAGTTAATTAGATATAGCTTACATTTTAAGAAGTAGTGTGAGTGTGTGTGTGTTTGTGTACCTGCAGAGAGTTGAGAAGGATGAAGATGTAGGCCATAACAATAGAGAAAGGCACCAAGACGCCACACAGCCAGGTTAATCCGAGGATGGGTAGCAAAACCAACACTGCTTTCACTGCAGCCCTGTGATCACACACACACAGAAATAATTCATAGCACGAAAATGTAAGCTATGCACATGCATTCTGGCAAACATAAATGCACAGATGAAATTATAATCAAACACACACATTATAAACTCTGAACTGTTTGACTGGCCCTACTTACACCCCACCCAGTAAAATTAATCAAAGTATTCCCTAAAAATTCACCTTCCTTCCAAAACGTCCTGAGCTCAGTTCTGGGTTTCTAAACTTTTCAGTTCTTTTTGGACAAAACTGAGCGGCTTTGGCAGGCCGGTTGTTCCATATACAACACTATGCGGCTGGGAAAGCTCATGAGGTGACAACTTCCCACCTTAAATCCGCCTTAATTCTGTTTAGAGTGGAATTATCTTCCTGCTCAGGTGACCGCCAAACCGCACCAGCTGTGTGTGTGTGTGTGTGTGTGTGTGTGTGTGTGTTCGTGTGTGAGAGACACGACGGGCGGCAAAACCCTAGTTTACTCAGCAAAGGAATGTGTTTGAGTTTCCGCAACGGTTGCCACCCAGGGGTGCCGAATGGTTCAAGGCCTGCTTTGAAAACCTCCATAAAGCACCTACTGTGAGCCCCGGTGGGCTGAAGTAGTCAAAAACATACATACACTTTAACATGATTTTCGATGATAGGATCATATATGAGCCTGCTGGGGGAAATCTACTGGATCACATGCAGCAAAATTATACTCCAATGAAGCCAAAAAAGGAAGTGCAAGACAACGGGACAGCAGTGATAGCGCTTAACAAGATGTTGTTTCTGCATGGACACAGAGTGCAGAAGCCACAAAGAACGCAACATAATAAGAAAAATGTAGCCATGGTACTATATAAAAACACGGTTTAACTTTTTCATGAGTAATCGTGAAGACGGTCTGGTCAGGTGAATGCCATGCAGTAATTTAGGCTGATTGAATTGCAATTTGGTTACTCTACCTGTACATTAAATGATCAATTACGATCTTTCTCAATTATTTAATAGACAGATGTAGGGCTAATTCAATTCAAGGCACATTGTGTGAATTTATATGAAGCATATGACGCTACAGAGGTTACATATATCTCACCGTTTATTAAGTTAATATCATTGTATATTCCTAAGTACCTGTTATTTTTTCTGTTATCTTTCAAGGAAGCGACGACTATTAAATGATGACATAATACACATAAAATGAAGAACAAAAACGTAGATATTCTTGTATCGTCCAAGGTAATTGCAAGGTATAAGAAATTGTTCCCTGCAAATATTTTAGATATCGTTTTGGAACACCGATGTGTAATTTATCATTTAATCCATATACTTTTGTGAAGGAAGGGGATGCGTGTTACTGCTAATTTTGGACTGCAACAGTAAAGAAATTGTATTTTACACTGATATTAAATGTCTTCAGCATATTCTCAGAGATTTTTCACCTACATAATAATAAAATAGTATTGATAATACAACAACTGCTACTGTTTCCCCTTCTATTACTGATATATTTGATGATACAATGGAATCAAACCACGTGATAGGTCAATAAAAGCTTTTAAACTTATACAAGCACATCCTGGCACAATACATCAGTAGATATCATCTAATACTGAAAAATACAAACACACTAACAAGCAGTTTAAGCTTGAATCTTTTTTTGAAAAGTACTAATGTAATGCATTTAAATTGTATTCCTATCATGTTTGATATATGAGGCTTGCCATTTTGAAATGAAAAATCCAATACAATATTGCTGCTTTTTATTTGACACCCAGTGACTACAGCCTGTCTGCTCCAAGGCCTGTGGCCCAGGTGAATAATATTTTTTTTTTTTTTTAAAAAGAGGACAAATGGCGCCTCCTTGTGGTTCTTACCTCATCTGCTCATATGCTTGCTCCACAGGACTGGTGCCCATGGCCAACATTATGGACCTTCTCTTGGCTGTGGAAATGGTGATGACTACCACCCTGGTCAGTACCATGATGTTGACCTGGAAAAAAAAAAAAAAAAAAAACCCAAAAAAACAAAGGACAGGAGAGGACTCTTAAGCAAAAAGACAGAGATATAAGCACAGAGGAGGTGCAGAGATAAGCAAAGAAAATATGAATCATACAGAAGGAGAAAAAGATGAGGAGAGGTGAAACATTCTGATGCATCTATGGCTGGGAAAATGTGGAAGACAAAAGGGAGGATTAAAGAAATAGCGGTGAAAATAAAAAAGACAAACAGCAGAATGTGCCTTGTATTTTGCATTTTAACCATTTTTGCAGATCAAAATACATAATATGATTAGGAATGAATTTTCTGACCATGATAATAAAGATGACGGGCCCGGCGAAGCCCCAGATGACTCCATTCTGGACACTGAGCCAACAGTAGCCGTCCGCCGAGTATTTGCCTGAGGCTGATGCCAGCGTGATGGTGACTATCAGCACCGGCAGACCTGGAGGAAGGTAGAAGAAAAAAGAAAAACGGGAGGATGAAGGAGCATAAAAAAGTGGCAAGATGTAGATAATGAGGCAAATGAAGGGATAGGAGTTATATTAAAAGACAACAGTAGTAAAAATTGTCATAATAAACTAAAAAAAAAATCAATTTTAGTTTCATAAAAATCTAATTTTATGCTTCCCAAAGCAATAGTGTTTAAAATAATTTACATCATTACATTTCTGCCAGTGAAAAAGAAAATTCAATAGAAAACAAATGGGGATTCTGACATTCACTGCACATGTGAGAAGAGAGTGATTTGGCTATTGTTAAGCCGTTGTACCCCAGCCGATGAGATAGTAATATTTCATGTGTCGGTCCTCGCTGAGGTTGACTGCGACCACCTTGCTCCACAGCAACAGCCCCTCCACCAGCATCCAGCTAAATGCCGCCATGAAAAAGAGATGCAGCAATGCCGCCACAAGTGTACATGCCACCTACAAATGCAAAATACAGACATCCAGAAACATTACATTTCACATTTTAAGCATTCTGGTCAGAGTCCTGACTGACGCCCATTGACAGTAAAAAGCAGATTTAACTTCAAGTCCCACGTCACAGACATAAGACGCGAAAGGTTTTCTCCTACGAAGTGGAAACATGGGAGGACACATTAATGGGTCCTTACTCTAGATTTACTAATGTTTACAATATTTGACAGGGTCCATTTAATCCAAATCACAGGCACAGAGACAGTTGCGGTGACAAGAAAGAAAGTTTTGCTGACCATCTTTCTATTTTATAGAAATTATTAGTGGGGGAGAAGAACAGCTGACTGGGGATATTGTCAAGTGGTTGAAAAGAGCACTTTGAGGACCTCCTGAACCAGACCAACATAACCTCTATTGAGGATCTGTATTGATACAGAGTCTGAAGACTTGGGGAAAGCTTCATTAAAAACTTGCACACGAGATAGCCGTGATGATCCTCTGTGGAAAAGTGCCAGGTGTGGATGAGATCTACTCCCAGATGCTGAATGATCTGGACCACGGGTAGAAATTAACACATGCTACCTGCCAAATGCAGGGGATTTTGCCTAACCTACCAGCCTTGGTGCCAGGTAAATAAAAGTAGCAGATATGAATGAGTCTGCTTGTTTCAGTTGAACACTTTAACATAAGACAGTGCAGCATTACAAGGGGACAAGCCAGACAGAGGTCTGTTTGTTAGGTCATTAAGAGTTTCATTGTTAGAACAAAAAACCTAAAACTCGTGTCATAAAAGATGGAAACTGTCCACATGCAACACTAAGGTATTTAAGGGTTTGACTGAGAAAATCAGTCCTGGAAGGCTGTGTGTATCTGTTATAGAGGCTCCACCTCCCATGTCTCATACAGGATTGTCCTGTATGTAAGTTTTCCATCATTCAGTGTAGTTGTTGCCCTGGTTACAGAGACAAGTCTAGTTTGTGTGTTGTGTGAGTATGAAAGAGAGACATATAACGTCACTGTTTTCCTTAAGAGTGTAAATAATTACATAGTTACAATAGTTACATTATGAAGGAAAATAACCTTTTGTTCTGAATACTGGTTACCGGGGGGGGTTAAGAGGCATCATCCATAGATTCCTATGTGACCGGCCACACTAATTTATTAAAAATAGTTGTAAAGTGGCAAAATGTTTTAAAAACCTTGTTAAAATCTGAAAAAATGACCTTCCTAATGGCCAGTCAGCCTGTACATGGACACTCACACACACACACACACACGTGTGAAACATTTGATCAATTTTCAACAAGCAGCCACCTGTCCCGGGGGTATAGTCCACCCCGACATGACCTGGGGTCAGAGGACTAGGGGTCAAACCAACTACAGGCCATTGGGTGACTACTGAAAGACTGAACCATGTGTTCTAGGTGATGGATGGAACATTAGTGGCCACTTATGGAAGACTGGGTTTCAAGTCTCATTAAGCTGGCTATTAAACACACAGTGTTGTGGGTTTAGATTTTAATTTAAATCTTTTTTTGAGTTGTTTCCCTTTTTAAACTTTTAACTTAGTATCTATTTCTAATGCAAAGTTTGACAAAAAAAAACTGTATTTCACTGTAAATGAGGTCTGTCTTTGTGTCAGTTCTTTCACATTTCAACATTCAACATTTGTCTGCTGCTTCCTATAACAATATCAAACCATATGCAAAAAATAAAAACGGGTGAAATTAAATATTTTAGTTGTTGGCCTCTACCTTATTGTGAATAGCTGAGCCGCTGCAGAGTAGGATCACCTGGGCACAGATCAGAGCGATGAACAGGTTCTTATGTATGGACGTCCTGTCAGATTTGGGGATACTACGGACAGAGACAGGGATAACTTCAGTATTATTACAACGTGAAAGCAAAAATGTTGGAAAATAAATGGTACATTTTAAAGCACAATAGATAACTTTGCTTATCTAACCAAACCTAAACAACCAGCCAATGCTGTTGAGGCTAAAAGCAGAAAAGAAATGATTTGTGATTATTGATTAATGATATTCAAAAAGAAAAGGTCACAATTTTCATTGTCATCATTCATTTTAATTTAGAAAGTAGCCATTTCCTTTACACCCAGTTGACCTGAACTCTATTCTCTATTAAGCCTTCAGCTGAGTGTTAGTATGTTAACATTCCCACAATTAACATGTTAATCTGCAAGCAGACATTTTGCATGCAACACTGCGCATGGTAATATTAGCATTATAGTAAACAACAAACAGTAAACTCTCAGAGGGCAAAGCTGCACCTGACAGTAATTCAGTTCTTAGTTTCAAAGCTATCCTGCCATAAACTGAAGTATTAGACGAGGGTGGTGACTGCCAGCCTGGTAAGTGTGGTGTGATCTCAAAAACCAATAGGATTCATCCCGCACATCAAGTGATTTCAGTATGTATTGCTGCGCTGATATCTGATCAATATTATGCTGGAAGGCAGCGTATATATGACTCAGTCTTGCATTACACCATCTCTGGAGATAAACACATATACTGTCTTTAGATGGCACCAATAGGTAAAATAATTTCATTTCAGTTTAAATTTCAGTTTTGGACGTCCAGTTTCGATAACATAAATGAAACAGCTAAATTGTGTCAAGAGCGGGAAACAAACTGAAGAGCCTCTCATTACCTCCTGGTGGCTTCTGCTTATTTAGACTGATGTCATACCTGCATCACTGCTTGTGACCACCATAATTTAATGGTGCGATTAAGCCTTCATCTGTAGACATGTGCACCTCTACTTTGTGCATGTGAATGTGTGCCCAGCATGTGTTGGTTCTGTGTGTGTGTGTGTGTGTGTGTGTGTGTGCGTTTGTGTGTGCTTTTAGGTACAAAGATGCATGCACATCATACACCAGCATGCGATTGCACCAAAATGCACACACGCACAAAAGGCTGCACTCTCTGATTTCAGGACCAGTCATAAATCGTCAGGGCAGCTCCTCTCCAGCTGACTGTGATCCCTCAGTGACCCTAATGTTAATTAACAGCTGTAGAATACCACCATAAACCTTCAGAGTGGACTCACATGTAGACCAATTACTGCATTAGCTATAGTCAATACTCAAAGCAGCTTTAGGAACAGAGCATGAGCAATACGGTGCCAATTAGTTATGTCTCTCTTGTTTAGTGTATGGGAGTGAGGTGTCATACCCAATCCAATGAGATCTGGCTGTTGTGTACATACCTTAAAAAGGCTATGGTTATGTGTTCATGTTAGAATAGATATCCTTTGTGTAATTTTGCAATAGAAAGAGAATCTGAAGCCTGGTTGCACTGGCAAGCACACAGCCTGTTGACATCGCAGGTATGGAGGACATGAAAACCAGATACTCACTCCAGCACCGTGAACAGCATTAAGGTCACCACCAGCGCACACAGAGACGCCCCAGAGCCAATAAACGTCAGCTTGGTCAAAATAAGCTCTTCCTCTGGACTCCACTGAGGGGAGCAAAGGGAGAAGGTGGGGAAAGATAGTTGTGTGGGCAAAGGTGGAGAAAAACAGAAACAGGGGAGCATGTAAATGTAATATCATGTAATAACATTACACATTTATGCCTTATCCATTATACCTGAATACCAGCCTCATAGATGAAACGCTAAATACCAAAAATGCACAATTTAAAATCATCTGATAATACTTGCGTGTTTTTAATACATCTCCTGTATTTTAATAGATAGAAAGAACAGCCGTGCCTATGTATTCCACAGAAGGATAATCATACTGGGAGTGATGCTTGCTAGATAATCTGGCGTAAAACAAATCCTGTTCATAATTTTAGCTGTTAAAGATCACGACCTGGATTTTGATTTCACTTCAGCCACTTTAACCACAGTTTATTTCTCTACTTAACATTTTCTGTCTTTCTACCTCCAGTTCAATATGTGATATATCACTTGCTGCATCCCGACACATTTCACGAGTTACCTTCGACTCCAGGTAATTCATCAGCACTGCAAAATTGGTGGTGTGGTTACACAGACAGGAAGTGACACCAGAGCCAGCAAAGGTCACCCTGCAACCATCAGTGGACCAGCTAGTGGTGTGATTATGCCTTTATAGCACAGACACACACAAACAAACACACACTGATCAGTTAGTTTCACAGAGATGAGACACTAAACTGAACACTAAACATGAATAATGTAATACATTTAATGGTTTCAGATCAATTTGTCAAAAATATATTAATTTTTTAAAATCAAATGCATCAAATGTATACTTGTTAAATTTCACACATTCATTAATCTGGGTTGTTGGTCAAACTTACATCAAGCTGAAATTCCAAAAGGCACAGACGTGAGTAACATGCTGTGAGTACTCCACCTAGAAACAGAAACACATGTTTGAACTTGTTTTCCTTCTCTGACCGTTTATCTCTTAATATATTACCTTGGACTCTGCAGCCAAGAGACACATGGATAAAAGCCATATCCCTTGCTGGGATATGAATATCTGTGTGCAATGACCTACTGCTTTAGTGAGTTTATAAAAGGGCAACAACTTACAATTCACCTGCTATTTCCAAATAATGGTTACTTTATATAATAATGGCCACTCTTAGTATAAGTTTCAGTTTCAGGGCAGGGCTGAATGTTGGATGAGGAATCCATCTTCACAGTTGTTGACATTGCAGACCCAGTTTAGCACCCTTAAACCTCACAATTACTACACAATCATTTCTCTCTCTCTCTCTCTCTCTCTCTCTCTCTCTCTCTCTCAACAGGCTGTTATGATTTTCCAGACTACAACCATGTCCATTCACCAATAATGTCCAAATATGCATTACAGATATCATGGGCATAACAGTAACCCGCCAGCACAATGAACTATACCACTTGTGATGATGAAAGAGTGTATTCGACAGCCACAGGGATGGTTTGGGCCTTGGAGGTATCACGGACGGCGGCTGATATGACAGCAGAAGCCAGGTGACCTGGAAGGATTCTGGGAAGGCAGACAATGGTTGTTGTTTTATCTGTCTTACAAATTAAAGGTTCATAAATGCATAAAAAAGCCTGAATCATACTGTAGGTATCCACTGTTCAAATGATCCCTGCTCATTCAAAATGATGAGAAATAAAGTGTAAGCACACCTACTTTGGTTAAATCAGAGCAGACAAGTGATTTACAGTTTTAGAATTAAAGACTAAATGTAAAAAGGTTTGTTTTTTTTAATTTTAGTGCTTCCAGGATATAAATCTAGGCTTTGCCACTTATTTTCTCTCCGTCTCTGTCTGCTGGCCTCTCACCTGGTGATGTGGCAATTTTTGTCAATCCTTGAATCTCCTTTGTTTCAGCTGAGCACTCTATAAAAATCACTTACACCATTTATCACTAGCATTGATCTCACTATACTACTGATTCTACTGATTTTCACATTCCAGGAGTAACGTCCTTGTGTTATTTTTGTTAATGAATTACGTTCTGTTGAACAAGGTGTTTTCACTTATTTTTCAGAGCCAGGTGACAGGCGGCTTGTTTTTGAGAAACCATAAAATAATAATTAAACACCATATGAAGAAGTAAAGGAAGTACATTAGAGCAAAGATTACATGTTTTCACTTGCATTTCAGTTTTTTTGTATATTATTTAATGAAGAAAGAACCAATTTTTCTGTACTAATAAGTTGGGAAAAACATGTTGCTGACACTTGTGTTTGTTTCTGTAAGTGCCTTGGTCAGCAACAAGATAAATAAGACAAAACAATGGGGAAGCTACAGCCAACCTTTTTACTTTCTCTTGGGCTCCAGACATGATCTCAGTCAGATGGCTGTAGTGGGTATGAATAAACGTCACCTCCTTATATCCTGGGCAGAGAGGAGGAGAGGAGAAGATTTATTTCTATCCATTAGTCAAACAAAATGTTTTCCTGTGCATCACTTCAGTTTCAAAGTGTTGCACGTCAAACACCACGCTCACACACTGACACCAATGAGCTTCCCAACTTAAACACGGTCACTTTCAAATGTCTGCCATTTAGATTGTATCATGTAGTCCCAACAACAGTTTCACAGTCTGGCATTTGGACAAACATTCATGGCAAAAACAAAGAGTGGATCTAGTTTAATGTGAGCTCATTTTTTTAAATCCTTGACATATACGACACAAGCAAAAATGGCAATTAATTGTTTGTGTTTCCTACCAAGTGCATATATCCTTTGGAGCTCAGTGTCATGGATAAGCAACTCATCTTGCCCGCTACTGCTTGCAGTGTGGGAGCCTACCGCAGATGGCTTGAAGACCTGACGGCGGCTCTCTTCAGACAGCTTCTGCATCTTCATGTACACGTCTACCAACAAAGACAACAGAGGCCATCCAGACAATAGAGATAGATTAACAGTAATAGTAACTTTGAGTTACTTTATGAACATTACAAATTCTAAAGAGATATCAATGGTTTCAGTCATTAACATTAAATGAAGGACTAAGAAAATGTTTTCAGACGGTGCCTGCTGTTCCAGAGCACAGAACAGCCGGGTAAATCAGGCGGGCATGCAGGTTCTACTGTTCTGCAGCATATGTGGGAGGAAATTTGGCACAAATGGCCTGAATCGTTTCATTTGTTTTTCCCATCATGGCACAGAGAGGACGAATAGCACAGTGAAAAAGCATGGGGGGGTTTTTCTTTGCACCAACTCAATCATCGCTCCCCTTCCTCTTCTTTATCTAAAGAAAACACTCTGGTTAAGGCAAGCTGGTTGTTGACTCATCTACAATGTTGATCATTTTTGCGTTGTATTTGTGCTACATGTATTTGGACGTATCCAAAATATCACTGAAACTGTGAAAAACAGAAACATCATGGAGAGTGCAGCTACACTATAGCGTAACATTATCCAAGACAATGACCAGCTCTAATCATATACTGGCTTGATCAAATCTTACACTGATTTTATACTAGGAAGACGGCAGGGTAGAGTTCAGGATTGGACTTAATGCGTGAAAAAATATTAGGAAATAGTCTGGATTTTACAGCTCAGATTGGCAGAAAAACAGGCACAGCTGTGTCTTTTGCAACACAGGAGTCTATGTTTTAATTCGATCACTGTTTTATTATAAATGCTTGTGACATCTAACATGTGGCTTTGACTTGGAACTGACCATTCGCCCACTTCGTACCAGAAAATACTGAGATATAGGGTTTCATGTATTGCAATTCAGCCAAAAAAACAGAAGTATGAATTTTGGTCTGTATCACCCAGTCCTGGACTGTTGCAACATCCACATCACGAGAACGCCGGCTCCCCTCAAATGAAATGTGTCATACATAGTTTTGTGAATAAAATGTTCTGATTTGAAATCCTATTTTTTTTCATCTTTCTACAACTCCTCCATCAACTTTGATCAAAACAGAAACTGTGCCTCCTGTATTCTGAAGCACTGACAGATAATCAATATTTTCTTTGAAGATGTTTTTATTACCTATGTTCTTGGTAGAAAGTGTGAAGCCTCTTCCCTCGGCAGATAGCATGTCTGCGAGAGTTTCAGTGAGATTGTCAATGCTCTTGACAATAGTAAATGGCCCCACGCTGACCTGCACAAGAACAAAAAATAACAAAAATAACAAAAGGTGAGGCCTAGATACATGAAGGAGAAAGGACAGCTCTTCTGGGTTTTTTGTTTTTCAAACTTCATTCCTTGACATGGGACCAAATATTCAATATAAACATGGTAGGACCTTGATACGATAAAAGCAACTGTTGGGTTGAGTCCAAGTTACAAATAAAGTTCTTTATAACCAAGAAAGACCTTTGGTATATTTTTCTGTCTGGATTTCTACAGTTTGCTTTGCTCCTATACTATAGTACCTTTAGGTACTGGCTGTTAAACAAACTTTATAAATCAATTTAAGACTTTTTTTCATGTGTGTGGAGGGCTGCGGTTTTACATCCTCACCCCATCCTCTGTCATCCCCATCCACTGTGTAACTATGTGGGGTTCCAGCATCAAACTCGCCATCTTTACATAGTTGGTAGTAATGGACACCATGACCTCTGTGGCATCGACTCTGGCAGAGTGACTGTTAGCCAGTGCAGTCAAGTCCATCTCAATCATCTGGGTGAGGTATAAGACATCATTGGAGGTGAGTAGGTTCATGCCACCAGCCTCCAATTTCTGCAGAACAGCCTGGGTGAACTGCTGCAGCAAGGTCAGATTTCGGTCCAAGGAGGTGTTAGCACTCAGCTCCTCTGTCACCTGAGGACAAGATGGATAAATACATACTTTGAGCTTGATTACCTGGGAAAAGGTGGTTGCAATGCTATGCTGTTAATTCACTAATTCCCTGTCTAAACACCTCAGGGTCATTTTCATTCACCCATTACAGCACAATCCCTAAATCTATATATATATAGAGGTTAGCCCTCATAAACACCAAATATGGGGGATGTAATATTTGCACTACTGTCACTTTCATAACAGAACTGTGCACTGGTCGGCGTCGTAGCTACGTACTGTCTTGTTCTGTCTTGTGCTGTCTGCACATGCTTTTCACTTGTGCACTTTACGTTTAATTTATGTAAATTACGTAGTCCCTGTAGTTCTGTGTCATCCTGTGTTTGTCTTATGTAGCACGTTGGTCCTGGAGAAACGTTGTTTCAACTGTGTACTTGTATATGGCTGAAATGACAATAAACTCCACTTGACTTGTTAATTAGAAAAAGTTTTCATAAAATTGTAACAAGGTGATTTTACAACAAGTCAATATTTGTATGACTTAATTCTGAGGTTGCTGAAAGGTGTCAATGCCGACTTAAAAATGTAGGAGCCATGAATCTGAATTGTTTATATTGTGGATGATGCTTTATACTGCGTGATTTTTGGTTGTTGTAGCATCACGGTGATTGGTGTATCTAGGTCACGGGCATATGGGTGTGGTTAATCTTATTGGCTTGGCAATATAGTCACCTGTTCTCCAGTGTCCGGTGGATGAGGAAGAGGGTGAGTGTGGGTCATGGTAATTTTTGTTGACTGCATTTCTTTACATTTCTATAGTTTCACAGTTCTTTCCTTGGTTGATTGTTGGATTGCTTATTTTCATTAAATGCAATGGATCTCAGCGAAGGGTTTAATAGTGCGTCACACCATAGCCTCAAGGCCAAACCTCAGCCTCTCAGCGACACTTTAAGGTTTGTAGTCACTACAAAACATTTCCTCTACCACACTACACAACCTACATTATACCCACATTATACTTTAAAATTATATAAAGTCTGCAGGCATAACTGTCAGTTTACACCATCTGCTTTTTATTCTCAGGTGTTGAGTTGCCTCTGCATCAGTGTCACCTAGATAGGTTGTTGTTATTTTATTATTACCGGACCATGAAAGCAATGATAACTAGCTGTCAAACTCACAGGTTTGGTCAGAGCATCCTTGCTTAATCTACTGAAGAATGGTGTCTTTGGTAAAGTGATCATATCCGGCCTACCTGCAGACAAAAACAGACAGAAATACCATGCAATGTAATTCATTTATGTCACAGAGTGTGGCAGTTAAATTACAGGACATTTAGATTGGATTGCATGGCAATGTTCAGGTAATCTTAATGTTACTCAGGGGTACGCAGTAGCCCAAATAATGTTAAATAAACAAAGTAAGTTGAAAAAAAAATAGCATTATTATTATTATTATTATTATTACCATCATCATCATCATCATCATCGGTACTGTTCTTAACCTGGCAGACAGCCCCTCTAAATGAGTGACACTTGGCTAGGCCCGAGCGCCCATTAACAGGGTCAAAGATGCCACAATCCTCTTCAGATGGAAGGCTGTGGAACAGCTCAAAGGAAAGCGTTTGATTCTGCAGTGTGTTTCCATCCTGGAGGGTTGAATGTGCTAGCACAGTGAAGTTCGCTAGTGAAGGAAAAGGTAAAAGTTATTTTTAATATGTAAATTCCTGAAGATGAAAGAGAGACACATCAAGACAGCAAAATTAAAACGCTCAACTGCATGTAAGTCACACAATATCAAAAACATGTCATGAACATAAAATTAAGGACAGCAGCATCAAGCAACAAGTTCAGATGTAATTAGCTTCACTCAGTTAACTTTTTCCAAACATTATCTTCGAAGAGCTGTTATTCAGCTGTTCTGCAAACAAGTTTCACTTAGTTATGCAATCTGTACGACAAAGTGTATGCAACAGGAACTTGGTCAAGTTAGAGAAAGGTTGTGTAGGAAACTATTAGTTATAAGACAATCATGTCTGCCCCATTGTTTAAAGAATAATAACTTAGGGCTTTATGGATCAACCTGAGAAAAAGCTAGTCCTTCAAAAACTATTGTACACAAAACCTGACCGCCTGTAGATTGCTGCTGAAAAGAGTGGCAGATGAATTTCTACACTGTAACTGAAAATCACTGAAGGAGTGCAAGATCGCTATCCGTCCTGCATGTTCAGTTCCAGGAGGGGGAGTCAGTGTTTTGGACTCTCATTGCTCACCAGGGAGCATGATGTCAGAGCAGGAGAAGTTTGTTTGGAAGGGTGGGATTCAGAGTGACGTGATTCATAAAACATTTACAAGAACCATTAGGAGCACTACCATTTGCCAACTACAACTTGGTCACCATCTCCTCTATTCAGTGGAGGGTGACAGCAAGAGGGAACAACAGAGACAGAGATTTCCTTTTTCCTTCAGTCTCATTAAACTTCTAGTAGTATTAATTCAAAAAAGCAAAAGTGTTTGTGCTTGTGTGTGTGCGCACACATGTGCCTAAGTGTGTTTGTTTACTGTGTGTGTGGTAGGTTTGTCAAAGCATGCCACAGATTGGCTGATTCCAATCTGAGTCATTTAACAATTACTATCTGCAAATACCAGTGATATCCAACATTTCCTACATAACACAGGTGCATGGTGCACAGTAACTACAGTAGTGTGGATTGATAATATCTCTGGACGTGCAATGTCAGCAGCACGTATACGCAATAAATGCAAAGATTCTTGTTTTGTTCTAGTGGTGATATCTTTAATCAGTACTTAGCCATGCAGATGAAAAGGCCGGTTTGAAAAGCTGCAAGGCTGCTGCATTTGTGCACTAGAATAAAGTTTCACCTGCCTTTTCAAACACAAGGGTGTTAAAAGCTAGACATTTTCTAAAGTGTCTTGATAGTTTGCCCAGAGCTGAAAAAAAAGATCTGGAATAGATCAGAAAAGGTTTAAAATTGGCAATTTGCCAAATTTTTTAATTTGATTTTGGTTTTTTGCAATTAAATGTTCTTACAGTCACATGTTTTCATACTTTGAGCTCATAAAACATCATTTCTATTCTATTTATTTCAATTACAATAGTTGTTTCAGGGATTATAGAGGTGTAGGTGAAAAGTAACATGAAATGGATATCTAAAAGGTTTCAATCTAATTGTGTTTAATTTATTCAAAGCAATTACTTAAACTGTCAGGAATGGCATATGGGTGGAGATTACCACATCAGGCCAGCTCAGATCTTGGCACCTAACTGAAAAGTGAGTATTTCAAAATGACTTTAAAATGGTCTCTGTGTGATTGTTTTTTTCGGCATAGCAACCCCACCCAGCACAAGTGCCAAACTAGCTTAGCTGTAAACAGAATTTGAGAGTCATGCTAAAACTATAACACTGGACCTTGTGGATAAACCTGAGTTTCTTTTGTCTTTTTTGGTATAAACTATTCTTGCACTTCATTGGACCTGGTCATTAATACAGCCTGACTTACATTCTGGTAACCTTTCATCTTCTTCCCCTGTCCTCATGCTGTATCATAATAAATGTACCTTGACATGGGTTGTCTTTCTGTAGCATCGTAAGAGACGGATCTATTTTCAAGGCTGCTCCACTCCACTTGAACACCAGCCCAGAGGAAATGGGTGAGCACTCCTTTTCCATGGTGGAGATTTCGTTGCTGTTTAGTACACGATCCCATATGTGCAGCTCGGTGATGCTTCCTGAGAATGACTCATCCTTCTTAAAAGACCCCCCGAAGGTGTCCTGCTCCTGCCCAATAATGAATATGCCGTCACGGCCAATAAGGTCAGTGCTGTTTAAGCCATCGCCACTTGAAACCACATGACCATCGGTGAATAGTGCCCAGCGTCCACCATTCTGGCTCCAAGAAACGCACACTGAGTGCCAGGAGTCATCGTGGTTAAAGGCTTCTTGGTAAGGTCCATGAATGCCATGGACCAGCAGAGCTAGCTGAACAAGCTTGCCCTGGATCAGATTCGCACGGAGCTGGAACTCATTAATATATGACTGGATGGAATAAGAGAAGATGGTGGAAATTCCAAAGCAACTTGGATCGAAGCGGACACGGGTGCAAACAGTCACTGAGCCCATGGAGGGGAACTTGTGCAGCAGACGGGCATGCTTCTTGTCCGAGCGCCCTGTGAACTCCAGAATGCAGGTCTGGGAGGAACCTGTGGTTTTGCCCCAAACAGAGAAGAGAAAAAGGCATTACGATGAAGAAAACATCCTGGCAGAGCCCTCGGAAAAGATCAAACCTAATCATAAAATTGCACTTTGTGATCCCATTCTTACTGTAAACACCTTAGTATTCGCTGTAGCTAAGAGTGCTGTGTGGCAGCATCATAATCATTTATAATGTATTACTCTTTAAGTCAGTGATGTAAGTGAGAAAAACAGTGAGCCTGCTAATAAAAAGAAAAAGGTGCTAATATGTCAATATAAAGTGTCACAAATGTCACATTGAACCTACTTGTCAGATGTGTCAGGACTTTCGTGTTAATCCACACAGACTGAGAGATTTTTCTGGATTTTAAAAAGCTGCTCAGCTCTTGGTTCTCTACTGGGTTAGAGACAGTGGCTAAGGCCCCAGAGTGCTGGCTGCACAGCTCCCCTGCACTGTTCCACGGCAGGCGATCAGGTA
The DNA here is from genome assembly GCA_008933995.1 of Datnioides undecimradiatus. Taxonomy (NCBI): domain Eukaryota; kingdom Metazoa; phylum Chordata; class Actinopteri; order Lobotiformes; family Datnioididae; genus Datnioides; species Datnioides undecimradiatus. The sequence continues at coordinate 9,779,737 of WARS01000029.1, read as the reverse complement.
CATACCAATAGCAGGACTCATTGTATGTGAAGCGTCTGGTTTCCAGCGTAAAGGCTATGCAAAAAGAAAAAGTACAAAAATGTGAAGAGACACATACGGCATACAGCACTGGTAAAAGCTCAGACCGAAAGGGCTGACTGTGAATGACAGATCATATCTGGGACTTGATGTTATAACCAGTGCTTTGGCATCTTTGGCATTTGAGCATCATCAACAAGAAATGGGAATTAACCTGCATTTGCATTCACCGCAAACGCGCCCTTGAACTGTTGCAGCAGGAGAGGGCGCAACAAGATGATGAAATTAAACGAGCACCACTCAAGCCTCAGCGGAAAACCATGTGGAAAACATCTTAGAAATATGGCATTTAATCTTATTTCATGCATTCATTTGTGGAATATTAGTCCTGTGCCAGTCCACACAGATCTGATCTGTGTGTCTGCTGCCTTTTTTGATCTCATACTGTAAGTGGAGCACAGAGCTTGCTTGACACTAGGAAAACTGAGAACACGTGCTTCAAGTATTTCAAAAAGGCTGTGTCCATTGCTCTTTGTTGATTTTGTTTTAATCCATACACCAACTTGTCCAACTCTGACAGGCACATTTTCACTCCATTTACGCACGCATTAAAAACTTTGTCAAACATTAACATTAAATTCTGGGCTCTTAGCCTTATCAAACCTCCGTCTGACTAGACAGTAGTTAATGACAGGGTTAATTTCACTGCTAGCTCAGGCAGCTTTGGTTACCCATCACCTTGGTCTGGCTGTCCTCAACTAAATGTGTTTAACTGAGAAGAGAACGGAATGATAAATGACTCACCTGATATATAGCTGTGAAAACAAACCTGAAACATAAGTTAAAGTTTAGCTCATTGCTGGAACATGAAGCAATAAAACATTGTCTTCTTTACTAGGGATAGTCACTATACATTGGGCTAAAAAAAACCCCACTCTAACATTACAAATAAGGGAAAATAAGGAATGAGGAAGGACCAAAGAACGCCTCGGCTTCCTCCGCCAAGCTTGCCGTTTTCTAAAATAAATCCTCAATAATTTTGTGCTTATCCACCAATTGTTGCCAACAAGACAACAAAAAAAGCTGTTTTAAATCTTGTCGAGTTTTAAATCTAATCCAAATTAGTCATTTCAACAGTTACCTCGCGAACTTATTTTATGAAAGAAAAGATTATTGCCCTCAATTTAACTTTAACGTTGATCGGTGACAAGTAATCTTAATTGACTTTATAGCCAATCAAAAACGAGTATTTGGACAAAATGACTCGCCTACTATATAACAGAAAGCATTCAAGTCAGGGATGAATTAACACAAGAAAAGTGCGATCAGGCGATTGAGCCCAGGGAATATTTACGTACAAATGCAATGACAGAAAAACACCGATTAACTGGATAAACAATACATCCTGTAGTATTATATAATCAGTATGGCTTTTCTCTGAGTGCAAAGACTGTTCATAAAACAACCATCCAGCAGGTGTGATGGATTTGTATATGGGCGTTTACTCCGAATCACTTTGACTCGTTTAAAACCGATATGTTTGTCTTAAACGTCCACCAGCTGTGGAAACGTAAATACAAAGATTAAGTACTCACAAGCAGTCCTAAACTGGGGAACAATAGCCAGTGCATCCTGAAAAAAGATATATAATCTGCTGAGTGAAGTTCAAGTTTATCAAACTATGCTTTTTACGATCAAAGATTCACATTTTAACGAATCGCTTGATTTACCTTAATTACTCGTCTTGTTAAAAACTTTTTTGCGCGTCTTCTCATTCCAATCGCGTCGTGTCTGTGAACGCCTCATGCAACCACACCTTAAAGCGACGTTTTCGCACCGATTCCAATATCCCACTGAACGCAAATTTACTCTAAATGTTTTCCTCTTAGCTGTTCTGTATCAATCTGTCGCTAAAATACAGAAAGAAACCTCGGTGGTAGCAGACTCCACAGAGGAGTATGAAGGGAGGATGCGGAGGCTGCACAGAGGAGTGGGTGTAACCTGCAAAGAACAGAGTGGCGGGTTACCAAAAGTAGGGCTCAAGGACCACCAGTGGCCCTTGAGTTACTTCCAGGGCGTCTAGCGAAGCCACAGGCTTGTACAATGACGTAATACACAAATGAATTTGAGTCTGTTAATCCACTTAATGGGTGCAGCCTGATGCGTGGAGCTGATGACATAACGTTTAGGAGTTACTTTAGTCTGATATATGGTTTCAAAACCTGTGCACAGGGATGACCAGGAAACCCTTCAGCAATATTAGTGCATGCAATGATCACACCACAATATATTTCCTATAATACAGGGAGATTAATGTATAAATATTTGTTTGCTGGTTCCGCTATTTAAAGACAACAGACAAAAAAAAAGAAAATCCAAGGCCAAAATGTATTATACAAATCAATATCTATAAACATACCTATGGACTACACCATGTTTAAGTGCCAGTTCACATATACCAACACTAGTCTTCTCATTCTGAGGCAGTCTTCACCAGGAGCCCATGCTTTGCTGAATACAGTGAACCTGCAAAATGAAAGTTTTGGGTCCGTGTCAAATCTAGACACAACAACTACTGCACAAGTACAAGTTGCTAGAGTATTTTGACCGAACAAGTTTTGTGACACAAAAAGACAAAACACCAAAATGACATGAAACTGCATTGTGAAAGTACATGTATTTAGAAGAAACACTGAGTATGCAAGTCTCTCCTGAGTGCAAATTGTCGGTGTCAGAAAACAAAAAACCCCCCAAAAGAATATGTAAATAAGAGAACAATATCTTAATTCAAGAAAGAAATGACATACAGTATAGAAATCCTTTCATTATTATTTTTTTTTACAAAACACAACCTGAGCTGCTACATTTAGAAATATTGCAGGTTTGAATTAAGAACAAAAGCAACAAAATAAGAGTCGTGTCTGAAATATATAGTACACTTTAAGGAAGGCGTTTCTCCTTACAGCCAATTACTGCTACTAATTGTCTTTTTCCATCAAGAATGCTGTTAAACTACACATTCTGGTGAGTGAAGTCTTTTTGTGTAAAATAAATTTTGAGGTTTTTCAAAAAAATAAGTGGACTCAAGGCTGTAGTGTAGGAACTGGTAGATCTGGTGTCTGGAGTGGTGTTCCCATTATGGCACACAGGTAGTTGTGCACCTTATGTTAATGCACAAAGACTGGTTCACCAGTGCTACAGTATCTAGGACCTTGGTGGAGCATGTCACAAGACATCATTAGCACATCAACAGTGTCTGTGGACAAAAGTCCCGCTCTGTTCTTTTAAAAAGGTCAAGTGTGTACAATTTCAGGGGTTTGCTTGGCAGAAGAACAAATACATTATTACATATCATGTTTTCATCAATGTGTAACCACCTGAAAAGAAGAATTATGTTTTTATAACCATGCACAAGGAGTCCCTTGCTTCCATATAGCCTGGCATGAAGCACCACCATGTTCTAAAGTTTCCCAGAGAAAGAACCCTCACATCTTTCCCGCTCATCTACTGCTTGTACAGGGAGGGTGGGTGGTGGGGTATTCAGCCAAAGCGAGATGCCATTAAGTCCTACACACTAGATCATGTAAGAGCTTACAGCACATCCCAACAACACTGCTTTGTAAACTGCGTCTGAAGTGTTGCGGCGAGAGGAATCAGCCTGTTAAATGAATTGAATTCCTCAAATTTATTATTTTCTTTGTAACTCACAAAACAGCCCATGAAAATGTGCAGATAGTGCTCACATTTAGCCCGCAGAGTTAGCTGTATGTAAATATAAAACCATTTTATCAACCCTGCATACCCAACACTAAAGAAGTTCTTAACTTCATAAAGCTGCAACATTAGTTGACTAATAAATTAGCCAATCAACAGAACCTCCAGTTATTTTGATCACAGATTAATCTTGACTAATATTTCAAGCAAAAAATGCCCAGTGTTTTCAGCTTATCATGTACAGAGACGCCTTCCTTCTCTCTATTTTATGTTATTAAACGGAATACCTTTGGGTTTTGAACAGACACAAAACCACATCAGGCAACATCCTCTTTGGATGGGATTTTCTCTTGCTATTTTACAGACCAAACGATTAATCGATTAGTCAAGAAAATCGTCAGATTAATCAATAATGAAAATAACTGTTAGTGAAAAACCTAATCAGCAGATCATTTTTGCAGTAAATTGTACATGATGTGAGCACATCAAAAACAATAACACACAGTACAAATGCACATCACACCCAGTGTGTGCTGCCTTCTGATGACGCCCCTGGAGGGAGAGAGTACACTATCTTCTTCACAACTCGATTTCTAACAGCACCATCAGCGGTGGGACTCTCTTTCGTTAGGCTTTCATTTTCTGTGCTCTTATCGGAAGCTGCAGAGCTTCTGTTCTCGCCTGTCCCCTGTTGGTTCCAGGAGGAGAGGCACTGCAGGGCAGAGTGGAGTCCGTCTCGCGCAGCCACAACACTCTGAAGACAGGGAAGCTGTGGCGCTAGTGTCAGTGATTCCTCTTTGGACAGACCAGTGATCAGTTCATCAACAGCCTTGGCTGAGGATGAGATCAACTCTCTGCAGCTGCTGAGGTTGGACTCTTTTCCTGGAAGGAAGATAACAGTCAGATCGAAGAAGAGACACAACCTCATGCTGCTTCATAACCAATGATTCAAGCTCAAATGCTCAGAATCTAGGGCATTTACCAAAAAAAGAAAAAGGTATTACAGCAGTGATGATGACAAAAAATGGGCTTAAGACACAAGAATCTGACATTTAGACCATATTATAAAACTGAATAAGCTTTGTTTGGCTGAGACATGGGCAAAGCTAAACTCACACTTGTCACTACATCATAGTAATTACAGCTACTGAGGCACTGACAAACCATGGAAAGTGGTTACATTGGTACAGACCTACATACTTTTTCACAAGAGCAACATTTTAACTATCCCCCTTTTTCCATACAAGTGAAGTTGCGTGAATCAGCTTTTCTATGAAACTATCTTTTTGTTGAATTATATTGTGCCTGAGCATTTGTGAAACCTTTATAAACTGAAAAAGCGAAGGGAAAACGCAGGAGAGCATAGGGCTGGCCTGACATGCTGTTTCTTGTACTTCTTTTGACTGATGAATGAACTCTTGTGCTCAGCTCAACATTCAGATTGTGTGTGACAGAAGCTTCACCTCGCAGGGCAGTAGACAGAGAGGAATGCAGCTGTCTGACAGCCTGGTTCAGCTGGAACAGTTTGGTCGCTGTAGTTCTCAATCTCTGCAAATGGGAAGCTGAGGCCTCCTCCTCTCCCTCCTCCACATCCTCTGGGTCAGTCTCCCTCTCCTGTTTAAAAAGATGAACACACACACACAAAAAAAAAAAGAGTCCCAGACAGAGCAATTAAACAGTCAGTAAGGGTAACACAGCCTGTCTGCATCACTAAAACATACAGGTATATACAAGATGCAAAAAGTCAGGTTTAAGTTGTTTTTGTGCCCTATTTTGTTTATTTAACATAACATGTAAACATTCATAAAAACTGCCTTTCAAACATTAACTTTAGAAATAGATGTAGATAACAGACAATTGCATTACTCCTTGAAAAATTCAACTTTTTCACCCATTTATATCAACATGTAAGACACTAATGGCAATTTCGTGATGAGCTACAAACTATAAACGTCCAGTATTTTTTGGTTCAATCAATGAATGACAATTTCTGCAACAGTACACCTTTAGAGATGTGTTTGCACCCACCATCACGCGTATGTGCAGTGCTTGGTCACATAAAAGTAGTTGCTTCAGGCAATAACTCAGGTTTATTTGACTACAATATCACTGTGGGCAGCAAAATGCCCCTGCTCCTATATGTGTCAAGGATTGGTTTTAACAAAAAAAACCTGCTAGTTTGTGTAGCTAAGATAACGGCAAACAAGCCTGTTAGCTGTGACTGATGCCACTTCATTCAACACATTCATTACCTGAACGATCGTCAAGGGACGACTGCAGAGAGATAAGCCTACAGAGCATTGAGCTTTACAGGAGCAATAAAGGCTGAGTGGCATCTTTAACGGGGCTGCTGTGGGTGTGGGTATTAATCTGTAACATTTAAGCCTGTGTCAAGATGGAAGATTGTTTTTAACCTTTACATATCCAGGGAAGCTTTGCCGAGCATGTATTCTGTCTTTGAGCCACAGTTTATCCAAACCAACACCAACGGTAGTAAGCAATTAAGCAGCAGATAACTGATTGCTAATGCCATTCATCAAATGCATCAGCTTTAACCATTTTCTGTACTGTGCTCCATATTTGCCTTGGTTTTGCTATTCAGGACTGCTGAGAAACACATGCTGGCACCAGGAGATAACAAAGGTATGGAGTATGGGAGGGACGCAGTGAGGAGTCTTACCGGGACCATCGCAGTTAATACCCATGTAACTGCAAACGTCAAGATTTAATTTGCTAAAACGTAAACAAAACAGGAGGGGCAGATGTGCAGTCTGGTAACATTACTGAGTGACAGTTACTCTGGGTTTGTAGCTGGTCGTGCTGCTGACACTCACCTCAATATGGCAATGCATGTAGCTCTGCAGAGCTCGGGCTAAGTCGAGCGTCTTGGATTTTAGGCTCTGCAGGACCTGTAAGCAGAGACTGATTATTGATCACTGATGAATATTGACTCACATCAGAAGGTAAATCATGAAGACAAAATTAATCTATATATCTAAGACTATGGTATGACAGGATAAATAAAAGACAATATTGCAGCAACTACTGACTCAGGTTAGGAATCTTACTGGGTTCCTTGGGTAGGCCAGCTGAGCTCCTCTCAGCATTTCTCTGGTGATGGTGAGGCTCTCCTCTAAGAGAGAGCGGATGCCCTTATTTGTCCCCTTTAGCAGAAACATGACAACGGACTGCTGAAAAGATTTAATCACATGACACGATGACATTAGTTATTAGACTGAAGAGCCTGACCAATATGAATCTCTAAGGACCGATAGTGATATTTATGAGTACAAAAAAATAAAAATCAATATACAAGAAAAAAAAAAAAAATAGAACTCAACAGAGTAGAGGACAATATCAAAAAAATCTCTTCATGACTTTTGCTGCTCGCCCGCTTGCATTGATGTTTACAACATTAGAAGACTGACGATTTTAAACATGTTCTTACGTTTCTCTACGTTTACACATAATGAGATACAGCTCCGCTTGCACATCATCAAATCAAAGATGCTGCATCCTTATTTCACTCAATAATTCCGCAGCATGTAATGTGCTTCTTACTCTGTGAGCCACACAGGTAATATTCCATTCTCTAGTATTGTAGAATGGGGTCTTGATCGCGGTAGACCCCAGAGCTTTGACATGGATAGTAGCTGCTGCGGTATTAATGTTGGTGTTACCTTGCCTGTGGCCTGGGCACATCGCTCCACAGCATTCAACGACATGCCCGTCATTGCCGCCAGGTGGCCAAGTGCAAGCAACGCAGCATCCAGGCACTGACTGCTCTTCCTCCGTGCCTCTGTTACCATTGATGTGATCTCAGATTCACAACCCTGGATGGGGAGAACATTTTTCATTTTCAGTTAACATCAAGTCAGCGCAAACAAACTGGTTAGATTAAAACTGATGTAACTGTACATCAGTGCAAGCGAGCCAACAAAACTGCGCGTAGTCTGAAGGGTCGGTAAATTAAAACGCTAGAGAACGTGAAAAATCAGGCGTGAGAGAGGAAAAACGTGTGTTTAGGTGTTGGGGCTGGTGAGGAATTTAGATTTATTTTCCATATATTCATGTTCTGTTTGGGGCTCAAGGTTGAGAATTCCCTTCGCTTGGTCATTTCCATAGACAGAGCTCAAACAGCTCAGAGCGAAGACACGTCAATTAATGCCGTGCATTTTGATTAGCCAGTCCCTGTCAAAACTACACTAAATTGAATTGGATTTTGCTGCTCAGGTTTTGCACTGTTTTAATGTAATCTACAGTATATATTGCAAATCAAACAAAAAGAACAATAAAACATTGCTGCATGCCCGTGGATACGGGTGTGGCAATGTTTTTGTTTTTACCTGAATGAGCAACTGGAAGAATCCCGCCATCTTCTTGACTTGGCTCTTGAGCTCCTCGGCTATGGTGTAGAGCACACCCGAGGAGGGTTTCACACTGGTCAGCCACTGCATGGTAACAAACACTGCGCTCTCTATGGCTGAAGTGGCCTTGACCAGCTGAGTCTGGGCCACCAAGTTACACACAAACACTGCAAGTGAAAAAGACAACAACAGTTCGCTTAACCTAGACAGTAGAGAAAAAAAAACTTTCAAAACACTGATATTCATTAAAACTTAATAAATGAAAGAATTTGCATGTCATCTCAAAACCATGAATCATTTTTTGTTTGTTTTGTGTATTTTATGTCAATTACATAAAAAGATGCAGTGTAAGCTTTTCAGCTGTTATCCATAGTTTACTACTTATAAATTAAATACTGATATATGCATAATTTGTTTATTTGGATCATCTCTTCAAAAGAATTGAGTTTTGGATTGGATCTCACCATTTTCCTGGCTGTCATCATCCAGGCCATCGTATAGGTCAGATATGGTCTGGGCTGCCACATACAGGAGGAGCAGATCAGAGGCCAACCTGTCTGCCATGCTCTCCTCTGCCCCACCACAACTACGCAGTCGGGCCACTGACTGGCCAACCAGCTCCTTGCAGATGCCAGGCATGGCGGAATCTGCGCTGACTGAATGGGTGGAGGGAGGTTTCACCGCACCCATCAACCCTGCGACAGACATAGCGATGAGTTGGGGTGTGCACACATGAGCTCATTCTGACAACACTGTGTCATAGTAAACATTCATTTGTCACAGTACATAGTGTATGACAAGTGTTCATACTGAACATATTTCCTGCTAACTACACCCATCTCAATTTTCCAAGTACTGGACTAAATTAGATTGAAACACTTGACATTATAACGGTGTCAACCAGAGAGCTTTTTGTTTTGCTCAGTGTCTTACCAGCAGACTGTGAGGAGCCGCTGTGGAGGCTCTGAATTGGATGGACCCGAATTTCGTAGAGACGCCCTGAGATTCTCCTGCTCTTCAACAAGCTCCTGCTCCTGATGCCAAACATATTACATACAGACATTTATATTCATATTAATTTCTTACAAAGTGTACATTTATTAGTTATAGGCATGTTCCCCAAGGCTGTTTGTAACAGCTTTAGGAGCAACACTGTCACTTCAGTCAGGGTAAGTGTATTTTTTTTTGGTTAAATTACATTTTTTGTTCTTTGTACTATCTGTTAAGTTTCTATTTGCAATTTATTTGCCAAGTTGTTGTTAAAGGATTGGAGACTGCATTTAATTCTATTAACGTGTTTCTCTACTACTTTCTCTAGAAGTCGCTATTGGGTAAGTGAATGAAGTTTATTTATCCCATTTAAATGTGGGTTTGGTGGATTTGTTTCAAAGATGCATGTTGAACTCATGTGGGTTAAACGGGTTCAGCAAGAGAACAGATTTTCATTATTGTAAACAAGCTAAAAGGAGGAAAGGTCAGTAAACAGCTATGACTGTGTGTCATAAAGCTTAGGCATTAGTTAGGTGGAGAGAGGAGGTATGAAGGAACCACGCAGCCTGTGCCATGTTTAATTTGGCTGCATCTGCTGGTAGCTCAGGCACCACCAGGAGCACCATAAACGCGCTTGACAAGAATAACAACGATGCGAGGGGAAAGTTCTGGGGGTTCTGCATGTGGCATAGGTGGTGTGTTTGGTTTGTGGTTTGCAGAGCACCACAGAGACCCTCAGTACCCTTTCCTTCTCTAAACTCCTTGGCCTGGCCGTCTTGGAAATTAAATTAATAAACAGAGGAAAAAGGATAAAGAGGGAAATATTTTGTGGTCAGGAACTTCACATCAACTTTTCGTGAGAGAGAGAAGGACATGTTGAATGTCAAAAATATGTGCCAGGTTGTAAATCACATTGATGGAAACTTTGGACTCTGTGAAAATAACCAAAATCTTCCAAACTGTTTAACAAAAATGATTTTCCGTGTTTCATCCACATACTTTTCAACTTTCCGTATATGTCCATTTGCATGACACATTGTTCACATTACCATGCAAGAGGCCGTGAGTTCAGTTAAGCATGAGGGCTGCAGGTTTAAAACCCACGTGCTGTGAGGCAAAAGAACTGTCTATTCAAGCCCTGGCCCTGCAAACACTGGACACTTGCAGAGGGACTGTCTTGCCTGCTTACATATCTTAAGTAATGTGACAAGAATACCAATTAAGTCCCTGAAATCTAACGTAAATGTCAGGTGCCGGGAAAAGAGATTGATGGATAGGAGGACAGAGGAAGAGCTGGATAATTACCTTCGGCGGGAGAAGGAGGAGGTGGAAGCAGTGGAGGCTGATATATCTTGCTCCCACTCATCATCAGGGTCATAAAACACATCGTCATCTTTAGAGCTGGAATCCCCCTGCGGAGAGTAAACTACTGCTGACATGCCCGGTCTCATTTACACAACTTAATGAGAAAAGCACAGCAAAGTGAGGCAGCATCCCTCTGTCAGGCATAAAACAACCCCTTCTGGACTGTAAATAAGGTCAAATGCCTGGGAAATTGGCAATTGCACTTGAAGTGATGTCAGACTCGGAATATGCAGAATGAGGAACAGACAGGCTGGCTGGTTGAATATACTTCACTCGGGAGGGATCATACATCAGCTTATTAGAGCACTGATCACACCAAATAAGCAAGTATGCACAAGTTTCCTGTGTATTTTAAAGGATTTTGGTGTTAATTGCCGTTTAGTTTATCGGTAGGATCATGAGTCTCAAATTATTCATCATTAGATCCTTTTAAATAGTTTTACAGTCATGATTTTATTAACTTTATAATACTTTTATACACAATATAAATAATAAATCTTTTTATTAAATTCCCATAAAAATAGTCTATCCAGCTATAAATTCTCTACACCCCTTCTTCTAAATGAAGACCACATGTAACTTGACATGATTTTAAAATAAAAAAAAACAAAACCAAAAACCATTGGCTGAACAACTGAGAAACACTCTCATCAGATCTCTCTCAACAGATGTTTACACCTGATGGCAAAATGGAGCTTCCCGATCATCTGATCTGCAAATCTTTAGGCAGGTGGAGGAAACCGTTAAGGTTGCGCATGTTTGCTTATTTATAACGGTTGTTTGGTTGTAAAAATACTGCGTTCGGGCTGATTTCATAATGGGCTCTGTTTTACGTTAAACGTTAGACCAAGAAACCCACTTCATATGTGAAAAAGTAAAGACTTGAAAAAGCACAGCTGATTTAAAGCAGACCTGCTCCAGTTCCCTCATGGCAGCTATGTTGTTTTGGAACTTGTCCAGGCTCCAGAAAGTTGAGATCCCCAGCTTTGTGTTTTGAACCCGCACCTGTAGCTGACCACCCTGTTCGGGGTTCTCAGCGTCGGAGCTTTCGTGCCTGCAACAAAGCAGAGAAGATTTTTGGCTTATCTTAGTGACGATGACTCCTGTTTACAAGCAGTCTCTGTTAAAATGAATGTGATGCCACAATGGGTTTTTAAATGTATTTGTCAGCTGTCATTAAAATCCGATTACATGGTAACTGTTCTCCAATATTCTTGTTTCCTACCTGCTGAAAACTGTGTTTTTCCTCAGTTTTGCACTGATCTTATTGGCTTCCTCAATCATCAGGGACAACTTCATGGCATCCCACTGTGGGGAGACTGCAAAACAGACATATTAACATCACGTCAGCCAACAGGCCCGAGTAAAATTGCATTTGGCTAAGATGGTATTCATTTCAGCCTGCTTTGATAGCAGGCTGAATAGATTCAGCTGTTTAAAGACTGTTAGATGAGTGGCTGTTACTATTCTCTCTTACAATAGCTTTTGCTTTTTTAAGGTCATCTACTGTCTTTGGTCTGCGTGAATGAGAGGAGTGAGAGTTAAAGGGCTAAACTGCACTCATCTGGACCTTATATGTTTATGAATGTTTATGAATAGGCACTGTGGCTCCAATCTTCAAATGTGACCTGAAAGCTCTCACCATTCTGGGAAGTTTGATTTTCCCTAAAGGCTCTTTTCTTCTGCATCTCCTCAAGCTCTTTGCTGATCTTTCTCTTCTCTGCTTCCAAGGCCTCAACAATCCTTGCTTGACGCACACGATGTTCCTCCATCGCCTGTGAGTGGTAATGTAAACAAGTTAAAATTCACCAGGCAAAAACATTATGTGTCAAGCCAAGCTCCATCATGTACAAAAACACATCCCAAATGGCCTTTCAGCTAAACATAAAAAGCAGCATCAGCATATTTGATCATCAGAAATTGTGAGAATGGGAAACTGAAGTAGATGATGTCATTAAGGGTACAGGAATTATCCAGATTTCCTGCACTATGGCTTTTGAGGATCAAAAAAGGGAAAAATGCCTAAAGCTGAATGAATCTGTTTAAGATCTTCTCTTAGATACTGCCATTCTACCACCCACTTCTCTGCAGCACTGACTGACCAAGTTGCCAATATATACATAGTCTCTTCCAGGGATGTAAAATTGCTGATTTTCATAAACACAGACATCAGGGTATACCAGAGTAGACAATGTTGAGTGTGTAGGAGTTATTTTCCATTTTTGGTTTGACAAAATTTCCAGCACAACAACTTCCCAGAAACCTAAATTAGTCAAAATTCATTAAAGTGAGAAGTGCTGTCCTAGGTTCTGACCTGAGCCTCCAAGTGCAGGCGGAGCCGTGTCTTATGAGTGTCCACCTCCTGCTCCAGCTCCCGCTTGGCCATTTTCAGCTCTGCCATCTGGCTGGCCACCCACTGCTGGTCCAGCTCCTGTTGACGCTTCCGCTCCGTCTCCCCAGTCTAAAATAAATGACATTTTGACATTACTTAGTACTCGTTGCACAAACTGATGGGGTATAGGGATATGCAACTTAATATACATGACAAGATCTATCTAAGATCAAGAGGAAAGAGAACATTTGATTGTTTCATTAAATGAATAAGTGGCATTTTTGTGTACCAGCTGTTTCTCCAGGACTCGGATCCTGTCCTCATAAAGCGCCTTCTGGTCAGATAACTCCTTCTGCGCCACCTCTTTTGCCATTTGGATTCCCTGCATCATCTCCTCTTTCGCCTTCAAATGAGCTTCCTCAATTTCTGCCTCCAGCCTGGGACATTCAAAGGTGGGTGAGTTCTCATTTTAAGTTATGTTAAATTAGCACAAAGACAGTACCCTGACAAGGACAGCTGGCAGTAACATTATGATTTTTTTCTCTGGGGTATTTACTTACTGAGCTCTTTGAGCTGCGAGCAGCTCATTCTTGGCAAATTCGAAGTCTTTGTGGCCATCGCCTGCAACTGTCCAGCATGACACCCGCTTCCCAGACTGCACCTCTGCTGGATGGTTGAAGCGGAAGTAGTGGTCTCCACCGAGAATCACCCTATCACCCTGGTAACCATAGCCATAAAGTTGAGAAGATTGAACTTAATTAATAAAATAGGATTGTGTTTCATTCAGCATGTGAGTTTCATTTAGAGCAAATTACACAATAGCTCAAAGAAAGCCGCAGCACAAGTCTTACTATTACACCACAGTGTAAGGTTAAAATTCAGATTTGAGCATTTCAGGTTTGGGGATCTACTTACATGGTGTAGGACAGTGGATCCAGATATGAGGTTTCCATTAACAAAGGCTTTGGCGTTTTCCATCGGGATGATACTGACAGTACCCTGGATGTTGGTAATGACACTAAAAACAAAAAACGTATGTATTTATTTTTTATGTTGAAAGCTTGATCCCAAAAAAATAAGAAATAATTTAGAGAAATGGCTGAAACATTTTGTTCCTCAAATCATTAATAATAGTCAGAAGAATCAATAAACTGAATGTCAGTGTTGCTAAGAATTAAATATCAAACAGCAGTGTTGCACCTCTGTTAAATTAGCATGTGTACAAGAGTGCAAACAAAAAGAAAATCTACTATTCAACTACATATACCAATACAGCTGATTGCCACTAGCATTCTCAAACCCCTCCAGCATTTTGTTTTACCAGTGCTGATCAGCGATGAGGGCTCCTGTCAGCTGGATGTCATGGCTGGACTCAGACTTGAGCTTGCCCACTGTGGTTCGACCCTCTTTGATCATGTACAGAAGCATCTCAGACAGCTGAGGATCCTCGTTCAGGTTCACCAGGTTAGGAAGACGATTATCCACTTTGAATGTGACACCTGATTTCTGGTGACACAGAGAAGGTTTCCAAATACTACTTTCTAACACATTTTAATGTGTGGAGACATTTTTTTTTTCCACAGCTCATTTCAGATTCTGTTACTTTGACCTTTTATGGTCTGCGTGGTGTATATTTTATATTGCTGGACAAAGTGGATGAGAGAAGTGCTGTCTGAAGTACCTGCAACTCTTTGGTCTCTTCACGTTTGCGGATTTCAGCCTGCTCCAGCTTCTCTCTCCATGCCCTGCCAGAAAATGAAAGAAAAATAACAAATTCTGCCATGACCCTTAAGATGTACCTCCTTTTGAATTAAGTCAAGAGTTTAACATAAACTTTCCCTTGCAAAATATTCTTGTCTATCAAAAGTATTTGTTTTGCTTTTACAGAAGAATAATAAGGACAAAAGATTAGGGAAAAAAACAGTAATGTGCAAATATGATAACAGAGCAAATTGCAAAAATTACAAAAGTATAGAAAATCTTATAAATGGGATATGAGGGATATGACAATATTTAGAAATATCTGCACATACATTATAAACAGAGAATATGCACGACTATACGTTGAAAGCTTTCACTTTGGCACCCAACATAAAGGAGCCTGATAATATCAAGTGCTACCATAACTGGAGTCATACTGACCTGTTGGCCTCGGCCATTTCTCTCTCTTGCTGACAGAGTTTGCTCCTAAGGGCAGAGATCTCCTGCTGGAACATCCTGACCCTCTCTGGTTCGATGCCCTGGGAACTCATCTGGGCTGCTCGCAGCTTCTCTACCTCAGCCTTCAGTTCTGAAAACACACAATAGGTTTGTCCAAAATGTGTAAAGTGTAAAGCTAAACCACAGACAGGAGCTTACAGCGTATACACTTTTAGGTACCAGCCATAAAAGTTTTGAAAGTGTACTTGAAGACATGACTTTAACAGAGGTTGCGGAAATATTCAGAAATTGTCAGTTAACTTATTGAATGTATCGTACTAAAGACATATACTTGACCTGATTTATAATGTTTGAGTCGCACTGACTTTGAGAATCACACACTGACAGGTGATGTGAGAGAAATCCACAGCAAGAGCTCCCCTTACTGCTAAAAGCGTCAAACAGCAGCACAATCTCCTCATGAAAAATAATACTTGCATGACAGTTAGCCGCCATGTGCAGCTGACAGTGCATAAATATGGCCTGGAGGCAAGGTTAGGGCCAGGCCTTAATTGAACTGGGTAGTGAATAAGCTGGTGATGGATAGACAGACAGACAGGGGGATAGAGAAGAAGAGCAAAGCAGATCAAGACCAAGACACGAATAGAAAGATAGATAGATTTACATATAAAGAAAAAAAATATATGAAAAGAGACAGAGACAGAGAGAAAGGCAGACGAGCGGCTAATAGACCGACAGACAGTGAATGACACTTTAAATCAGTCTGTGTATGCATGCAGGTAAACTATTGATGATAAAGGGATTATAAAGTAATATGCTCTGTTCCCTGTTCACACCTGTGAGGTCAGGACTGCAGTAACAGCACAGCTCTGTAAGTAAGGACACACAGGTGCGGTGCTATTTGTTTAGGATGTCAGATGTTCAGGTTCACAAAGGATTGACTAAAAAAATAGAAGTACGGCAGAGCTGTGTATGAACGGGCACAGAGAGAAATGATCTTTTAAAGAGCAAAGTTGTTTTCTCAAGCAAGCTGTTTCACAAGTCGTCCACTTTTAAAAAAAAAACAATCAGTGGTGATAAAACACTCATTTCAGCCACATCTGCCTCACAACTAGTGACAACCACAGTGAGTGCATAATAGGTGTAAGTGCCAAATGACTAAAAACTCAAGCATATGACATACTGACAACATACTGATTAAACATTATTTAATATCTAATATTGATAGGCCAGAGGTCATTTGGGTCCAAAAGAGATATTCTGCGTGTGGTTATTTTGAGTGTCTGACCTCTGATGAGCTTGGCACTGGTGTCCTCATTGACTTTTGCCACATTGATGATTGTGCGGGCCTGCTGGGCATAGCGCAGAGTGCTCAGGCTTTCCTCCACATTGCTGCCTGCTGGGCTCAAGGTGGCGATCATGGCTGTCTTTGAGTTACCACCGAGGCTCTCCTTCAATAGCCTGCGGGGGGGGAATTGGAGGGCGGAGTTTAATCCAGACAATCTAAACAAAATAGTTCGTCATGATTGGCTTTTCAGTTACACAAACTGAAACCCATTTAGAAACTATTTGTGTTTATTAATCTTCCATTCTAGTGCTGTGAATTTATAGAAATTCTAAAAATATGATGTACAGTCGTTCTGATCTCTCACCATGTCAGGACAGACTCTCTGTACGGTATGAAGACCTTCTTTCTGGTCAGCGCTTGCTCTGACAGGGCAGAGATGACTTTTCCAAGGGTAAGCAGGGATTTGTTGATGCTAGCACCCTCCTATAATGACACAGTACAATGGACATAGCTCATTAGACAACTACATACTGTTTTATGAAAACTGAGGCATGATACCATCTGCATAAGGGGCATTTAAAATTCATTGATTGTTTTTGATTCATGTAGACCACCTTTTTCAAGTTATTGTTTGGGTTTCAAAATGAAAATGGCCATTATACACTGATGCCTAAAGGTTCTTTATGATTATTTGTCATTATAATGACAACTTCATAATGACATTTCTAATGACAAATCTGATCTGATCTGATTCAATAACTGTTTCTCATATGGCATCTGATTGGAAATTCTGAGCAAACAAGGAAAAAAGAAGGGTATGAAACAGAAAAATGCCATGGTCTGTGTGTGTGTGTGTGTGTGTACCCTGAGTCGATCTCCGCTTGTTTGCGCTGAGTTACAACGTTCGCTGCCTGCCAGGTCCACCAGGTTGATCCTGCTGGTGATACTGTGCTCGTGTTCCTCTCCCTCCACCATCTCAGTCTTGACACAAGCACAAACACAGATTAGAGGTGCACTGCAGAGGTTACAATTACAGTAACAAGGAGAGGCCATACCTGAGTCTGTGTCATAACCAGGGTGAAGACAGAGTGAGACCTGGAGCTCTTGTCATTCATTCCTGTAGCTGCTGTGGCTCTCTGCTTGTTGCCCAGCTTCAGCCAACCCTGAAGGACACCAAGAATTATGACTTAATCTCTTAGTGTGAAATCTCTTGTGTGGTTATCAGCAGCATTACTGATTTCTTTGGTACACATCACGTGTAGTATCTTCAATGTGCAGCACTTGACATTAACACATTAATATTCAGTCAAACACTGATGTCTGTATTTCATTGTGGCCTCTTACTTTACCTGACATTGAACCCTGACTTGTTCACTCATTCAAAGTTGTGTTAAATAGCATGAGCTAAAGGCTGAGAATTGAAAGGAAGAAATGCGGTAACAGCAGTTTCAGCGTACCTGAATATCATTGTAAGAGCTCACAATATTCCTGTGGAGACATGACAATGTGAAAAATTCAGAAAATCACTAGTCAAGAATTTTCCTTTGGTATTCATTGAAGAGTAATATTGTAAAAGAAATTCAATGGTTTCTTACGAAGAGAGGTCAGCAACGTAGGGACCGTGCACTGGATGCTCCCTCACCCTTAGCTGGAAACACAAATCACCAGGGTTTTAACTCAGCTGTACAAGTTTTTCAGCCCTAACAATGAGAGTATCTCTAACATTTGTGAATGTCAGGGAAGGTTCCACACTATCTTCACTGACAACTAGAGGAAGTTTCCATCCTCCAACAGGCAACGTAGCTGTTTTTTTTTGTGGAAATGTTGGAGCCAATTTCACTCAAAGCAAGCTACAATTTTACAATCACTAGTAGTTTCCCAGTTTCGGTGGTGAATGTCAGACAGTTGCAAATTACTTACAGGCATCCTCCTCTGATTCGGTTCATCTCTGGTCACCAGCAAGTCATGGATTTTTTCATTGTACACCTCAAAGTAGCTCATCTCTACATGACATTGTACCTGAAATATAACAACCCAACAGAACCACTTGGTGAGTTATGTAACTAGAAATAAACACAGAGGCAGAACTATACACTTTTGAGTTTATTAATGCTTGGAGAAAAAAAATGCAGATTAAGGAAATTTCTAACAACTCACTGGCTAAAAAAGAGCAAAAGAATGTAAAATAAGTTCACCGGGGATAATTCCTTGTAAGAGAGATTTTACCTCTTCATTTTCCATGGAGGCCAGTCTAGAAAACAGCTCATGGCAGAATCTTGGGATGACACCTTCCTCCTCTCCAAAACCCATCATCCTAAACAAGGATTTCAAACACATCAAACTGACAGTTGGTCGATTACAATTTATAACGTGCACACACACACATTTACTTCAAAAATTATTTTTAAAGAGCAAAGAAATGAAGACAGCACAAGGGAAGTTTGAGTGGAACATGACTGAGTGCAACTGCCTAAAACCAAAAGGACTCACGTGTACGACTTCCCAGAGCCCGTTTGGCCGTAAGCAAACAAGCAGGTGTTAAACCCTTCGAAGGCCCTCAGCAGCAGAGGTTTGGCCAGCGTTTCATACACAGTCTGCTGGCTGGCGAAGGCAGGGTCACACTCATCCAGTGAGCAGAAGGAGAAGTCATAAGTGAAGGAGTAGCTCTGTTTCGAGTCTGGATGCTGGACAACAGTCTCCTGACCGTTCATGAAGATGACCTGCAATGCCTTCTCAGCTTTCTCCCTACGAACAGAGCGGGCATATTAACATTTCACACATGGATTTTGTGTGGAAGAAATAGCTTGTTTTTCTGAGCTGTAAATCTCAGCACTTCTAAAACATGTCTGTAGTTTAGGGGTAATTTTCCAGCCCAGAAAACATATACAGCAGTGGTATGAGGCTGCAAACAATTATACATATCCACAGCCGTCAGTGCTGACAGACTTCTTTGCATTTTACTAACAATTGTAGCAACAATTGCATTACAGACCTGGCGTTGAAAGGGCGTACACGCACTGCAACAGTCACTGCGCTGTTTTCCATCTTGAATGAATCCTGCTGCTTCAGAGCCTCACTGTGTCGGGACAGGGACTGCTCGGTAGGTTGAGCAGGAGTGGAGGTCTTGGCCTGGGCCACGTTTCCCTTCTGGCTTGAGGTGGAGGTCTTTCTCACCTGCAGCGCGGCCTGTGGCTTGTGCACACCCGTAGACGCCTTGCTGACTCGTGGAGCTGGGACAGGTTGCGTGTTTTCCGCTTGCTGCGCTCGAAGCTTGGGCCTTTCTAAGCTCGCAGATTTGACTGCCACTGTTTTGGGAGCGTCTTTCCCTGCCAGCCTCTCGAATACGTCTCTTCTGGCGGCGATTTTCTCAAACGGCGTCTTTTTGGTGGGGGTTTTAAATGTGTGGGCCTGGTCCTCCAGCTGTTTAGTTGTGGAGGAAGAAAAGGAGGAGAGTGTCTTGCTGTGTGCCGGTTTCACTTGGGTTTCCACATGAGTGGCACTTCCTTCTCCTTTGCTTTTAGTGACAGTTTCTCTTAAACTCATAGATCTAAATAAAGCAGGTGCTCTACCGTTGGGCTCACTGAGAACCTTCGGGGTTGGCTGCAGGCCAGCGCCGCTGACCCCACGCTGCCCGTGAGAGCTTTTATCCATTGATGGGGTCCTGGTCCTGCGCTGCAGGGTCAGTCTCTTCTGCGGAGCTGGTGTGGTGTTGTGGCTGCTTTCGACCATCGTCTTCTCCGCTGCCCCAGCCCCCGACTTCCTCCTTGACCTCCTCTGCAGAGTGAGTCGTCCACGGTACGGAGTCGGCTGGCCGCTGCCGCTCTTTGACAGCGCAGAGATAACGTAAGTCCTGTTCACCTGTCGGCTTTTATCAGATGACCTGCTGTCTTCACAAGCAGAGTCTCCGGATGTTATCTCACTTTTGCCCAGCGTCGTATCTGTCGCTTGTACCCCTACCAGACGGTCTCTGCCCGGTGTCTTGAATGTCGGTGTAGACATTAGATGGTCATAATACGTTGTATGCTTCCTGGCTTGTACACTAAACAACGACATGGTAGCCGGCTGGTAAAAACAAAAACGTTAAAATGAACGTACTTAGCTAGCTAGCTAACGGCAAAATCACTCCGGTTACTCAGCTAAGTAAAGCTACAACAACACACGACATAAAACATAAGCAACATGGACGCAAATAGAGTTCGCTGAGTTAGTTCAAATCAATTAAAAACTCATTCGAACAAAATATAACTTGTGCCCAGGCGAACAGAGCTGCTTTTGTTTATTATGGTCCTCTCGTCGCTTCCGCCATCGCCCGCTTCAATTTCAAACCGACTCGGCCAGTGGCAGCTGATTGGTTGACTTCTCGGAAATCCTTACGTCACATCACCGACGAGACATGTAAGTACCTAAAACTGACGCTAGGTGGCAGCATAATCAAGGGCATTCAACCCCGAAGCCATAACCGCACAAGAATCAACTGTGAGTGGCTACAAAGGCTGTATCCCAGTGGAGAAAGCGCTACACACATTTTCCCCTCTGATGTCACCGCTGTACCGTTACTGAATGTGACCTACAGTCCGTAGTTTGAACAAAAACACATCTATCACAAACTCCGTCAGTTGAGGAAGCTCATTGTGCATTAAAGTAATTGGGAGTTTTACATAGTCCGGGACTGACTTTAACTGTTTGGACTTTTTGCAATTTCTTATATATATATATTTTTTTTTTACAATTCATAAAGGAAAAAAATAACGTCTGTTTCTCAGCAGGAGGACCTGGGTTAAATACTCTGGATTAGAGAGACTAATTCTTTTATTTGAATAAATTGTCTTAATTAATTACACAATGAAACTATTCAAAAGATATCAAAATTACATTTATTCCATAAAATAATGAACAAAACTAAACATTTCACATTTACTCAATAAAGAGAACACACCAGTACAGGCATGTTGGGAAGAACTTGCTATTTTTTACGACGGTCATGTTTCTTTATTATGTCTAGCAGATTGTTCTTAGTGACCAGCACATCATCGGGCCCCTGCTTGGCTCTCTGTCTTTCCCTCCTCTGCTGCTCGTGGAGATGGGGCGAGTTGAGGAGCTGAGGGGGCAGTATTGACCCAGTGGGCTTGACCCTGTTCACCACCTCCAGGAACAGCCGCTTGTTGTTGTTGTTTATAAAGGTGATGGCTGTTCCTCTGTGTCCCAGCCGACCTGCCCTGCCCACCTGAAGGGAAAAATAAAATCATTGATCTTCATTAAAACTATTTCCTACACAACTATTACTATTAACTATTAATCATTATTACTGTACAAATTAATAAATATCAAAATCAAAAAAGCTTCAGTGATGGAAAGTGAAAATAGTGAAAACAAAGTTGAACTTTACCATTTTATCAGTTCTGGATATTACTAACCTGATGGACATATTCATCCATGGTGTTTGGCATGTCAAAGTTAACCACCAGTCTGACATTGACGAGGTCCAGTCCCCTGCCAAGCACACCTGTACTGATCACCACTTCAAAATCTCCATCCAGAAGGCCCTGCAAATGGAAAGGAGCAAATGTTACACATGTTTAGCAAACATTATGAATGATCTAATTTCATAAAAATGCTACTTAGTTTTGGGCTAAAATGTGACAGCTATTGACATTTATTTTATATTGGTGCCGAGACAGTACAATTAGTGCAAAATGATGTAATGTAGTGTATACCCATCTGTGGTAAAACACTACCAGCTTGAATATCCATTAATATCCATTTATGTATAAATAGCTTCACTGGCATGTCGAAACAGCAGAGTCACATCCTACATGCAATGTTGCCATGCAGCAAGGCTTTTTTAATCTGAATTCAAAGAAACTTAATGAAAGATTTAAGAGGAAAAATCCAGACCTTACAAGGTTAATATGTTTCAGCGAGAAAGGTGCTGAATCTGCTGCTGAATGGGATTCAAATGAATTCTGGATCAGTTAGCTATGTCTTATTACATCTACCAGTACTTCACTTCTCCACATTTGTTTTTTGTCTTTTTAAGTTAATTTCACCAACAACAGTTGTGGTAGTGGAAACGTCCTCCCGCATTCAATACACTATTAAGTCTGTAGAGTCTCAGGTCTTGGTGTCTGTGATCTTCCAACTACATGTTATTCAGGAGCAACACCAAACATGGCAGAGCTGCTATTTATCCACTTGACTGTGCATGTTCTGTTTGCTGCTGGCCTCACCCTGAGGATGCGGTTGCGTTCCCACTGGCTCTTGTCAGAGTGGATTGCCACAGTATTAAGGCCTGTCACCTTGGCGACCGCCTCGCACAGGAGATCAGCCCCCAGTTTGCAGTCTACAAACACCACCACTGGAGGCTGGTACAGCTTACTGTCCTGAAAAGCCACAAGGAAGAACATATTAGCAAGGGGAGATTATACTGTGTAACATTGAGTTCTAAACTGATTTACGATTATGTCATCAAGCTGCTAGTAAAGCACAAAAGATCAAAATGTTTGCTTCAGTGTAAGTGCCTGGGTGTTAAAGGCCGATATCCAAACTTCTGGATAACTTATAAAAGGGTGAAAATCCTACAGCAGGTGGCAGTCATGACTCCGCAGCACACGCTTTCCAAAAATGTTGGCCGAAATGTGGAATGTTGCTTAAAAACATTCACCTCTTTGGTTATATTTCAGGTATTCTACAACTAGAAAGTGATTACCAGCAAGGTTAATCGCAGCAACATGTACTGTAACAGATGAGTGCAAACTGTTCCTGTTATCTGGTCCCAGTTTATTTCCAGCCAATAATGCCTAAACTGGGCAAGAACAGCTTCATGCAGCCTGAATAAATGTTTTTAAAAGAAAGCTGTTTGTATCTGTACTTTATTCTGACCCAAAGAGTTATTTCCCGCAACTTCATTCATCAACTAATAAAGTGATTTTTACTCAAGCAGCAGGGCAGGTAAAATTATAATCATGGGGTGTCTCTCAACTCTAGGTCTATTGTTCTAACTCCAATTTGTGAGAAGTTGCTAGGACCGTCTAACTTAAGTGTAAGCATTTTTTCATATACCATTCTGTATGAGCTGCAACAAATAAAATGGATGTTTCAGATTATTTTCCATTATTCTACCATTATTGCACTCCAAAGTTTTTATTTTCTTTCTTGAGTCTCATCGCTAATACATAATAGCCCTCTAGTTTCAGAGAGTGCCTGCAAGACCCAGCATGTTATGCAGTCCAGGGACAGTCTTATATTCTGAGCTGTATTAAATGACTCAGTCATGAAAACAACCCTTCTTTACAGGGTTAACTAAAGCAGACCCTTCCTGTTCTGCCCTGTATAAATGGTACAAACCATTGCTAAGATTCCTGGAGTGGGGCCATGGCTCAGGGCCCACCCATTTCCTCCAAACAGGGGCCAGGGTTGCAGCAATGGCTGTCTAAATATGGTGTAGTTGGGAGAGTGGTCTTTGGAACTTGAGGAATTACCACCGTTAAACAGCCAGTTAATAACATAGCAAGCTGGTACCGGTGCGTATCAAGACCACTATAAAATACAATTGAGATAATAACCTACTCTCTGTGTTTGTCCTTACCAAAGCACTTTCCGGTTCTCTGGAGGACAATTAGAGTTGGTCTTACACAAAAAACTGCTGACTTCTTAAAGAAAGCCTGTGTTGGCTGTGGGAGTGAGCTTAAAGTGATACTCCACCCAAAATCTTTCTAGACTTTCACTGAGCATCTGACTCACTGACAAAGAGGAGACTGTGAGCTATCTAAACATACATCTCCATGTCACTGTCAGAAATCAAAGCCTTGAGTTTGTAACCTACATTGAGAATTTCAAATAGCTTCTTCTTCTTTGAAGGTTCTTCTGTCCAGAGTAGGATCTGCCTCACGTTGGCGCAGGGTTGGTTCTTCTCTCCTATAGCAATACGGACGGGGTCACGAACCAAACGGGCAGCCAGCTCCTCCGTCCCTGTGGGAATAGTGGCTGACGCCAGTAGAGTCTGGCGTTCTCCGGGGACTTGCTCCAAAACCTCCAGCACCTGCTGCTGGAAGCCCATCTTCAACATAGTGTCGACCTACAGGAGACGACACAAACACTTATGGACTTTTCCAAAGTATATGATTTCTGCAAGTTAAACAGCACATAATGAATTCTTGAATCCACTATATAGCAAGTTTAAAGGATTTCACAAATATTAATATGTTGTTTGATAAAATGTTCACTTTTACAGCATGCTTTAGAATATGACATAAGGTAAAATTAGCTATCATAAAAATAAAAAAACTGCTTGGCCATTATAAACTGAAACCATGAGGAAATCATTTCAGACCTTCTCCTGTTTTCCCAGGGGAATGTTATAACACTGTTATCTTTGGTAGATACATTTTACTGGTACTCATAATGACATTCATTTACCCTCCTAGGCCCCATTTATTTTCCAAGTCATAAAATCCCTTTAAGTGCCCAACTAATTTTATCATACCTCATCAACAACGACAATCTTCACTTTGTCCAGCTGCACTGCCTTCTGCTTCAAGATCTCAAGGAGTCGCCCAGGTGTGGCTATGATAATCTGAAGAAGATGGTGATTAGCATGATACTGTGGAAAGTTCAAAACTCAAATAAATGTTTTAATTGTCAGAAGAGGACATGACTTCAAAAACAGAGACTGTACTTTGATGCTGCGTTTGAGGCGGTGCAGTTGAGGGGGAAGCGGCATCCCGCCCACCAACAGAGCTGTTCTCATGTTGGGGAGGCCCATCACGAGCTCCTTGGCTTGTCTCTCAATCTGAATGGCCAGCTCCCTGGTGGGGGTCAGGATGAGAGCCACAGGGCTGCTCATAGTGTGTGCTGGTTTCTAAAAGAAGAAAACATGGACCAGCTTAAAACATATGCAAGCCAAAAGCCATTCGATGAAACGGTACCATGAGTCCAGGTAGAGAGGTGTTTTGTGAATAGTAAATACTAAGAATAATTTATTTTTATCACCTAAAGCTTTTTTCTTTGGAAAAGAATTTTATTTACTTAACTTGCCACAAAAGCAATCTGAACCCAGTTTTCACATTTACCTGCCTAAAATGCAAAAACCATTCATTTCTATACTATGTGATCCTTGTTTATTTTGCCCTAAAAATAAAATGACCCAACTCATGCACTCCCTATTGATAAAGGCAATGTAATACTGATAATAAAGGGACTTTAGAAAATTCTACCGTTTCGCTGAGAGAACAGCTGTGAGGACAAAAACATTCAGAGCAACATTTTGATTGAACTTTGAATGACATTATAATAGCATTGGTAACAAAACTGCTTGCAATATATATGGAGTGCATCTGCTAGATATTTTCAAAAGTTTAACTTTACTTTTCCTGAATATAATCAAACTTGCTGTTTTCAAAACATCTCAGCATGCAAAATGGCCACAGTTAAAATGAACCAAAAACAAAATAGTTAACCTGAAGTTGTCCATTACAGAAATGCACCTTTCAGCAAACAGGCAGTTTTGTGGTGTGAATTTAAATAAATAAATTAATCTGAGTCTGCATTACTATACCTCCAGTGCCCTCACTACCACTGGCAGCAGGAAGGCTACAGTCTTCCCTGAGCCTGTGTCAGCGCTGGCTATCACATCCCTGCCGGTGAGACCCACAGGCACCATCTGCATTTGGACCGGAGTGGGCGCCTCATAGCCAGCTTTTTTCAGGTTGCCACTTAGTGTGGCAGGGAAGCCACAGTGTTCAAACTCAATAATGGGTCTCCTGACATCGCTCCCCTGGATTTCAATGCCCAGCTCCTGTTTAATCCGCTGCACCTGCTCTTCTGTCAGGCCTGATATGAACCGATCTTCCTTGTAGGAATAGCCTGCCTCACTTTCACCCGCTCCACCCGTGTCACCTGTCAGCTGTTGAGGTGAAGTCCTTTCCTCTATGTTTTTGTTAAACACATCCGCCCCAGTGCCCATTCCCATTTGGGCCAAATGTTTAGCTTTGCACTCAAGACTGCAAACATCATTGTCAGTGCTATCACAAATGTACTCCCCGTAGCGACCACACATCACACAGACAGGCTCTCCTGGCTC
Source organism: Datnioides undecimradiatus (assembly GCA_008933995.1). NCBI lineage: Eukaryota > Metazoa > Chordata > Actinopteri > Lobotiformes > Datnioididae > Datnioides > Datnioides undecimradiatus. The sequence goes on along the minus strand of WARS01000029.1, from coordinate 9,753,425 downwards.
CGGCCATCTCTGGCTCTTTTTGAATGATTTGACAGGTTCCTCCTCTTCCTCCTCTGTGTCACTTGTGGCAGACTTATGTCCACTCGCTGAGCCCTCTGTAAAAACTGCAGAATCCACGTCCATTTGTACTGTCTGGTCCTGAGTTCTGCTGTCTTCATTTGCTTCCTCTGTCTGAACAGGCGTCACTGAACTGCCTTCATCTTCTCGCTCCTCTTGATCTACCTTCATTTTCTTATTCAAAAGCTGGCTTGAGCCCTGGACGGGCCTCTTCACTTTAAGGGCTCTTGGCATAAACATTTTTTATGGATTTTCTAACCTGTAAAAATCAGAAAAACAGATATACATATGCTGTTAATTCAAGGCTTTGATCGTGTCGTCACTCCAAACAGCAACGTCTTCAAACTGCTGAAAGTATGTGCAGCATAACGTTACTTCAAGAACAAACATCTTATTAACACAATCCTCCTTATAAAACTGATTCCCGTTGTAAACCGCCTTGTTCGTACAGCTGCGACGTTACACTTTCAAAAAGACAGATATAATGTGAACACCCGGCTTCTACTGCGAACATGTCGAGAGCTTGCACATGTTTGTGTATTTTGAAAGAGCACCTGTCAAAATACAGTTCGGCTTTGTGAAGTATCCTCGCTTTTGTTTAATATAAATGTGTAGTGTTGCAAATACCTCCACGCGTCATCTTCCAACAGTTCAAAACAATCCCCGACGCAGACTAGTGATCTAATGTTGCTTTGCATGTCGGGAAATGTGGTTTGGCAGAGCGCTTCTCCGATACGGCCATCGATGTACACTCGTAGCTGTACCCCGGGGTCAATAGGATTATATATAGCCTAGCAGACCTTCTTGACGTGTGTTTGAGTAAATCTGCTAAAAAAAGAAATATGAGCCATTTCATCATTATATCGCCTGAGTCGTTTTACTGAGGTCTTTTTTTTTACAATGTGGGTGTGGCCGAAGATTTGATCTGGGCAGTACACATGGAAATTGAACTTCTGGAATAAGTCCTAGGTTGTCTGTCAAGTTACGAAAACGAGGAAATGTGTAATTGAAACCCGTCTGCGTTTAGTTTCCTTTTTGATTGCATGTATGTCATTTTCATGCATTCAAATCCTCGTCGAAAACTCAACACATCAAAGCGAAGCTGGAGAATCATGTGATTTAAGGATGAGATGAGGGTTAAATTGGCCTGCTGTCATGGGTTAAACATGTCAAAGAGATATATTGCAGTCCCTCAAAACAAGCAACTTTAAAGATTTAGTTTGAAAACACAATACAGGTCCAAAGCAACACACCCCTCAAACAAAAGTGTTAACATTCCCGACAGCATTTGAAGGTAACCTCGGCGCATGCGCAATGCGCAACAGAGGTGCGGGGCTTGGAGAGCCACAGTGCGGCAGGAAAACTGCACCACGGCACTTGAATAGAAGTGCGAACGCAAAATACATAGGCTATCCATTCAAGACTACATGGAAGTGAAAGGGAGAAGCCGTCTGCTTCCAGAGAACCCAAAGAATGGAAATATTTCTGTTTTCATGCCAGCTGAAAAGCAGTTTTTCTTGTGAAATCAAAGGAAACCTCCTCAGCCTGGTCGGACGAACCCCATTTCAACTGGTAACGTTAGACAGCAGAATGGATGGAAAACAACAGGACTAGCGACTCATTGTGTCAACGGGACTGAATAAAACGACAAATCGCAGCCAGTCTGGCATTTTATGACTGAAAGAACCTGCCAATAGTCTCCGGGAAGACACCGCATCTCATCATTTTACAGCCGCTCATTGTTTTCCATTAGATTCCAGTAGTGGGATGCTTTCGCGTTGTGTTGCTGCTTCATAGGGTTCAAGAATACGATACAGGGAGAAATATGGGTGAAGTTCAGGACGTCAGGGATGTTAAGAAGACCTTCGTTGCTCCAGCAATAAAGTCGTTTGAGCACTATGACTTCTCCCGAGCCAAAATCTGTTGCAGCCTCACATGGCTGGTGGCCAAAGCTTACGGGACAGGTAGGTTGCAGAACTGTACCTCGATATAGTTTCTTGCACGCTGCGACAATGTTTTAGTTTGCCGAACACAGTTTTGTCAACATTTGGTTAACTACCAAAGAACCTGAAGTGATAAATGTGTAATACACTTGTAGTGCATCTTAAAAAAGCTATAACACAGAAGCAACCCTTAAAATAAATACATATCCATACCAGCCGCATTACAAACCCTAAATATTATTTATGGACTTACTGATCACTCATACTCACAGTGATTTTCCATTAGAGTAAAACCAATTTGGTTTACAAACACCATCGAGCTCTTGCAGTTGCTTACTGCGGAGCATCTTACTGATATGCCTGCTGGAAATACAATAAATGTTATCACAACAGGGCAGATAAAAACCCATTTTCCTGTCATGGACCCCAGTGGTCGATACATGTGTTGTCCAACTCAATGGAAAAGGGAGCATTCAGTGTCAAAACACGGAGGTTTGAAGGTGTCCCAAATGATGTCACGTTCAGGGGTGCTGCATCCAAATTTAGACAGAGCAGCATCACATGTGAGGTTTTTTTTATACATTGTCAGCAGGTTTTATAGCACACACACAATGTAATTGTTAACGCTGGTGAGATGTGATGTGAGCTGAATGAAAATGGTCACATTTATTATGAAGTTATTGATATCACTTTCTCGATTGTTAAGGATCTTGTCGATCGACCCCAGAGGATCATATTAACGCCTGTTTTGCATTGAAAAAGTACTCAGCGTTGTGTTCGCACTGCCAATACAGTATTTCCAGCTGTGTTAAAAATGAACTACCTCCACGAATACATTTATATAGCCTATTTAATTAAGTTTTCATGAACTTAATCAAGACCTGCTTTCATCTTAGAGAGAGAAGGGATGTTCATGCAGGGAAGGAATTGATGTAGTCGGGTTCTGTCCCTCTAAATCATCACCCACATTTTCAAGCACTGCGGTGAAAACAAAATGGCATGGCCTGATTATGTGGCCTGTATGGATGATGCACAGACAGATGAGAGGGTTGTTATGTGGTGGCTCACCTTGCACAAGATCGTCAAGAGGGTCCAAAAGGACCAGTTTGTTCTGTGGTGGTTTACCTGAGGTGAAATATCCTGTTCATGTCACAACATCTAGTTGTTTTTGCCAGACTTTACTGAAAAACACTGCCACCAGTAAAGCACCAACAGTGCATTTGTTTCAGTCTAAATGATTGAAAATTAAAAAAAATTATTTTGAGGTTGAGTCAGTGGTTTTTACCTACACCTGCTGGAATTAAAGGTGTAACGAATAACTTTTATCACCCTCTGTTGTCCACCAGTAGTAATCACAACAACAACATGGAAGTGTAGCGACCAACATCTCTGCCATAATCTCCCCTCATATCATTCTGGCCTTACATATAAAACAAAACAGTGCATACCTGAAAATGAGCCTTCAGAGTGATAGCTGTGTTTAGTGTATCATTTTTCATCCTTAAGCAGGTGAAAATGCACAAATGATTAACAGATCTTGGAGTGTTTTGAAGTTCCACGGAGTGTGCACTTCTTTTACAAGACAGTCTCTTTAAACTCTTGGCAAACACCCCGCTTCACATGACATTGACGCAATGCTATGCCACACGACAGAGCAGGGCTGATAAGGTGTCATCAGGGGAGAGAGAAGCAGAACAAGGTCACATTTCTTCTGAACCATTAATGTGTAAAAACTTGTATGATTAGCGTCATACTTTTTACCATGCATAGCCCTACAGCTATAATTAAAGCTGTACTGCATGGCTCCTGGCCAAATGCATTTCAAGCAATAGGGTTGAAAAGTATTAAATCACTGTCATACATTCAAACCACATCTATCATTAATCTAATCTAATCTATAATTAATTAAACTGAAGCTTTTGTGTATCTTTCATGAAGTAGTTTGTAAAGAAACTGGTGTGTCACACCGAGGCCACTGTCGCCAAGAACAGAGGATGGCTGCTTTTCTCAACACTGATTCTGTGACTCTGTCCCGGTTTTGCTTCTATTTCCCATGTGACACATATCAGATCCTGAGGCATGTTGTCCATTGCACCGTTTATTAAGTTAGTCCAGCATGCCATTATTAGCAAATTTACGTTTGTCATCAACCAGAATCAGACTTACAATTTTTGTTTAATAAAACAGAAATGACTTTTATTTTTTAGTGGAGAAGGTTTGCTCCAATAAATTGCAAAGTGAGCAGCAGTTTGGACTTAAATGACAGCCTGTGGTATGGATTAGGCATTGCTCAGTTTACTCACACTGAAGTGAAAAGGATTTTGTTCCAAAGTGGAGTAAAATCTCACCTCAGGAGTTTCTTGCTCAGGCAGATCGCGGTGTGAGGGGCTTTGGAAATGCAATTCAGTCATTGTGTAAGAGCACTTTAAGCACTTGGCCATTCAGTTTCAGTGGTGGTATGTGTGCCAGAATCGGCTAAACCTCATTCATGTTGACATCAGAATTTGTTGTTTGCCCAGACTTACCTGAAAAACACACTTCAGTTGATGTATTTGAGACACTTTGCTCTGGTAACGGACACCCTGCGTGTGGGGCAACCGCATACATTTACAAACTGACTTCTGATCAGGGGAGGCATCTCCCAATATACAGTTTATGGTTGCGCTCTACATGATTTGCATCTCCAATCAAATGTTACGAACAACAAAACACCTTATGTGCTGTCAGCCACCAAAATATCAGGGATATCAGGGACTTAAAGCACAAAGTGAAATAAAAGACACATAGACTGTTTTCAGGTTGATTGCAGGTGCCAACAGACTCAACAGTCATACCACACAGCCACACAGTGAATCTGTCTTCATTAATGCAAAGTTAAAGACCTGAAAGTCCATCTGCCTGTAAGATTCTTCTATATTCTGTTTTTCTTTGCCACTCGTCTCCCAGTTTGAGCCCTGTTATTGTCCCATGTTATTTGCTAAATGTCCATATGGGCTTACTGTGCAGACACAATGGTATTCTGATGCTGAAGCCACATCAGTGCACGTTATTCCTTGCACTGTGTTGTAATAGCCCGGCAAACATGAGATTCCTAGTAGATCCTCTGTGTATTTTCAATCAGGACTGATAGAAGTGGGCTGATTCCAAAAATACAGCCCTCCAGAGAGAGAACGAGAGGGAGACAGAGAGGGAGAGAGAGAGCGGGCTCATCTCCAGATCCCTGCCTACGCTGCTCTGAATACTTCACATGCATCTGCCTCATTACACCAATGCAGGAGAGCACCGAGAATATGCAGTCTCGTAGATGCAAGATGTAGCCTATGCAGCAGATCATCTGCTGTTCGAAAATGTTACCAAATACTATCAGGCAGCACAAACTGACAGCAGTGTTTAATGTATGACACAAATCTAGTTCATGGGGAAAGCTCAGAGAAGCACTGTCCTGTTTGAATACTGGGAAAGTCATTGGGGTAATTCTCTCCACATTCCCATAACAAGGGCTAAAATGATATCCTTATTTAATCAGCGGTGGTCCTGCTCTGTTGTCAACAGTTCAGCGCTGGAATACTGTGATTGTGAAGCAAGGTTTTGCAGCCTTCCCATCATAAATAAGAGCTAAGATACTCCAAATGCAATGCAATTATGGAGAATAAATAACCACCAGGGGTTTTTTATCAGAGCAGCTCTGCATGACCTCTGAGCTCCCAGTGGTGGATGAAGGGGGAGGGCCAGAGAAAAACATTCATTTCTTTGTTGCGATCAATAACACGGACATAGCACTTACAGGAAAAGCATATAGCCTCGGTGAGCTGCTACTGCTGCTGTCTGCATTTCTGCTCCATAACAACACAGAGTCCATCTGTAGATGACCTCGTTGATAATGGTCAGGCTAAGCAGGTGATTCATTGATGTCGCACGGGTGCGTTGGAGGATGGGCAGCAGTGTCTGGGAATGGACAGCGGTCACCACGTGCCACATTCTTCCCCGCACACACTCGGCCAGTTATCAAAATTTACACCTATTCTCCTGATGGGAGCACAGTGATGAGGCCTGCGTCTGGAGTGTGTGCAGATGCATTTTAATGCTTTCACGCAGCAGCAGCATCTCACTTGAAACCAATTAATCACGATTGTGTTGTTTAATCAGTTGTGGAAAAAGAAGGACTTGGCTTGGCTCATGCTAATATCACTTGTACAGTAGCCATGTTTTCTCTTTTCAAGAAATGGTTGATAAAAATGCTTTCTAGGCTCAGCAAACACTGGCAAGAAAGAAATAAAAAGCAATAAAAAACACAATGTTTTTCAACTATTCGTCGTCTACCCCTTTGCAGTGGACTTGCTTGAGGTGATGCATGCAGGCACACACACACACATACACACACACTCTCTTTGATGAGGCAGGCAGTGAGAGGGGTGTTCCCAGGGAGCTGGAAGCTGCAGAGATACAGACTAGATGAATCGATCAGGTTCCACTCCTCCTGCAGTTGCTATAGCAACGCTGAGGTCTATCCACACGTTCCACATCAAGATAGTGTCAAAGCATGGCAGGGAAAAAAGTAGATGGAAAAGTAATGGCACACAATCTGAGTGGAAAACTCTTCACTCTTCTTCATTCTTCTTATTCTTTGATAGAACTGGGTGAAAAGCTGTTGACAAAGTTGTTGTGTTTTTCTGATTTTGACCATGATTTGAAAATGTTTACACTGTTTTATTTTTATATTTTACTTGTGCCTAAACCCTTCCTTTTTATTATTCACCATACAGTTTTTCCCACCCCTTTAATATGCTGCTGTAGCGGTCTCCGTTGCCATGTCAACATCTAAAGTTCAGTCTTCTTATCTCTCTTTCTCCCCTCCCCTACAGACTGCATCCCAGCTGATTTAAAGGACCCCTTCTACACAGACCAGTATGAGCAGGAGCACCTGAAGCCTCCTGTGGCCAGCCTCCTGCTGTCTGCAGACCTCTACTGTAGGGCTGGCAGCCTCATCCTAAAGAGTGACACTGCCAAGCCCCTGCTGGGCCACGATGCTGTCATTCAGGCGCTGGCTCAGCGTGGACTGTACGTCACAGACCAGGAGAGACTGGTCACTGAGAGGGACCTTCGAAAGAGGCCTCTGCAAATGGTGAGAGAGGGTTTTGAACCCTTTTTTGTTTTTTTTATTTCAGGGATGCTGATATGATTGTGGTTGGACTGGATTGTGGATATATTATAATAACTGTACAAATAAACTCTATAATAAACTTCCTGCCTTGTGGGCATTATGTTGTTATTATTATATCATAGCGGTCATCACAACCAGAAACTCCTCCAACTCTCTATTTGAGTATTTCCAGCAGTAGAATTTGGCACCAGTTCCCTTCCATGCATTGATAGTTACTTTCCTTTTCGTCAGGCTTATTTCATGCACATAATATCTTTCCTCGTTCCATCATTGCATCCACCGTGTCTTATAAACTTTAGTTAACCAGGAAAATGGCGTTCTTGAGGAGCAAGGTGGAAGAACAGGAAGTGGTAACTGGATTCACATATTTCTTGCCTGTTGTACAAGTTGTACAAGTTGGTTAATCCTGTGGGTAATAGGTTGTGAGTGCATGGTGAACATTTCTGCTTAGTTAAGTTTTACAAAGGAAAATCTGCTTTGTGTGCAGCTCTGATGTTACCACTAGTAATGGAATTTTATTGTTACTCACCACATGTACCCATAAAGAGCTGACCAAGTATAAATACATACTGAATTTATTAAACCTTTAATTCACTGACAGTGATCAATGCAGCTATTCTGCTGGTTGTAAAATATTTAAACCTGTGGTCATTTGGTGGCCAACCACAGAGTTGGCTGAAATGTGGTTCCCATTCATTCTGGATTTGCCCGAAGAGCAGTGTAAAATAAAAAAGACTTTGGAGAGTTTGCAATTATATCATCTCTTAATGGCCCATAACTGTGGATGATAACATTTTTATTAATACACTTTGAATTAAAAATGTAAAACAAAACAACTGTACCCAGTAAACAAGTGCATCAAACAAACAGAGCAACAGCAGAAAACTGGAAAGGTGCAACAAGACAGATGGGGTGTTACTTATTCACTTGTCCCATACAGATTTCTCTGGTGATTCAAACCAACAAAACAGTATGAGTTGACTTAGACCTCAAGGCATCTGTGTCACCACTCACTGTCTTTATAGCTCATCCCTCTCTCTCTTATGTGTTGTGGCTCACTACTTAGATGACTTTGGAGGCATCCTGTTGAGTGAGAATGAGGGATCCTCATTATTTGGGGGCAAAGTCTCAATAGGAGGGTTATTTGCTTCAGTGAACTGCAATTGAGACACAATTAGCACACAGTTTGCCCGCAGTCTGTTTGTAGAGTCTTGCTGGTTTTGATTTCCTTTCTATGCTAATTCAATAGTTATTTAAGTTTTGTTGGGGTTTCCTTTCAAGCACTTTGTTTTATGCAGACAACATATAGCACAGTCTTATCTCACAAATGAAATATGTAATCTAGGGCTAAACATGATGTTGTGCTGCAAGTTTACCCACAACTTGTCTCATGAATCTGTGGGACTCTTATATGTATCTCAGTCTTCAGAATCACTGATTTCTTATTTTCTCAGCTTTGTATTGTGTATTTTCCAGTCCAGTGCCGGATAAGGCTTTAACACTCGATTTCAACCTGTCACAGGTCATGACCGCATGGTTTGCCAGAAAGCTAAGGTGTGTGCGCGTGACTGTGCAGGTTGTTGTGAATGTGAAAATGAGCTGCTAGATGTGCTGTTCTCATATCCAGCGTCCCTCCTTGTCCTTTCCCTGCAGTTTTAACATCGTGCTCCCTTTCTTTATCTGTGTCCCTTTCCACCCATCTTGGCCTTAATCTCAAAACATTTCCTGAAAACCTTCCTGCCTCAGTATTTTCATTTCTTTCATTCTTTTCTTGATCTCCACTTCAAGCATTCATCCATTATTTTTTTAATGTTACTATCCATCATTCTCCACTACACTGGCCCTTTTCAGTCAGCTTCCCTTTCACTCTGCCCTCCTCCTGATCACCCTCCTGTCTTCCCTTCTCTTTTCTTACTGTACTCACGCACAAAATCGTCTGTTGCTGTCAGAACTAGTCAAGATATTAAACGCATCTTAAATCACACTGCTGAATCCTATTGTTTATTTATGTTATAGTATGTTATCAACAGCATCATGATTTGATAAATTCTTAGATGAATTGATTAAATCAATTTCAGTCTCTCCTTAACATTGTTTGTTCTGAAGACACTACACACTTTCAGACTGTTCCTGCAGACAACCTGTACATGGACTGACAGTTCAGGTGGGGGATTATCTATTATTTAGAAACTACTTTAACACTGGACTAAGGGTGGACAGGGTGAAGCTGAAGCAGAAGCTGTCCAGGCTTTGTTCAGTGGGAGTTGTGGAAGAGTTAGGAATGGAAAAAAAAAATCATTCACTGCATGTTATTCTTTTTCTTTCTTAAAGTAGCTCTAAGTCTATTAGTTTGATTGTAACACAGAATGGGTATTAACACATTTACATCATAATTGCAGTAATATTATCTTAAGAAACGATCCATTTTACTCCACCTGCATAAAAATGACTAATGTTATCACACTTACAGACTTTGCTGTTGTTTGTGGAAATGAACTAATGGTTCATTCAACTCAGGTTGCTGCTCTCCACTGACTAGCTCTCATGACACTGGCTTGATAGGCAGGAACAATGAAATGGCGCAGTTTACTTGAAAAAGTATTTTATTAACCACTTTTATGGGCATGATTGCAATGATGCAACAATAAAACTCATGTAATGTGTATTGTTTTTGGAAATATGACTCATGATATGTAGCCTCAAAAGTGAGAGACATCTAGAGCTGCAAAAAATCATAACATTAAGTCACAATACTTAAAAAACACAATCCTTAAAAAGCACAATACATATCAAATAGGCACCCAGGTATCATGAGAGTATGGAATCAGGAGATAAGCATATCGTCCCAGCCCCATGTCTTGACTATCTACCCTACAAGGAAAACATAAGACTGTGAAGGAGCAATAGACCTGCAGCTCCAACTGTAAGCTGCTCTGGATAAGAGCCCAGCAATGTCGTTAAATGCTGCTTCATGGCATTTTAAGCTGAACATTTTCTTTTAACTCAGCAGTTTGCATAAGGTAGAAGAATTTTCAGAATAAGCAACTTTAAGGGATGTTTGATGGAGCTTTAGTAGGTCAGTCAGCAGCAGAGTTGGATGCTGCTGATGTTTCGTCTGACACGTCACATGTACTGGCATTTTGACTAGGTTGCCAAACCGACTTTCTCCCTCGCTGTCACTATTCTGCCCACTCGCCCTTCTGTCTTCAGCCATGTGACGGATTCCCACACATGAAGACGCGGGATCCAAATCGCAGCTACCGCCCACTCAGTCGCCTACACACATTCTGTATCGCTGACATGCTTCTCCACCTGTAGCGCTCACAGAGCGCGAGGGAGAGATGTGGAGGTGGGCTGCTGAAAGTATCTTTTTTTTAGCATCATGCATCACAGCCTACCTGAAGCACCCCTGCTAGCATGATGATAATTAAAATACATTATCAAAAGGCTTTGATTGAAAAGTTTATGGATTGTATTATTTTTAAAGCGTTGGCACTGTGTGACCAGCTTTGTTCTTGGTTATTGAGTAGAAACTCTCTGAGAATTCAGTCAACGAAAGAACAATCAAATAAACTTGAATGGTAAAATCTCCCAAGAACATGAACTCAGAATATGTCTGTGCAGCTGCGAAACATCAAAGTCGGACACCATAACCAGCAGATAAGCATTATTGCATTACAGACCAGTATCTTGGCTTGATGAATCGACATCCTGATGTCAAGTGGTGTTACCCTGTTGCTATGGAGATATCTCAGTGAGTGGGATGAGAATGACGTCAAGATCCAAAAAGGCCAAGAAATCTTGATGATGAATGAGGATGTGTCTCTGCCTGCATGCGCGTCCACACTTGCACGTGTGTGTATGTGGGTTGCTAATTGCGTCTGTAAGTATGTGTGTCTGTAAGTATCTAAGGACCTAGTTGCACACTCAGGAAAGGACTGTGGTCGGTGTAGAGAGAGAGCGGTCAATATATAGACAGTGCTTTAGATTGAGCTTTTTTTATTCATTGAGAGTTTATGTTGATCAGTCATACAAATACAAAGTGGCCTCGCTAGACCACTGATGGTTAATCACCAGCGGTGATAATGACAATGGGACAAGTACTGCTGTTTCCATTTCCTGGGTTCAAATGAACTCCTCAAAGACGCAGAATGTTTTGGGTTTTTTTTAGTTTTCAGAAGATGAAATGTCCTACTAGAATGATCTCGAAACTCTTTACTTGCTTGACCTCATTGTAATGACGATCAATGCCTTTCCAGGCTGACAAACCTTGAATGTCATAGCTTTAATAATTAATAAAGCTGCAGTAAATAGGTCATGTTGCTGCCAAGACTTTTTAATGTACTGTATAAATCAGACTCCATCGTGGTGGTATGCCGTGAGCCGTATGCTGTGAATACTGAGACTAAGAGGCTCAGCGCCTTATATGGTTTCTGAGTTGTTTTATTGGATGTATGGGTGCTTTGTCTGTGACTGTATGTCAGAAAAGCCATAAAACAGACAGGTTTATAGTCACACTTATGTTATAGAATGCTTTTAAATCCAACCTTAATGGCAAATGCACTGCTTATGAGTAGATGAACAGACTTCGATTGCATTAGGGTGAAAGCATTTACAAGAGTCAGCTTATTGTCAATTTGTGGATTTTTAATTGATGTATTTTAAACCTGTTTAAATTAATTACAGCATCATGTTGATGGAAGGAAAAGAATCTCTCTTGTAGTTGATTATAGCAGTTTCTTTTTACGTATTGATGGTAGGACTTATCAATACGAGATGCCTGTTTTTTAGTATCTCTTCATACAAGGACTAGAAGTCTTGAAGTGAAACACGTAACGCCCGCAAACTGACCACAAACCATGAATTTATTTAATTGGACAACATCGGGACCCCACTTTGATCTTAGTCAGGTGCCGAAATATTTAAAGATGCTTACAACACCCCTACCGTACATTTACGCCTGTACAGTAGGAATGTATATACATGTATGTGATGGAGGTTGTGGAAAAAAACCCAAATTCAACAATTCAATACTATACAATGAAATCAGAAGTACACTGGTCCCAGAAACTGGGGGGCACGCAGACAATAAGATATCAAATATCTTAAATCTATAACATAAAATATCCAAAGTATAACATACAGCTGTACACTGTATCAAACCTTACATTATTGTTTTGGACAAACAAAAACTACCCCACATCACCACATACTGTATCATAATGCATTATATTTTATGATACATACTGTATCATAATGCATTATATTTTCATGTTAACGTACACTAAAATCAGTGTATGTGTGCGATTTAGGCAAGGACAATTTCCACCCACATCCAGATAAAGCAAGCTTTAGTTTATATTCATAGGAATTTCTAACATTGTGTGTTGGGTATTTAGAAATGCATCTAAACACTAACTTGTATACATTTTAATATTTACACAATTATATTCATATTTAATATTCTGTAGTAATAAAATTGCGCGACAGTGCGACAGATTGACTCATCAACTCATGTATAGCATGGATGAATAGAGGTGAATACACTTCCTCCTCTCTTCTGCTGCCTCCATCACAACCCCTATTGGGCAGGCGCTCCGTTTCCATGGTTACCCTCCAGTAGGCAGGGTGATGTGTGTGTGTGTGTGTAGGTGGTTGCAAGAGTGGGGGTGCTAGGGCTTGCATATGTCGTATGCACAGTGTGTGCTTGTATGTGCAGAGTGTACGTGCCGCTATGTAGTGTGAGAGCGCTGCCACGCTCTGAGGCAGAGAACACTGAACTGCTGGATTCGTACAAGCAGGCAGACGGCATCACACACAGTAAGATGCATACAGACATAAGGCGAAGTACAGAAAGCTTAGCTGAGTGCCAGGCAAAAAAATACTTCTCAACATCAAACTAGCTTCCTCTGTCCTTATTTTGCCCTTGATCTTACGAACAAAGAGGAGCTGAAGCAGCAGGGTGGAAGGGAAGCCCATCCAAGTACTTTCTGTCCTCTTCAGCTTCGGCGAAGTCACAGCCAGTATGTTATGCTCAATGCCAGCGGCGACTCCCAGGCAGCACAGTATGGCTGGGTAGGCAGCGAGCACATTATGTGATGTCATGTGATGTCCCGGGCATCATTATATGCTGTGTTCTAGGCAGATACGTTTTGCTTGGTTTTTGCTTTTAATCTGATATATTTTACATCTGCAAAAAGAACACGGTAATGCAGAGTCCACGTGACGAGGGTTCAGGTACTGAAGTGATGCTTCTGTGCTCTCAACCCTGAATACGGGAACACATTTGTCTAGAGGCCTGTGAGCACTGCAGAGAGGAAAACATGCTTAAACTAAATGTTTCGTATCAGCTGATACAACACGGGTCAGCAACCAGTGATTGTTGTTTATCTCAGTACTAAGAAAGATCTTTCATTTGCAGTGTGCAGAAATATTTTTCTCAAAGTGCAGAAAATGAAGAAAATCCGCCTGTTGTAATGAACGAGCTCTTGTGCCCCTGTGAGCCTGAGAGCTTTGTTTTCAAAGGAAACAGCTCCTGGTAGGTTTACCCAAGGCGAACTCACCAGCGGGTGAGAGGTCAGACTGACAATGATTTCAAGACATTTCCTGTATGGATCAATGTGTCCGGTCTCTTTCTGGGGTCAGGCCTCAGAGGGGAGATACCTACAAGTTGATTGCTGGAAATAGGTTAAGTCTTCTCCGTAGATTATACGCAAATAGACTTCCAGCTCTGGTGTAATTGCTCAGGGTGTCTGCAGATTCTTAAACAATCTTGAAATGTCTAATATTTATTAAGGACTAGGCTTTAAATGTAATTAAACACTCTTTAATTTGATTTGTGAATTTGTCACTACAATTATCTGTATACTTACTGCCAGTGCTTGAATAAGAAAAAACTGGGTGAATCTAATTCTTGTAAAAATGTATCAAACGCATCTTGATATCTGTACACATCCTGGCTCAGTCGGTTTATTGTTATTAATAAAAAAATCTTTTTCATTTTCTCTTTTGAATTTAGAGCAGGGGATTTTGTGACAAATCTTACATTATTCACCTGGTTGTCCCTTATTACTGGTAGTACAATGGCAAGGACTGGTGAGGCTGTAATAGCACTTAATCTGTAATGAATGCATGCTGCTACAGAGGAGGCCATGTGCAGAGCTTTGTACAGGAATCCCATTTTCTCAGATAAGCACAGTAATTCATTACGCTATTGTAACATCTGCTTTAATTGTATTTTTGAATTACATCTGCCCAGTACAATGAAGTATACATCTACAATATAGCACAATAAAATGGAGTAATCCAAACCCTTCTCTTAGAGAAGCATTTGCTTTGATTCTTACATTAAACTGTTCATAGAAACACTAAAAGAATCTAAAACTGTGTAGTATACTATCACCTCCCTCTCTCTTCACTTTAGTATATGTGCAGCCAGACAGAGAACTATGTTTCTGAACTGGTGACTGGTAATATCTGGTAATGCTCTGCTGATAATCTACAGTACTGTGCTCTGCTTTGTTAGAGGTTCTAGGGTGCATGCAATGAGATCTCACATAGTGTGAAATGGAAACTATGATATAAATGGAAAAGTAGGTTCTTTGGGCAAAGTTGGTGTATGAGAATTTATAGTTTTTTAAAAACAATGAGGAATGATGTATTGTTCCAGATTTAGCTGATATCTGCATTGTCACAGCGATTCAGTTTGAATCCCAGGTAAATGCCCTTAAATTAAAGCACTGTTTAATCACTATCCACACTTGAAATAGTTCAGCCCAGTGGGCCTTTTTCATGATGGAAGGATTTGGAGTCCAGGCGTATCTCCGGGGTAGGTCAACACTGGCTGGTAGCCATGATCCTGTCCCCAGATAGTGTTCTAAGGTTAGCTTTGAGGTTTCCATATAATTGCTAGGTTGGATTTGGGAGCATATGGAGGGAGAAGGTATGCTGCTTTAAAGCTCCATTCCCACCACTGATGCCAGACCTCACAGTTGGTATTTTGTGCAGCCAAAAGTGTGCATGGGCTTGTGTGGCAAATGTCTGTGTGAGCGCTTTTTTTTTTTTCTTCTGCTCACAATTGGACAAGCTTTCTGAGGATTTGTGCCATGTCTCCACCCGAAAAAGAACGATTGCAGAGAAAAAAGGATTTTTGATTATTTTGGGAGACTTCAAATTCAAAATTCAGTTCTTGGTGAATCACGCAGTTAAGAGAAAATGCAGTTTTACCTGTCTGACTGGCACTTTATTAAGTGTGTTTAGCAGAAATATTTCAGTTAATTAAATGCGGTAAATTGTTTACTACAGCTGAGTTTGAAAATCACCTGTGGGGATTGTCTTAAATCTTTCACCTCAATTTAGTCCTAACCTTGAGACCGAAACTGCAGGATTTTTTGTATATAACAAGACTCCTCATTGCAAACTTTAGAAAACAACTGTCTTGCTGTTTTGGCTTTCAGTGTCTCAGTAGAGTTACCTCAATTTCTATGCTTGTAAAATAAAGGTTATAAAGGTTAAGGGCAATTAAAAAGACTAAAATACCGATTCATCTTGAAGTAAGGCAAACACCTTTCTGCTAAATGCTTTAATGTGATTATCTGAGTTATTTTGTGATCTTTCTGTATGTATTACAGTAAAGATGAAAAACTATGAGAAAAATCATCTCTTGAACTTTTTTGAATGTTATCATCGCTTTCTTTTTCTCCACTATATACACATATGAAAAAGCTAAGCTTCATAGGCTTTTCCTTTAACTTTACAGTGTACTTGGTGGTGACCTTCAAAGGAGACCAGAGAGAGGTACAGCTGAGAGCTTTTCCATGTCCAGCTGAATTGGCGTGAAGTTACCTGAAGCAAGACAGATTCAATTTTTAGACATATCCCCCAGTGTGGAACCTCTGGGCCTGGACAGGGGAGCTGTAATACTAAAAGCAGACTGCATTTCAATATTACATCACCCGAGCTAATGTTGAATCACTTTTTCGTGTGTGTGTGTGCGCACGCACGCATTTAGCTCTGTTCAGTTTATAGTCCTTTTCTGCTTTTGCACTTTCTGATGAAAGAGTCTTTAGAAACTTTGAGGATTATCAGAAATAACTGATTAAGCCCTACTCTCCAATAAAAACGGGCACATACTGACCATTAGCCATGATCCCGTGAAGCCCCTTAAAGCTTTTTCTTACTGTAATTTGTGGTAAAGTCATTACTGTAGCCATTACCTCAATTCAGATCATTTTGCAGTGGAATAAAGCCAGTGTGTTGATTCTAATGACTTCAACATTCAACATGCTTTTTATTGAGTTAGTGAAGTATTGTGCGTTTTCCTCTACATGGTTCAGGCCACAACAAGCAGCTCATAGCTCTAACAGTAGAGATCTGAGTTTACTTACAACAGACGCACAACACTGAGGTGAAATACATCACACAGTATCTTTTGTAGGTCGCTGTGGTTTGTTTTTGCACCTCCTTTTGTGCAATGTTAAATCAGGCTTCTACGGTGGATTTTCATCTCTCCTCTTTCCACCAAGAAGCCGTATTAAAGATGAATGGTGTTTGTCTATTTCCCCGGGTGGAAATATCAAGAGCCAGCAATGTAGCAGCACAATAAAAACAGGATATTGACCGTGAAGGAGCATCTTGGTACCTTATGAGAAATCAAAACAAGATTTATGGATGTAATCAGCTTAAATGAGAAAGCAAAAAAAAAAACATTTGTGTGTGTGTGTGTTTGTGTCTCCAGAATGACCCATGATTGGATGGATGTGTGCAATTCATCCATCAAAGTGTGATTAAAATAACTAAACATTAATACAGTTTTCACAGTCAGCATATAATAAAGCTAGTATCTTGGGAAAAGCAGGACCTAAAGGCTAGAGAACTGCACTGTGTTCGAATACCCAGGCGACTGTAATGCTACATATGACATAAAAACATTTTACCATTACATGGTATGTCAAATGTAATATGCTAAAAATCTCAAGGTGCACAATCTACTGCATGGTGTCTCATTTTGCAGTGTGCAGCCAGCATACTTTTCTGGCTATTCTGACCCACAATCCTCTGTGCAGCAAAGGTAGATCACATCGACTGAGCCGCAGAGACAGCACGGAAATTTTGCAGTGTATGTATGAGCACGTGTCAAAGTTAAGGCACAAGCTGGTATACAACGATACATACTCTGTTAGATCAGCTGCATTAAAAACTTAGAAGCTCAACTGTAGTCTTATAATCAGGAAGTCACCATTTTGAATCCAAAGAAAGAATAACAGGAGTGAATTAGAAACATTTTGCCCACTTGCAGCTGTCTAGATACCCCCAAGCAGGGTATTTGATCCCTGAACGCCCCAGTGGAGCTGCTCAGTGGCCAACAGTCAAAGTCAGACGTTGCACTGAGTTGCTCCAAGGTATGGATATGCGCAACTGTACAACTGTGAAGTAAAGCGATGCTGAAGGAACGCATATGTGCTCTGCAAAACCTAAAGGTTAGAGAACACGACGTCATGGGATATCAAAGAGGAACTAGCCGAGGAAACGACAGGCAGGTCTGCTGTAATGAGAAAGGCCAAACCTTTTCTTTGGTCAGGGAAATATCAGCCTCTTTCCTGCTTCCAGTTCTTCTTCTACTCCTTTTCTCCATCTTACTCTCAGTCTGCATCCATTCAGTTACTGAGGCCTTTCTTCTTCCTTCTAGCTTTCATCTGACATTTACACATGGTCAGCTGATCCTTCACCGACTATCCATTTCTGTGAGCGTTGCACCGTACTGCATCTCTTACTCAGAACTAATACAGCTCTCTATCTGGTATTTATACATGCTTATGAGTGCAGAGGACCTTTAAAAAGGGCATTTTCCACATTTCCTAGAGTAGAATGAGACAGTTGCACCTATTTTGTTGGAACCAGTAAACACAGAAGCTCTCTGAACAGTGACAGCTGATTGCTTTGTTATTACTAGTGCTTGTTGATTGCTTTGTGTAGCACCACAGGTATTATGAAACCTATTAGTGAGGAGTGCCACTTTAGCCTTCAGACCTTATTTTCTGCCATAAAGTCCAAGGTTTAAATGCAGAATAATGCCAAGTTTTGTAAATTTGGGGAAAAACTGACAGCAGAATGTCAGCCTTTAGAAACTGTCTGTTGCAATGTTTCTGCAGCCAGTCACCACATTGAAGTACAAGTCAACAAACAACTCGAGTGCAGCTCAAGCAATTTTTTCTTTCTGATCTCAAGAGCCTGTCTCATTAAACCCTTTAGAGTGATCTGTAGATGCCTTTTGAGCTCTTCAACACCATGAAGCTGCAAACATTAAAATTAGTGTTTAATATCACAACTGAACTGTCAGCTGAGACAGTTTCTTACCACAGTAAACATCAGTTTTTGCAGGGAGAAAAGAACAGCATGTGTCAGTCAGTGCAAGCAAGCAAACAAGTCAAACTTCTGTCATTAAACCCTTTCAGAAACCCAAAAAGGTTATTAAGCTTTTGGTTCATATCCAAGTGGTTGAATATATTAACAATATAACAAAAATACTCTGTATGTCCCAGACTCCCCTGACTTCAAAGTGCTGAAAGAAGTCTCTTAATCATTTAGTTGAACAATCCCAGTGCCAAAAGCACCACAACCCGAGAAGAAGCATGTGGTCCTACACTTGCATTTCCCCCAATTCAATGGTCTGTTGTCATTCAATATGATTAGAGACTGTGGGTTTGTGGTCTAATAAACAAGATTAGTTCTCCTTGTTGTCATTTTAGCTCATCAGACCACAGCGGATCCGAATCAATATCCTCAAATTGCTCAGCAGAAAGGAAGAGACAGGAGGGAAAAGAGGCCTTTGAGAAATGACGCTGGTCCCTTGGCCTTTTTAAAACTGATCTTGCCTGGAGTTGATCATTTGTTGTGGGGATACGGAGCGGATCTGCATCTGTAACTCCACAAACTGACAACAGGATGTGTTTGTGTGTGCATTTGGGTGTTTGTGCATCTCTGGGATAACATTTTACAATGTTTGGACAGGCTAAGTAAAGGCCAATAGGAAACATCTTGGCAGAGTATTATTAAATGGGATTGGTTTGTTGCTGCTTTGCCACATCAGAGATAGGGGAAATTAGGCACTAAGCTAATGCTGTGTCACCCAGTAAATTCATTTGAAAGCTATAAATGCACTTAAAGTGGCCAAAGTGAGTAAGCAAACCATCAAGTAATGCTTTGTTCCCTGACGTAGGTGCACTGCATCATTGAGGATCTTTAACTTTTACTTTGATTAATTGGGTTAGCTCATGGAAAAGCTGCCACCCAAGTGTAAATATTTAGTGGTTTCATTCCTGCATAGTGTGTGGTGGATACACAAGTCAGTACAGACTAATAGAGGGGGCTAAAAGTAGGGGCCAAGAACTAAGATACATAAATTAAAGGATTTGCACAGGCCCATATCAACACTGTGTTGTGTTTTACTTTAAGTTTTTCCACATTTCCTCATTTTCCACACTGCAAATTAAAGTGATTGATCACATGTCGGCACAGTACCATCAGAGCAGATGAGTTATACTTTTTGGATTATTGATTTGAGATGTCCTGTATGTCTGGATTGGTCTGTTTTGAAATTATTTTCTCATGCAAATCCTGAATTATTGTCCGCTGCTTTGAACTTGCCTTTCAAAACACAGTCTGTTTCATGATGGAACACAGCTAGTTAGCACAGGCTAATTGGGCGTCAGTCTTGAAAAGTAAGCTCACAAGTTAAATTCATAAATTTATATTTGCAGGCAACAGAAGGGGTTCAAGCCAGAGCTCATCAGTTATATTTTACACAGTACAGTTGGGACCTGTCTAGACACTGAGCAAGTCTCATTATGATGTAGAAAACAGACTGTGGTTGTGAATTGGGGAGTTGTGTTTGGGAGAGATCTTGGTTACAAAAAGCCAGTCATAGTTGAAAAGTTGAAAAGGTTCACCGTTAGGAGTAAAGACCTGTCTCAAGTGTCAGAGTCATACTTTTTACACTCATCCAAAGCCACAAATCCTCCCTGTATCCTCTCTCTGCACAATGAGATCGTGGCAGTTTCATCGACTCTACGCACAGGTTATTTTGAGCTAATTTCACAAGCCAATGCTGTTGACCTTGAGAACACTCTCCAGTCATTGTCACTTTTAAAATAAACTCAAGTCAGTGTAGATGCTTTCCATTAAAAGTAACTTGCTCTGTGATGCTGCAATAAATACGCAAATTGACTCACAAACACAAACAAATATGGGTTTAAGCAGCCTAACATACTGTAGTCTAACGCAAACTCAAATGACAAATTTGCCCACTATGGAATTGTGGGTCATTTTCTTATGGCATCCATTTTAATCAAAACACTTACTTTTATTCATTCATCTGTTTCTTGCCTCGCTATAGTGGAACAGACTCTGACATCTTCTCAGTCACGTCTACGCTACGTCATAATAATTAAAATATGTGTTGCTCCTGTGTAAACAGAGTGACGCTGGCTGTGGAGCTGAACTGTGATTCCAATTAGTGTTGGACCAAAGTGCAAACACACCAACACAACTGACTTGTCTCATACCTGTAACCCTCATAAGTCATTTAGCAGTTTAAAGTTCTTGATACATTGTGTCAAGATTGGCTTGATTAGCCAGATGAGTAGCTTGAGTGTAAGATGAAGATGGTTCACTCTGTATTTTCTTAACAATTATGTTAAATTATTAAAGTATAGTATACATATATTATATTATGTATACTTCTACTGTCTCAAACACTCAGTGAAAACTAGTTGTTGGTAAAAAATGTTCCCTGTTACATTCTCCAGTTCATGTTCATGGTTATGTGTCCAGAAACGAATTTATATCTGTGTTTTGTTTTTCTTTTTTTTTTTCCAAAATAAAGCTCTCCAGTCAGTGATCATGATGAGTAGAGAGCTTTTAATGGATGCCAGTTCTATTAATTGGGCTCTGTTGTCAGGAAGATGTCTTATTCGGGCTTCTTAAAGGCTAGCAGTCACTGTGAGCAAAGTGGGTCTTGTAACCAGGGATGATTGCACTTGTTTCCAGGGCAACAGCCACAAGGGAGAGTTGGGCTGAAGACAAGAGTTTCAGATGTACAGCACAGTGGAGGATTTTGAGTCCTGGTCCAATGCTGTAAAGCTCTGCTCTTTCTAAGCCTTGTTGCCGGTTCACCCACAGTTTCATGCTAATGATTGATGATGATTCTTCTTGACTTTAAATTGAACTTTTCAGTTTCATTAAAAAAAAATAAAATAAATGAAAAATGTACAAACTGATAAAACTCAACTGGGGTAAGAGTTATGGATTTTTTTTGCAGTGCTACCTGCCTGTCCACACTGACTGGCCATTTGCCACTGGCCTGATTTTGACATTTTTTATGTATCACACTCCTTTATATTCACACTCCTTATTGGCTCGTTCATGTCTCATTTTCTTTCTCTTCAGACCCCAACAGGATTTTAGCTTTCTCTGTAATCAATAACATTTTATACATATCTTAATTCTGTTACAGTGTCAGCTCATCTTGTAGTCTGACAGCTCAATCTGTTACTGAGATTGAAAAACCTTTATGCTCCAATTCCTCCCAGAGCAAAGGGGACAAATCTGTCTCACACAACATTTCACGCTCAGCCAAAATGTGGACCATTACAATTGGGTTTGACCTTTGAAGTTGGTGATACAGGACTGTAGGCTGTAAGCGGGTCAGTGGCAATGACTGAAAGCATTGGCTGAAATTCTTCAAGGACAACAGTCTGCTGGTATCACAAGCTACCTCAAAACTATTGTTTCTCATGCTTTAAAGCTTTCTCTGTCCTGTTTCCTCTTCAGAGCGCTCACCTGGCGATGATCGACACTCTGATGATGGCATACACAGTGGAGACGGTGAGCGCAGAGAAGGTGATGGCCTGCATTCGTCAGTATTCATCCTGCGACCCCGAGGTGGAAACACCGTACGACACGGAGGACGCAGTGACCACCTGGGTCAACAGGGTGGGTATTGGTACATGTGAGCATGTCTGAGTAAAATTAGATTTGTATAAAACGTTATTGATAGCTGAAGTCCTGACACAGTTTCAACCTTTGTATCCTGAAGCTGATACAGTATATGATAAAATCATAGTACGTTATACCCATATTCATGTAAGTAATATACCATTAACATTTCAATAATAAGGTAGGAAGTTTTTTGTCTTCTTATGATTTAAAATTACACATATACTGTAGATACACTGCAGAATTTGAGGGACTTCAGGTTGTTTAGTAGCTATCCAAAGAGCAGGCTGGTGATCGTACTAAACACAAGTTAGTGCAGATACCCTGGCTCAGGGGCATTTCACCAAAGTTGGACCCACAGAGCTTGAGCTCATAAATGCCACAGTGCACATTGGGGTTGCAAGATATCTCAGTTGAAAACACTGACCTAAATACCATCAAATCTGTTACATGTACGACCCTGTCTACATGCCCTGAAGTTATACCATATGACCCGTGCATGTGAACTTACAGCAAATGAGAAAACATCCTCCTTGGTATAATGAAGGTTAGATTGCCTTTTTTTTTTTTTACTACAATCAAGTTAATTTATTAAGCCCTTGAGAAATTAAATACATCCACTGAAGCAGAGACTAATTACTCTGCTCTGGCTATGTTCAGCTTTAATTCACTCAGATGGAAAAAGCAACTTCTCAAACCTGTACCTTCCTGTATTTCAAACCATCCTAACCTTATCCTCTCGTCATATTTTCACCAAACACATTTGTTAAGACAAAGTTTTTGTCAGCACCTACTCATCAGAGTGCAGTTTGCGTATAACGCAGAGGCAGTGTGCAGCATTTAAAGTTCTGCAGCAATAAGTTTCAACAACTACAACAACAACAGCTATTTATCATCACACTTGAAGCCTACAGGTGTTGTTTGTTGTAAAGTCTCTGTATTAGCAACAAGAAGATAAATGCACACACTTTAATGCACATTCCCTAATGAGCATTACTGCAGTTCATATAACACAGTGAAAGATGTGGCCTAGTACCCACACATACACTGTGAAAATCTTCTTTTTGACATTACTTAGTGTAAGTGACTGGCTACATGGCCTGCATGCGCAGATGGCTCTGGCTCCTTCATACAGTGCTACAGGGCCCAGTCTGTTTACATTCTTTCGGTAGGAACGCTGGGCTGCTGCCAGATCTGAGCTTCACACACAGACACACACACACTCAGAATCACTAACAGGTGTGGTCGTGGAGTCCTGCTGGCTGGACATATGGCCTGTTGGAGTCCTTTTGTGTTTAAATGTTCAATATTCACCAGTTTAACAGCTGATTCCTGCTTTAAGTAGATCCACATGAGACATAATGTAAGGTGTCTGGAGTGTAAATTTGTGTGAGATTAGATTTGATTCATTTCAACATCCATTTGGCTTGACTGCAGTCTGATTAAATTCAAATTTCAACAGGGTATCTGCTGGTCCATAAAGGTCTTAGAATGTCTTAAATTCAATTTTATAGATTTATAGATAGGCCTTAAATATAACTAAATATATAAATATATTTTCATTTACTTTTGTCAGGTTCATGTGTCTGATTCTTAAAATAGTTTGAAAAAAATCATTACATTTAAGTGTCCGATGCCTGTCGACATCCTGTTGAATTGATATTAAAAAATTCCGATCACGGTCCTTAATGGAGGACGCAGTAACTGGACAAAGAACACAAATGCATAAATTCAATGTGTCAATATTGTCAAAATGCCAGCGTCTTTTATCACAGTTAAACTTTCAATATAATCTCTTACACAAGTAGAAGTGGAGCCTCACTTTATGTAACAAAACAAATCTGATTTCAAATGTGAGGCTATTCCTCTTGATGTGACAGCCGTATGAGCGGAGGATGAAGCATTAGTCATAGTCTCTTCCTTCTATTAAATTTTGCCCATTGATGCTGCTGCCGACTCAGTGAATTTTAATCCTGTTTGTCCTCTCTCTTTCAGGTAAATGAGTATCTGAAAGACATCGTGACTCAAGAGCAGAGGAAGAAGGACACGCAGAGCACCGAGCCTGCTGGGAGTCCTCGGGTGGGTGTTTTTCCCTCTGTTAACTGCACATGAACATACAGCTGTCAGCACCACTTTGATGGACAGTTTGAAACAAGCTAAGTGTAAATCCTTGGCTCCGCTTAATGGATTTATCACAACATTCTCCTTTTGACGGACAGATATTTGTCCCAGACCTCTTGTGTCGCTTTGACATCTGGGTCCAGTTTCCTCGACAGATCTTAAGCCTTTAACACCCAGCTACCACTGAGGAAAATCTCACTCACATATGTCTGAGCTTTAGATGCAGCTGAAATGAGAAAGACAGAGAATGCCTGGCTACATCTTCAACATCATAATTAGTTTATCTACCCTGATGGCTGTAACAAGCTTCACTCACTTCATTTGTGCCATAACCAGCAGATCAGTGCTCTCCAGTCTAATTAGAACAGCAGTCATTTAGTCCGAGGTCACCCATGTTTGGGGTGGTGCCCGCGGTCCATATCTGTTATATAACTGACTCCAGTATCAGAAGTGATAGTGGAGTGGAGGCGAGGGGACGGGTGCGGGTCTGTTTATCTGTGCATGTATTATGTATTTGAGTAACTGAAGTAATCTGTGATTGGATTCTGTAGTTCGACACCGCATTTGCAATAAATCATTTAATGACCCACTGAATTACGTGTTCACTCACTGGTGAAAATAAATCCATTTAAATTCTCACAAAGTACCACGTTAAGCTTTTCATCAGCACAAACAAATGTCACAGTCAGGTCCATGTTGTATGTCTCTGGGAGACCATAAATGCAATACAGAAAAAAACCTTGCCCTGTGATACAGGTTTTGGATTTTTTATTAGATGATAAAAAAGGGATTTAATGATGCAATTTCACTGTTATCTTGTGCAAATTATGTAGAGCTGCTTTTACAGTTCAATTTAGAGGACCAAATGCAAACAAAGGCATCAATAAAGTAAAATATACAAAGGGGGACTTTAATAAACTTACTGGAGGTGCTAACAGAACAGTCAGGGCAACATAAGGTAACTAAAGGCAACTGAGGAGCCCAGCTAAAGAAACAGATGAGTGCAGAAAAAAGTAATTACAAAAAACTGTCGTTGAGGTCAACAAAGGATCATTAGGAAGGCAGGGACATGAGGAGAAACACAGAGGCACCAACAGGAAAACAAAGATCTCAGGAAGAGAGAACATTGGAAGCAGGACAACAGACTGACTAAATACACAAATACACCTAATTAACTAATGAAACGCAGGTGACACAGAGCACAGGTGGGAAATAGACACAGACAGGAAGTAAAGACATACAAGATGCATGAGGAATGTGAAGACACATAAAACAGGATTTAATTAGATTTGTAGTAACTGCAGCTGCGCACAGGAGACAAGGCACAAGTTCTGACTTAGCTGTAAATGCCAGTTTTAGTTGAAGCTTCTTTTCTTGTTCATGAAAAATCAGCTTGAGACACTGAATTTGAGGAATGGACCATTACATTACAATACTGTACCCTAACCTGTATATTGTTACATGGAACTGTCCAGCAGAGCAAGAAAGGGGCAGGAAATGTTTATAATGGGGCATCTCAGCTGCCCTGATATGTCCTTTATGATGTGTGAACTCATATAAAAAACCTCTGCTCTGCATGTGTGAGAGTGTCTTTGTGACCACTCAGTTATAAGCTAACAGTAGAGCTACAGTTGATTTTATGATCTGACTGGTAGGGTCAGAGTTGGCATGGCAACCACTAGTCATCATCCTGGAGAGTGATGACAGGGAAGGCAGAGAGGTTGCAGGTGGATGATGTCACACTTAGCAGCAGCTCAGTCTTCTCTTTTTTCTGTAATTAATTTTGTTTTTTTTAGATTGAAGTGTTGCCCTGCCCTTGATTTGTACTCCACTCTCCAGACTCTACATTTGTTTAGACCTGTCCTCACCCCAACTGCTGGGTCATGCCTCCTGTCCTAGCTTCCTCTCTGTCACAGGTTATGTCGGGCAACACACCATGACTCAACACCATCAGTGACGCTGCTTTGTAGGAATGTTTAGAGCGTTAGACAGTTTACCTAAGGGAAAATGTTGCAACCCTGTCCCATGTGTTTTAGCCTGCAGAGAGTTGAAATGGAGCACTGCAGTGTGTGATGTGGTGTGTGCGTGCGTGTGTGTGTGTGTGTGTGTGCATGTGTGGTTCCTATCCCAGTCCCAGGGCTGTGTAGACTTCCACTGTGGGATTGATGCTGATCTGACCAGTCAGTGTGCAGACACAGCACTGCATGCCTCAGCTATCATTCATGAACACACACACACACACACACACACACACACACACACACACACACACACACACTTCTAACTGGAGAAGTTGCATCACAAATGAGCAAAAACAAGTGACGCCACCGTTTCATCATTTGAACGGTTTTTTTTTTCCAAAACTAAATAACTTGAATCACAACAAGTCAACCTTTGAAGTCAACCTGTCCTGCTTGCTCATGAACACATCCATTTGTTTGTCCCCCAAGCAGCCTGAGAGATGGCCCCTCAGTAACATTAGGCGGCTCATGTAGACTGTTGTGCCTATGTGTATTTTGTGTCAGAGTGTTTTTGTGTGTCCTCATGGTGACCGTCTCTCTCTCTTTCTTGCTTATGGCTGACATTGTTGAGGTCACCGGATGATGCAGCTCTACACTTTCAGATGAATTAGAGTAGATTCGTATCAGTCGGTCTGCCTGCAGCTGTTGAAACGGCACATAATTTAAAGTTTAAATGATTTTGCATCATCTTTAGTGAGACAATGGACTGTAAAACCACTTTTTGAATTTCATTTTGCGTCTAACTTTAAGGTCTTTCTGCCACTGACAGTAGCCCGCGCATAACGAAGGCACAGTCAGCATCATGGCTATTTAAATTTTAGCCTCACCTCCATCCTGGTATTTCTTGCAGTCTGACTTTTAATGTTTCTATAATCTCTACTCAAGTGTCAGTTACAAAACGCCCTGTTATGAGCATCATTTCGTAAAAACGCCAGATCTTTCTGTCCCTCTCTCTCCGTCCTTCCTCTGCTTCTACATTCAGCAAAGTCAAAGAAGTAACAACATGTGTTGGTGCTCTGTACTCCTTACGATGAAAATCACTCTTTTTATTCCCTTTTTCATTCAGACCAAACATTGTCTGCTGTGAAAAACCTCACAGCACCACCATCATGCTAACATTAGTTGATTAATCCAAACAGAGGAGAGGTCTCAGTCACAACAAACAGTGAGTAAATGAGTGATTTGTCAGTGATTAGCATTAACGTTTGTGGTGGGCAACTTTATCACAAAGTAAAAAAAAAAATCTGAACAAAATACAGGAACTGGACTAATAGTTGAAAAATCATTCATGACTGTTTTTTTTGTTTTTTGTTGCAGCTCCTTCCATCACTCCCCACCTCCCCAGACCTTCCCTCCTTCTGTCTTTGCAGTATGACTGCAGTGTGAGTCACGCAGGCAGCCTCTGTCTCAGTCAGACACAGAGAGACGCGTTCTCTTCCAGGACAACACTGTAGAGCTCACCGGGGCAACTCTGTTTTTATTTTAACCTACTGTACTGTACTCGGGGGTGAGGTTGGTGGGTGGGGGGGGGCTGCAAAGGCAACGTCAGGACAGACAAGAGAGGACTAATCCTTTTAAGTTGCAAAAGCTGAGCTGCAGCTCAACCGGACATGTCTGGCTTCAGAGGATGAACTTTGATGGGAAGAGGGAGAGTCGCAGGATGATTGAAGTGGAGATGGGCGGGGCGTGTGTGTGTGTGTGCGTATGTGTGTGTGTGTGTGTGTGTGTGTGTGTGTGTGTGTGTGTGTGTGTGCGCACTCTCCTTTGAGGAGATGATAAATGAGGGCCTTGCTTCTCCACAGGGGTTTGATTTGGTGGTTAGAGAGGATTTTAGACTCTGTTTGACCCTGCTCAGCCAACAGTCTTAGATCATCACTTAAGATGCAGACAGTCTTCGTCTCCTCTGTCTTATTCTCAGACTATTAAACAGAATACTGTGATCCAGGTTGACCCCCTTGGTGATGTGTGGACCATTTGTGTCGTCTGTGCACCCTTTATTTAAAAAAGCATTGTCATTGTTACCATCTCTAGATATTAAATAGCAATGTCATGATGTCTATACTTTTTTTGTGACTAAAATTAAGATACCTCATATATTGTATGTGGTATACAGATAGCATATGGCATAAAAGCTGCAATATGCACAATGTGCTATGTGGACATGGAAGGAACAAAGGGAAATACCATCCAGATATACTGTATGCAATTGTTCTACTTGTGTTTATATATATTCTAAGATCTGCATCTTTGCGATTATGTGATCAAAGCCTGATCTACACTTTGTTAGGTCATGTGTTGTGGACATCAACCTTATAGCTCCATTTCCTCGAGAGGTAAAGTAAGGGCAGAGTTTCCCTCTCCGTCTCCCACTCTCTCAACCAATACCCTTTGTAACATTTGTAATATTACTGCATTTCAGCGCACAAAGATCATCTTTGCAGTCCAGTATAATCAGATCTGTTAATGCTTTTTTTATTTCTTGAAAGTCAAACATTAGGTTGTTTTCCAGCCTTTGGCATATTTTTTTCTATTCTGCAGCACACCAAGAGAGTCATGCTGTAACATAACTTTATGTACTGTATGTATTAGATTACATCAGGTGTCCTCCTCTGATGGCATTAATCTCTTACTAGTGACTCAAATTACCATTCAAAGAGCCGTGACGTTAATCGAATCAAGAAAAGTCAAGAAAGCTACAACTGATCTTCTCATCCTCTTGCTCTCTTGATTATTTATTTTGGGGGGTTTTCGTACAAAGCTGCTGTATTTTCTCCCGAGTCGTGGCTTGCCTTTGAAGTTGAGCACTTGCCAGCCACTTTGAGTGGCACTCACACTTGGCTCTTTGATGCCTTTAGGTAGTGTGGGAATTAACTATTAACTGAGGCAAGCCTCTCTTCTTGTGGAATCAGCTTACATTGTTGGTGGATATCTGACAGTTTGGTTGCATTTATCCAGTGGGATTGTCATTTGGTTTCTTTTAGCCACTGCAGTTATTCTACTGACACTCTTTTTAAAGTGCCAGTAAGTATACATATACAGTATACATTTACCAGATGTCAGTGCCATATGTGCCCCTTCTCAGCTAATTAACTTGAGAACGATTCACAGGTATGTTTCAGCCCAGCAGCAGTGAACTTAGAGGAAATTTAGGGACACTTTCAACACCCGGACTGCCAATCAGAGTGTAAAGACAGTGAGGAGGATTGCCCATTAATGAGCGCGTTAACTGTTAAAAGAGTCAAATTTGCATACATCAAACACATTTTCTTTCATTTTTAACAAAAAAAACATTAACAATTAGGCAGCATTGATTAAAAAAGGGATGCTTGCATAGTCACATTAACAAGTTTAGATTACACTCTGAAACTGGCTCAGACAAGCTACTGTGACTACCGACGTTTGTATCAGGCATTTGTGTGAGTGGTGGATACTTTAGGCTCTAATGCAGTTTCTGTGATGGTTTAATGCTCAAGTTTCATGCCGTGCTTTTGTTTTATATTGAGTTTGAAATGTCCTCTGTTGTTGTCAGTTGCACGTTTATTTTGACAGAAAGTAGCTTTTCATTCTGCAGGTGTATGAGCTGCAAAAGCCTGAGATACACAGTCAAAATGCAACACCTCATTACACTAAACACAATTTCAGGGTTATTTAGGTTGTGCGGGCTGCTTTTCTTGTGCTCTCAATAACGCACAGGTTCTCTTCCTTTGATCTCACTGCTGTCATGTCTTTCCTTTTATTACTAATCGCATTACTAACTAATCTCACTAACAGGTATGTCTTTGTTGTTGTTGTCCTTTTTTTCCTTTTGCTGTTCTGCTGCAGTCTCCAACCAAGTGGTACATGAAGCTTGTGCCTGTAAGTCAACTAATCACTGCTACACTCTCTCATTCATGTATGTATTGTCTACGTATCCATAGTGACCGTCTCTCCTCCCTCTGACCTCTATCTCTTGACTGCCATCGTTTTATATTGTGTGTGTTTGTCAACCAGCGACTTCACTGTCACATAAAGACAGTCTCCTACCCTGTTTTAATGAACAAGTCTCCCCCTTTTAATGTACAACAAAATATGAGAGTTATTGAGATACATTCTATACAAAATGTCTTTGAATTCAGACTTTCAACACACTGCAAAATGTATTTGCCAATGTAACAGTCCTGTTAGTGGAAGTACGTAGACACCCTTGGGGATCCACTAAAGAGGTCCCAAGAGATCAGCCAAAAAAAAAAAAAAGAAGAGAAGATTAATTTGATTAGAATTTCATTTTAGAGATGTTATGTCCGGGAGCATTTTGGCACGGCATAGTTTCAGAGTCCTGATGCCAGCTCTCACTGCAGACCTTCCTGTAACATTGCCCTTTTCCACCTCAGACATTGTGTTTGTTTCAATGGAAGGTTGTTTGTGCCACTGTGCTGCACTCATCGCTGCTGTTCATAAAACACTGGCACAGGCATTATGACAGTTTTCACTCAGAATGCAGTTTATAATCGTTTTCATGTGAATATGAAAATATTCAACATGTACAAAATAATTATTTTGTCTTATACTCCTGACAACAGCAGGACAAATATTTGGTGAGATGCCTCAGATGTATTTGTGCAGCACTGTTATTTACTATAGCGGGCTTTGTTGCCTCTCAGTGGGCTCACTGTGAGGGTTTTTTGTCAACCATTAAAACTACACATTATACTACACTCTCTGTAAGGCTCCACAACCATTCAATTAACTGCACACACAAGTAAAACTAATGAAGCCTTGATGTGTTCTAAAGCCGGTTGTTGCTGCTTTAAAGAGATAATAAAGACGCAGCTGCTGTGATGGTTGCACCATGATAATCGGCTAATTTTGCATCTGTAATTATTGTTTGGAAAAGGAAACAATTGAAAAACTCTAGCCCAAGAGGTACTGCAGATGTAGGCATGGTACTGCTGCACGAGGCATGTTGGTTTATAGCTATGTATTTCATGTTACGCAGGCCCGCTACAGGAAGGAGCAGGCCTCAACCCAGCCGGCTCCCTGGATCCCCCCAGTGGACAACCTGCTGAAAGACAGCACGGACGGCTCGGCCCTGGGTGCTCTGCTGCACTTCTACTGCCCCCAGCTGCTACAGTTGGACGGTAAGCAGCTTACAGTTAGTGCGGGCCGAAGGAAGAGTTGAGTGTGTGTGCAGCGTACCACATGGTGACCATGATTTATCAGCCAGAGTTTAAAAGCTCTGTTGATCAAAACAAATATGTCAAAATAAGGTGGAATGTTTCCAACTTTTGAAAGTTTCCATGCCTTAAAGTTTCTCCAAACTCAACTGAAACTCAAATGGTAAACATATCTTCTTTCAACTATTTGATTAAAAAGCTTCTTTTCAAACCAAAACAAGCAAATAACTTATTTCTGAGTGCAGTGATCCTTTCGTTTTACAAACATGAATGTTTTTTTATTACTCAGTGTGGCGAACAACTGTGAAAAGATTTTTCAGATACCTTCTGGGATAGATTTGTTTCTCCTTTTGTCTCCTTCCACAGTCCCTCCAACAAGAAATGCACCATAATCACATCACATTGCTGTTGAAAAGTGTGTGTACATAACCACACACACACAGGCATTCAGTTGAACTGAAAACATCACAAAACAAAAGATCAATCATTCTGCATTGTTTGCTCCTTTAATGTATTAATACACAGCTCCGCCCACCGGTTGAAGGCATACAGGTTGTGATTGGTCACTCATTTACAAACCATTTGTAAAGCAGCTCCTTCCTAAAAGATCCCCAACACTGCACTCACCTGTGATCTTCAACAAAAAACACTAACACACTGAAAATCTGCTTCAATTATCAAATTCATTCTAACTATATTGTGACACTTGATGGCTCCTTCTGCCTTCCCAGATGTTTGTCTGAAGGAGAACATGACGCTGGCTGATCGGCTGTACAACCTGCAGCTCATTCAGGACTTCTGCAAGGACAACTTGAACAACTGCTGCCACTTCAGCCTGGAGGACATGCTCTACGCCTCCTCCACCATCAAGGTACTGAAACAAACATGTTGAGTAAATGAGTAAAACTGATTCTGATTTGGAAAGGAAATTCTTCATCGTCCTTCATGAAAGTGTGTGTCTTGAAAAGCCAGGTGCTTTTTATGAATACCCCTAGTAAGATGAGCTTCATGATTCTTTAAAAGTCTTTGAGTTTAACTTCCAGCTACATGTCACAGAAGAGAAATCTCCAGAGTGACTTGATGCCTGTATTGTGATACTGATCCTGTTCGGTCAGTGTCCAACACTGCTCTCTGCAGACCCATTGTCCACTCTGAAATTGCTTTTACAGTTAGTGTGTAATAGTCATTACGGTCTTGGAGAAATGTCTGTCAGAGTTTAAAGCGCTGCACTACTGCCTTGTTGAAACTGAGCCTTTGAAATGTGTCCAGTATGTGCCAGCAGAAAGAGGAAATGCTGTTAACCTAAAATCCCAGGAAATGATGGCTCTTTTCTAAGCGCATAAAAAGAAAATGGCAGAAAAATCAAAAACGGCGAGTTGTACTTTATGATCTTATCCTTAAATGGCTGTTTGTGTAAATTCATTCATGAGTTTTTCGACAAAACAGATTAGATAACCATATGTTGTGGTGTCCAGTGAGAAGGGCTAAATGAAACAGGAGAAACGAGCGGGTCTGTAAGCCAGTGTGGTGAGTCATGCTGTGGAAAAAGCCATTCAATCCAAACTGTCTTCACCAACCACAAGCCTGGAGAGCTGCTCACACTCTACTCTCCCGACATGTCTTCCTCCCAAACTAATCCTTTGTCTTTCTTTATTACCACTCCACTTTCATTTCGCTTCCCTTTCACCTTTCTCCAATTTCTTGTTTTTTTGTTTGTTTGTTTTCCCAGTTTTCCTGATGCTTCTTTTCAGTCATGTTCCTTCTCACAGTGTCTCTCAGTGACTCACTTCTTTTCTGTTTCTCACTCACAGCTCGGTCCCATGTTATCTCTGACACCTCTGCGCTAATGCCAATGTCACCTCAGTGTGTGTGTGCATTATTGAGGTTATCTACTGCCGATGTGAGATCATTGATAGTAATTTCTTGTTAAATAAATGTGTCATGCAGCCTGAAAGGTTCTCATTGTCTCCTGGGGAGGTCATCTGAGTTTGACCAAAAGTCTGGTAGGCAGCAATGGTGGAGAAAGCTTTGTTTACAATATAACGGGGAGAGACAAAATGCTGGGTCAAAATTGGACCACAGCTTGACTTACAGGCAAGACCCTTTGCTGGTTTTTCCCTTTTTTTTGTGCATTGCACAGATGCACACGACTAATATTATATTTACACAAAAGGCCTATGTTTGACTCTTAAACATATAGTTTGAGTTCTGTTTTCTGTTTTTGTTCAGACGTGTAATTTTGTCTGTGCAGAAAACTTTTTCATCAAACAGCCACAGTGGCTACTTGAGTCCACAGTCCCCACCACATTACAACCCCCCCTAAAAAAAAGGCATGAAGGCTACCACAAAGACAACGTACTACAATTTATCCTTTGGTTTGGGAAAACTTTCTGCCCATGCTGTGTGTTTTGTGTTTGTCCCTGTCCATCTCAGTTTGTTTTGCCTGAGAGCTGCATAAGCAGTAAAAAAAAAAAAAAGAGTTGACGTGTCTGGATGACAGTCACTCTACCTCAGCATGTCCTCTGACAGAAGAACTGTTGTTCTCAGCACAGACTGAACACAGGTCACTGAAAGGACAAACATCAATAGGCTGTCAAACGGGCTCACCTTCAGCCTTCAGTCCACCTTAAGCTTAAAAACAAGCTGTTTGTGGAGCAGTTGTAGCTGGGTTTCCTCCCGCTGTTCAGAGCATTTTACACACACTAAAATAAATATATTAGTCAGCTGTGTTAAATTGCACGCGGACTACATGGACTCTCTAGACACTAATAAAAGACTTTGAAATCATTCAATGTATACATGAAATTAGGGTCTTGCCATTACGCATCATAATTCCTTAATCTGAAGCTAAAAGAAAGAGAAAAAGAATTTCACTTGATTCAGTTGTGAAACCGAGACCTGGAATACTGGAACCTAAATGTAAAAACAGAGCTTTGTCACAACAGCACTGACACTTAGAAAAAGTGTAATTAATTAGAAAAATTATAAATCAACAATAAAGCACCCATTTTCAATTAATTTGCACTCCAAGCAGCCAAAAGCTCACACAAATCATCTAAACACACAGCATCAGAACAGGAATGACTGACTCTTGTGAATCAGCCAGTGGCAGTATTTTGCCGATAGTGATTTCACAAGGGATAAAGAAAATATCCCAGCGGGGCAGTGGAGAGTTATTGCCTAAGAGCAGCAGTGCAGCCAGAACTGCACACAGTACCAGCTTGATTCAGTAACCTTGACCCAGTTTCCAGGCAGTCACACCCTCAGTAGCTGTACGTCGTGTCCCGTCATACCAATGGAGACCTTATTATAGAGATTGAGCTGAGACATTTAACGGGGAGGGGAAGCTGGAGAGGTGTTGATGTGGGAGAAAATGGAAAGCGGAGAGATGAGGAGGAGCGATAACACTTACACCGATAGAGAGTCTGAGACGGTGGGTGAGAGAGAACATGGAACAGACTGAAGGGGGACAAGAGTGTAAGAGGGACAGCGTCTTTTGGGATCTTGATGATGTGTTTAAACATGTCCATCACTGAGGCATACACACAGACAAAGACAGAGGAGCACACAACATGACAAATATCGCAATTAGCTGACAGTGTTTCTGTGCCAGTCCCTCCATCACATGTGGTTTAGATTTTCCATTTAGAGTGAGGAACATGAAACTATACTGAGTGAATCATGTAGATATTTTTTGCGCAAAAATCAAACAAAATAGACCCTTAAATGTTAATTAGAGCTGCAGCTAATGATTTCATTATAGATACATCTGCTGAATAATTTTTCAATTAGAAATACCATCCCAACATTTCCAAATGTCTTGTTTTGTCTAACCAACTGAATTAACTATTCAGTTATTTTATCACAATCCCATGTTGGAGAAGCTGGAACAGGAGAACGTTTCAGACTTTCCTGAAAATAATAAAAATGGATTAACTGATTATCAAAGTAGTTGCCAATGAATTTCTTTGTCAGTCAATGCACTGACAAATAGACTAACATTTGCAGCTCTAATGTCCATACATGAACTGTTAAAGTCTGAGATAAAGGTCACAAATTCCAAGTATTAACACAGAGGCTATTAACACACTGTCATTGAAAGAAAGACCTGAGTAATGAGTATGAAGTGTGGTGGTTAAACATGAGGCATAAGACTGTAGCTGGTGGGGCTAAAGCACTGTGATAGATACTGTCAATCATCCAAAGAAATACATTCATACATGCAGTAAATTAGGATTGCGCATGAAACCTCAGAGCCTGAACATTTGACAGCTGAGTGTCTTCATGCCTCCTCTCCCACACACACACACACACACACACAGACACCAGAGTGTGTGACATCCGCATGTCAGTCGATGTGCCGCTTTGTGAAATGTAGATCGCTGCACATAAAACTACCAGAGCAGTTTGGGTCTGTTTCTTTTCCTGACGATGTATCACAACATTTTGAGGTGAAAGTCAACATGAGGCAAAACATTTTTGCGTATTTGGTGAAGATGGGATCAGTCCACGCTGTATTCAGTACATCTCTGTAAGAGACAATAGACAAGCCTTCAGCACCCAACCCCCCAAGCCATAGAACACACACATTACATAGGACCATCCTCCCCTAATGGACACCAGGCTACTAAATCATGTCCCATTTACTGGCTCTTCATTTAATTAATTTACAGCACATCTAAATTACCATCTGTGGATCCAAGAAGGAGAAATGAAATCCACCAGCTTTGTGCTTTAGCCAGCATTTGCTTCTTCCTTAGCACGAGGTTTGGAGCAGACATGCTGAGGTTGCCCTGAGGAAGGCAATTAACACACTTACTGTATTTCACAAGCTGCCTCCTCAACATGACTTTACATCTTCTGATCTTTTGTCGTTATTTTGTGTTTACGTATTTTTTAAATAAACACAGAGTAGGTTCGCTGTTTGATTTGATTATACTGAAAAAGATTGAGTCATTGGTAAAGCGTGTAATAATCATGTGACATTCAAGTGATGCTTGTTCTTTTCAGTGTCATGTGTGCCATTAATTTTTGCACTGAAGTGTCTAACTTGGTGAAGCGCACTTCAGAAATTTAGGCATAAAAGTTCAATGTTTTTACATTTTGCTTTCTACTTTTAGCAGTTTAATGCAAGCCTTGGGTTTATGTGCGGGGCAGCTCAGGACAACCCGGTAAACTTGGCAGTAAATCAAGAGAGTGGGTTTTCCAGATTGGGGCGAGTCTGTCTGTCTGTCTGGCTTGCTGCAGAACTTAGATCCTTTAATCAAGCCTCTGGCCCAATGATTGTTGACATTAATGCTAAGTGAATGCTCAGCGTGTGTCAAGACATGGTTATACCACTTGTGTGTATGTGTATGCATGGCAAGTGCATGCAGGATGGGCTGTTTGTGCCCATCTCTGTAGAGCGGATTAACTCCCTGCAGCCCCACCTCCCTCAACCTCTTGCACTCTCTTCTGGTAATCACCAATCAGGTCCCTGTTTTCATCCCTAGGAGTGACACACACTCAAATCTCCAAACAAACCAATCTGGCAACGCTGCAGACCTGGCAGAGGGAGCAATGCCAGTCAGTGGGGAGATAGGCGGAGCGGTGGTGCGGCGGTTGGTTGTTTAGGGATCTGTATGAGTGTGTGTGACTGCTGACTGTTAGTATTAGGCGATAACACTCACACCTGGTGTGTCAGTAGTACTCAGAGGGACAGACGGGAAGAGAGAAGTCAGGTTGGGCTCTCTACCACAATCTCAGCTGGGCGGACATTAGGAGATCTTTGTCTCTTTTGATTTCCTTCTTTTTTTTTCTTTCTGGCTTATTCTTCTTCTTCTGTTCATCTTAACCCATTGAGGAATGCTTCACATGCTGCAACACACCTAAAGGTAACCAGCACTTTGGTATTTGACAAGCTGTTTGTTAGTAACTGTATGCTTAAGAGCTATAACACCAAAAGTGTAATAAGGGCAAGTATAGCTCAAAACACTGATGCATTTAAATTAAAAAGGTTTGTATTTTTTTTTAATTAATGGAAAATTCTTGCAATATTAAGCAGCAGTTCAGTTTGCATGTAAAGATAATAATTTGATTCGTCTGCTTTACTTTGATGACTTTAGTAACCACGTGCACTGCAGCTCCTCACTCCCAGACTCATAGTGACACACCTTTTCATGCGTTGCAGCTCTGCATTGTAACATGTGAAGTGAAAACAAAAAGGAGTCGAAAAAAAAGTAAAATGCTGCAGTGACACCCAAGGGAAACCACTGCTACTGGTGTTAATTGCCTCTGCCCCTCCTGGTGTGCGTTTGATCTGCAGGCAGGTGGCTTAAGGGATATATGTATGTGTGTGTATGCTGGTGTGTGCTTGATGGAGCAAAATGTTGCTGATGAGGTGAATCAGGTATCTTTAGAGCTGAGCCATGCAGCGTTGTCTTTGTCTGGAGACCGTGGGCTGAGGGCGGGGAAGGGGGGCGTGTTACCTCAAGGTCGTCCCTGCTTCACTGCACTCGTTTTGCATATGTGTGTACATGTTCATTTGTGGGCGAGTGCCGGCATGTTCACCGCGAAAACTGCCTAATTTGGTCTAATAATTGATTGAAAGTTGGATTCATGAAATATAAGAATGATCAGCTTATTCTCTTATTAGTTTACAAGGCAGAGTAATTTGTTTCTTATTGGAGGAATTTGAAAAGAAACAACCACGTTATACTGAGATACAGTGTAAGGTGGATATCTTTGCAGTGCATTGTCCTCAAGCAGTTTGACCTCCCACTGTACGCTGATCTGATTCAGACATGGACACAGCCTGGCACAGCAGTGCAAAAGACATTTCTTCCTTACGACATTTCTTAACCCATTTGATTCAGGTTGACTGGTGGATTGCATGCTCGTGATTGAGAGCAGGGAAAAAATAGCTGACCTCTATTTTCCAAATTAGGTTAATTCCTTAATCATGCCTCTCTACTACTACCGCAGGTACTGTTGACATTATTGTGTAAGTGGAAGATTAGTTTATCCAGACTGTGAAAAGCCATAGTTTGGTTACATTAGCTTAGCTAACACACAGGATGAAGACTCTGATTGTTAATGAGCCATTTCTGTTTTTTTATTATTCATCATTAAATTCTGTACTAATATTTGTGGAAAATATTTTGCTGAAAGGAATGATGAATGTAAACTCCCTTGTAAACTACTCCACTGTCAGTTAATCTATGAAGCATCTTTCTCTTAAGAGAATACTCTGTGAAATGGAGCAGGATTGGTGAATTATTTATACACAGACTGGAAGATAGAGAAAAACTCATCACCCCAAGTTCTCTGTAAGGGTTAATAGAGACACCTGCTGGAGAAATAGGTAAAATGCATATGGTATGGTGACAATAGGGCACTTTCTCACTGTGACCTATAGTTTTCTGTTTGAAGAAAAGTTGAGCCGAGTGTTTATATGTTGCCTAATGTCATGTTAATATTACTCTTGTTTGAATATTTCCTCAGAATAACTACCTGGTGTTCATGGCAGAGCTGTTCTGGTGGTTTGAGGTGGTCAAGCCGTCTTTTGTCAAACCAAGGATGCTGGACCATGACTGTACGACAGGCAAGTCTGAAATTGATATTATTCACTGTAACAAAAGCAGCTATAGTTTCATGTGTAGAGTATAGAAGTGTTAGTCAGTGTGAGAAGTAATTGTAGTTGTAAAAAGTAGTAAAAGTAGTTGTAGCAATACATGTGAGTGTATTTTGTCTAAAACTTCTACAAAGAAAAGTCATTATTTGTCTCTGTTATGTCACATCAGAGCCATCATCCTTGTTGAAGAATATGCCAGCCATCCCCATCTCCAAGGCAACCAAGAGGAGCTTCATGGAAAGACCCCCAAGCCCTGAAAGACCCAGGTATACTAGTCCAAATATTGGTCCTTATTATGAAATGTGCATTTCATGTAACATGTGGACTTGAAAAAGTGCATGAGCAACTGGTATATATATTGGAAGTAGATCAGCTTATGCAGGAAAATCCTCATGTACACTTATTAAGGACAAAAGGGACACTGAAAGTATATATTACAATGTATAACATGGCATTATCTCTCACTTATTCTCATTCCAGTTTGCCCCTCAGGCCCCAGCCTCGAAATTCAGGTAATTTTATTTATGCTTATTAGCATTTTTGTTGTCAGAATTGTACTATTATGCATGGTTATCAAAATGTGTTTTCTTGTTGGTACGACATTTGCTGTTTTGACTCTTACTGTGCTCACTTATGTCATGCAGGAGAGATCAAGAGGTCAACCTCAATGTCCTTTGTTGACGGCAACCTCGGCACTTGGCCCAAAGAGAAAAGGTCTGTAAAATATTACAGTCCTTCTTTATATAATATCCATTGCCCAAGAGAATGGATTATCCCATGGGGATTAAGAAAAGCACATTGTTATTTAGCCAAATCAGACTCTTTCCTCAAATAACCTTCAACAACTCAATAGATAGATACAACAAAGTATCTGAAGCTTTAATTGTATTTTCGTTTTCATGATTCTGTTAAGGTCCGGGCCTTATGGAGTGTCTTTTGACATTCCCTTTGACAAAGAGGACTCTGCTCCAGGCCCTCTTTCCTCCACACGTGGCATGGTCAGGTCTGTCAGCACTGACGATGGCTCTGGCTTCAAGGTTCAACACCTGCCTCGTGGAATGAAACGTAACCTCTCCTTCCAGCCAGTGAATGGTCAGAGTGTCGGCATTGAGGAGGAGGGCTGCCCAGACAGCCTGGCTGGTATGGAGCCTGACAGGCGAGCATACCCCAATGGGCATGGAAGTGTCATGGCAACAACGCCTTCCATGGAGGAAGCCCTCCAGATTATCCACAGCCCAAGTAGGCCCCCAGTAGAGGGGATCAACAATGGTTTCTTTCTACACAGTCAGGGCCATGGGGCTGGTGTCAGTGGCTTGGAGCCAGTGTCAGAGTTGGACTCCAAAGGGCCTCTGAGCACTACAGACACCACTGAGGTGGACACTGGCATCCATATCCGAACAGAGGACATGCTGGATGAGGATTCCTCTTTGAAGGACTGCTCTGTGAACATGGACCTGGATATGGACACGCCGAGCCCCTGCCCAAGTAATCAGAGCAAATCACCCTCAGGAGTGAAGATGACCAGTTTTGCCGAACAAAAGATGAGGAAGCACAATCCATCAGTGCCAGACTCAGGGAGATGCAGTAGCAGCTCCCTCAAGACCACTCCTGAGGGCTCTGAGTTTGGCCTGCCATTGTCTGTCTCCTGGGCCCCGACCCCTGAGCACAGCCCCATCCATCAACAAACCACCCCAACCATCACCGCTCAATCATCGCCCACACCTGTGGTGCTTCCACCCAATGATCCTGCTCAGGTCATGGCTACGGAGATGGTACAATTGAGGATGAGGCTGGAAGAGAAACGTAAAGCCATCGAAGCACAGAAGAAAAAAGTTGAGGCTGCTTTTACTCGGCACCGGCAAAAGATGGGTCACTCAGCGTTTCTCAATGTGGTAAAGAGAAAAGGAGATGGGGCTGCAAGTGGAGAGGAAGCAGGAAAAATGGAGGGAGAAAGTAAGGCAGCAAGCACAAGTCCCACCTTCAAATTTGGGAGGAGCAAGGCAGACACCCCTGATGGTGCAGAGCAAAGCAGCACAGGTTCCTGTTGGACAAAGTCCCCTGGTTCTGGAGAGGAAGGTGGTCAAAGTCATGCTCAGCTAACTGAGGTAGATCTCACGGAGTATACTCGTTCTATCGAGAAACTCAACCATTCATTAGCCTTTCTTCAGACTGAGATGCAGCGTCTTGCTCAGCAGCAAGAAGTGATCATGGCCATGAGGGAACAACAACATCAGCAGGCATGGGTCATCCCTCCTCCACATACAAATCCATCCCCACAAAAACACAGTCGAGCCGGAGCAGTGGCTCGATCCTCAGGACCCTCTTCTCCCGCCGATTCCCCTCGCTCCACCCATCGTTCTCCAACCAGCATCAAGCGCAAATCTGCCTCCTTCCATTCACGTAATCCTCGCACTGCTCGTCCCAGTGAGCTAAAGCTGGCCCCTTACAATCGGGTCCTAACTGCCCCACAGTCTGTGGATAGCATCCCCAGGCTACGGCGATTTTCTCCCTGCCAGCCTTTGGCAAGTTCCTTTGTTTACATGGGGGAGAAACCAGAAACCACGGATCCAGCAACAGTAGCCTCAGATGGAGATAAAAGCAAGGAGATGGAGTCACTCCTCTCTCCAGAGAGGGAGATTTCCAGTATATGTGTAGCCAAGTCACCACCCAGCTCCCCCAAAATGCAGAACAAAAAGGAAGAATTTGAATCCCAGATCCAGGAAAGAGAGGTTCACAGCCAATCGAAGATGACTGAAATGGAAACAGAGGACCAGAAAGTGCAAAAGTCAGTTGCAGATCTTAAACCAACCATAGAGTCATCATTCCCTGAGGTTCTGGCCCACCCTGTGGTAGAGACCTTCACTGTGGCACCTACAGAGATTCCTCAGCCAGAAGGCTCAGGCCAAGTCAAGAGCAGTTTGATTGAGGTACCTTTGTCAGTCGTTAAGCCACTGGAGGGTCTGACACTTGATGATAGTCTGGAGATGCAGCAGAGTAATGTGGAAGGTTCCGATTATGAACAGAGGATGTGTCGTGGTTTCTTCTTCAAGGTAGGTCATTGATTTAAAGAATTGTCACCACATTACACAAAAATCATTCAGTCATTTTCACTTTCATTCATATGACCACTGTCTATATTTGGTTGCACTATGCATCGTCATTGTAAATAAAAAAAGCTGATTTGCAAAGAGGTAATATTTCTTTCGAAAGGATGCAAGTTACTTGTCAACAATGGGAAATGCACACTGGATCTGAAGTGCAGAGTCAACAAGTAAACAAAACTTGCGTGGCTCTTGAAAACAGCTAGTTATATTTGAACCTGGAGCAGCTATCTTTGTTCCTAGCTCGAGATGAAGAAAGGTTCAGAAAACATGTCCGCGGAGAACAGCATCATCCTCCCCTTTATGGGTTGTAAGATAGCTTGCTGCAGTCTCGGTTTTGATGTAGGTCATAAAACTGGGACTGTTGTGAATAATTCAGACACAGCTGTGGAAATGTGGGGTTGGAGT
The DNA here is from genome assembly GCA_008933995.1 of Datnioides undecimradiatus. NCBI lineage: Eukaryota > Metazoa > Chordata > Actinopteri > Lobotiformes > Datnioididae > Datnioides > Datnioides undecimradiatus. The sequence goes on along the minus strand of WARS01000029.1, from coordinate 9,710,854 downwards.
AGGGTTGAAGAGACTCTGAGGGTGAATGCTGAGGGATGAGCCAGTGATGTTCACCGGAAATAACCAATTTGTACAAAGATTCACAGCCTGATGTAACTAACTTACAAACAAGTGAATTCAAATTGAACTTTTTATTATAGTGGAGCTGCATGCATACTTTTATAATTTTTATTATTACAATAAATTCAAGGTCTGAACTCTGAAAAAAAAACATGTTTTCAGTAGTCCTCAGCTCTCTCTGTATTCAGTGTTTTAAGGTTTCTTGTGGTCCCAAAATAGAAAGAATTTAACCAAAACAGAGTAATAACAAAAAGCAGTATAATAAAGCTGTCTGGTTGCCTCTGCCAGCCTTTTCACTGTCTCATTTATTACACAAAAGCAGGTGTGACCTTCTACAATAACAGCTCATGGTTTGGATTATCTCATTCAAAAGATCAGATTAGATAAATAAAAGATTTATGGAGTATCACACAACACTCAGCCCTACCTCTTTTCACAGCCACAGAAGGTCAGCTATGAACAGCAATGACTCATAGTCATTAAATGTTACTGGCTTTTCATTCTGCTTTGAATGCTCTTTACCTCTAACAGCATGACGTGACTAATTTTGTTTTCCTTGTGAATCAGGCTGATGGCAAAGCCGAGGAGAATATGGCCCAGAAGAGGGCCGCGCTGTTAGAGAAAAGGATGAGGAGGGAGAAGGAGAGCCAGCAGAAGAAGATGCAGCTGGAGGCTGAGCTGGAGCAAAAGAAGGAGGAAGCTCGGTATGTTGACACCTCTGGAAAATGAATCATTATACATTTTAAATCATGTTTTATAAACTCTCCCACACGCTGTCCAGAAAATTATTTGCAAATTCATTTGCATCAGAAAGTATATAAAGTGTGACATGTTTGTGCTAGATGTTTTTAGATATTTTGCAAAAAAAAAATAATTTAACATCATTGAGCTATACTGATTGTTCTTAGCACTGATGTCCTCCCATTCCTTTCTTTTGTCCGTTTAGAATGAAAGCAGAGGAGGAGCGCATCAGAAAGGAGGAGGATAAGGCAAGGAGGGAGTTCATCAAGCAGGAGTATCTCAGGAGGAAGCAGCTAAAATTGATGGAGGACATGGACACTGTCATTAAACCCCGACCAGCCAGTGGGGCCAAGCAGAGGCGTGGCCGCCCCAAGTCCATTCATCGGGACAGCATTGATTCCCCCAAAACTCCTGTTAGAGCGGCCACAGGTAACGAAGGCGACGACTCCCACTGGGAGAGGTCAAGCTCACCCATCTGTTAAATCTCTGTCTGGCTGCGTCTTTGCTTTGTGCCACTTCAAAATGTCTCATTAGATTTATTTTTTTTAAAAATTAAATTCTAGTTCAATCAAATTTGGACAATTTAGGCTTTGAACCAATTCATTTCTATTCTTCAATTATATGTTTTTCATCCAACTAACCCAAAATAATACAGTAGAACTTGAAATTGAACTTGAATTGCGGATATACTGAAGGAGCAATGCAGTACTTGTTTTTGTATGTGTTAAATCAAGCGTTACAGAATGTTTAGTAATACATATCCATGCATGTTTTGCAGGGTGTTTGTCCATATTAATTTGATATTTATTTCTGGATGTGACAGTAAATTTTAGTCATAAATCTGAGTCTGCATTGCTCTGTTTGGCACGTTTGGCACAAAACACAGTGGACAGCTCGGTGTTGTTGTCATTCATTCATTCATTAGTGTCAGTGTAACTGTGTTGTGCTGTGCCACATCTCGTCTTGCATCCAGGTTCACGCCAGCGTGTTTTTTCAGTCTCCAGCTTGTCCCTTGCTTCCCTCAACCTGGGAGACAGCGACAGTGTTCACTCTGAGAAGAGATCACCAAGGTGAGCTCTTTTAACAAGTCCATTACTGCTGGTATAACATGTGAAATGCAATAAAAGAGAGAATGTTTTTCGATTTAGCCTTTTAATTTGATGTTGAAGTTTGTTTTGGTTTTGGTTTTGGTTTTTTTACAAGATTTCAAACAAAACTCTGATCATTCAGGAATATACAGCAGCAGTAGGATATGTCTGTGCATTCATGCCAAACTATACATCCAGCATTTGGACAGTGCTGTGGAGACAGGTCTGGCTATGCAAGACTACCCTAATGCCTGCTCAAAGAACCATTGTTAAGTCACGTAAAATGAGCATTAAATACATACTCAATGTACAGAGCAAATGCACGCTGAACTACACAGGGCGGAAAGTTAGTGCTGCAATGCTTGTTAAAACAGACAAAAGATATGTAACTACAGGTTTTTTCCTCAACAACTGATGAAAAACACCTTCCGTGACATCGCAGGTCAGTGTGCAGCTAGTCAGGAATGTGATTAAACATATAATGTTCTAACAATGCCAAAATATTTCATGTGAAACCTTAAGTTATCTCACACACTTTGGATTGAATTTAATTGTGTCTGATGTGCTGTGATACCTTCTGGCCTTTGTTTTTTAAAGCCAAACTCTTCAGCCTAACACCAGTTCTCCAATCTAACATTTCTCCTGTATTCTTTCATCTTTCACCTGTTAATACTTTCTTTCCTGCTGTTGCACTCATGTCAGAAGTGCTAGTTTAGCCTCTGGCAGTCTCTTCTACTTTCTGAGCTCTCCTAAACTGAGAAGGAGAAGGTTAGTTTCTGCTTGGCAGTTAAACCTTCACGCTATCCCTGAGCCCAATCCTGCACTGAAACCCCATCCGTACACTGGGTTTTATCAGGGACTGATGGAAAAGCAACATATTTTCCTTTTGGTTAACTTCAAGGCGCTTGTTTAATGCTTTGCTTTTAGCAGCATCTCCATCACAAAACAATCACCTCCTCTCCCTCTTTAACCTTTTTGCTGTGCTTTCCTCACCAATTTACACTCCTGTTCCGGCTTTTTCATGCCTTAAAAACATCAGTACAAGTAAATTGTTTATTTTCAAATTCTTTGTAACACACCTTACCTAAGCCATCCATCTTACCAAGTCATTTAACCAGTCATTGTTTTAAAAATCGGCCAGTCAAGTATTTTAGACCTCAGGATATGTTTAGAGATGTTGCTGTTGCTAAAATGACTTGCTAACGTGGGCAGTTTGCATTCACAAAAAAGCGCTACAAGCAAGTTTGGCTTTAGTTACTCTCACTGTACAGTTGGCATCCACACTGATTTTCATGTAATTACAGAAGCACAATAGTGTATTTTATAATGCATTATAATCTCAGTGGGATAAGCCATGTACGCTCTGTGTATACAGAAATCACTTGTTTATGAGGTTGCCAGTGCATACAGGGGACACATAATGCAGCTGCAGTCCAGAAAAAGAGAAAGTAAATGCCAAGTGCTGCCCTGTAATTGATTGACCTCTTTTACTGACCTGAAATGCACCAGGCTGCTTCACTTCACTGCACTCACTGCCTTTGCTTGCCAGCTTCGCTACCTCACTTCACCAAAACTCAAAGCTGAAAGCGCACACATGGTCTCCTTTACAGTAAAGAATAAATCTGTACAAACGTCATGTAGCCAGGGTGGGAAAATGACACCAGCCTAATTCTGCTGTTTTGTAACGCTCAGATGGATTCATTTTTTGGATTTCATTTATTTCAAAATACATTATAGGCTTCCACACTAGTACAGTAGTTTCCTGCCCTGCCTACAGTACAATTTGCTTTGCACCCAAGCAGAAAGGTGATCTAATACCATCTGTGTATATGTGTGTCTGTGTGTGTGTTCTAGGCCAGATTCTGCAGATGGCTTCCTGTCCCCAAGCCGCTCCAGCAGCAGAAATGGAGAAAAGGACTGGGAAAACGGATCCACAACCTCCTCTGTTACATCGAACACAGAGTACACCGGTACGACAACTCAGCACATATGTTCTGTAACATAGGTTTTTAATGCAAATAATCAAACTAAGTGTCAACTTCAACTACAGTTTTAGTTTAGTCTAAGGAGAGTAGACACGATGTAAAGGGCAATATGATGTCATGTTATGAAATAACCAAGTTTTACGTAATATTTGGGCCATTTTTGTGTTCATATTCTAATACCGAACCCTTTGGTAATTTTGGTCGTTTGTTGTCCAAAGTTAAGTTCTATGTAAACGCTTCACTGCTCACATTCCTTTGTCAGTCTACCCACTAACACATGGAAGCAGACATATTCATGCATAATTTATATCAAAAGATCGAGTAAAAATAGGGAGGGAAGTCTTTTCTTTGACATAACCGGAGGAGTTGCCATGACAACAGTCTCATCGTGATGTTCCCGCCTCTGTTCTCATTCAGGACCAAAGCTATACAAGGAACCCAGTGCCAAATCTAACAAGCACATCATCCAGAATGCTCTGGCCCACTGCTGTCTCGCAGGCAAGGTTAATGAGGGGCAAAAGAACAAGATCCTGGAGGTAACAGAATTGAGCTTTTTGAGTGCTTTTTTAAAAAAATTCCCATATAAAAGCATGTATTTGAGGTGTTTCACAATAACTCACCAACCCTTTTTTCATAATATGTGATCTTTACACAGTGTTTAATGAGTTTCTCTTTTTAAACAGGAAATGGAGAAATCAGAGGCCAACAATTTCTTGGTTTTGTTCCGAGATGCCGGCTGCCAGTTCCGCTCACTTTACACTTACTGCCCTGAAACAGAGGACATCAACAAGCTGGCAGGCATCGGACCCAAGAGCATCACGCGCAAGATGATCGACGGCCTCTACAAGTACAACTCGGACAAGAAGCAGTTCAGCCAGATACCAGCCAAGACCATGTCGGCCAGCGTGGACGCGGTGACGATCCACAACCATCTCTGGCAAACCAAGAAGCCAGCCACCCCTAAAAAAGTAGTGCCTGCCCAGTCCTAATGGAACCTCACCGTGTCCCCCTCTAATGGAACCATTTCAATTTGCACTTCACTGTACATATCCATGATGATTCAAGCACCTGCAATGCCAGTTAGATTGAATGCATATTTTTCTGTTTTATGTGTGTTTGTTTGTTCTCTCATCACATTCCCATTCTTGGTTTTCCTTCTTGTTTTTACTTCCTCTGGACTGGACACGATAGGACTCAAAGATTATGAACAACTGGAATGTATGCCGCTGTTACAGAATGATGTAAATGCTTCTCAATTCTGTGTTTTTAGAGATTGTCACGTTTGAGTTGGATTATGAAGGCTTGTGTGAGTCTTGGTTTTGTTTCCTATGTGCCAAACGTCAAAAATAGAGACAGTATGAATGCTAGGACATTTTACTTGGTACACTGAAGCACTGAATGTTTTGAATTCATGTACAGATTGATTTGTGTTTGCATTATCCTGTCGATGTGTGGCCTTATGCTCGTTTTGTTTTAGCGTGTGAGTGCAATGAGCTGATTGTAAAACAGCGTGTACAGATAGTTTGGGGTTTTTTTGTATTTGAAGAACACTTTTTTTCGTCATCTCTGTGGGAGAAACAGTTTGTATATTAAGGTACGTAAAACTACAAAGGGCCAAAAAACTAATTGCATACAGCTAGTGTTAATCACACAGTACATGTGTGTTCAGCTCAACAAAGCCAAGCGGTTTCAGCTTTTTCAGAACTCTCTTTGAGAAAGTCATTTTAAAGAATGCAGGACATTACTCGAGTTCACTAGTTCTCCACCTGTGGGTCAGGACACCTGCAGACAATTTGACAATTTAAGTAAATGTATGATGTGTGGGGAAAAAAATTATGATGCACAGATATGCTGTCATATTTGTAGTCGCAACCTTAAGACATATTCAAATAATTTAAGAAAAACTGATGGAAAATGAAAATCATACCTCGAGGATCAAAGTTAGTCTGTTTACAAAGAGGCGTTGCTTCAGCCAGAATTGTTGGGAATCAGTGTTTTACATCACTTTGCTGCTTGTTCACAGTAGATTTGTGAACAAGTGACAGCTCAGTATTATTCTTTTTTCTTTATTTAGAATTGCCGCCTACTGCACCATGTAGGACATTAGCAATATATATTAATATAATGTACAATTACACCCTCACCCACTGGTATCAGGAATATGATTAATTTCCAAGACACAATGACACCTAAGAAGTATGTCTCTTTATATCCATATCAGGCTTTAAAATTAAATTGTTGTACCGGTACGTTCTTGACAGTATTATAAATTCTTCAGATTTACACCGGGCTTACTTATCTCAACAAAGTCTCACATATAATACTATAAGCCACTTCTGGTAAAAGCATCAAACACACACCAAATGCAGTAAACGTAGTGCATATAAAAAGTTTAGATTGCTGAGTCATTAAAGCCCATTGCTCTGCTACTTAAAAAGGCCAGTCATACATCACAGCAAGTATTGCCTGACCATTAAAACGGCCACACTGTTCCTATTGTTGTGTCTGTTGCCATTACATAACACAAGTGTATGTTGACCCAAAGCAAGATTACGTTACGTGTGATGCGTTAGCAGCATACTTGTCTGTTGCCTATAGATGCAATGTGTCCTAGATAGGCCAGCAATACAGCCATTTTGTCTGATTTCTGTTATTTTTGTAGTATTAGGTGAATGAATTTACAAAATAATGCAAGGCAGAATAGGGCAGATCCTTGTTGCTGCATACGGGTAGAGACTCGGCACAGAGTTTCATTGGCGTCAGTATCATATTCCTTTTGCCACCGAATGTTCAATCAACACCATCTGCAGGTGCAATTTCCAACAAAAACAACATCTGCTAACATGGTGCTTTGTTTTCAATGGGGAGGGGAGGGGTATTTATGACCAAAAGAGAGCATGTACATGTCATTGAAAATGTAATTTAGTATGACAGAGTGAAGAAGTGTTTCTCTGTTGTTTATTGATACAATTTGTCCGCAGAAGCTCTGTTGTCCACCTGCATTTGGCTATTAAGGCCAAGGTAAAGGAGTATTTAAACTGTAATGATATTGTACAGTGTGTTCATGTGAGCTCATACCTATTATTCACTATGATGACTTTGTTTGGTTTGTCAGACGCTGTGCTGTCATTCAACATATTGCTGGACATGTAGTTTCATTTTTGTTTTGTTTTGTTGTTGTTTTTTTTTTTCTTTTTTTGCATTTAATAAAACTAAGCATGGCCTCAGCATTTATGTCGTTGACTGGTTTGAAGCAGAACACGGTGTTTCAGTCGCCACACACAAACTGAAATAAAAGCATGGGAGCTGATCATTATTTGTGGGTTATCACCTCGTTTACCATAGAGCTAAAGATGAAGCTACCATATGTGGAGATACAACTGGTAAAAAGGTCAATTTAAACCAAATAATGCCCAAGCCACCACTTCCAAACTGCAACAGTTCCTAACTTGAACATTTGGCATCTTTCATTGGCTATGGTGCTGCACAGTGGTCATCATTTTTAATTTCAAATTGGTGCGGCAATCAATAACAAGGCTGGACAGTGCCAACGACTATCCCAGGGTTATGCCAGTAGAAAACCCCAATTACAAAAAAAAGTAATTGGTAAAGATGTCAGATTACTGCATTTAAATTAAAATTGCAATATTTATCTGTGTAATATGATGAATTCAAAAGTAAACAAAATTTACATTTGATCTAGTAAAGTATAAAGTAAACAACATTTCCTTAAGAAATGTGGTGAAAAAACTGAACAGGCCTATACTTGAGTAAATGTACTCAATTACCTTCCACCACTACCTTTGGTTAAAATATTATTTGTAGCTATGAAACCAGATATTTGGGTAGTTTTTTATTATTATTATTATTATCTTGGTCGAACAAGTCTTTACAGTTTGACTTGGGATATCAACCATTAGCTACATGCTAAAGCTGGATATGCATAATTCAATTATCGCATGCATTGCATTTCCCGGAATTATTAACTCAGGTAAGTGCATGTTTGTCGAAAACAAATAGTACCGAGTGCAGTATGTTTTTTTCTACACTGTTTATATTGTTATTTACTTGTATTTTATTTTGTTTCCCCTCTCCATCAGCTGAAAGGTTTTTTTTTAATCGCTGTGTTGTAGGTGTGACCACGGGGCGTCGTCGTCACAGTTGATTGGTGGTTTGCGGCTGCGTCCGCATGGCAACCGCGAGCTGTGTACAAGAAAGAAGGCAGAGGGGACCTTTCCTGAGACACTGGCTGCGATTGAAACAGACAGACACCCGTTTCTACTGTTCTCCTTCACACATACTGTTGTATTTGGAGAGTGCAGACGGAGCGGAGCGGCTTTAATGCGGCGTGTTGTTGGCGCAGACTGACAGGTGAGGAGTTGGCACGGATTCACGGTGGCGTGTTTGCCTGCAACACCGGTGTAGTCTTTGCACGATGTCCTGCACATTATATGGGGAGGAATTGAATGACGTTGGTAGCTGCTGTTTGTCGCCTGTACGGCGCTGCGCGCTGTGATCTGTCATGCACCGGTAAACAAGGTGTGTCTGAGCGCAGATAAAAGTGCTGAGGCTGTCAGGTTTGGGCCGCAGACCTGCTGTCACATCCAGGACCGGAGCTGGATGTTGTTTCTGTGTGTGCAGGCAGGAACAGGGCGGTGTCACCGGTCTGCACTGCCTCCAGCACAGACACCCAGAGGCATCATGCTCTGTCAGCCTCTTACTGTACCTCCATACTCAGGGCGAATGGCTCATGCAAAATGAAAGACCACTTTATGCCTTCGTATAGCAGTATATGTAATGTTGCTGAGATTAACCATTTGCAACCCGGCACTGATTAACTGCATCCCGAGATGTAGATACAACTAGATAAGGCAGATGACATATTATTGTGCACCACAGTCATTTTTGTGTGTTTATAGTACCAAAGAAGATCAGGGCCTACTATTACGATTTGAATTTGCTGTGCCAAAGGAGTTCAGTAACTCTTTGCTATGCATGGGCACACCACAAGCCCATGGCATTTAAAACATCAGGCTAGTGCTGTTTCTGAGCAGCGGAACACACCAGAAGTCCCTGTAGCAATATATTGTAACTTGTGCTTAGAGTATAAATCAGTGGGCATCAGTGCAGGAGTATTTGTCAGTGTTTACATCATTAACATTGATCTTCCAAGATGCCTAAGCACCCTCTGCTCTCATTTCAAACACATCTCTACCATCACAGTGACAGCTAGAGCAGCAACTCACCATTAGTTTCATTTTATATTTAAAAAAAAGTGAAAGATGTTCATAGTTTCCCAGCACCTAAATTGCTTGTTCACATTGCTTATTTTGTCCAATCCAGCACTTCAGACTCTTTACTGATGACAAATGTTTACATATAAAAAGTTGGAACCTGCAAATGTTGTGTGGACAGTTTTCTGCAAATTTAAAATGATTGTCTTTAAATAGTAACTATTACACAGAAATTGTTCATTATGAACAGCAATAAAAGTCTCTTTGAAGTCAACCATAAGGATTTCTCTTTTTCGATGCAGCTCAGTCACTAACATGTTTTTCTCCTCTTCCCTCCTGTTCACACTCCAGCCAGCCATAAGCTGCCACCACAGATCAGTAATCATGACAGCAGAGGAGACAATCAGCATCAAGGAGGCGGAGGTGATCAAGGTGATCCTGGACTTTCTGAACTCCAGGAAGCTGCACATCAGCATGTTGGCCTTAGAGAAGGAGAGTGGCGTCATTAATGGACTCTACTCAGATGACATGCTTTTCCTCAGGTAGGAGAAGGCCATAGTGTCCTGAAAGGGAAGATTTCAGGCATTGTTGAGGTTGACTGCACCATTGTGCTGTCAGCTGGGTTTTCAGAGGCCTCATGAACTAATTCATTTGCTCCTTGAAACAGGCAACTCATTCTGGATGGCCAGTGGGAGGAGGTGATGCAGTTCATTCAACCGCTGGAAGGGATGGAGAAGTTTGACAAAAGGAGGTGAGAGAAAGAACGTGCAGTATTGTTCAAACCTGATGTTACTGTAATCTTACTGATTTATATCAACGCTTTAATGACTATAGTTGTCATCTGGGATAACAAAAGGGGTTTTGATTTAATGATTTAATTCAGGCATTATAAAGCTTTGGGAATTTGAGTTGCCAGATAGTGTTAGGTACAGTATTATTGTTTCCTTTCACTGGTGACTGAGTTAGACTTGCCAGTGAAGCCTTAGCAGCCAAATTAGGTCATGTCCTGTGGTGGTCCAGTCCTGTCATATTACTGACTCTGCCTCTGTTTCTTACCAACCACCTAAAACACTCGACACGAATGAAAATGGTTTTTGAACTCGATTGCTCTGCCTAAATAAATGAGTTCGGCAAAATATTTCGGCCCAGGATGTGTCACATGGCTGTTCATCAATTCACTGCCTTTAAAGTGTATTCGGTAACACTCAGATTTGTGTTTCCAGGTTCCGCTACATCATCCTGAAGCAGAAGTTTCTCGAAGCCCTGTGTGTAAACAATGCCATGTCTGCTGCTGAAGACCCGCAGAATGTACGTATGTGCATGTGTGCAGTTAGTATTAGTGTCGGCCACCTGAAGATAGTCTGGAAAAGATGAATACAGGTTCAGTAGCCTAGGAGTTATCTGCTCTCTGCTTATGAGATCTCCACTTCAACTGAAAATAATAAAATAAGGTATATTGGCAGCTTCTTTTCTTATCCATGTGTTCATTGAACAGCATGCATCAACTGTCTTATCCACAAACCTAGAAAGACACAAACCTCAGATTCAGAAAAAGCATCTTAACCATCACATTCTCACTTGTCCTCTCTAAATTTCCTGTCAACAGTTGGAGCTCACCATGCAGGAGGCAGTCAAATGCCTCCACAGTCTGGAGGAGTTCTGCCCGACCAAGGAGGACTACAGCAAGCTGTGTCTCCTCCTCACCCTGCCTCGCCTCACGCACCACGCAGAGTTCAAAGACTGGAACCCAAGCACGGCGCGAGTCCACTGCTTCGAGGAAGCCTGTGCCATGGTGGCTGAGTTCATCCCTGCGGACAGGAAGCTGAGCGAGGCAGGCTTCAGGGCTAGCGGGAACCGCCTCTTCCAGCTGCTCATCAAAGGGATCCTTTACGAGTGCTGTGTTGAGTTCTGTCAGGTGATGTCCTATCCCAAAATTACAAAAATACAAGAAGAATTCAGTGGCTTTTAAAAGTATAAAAAGTTCCCTCTGCAAACTTATAGAGAAACTAGAAAATCAATCACTTATTGAAAGGCATCCCATTGTTTCCTGGTGCTGAACCTTCGTAGATAGTGCCAAAGAGACTTGCACAAAATTCATCAGTTCCAATCAATAAAAACTCCTGTGTTTCTGTTTTCTAGAGTAAAGCAACTGGCGAGGAGATCACAGAGGGTGAGGTGTTGCTTGGTGTGGATTTGCTTTGCGGAAATGGCTGTGATGAACTGGACTTGTCGCTGCTGTCCTGGCTGCAGAACCTCTCACCAGGTGCCTTTTCCTGCGCCTTTGAACAAAAGACCCTCAACATCCACGTTGACCGTCTGGTGAAGCCCAGCAAGGCTGGCCACGCTGACCTGCTCACCCCGTTAATCAACCGCCTGTCCCCCTGCACTACCTCACCCTTCCGCCAGAGGCCTCATTCTGCAGACACCTACATGTCCAGATCACTCAACCCAGCTTTGGACGGCTTGTCCCATGGCCTGGCAGCACAGGACAAGAGGGGCATGGAGGCAAATGTGAAGTCTGCCCTCAGTCGCAGCCTGGTGGAGAACAATGTGCATCAGCCGGATGATTCACCTGAAAGGTAAATCAGGAGGGTTCAGAGCTTGAAGTGCTTGCAGGTTGTGTTAAACCCTGCAGACTACTGTCTACAGCACTGCTGTATTTTACTATACAATACTATACTTTAATAAGGTAGGTGCATGAGATCTGTAGCCCTAACTTGCACATTTTATTGTATTTGAAAATGACTCTGTCACGTACTTTTCTGTGGTTACTGCTACTTTCCAACGATTTCAAGTCTCAGTTTATTCAGTATCATGAATTAGCTACATAAAAATATTGCATTAATACTGTATATGTAATATAAAGATTTAAATGTGATATAGAATTCTAACTCATACTCATAAAACATGCATCTTGACCTGTTGTTTGTCCGGTAATATGTTTAGCAATCACCCGTATTAGTTCATCCCTAACAGGAGCGCGAAATCCCAACTTACTGTCAACTGAATTGTGCACAGTGTAAAATGGACGCGCTTGTCCCGTAACATGTGCACATGAATCTGGTATTAAACCCAGTGGTAGATCTTGTTGTATGACACAATCTGCAGCTTCATTAATCCCATTAGCTCTGCTTTAACAGAGACTCACTGCCTCGTCTGTCATCTACTCCAGTGCTGCACAAAAGCACACTAAACCGCAGCTGAGTGTTGATGGATGCAATATAATCTAAAGCCATCACCTTATGACTCATGATTGAAAATAGTAGTACTGAGCCATATACTTAATTAAGGCTGTAAACTGCAGTTGCTATTCCTTGTGAAAACTCTGATATTGAGTGAAGTGGACTGGAGCAGATTTTTACTGCTTAAATGGCTTCTTACTACGGTCTCCATGGCTCATTTAGCATCGCCGTAGTCTCCTGGGTTCATGCAATTCCATTCTTGCCAGTCTGTTTCACTACTCAGGATTGACCACATTGAGTTGCAGGCAAAAATACCTCACTCCCTCCAAACTAGCACCTCGTAAGTGCATCAAACTGACACTCTGCTTCTTTTCTGCTCACTCTTTTTCCTTGATCCTCGTGTGCTCTTCCTGCACAGTAGAAGACTGCATCAGCTACTGTAAAACACACTAATACAAGCACAGGTACAGTGTAGTAGTGGCCAAATCACTAAAGGTAAGCTGACAGATGTGCTCCACGGGGTTACTACAAATGCTACACCTCTAAGTGATCGGGGGAGGCAGTGTCTGACGCATCAAATGAAAAACATCCCTGGAGAATAAGCAGATTGTCAGTCTGTTGCCTCTTTTCTGACGCCATCTGCTGGATGAAATTCATGTGACAAGTGGTACAAAGTGATCAATGAAAGTTTCATAAACTCAACAGACGTTTTTTTTTAATCAATGCATTATGGTATACAGCTAAATGAATAAATACAAGCAATCAAATATAAAAAACAAATGTCATTTGTTTAAATAAAACAAATGTAATTTATTTGTTTTATTTTAATGAAGTGCTACAGTATTTGGATTTGACCATGTTACTGTTGTTTGCTAATAATAACAACCCACATTAATACCCACATAATCTTCCTTTTACTATATGCAAAATAACCCTCAAGTTTAATATACTAAATAAAAGTTTTGTTTATGTTTAACTTGTTTGTCTACTTCACCTCAATTTGAGATAAAGAAAAGAGGTTGTGAATTGACATGTGAACTGTACATTTGCCTGACTACAGGAAACATCCACAAGGGCTGGATGGACCCAACATCACACGCACACCTCTGACCCCTGGAAAAGATGGTGGGCCACCCTGCAGCACAGAAACAAATGAGGTAATAAGAAGTGCAGCCTAGAAGCTGTGTCTCATTGTATGTGTGGTGTGGTACATCATGGACCTTGTAAAGATCAATGATACGCACAAAGACATTTCAGGTATGGAGGAGCAGAGCGTCTCACCTCATCTCAGCCTGAATTGGTTTCAAGACTCGTAAAAAGAAATGGCCACAGAGTCTGGCATGTGCTGTCTGGTCACTGGAGTCTGTCTTCCCTCCACAGTCATTACTCCAGATTTAAGAGATTTAGAATAGATTTCCCCTGAACCCCTGAACCATCTCGGCTCCACACCTCCACTGCCTCATAAATCCTTTCCCAATTCTCTGCCACACCTGTCCAAAGGGCAGAGGCGCCCTCCTTGCCCCTGTCTCAGTGAAGAGGGTGGAGGTCATGGACACTGGAGGCACATAATCTGGTTTGATGTGCGGTCACACCCAAGATGGCCTGCTGCTTCCATCATCGCTCATCGCTCATCTTTATGCATCCCAGGTCCCATCTAGAGGAGCAAAGTAGCTTGAGATTGGATTGTTTTGTGTGTGTGTTTTGTGTGTGTGAGAGTGCGCATGTGTGTAAGAAAAGCGGTGAGATAGATGAAGGGGAATATACTGTAGACCCGATGGATATGATGAGGTCCTTGAAAACTTTTTATGGGATGGATGATGGAGGACAAGGCCTTGGGAGTTGAATAGTTGTCAGAACTGACTCTGAGGAGAGAGTTTGTTTATTCTAATCTAGTGTGTGCGTGTGTGTGTGTGTGTGCATTGAAGCATGGATGCAGAGATTACTGAAGGTTTTTCATTCAGGTTACAAACCCTGTCCAAATATTTGCTTCAGAGTTTTCTAAGTCCTCTGCAAAATCAGCTAAAGTGTGGTTGTTCATTGTATGCCTCTGCATCAGCAGCAGCTGTTCCCGGAAGCATCAGGCTTTCGGGTCCTTGCTCATCCATGTTCACTCGTACTCAAGTATTAACTAATAAGATGATGAAAGACCACTGTGAAGGTCACTGTGACCTCACATAACAGGTTTTTGGCCTTGTGAATGCAATATCTCTGGAAGGCCACAAGGAAAACCTGTTAAATTTTGCACAAACATCCAAAGTTCCCATTTTCAAAGGTCACAAAATGTTTTTGGCCTCCTGAATGTCAGATGTTAAGATTGTATGGAAGGAAAAAGTGTATATCTCCCCAAAAAATATCATCTGGAATCGTGCATGTCAGTATAATCAGGTTTCATTTAGCCAAAAACAAAGACACTTGATACTGTTTTATTAAATTCCTCAAGACAAACATGGATGTAAACAGCACCTGGAACAGTCAGCTGAGGCATACAAGAGCGAGGCAGTAATTCTCATTTCACATTAACCCACTGTGTGTATGTGTGTCTGTCCAGCGTCTTGACTCCACAGAGCACATTCAGGAGTATTACAGGCAGCGTCTCCGCGTGCAGCAGCATCTGGAGCAGAAGCAGCAGCAGAGGCAGCTTTACCAGCAGATGCTGCTGGAGGGAGGGGTGAAGCCGCAGGATGGAGCCCAAAACAACCTCACCGAGACCTTCCTCAGCAGGTGGGGAATTCATGTTAAAGGATTTGACATCAGAGCTCTGATGAATGAAACGCAACCTTAGTGCAAAGAGAGACAAAGAGATCTCGTGTGTGTTTAGATCCATTCAGAAGCTGGAGGAGATGAATGTGGGCATTGACCACAGAGGAGATGAAGTGATGACACATCTGGGCCAGCAGTGGAATGGACTGACAGGGAACACAAGCACTCCCAGTCCCAGAACCACCCGCCACACCCCAGACACTGGTCCGCCAAGGGACAAGCCAGGTGGTGGGGTCAGCAGCACCCCACTGAAGACTGGGAGACACGGCTTGCCTTCCCTCAGTGAGTCCCCAGTTCCTGTCAGTCAGAGGTAAGAATCTGTCGAGTGTCATACTTGCATAGGCTTTGATAGATTGTCATGTAATTTGTAATTTAATGTTGACTTGCTGTCACCAAGTGAAAATGGCAACAATGAGTTAATATTGAACAGCCAGCAAGAAACATAAACTGCGTTTGCTGTGTGTGCATTTTTGTTATCAGTGCTGAGAGGATCAAAGCGTCTTGTCCCACAGTCCAAGATGATTCTGGCTGCTCTGCAACACGAAGCTCACAAGAGGTACAGCACAACGCCAAAGTATTATTTCTCTATTATTTTCATAGTCATTGTAGTACTAGTAGGTCCATTGTGTCCTGCATTGTTTGCCTTTGTGATTTCCTGTCTTCTAAAGGTTTATCTGAAAGGCAAATATCCTGATCTACGTATAAATCATTGATTGAAAACCTAATTTGTGTAAACCTGTACAGCCGGGGAAGTCCAAAACACAGTTTGTCAAAGTGAACCAGCTTGAGGACACACAGGCAGTGCGTGCAGTGGCCTTCCATCCCTCTGGAGCGCTCTACGCTGTCGGCTCCAACTCAAAAACCCTTAGAGTCTGTGCGTACCCAGAGACACTGAGCACCAGGTAGGAACCACTTACAGGTCCAAACACTGAGTTATTCTAACTAGATGACAAGATTAATAATGTTACAGATGTCGTCACAGAAAACACAACAGGACAAAAGAGTTTTAACTTAACTTGTTGTGGCAGTAGGTTCCAGGTCAATGCTACATATGTCATGTGTACTAAAGTGCTAAGGGGATCTGTGTATGTAAAGAAAAATGAATCAACATTTGCATATTATGTAAACTATTAATTAAAAATTGGTCCAGTGTTTTTGAGAATCACAAAACCTAATATCAATGTCAGTCTTAAGTGCGTCCATATTTTCTGACACGCCTCGTAAAATTCAAGCCTTCCTCGCACATTTCTCTCTTTCTCTCTTTGTCTTATATTTTCTTGGCTCCTCCAGTGGTTCTGGTGCAGCGAAGCAGCCGCCGGTGCGCTTCAGAAGGAACAAACACCACAAGGGCTCGATCTACTGTGTAGCCTGGAGCCACTGTGGACAACTGCTGGCTACAGGCTCCAATGATAAATATGTCAAAGTACTGCCTTTTAATGCAGATAGCTGCAATGCCACAGGTACTCTTTGTGTATTTTAGTAAATATAAATGATAAAATACAGTCTTGAGAAGAATTATTGGGCTAACTCTTTGTTTCTGCTGATTCAGGTCCAGACCTGGAGTTCAGCATGCATGATGGTACCATCAGAGACCTGGCTTTTATGGAGGGCCCTGAGAGTGGAGGATCCATTTTGATCAGTGCTGGGGCTGGAGACTGTAACATCTACACAACAGACTGTCAGAGAGGACAGGGCCTTCATGCCCTGAGCGGACACACTGGTATAGTAACAGTAGCTCCTTTACTGCAAACAGGAAACACACTGTCTTGAGGAAGCTTTGAAATCAGTTTGTAGACAAGGTAGACTTTCTACATGAAGACTGATCTCCTAATGAGAAAACAATCTCTGAGGAACACGTGAGATAATTATAATCACATAAACAGGGCTCGTAAAAACAGAAATTCAAACTACAACAAGGTTAGAGCTATAAAGCACGAATTTTTTATTTAAAAGGATAGTTGGATTTTTACACTTAGGGTTGTATTTAATACACTGACTAGGACCTTTTCATAGTCAGCATATCGCCTACAAAAGGAGGTGGTGCAATGTACTGCTATGGCTGCTGTCGGCACCACAACCAATTTTCTTTTTACTAGATAGATGAAACTACTCCAGTTTCCCGTTGGAAAGGGCTGTCTGAACTGTCCTGAAACTGGTGAAAATAGTAAACATGGGTGACATTTACACCATTATGAGCTAGCCTAAGGGAAACCCTGATGTAACATGAAGATGAGACCCCCCTCCCCTCTTCCCAACTCCTAAGAATCTCCAGGGACCAAGAATTTGTGAGCCATTTAAAAATACATTTCTCTAGAAGTGACTTTGCCGGTTGTCTGTCATGACTTGCAGCAAGAAGAATCCTACACCCCCCCGGCCTTTAAATTGTAACCTTGGAGGCTGGAACCAATCAGCTCCCTGGAACAACCTGCACACAATCAGTCCTTTACTCAGTCAATTAACCGAGCTCACCTGCAGCACATCATACACTCACGCACCACCATGAGGGAAAAAGAGAGAGAGATCCAGGCGTGCACGTGAGACTAAACATACATGTTGACATAGATATATCAAAATACAACCTCAGGGTGGCTTGATGTGTTTTGTTGATGGCCCCATCCACAGCCTTACAGCATTTAGTTTCCTACTCCTGCTGCTATCCCATACTGGGGGAGTGCAGATCAACATCAACTATTAATTACATGTCTACAGATGAGCAGCTTATAAAACACTCTAATAAATGAAACCTCACAACTTTCTTGGAACAGGTCATATTCTGACTCTGTATACGTGGGGAGGATGGATGATTGCCTCTGGATCTCAGGACAAGACAGTCCGGTTCTGGGACCTGCGGGTGCCCAGCTGTGTCCGGGTGGTGGGCACAACTCTGCACGGCTCAGGTGCGTCCCATCATGATTCTGAGTAGAGCAATCACATCCCATAGCAGTATAAACACTCGCCATCCTTAGTAACATAAACCAATCTGTCGTTTTTATGTTTTTTGAGTTCAAATGTAACTGATTACCACTCCTGTCTCACACAGGAAGTGCAGTTGCATCAGTGGCGGTGGACCCCAGCGGCCGCCTGCTGGCCACTGGTCAGGAGGATAGTACCTGCATGTTGTATGACATCAGAGGAGGCCGCATAGTTCAGACATACCGCCCCCACAGCACTGACATTCGCTCTGTGCGCTTCTCCCCAGGAGCCCATCACCTCCTCACAGGCTCTTATGACAACAAAATCATCATCAGTGACCTTCAAGGTAACAACGCTATAGAGTACCTCACAGCATTATATATATATATAAAATACACATACTCTACCCAGTATATTTTGGATATTTTTAATTATGAATTCTAATTTAAACAATTGTTTCTTTTTCAAAGTGCAAATATAAATTTTTAATTTTTAATCAAAATGGTGCTTAACAGCAGGTATTTTTCAGTTCATGACAATTGTTGCTTTCACGTGCCATTACTGTTAAAAGAATCTTATGTGGGATCATTGGCCGCTATTGCTTTAAATCTAGTATTACATCTCAGTGTTTGCCTCCTGTGTGACCATTTTTCTTCTCTCTGACCCCAGGAGACCTGACAAAGCCCCTTCCACAGACACTAGCAGGGGAGCACTGGGACAAAGTGATCCAGTGCAGGTGGCACCCCCACGACCAAACCTTCCTCTCCTCCTCTGCAGATCGAACTGTCGTCCTTTGGGCGCAGGGTCCCTGAACTATTCACTAGAGAAAAACTAGTTAACAGCAGCAGCAGCAGCAGCGGGAAGCACAAGAACACAGCGATCGCACACATCCCAGCATGGGAGCTGCTGTGGGGTGTGTCTATGCGTGTTTGCGTGTATGCATACCGTGAGCATCAAGCTGTTCATATGTTGCTTGGTTTAGAGATCACTCTTTGTTTGTGTGTGGGAATGTGCATATATGCATGTATGTGCGTGTATGTAAACTGAGTGACAGATCTGTTTTTGAGTCAGTTTAACGATGACGCGTGTTGTGTGTTTTCAGACTACTGTTTATGTCTTTGTGAGTGTGTACACACGTGTGCGGGCAAACACAACCTGACTATGTGTTTGTATTTGGCTTCAGAGTTTGAGAATACTCAAATACTTATTAGAACATTTTGCAAATGCTGTGAAAAGAAAGACATGAAATTTTAGTGTTAATGTTTCTATTCACAATGGAGCTTCACGTATTTAGGGTGTGTGTCTGTGTGTGCGTGTGTGTGTGTTTACTCAGTACCTTCTGCTTCTGGCTTTTGTAATTAGAGCATACAGATTAACCATACAAAGATGTCAGTAGAATATTCAGATGACTGATAATGTGCTATTGATAGTCATGAGTAGGTTCACTTCAGGCACATTTTCACATTAGATTCTTTTGTCACGATGCCAAACCACATTTTAGAAGGACAAAGTCTGAATTTACTGCAAAACATGAAGGTCCCTGTAGAAGGTTGGTTGAAGTTGGTTCAACATTAATAGGTTCTACAGGAAGCAGCAAGCCAGACTCTTTTGGAGAGAAGCCATGTTTGGTTATACATATCATAATGTGCCTTTTTGTAACATTTGTAGAGATTTTTGAATGCATAGATCGATGGAGAGATTTATTTATTTATTTGCAGCTTTATTTTGGTATTTTCTCATGCCTCATCAATGTTTCTGCAATGGAAAAATGGCGATCTATTGGCATTTGTACACATTTTCCCTACGTCTGTTACTGTTAAAGTGAGTGAGTACTCAGATGTTAAAAACACAGTATGTCCAGGTTTGCAATTTTGGTTATTTATAAATGCATCTTTGAGAAAAATTGTCATTCATCTGGTGTTTTTCAGACAAACTAAAAAGATAAATTGCAAAATGGGAATAAGTCCTTTTTTTTTAGAAACCTCTGTAAGTGTAAGCTCACCATTTCTCCTCAGTCGTTGTCATTAATAAGCAGAGTCAGTGCCATTTCAGTAGATAAGCACAGTAAAAACAAAACTTAATGCAGTGGTAAAAAGTGATTGGGTGAAGAGTAATTGTGTTAAGAGCTCAATAACCAATCGCCTGTTCATGAGCTTGTTGCCTCCAAAACAGCCAAGATTTTTAATAATAAAAATGAGGATAGGTATTCATGAGGACAAGTGGTCCTGAGAAAGTTTAGGGATAGAGTAACTTTGAAATATGACATGTTCTCTTATAGTCTCAGAAGGACAGCATCTATGTCCTCCGCCTACAAAATGACCAAAGAAATGAGAAATGGCAAAAGTCAAGACAATGGTAATGAGGCACTTTAAAGACATGAATGCTGCTGGACTGCACAATGTGTAATGACAAATCTGGACAAGTCTGTTACTTTTCCTGAGGTCACCTATGCAGAAACCCAGTGAACATGAGATAGAAGTAGGTATTGGAGAGACTGTGTGTCATGTTTTTTCCTATTATGTATCATGTTTTACTTTAGCTTTGGCACACAATATGGCATATTTGGTGTCGTTGGAAGCCTTTGTAGGTTTTAAACAATGTTTGTGGCACACAAGTGTGTAATGATGGAACTGTCAAGGGGTCAATGGTGTTCAAACTGTTAATTAATAAAATAGTGGCTGTCTGCTACCATGTTGTTCCTGCTTTTGAACAAAATTAATTATTTTTAAGTAAGACTTTAGAGCTGTAAATGATAAATAAATAGTAAAATAAAGATACAGAGTGCCGTCATACTTGTGCCTGTTGTCGTTTTGTGAAATCGAACGTGTGGAATTCAAATGAAAAATGTTTTTCAGTTCACCGTGTGCACTAACTAACTAGTCTTTGCTTAAAAGCTGGGGCCTGACATGTTACTCTGGTGCACACAGGTAGGTGAAAGATGAGCACAACTGCAGGCGTATTCAAAGCACTGGATGCACATGCGCGTACTTTCTGATTTGGCAATTGCTTATGCCGTTGGCAAATGCCTCTGCTGCACACTCACTGGCTTGGCTCAGCTGTGGGGGCCGGGCGTTGCACGTGGCCTTTGGTGGAAAAGATTCTTCTGATGGACTTCTGATCATACATGAGTTTGAGTTAACATGGAGGAAAAGAAGTATTGAGGATGTTGAGGAATGAGAAAAAGTCATGCATGGCACAAAGAGGTGGACCAAGCGCAAGAGGTTAGAGAGACGTAGGGATGATAGAGGGATGGAGGTAGCTGCAGAGAAGAGAGCAAGCGGGGATTTACCATAACTCACATGCTGCACTCGATCATTCCCTCTTTTGTGAGGGGGACAATGAGAGCCAGGGGCTACAGGGCTTAAAAAGGATAGGCACACTGTTCAAGCCAGCAACCCCGAAGAGACAGCAGCCAACCCAGAGGTATCAGAGAAAAAAACTTGGACTAACACAGAATCTGTTTTTACTGTACTTCCAGAAGGATGTTACTTTCCTTGAGGGTTTAAAACTTAACAACTAACAACTTGCTTTTGGAGAACAAGGTGGACTACAAAGACAGAAGGGATGAAATTTGGAGACATCTGTGTAGGGAAAAAGATCTTCACAGCTATCAAACTGGGCCTGCGATGCTTGTTTATGCTTCCTGATAAATATATTGTTTCAGACATTTAGAAGTCAAATGTGAAGTCTAATTTGGATGTGATTTTGGAATTTGGGTTTAGGCTTTTAAAAGCTGGAGCGGGGAGCACGAGAGTTGAAATCATCGTATGAAATCACTGGCTTTCTGGCTGTGTGACAGGGAGCGACACTGCTGACGGGTCAGTTGCTCAGTGTCGAAAGATTAGTTTGTGGTGCATAAAGGGGAATTAGTGGGGAACAATGGCTCTAAACTGCCTGATAGGCAAGCTTATTGTTGTACAGAGGTTTGGCTCAAGTGCTTTGCTGGCTATAACCAATTTAACAGCATCACTGAAGAATGACTCACTTTCTTGACCCAGTGTGCATGTATGTGCACGTTTTTTTTATCCACGTGTTGATTGTTAAAAACCAGAGAAATGACTCCTGCTTGTTTAAGAATTAAGCATTTGTTTTTCAGTGTTTATCAGTGCACAAAACCTAATCAATCTACTCTTTCTTTGCTCTGAGACTACAGTGAGCACCTAAACGTGGCTCAGATACTTAAAGATAAAAACAAGATTTGCTGCAGGTCTCTGGAGCTATCATGGACATCTCTGATTTAGACCTGCAGCTCATCCATGAGGCTGAAAAAGTTCTGTCAGTGACCACACAGACCTAGAATAACTGAGGTACCTGATTTGCATAAGGAAGGATGGGAGACAGGGTAGTGTACTGGAGAGCGGCACTGACCGGCTTATTAACTTTGTTATTTAGAGCAGGCATAGCGATAATAAATAGTGATGTATACTTTCGGTCAAAATGCCTGATGCAGATCAAGCATCAACAGTCAGTTAGCCCAAATAAAATGTCTAACAAAACAACAGTTGCATTTTATATGTAGAACTTCACTCTCCACTCTGTCCTCTCCTCCCTGAGCAGTTGCTGAATGTTTAGGAGAGCAGCGCTCCCCCTAGCTTCTCCACAATGCTGTATTCTTTGGCAGGAGGAGGCACACTCTGCGGTGTGGCTGCTCTTGTGCTGCTCATCGTTTCTACGGCAACGGACTTCTGGATGCAGTATCGTTACTCGGGTAGCTCTGCCAATCAGGGGCTTTGGAGGTTCTGCATCAACCACAAATGCCATGCCCACACCATAACTGTAGGTGAGTACTTCAGAGAGGAGGCATCTGGACAAAATGGATTCCAATATATATTTTGTTTTCTGATGATTATTGTTTATTGTTGCTAACTAACTTGTTGCTAAGCACATTGCACTTGTTTATTTACACGCTGTAGATTTAATAGTGATATGAATTAGGCTCATAAAGACACAGCTCTTTTATTAATGGACAGAACATTTGCTGAAATTGTACAAGCAGCAATTGAAAGAAGAGAAAAAGAAAAGCTCAGATTGAAGGACGACACAGCAGCACAATTCACCATAATAAAAGTGGTATTGTGATTGTTCACACTGTGTCTGCAACCTAAATTAACAGTATTTCTGTGTATCTGATGATGTGTATGTGGTCCTGACCTCTTTGTGTCCAGCCTTTTGGGATGCCACACGTGCTTTTATGTTGCTGGCAGTGCTGAGCTGCTTTGCCGGAGTGGTGCTCGGCCTGAGCGCCTTCACCAATGGCACTAAAAACAGGAGGGTCCGTACAGGTGGCATCGCCCTGGTCCTGTCAGGTAACACACATGCACAGTGGACTGTTCTGGGGTCAAAACAGCTTGTTTTAGGTCAGTGGACAGCAGGATTTAGGTAAAAAAAAAAAATCTGTGTAATACTTTTAGGCAACGCTTGTGCAATGTTGATGTAGTTTATCTTATATGTATCTATTTTGCTCATTTCTATGTTTTCCTAATTAAGGTTTTCTTGCTCTACTTGCGTTGGCAATTTACACTGGAGTGACTGTCACTTTCTTTGGCAAACGCTTCTTGGACTGGCGCTTTTCCTGGTCCTACATCATCGGCTGGGTGGCCATCATTTTGGCTTTTGCAGCAGGTATGTACTCATTTTCATTCATGTATGTAATTTGTTTATTTCTTTTATAAAATCCTTATTTATGTGTGCATTGCATGGGATATCCAAAGGTGTGCATTGCACCACATTTCTTTCGCAGTTCTGTAGTGAGTAACTAAACATGTACATGGATTTACATATACTGAAGCCAGTAAAGCTGCACACTCTAATGCAGAACTACGTCATATTAGATGATTACACAGCAGCTTGGAGGCATTAATGCATTCAAGTGGTATCTTTGGCTCTGTAATCAACCAGTAAGTTCTTAAAAAAGTAAAAAATAAAATGTATTTTGGTTCTTCTGGTTTTATAATAAATCAACTATTCAAAGCATCTATATGTAGGATTTGAAATCTCCAGTCTTCAGTAACAATGATACTTAACTAACATTGACACACTAACACACTGACACACTAACACTAACACAACTTCCTCAGTAACAGAAATCTACTTTTCCTTTCTTTGACCATTATTGGCCACAGTGAGATGTCTTTTTTTGGTGTCATGTTTAATTTTCTAACACAATCAAGACTTTTCCTGTATTTGCCATCTTTCAGGTGTGTTTCAGCTCTGTGCTTACCAGCGAACCACTGCAGAACCCCCTCCGTCAAATAGCCCTGACAGCTGAGCACACTGATTAGGTCAAGCACTGTTGCAACAGATGTCGCTGCTGATTTTGAGTAACTAGAATGGAATAAATAGAAGTCATGGACCCCTGTGTGGTTTCTCTGTTAACTCTGATTCTCTGGCAGCTGTGGGTCTTTTTTAATTTTTGGGGCTAATTTATTCACACCAGATCAGTTAATTTAACACCATACATTACATAGAACAACCTCTCTCACAACGCATCATACCACCAGACTATTAACATCATTTATTATTTCAACTTCACTGAATTAAATAACCTGAACCATCATTTAATGTTGCTAAACATTCATGCATACCTTCTGTAATATTTTCTTGATTCATAATTTACACACACACACACACATTTACAGATCTACTTCACAGTGTGTGTAGTCTCCACTAGATGGTGGTCTTTTTCCACATGTAGCAGGCACATTACACCACTGCTGGACGATGAGGTCTGTGCCACAAGAGGAGCTCAGCTTACTCGCTGAGTTATCTGGTTTCTCCTGCTCTGCTAATGGTGAAAAGTCTTGTTGGCTGGTTTTTAAAAATGGACTACCAGTCGGCCAAGCAAACACAAATGAGAGTGCAGCAGCAGCAGCAGCAAACTGTAAAATAAGTTTAACTTGATTTCTGTGGGTTACTGATGTAGAATTCATGACTTAAAATAATAAGCAAGCAAAAGGGTTTGGCAACACCACCAACACTGAACCTGCCTTACATTCTTCATATATATCCGGAGAGAGAGAGCGAGAGAGCGAGAGAGAAGGGGTGTGAGTGAGTGTGTGTATATATTTTGCCTCACACACACACTGTTATAAAAGGTTAATGGCTTATATGTAAATGTTCCAATTTTTCCCCATTTTATTTGCTCAAGACTTGTGAAGAAACAGCAAATACACAAAACATTTACTTCGCAACGTTTGATTTATTTTCAACAATAACAAAGCCATCTCACAGAGACTACTTTGAATTACACTGAATGCAAATAAATATATATAGGACCATGGTAGAATTAAGGACATTAACAATTGATACAAAATTATTTACAACACTTTGAATAGTGCAAAACCACACAAATACTGCCCTCATCATTGAGATTCTTGCATCGAGTCCATTCAAGGACAGTGGATGTGTGTGCTGCCCCCAAGTGGAGGATTATAAGGACTGACTGTATGGCATGTTGACAAAAGCCTCAGTTAAACGTAAGAATACAACCTTCTTGAAACAGGATGTAGCAAAAGTCAGTCTACTCGCTACACCTCGTCAAGAAGAGCTTCCACACACAAGGGTGATGTTAAATCATTGAGATGTGGATATGCATTTAGTTTAAAAATAGTCATAACAGGGGGGAAAGCAGTTTGGGAAGCTGAATACAGTTACATAGGAAAGTCAAGTGAATCTCAATGAAAAGTAGTGTTCTTTCTCAAAGTGACACTTGAGAAACCACCAAAGCCAAGATGTACAGAATGTGAACCCCATCACGAGCACAAGACTTTGAAATGACAAAAGGAAAAGATGACGACCTAAAACCACGTGGCAGGTAGTGCCCACCACCCCTGAGTGAAAACAATTTTTAAAAAAAACCAGAAAGGTCTTAGCACCATCAGTTACCACAGAATGCCCCCTTTGCCATTTCTTCTCAATCCAAAACACGGTGTCTTAGATTGTGACAGGCACCACACATTTTTAAAGTGCGCTCGCTCACTTGAGCTGTTCCTATATTACTTCCCCCCCTCGACATCTTTTTTTTTTGTTCCTTAAACAAATTCTTTCTCACGAACATCAAACTCCATTTAAAAAAAAAAAGCACACAAAGATAAATTACACTTTGCCATGCATAATAATTTGTTGCATATTGAAATATTTATCTTGGGACCACTTGTTTCGCTGAAAACTTGGACCAGACATTCTCCTCTTTGGGTGAGAGTGAGAAAGCGCATACAGTATCTGTCAAGTGTCAATATTGCAGACATGTGCATGACCATTAGAAATACATTACTGTTGCTACGTTAAATAACCTGAAAGTTCTAGATATGCCACTTGGTCCTCAAGAGGTCTGTGTGTGTCTCTGTGTGAGAGAGAGGTTTGTACTTTGAACATGTGTCGTGGCAGACAGTACAGCAACAGACATCGATAGCAGAGAGGTTTTAAATCTACTCTTGAAGACCAAAGTCATAAAAAACTACACAAAAACGTAGCGATGCTTCTGAGACAACCTGGTGTCCTGCTGTACTAAATACTTGTGCATTGTTGCATTGTTGATGCTTTCATCCAGTTGAGACCGCAGGGAACGATATAACCTCTGAGCATTGATCATTAAACTGGTTTAAATCATACCAAAGACGAGGAAAGTAATGTTGCAATCATTGCTGGTCGGAGAAAAGAGAGAAAGGAGAAGACCTTCAGGAGTTTCAAGCCTCCACGGGCCGATCTGATTTTGAGATTTCAGCTATCATCATGCCAACCCACAGCTGATTAGAACCATTTGAAGAGAAGTACCCAGTTAATTACTTAACTTAAGGACAGAGACAGAGACACACCACCGATAGGTGGAAGGGTAAATAACAGGAAAGATCATTTTAAAGTCATCTCCGTGCACTCATGCAAAAGATGTGCATCTTTGGCTATGCATAGCACTACGTCTCTGGTGTTGAGGTGCAATAATGAGCACTACAGCAGGCTAATGCTGATTGGTATAGCCCTGTTCAGACTGCATGCTGAGGGAGAAGAGTATGTATATGTAGGACAATGGGTAACAGGTTCACAGATGCAGATGCAGGTGCTGTCAGGAACGTGCCCGTCAAACTTGGCAAGTGTGGCACACATAAGGTTCGAGCCGTTTGGCTTTGGTCTGAGCTACAGACACACTGCAACCAGGCAGCGTGTGCGCATTTTGGCTCGGCTCTGTGTGACTAAGTCGTGGCATGTCCGTTTAACTACTGCACTAAGAGGAAATATAGCCCTTCAAGTTAACAAGTTGTCTCTGAAATTGCACAGGTTGGCCATTTTTCCTCTAGCCAACAACAGAGGCCATGTTGGGAGCACAGTCTGAGTACGTGAACTTTCTCCCGCTGTGTTCTGCTGGAAGAGGCCGAAATAATCCTCCAGTCATGAGTCAACCCATCTCTCCTTCAGTCACCAAGTGTTATGTGTCTTGGCGGTACCTGTGAAAACACAAGAGGGAACCAGTTGAGAGCGGCGAACTAAATACACACCTTACACAAGTATTTAGCCACTTGGCAGGGAGGCTACACCTGTTGCAAGAGTTAATGTGCTTCCTTGAAAGAGAACAAAGCCAATTACACAAAAGAGTAAACACCAGATTAAAACACAAATATCAAAGTAGACTATACTGCTCACTCATGCTTTCTCTTGGGCAGCCATCCTACACGACGTGTTTACGTGGCTTCATATTCAGAGAAATGCACTTATGAGAAAGACGAATGAGAGAGACGAATCGAAAGAGAAAGGGTTCTTACCCGCTCTGTAAGGTGAACTCAGGTAGCGCCCCAAGGGATGTCAGCTGTTCCTCCAGGGCCACAATACGTAAACCAATGTAGCCAGAAGACAGCAGCAGCAGCACAACCCTGTAACATACACGCAAACATCGCATTCAACACTTATTTATTTATTTACTGTGATAAAGGTTAATGATATCAGCTGAGAGCAGGAACATAAGGAACCAACCACAGCCAGATACTTCAGTAATGTCCTTTTAGTGGGCACCTGAATGGCCTGCTAGTCGAATTTACATTTAAATTAACAGCACTGCCAGCAAACATTACAGTTTACACTCAAGGTGGAAAGGTGGGAGGTGTTTTAGGCTTAATTAATAGGTTAATATGTGGTTTAACGGAACACTCTTCATGGTTGCAATCAAAAGCACATTTAAAAAAGCTGGCAACCTCAGCTGGCTCGATCACCTAGTCGATCACTACCAGGACAGGTTTCTGAAATTCCTCAGCCTTTCCCGTAATGAGAGTGACTTTGAAAGTGAGAAGCAGATTTAGATTAGCACGCAGGGACATAAGGCAGTGGATTAAAAAGGAGGGAGGGGAGAAACTACTCACAAAATCAAGTAAATGAAGAGTAGAGTGTTGAGGGTGCTGGCCTCCCTCTGAACCAGCAGGGACTTGGCCTTTTCTGTCACATTCCAAACCCACGATCCACTTGAACCTGGAAAAAAATAAATGTGAGCGTAACATAAATATAAAAAGGTTCTCATGCTGATACATGGTACCTTCAGTTTATGGTAGGTTTTTGCTGATGCACAGTTCATTACATAGTTTGCACAGGATTGAGGAGCGTGAGATGCAAAAATCAACCTCTGACATATTCTATATGTACATGTGCAGATATCTGTCTGTCTGGGGATCAGACAAAAGCCACTTTTTATTTCAAGTGTCTGAAGTCATCGTCTCTGTCAGCCACTGATAACTAAACACACCAGGCTTCCAGTTTTCTAGGCTTTAGCTGATAACTAATCTTTGCATTACCTGATACTGACAGCTCCTCTGAGGACGAGCTATCGCTCTGCTGCATGTGCAAGCTCCTGAAAGCCGAGCCGCTCACATTAGGCACTGCCTCTGAAGAAGGGACAGACATGGGGAAAGATAAATCAATCAAAGTGTACTATTACACCTTGGACTTTCCACTTCAAATGGCAGAAATAAGAACAAGAGGTCCATCTACACTACGTTTGGCAGAGGATTAGCACTGGGTTAACTTAAAGCAAAACAAAAACAAAACAAAAGTAAAAAAGTAAAATGCAGCAAAAAACTACCTTTGCCCATCATACACAAAGTTTCTTATTATAGGTAAGAGTTTTTTTTACTAACCCAGGTTACCATTGCGCACCTAAACGTCATGTAAAAGATTAAACGGCTGGTGACTTCTCACCTCTGTGTGGTTTGTGCAGCAGCTGGTCTTGCAAAGACTGAGACTCGGAGCCATCGAACTGGTCAAAGCTGTCATCCAGGCTGGACTGGCTCGTGTTCTGTGAAGATTAGAGAGGAAGGAACACCATCACGAGCTGAAGTAAAGCAAAGAGGCCTCGTGACGACAACTTGAGGCATTTTAACTTTTGCAGTATTGAGAAAAACGTCTCGTACCACATGCTTGCTCTTATCGAAGATGGTCTCAGCAGAGGAGAAGACAGGGCTACTGTTTGTGCTGCCATCCTGTAACACAGACAAATGTGCCGATTTTACACACTAAAAAAAAAAACCCCCAACACATTTTGTGATGAACCATTTTCCATACAGTTTTATTACAACCTGCACTGCAGAACTAAAAACTCTAACATTTGACCTGAGCCACTCACCTCTATCTGAGGACATACTGAACGCAGCAGCTGGAAACAGGATTCTCTGTTCCGCAGTGACACAAACAGGTACTACAGAAAGGGAATAAAAAAAACAAAACAAACAACAACAGTGCTGTCAGCCATGCAACTTGAACCATAAAACAGACAATGTCATTGATTAGATTACGTCTAAAGCAGAGTTCGATGTGACAGCGCTGACGTTTGACTTTGAACATTCAGAAGGCGGTTTGGAGGGGAGGAACTGACCTTGTCTCCATCTGTGGTGCGGATCGACAAGGCGTTGGGAACCAGCAAAGCCGTGTTCTGCTTCTTCACTATGTGGATGTAGGAAACTGGAATAACTACCTGCAAAAGTACACAGACAGCAAAAGGAAGAGTCTGCTTAACTTTTTTTTTTTTTTTTAAAAAAACCTACCTACCAGAAAAACATTAGATACCTGAAAATTAGTATTGAAATACTTTTAGATTTTCTATGAAAACAGTGGAATCAGAGCAGTCAAGCTGCAGTCTACCTTTGTGTCCTTGAGCAAAACTGAGGAGTAGAAACAGGCGTGGGAGTCAGTGATGTACAGCCGACCGTGGTAGGGCACTTCCTTCTGCAGGGCACAGACGTATGCTGGGAGAGGAGCACACACACTTACAATCAGTTTCACGTGGTTCGTTCCTCCATCATGTCATTCATTTGTTTCTTCAGATTTGTTTACCCACCATGTATCAAGTCTTCAGTCTTAGGAATGTCTGGAAACAACTGGTGGAATGTCTTGTTGTGCTTCATGAAACTCTACAAGAGAAAAGATTACGGCACAAATTAGGGCGTTTGAGGTGATGAGCAGACCACAGGTAGTCAAGCTTTCAGCAAATGCACTTGCCTAGAGTCTGGACCACATGATCATTCATGGAACACTGTCATGGTGCATGGAAAGTACCAGAAATGTCTCTATCAGGACTTACACTTTGTGTGCCAGTGCCCTCCGTCCTCTCAAAACTTCTGCTATCAACATCGAACGTCTCCGACCTGCAGAGACAGAGAGCGCAACTGTCAATTTAAAAAGAAGCTGAAGTTTAAAATGCAGAGCTTACATTACTGCGCTCTTTAACCTTTATGCAATATCAAGTGGAAAAAAAGAAATCAGTCCCGTAAAACCTACAAGTGGACGAAGTGTGAGTGTAAGATCATGATTTCTACTGAGAATGTAACGTAACCAAATCAAAATGACATTAACATCCAATTTTTAGCACATTTCAGCAATCCATATACTATTTTTCTCAGTCCAAACACCTGATTTCCTGATTCTTTCTGTTTTTGCGCGTGTGCAGCTGGTTGCACCACAGTACATCACCATTTTAAAAGCCTTTTTTTATTTCCTTTTCCGTATGTGAACAACTGATAGCAGATGCTATCAGTCGTGAATGACGTTGGTGACTTCTGTAAGTGGTGATGTGGCAGATTTAGCCACCGTGTTTGCGTGCAAAAACAATCGCCTACACCTGAATGTTTTTGGCAGGGCAGGGCGCACATTTAATGATAAAATCATTTAATGTAAAAAGGTTTTGGCTTAACTATGGTGGCAGGTCTTTTGCAGGGGGAGTTCAAAAGTTATGTTGGAAAGTATTCACCATTGCCCCTCTGTTTTTTTTTTTAAAGGCATATTCAGTGACTGAACTTTGATGTGGTGGGGGCCATCTCCCTTTAAAAAGGATATATGTTGACAGTGGCCAGGTGATTAATCACACTGTTACGTAGGCAGCGGTGGGGATGAAGGCTGTTCTTCACACTGACAAATATCACAAATCTACCTCACACATCTGAATCATGTGAGAGCACAGTCAAAGTCCAACGGCTGTGCAGTCATGTGTGTGTCACGGCAGAACGGCAGCAGGTCTTGTGATGCTTGTGTGTTCAGAATAGCTGCAAGTCTGCGCCACATCACATCACATGTGTGACTTTATGGATTTCGACACTGAGAGATCAGATTTCCCCACGTCTAACAAGACCTTCAGTCTGCGAGAATCATCGCGTGCATTTGAGTTTTTACATTCGGAAAACATTTTAAAGATGAAAATAAGGCTCACAGACTGTCTCATGACGTTAATTACTGATCTGCGTTTTACACAAATGCGGCTCATCATGAAGCGACAAACTTTTCCTATCTCTGTATGTGTATATAAAAAAAATTTACATGCAAGGTGCTGCAGACATCTTACGGGATTTTGTATCATTTGCAGTCCTACCTGATGGCAACTTGTCTGGTGAGGGTTTTGTGCTGTTGCTGGATCTCGAGCTGGGCAGCCTCCAGGCTCAAGGATTTCCTCGTCTCCACCTTCTTGATGCTGCCATTGCTTAAGCTGCTCCTGCTTTTCTTCACCCTGGCTGGCAGCCCGCCACCACTGCTCTCTACTGGGTAGCTACTGGAAAAAGGGAGAAAAAGAAGAAAAACAAGTGTAAGAAAGATGCAAAATGTTCTTTCACGACAATTTTCACGGACAATGCACGTCTTTCTGATGTGTTGGGAAACGTTACCCTTTTACATAAAGTTTTATTGACATACACTGCGTCATTGGTCCGGCTACATCTATAAAACTACACACTCCAACCAACATAGGCTGATGCTCTAAAGCTGACAACCCTCTGCAAATATATCATTTCAATAAACTGTAAAAAACACAACATCCTGTTTAAGAGTGGTTGCAGGATTTACTGCAGACAATGTGTTTGACAAAGGCCACAGCCTCTCCCTGACCAAACTAAGAATGAGGAACAAAATTGACAAACAAATGACACATTTAAATTTGTAAATGATACCAACGGTGATGATACATGACAAATATAAAAGTACGCAAAACAAGCTGACTGTTTGGGCAAAACCTCCGCCTCAAAAAAAAACCCAAAACAACCCATCAAAACCCAACTTTAAGTTAAATTACTTAACAAAAACCACCTTACCTGTTAAATTTAAACCGCTTCGATGAGCGAAAACTTATATACCTGCTGACAGTAGGCATTTCCTTTTCTTGTAGGAAAACACAAACTCAGAACGATGTTTTATCTGTAAACTACACTCACTGGCCACACGCCATCGAAGTCAAGAACAGAAATCCACAGAAAAATATACCAAGATAATAAAAAGTCAGAAAAAAAAAAAAAAAGATTCCTGTAGTCCTTTAAATGCTGTGAATGTGTAGTCCATGGGTTGATGTCCTAGTTAAGTCAGGGCCCTTCACCACATCCTGCCAGAGAAAAAAAAGCTGTAGCTGTGTTGCAGTATGAATGTGCGAGTAAGAGGAAGCCACTTTGTATTGAGAATGGTGTGACACTCCGTAGTGGGTGACGTCAAACCCAACCACTCCCCCACAGCCAAACAAGCATATCTCCCTAACTCACATACACACGCAGTCAGCAGAGCGCAACACAGGCACTGACATGTTTAAGGAAACAAGGCCCGTCCCGTAAGATCGCGCACTGACAAATATCATCCAACGTCAAAATCTTGTCTTGTTGGGATTTGTTCTGGAGGGGTGAGACCAGGATCCGAGACTTCTTTGACAAAAAACAAACAAACAAAAGCAAAAAAACCCAGCTGTGTTAATTTGAGAAAGTAAAATACTTGTGAGGTGCTTCGACTGGCCCATCTGACATGATCTAGGAGTGGTGCCTTACCCGTCTCTCCCCTCAGGCGGTTATACCAAGGAGACAGAAACACAACACAACCTCAACTTACTGAGTGAGTTTGAGGAAGACTTTAAGAACTTCTTTAAAACAAAGTTCGACATTTGACAAAAAAGTGACACTGACATAAAAAGTGGCAGCAAAATATTAAAATGAATGTAACTTACATATATTATTAGCACTGCTTAAGTCCAGGAAGGAGTTTGTGCAACTCAGTAAGTTGTTTCCTGATCATTTTCTACCTCTTTACATGACTAATTGGGGAAAAGGTCAAAAGAGAAAAACATGAAATGCAGCTTCAAACCCTGTAATTAGTCTTAACCACCAAATGGTTATAAGTAATTAACCTCATATCAGTACTCAAAGAGATTTAAATACATCCAAGAAATCCTTTTTATGAAAATAAACCTGTGGCTGGAGCTCGCAAGTGTCTCTACTGCAGAAACTTTAAAAGAGGTAACCAACTATTAATACAGATGGCCTATTTTCTAATGTATAAACACCTTAAAATAAAATATGCAAAGCAGCTGGTAAACTGAAGGGGAAGTGAGCTACTGTGGCTGGTATTTACACAAAAGCAATACACTGACATGAATTTCATAACCACTGCTCAACTGTTGACCAGGTGTTTAAATACGCTCACCTGACCCAACTGCACTAGATAGGGAGGTTAAGGCGGCAGAGCAATCTAGGCAGTATTGAACGCACAACGACTGTTTGAATTTCGGAACAACTTCCTCTCTTCGCTCAGGATTAACCGTAACCATTAACAAGGTCACGCTCAAGCTTCTTCCTGTAACGCTCAGGAATATACCAGCACTCAGACGTAGAGCGCAACTTAATGAAACAATTAAGGGCTGAAGCTCTATACAACAAACAGAAATAAATAACCAAATAAGAAACCAACACCCGGGAGGTTGGGATGCAATTTACCCCACAGATGCTGGAAGATTGTAAAACTGAATTTGTAGGTAATGTTTTAACATTGAAATCTACAATGACATGACACCCTCATTATAACACACGTCTGTAGTTTATGTCAACACACACACAGACAGTCTGGCAGTCAGTCACTCAGGTCTTATTAGTGTTTTCAGGAAATCCTACCAGTCTTTATGCCGGCGAGTGGAGACTCTGTTTAGAAATATTACACAGAAATTCATATTTATGTGAAAAGCAAATGCCAAGTGCCATGCCAGTCTCAATGGTAGAAACCGTGTCAGCCTGTAAGAAAGCTCAAGGCCAGAGCCGTAAAAAGATGAACAGGTGTCCGACAAGTGCTGTGTAACTACCATAAAAAAATAAAAAACTGAAGTGTTACAGCGTGCTAAAAAAACCTTGTGAAATGAACACTGCATTGCATAAAAGTGGTGTTTCTTAATGGCCACTGTGTATTTACGAAACAGGAGGCGGCCCGCGTGAAATGGGTGTGTAGTGTCCAGATGGAGGCCTTGACCTCTGACCTACTTCCTTGTTGGAGCATTTTGTCATACCACCTGACAAAAATCAATGCTGGGCCTAGCGCCACAGACATTTCAAACCGAGCACGGCTGTTTCAAATTCTCTGCAGCAGCCGATGAAAGCGGGCATGCATAAGGTTATATGGCATATTTATCTGGACATGATCCAGAGTACGTTTCGTCTCTGGGGTGGAAGAACTGCAGCACATGATGATACGTTCTGTGCAACAAAGATGACTGAGCAACACATTACAATTTGATATTTCTTTATCCAAGTTTGTTCTAGCGCTATCTTAGGACACCAGAAAAATTGCTTCATCACAGAGCGTGGATGGTCATTAGCTCAGTTCAGTGATCGCTACTACTCTGGCATCTTTTTGTTGATTTACAGAGGATCTAACGAATCGGTTCATCCTTTTCTGCTTAATGGTCAGCAAAACAAAAAAAGCGAAATAGCTCAAGTCAGCTTTGCCTTATCTGAGACAGTGAAAAAGTATCAGTCGAGTTCAGAAACTGAATCCGCTTACTCGCCTTACCTTCCATGTTCCCCAGAGCAATGAGAACTGGCCACGGGAGCCTTTTGGTTCAATAAGCCTTTTCCCCTGTCCATGACCAACACGGTTCTCCCTCTGCACGTTCCACAATCTCTAAAAGCTTGTAGCCACCACTTGCAGAGGTAGCCAAATGGCCGAGTATGGCAGTTGCACCTTTTGCACTTAGACCCAAGCGCTGAAATCAAAAGGGTGTAAAGGTCTGTTTTACTGCAACAGTTTGAACCAAAGAGCGAAATGTGAAGACAGTGCTAGAAATGCACAGCTGGAAAGAGAATGAGAGAGAGGAGGGTGAAAACAGTAACAAAAAAAGACTGGTTGGGGTCCAACCCTGAAATGCCCTCCCAAGCTTTGTCCCTTCTGAGGCTGTCCCCGCCTGTGTTGTCATGGAAACAGCTTTAACAGCAGGGGGGGGGGTGATGGAAATGTGAGGCGTGAGACAAACACTGCCAGGTTATTCTCAGTTTAGGAGGTCCTAACAACAGCATTCAAAAGGCCTATTCATAAAAACAAGGCGATGGCTTTAAAAGCGGCCAGTACAATGTGCATGACAATAGCTGCCGCATACTCTCTGGATGTTGCAAATGGGGTCATCACAAATGAGAATGTTTGTTTGAACTGAGGGAAAAAAAAAAAAAAAAAAAAAAAAATGGTGAAAAGTTTAGAATATTGACTGAAAAAAATCTAAGATCATGTCATGTGCTGTCAGTGTGGCAGACCCTCGTCTCATTCACAAGCTTCAGCTGAGAGCCACTGCTTATCTATCCATTTTGACGCCTATGACATCACCAGGAAACTCCATCGGACAGAGTCCAAGTCCAAGTGCACTTGTGTCATCAGTCCTAATTTAGCCACCATATATCACTCCTACCTCTCCTGTCTAACCACCACCTGCCTTGTTTTCACTGCAAACTACCGAGCAGCAGGACGGACACTGCTGGGTGGCTCTTTTATGAATACCTCTTTGCCATAACCTGAATCCCATTTAAAGCCACGGGGCCTCTCAGAGCTCTAGAACCTCAAGTGGACCTGCGGCTGGGTCACAAACAGACTGCACTTAAGTACTGTGTACCAACAACAAACACCATCAACGTTAGGCTGTCCACCGATGTCAACAAGGGTAATTACGCTGTTAAAACCTTGAACCTTACTGCCCCTGACTGCACAAGGTCACTTCCTAAACCTCTACAGAGATAGGGAAAACATACCACAACTTACAGATTACACAACCATTATCTAGACACGTAGACAGCGGGAGATCTCCCAACTAGACATTTAAGCGGGAAATGGGCGTCCTGTCAGGAGAGTCAGAATTTACTGAAATCAGAGTGAACAGGGGGCATATGTGAATCATTACGCTGCCAAGTGGAGCTGATAACTGTCCATTCGCCTTACATAATGCCTGTTTATGAGCAATTCTACCTTGCCGTCTACAGATAATTCTTGCACAATGCTTGTGAGGAGGTGCAAGCGCACTTCGTCCTGATAGCGGTGTTCATCTTTCTTCCTGTAAAAGCACTTAAAAATGCTTTTTCCTATCATCTGTCAGATGACTAACCACTTGGGTATAAACTCTGGATGGAATATTTATGTTGTGCTATGAACTTTAGTTGGCTGAACCGTTGCTGCGTGTTGAAGTGACAGTTTGAAGATATACAATTGCGTATTAAAACACCAAGCTGACACTGGTCTTTTTAAAATCTTTCCATTCAATGATAATGCTTCTGTGAGTAAAAACAAATGGACAATATCAAATAATATAGATCAAATGGGGACTGTTTTGTCAAGCACAGGATGTAAAAAAAAAAAAAGAAAAAGAAAAAATAAAGAACTCCTCTGGGTATAGAGTTATGGTGCCTCCATTTTCTGTCCCGAGTTGAGACAGATGATCCCAGGAGTCCTTCTGTAGACGTCAGCAGTATGTCAGCCAGTCTTCCGCGCTGGTGCCCTAAAGACTATTTTGCTTCTGTATAGAATGGTTATGTCTAAGGTTTCCCACAGCTGACATCACTGCTGTGCCAACATAAGCCCCAGGGTCACACGTAAGACAGAATGAAGTTTTACATCCGTGTAATCTCCAAGAGATCATCTGAGAATCTGCAGGACCAGTGAGCGTGACAGCACCATCTTGTGGACAGCCGTGGATCATTTTTGTCATGTGACCTGCTGATTTGCCATCAACCAATCAAAACCAGTTTAGTCCAAAACCAAACAGATTATTACAGCTGTGCTTCGCTGAGCCAAATGGCGCATTTAAGAAGTTGAAGAGGCTGCAGACACACCATGCACCATGGGATTTGAGAATCCTAATCTGATAATCTAGCAGTAGCAGCATAGAGTGCAGAAACAATGCAAACTAATTTCTCTGTACTGCCAAAGTGGAAAAAAATGAAAGACAATCCAAAATATTATTCTGTGCTGGACTGAAACCAATTATGTGTCTGCATGTGTGTATGAGCATCAGAGCAGAGCAGAGCAGAGCAGTCAGGAAAGGCAGGGAAGCGCGCCAGTGGTCGTGGCAAAATAACATGCAGTCTGTGGCGCCCTGCCAGGGCTAAGTCTGCAGAAAAACTGTGCGTGTGTGTGTTTGCCAAGTGGAACAGAGAGTGCATCTGTGTGCATGTGTAACAGAATAAATGTGCATGTGTTTGGGTGGGAAGTCACGCGGCCTTGTGCACGCAGCTTCTCCCTCTACTTCCTCCGTGCTAGCTAGGCACAGAGACAGAGGCGCATTCTTCAAGGCGACTCAGAGGACTTTCAGCGACCAGGCATGTGAGCAGAGGGGGGGTGGTGTGGTGAGGTGGGGGCCCATATGACTTTTAAAATTGTTCAATGTAAAAAGTAGGCCACTCTACTGTACACAAGAGGGGCTTGGATTGAACAGAACTTGGGTCTTTGCAAGGCTGGCTGTCTGGGTGAATATTCATACTTAAACTACTAACTGTTACAGTGTATGAGGAAGACCACTGCAGTTGATTTCACAAATTAGTACCTGCTGACTACCACCTGTCCATGAATATATATGTAGTATGTCAATTCAGTTATTTAGCAAAGAAAATCTAGATGTCACGGGTCTGTATGAATGAGGATTTGCCCCTTTTAATCTTACCGTGTATCCACACTGACTTCGTTCTTTTCTAGGAAAGTAAAGAACATTCGTCAGGTGAACAAAACGCCTGATGCATTGGATAGATGACAGAAATAATGTGTAATGCTTTGGCAGAGATCACCTCTCCTGAGGGTGAACTTTTTCAGAGAAGAGTGGATTGCTTTATTTGGGCCTTTACCCCTCTATAGACACACCTGCAGCCTTCAGTGAGCAGCTTAACCTCACACAATGATGGCAAGACAGCGTTCCCATTTTCTCAAGGACTGGGTCTATCTTAAAGTTGAGATATTTAAAAAAAAAAAACAAAACAAAAAAAACAACAACACACACACACACACACACACACACACACACACACACAAAGACCTTTTATGGTAAGAGACAGGACATTCAGTCAGCAAGATGCCAGAGCAAATGTTATCCTGCTATTCAAAGCTGAGCAAAACACTGACAAGCTTTACCTCACGCTTTTAGATAAGCTTGCATAAAGACCTGTGTGTCTGAAGTTAGACTGACCTATGGCAACTACTTTAGATGGAATTCACCAGGCTACTGTGAAAACCAAAAGGTGAAACAGCTAAGAAGAATATAGCCTTTTTCTTGGCTCTGTGACAAGGGCAAAGGAGTGGTCATTAGCACAAGCCTGACAGAGGCAACACATAAGATCAACTGTGAGCAGCTGGTTAGCACGAAACCCTTCATTTAGCAATAAACGGCCCTGCAGATGTGGTTTTCATCCTCTAACTCAAGACTTTCCTCTATGCCTGGAGCACATCTCATAATTTAGACCTACACAGTCTTTACTGCCCACAGCAGCGACGAAGCTCTGTCCTGGGAACATCTTCCTGGAGCCAACAGAACGCCTGCGAAGCCGCCACACCCAGCATATTCCGGGCTCCTCCATCTCAACAAGCTTTGCAGCAGAACAAGGTTCCTCCCTATTGAAACAAGTCTATTCATATTTTTACCACTGTGTGCACTGGAAACCTGTATGTACAGCCACTAACAATGAGCTAGAAAGTAAGCATTGAGCATTAAGATGTGCGGTGTATTTGCTACCATCAACTCCTTGGCTGCACGGCAATACTTTGCACATTTGAAAAGGAAGATAGAGGGGATAAAATGGCTGTAAATGGTTGCTGCTTTTACACGACAACTTTTACATCGATTACGATCGTTATTCTAACAAAGTCAACCACTGATGATATTAATTACAGTTGTCCCCTCAACACCTCACATGCAAATTATCGGTAAACTCAAGAAATTGCGATTACATGTTCCTACACCACTTTCTGCAGGATAGCAGTGCAACTGGTACCACTTCTGTTGCTCTCAACCCATTTTTTTTGCTACGTCCTTCTAAACAGCAGTTCATTACAAAGAGCACAGTTAAGTACACTGGTTCCGCTCAAGCACTGATGGGTCTCTACTTCTTGTAGAAAATTTGTCACTAATCCCATGGGTTCACACATCTTCCTGATCTTTCAGTTACTGAGCTTACTGGTTAGTGATTGTCCTAGTTGGTTAGTAATGGCTTCTAAGTGCAAAAAGGTCAATTCAAAACAAAGCCGAGCAATCTGGCTGGCGAGACTACAGAAAATCAACGCACACACTGAGTACAACCTGAATTAACCTTTATAGGGACGATTAAGTGGGTGAGTGGTTCTAAATGTTGGTTTCAATAGTTTCAGCGAACTGCCCAGCCCTAGGCCACGGTCTTTTCACACTGAAGCCTACCACTATCAGAACACTCTCACATATAGCCTGTGTATTGTGGAAACAGATAATCAGCCCACATACCATACTAGAGACACATCATAGCTAGGCTGATAACCAGAAGGCCTCTCTGATTAGCAGAGCTCTTCTACTCCAGTAAGTGGCCATCTATGGGGAGCAAAGTGAAACGCAAAGCTCAGAGGACGAAGAGTACTGACAGTGAGAAACAGGGAGCATTTATATAACACCATGTACCACCTGTGGTGGACTCATGGGAGCTAAAAATAGACTTTTCTGAGAAAACGTAGACTTGCTTGTCCCATGTGTGATGAGTGTGTGTGTGTTTCCCTGGGGGTACACAACGTGTGTGTGAGTGGTAAATGCAGTTGTGCATAAATGTGCCTCTGCCTGGCTGGTCTGCCCTGGACCACAACAAGGCTGGATCATCCATGATCATGACGGAGGGACAAGAAGTGATGCCAATCTGACCCACATAGGCCAGTGGATGAAGTCATGGTTTCTGAGCAGGAGGCACAGCCGAGATTAAAAACCAACCAGAGCTAGACTAGCTTTCCTTGATGCCACTCTACCACATGCTAATGCCTTTATGTACATACATTCATGCAGACGTTCAAACACACACCTATATTTTCACACACTCGTGGAAGCAGGAGTTCTTGTTCTTGTTTACTTGTTCAGCTTTGTTGTCCTTAAACTGATCTGCTTATTTCTATGTGAGAGCAATGAAAAACAAAACAAACCAAACAAAAAATACTAAGATTCATAGTAAGAATACACAGATTTGGCCAATAAGGCAGATTCTTCCTTACAGGGCCAATGTAGGTCAGTTATTGTTTTCTTAGAAATGTCTCAATGAGATAACACACACAAGACTGCAAAGAAAGTCCGTGCACATTGTGTGTACAAACATAAAAGGATGACATTAAAGTAGACTTGAGAAACCTGACCTGAATATTTTATAGATAATATATCCCAGACATGTGTCCATCGATCTGCTGCTAAGAGTTCATTGGGTTTTACCAGTGGAAAGCATTTTAGTCAGGGTTATCCACGTCTGTCTTTAAGCACGCTACATTATCAACGATGGCAGGTGCTTAGGTCATCAACAGCTCAATCAACGACAGGAAGCCTATGCTAATACGAAATGTGGATCCTCTAGCATTTCGTTGGGCTAATGTATCCTCATATGGTAAAGCCAAAGCCACCGTCCACATTTGTAGACAGATTATTCAGTTCGGAAGCTAACAATGACTATATATTATTGTTTTATTTCAATATTATAGAGTTCATCATTATAACGTTAGCCTAACTATATGTATTTAAATGCCAGCACATCTACAGCCAGGCAGATGGCTAGCATGCTAGCACCTCGTAACCACTGACTGAAGGACTCGCGTACAATTCAGTTACAATCAATTCCTAAGACGTATCTCCCGATTCTATGGTAATAAGTACATTAAGATTAAATAAAATAAACCAATCTTATCGGACAGGTTGTTGTCATCAAAGAATTGCTAACAGTTAGCATCCCCCCCCCTGTTGATGCTGCTCGCCGGCAGATAGCGGTTCAGCTAACAACATTCATTCGGCTCACCTCTCTTTCATGAAGTGCTTGATTCTGACGATGGCCTTCTCGTCGATCTTCCTAAGGAAGGTTTTCAACCTCTCCCTCTTGTTTTCAAGCATTCTTCCCTCAGCCAGCCAGTCGTCGGTTCGTGCAGAAACGACGCTCCACGCCAAACTCCACCGTTCTTGTTTAGCTTCTGCTTTTTTCCTCTCACTTCATCTACGGCTGATTAAGATAATGAGCTTAAATCGGACCAAGTCAGCGGACCAATCAGCATCAGTGACGACTTGGGAAAGAACGGTCATGTCAGACGATTCTCCAATCAGAACAGGGTAGTTGGCCTGCACCGACCGCCCATTACCTTATATGGCATTTTAGTACTCTTTTGACCCTTTCTTGAGACTTGGAAAAAAAGGAAGAACCTGTGTTATTATTGTGCCAGTGCAGTGCTTTTAATAAATAATTAACATGAGGATTTTGCATTTCACGTGTGATCAACAGGGGGAACATACATTGTAGTTTTCACACCAGCCTTTCGTGTGCCACATCATCACACTATGCTTAATCTTAGAGAGAAAATGTTCTGGTCCTGCAGGGTGGGGCAGTGGCTACTGTTTACACATTGCTTTACATTTACAAGAAGAATGCTGGATTTTATTTCATGAGGTTAAACCATACCCTTAAGATAATGCTATACCCTAATGTTAACTATAGTAACAAAAATGGCACACATGTTCTCTGCATATTTGATAGATAAATATTACATTTATTTCTAAAGCACAAAATATCAAGGCCTAGTATTCTTTTAAAAAGAAGAAGCGTCGGGTGTTTTGGTTTGATAGACTACAAAAAGCTCACGGAATCCATTTAAGTAAAAACTGAAAGTATTTTAATCTCATGAATCATAGTGAGCCAGAACACCAGTGAGGGGAGGCCATTGACTCAGAAGGCTAGTCAATTGCTCAGCTGGTGTTTTTTGTTCTAATGCCACAGCTTGAAACATTTCATTTCAACCCAGCATTGTGCATGCAGCTAAGGGAGGGCTGAGTCTCTCACCTCCCCCCATAGCAGAGAAAAAGGCAACAACTGCAGCAGCAAATGGCTGAATCACACACCTACTGAACAATCAGCAGACCAGGCCAAAGTTTAAACTGTTGTAAGTCACGTTGTAGTCACACTAGATGATTACATGTGTTACTTGTGACTACTTTACATGTTTAAAAGGGTGGATTATGGTCCAAAGGACTGGTGTATTGACACAATATTTACCTTAAAAGCTTGTTTTGGAGTTATAGCTGTGTCCTTGAGCAAGTCATGTTCAGGTTTATCTGTAGTTGATCCCGAATCCTCTGAATCCAAAATATTTTTAAAAAATAATGTTATTGTTAGAAGGGAATGACACCTACCTACAACCCTTTTCTGATAATTTTCATACCTGAAATTCACAAAATATATTCATGTTTTCTGTTTTGGCTAACAGCATGGTTCTCTTAGCTCATCTGATGTTTGAATATTTATGTTTTTTTCAGTTATTGATATTTTAGGAATCACATCCTTTGGGAGATTGTCTACATTAGTTCACTACAATAATTGTCCCAGAACTTATGTCATTAATATGTCATTTTGTGACAAATCATTGGGTTTATGCTAAAACACATTTATAACACATTTCACACTCCTTCTAAAGAGTCTTTCACCAGTGTATTGATAGAGACCTTGAGCACTTTTAAATAAAAAGAAAACAAGTCATTACCAGGTAGCAGTTGTGCATAAATCTTAACACTGAAAGCCTTTTTTTTGCCCCTCACCAGACAGCTCAAGCGCCCTCACTCCACCAGAAACAGAAGAGGCAGTGTAGTGCCACATGACACAGCAAACACACCACCCTCACACAATCTGTCCTACGCCAGTCAGCCCCCGGTCTTCCCTTCCGTCTCCTTGGCCAGGAAACAAAGCTAACAGAGAGGAGGAAATCACTCTTTATAAGGAAGTACGTGATGCAATGAGGGGGTGCTGAGGCAGTGTAGGCAATAACAGCCTTTTCTGTGTTGATTCATCAGTGTGACAGATAGATTGATGATTGGGAAATGTGGGAAACTACGCAAGGACCACTCACAAAAGCCCCAGCTTCATAGGCTTCATAGTGTGTCAGTAGGCTTGAGGAAATTTAAAATACACCAGTCACATTATCATGAACTTGAGGCTCTTGAGTTGTAAAGAGGAACTGTGCGTCAGTGAGACA
The DNA here is from genome assembly GCA_008933995.1 of Datnioides undecimradiatus. Taxonomy (NCBI): domain Eukaryota; kingdom Metazoa; phylum Chordata; class Actinopteri; order Lobotiformes; family Datnioididae; genus Datnioides; species Datnioides undecimradiatus. The sequence goes on along the minus strand of WARS01000029.1, from coordinate 9,666,959 downwards.
TAAAATTTGCATGAAATTCCCATTTAGTTTATCACTGCCAATTGAAAACTGAACAAAAACAAAACAAAACAAACAAAAAAACAAATAAAAGATAAAATAAAATAATATTTTTTATTTATCACTGTAAATACATTTAATCCTTTGAGACCACACATTTAACTAAACTTAACTTGAGTCATGAAGCCCAGATTGCTTCTTCTTGATCTTGTCAATATTTTTAAATTACTTCAATATTACTGAAAAAAAATACATCTCTTCACAGCCAATGAGTTAAGAATCACTTAAAATTGCATATCAAAATATGCTCTTTCAAACAGCAGAAATACCTTTTTCAGGTTTTACAGATTGGCTCTCATTAATTTCCTTTTCTACTTCTCCATCATACTTCTCCACAGACTCATGAAGCTTTGACAGGTGTTTTTTGTTGCTGAGTGTTGCATGTTTAATAACTGTTTGCACATACAGTTGCAGAGTTATAAAGAATATAGAGTGTTAGTTTTATGTGCATAAATTTTGTCTTTTTCTTAAATACGTGTTGGTAAAGTAGCTGCAAAGACAGCAGAAGGAAAATATACCTTTTGAACAATATTTGTGTAAAAATGAAATTACACTTTGAATAGAAAAGGGCTGTTACACCCCAAAGACAACTGTGAGCTAAACCCACTAAATCATTTAGCCACTAAACAACAAAGATTTTCACAATCAAGATACTAATCATTGGTTCTGCCTCAGTCAGACATTAGTGTGCTTTTGAAAAAGAATGTAGATAGAGGTTATCATGAATGTTTCTGCAAGAGGAGAAAGTGAGATGTCATTTGCTGTCTGTTATCTGTTCCAATAGGAATGTTTTGCTGGAGAGATCCTCATTATCAGCTGCAGGAGTAAACATTGACCTTGAGAGGATAGCAATACCTTGGCCTGAAAAAACAGAGCTATGACGCACAGACTGCTGCAGCCATGCACGTTACAGCACAGGTGTGTAGGAATGCTTATGAAGCAGGATGAAAAGGTACGTCACAGACACTTTACAAAGTACACTACCTGCACTATACAAAGCAAAGAAATACTTCTTTGGCTCAATTTAATACTTAAACATGGTATAAACACAAAACATATATATCTGAACAAAATATGCCAATATATATCTAATTATGGCAGTAGGACTCTACACTTTGTATGTCAGAAATAATAAAATAATGCAATATAATGCAATGTCAATGTCTGAGAGAGATCAACAGAAGCAGATATGTAATACAAACAATAAAGCATTGTGTTAAGGCAACATGTAAATGCAACGTCATCACCATTTAAATAGGATAGATTTTTAACTTCAGGCATTTAAATCAGTTACGTATTTCAGCATCTCATCCATGCCATAACTTCCTTTACTGGAAAGAATCTTTGTCTGAAGGGAATTAACAATGGGATCACATTGCTGGTGACACATTTCCAGCTGACATTTTCAAATGGGATTTTTGTGGAATTTCCAGATCCAGAGAGAGGGGGGGGATATCTTTCTGTGTACTGAGATGGAAGTTTCCTTGATTATCAAATGAGTAACACATAACATGGGATAAAGAGCAACAAATAAAACTGGTGACACCAACAGATCATCGAGGCAAATGAAATGGGAATATGTTGATCAAGTCATGGCTTTTCGGTGTTTGGGAAAAACACATCTTTGGTTAGAACTCCCATCACTGACTTGGGCCCTTTGTTCCTTAAGTTAAGATATTCAATCATTTCATGTTTGTTTACTTTACATAATAACTAGGGCACATGTATCAGATGTAATTTTTGATACTTTGACTTATGTCTTATATTCTTGGTAAACAAAATACAATCCCTTTTTTTTTTACACTTTACAAATACAGATACTCCCCCCAATGTAGATGTGGAAGATGTGTAATGTATTGTATATTATCAGTTTTAGAAATGTCTTGTAGCCATCTTGTATTATTTCTGATTGTTTTAAAGGGTTTTCCTGTCACGTGTGTGCACATTTTGATACACAAAGGGAGTATTTAAAGTTATTAAAGATAAAGATATTTATCAACCTTGCCAGTGTGAGCAGCACCAAATGGCTACATGAATTAAACACCAGTTTATTGGCTTTAACTGTCATCTTTTGTACCTGTGAGCTGTCTGTGGGGTCAGAAAGGTCAGTGCATCACCAAGGATTCGCCCCAATGGCCAATTTCATTCAGAGAGGGCAGTGATGGGGGGGGCACCTTACTCCCTACCCAATGATATCGTCTTACCTGTAACACTGCTGCATTGTCTGTGGCCATCTTACAGGCAGCCCACTTTGGACATCATTTTGCAGATATGCGAGCATTTTCACACTTCATACGTACAGACATTCAGGGTCATGTTTTTGCATCATGTCTCGCAGCCAGACTGATATGGGGCATTAGAGACTTAACATGTGGGTGTTGGAAGAAACCTTTGCCTGGTGTGTTTTGTTTGTGTTCTCTATGCGTGAGCTGCCAGAGGCTCAGGTGTAACACATACAATCCCCAACCCAAAATGGTGTTGGGTTTCAAGGATCTGGCTGGCCTCTTGGAGCTACTGTTACCAAGCTACTCTCATCACTAATTCATCTCCACTCTTTAGCCCAAAGCTCTGGGTGGCTGGCAGGTTGGCTGGTTAGTCGGCTAAGCGTGAGGGAAGGACATAGTCTCTGTCTTTGCCAGAGCAGTGCACCACCAGGGACCCCAGAAGTGGACCATACCTGAGCTGGGGCCCGATGCAGAACGGGGAGGCTATGAGCCCGCAGGACTCCAAGGCAGCAGGGATCGAGGCCATGGAGGAGCAGAAGGTCCAGAATCGGAGCCAGAATCAGGGTTGTGTTGAACCCACAGCACCTACGCTTCCTCCTCCTTCACCGCCACCACCAGGGCCACCGGAATACCCGAGACCTAGGCTCATCTTCCACACACAGCTGGCTCATGGGAGTCCCACAGGCCGCATCCACGGGTTCACCAACGTCAAAGAGCTGTACGCCAAGATCGCTGAAGTGTTCAACATCTCTCCCTCAGAGGTACAAACCCAGTTATGAGCCAAATTAGTTGCATTTTCCAGTTTTGTGGAAAATAATCAAGATAAAAATTCAAAAGGTGTTTTTTTTCTTGCATTTCTATCCCAGTGGGCCAGCCACAGATAGGTGTTAGGTTTCTATTCCAGGCTTTTTTTCCATGATGCACTGTAGAAGATCATTTGGCCTCACCACTGTCTGCCAGACTTTGTACTCGTCTGATTCTTAACCAGGATCAATAATGGAAACAAATAACTGGATAATGAAATTGGTAAACACCACACATAGAACAACACAAGCTCCAGTAATAGAAGTGACAAAACCAGGTGATTCATCGTCATTTTACTTTTAAAATGATACAAATAACAAAGTAGAGTAGGCAAATCATCTTATTTCACTTAATGTATGTGTTGGTCAGGCAGTACCTCATTTCCAAGGCATAGCACATAAGACATTAGAAAACAACAGTCTAACTAGTAAACTGACCCCTGTGTGTTAAAATGGTGGAGTTTCCATCTAAAATACATCTAGAAGTAACATTACTCTCAGCATCTACTCAAATACTGTGAAGCTGAAACATGCGACTGAATTGTCTGTGCTTCTGAGACATTTAACAGTAAATTTCAGGTGTTTCCAAACTGGTTACACAACATTATGGGACTAAACAGCTAATTCATAGCAGTAGGGAATCAAAGGTGTGGTTTGCAGTCAGGTTACAGCAGGCAGTTGCTCTCAAGGCCAGAATCCTTGAGAAAAAGTCTAGCGACTAAACCTTTAATAGGTCAGAGCACGCTGCAGCCTGATATTGCTCTCGGTCTCAACATTCAACACAGCCAAAGGTCACAGGCTTTCTGGGGTAAAGACTTTCATGCGGATATCACAGAAAGACTTTTTGTATTTCAGATTCAGCATTTAGTTGACATTTATCCAGAGCAGCTGGGAGTAGATAAAATAATGATCAAAGAATATCTAGGAGGAATTTAAAAAGTGAGGAAATAGTGTTGGTGCAGGCAACTGATTTTCTGTCTCATGTTTCAGCACATCATGTCTGCAGAAATTGGTTGACTCGGTCAAAAAAATAAAACATAAAGCTTCATTGAGTGCATTCCACACAAATATTTGTTAAATGTATTTTTTTTTTTTTTTGTGCAGTTATGTGTAAAAAGAAGTCAGCCACTTGATGATGGTTGGCATATAAGCTGCTGTTCTGTAGTGCTCTCTGGTATAAGATGGTAACACATTCAGCAACAGAACAATAAATATTGAACACTGGTCTTATCTAATGCTTATCTGCAGTGTTTGAAAGGCCATGACAGGGCGTTTCCTATCTGTGTATCATTACACGTTAACATCAATGACTGGAGATGAAGTGATATAGATCTGTGTACATTTCAGTGGACCAAACTGTTGATCTTCACAGGCATCTACAGGCCATGATCTTGTCAACTGTCAACGTGATAATCATTGAAACAGGATATCACACCAAATTAAAACATACCACTTTTATTCAGCCTACATTTAACCTATGTTTAGTTCACAGTCCTACCCACAACAATTTACAATGAGCGTTACTGAGAAATAATTTGACATTGTTAGATTACCCAAAGGGCCATGTTTCCTGACAGCAGGGTCCTGGTGTAGTGTGCATGGAGCCTCTGTCTCCTCTGTGTAGTCCCTCTCAGGAACTCTTGTCCAATTAAATTGGAAATTCTAAATTCCTGTGAATCTGTTTGTCTTAACATGTAAGTCATATAATCCAGTTTTGCCAAATATTAAGATGATTCTAAGAAATTTAACAGTGTCTTGTAATTAAAACATTTTGTCCCAGAATTTGATTTTATCTAATTTATAGTTTAACAGCTTATGTCTGCAAGACCTTGAACTACAGACAGAGTTCTAAATATAAGATTGTCTATGGGAAATATCAGGCAGTTAGTTGGTGATAGTGACAACAGCAGTTTCCTTGAACTCCTGCGGACTGAGCAGCGGAGGCATAACATTACAGTAGAGTTAGATGCCAAAAAGACCTTGGACTGCAGTCAGACTGTTTCACTTGCCAAGAGAGCTACCACGAGCAATAACTAATAGGAAACTATCCAAGTGAGATAACAGCTCACTAAGGTTATCTTGAATTTCCGTTATAGATTATTAAGTCAAACTTGAACTTTAACCTCATCTTTCAAGAGTACCACATGTAAGGCTTGGGGTGATTTTGCAGAAACAAGAGCTATTTTTAAAAATAAAAACTGCTCTGAACTATAGATAAACTCATAAAAAGGGGAATCCTAGAATTTGAAGAGTTGTTATCAGAGAGTCCCACGTCCGGGAATTTGAAAAGGTGTTCTAATACATGGTTGATATAAAATCATGCGAGCTTTTTTCAGATCTGATGACTTCTATATGTTTTAGATGTTTCCAGTGTATATTACTTTTAACTACGTGCTATTTTTTGCTCTTAATTCCCCAAACAAACAGAAAAAGGTCTAACAAATAGTCGGCCTGCTCTGACTTTTAGATTTAAACTTTCATCTTTAAATATACAAAGCATTAACTTAATGAACTATCATATTCAGGACTGATAACAAAATGGCGACAGCAGCAAACGCAAATAGTTTGTCTCTACTGCCCCCTGGTGCTTAAACTCCATACAGCACAGCTAATGAAAATCTGATGAGCTCCTTTTGCTTTTGTTACAAAACCGGAGAAAAAAACAAAAACAAAAACCAGGGAATGGCACGGGATTCACACAGAAATTATAATTACATGTTTTTTTTAAATGAAATAGGTAGGAAATTGATGTTGTTCTCCACATTTCATTAATTCTATAAAAAGTAACTTGCGGGGGATGATAACTCCATTTCTTAACAGCTGAACAGCAAAGTGAGGTTCAAGCAAATAATTTTTATTCGACAATGTGCACCCAGAGATTTACAAAGAACAGTTTTTTAAAAAGTAAATGGTAATTTTGCAATCAAACTTTTAATTTGGTATCATATCAAGAGACAATTTGTGATGGTAACTGCAAGGCATTGCTTTACCTCTCTGAGGCCTTTAAATTGCACCTTATACTGCAATACTGCTAACATGCCTTCTGTGCCCAGTTCTAGGTAATGGAATAAACTTAACTCAGTCAGTTTATTAAAATGTTATAATTTTCAATTGTTTTACAATAAACACTCTTCATATAGTATTGTAGGTAAAAGGAAAAGCCAATGGAGTCTTAAACTTGTTTGCTAACGAGTGTGGAGGAGATATTGTTTAATAATCATACTAAATAGTGTCTAATTATAAATAGCATTTGTACGAAACTCATCACGTTGATATTTAATGTATAGTTGTGTTGATTCAATGATGTGGTCATTGAAGATGTAGTTTCTGGTGTTGTTTTAATGGATTACTTTATATTGTAGGTTAGTTTTCCCACTCTTTTGCAAATCAATAGAAACACTCAACTTTCTGGTCAATTTCCTCCTCTTAGATCCTTTTCTGCACCCTTAACTCTCATAAAGTGGACATGCAGAAGCTACTTGGGGGGCAAATTGGACTGGAAGACTTCATCTTTGCACACGTCAGAGGGGAGACCAAGGAGGTGGAGGTGACAAAGACGGAGGATGCACTGGGCCTCACGATCACAGACAACGGAGCTGGATATGCTTTCATCAAGGTGACCAAGTGGGATTTTGCTAAATGTTGTGATAATGCTCATTTAGAATCAGATTATCAAACATTTGTAGTCTTTGGCTGCCAAACCTTCACAGAAATATTTAAATATTCCTGTTTCCTGGAACAAATACTTACTGTTTTGAAAAGAGGCTCTATCATTTCAGTTTGTCACCTTGTGCATTTACACAATCTAGAGGATAAAGGAGGGCAGCACCATAGATCGACTGAAGACAGTATGTGTTGGGGACCACATCGAGGCCATCAATGACCAGAGCATTGTAGGCTGTCGACACTATGAGGTGGCTAAGATGTTAAAAGAACAACCAAGAGGTATACCCTTCACTCTGCGCCTGGTGGGGCCCAAGAAGGCCTTTGGTGAGTGAAAAAGCTGAAAGTGAACATAATATTATTTACAGCTCTAATCCATCTTGTGGTACAGTTTCTGCTTTTGAAGGGCAGATACACACATCTGGAGGAAACCACAACTGTACCTGTTCCTTGTAATGCTGCATGCACTGGTCTTACAGCATTAGTTGGTACTGGATCTGCACTCCCATATTATTAATACTCAGTATTTGTACACATTTAGACTAAAAATGTCAGTATCAGTTCCTACCGCAGTATAAATCTGGTCCTAAATTAATCATAGGTTGATAACGAGCAGGAAGGAGGGAAAGGGAAACATCCCTATTTCTCACATCATATGTTCTCAGCACACATAGGAAGCAGAATATGTGTGTTGACTTTGATTCATAATGCTGACAAGCAATACCATAAGCACAAAAAGTTGCCACTAGGGTGTATTTTATTATAATTGGACATGCATGGTGTAGCACCTACAGCTGTTTCCTACTAGTCAGGAGGCCTCCCTTGTCCACACTGGATGTTTGATTTCAGCACACCATGGTACTTTTCTGTGTCTCATCAGCCATACACAGAGAGGACACAGGGATATTTCAGAGAATTGGCAGTCTGCCAATAAGCCTGGAAAAGGTGTTAAATTTAGCAGCTCCAATTTATTTAACCCGTATTTGTTAAGCCTCAGCCCAGAGGATGTTGAGACCCTCTTAAATGGCTCTGCAGGGACAAGCACAGCTCTGCCAGGATTTGGTTTCAATAATCAAGAAAAATAAACTATCACACAAGATATGGTTTAAAAGAAACAATATCTTTTTGGTTATTAGCCTAAATAAATTCACAGTCTGTGATATTACAGTGAAACTGAAGAACTCTTAAAATAGGTTTTGCCCCCCCAAAATAAAATAAATAAAATAAAAATCAATGCGTAGTGGTGCATTGAAAATCAACTTTTTAATTCAGTTCCTGAATTATGTTTTTATTCTCAATCATGTACAGACAAAATTAAAAAGGCTTTGAGGGATTTTTCATCACTGCACAACCACAGGAGAAACCAAGGCACTTGGAACTTGGATATTGCACAGCAATGCTTTTCAATATTTTAAGGTTTGTTTTTAGTTTATAATGCAACTCCAGGCGACAGACACCCAGAACTGTAATGAACCAAAACTTTTAATACAAGAGCAACATGAAAGCACCGTCCACACATACACACACAGATGTACACTACTGTTGGACTTGTGACACAAGAAGCCTTCAGCTTCATTCTACTAAAGGTAAGATTAAGAAACCTTTATTGTCCCACAATAGGGAAATTGCATTGTTGCAACAGCAAGGTAAGAGCAGTAGGTAAGAGCAGCAATAGAACAATAACAATAGTTCAATATATTGTAATAAAAAAATAACTAAAGATAAAGATATTGCACATTGGAATGTAAGAAGTCCTAGAAATAAATGGTAAACCTTATGTGGACTGAATTTTAGTATACTGATGGGATGGGTGTCCTCACAGTGTTACTGTGTGAACAATGTTTGGTCCAACATGATGGAAACACTAACAGAGAGAGGGAGAGTGCTTAGAATACCAACTACAAACAGACTTTGCAGTCACACAGCAGACAGTGCCAAAGAAACTGTAACTATTTGATCTAAATGCAATATTGTAGGCTGCTTCCCCCACTGTTGGAGAACATGAAAGGCACTTTCAGTTACATTTCGACATTTGGAACAATTTAATTTGAACACTTAAAAGTGGGCAGGCCTAACAAACTTCAGTGACTTAGTTGTCCACCTCAACATGGTCTGAGGTGACCCGGAGACATACTGATGTACTATGCTATTGCTAGTTAGCTTACAAATGAATCTGAGCTCAGAATGCTAGCCATTACACTAGGGAATAAAAGTGATTGATTGAAGCTAACATATGCTCATGTCAGGAAGAAAGCATGATTGGATTTTGATAAAGGTATACTAAGTAGAGAAATGTCTGCACACTTCGAAACTGTGACCCTTTTTCAGGAGAGTTTCGTTTGCACTGGGTCCACCTCCCTTTTCCCTTCCGAGAAATGTTTTACCTGTCAACAATACAATAAGTGGGTTATTAATTGCATTCAGTTGAGAATATAAAGAGGAAAGAAGGAAGTCCCTGTAAGTGGTATGGCAGACTTAGCTGGAGCCCATCTGTTGACAAACTCACTCATCAGACAGGAAGCCACAGTCCACTTCCTGTTCACAATCAGTATGTTATTGTTTTCATACCTTCCAATGTAAGACGGAACAGTTCCGAAATAGTTGACCAAAAATGATCAACACAGGGTCTAGAGTTGATCACTGAGTTATCACAGAACTATAGGTACCAGTGATGACTTTAAAGTTTTGCTTTTTTTGAACTGCTGTGCTCAGGATCAAGAAGGAACTGTGAAGAACCATGAAGGAAAAAAAAATGCATATTGTATTGAGTTTGGTGTACATTTTTAACATCTGGCAGGAAAACTGTAGCTGCTTTGTATACAGTTAAACATAAGAAACATAAAAAACAGTTTGGAGTTTGGAAAAGTAATGATCAGAACAGAAAAAATGCACTAATTTCAATATGTAAACCTGCTAATCAATTTTCATGGATGTAAATTAAATCTCTCAATAGTTAGAACATACACACACGCATGTGTACGCTGGCTTGGTGCCAGATTTGGATTTGATTTCCTGTGTAAAATGATTCATTACACTAATTAGATCCCTGACAAAGCTTTGACTTCATTATGACTCTAAATGTCAAAAATATTAGCAAAAGAGAATACTAGGTGGTGCACAGTGTAATTCATATTCCTCAGCAGAAGACTCAGCAGAACCTTATTGTTGTCATCAACAATTGACAGATTAGTACGGTCAGATATAACATTTTCTCACTGCACGATCTTACAGTTTTTCAGAAATTTCTTGAGTATCAGCAGCCATCTGCTACCATGAGATTGGCAAGACCTGGCCTCTGACAAGAAGTAATTAAATCCCCCTTTGGATTAGGGGACTTATTATGATGAACACAGATGTGCATTTTCACATAAACCATTGGTTGAATATGTTAAAAATAACTATTTGAAAAACATATGACATTCATCATATAACAAAACTAACCCTTTGAGGTGGTGCTTTGAGCGAAATGCTAATATGCAAACATTAACAAAACAGTTGTTATCATCATTACCAAAGATGGGGAGATTATCTAATAAGGAACTGAAATTGAATGTTACTGAAATAAAGTCAGTCTGGACCAAAGTGGAGAAGTGGTTGACTAACAGACTGATGCTGACTTCTCTAGAGCTTCTACACCAGTGTAGCAAGTAAAACCATGGTACTGTGGAAATATTTTGCTGTAGATGTCATCACATGATTCGCAGTCACCAACTTCACCAACAACAGATGGATGGGAAATCCATTAGTCACATGAACTCTAACTCTTTACTCTTTAACTTCCTTTACTGGAACATGATCATAATAACACACAGATATAATGGGCCTCATTGGTCTTCCTGGAGATAATACACTACATCACAACTACCCACAGCATCACAGAACATGCCTTATTAAAGTAATATTATGGGAAAGGTTGAAGATCTCAGGAAACACAGTGTAGGAGTAGGAAGAATTCTTGGTTTCTGGTTGCTCAGCAGTTTCTTGGGAAGCACAGGGGAAAAGGACAAGCGACAACCGTGATGAACAGTGTAATGCTCTATAAATATATCTCCATGTAACAAATTACTAAATAAAAATACCCTTCAATATGATTACTGTTACTGCCGTCTCTATTTGTTTGTGTGTGTGGTCAGACATGATTGGAATGAGGACCAGAGCACCAAAGTCCAATGAGGGCAAGATGGTGAATGGGAGGGAGACGCTGCGTCTTCGTTCCAAGGGCGCTGCTACAGTTCAGGAGGTGGTGAGTTTCACACGCTCTGCTGGACAATGACCACTTAACTTTTTGATGTAAACAGATAGTGACATGCATACACACAAACACACATAAACTGTAATAGATTGTTTGAAATTTCTTTTATGGCTGACAAGATCATTTTTATCTTGAACATGTCTTGATTTTAGTTCTATTTATTTATGTACTGTGTCATGCTCAAAGCTCAAATTTCCATGTGGTACACTAAATGACCTGAACTGAACTGAACAGCCATGGACCGTGGTAACACATTTAAAACTGACGTTATTCCTCGCTGAACAATGTCTCTCACTTCCTAAACTTCAATGCAGGATGTTTCACATTACGTTGAACTTTGAACACAGAATGAGAGGTCACATGGAGAAAGTCTGGTGGCTGAAAATGTTTGCTGGTCTACAATATCTGATGAATGTTAAAAACCTGGCAGGCAAACAGTCAATACCTGCCAGTAATAATCTATACACGCTGGTATATCTTTATACCAAAGATAGACGATAATCAGTAGCCCTTTATGTCACTGTATTTAGGTCATGAACACCACTAAATTTCCACTCGCACCCCTGTATTTTCCTGTCTGCTCTTCCAGCAGAATGAGTTTGAAGAACAGGCCACCAAGAAAGTGGATGACCTGCTAGAGAGCTACATGGGCATCAGAGATCTGGAGCTGGGTAAGACTGCCCACTTAACACTATTGTCCATGAAATAGAAATCACCCTTGAGTCCCCTGTTGGCAAGCAAGCCATTGTTGAATTGATACTCATACACTGCCCATGGTACCTTTCTGCCTCTCTGGCATGTTGAGATAGACCAGCCCACTTCAACACTAGGCTGGAGTAAAGAAAATTTCAGTATTGGAATCTAATTAAGTACATTTACTTAAGTATTGTGCATGAGTATGATTTCAAGGTACTTGACTTTAATTGGTTACATTTTATGTACCTTCATATTTCTCCTCCTCAACATCTCAAACACAAATGTTGGACATTATACTCTGCTAAATTTGTCTGACATCTTCAGCTACTAGTAACTTTACATAACTGTTCATACTCTTCCCATCCAGTTAAACGCATGCATCGCCAAATGTGTTCATTTAGTGGCTGAGAAAATTCTTCCACTTCTTAGCTAAATAAACGATTGAAAAATCCACTGGAAATGCATTGCCACAAAGCTGTAAATAGGCCTGTTTTTCTGGGTGCATTCAAAGTTCTGCGTTTGTAACATGTCTGTTCAAAATTACAAACTATTATGAATCTTACAGAATGTTATATAGTAGTCAAAATTAACTCAACCTCAAACACTAAATCAGTAAAATATAAGACTTTGATGCGACAGAAATATAAACACAAAGACATCCCACATGACTTAAACTTTGTCTTTGGTCACTTAAATGCATTTTTATGATATATTTACCTCCTTCACCAATGGGAAAATTCCTCCTCAGATTTCATGCTTACCACAAATCATTGATAACAGTGAAGCATGGAAGAGCATTTTCTGTGAATAACAGTTCATTTTTTTGGGAGTAAACAATTTTGACCTCTAGTTTGACTTTGGCTGTTGAGCTCATGCATTTTTGAGAAAACCTATAGAATCCGCCTGAATCTTTAGCGTTCAGTGATATGTTGAGGAGGAAGCAATAATGATAGGAATCTGACGTAAAACTTTCAACTCATGGCCAGTTCATTAGCTTTAATCCAGTACTTCAATTAGCAACCACACAATCTTCCTCTGTGGAGCCTCTCTGTTGCCATGGAGATGGAGATGTTGTGCATGTCATTACACCTGTGCAGGTGGACTGATTCACTGAATTGGTTTGATATGTTATTCAAGATTTTTTTTGAGAAGTTATTATATTTATGGTAAATGTATATATGTCCTGCTCATGCACAAATGTGTACATGTATCTGTGAAAAAGTAAATATGTATCTTGATATGGTAAATATTGGAAGAAAGTCTAGTATGAGACAAGGATGCCAAGATGGGATGAACATCTTTTTTACAGTAGTTCCTGCACATTTTGGTTTGCCACCTAAGTATATTAGTGGTCGTCCAAGAACACGACATCAGTGAAGTTGTTCCCACGTGCCCAGACCAGTTCTAGAGAACAGACAATATTTTTATTTTTATCTGCTTCTGTTAAATTAAACAGACTCAAAGTGTGGGTGTTTCTTAAAAAAATGTCAAATAAACAAGCCTGCACAGTATGTTAGCTTTGGAGGGGGTATCTTCTTTAAAAAGGGGATATTTATCAATAATGGTAAAGTAACCATGTGTCCAATTTTAGTTTATAAATCACATGACTTACTGACCAGCTTTAGAAAGGTAAAAGCCTAGAATAGGACCATTAAAGCAATTGCTGGTGCATGTTGTTTCGGCTTGGCTGCTGAGAAAGAACCACAACTTACCAGCATCTGGAAGTAGTTATCAATGACTAAGACTGATTCAGTTTGGTCCCATTTATTCTTTTCTGCAGCAACCACCATCGTGGAAGCGGGTAAAGACAAGAACAACCCTGATGACTTTGCAGAGGCTTTGGACTCAGTTCTGGGGGATTTTGCTTTCCCTGATGTGTTTTTGTTTGATGTATGGGGAGCTATTGGAGACGTCAAGAATGGTAGAATTTAGATATTAAGACATTAAGACAATGTATAAGCTTCCACTATTGACTAGTACTTGCATTCACTTTTAATCTCTCCCTTTAAAACCACAAGGGGCTGCAGTTAATTCATCTTTCTCTTGTCAAATGACAACCTGCGCATCAGCAGAGCGTCACTGTTAATGTCCAATCTTCACAACAAAGACACAGAAAATCAATATGTAGTATTTAAATAAATTTGTACTGAAATTAAAGATTGAAATGAGCCTTTACAGTGTTGTCATTTAGCTGATGATCTTGCTTAAGGGTGGAAATCATGACAATAAATTTGTTTGGTGACTGAAAATTCAGATTTATTCAGATTTTTACAAAAGTTTATTTAATGTTTCAAGCGCTCCCTTCACATACATATAGAACAATATGTAATGTGTCACATAGTGTGACCTGGGACAAAGTACCTATGAGAAGGACCTGTATGCAGACCCAGAGGCAGAGCAGTTGCAGTTCAACAACTTTAATACAAAAGTTTAAGAGATACAAACCTTAATCGGATGGTGAAGCATCGGGCAATGGTCAAATCCAGCAGCAGCAGTCCACAAGGGTAGTTAATCCTACAGAGAGCAGGTTAAAGTCCATAATCAGACAAGGTCCAAGAACAAAAGCAGAGATCTAAACTCACATGAAAAAACAAAACACAAGCAATACCTGACCACAAGATATGAAGAAAAACTGGCAGCATACATATGAGGGCACATAATAAAGAGGGAAGGGAGGGAAGGCTAATGAGACAGAGATGAACTAAAGTCAAACAATGGCCCAACCCCAAAGATGCCCCTAAAAGCTTAAGCCACAACCTCACTGACTTACTTAACGTCACCTAGCAAATGTTTGAGTGTGAGAGGCTGAAGGGGCCTTTAATGATATAAACAGGAATAAGACAACACTTTGCGAATATCACATTAACTTGAGGAAACACATTACAGATGACTGGCGGGAAACACGAGAGGAAGAGCAAGCCACCTGAAACGAGAGGGAAGTTAGATCTTTCAAAATAAAACGGGAAGTCACAAGACAATACAGAAACCAAACAAAAGCCAGGCTTGACCATTTACTGAACCGTGACAGCACCGCCCCTCCTAGGGACGGCTCCTGACGGACCCGGAGTCTGTGGATGGTGCTGGAAGAAATCAGTGATGAGTTCCGGGTCCATGATGAAGCGGGTTTGGCCGGCGGCACCATCGGGCTTTCCTTTATGGGCTTGATTCGGCTCACGTGAAATGTAGGATGTACTCTTAAGGACCGGGGCAGGTGTAGCTGGATTGAGGAGGGACCAATGAGCTTGGAAATGGGAAACGGCCTCACAATTCGTGGAGCCAACTTTCTTGATTCCACCCGGAGAGGAAGATCCCTTGTTGACAGCCAGACCTTCTGATAGGTCTCGGTAGCCAAGGTAGGGAGGGGGTTGTGGGCGAATTCCACCCATGCCAGACTTATGCTACAGGAGGCAGGATTCTGTGAGACAAGACACCGAAGGCATGTTTCCAATTCCTGATTGAGGCGTTCAGCTTGTCCATTGGACTTGGGGTGGTACCCTGACGACAAGCTGACCGTAGCTCCGATGAGTTTACAAAACTCCGTCCAGAAGTGGGAAACGAACTGGGCCCCCCGGTCTCAAACAACATCTTTGGGAAAGCCATGAATACAAAAAATGTGAGGAAGAGGTCTTGTTCCGGGCGCAGACGAATAAGCGGTTCCTTGGACAGCCACTAGGCGGCGGACTTGCACCGTTTGCTTGCAGTACCTCTGATTTTATCTGCCAGGTTACTGCTCCTACCACACGGTCAGGTGGTAGGATGGGCTCAGACTCCTTGGCAGGTGGCTCGGGGTCGAATAACCGGGACAAAGCATCAGGCTTGGCGTTCTGAGCCCCTGGTCTGTAAGACAGGACAAACTTGAAATGATTAAAAAACAATGACCACCTGGCTTGGCGTGAATTCAGTTTTTAGCTTTCCTGATATATTCTAAATTTTTATGATCGGTCCAAACTACGAAAGGATGTTGTGACCCCTCTAGCCAGTGACGCCATTCCTCAAGAGCAAGTTTGACCAAGTAATTCCCTATCTCCTATATCATAGTTCCGCTTGGCTGACGTTAGTTTATGGGATAGGAAGGCACATGGGTGAAGTTTATCATCTCTCTCGGAGTGCTGCAAAAGAACCGCTCCTATCCCGTCACTGGAGGCATCAACCTCCACAATAAACTGGCAGGATCTGGAACTATGAGTATGGGTGGTGAGTGGTGAAGAGTTGCTTCAAATGATTAAATGCTGCCTCAGCTTCTGAGGACCACCGGAATGGCGTTTTAGGTGATGTGAGCGCGGTAAGAGGTACGGCTGTTGCGCTGATGTTCCTAATAAACTGTCTGTAGAAGTTAGCGATTCGTGAGACCAAAAGGCATGACCAAATATTCATAATGACTGCTGGGGGTGTTAAACCCTGTTTTCCATTCATCCCCCTCCCTTATATGCACCAGATGATAAGTGTTGCACAGATCTAATTTGGTAAATACCTTTGCTTGTTGAAGCTGGTCAAATGCGCTGGCCATAAAAAACAACATAATTTTACTGTTGCATCATGGATTGGAGGACTTCAGGGTCACTTTCTTGAGGGGTATTATGGGAGAACACGATCCCATTGATATCTTTGGCATAGATTACGATGAAAATGACATCCATGACAACCCTGATGACAACAACGGCAATGAAGATGGAAATTAAGTTGCTGCTGCTGCCGTTGATGTGGAAGTCATGAGGAAGAAGAACCGCAGCCTGGAGGATCCATGAAAAGATCAAGAGAGGACAATGATGATGAAGATGAGAGCAGCAGCAAACGGTTCAGGTGGTGGGATGAGTTTGCTGATACAGACACGGACACTGAGACTGATTCTCTCAGCGATGATGATTCCGATGCTGATGGAAGTGATGGGGAAGCCAGCCATCATGAGGAAGAAGACCCACTTCCTGGAGGATCAAAGACAAGGGCAAGGGAAGATGATGATGACGCCAAAGAGAGAGTCAAAAAATTCAAGAGACCCCAGTAATGACTGACACCAACAATCCGCAGCACCTCAGCTACAAAGACCTTCAAGAGGATTTAAAGTCAAACACATCATCATCATCGTTCCATGAGTGTGCATGTTATGTACACTAAACCAGCTGAGGTGCAAGATAGTAGAACAGATAACAGCAAACCACCACCGCACTCTTGGCACCACCTGACTGATTGTCCTGGAAGGGGACCCCCTCTCTGAGCAGTCCTTCCCAAGGTTTCTTCCTTTTTGTCACCAACAGGGAGTGTTTCCTTGTCCTCACTGAGGGTCAGTGTTTTATGTGGTTGCCATTTTTAATTGCTGTGGGCACTGAAAGGCCCAGAGTGCATACAGAATGTTTCAAAATGTTTCAAATAAATAAATGTTGATGTGCACAGTTATTGTCATTGCTTTTAAAAGCCAGTATGTAAGTAAGACAGTATTTTATTGAAAGAGTATTATAAAGGCCTCCTCCCAAAACACCAAATCCACTGGCACGATTATTATAATGTCAAATTTACCCACGCCTTCCCCTAAAAAATATTTCGAAGTAGACTTTTGCTAAAGATTGTAACAATTGTTGGGCCTCAAACAGACAACAGGCTGCGAAAAAGGGTTTTTGACCCGAAGTCTGGAAAAGGTCAAAGACTGCAGAGTAACCAAATGGCTGCTCTTTGTCTAAGTTCTGCCAGCAGGGTGCCTACAGGTGCACGTCAGGACAGGTATATTGCCGACACCAAAACTGAACCACTTTGCTTTCAGTCGGATTCCAGTTGGTTACCGAAACAAAGCAGGTGAACCCGGTATGTACCTGAATCACACGCCATCTCACCTTCGCTGGACGAGCTGAGATTTCCTTTGTGTTCAAGCCAAGCATGCTGTTTTCCCGGATCCGAAGGAGAGTCACTTGCTGCCTTCGCCAGCGCTCTCAACGAGTTGCCTACAGAAAGAAGAAAGGACCGCCGCGACTTTCTTCAATCAAGTCGACTCAACGCTAATTCTCGCTGCCCACGGAGAATTACCTGGCCGCCGTGAAACCTGCCGAAAGAGCGTGAAATGGCCCGCTGTCGTCATCCGAGCCGAGGAACCGAGCCGGACCCAAAGACGACCAACACGCTATCTGCTTTATAAGCTCGATACGTAAAAGGTTTAATCTGGACAGAGGTAGTTATTTAGTGTGTGTTTTTGAATCTTTACTGTGCAAGTAAAGTCAGCGGACCTCGAGTCGTGCTATTTTTGTTGTTAGACAACAGACCGAGCGTCCCACTGCTGCTGTTTGTTTTGTTTTATTTGATGTATTTGATCGTGCTTACTACGATCTGCTGAGTTGTCTGTTTAAGTTCATTGAGCTTTCCCTGTGTCAGCCCCGTCAGTGTGTGAGATCTTAAAGTTGCATTTATACGTAGGAAGACCAGAGACGACGGTGGACGAACACCCCTCGTGTCTCTGAGTTAGTCAGTTATCAAGGCAACTTTATGCCTTCACACGTGACAATAGGATCTCTGTGTGTTTCCGTGCTTTCCACCCTTTTCTCGTACTAACCCCCACGCACATACACATACACACACACACACGCACATATCGTGTGATCGCAGGTTATTTTCATTGTCAGAGCCACGTGCTGCGCTCACAGACACCATTAGCCATTAGCCCTTTCAAACCTCGCGGCCACCTCTTATCAAAGTTGTGGATAAACTAAACACTGTAGATCTTTAATGTTTTGTTCACAAAGTATAATATTTGCATTTTTAGAGCATGCTGATGTTACTAAATTCTGGTGGAAAATATGACATGTTGAAGCATCCTGTGAACCCTGGCTTGCCCTCTTACTGATAGCTGCTCTGGATAAGAGCATCAGCTGATGCTTTAAAATGCAAATCATATTCATAATGGCGCAGGGTAGAGTGCAGTGCAGCACTTGTTTTTGTATTTGGTTTGTAAGTGTGAAAATATGCCATGCATGTTGAGCTGTGTAGAGTAGATGAGCAGGTCTCTGTGGGCCTGCACAATGTATTTTTCTGGCAGTTTCCTTGATGAGACCTGCAGTTGTGCTTGTGAATGGCTCTTGCCATAATGTAAATACTTGGTGCTGAAAGGTAAACGATGCACATGTCAGGCCAGGACTCAAAACAGGACTCAGGCGCAGAGATGAGTGACAGCAAAGGCAGACTTTTATTGTGAATATCAAAAACTCTCTGGACAGAGTGACGAAAACAATCAGGCTGTGAAATATATCTAGTGCGCGCTGTCCATACGGGAGGACGCGTGGCCATCAAAACTACTCACTCTCCGAAGAGATGAAATAAACAGGCTATAAAACTTGACCCAAAATAAATGCTCACTCCCAAATGGAGGAAAGAGCTATCTGACTATGAACAAAAATGATCAACTAAAAAAAAAAAAATCACTCCAGTAGGAGGACAAAAAACCTGACTCTATACAAAAAGAACAAAATAAATCGCACTCCTAAAAACGGAGGCTCTACAAAAACTCTAAGAAATCAAAACTTGAAATAAAAATCAGGCAAACGGACAAACAAAGACAAATAAATGGGTGTGATTCTAATCTTAACTGAGAGGCTAATCCTGAGCTATGAAATTTACAAACAAAAAGTCACTCACAAAGAGGCAAACATACTTAGGCAAAACGCCACATGGAATAAAATGCAACTTAAATACTCAGTTGCTACAGTAGTGACTGATCTAAACTAAGACATCATTCAAAACTGTCATCTGATAATGGAGGTCGGAAAACATAGAGTTACAGTGCCCAGCTGCAATTCATATTTTCCCATATAGTCATTACCATCAAACAGAAACCAAAACCATTCCCACAGTAAACAAATAAATAAAGGTAAAGTTAGCCTGTGTCCTTGGGGTTTCCTGCAGTGTTATTCCCTGAGGAAATTAAAGGTCTTCCTGCTCATGCACTAATATTAAAATGACACTGCATCATAGATTCAATAGCTTCCTGCTTTTGTCATATGAGATCAGTATTTTCACTGTCACTGTTCTTGGTGTCACTGTACTGCACTATGTCCTTGCATTGTAGGTATTTACTGTAAGAAGCAGGAAGCATCAAATTATATGTTGCCGTTTGACAGTTTATATGTTTTCTGTGTCACTATACATTGACATTGAACTGCCACATGTCAAAATGCAGTTTGACTCAACCTCAATCATCCTGGCATCACTTGTTTCAATATTTGTCTCATAATGATGTTTTGTTCTTTGTATATGATTACACCTTAAGATGAAGATCAAAAATATATGGCATACTTCACACGATTCAACTGTAAATAAAAAGGTTGAACTGACAGCTGTCCAGCCTGAGTGCCTTAAACTGAAACACCAATGTGTTTTAATAATACTTTATTTATATGTACAATCACATGCCATTTTTATCAAGCACAATCAATCATTTTGACAGGGATGATGCTGAAAAGCAATATCTGACACCTGCTTCTGTTCTTACTTCCCCATCTTTGCAATCACTCATCATCTCAAGAAGAGAAAGTGGATTTGCTACTGTGGATGGTGTGTAATGGGTTCAGTGATTTCTATGGTCATGCAGTAACAGTATGACTGATATGAGTGATAATACAATGAAAACAAATTATGTTTAGGATCAGACAAGTGGCTGAGTGACCAAGTACAACAAGAAACAACAGTTTCAGTATAATTATATTATACATTATAAAAAAATATAATAATCAGTTACAATTAAGTTAGTGTCATTACACTGCCCAAATTCACAGACTGAATTTGAAGAACCCAGCATGTTAACACTGACACTTTCTTAGTTGACAGTAACATTAAGTTTAAAAACATCAGTTTTACTAACACACAGGGGCAACACAGCGGGAATCTGATATTATTACCCCATATGAAGATTCTCTCTCTATCCACTGGAGCTGGTTAGTAAGGTTTTTCTGTTCACATTCTGTCCTGAAAACGAGCAGTTATTCTGAACACAGAAAATGGTACTTTCTACAGGCATTATTGGATATCAATACTGATTGGTTGCCCCAGACATTCAAAGCAAGACAACTTTTAAACAATTAAAAGGTCAGTTCACTCAAATATTACATAATATATCCTCAATTACCCTTACTTATTCTCGCACTTCATTTTCTTTAAAAGTCTCATTTCAAAAGCACCGTTTTCTCACTAACAGATTGACAAACAAATTTCACCTCGAGATGAGACATTTCAGAGTCTAATTGCCCCAGTCAAAACTTGGGTAATATAAAACCAAAAGTATCTTCATGGCAAGACACAAATAGTTGCTGGTAAGACAATATTTGTCTTTGAATTTGTGTGAATGGACAGTTTAAGAGCCGAGAAGATGGAATAAAGACAGCCAAACCATACAGTGTCATACAGTGAGACATCAGCATAGTGGTAACATCATTTAATAAAGTAATACATTTCCAGAATGATATATGTTTATATAACACTGTCAAAGATAGTATGCAACTTAGATCTTCCTTTGAATTGTTAAATAAGTAATACAGAATAGCTAATAGCTGTTGTCATGGATTGCTTTTGTATAGCAGTAAAGGATTTGAAATTTAACATAAATACTATGAACTTTCAAGCAGTGTAAAACAGCTCACATATGCTGTTACATTTCTGAAGAGGACAGTAGAAAGGATTGTTCTGCTGCTGTTAACATAACTTTCAGGCCCTGTGTCCATATTAACAATCTAATTTGTTACAACAATCACATACTCATTACATCAAAAGTCTTAGCAATATTTCATTTTTGGGTCTGGGTCTTATGTGACACTTAGAAGCATCTGAGCAAAGTGCAAAAAAGGCATTGTGTCCAAATAGAATCAAGCATCACATTACACAATTGCCTGAATGACAACAGAGTGTCCAGGTCTGCTGAAACAAGACATTTAAAACTCAATTATCATAATAACACGTTAGAGCAGTACATCTACAAAGAGCAGTGCATGTACATAGCCTAAATCCATTGTAGTATAATGTAGAGCTCTGCATAAGTCAGCCCTACTCCTGCTCTATGCTTTGCTTTAAGCATTTCAGTGGTATGTAAAGAAATAAAATTTAGATCACTGGTGCAATCCTGCTGATCATCCTGGTCACAGTTAACATTAAAACTCATCAGAGCTTGAAAACACACTCAAACACATACTGAAACCCAAATTATATCGCTCTTTCTACTGCAACAACAACTCAAATCCAACCAATCACAGAGAAGAAGGTGGTGGTTCAGGCGAAGGTACGGCTGTAACACTTGATTTCCTAGTCTGTCCTGTTTCATCTGAGCCCAGGGTGCTACCAAGTGAAGAGCGTGTGAACCTGCGGATAGTGTTGCTGAAAGACGGGTACAAGGTCATGATGGATCCCCGAGACCAGTCAAAGCGGGGGTAAATTCTCTTTAAAACTGCCCTGCGAAACAGGATGTATACCCATGGATCCAGGATCTGGTTCCAGGTGGCGAAGCGTATCCATAGCAAAAGGTATCTGACCTGGAGTTGACCTCCAGACAGCACAGTCTGTGCAGTAAATACCTGGTGGGGGAATGATGGAAGTCAGAAAAAGGATAGTGATAGGAGAAAGAAGGTGTAATAGAGCCAGGGGAGATGGCATGTAATGGGATGGGAGTTTGGGAATGAACAGTTGCAGGGGAGAAAAGAAGTAAAACATACAGTAAACAGTGGGACGAGTGGGATAAGAATTAAGGATTGAGAGGGAAAAGACAAAACTGATTAATATTGCAAATTCATATAGACATACACATGCATTAAGTCCACTGAGGGAATGGCTAGGCTAATTTGGACATGGTCCTCTTGAGGCAGTGGCTGCTGCAACACAATTATTCCCACTGCTTTAGTTAAGTTGCTGCATTTTGTGTGAGGCATAGTCTTATTAGCATTAGCCTAGTCTCTTGTGAGGGGCAGAGCATACTAACAAGCTCCTTTAGGGATGACAAATTGCAAATAAAGTAAAATGCACAGCTAGACAAACTTTTCTCAGAGGCAGAGTTAGCTCAGATACTGATTAAGCCAGAGACAGGGAGCAATTTAGCTTAAAGAATAACTTCCATTTTCACAGGAAATACCATTCATGTTCTTACTTTTATCACCAAGGCTTCTGAGTTTACTGTAGCCAGATAACATTTTTCCAGCAACATTGTAATTAATGAGCCTAAACAACTTTCTTTCTGCAGCTCTGCTTCAAAGAAATGTTTGAGTAGCTAAATACAGCTACTATCTGCAAATCATTATCAGGGTTTAGCATCAGAAACCATAAGTGTTAGTTTCATGAAATGAAGGCAGGCACAAGGGAAATAAACATATATATACATACATATAAAAAACTGAAACTATTTGAGTGAAACGTTTTTTTTTGTTTTTTTTAACTGGACAGAAATAGAGTGAGGTGTACAGTGTGTGAAGCATGGCCCAAATGATAATTTTAGGTCATGGGTAATAGTATGGAAGCTGCAAGGCATAGAATAGACTGTGATGTACAAAGTTCATCCACTAGTTCCACTGGCAGATGTTTATGACATGCTGAGACAGATGGCCAACCATGACCCAAAGTTATGATGGGTGTGAGCAGTTACGATGAGAAAGCAGTGTTACTGATACAACCTTGCAGCGTTTTCATTTTTTACTTTTTACTCGCCTCAGTTGGGGCACACACGATGTATATCCAGGGGTCAAATATCTGATTGCAGGTGGCCATTTGTATGCAGAACAAAATATTTTCAGCTTTTACAGGAGCAGGATCAGCAGTCACTACGCTCATCAGAACAGATATCTTGTGCAGGGTGTCACAGATGGGAGTGCAGAAAAAGATGTGCACCAGTCAGGTAGCTTTGAACGTCCTAGTCTGCATGCTAGTCTGAAAGTACCACATAGACTGCCCCATTTGTCTCAGTTTATAATAACAAAAACAAGAAAATGAAAAAGTTTACAGTATTATTTTATCCATAGACCCATACATCAAGATCCTTTAATGGTAAGTTTTTCATGTTCTTTGTGTCCCTGTATATAAGTTTTTTGATTAAGACACAACTGAACACGGGAAAAATAAGAGAGGGTCATGAATGGAGATAAGTAAATTAGAATAAATTGTTCTGTCTTCTGTTGCTTCTACTGTTATGAGCTTTACAAAAGTAAACTGACTGATTTCACCGATTTCTACAATTCTACAATTCTACAATGTGATTTATCCAAAGTGATTTATATATAGAATAGGCACAACACAAGCAAAGATTTAGTTGGAATAATTGGAAAAGCAAGATGGACAAGTGCTACGAAATGTTTTAAGTCCAGTAGGACCAAAGTATCAACAGGTAGTGCTGAAGTCGACTGCTTTTTTTTTTTTTTTTAAAAAGTGTTTGTTACAGCATTTAAAGGGGACATATTATGAAAAACATGTTTTTTCTTGCCTATATGTATATATACACGAGGAGACCATGGTTGTGTTTTACTTTTAATTCTTTTCAGCCGTTTCCTCCCGCTGTCCGCGGTCAGATTCTGGGTCGTAGCTATAGTGTACAACAGCGGGCTGTTCTTTGTTCGTCATTTGGGCAGCCAATCAGCCCAGCGCCTCACTATCATAGCCTCCCCGCCCACTCAGAACTCCGCATAGATAATGAAGTTAGAGAATGGGAGACTGCAGACCCTTCTCATAGGCTGTATTTCAGATTTTTTTTGCAAAAAATTTCAAAAGCTTGTTTTGAAGACATCCAGGACCTGTCTAAAACAGCTTTTAGCTGCCATAATATGTCCCCTTAATAAAAATGGAGAGCATAGTGTTAGAATGGTAAGAAACTACAGCAGGAGCCTCAAAAGCAATAACAACCTGTAATAAACTTTTCCTTAAAAGGTACTGATTTCACCCATGCTCTAAAGCTGAGATGTGTCATCTCAGCTAATACATTAAGGGTCTCTCTGATCCAGGGTAAGACCAGAGGGCTTTCAGATTAACAAATTAGGAAGCTACATTGCTCAGAAGAATTGAAGTATACAGAGTGGAAGGAGAGAAAAGAAGCTTAGGACCTTGTGATGCCTCATTATGGTTCAAACAGTTGATGGGCATCAGTAATAAGAGCTGGATAGACAGGGTCTGGCCTGGGCTCTCTCAGATACTTGAGAAATCTATAATTTGGTGGCCAGCATTACTCCTTGTCCTTTGTAATATGATGACTGAAAGCATTTTTAATGACATCAAAAACCTTTTAAGTAATGTGGTTTAGTTGATACTTGTTGTAGATTTTGTGTCTGCGTCTTACTCTTCAGTGTTTGACAGATTAGCACCAAAATCTATGTGTGATGGAGAGACATAAGGAGGTTATAAAATGATCATGTTGACTAGGTAGCTTTTTGGTGGTCAGTTATCTTTAAAGACATTTATAGTGAACTTTTGACAATGTACAAAATGTTGACAGGGCGCTCATTCAAACAGGTTTAAACAGGGACAGCTGTCTGTTGAGTACTAGCCCATAGCAGCTTGGCAATAACTCAAAGTGGACTATTTTTATATTGTGTATGAAACTGTTGTGCAGGAGGCTTTTGTCTGAAAGGATAGGATTTGTTTCAGAGACAGAATACAGCTGGAAAGACTATGACACTATGCTTAAAAATCATTTGCTTTCCTTTGTTGCTTTATCATTCTCCATAAAAATTACTTACCAGGAGGGGGCACCAGCAGATAGAACCAATGACCATGATGAGGATGAGCTGAACCATCATCTCTACCTCATGATCTCGGCGGCGCTGGGTCCTGTCCTGTCCACAGCACACTTTGATCAAGGTCACAACACTCACTGTGTTCAGTAAAAATGACACAGCGATGCACATCAACCCAACTAATGAGAAGAGTAGGGAGAAGATCTTGTCATTTCCCCCAAAGTGGATGTTGAAAAAACACCAGGAGCCGGGTATCTGCATGTGGTAGCTTCCAATGCCTGTTAGAGGCAGCAAAGCAATGGAACCAGCAATCATCCACACCATAAGCACCATGGAGCCTGTCCTACTCTTGGGGATGCTCTTGGAGCGTGCAAATGGACAGTTGATGCCAATGGAGCGTTCCACAGCCATTGTGGCACCGAGCATCAGTGGGCACAATCCATAAAATACCATGGACATGCCCATGAAGTTGCAAAAGTGGCAGTTTGGATCTAACTTGCGCCAATTAAATTGCGTAATGTGGAAGGAGACCACGATGGAGCCCGTGACCAGAAGACCCATGAAGTCAGTAACCACCAGGCCACCCAGGAAGATCAGGAAGGAGGAGCGTGAACGGCTGTGTGTCCGCCGGAAGGACTTAATGAGAGCTATGAAGGCAATGAGATTAGAGATCAGACCCAAAGTCCCGAAGATGAATGAGTAGTATTTTGAGGCAATGGAGGGGAAGTACTTGAATGGTGGGCTATTGATGGAGTAGCAGAGTGGGGTGTGGTTGGTGAGTGGCTGGGCTGTAGCATTCATGGTGGTCTGCTCTTGTGGTGGTTGATGATTTCAGATGATTCAGCGATGGAAAGACCACAACAGTGTGATGAAATCCACTTCAATCTTCATCCTCAAGAGTAAAAAAACAAAAAAGTATAATTTTAAGACATTTTGCATTTGGCAAGAGTGGATTGCAGCAAGGTAAATATTAAAAAATAGAAAAAGGCAAAGATAAAAACAATGGCACAACACAAAAAAGGCTAGCTACCGTAAGACTTGGTTGGTTTTGTTGCACTTCAAATGTGGCTAACCTTTATAGTAAATCTTATTTGATGTACATTTGTTTACTCTAAATACTAAATTATGCTTAACACAGTCATTACTGAGGTTGAGGGCTATTTGCCCATCCATTTTCTGTACTTGGTTATTTTGTTTTGAGTTACAGGAGGCTGGGCTAAAACTTTTGGCAGTTCTTCATTATATTTCTAGTATATTTTTTTCACAATTTTCAACATTATAATTTGTTATTTGACTCTGTATTCACAAGTGTTTTCTGAGATCTGGGAACATGACTGCACAAACAAGTGACAAACTAAAAGAAAATCCTGGACAAAAATATCAATATAACAGATTCTGTTGCTTCCCTATGGACTGCATGCCACAGTAAAGCCATCTATAAAAATGCTAAACAGACAAAGTTAAAACTAATTTGTATCAAGATGGCAAGAGAACCAGATCCAAGTAATTTTGAAAGAAGGTTCATTGTTGAGGCACATAAAACAGCAGCTTCAGCCACAGAGGCTGCACAACCGGCTCATCTTTCAATAGGAACTGTGATTTAAGTGTGACATATGTGTGACATAAGATAGCTGGATGGACCGAAACAGACTTGGAGATGCAAGAGAAGTAAGCAATTTTTCTTCTGTAGAATACACAACCTAAGAACAAAGGAAACTGATGTATCTCAATGTGAAACGGAACTAGCAAAAAACCAAAACAACTCTGAAGGCTGAAAAATTCTCAGACCGGGAAATGTTGGTGCACAGCAAAGAATACAGCATGTACACTTGCAACTTGGCAGTGAGGTGCAACATTCTGGCCACAGCTTGCTGCCAGTTCTGAGTCATATAAACTACTGATGAGGATCCTTCACAGGTGGGCTCTCAGCAGGAACCCACTAAGGACATTGCACACAGGTGTCTTACTATCCTGATGGAAAGCAATCAACCAGCTGAAAGAAAAAGATATAGACATCCTAAACACACAACATCCATGCCAAAAGGAGTCTTAAAATAAAAAGAATACATGCTTCACTTCTACACAGGGGTTGGGCTTTGACAATTAGCATTTAGATCATAAACTATGGGAAAGATGTGGATGTAGAATATCAAGAGCTATCTGTCAACAAGTACATAGAGAGGGATTTTATAGTAGCATAAAACCTGGGTTTGAGAGGTCAGTAGTACAAAAACAGGGGAACATCTTCACAGATGTGCCAAAAGTGATGAACAGATGATTCAAGTTTACCATATCTTTTGGTGGAATGGCCTTCAGAGTTCAGAGACTTGGAGAAGCAATTGAAACTCTTTGGGCCAATATCTTCATAACACGCTACATGCTTTTTTTTTTAAAAAAAACAAGAAACAGAAGTTGGTCAAACTTGTACAGGAAAGTTGAACCAGGAAAGCAGGTCCCAGAAATCACCAATTTAAATAGGATTTACAGTATTACTGTTACAATAATGATAACTAAAATTATGATCCATGTTCAATTTTTTTTTTATGCCATTAGTATGGTCATATAAGTCTAACAGCGTAAACACAAACATGCATAAAACCCAGGCAGTAGCAGCATTAGACAGAGAAGGAGGGAGTGACAGAGAGACTTTAATAGACAGAGAGTAAGAGAGCTGGCATATCCTGGCAGGAAATGCAGTATGTGAATAGTACTGACAGAAACACCAACAGGAAATAAACTCACAGTGTCACAATCAGTCTGTTACATTGTCCCTAGTGGTCTGTCAGCAATATACTGCTTGTCATTGTCAGACTATATAAGTCCACCTTCAAGCACTGTGGAGCTACACACTGGGGCTAGTGGGAAAGTGAAGTGACATCAAATATGGTCAATACAGCGATATTGTTCCTTAAGCAAAGTATTTGTCTGATAGCATACCATCTGGGTGTTTCATCCTATCATCCTAATGTCATTCTGGGACAATATAAAGGAAAAAAAGGGGGAAAAAATCCTTAATGCTGTCTTTTGGAATTCAAATAAACTCATACGATATAAAATATACGGATTACCTGATAGAACAAAAATAGGAAGTTGAAGCAATGTATCTACTAACAGCAGTTTTTGGGTATAACTTCCTGTGTGCATCTTAACACAGATGTCATTAGACTACAGGGAGTATAATGTGAATATACTGTAGGTGTAAGACCCATAAGTGTGATGTGTTTTTTTTATTTATATATATATTTTTAACAGAAAGTTAGAAAAAAAGAACAGAGATACAGAGATTGTAAGCAATACACGGGAGATGGAGAAAAAATAAGATATTTATGCATCAGAATGAAACAAAAAAGAGAGATACTTGTTCTGTAGTCTATTGTTTAGTATGCATACTCTGACCCAAAGGAGTAGACAATGGAGTGCATTAGACATTTAGCGAGGGTAACTTGAAGTGAGTTTAGTAATGAGATCTACATTGAGGATACTCAGGCAGCACAGACTTAACATACAAAGTTAAGTCTGTGCATTGTATGATGTGCTCCTGCTTTTTGCGCCAAGTTCATCTTATTAATGCTTTCATATTTTATTGTAATATTAGTGGCATGTTAAAATAATTGCTGTATAATTGAAGAACAATTTGGAAAAGAAAGAAACATCAACTTTTGGCTCACTGCATAATAAAGTTTGAAGAGGCAAAAGTGCGTTGCTGCATTGCACGCATTGCATTACATGCTTTACATGCACACTAGTTTGGACTGAGAAAACAAAAACATCTGATGGTTAACTGCACCACATCAAATCCTTCCTTCTTGCCATACCCATAAAATTATGTGTCTAACGCAAGAACATGTCTACTTATAGTAAGGGACAACGTGTTAAAACCTTTCCAGCATGTTTAAAAACCGTCTTTATATTACCTCAGACTGAAAATGTAAAATCTACCAATTACGCTTGCATTTATCAAAAATACAGTGAGAGGTTGTTTGCATGCAACATATAAACTACTGCAATTCAGATATGTTTACTTGTGTTATAAAGAAATATTTTTTTCCATAGAATATAAAAGATTTAGAAGTTTTACTTCATACATTATATGTTGGGACAAATAATTTAGTGTCTGTTGAATAAATGCATATCTAAAGCAGACATCCTCAGATGACAAAACACTCCTAAAATTGAGACCCAGGTCCTTTTTTAAAGAATTGTTTAACACAGTTCTGAAGAACTGAATTTACCTTTGATCCCCGTATTGATTGATATTAATTGCATTTTTTCCTGACACAGTTTTTAAAAGGCTGAAAAAGGCACACTAAATGAATTGCAATGAACTGGATCTTGGAACTTGACTAAAAAGCTACTACACTATTATCAGGTACTTTCATCCCCTAGAGAATACCGGGATGAGATAGACGGGGCTTGGCGCCAGCTCTTGTATGACCATGAAGACCTTTTTAGTGTACCATTAGCCAGAAGTGCCATTTAGTGTCCAAAATCAATAAGTCGTATTCAAAATGTCTTCACCGAGGGAGTCCAGTGGTTTCCTACTTAAACTGGAAAACATAAGTGAGCTGTATATACTGTGAGGGGAATGCTGAGTGTTTGCAAAACCTTTTTTTTTTTTTTCAGATTCTCAACTTGTTGGCTCTGCAAGACACAATAATTTAAAATGACCTACCGTGTTTGTGGTTTCTGGAAATGAAAACATTTTGAAATGTCCAGAATATTCTGCTATCTATCAAAAACCGTGGTCTATTCATCCATGCTGTATATGATGAGGTGTTTTCCATGTTCCCGTTGCAAAACCTCTTTATGAAATGCATTAATAATCATCTAATAATAAAATATTGTTAAGCATTACTTTATCAAGACAAAGGGCACAAATGCACATGGAAGTGAGGAATGAATTTGGGAGATAATAAGAACAAGAAGAGCATGATCAACTAAACATAATCTGGCTCTCTACACAGATGTCACCAAGTCACATTCTTTTGCAATTTTTTTTATTCAGCCAGTATAGTTGGTTTGGCAGTGTGCTCTCAGGGAAATAAACAAATACAATAGAAACTCGACGACATGCTCTTAAAAATCTGTCTTTTAAAAATATAATAGAATCATCAGACAGGTCCCTGGTGAATGTTATCTGCAGATGAAATAATTAGTGAGGTGATTAGAGGTGATAGACTTTTTTCGCCCTGCTGTGAAAACTGTGATGGCGTTTGCCTTATTATGTCAAAACTGCTGACATCAGCATCTATCTTGTCTACTTTTTTTTCTTTCTTTTTACAAAAATCTGATCATATATAAACAAGATCTCTGAAAAGTTGTTGATGATACTGAGAAACTAGCTTAATTCAAATGTTATACGTATAGTTGGATCAGGCACCTGCTGACTTGATATACATAAAATATTCTTAGGACACAGATGGACACTATGGGTGAAGCCAAGATGGTGGGACCACATTTCATCTACTACTGTATGTGGTCACCTCAGAGATAGACAAGTCCGTAGTTTAAGCAATTTGTTATGCAACACTAAATGTATGGTCACAAGGCAGCAGCTGGTGCAGTGACAATATGCTGCTGTGCCTCTGAGACTTTCAGAATTGAGGCGGAATCTTCTGTAACTGTGTGAAAACAGCATCCAGCATAATTTTAAATAAACTAAGGTCAAAGGTCTCCATTTTTGTTTTAACATGTGCCCTGGTGGGTGTTGATTCATAAAGGCTGGCTAATGTTGATGTAATGTCTCACTCACTGACCTACACAAGACTCACATGTACAATTGCAGGGGTCATTCCCAAGGCAATGATCCATTATACATGAAAGCAAATGCTTGGTTAAAATATATTTGCCATTAAATTGTTCTTCAGCTCATTTTAACAGAGCAGGAGTTTGGCTGATTCTGAATGATCACTCTTAAATGCTGAAACAACATTAGTATTCCCAAGCCAGTGATCCTCTGTTTTTAATCAGAAATGCATTAGCTTTCTCTCATGGAAATCTGCTAAAAGTCTCCAAAATGCAACTTCTGTCACATGAACAACAGATATCATAAATTAGAAGTAAATTGTGTTGTACTGCAGAGATTGTATCATGTTGTACTGTACTTGATTTGTACCACTAGTGTACAAATGAAGTGAAGGCTGACTAACAAATATCATAAGTATATCACAAGTCCATAATGTGTAATCAATTCCCCATTCTGTATTTTGGGCACCTCTATAGTTTTGAATGTAATTTAATCTTTTTTGTGGAGATAAAGTGTAATAAATATAGCTTTCTTAAAAAAAGGTCTCTCTTGATAAAATGCTGTGTAATTTGAATTTGTCTTACCACCACAGAAGTTCTGTCAAGGACCAAGATGACTCTTAGTTGATGTTGGTGCTACTCCATCCAAACCATCGCTCTCCACTTATAATTACTAGTTTACTAGTAATAACAGTAGATGTGGGAAGAGAGGAGAAACATGTCACATATACCAAGTCCTATGTGACTGAAAAACAGGCTATTAGCAGTAACCTCCGCTCAGCTCCACTTCCTTTCTCTTCAACAGCAGCTTAGATACTCATCTCTCCCACTCTAGTTGCTCTTCCTTTTGCTCAGTTCACCCCTCCCCGGAAGACAAAGGGGAAGGGCTCTGGAAAAGCACCACATAGCATTTTAGACAGGAGAATGAAAAATAAAATATGAGAGAAGTTGCAAAATAATCAACCTGGAATAAGTAAGTGGTGCACAGTGTGTTCGAGTTTAAATTAAAATGAACTTTATACTTGTGAGTGTGTCTGATGAAGAGGTGGATGTGGGAGGCTGCAAAAAAAACTGTTAAACTGTTTAAAAATGATTGCAGATCCTAAACGCTGCAGAAAGGTGTCAGTGAGAGATTAGTCAGTACACTGAAACATAGCTTTGTTCTCTTTTTTCTCCAAACGAATATGGGTATGAACAGCTACAAAGCTTAAAATTCCAATAAAGATTTAGTTGGGAGGGGCTTCAGTATGTTATATCATGCTTTCCTCAATACTGTTTTAAGGCTAACAGCTATAATTTCTTTACATCAAATCAGTGGAAAATTATGTATGTCAGTAATGTTTCAAAAGCAAAATTTATGGCCCAAGGCAACTACACCTCATTCAACTTATCAACTCATTTAAGGACTCAGACATTTGCTTCAAGACTGTTTTGGGACGACTGGAAAAATGTAGACATGCCATCAGCAGATGTTTTCAATTTCTGGTTTCAAGTTTTATATACAGTCTGACTTTTATGCAGTTTACATAACAGAATAACTTGTTCAGATAGCAGCACATGCAGCACAGATGCGATGCACGACTGCCAAATACTTTCAGCCAAGCACAAGTCTGTAAATCAGTGACACAGATACTCTCATGTTGGACAGTGGGAATGAAGGTAAAAAATAGATTGTAACAATAATCATGATAAAAACTATTCAGCTACTGTTTTTTGCTAATGAATCTGTGCAGTTCCAAAAATTTGTAATCTGAGGAAAACAAAGTGCAACATTTTGGTAATAAAAAAATAAAATGAATCTATTATTCTGAGGGGTTTTACAGTAGAGTCAGATGAAAATAAGGGTGAAATCTCCTCTTATCTGTGTGTTATGTAAGCAGCTAGATCTGGGAGTTGAGTAGCTTAGCTCAGCATAAACACTGGAAATAGGAGGAAACAGCCAGTGGCCAACACAGTTAGATGCCATGCAGCTAGCACTTTAGGCAGACAATCTCTGCAGGTTGGATTTGGATAAATAAAATATTGCTTTGGTACTAATATTGCTAAGTTCTATCCAAAAAGATCTAACAATACTCTCCCCTTCTCCAACACGCAGACACACAAAGACACAGTCATGCACATTAAAGGTAATGGAAGCAAATGGACAATTATCTTTCATTGATCATTTGTTGTGAAAGAAGAATCATTTAACCTCTATCTATAATATATACTGCATGTATTACAATATTACATTATACTACAGCAATACTACTAAATTCTTCATTAATAGCAAGTTCTTCTGACTTTTCAAGGAAGTCTAAATAAGTGAAGACTCACAATTTTATCAGTTTTAGTTTTTATTGCAATGAACTTGCTTTGCTGTATTTATTATTTGTATTTGGTTTCACTTGTGTCATGAACATTTTATTCATAAAACTAACAAAATTTAAAATCCAAAACTCAACCAAAAGCAGAATGAAAATTGAAATGAAGCACACAATATGAAGCACTGAAATACACCACAGTGGATGAATTGACATCACCAAGCAATGGCCAAGCTTGGCATAGCTTAGTGATGCAGTGCGGATGTTTTTCTACAAGATTCTACTAATATCCCCTCATCTATTCCCCATGTGGCAGATGAAAGGTTTTGAGATAAGGAATGAAATGGTGGTTTTCCAGATAACTACAATTTATTCCACTTAAGCAAACATTTGGGCTTTGCACACTGGGTATGTGAGTGAGGACCTTTGAGAGAATACCAATGCAGTGTAGAGTAACGCCAAGGTTAGACACATAACATTAAAGTAACTAGCAGACCAAACACAATTTCTCTCTTATTATCAGATGGATCTAATGTATCAGATACCATTTCAAGCTTGAAGTGCATCGAAAATAAATGTTGTCCACAAGGCATCAATATATGAGATACACAAATTAATTTCATCTCAAAAGAGAATAAAGTAGTTTGTAGTAAAGTATTAACCAGTAAGATGGACTGGGGTTCGATTCCAATTTTAAATTGTCAAAAAACAAAACAAAACAAAAAAAACAAAAACAAAAAACAACTGTGAACTGCAAATTCATGTTCACTGGTCCTGCAATTAAAATTATACACACTAAAGCACAGAACACTCATGCACACAACTTTTTTTGAGGCAGCAAAAACTTTGCCCAAACATATCCATCAAACTCACTGGGGTGAACTGGCAGACAAACTAAATGAGCCACTATACCAATTAACTGCTTAAAGTAGCTAATTGGCTTCTGCTTTGCTCGTATACATGATATCTCCTGAATTTAAGGGGAGCTGCCAAGTGAATCAAAATTTTGCTTCTTCTGATTTTTTGACCTTCCTTTCACAGTAAACCAACATTTGCGATCCCAATGATGTGATGTTTAAAAGAGAGGATGAATCTGAATATACCTGCCTCATCATTTAGTCTATTAAAAAAAAGTAACAAGGATGAACCAGCATAATATGAGTGGTAATAGGCTGGTGAAATAACTTAAGAGCTGGTGAGGGAGAGTGGAAACAGTGGGCAGGAGGGTGGGGAGGTCAGGGGATACTGCAGGGCAGGAGATGATAGCTGGAAGTGAGAGTGAAATGACTGGGAGAGAAGAAATAGTCAGAGGGCCTCTGGTGGATGGAATGAGAATGGCAATGGCAGTGTGTGAGAAAGTGGGAATTTGGCTGGAAGGAGAGAACCAGAGGCAAACAGTGAAGACTTTTACACTTAGCTTACTTCTAAGTTACTTCACTTACCTCACAGCTTTTAAAGTGAGAAACCAAATACAGATCTGTGGTGCAAATGCACAAAAACAAGCAGATACAGAAACATTACACAGAGCTCAAACAGATGAACACAATAAACATGCCTGGTTCATGTTATTGAAGTCAAACAGTCTAAAGATTCTGATGCCATGACTCAGATATTATTGCAGATATTTCCTGTTGACCAACTATTTCCATTGTGGTGTTTCTGAATTTGATTGTCTTTCCTGTGTTTATCTCTGCTATTTCTATTTGAAGTGTGTTTCTGAATAAGGTTGTTTCCTCTTACTTTGGAGCATTGTTTTTCTAATACTGCATCTGTGTTGAAAAAATGATGAAGATAATTAAATCCTTGGCCTTTGTTTTGTCTATTTGCATGTGTTTTCTTAAAATGCAACGCACTGAACTCTTGGGTTTACAATATACAGGAGTGGCCCTGGAATCTGATTCTAGCAGAGCATAGTTCCCTGCGCCTCCCTTATATAGAAAATATATAGAGAAAAATAGTTAGAAGAATGATGTCAACACCAACAAGTCAGTCTGCAAAACATCCTGTGTGAGGCACCATTGCTTCTATCTCCTGCTGCTTAAATGAAGCATCCAGCTGCTGTCAACGACAGACAAGTTCTGCTCAACTGAACCCCAAATTGGTACATTTGGCCGCTAATTGCATTAAAGGACAGCTGCTAATGTTCTCCACCCATTGGCAGGACAAATGTGGTTCTGAAGCACACAGTGTTGGAGGTTAAAGGTTATACACCCACCTTGATTCGTTCATTTCAAGATGGCCATGTTTGAGATTTTTGCACATGTAAACTGTATCTGTAGACAAAAATACATGTAAAACACATGAAGTTGAGTTGAAAGTGAGTTGTCTGTTTATGTTAAAATAAAATGTCAACAGCCTTTGTATCATGATGTATATCCTAGTTAAAAATAATTGGAGAGTGGGTGTGTCATAACAAGCCTGCCCTCAAGATGCAGAAGTGGGGGAAGATGGGAGGATGTTCGCTAACTAATGAATCTGTGCTTCTAAAAGGGGGCTGTCTTGATATGACTATTTGAAATTGATTGGCTCAAGCTTATACACGTCATATTGTGTTTTACAAAAAAACCCCTGATTTTTTAATATTTGTAGGCATTGGCTTACAGTTCTACATAGGTGTGTTATATGGGATGGGATAGGCTTTTGACAAAGACAACAACATCATAGTGTTTCACAGTGCATGCAGGGACCAGGCAAAGTTGTCTGCCCACTCTCTGTCTCTGTTTATCGTCTGCATTGATCCATTATTGGGACAAATTTGACAAAACACCAACACAATTATCCATCTGCATACAGATGACACATTATTTTATTTTAAAAATCCACTACTGTCACTGAATAAATCCATTTTGAGCTTGTCAAAACTGACTTCATCGAGGATTGAGATTTACAAGATGTTTCATTTACAAGCTATTCTTGGAAACGTATCTATTGAAGATCTATTGTCATCTGTGCAAATAACCAAATTAACCATGAAAACACTGAAAATTTAGACTCAATTTGTCACATTAACCGCCACAAAGTGACAAGTGCCAAGTGTTTGATTTCCTCAACACAATATTGACCGTTGCATTGCATCAGTCTTGAATTCATCTAAAACCACAACTGTAGACACTTTGCTTAAAAACACTGACTTTGCACAGTTGCCAGACACCACAAAGCAAAAAGTGCTATAAGTTTCCTGAAACAGTGATCCAATAAAATCCTTCTTCACACTCAAGCCTTTAATTGTTGACTCCAGAAATACATTTTATTGGGGCCTTTACAAAAAGAGCTCTTGAAGAACAGTCACAATTTCAGCCAGGGACAATGCATCAAACTCACAGGACAACTCATCAAACTCGCAGGACAAAACCTCAGCAAATTATATGATGGAAAGAAGCAGAGAGATCTTGGGGATGTCATAAACTTCTATAAGCTTTAT
Organism: Datnioides undecimradiatus; assembly: GCA_008933995.1. NCBI lineage: Eukaryota > Metazoa > Chordata > Actinopteri > Lobotiformes > Datnioididae > Datnioides > Datnioides undecimradiatus. The sequence goes on along the minus strand of WARS01000029.1, from coordinate 9,630,130 downwards.
GCTCTCCAGATGATGCTACTGAGTGAAATACAATGCCATAGCTCACAGCTGGCCATGCCATTGGTTATAAAAATGGGGAAAACTCACAGATACAGTTGGCTAGAACATAAGGCCCAGTGCTAGACTGTGGGGAGATGCAAGAAAGTGAAATCGTGGAAGTATTTGACTAGTAGACGTAAACATTAAATACTTTCTATAAAACAAATTGTCAGTTCTCCCACCGACTATAAGTCAACACATTTTCTCACTGCACACATACTAAACATGGTCTAGAGATATGGGATGCTCACAGACTCTTCAGAAACACCTTGAAGCATACTGGTCTCTGCTTTTGTGATTTTATTCTTGCCATTAGTGGTCGATACTTTAGTTTCAGTTTTCAGACATAACAATGTATAGGGAAACTTGTTTCGTTACTGTTCTTACTGTTACTGTATTTACTTGGTATCAGATCGATACCAAATCTTGCAGTATCGCAAACCACTACTTTCCAATCTAACACCCTCTGATCTCTTCACATAGACTTCCTGTCTTTGTCATCTTGAACTGAACATCGGCTCCACAGTTTAACTACTAGAGATCGTTTGCATGCATCACCTATAACCAATTCTGCTCACAGTTTAAATGTGCTGATCTGCTCCATTGTTCTCCTTTAGCTTACCTACTCAGACCCACTCTGTGTGTCTGTAAGCTCAGCGTATCCTGGTAAATTATATTACACTCCACTCAGGCAAACACCTTAAAAGGATTGTCAGTGATTTCCTAAACATTATGCAGAATGAAGCCTGACCATAGTAGGACAATTGGCACCTAATCTCATATCTCCCACACAAACACAAACACACATTATCTCCTTTGCTTCTGCATCCATTATGTTACTTGTTCTCACACACACATACACCCACTCATATTCACATATCCAACCTAACTCTTTGTTTTATCATTGTATTTACTTTATGTATCTACACATACAGTGCTATGCCTACTGTATATACTGTAAATGTGTTATACACACATAATATATATTTATATATATACATATATTATACATATATTTAATATATGTTGCACATGCACACGAGTGTTTGCTTCATCACATGGATGGATTTTGATATAGCATAGTCGTAAACACCTCATTGGATAGACAAAGTTTTCCAAGCACTTGAAGAAAGTAGCTATCCACTGACTCAGCAAAATGCTCTTTTATACACTTTGCCCTCCAGCTGTCATTATGATGCTGTCCAAGATGAGAACACTGATACACTACATGCACCTGTGTTGCCCGCTGCATTCATTTATCTCTTTATTTAACAGCATTCACCCATTTTTATTTTGTAACATTGTGCACAAACTGTGCAGTGTTGGAACGGAAACAATTCCCAGCCACCGATGTGTTCAACATAAGCAAGAGAGATGCGGAACATTACTGATGCTGAGTTATCTTTCCAAAAAAGATAATATAAAATAAACACACAGAAAATTCGGAACAAACAAACACATACAGTATGAAGACGCACATACGTGCACACAGCACTTTTTCAGTCAATTTACATCCGTCTACAAACACCAGCCCCAAGCATGGTGTTTTGTTTTTAGTCTAATGAACTGTAAAAGTGTAGCAGAAAACATACACACCAAATCTGCCAGAGAAAACAACCAGCTGAACTTTGTCTGAACTCAGCCAGAGGGTCATACCTGTAGCAAATATCTCCATGGTTGCAGCGCAGACACAACGAATATGTTTTGTTCTGCTATTAAAAGCTTGAAGCGCGGTGGCAATACATTTGACAATACATTCCCTGGGAAACGCTGTGAGAGTAAGAGATGATTTCTTTCGGTCTCCTTGTAGACATAAATGCAGCTTAAAATATAGCTCAGAAAGAAGGCCCGCTCTCACTTCATTCCCATCCATCTGTGCAGGCATGTTGGAACAGAAGTTTAGAGACCAATTACTCAAGGTGAAAGGTGTGAGTCATAGCACTGGTACATAGAGATGAGGCCCTGTCTCAGTGGTGGGGAACTTTTTTCCACCACAGACATATATTTCATACGGTTGCTTTTTTTTTTTTCAGAACCTACCATACTTTGAGTTAATGCTTTTGTAAAAACTGGTTTAAAACTGATAGTAAGTAATGAAAATACTGGGAGTTATTGAGTTTGTTAAAAGGCCAACCAAATTTCAATTTAAAAGCTGCCACAACACCCGCATGTTGAGGTCTTGAAGTACTTTAGTAGGATTTTATTTATTGAGTCACTGAAATATACTGTGGATGAGAAGTTAACCAAATACATGACTAAAAAAAGAAACTTTCCCCTCATGACAATGCTCCAATTTATCTCCCCAATTAATGTATTCCGTTCACCATCCACTTCACTAATTTGCGTGCACTAATAATGCTACTGTCATTTTAAAATATCCACGTAAGCTCACTGGAGAGGTGTTCATTACATTCCTGTGTCTCCCAAATAATCCCACAGTTCAAAGTAACACAAGGCTACAATTAACAAGTCCACATGGTCATTGTAAGAGAGGAAATTATGCTCTTCTCTTTAATGGGAGCCCTCACATGAAACATGGCCAAGCTCTGCTCCTGCTATCTCACAGTGCCTTAAAAGACTAAGTGTGCTGAAGCATACCAGCCAACATAAACAACTGAACAGAAAGGCAGAGAGCTCAGAGGCCATGCAAAAAATATGAACTCAATGGAATCGGTGATGAGTTCAGTTACAGTTTAATGACTTACTCAACTTTAATCAACCATACTTAGCTAACTGTAGGCTAAGGGATTATTAGTGACTTGCTCATGACCTTACCTAGCATACCCATGGACATAGCTTTGTTTTCAGCATCGAATAATGGTAGCTACTGTATTGTTGCCAAACTTTTGGCTTGCTGACCGTAAGTGTGACTGGTTGTGTACTTGCTATTGTCTTTCAGTGATTTCATGTTGGATATGCCAAAGTAACTTCAAAGACCCGATGACCTGAGCTACATAAATAAAGCTTCAGAAGTATTTAAATATAGATTTTCTTATACAATACAACCAGCTCAGTGTGCCAACACTTTTGTGAAAATGCAGTGGAGCAGCTGGGACACTAGGGGGTGAGAGATTTCTTCTGTTTAGCAGTCAGACATTGTTACACAGGAGGACACTTACCATTACAGAGATCATGCACTTCATAGGTCTAATGTTGACGGCCAAGCTACTTCACTCCACTTCACACAAATACAAGATAACCTTGGTCAGAGAAAGGTACAGAATGGTAAGCTTAGTGCGTAGCAGCACAACATCATGTGTCGACTGATTTTTACATTTTTAGATGCAATATAAAGAACACAGGCGTGGAGCCCTCTTTATGACACAGTGCACTTCAGTGGATGGATTGGTGAACGCCCTCTTTTTACAGTGCTTATATTTGCAGGTCCAGGCGGGGATGGTAGACTGAGCATTATGCAGATTTCAGTGCGTGGATCCAATAGAGAGGTGGAACGTGTTGAGTGCTGCTAGGCCCTGTGGCCTGTGTTAGTAAAACTTGAATTATAATACACTATCATCATTTTTCAGCCCAAACTCAATTTCTCAACTCCTCACTCTGCTGGAATGTGATTTAATTGTGCTCAAATGGACATGTTTACACGGAGGCTTTAATGGTTTCACTGCTGATGGTTTCATGTATCCTTAATCATTACTGTAAAATTCACTTGAGAGCATCGCAGAGCAGATAGCACTGTAGGGTTTAATTCTCTGCCATCATTCTTATGCTCTGTTTCCCATTATAGAACCATTATCCCCACAGTACCAAGCCTATTTTGTGATGAACTGAGTGTTTTATCTGACATTTGAGACCAAGGACCAAATGACTTTTATAGAAGCAGTTTTCTTGAGGTATAAGACCTTTTTGTTTGAGTACAGAGTTTGCTGCTCTCTGTGTCTGTAGGCCACGATTGGTGACTGTTTCTAAATCCAAGCCAAGTCATTATCTAACTCTTTCTTACCAGACATTCCTTGTCCTTGTATGGACACAGTGTAAAAAAAAACCCAAAACAAAACAACTTACCAAGAAAGATGTGGCTTGGCCACTGAGCCAAGATTACATCTTACTATACACACTGGATCAAACACCTCATCAGAGAATGCTTTGAGAGGATTTTATCTTGAAACCAGATGTCAACTTTTTATGGTAATAATACTTGAATTAACAAAGATCCTAAAACAGGTTTTAATTGCAATGCAAGTTAAAAAATGTGACACAACGTGGCCAGTCGTTTAAGCCTTAAAACTGAATGCAAAATATTTGGAGAATAGAACTCATGGGGCAAACATTTTAAACTCTGTGTGAGCTTAACTGAGCTACATCTGATTCTAAACAATGGATGATGTTTACTTAGGGAAATTGTTATGGTCACTGGTGGGAAATCTTTGTCAATCGGAAGTGATGAATTAGATGTCCTTCAAACCTCCAATAAATAAATAAACAAACAAAATGGCTGTTTATGCACGCCCAAAAAGCCCACATAAGCACATAGCTGATGTGACACCCAGACTGGTAGCATGATGAACTGCTTGTTTAAGGTAAAGGAAGAGTCTGTAGTCATTAAGCCTGAGCTGAGATAGCCCAAATGAAAGAATTCATCATGTAGGGTGCATGAATGTTTGTACTAAACTTAATTTTAGCCCTGTGCCTGCTGACATATTTCAGCCTGGACCGACAGAGAGGAAGGTCACTGGCATGGCAACCTGTGAAATGTGAGCAGAGACGTGGATAGTGTAGATAGAGGAAGAAATGGCAACAGTAGATGAGGGAAAGACAAAGTGAAAAGAGCAAAAGAGCGAGATGGAAAACGAGAGGAGCCCTTCTTCCCACACCAACAGGAACCTGTTTTAATAGCAGCAATCAGTCAGTGGTAGAGCTCAGGCTGGAAACAGAGAGACAGAGAGGATGCAGGGAACATAAAACAGATTGTGGGAAATAACAGCACGACGGCATAAACACAGGCGTCGTGTCACAGCACAGTTTTAAAATACCACCGTTTACTGCTGGCAGACGCTCAAGCAGGCAGTCCAGAGCAAATGGAAAAAGTGCAGCAGTCAAGATACTTCCCAAAACTGGATATGCGTAAAAGCAGCAAAACGTAATTTGTTGCAGCCAAAGACATAAACTCTATTTGTCTATATTCCATGAGTTGGTGTTTCAAAACTTAATGTGTGCGTCATTGCTTAACAGCCTAATTGAGCATGTCTCATAATGGTGTAATTAGCAGAAGGAGAAGGAGGAGCCTCTGAGGAAAACAATACATTTCAACCCATCGCCTAATGTTAATGTTTGGTTCGCCAAACGTGTGGTTGCCAGAGTGATGACATACCGTATAAAGTCCTACAGATGGCAGCAAAGCTTTTTGAAAGAAGCCACTCTCAGATTTCTTCTGGAAAGGAAGCAGAATTCAGTTAAAATACAGTTTGAACAGGATATGAATAGCTGTAATCTATCTATCTATCTATCTATCTATCTATCTATCTATCTATGATAGTCAGTGATCATGTTTTAACAATAGTGTAGATCCATCTTACTTGGTATACCCCGAGGTAAGAAGAGATCCTGCTGTCTCTGCATTTTATTTATTTATAATTGCTCCTTGACTGCTCATTTACATCCTCAAGATCTCAGTGCAGAGCTGCCTGCTCCTCTGTGAATCAGCAGGCATGTGGCACAGTACCCCTCTGACACCTTTACTATTCTGGCTGGAGTTCAAATGTCGGTAAATCTCTCATTATTAAAGGTGGTCATAAACACCTAATGGTCTGTCATGAATATTTTAGAGCACGGAATATCATACAGAAATGACCTCTGGAAAACCACAACCTTAACAAGGCACATCTCAGACAGATAACCTCTACAACCGGTGCAACATGAGGCCCTTTTCCTGGTTCTTTTGGCTTTTTTCGTGGCATGATTGGATTGATTTGTCATTTGCAACAGAAAGAGCTTGGCCACGGGGCTGTGGATAATCCAATTTATCGCTTTGCCATTTATTACAAATTTCTGTGGCTTTTGGGTCCACTGTCACATCGATTCGTTGATTGCTTGCTTAGCTGGGTCCTAATGAGCTGCTGTCTGAATCACTGCATAATCACCGCCCTAATTCACTTCCTCGCCTGCCCTCACACTCGGTCTGTTGGCTCGCCACTATTAGAAAAGAATGGACTGAAACACAGCTCTCTGAGCAGACAATTAGTAACATCAGCCTTGAAACAGGATGTCATTCTGCGTATATTGGCTACCCTTTAATAAATCACAACCCTCTTGTGACTTGGCAGAAAATTGTCACAAATTGCTGTTGCAGGTGACAAGAAGCTTGTTGGCACATCATCTGCAGCTAATACAGCTACGTGTGAAGCACTTGAACAGTGAGGATTGACAGTTTATGAGTATTGGAAACACTGCGATGATAGACCAAACCACATTAGACTCTTTGGTGTAAATATTTATAACTGATGTTAGATTATGCCCTAAACTTACAGTGAAAATATTGTGCACATTGATGGTACTGATGAAATAGATAGTTATGGGTTAGGTACAAGGAAGAAGAATAGTAAATAAGAACTGTTAACAGATTCACACATAGTGCGGTCCAAGAACTTACCTTTATACTTGAAAAAGTAAGTAATACTATAGTGTAATGAAACTATAATGTAGTTACAGGTGTAGTGTAGTTACAGGTTGCACAGGCTATTACACAGCCTGTGCAACCTGTAACTACAGGATATTGTTTTGTATTGAGTAGAAAGGGGATAACATTAAGCATAGGCCTGTTGACCTTACAGCCACATTAAAATAAAGAGTAAAAGGTGTAAACATGGGATTACTTTACAGCCTGTGTACCATTTGTAACTAGGGATTAAAAGACCATATCTACAGTGGAAAGGAGTGAATTTGGAGTTACTTTACTGCCTGTAAGTGTGAAAATTCACTGTTATACTTTAGTTTTCTCACACATCTCCTATTCGTTTGTCTCAGTTGTTGTGTGCTGGGACTAAAACGTGATGGCCATTACCTCATAAATGTGTTAAAGAAGTAAAAAACAACAACAAAAAATTACCCAGGATGTTAAATTTAACTCCCTCTGGAGTTGTTACACCTCATTATTTGACCTGTTTCCTTTTCCCCAGTAATTATTTTATTGATACCTGATACACACTGAACTAAACTAAATAGTTACACTGAAATTTGCAGGCTATAATCTAAAGCTATCATGTTAGGCAAATACTGTGAGGTTTGGTACCAATATTTTCTTTTCATTTGCAGACATTTTGCTTTGAGATTATCAGATATCTGAAGAGCCTCACTCGAGGATAGATGGAAGAGCAAATACCAGCCAGGTGAAGTTTTACCTCTGTGCCAATATCAGCCTGTCTGGATGGCATTTATCAAGCTTGAAGAGGGGCTTAAGGACACTACAGGATATGTTTGTGAAGAGGCCGGTGGACAAATATAGGAGGGAGCTAATCAAGCCATCTATCAACAAAAGAAACTGCACCATCTGTGTACTTCATCACTTGTTCAGCAAGCTCTTGTAGCACAGATTTTTCATAGCAGGCTCCTGAGTGATAGATAATGTACAAGCACTGAAATATTGCAGTCAAGTTGCTAAAGAAGTAACAATTTAAGAAAATACTCCTACTTTCCAAACATTAGCATATTAACTGGATAAAGCAGGACTTTATGTAAACAATCAGATGCGATGAGAGATATCAGGCATGTTCACATCATCACATATAAGTATATATTTAAAAAAAAAAATCATGAGCAAAATGGTTTTCAGACAACATTTCTTTAATACAAAGTCAACATATCTACATACACAGTGGCTTTAAACCAATTATTGTTTCAGTTAGAAGTAACAGTTTGAAAGTGATAGTTCTTGGCCCTCATACAAAGGAAAAACTATTTTGCTGAGTTTGGGTTCTTTTTGATTTAGTCGGTATGTACTGTATATGTTCTATTCTTTTCCATGTCATATTTTGTTAGTGTTGCTTTTTTGTTAGTCCCCCCCCCCCGCCCAAATGTTCTGCAACATTTTCCAGTAAATTTGGTGGCTGTTTTCAAAAGTCTAGCATCTTTACATGAAGTCAAAAGAGTAACACATTGCACAAGCTTCCAAAGACTTCCATGGTTTCAGTTTTGGCATGGGCCCTTTTTTTTTAAACCAGTCATTTGGAGTTCCAAAAGACTTCAGTTCAGGATTAGAGTTCATTATGAAACATCTCAAGGTTCCCACTGTTCAGAAATGACGTGCTGGAAATCGGAATTTGCAGCAAGTTTTTGGTTGTCTTGGTCTTTCCTTGGTTGCGCCGCTCTGCTCTGTTTCCTTGAGTCCTGATTTCTTTCTGCATCCCACAATGAAACATGGCGTAACAAAAACACAGTATGGTTCTATACAATGCTTAAAATGCAATGAAGGAGAAAATAAATCAACAAGTCATGTTGCAACTGAACTGTTCGTGGCCTTTAGTGTAGCTGCATTTGTCCATTAGCCAATGGCATGTTTCTGGACAACACCTTGGCATTTGAGGCAGTTGGACAGCTGGAGACCTTTAGGGGATTTGTGAAAAACTTGAAAGGAATGAAAGAACACCCTTGGGTGCTATTGTTTCTCACGCTAGCTGAGAAAGTACAAATTTAAGCCTTTGTAATTGCTTTTTTGTTGGAACTGGAGACTTTGGAGGGCCAGTGGTTTAAACAGAATCTATGTTTAAAACCCTTTTAGTTGCTTTAATTCCATGATGCGACACAGAGACGTCCATCTTATCTCTGGCAGACCTGTGCTAGTGCCATGCTGACACTGTAAAAGGACTCTGACCCTGAATTTGATTTCCAAATCACAATAGTTAGTTGGTAGATTGGACTAACTTGCCATCCTGGGCTAAATTATACCCACAGATCACTGATGCTGATTTCATGCCCTCATTGAGGTTATTGGTGTGAGAACAGGATTGTCTTCCAGCTCCACTGCTAGCAGGGGAAATTAAAGGCAGAAAAAAAGCAAGTGGTAATTAAAGACCAGGGAGCAGGGCGAAAGAACATTTCAGAAGGAGCAAATACCAGGAAGTTGGATATGAGTAGAACCTTGATCTTTGTAATTCTGTTTCCACTTAAAGTATGAGATCTTGAGGGTCAAATGATACAAATACATATAATCTATATATTTGTTTATTTACAGGTATATTCTAGATCATAGTGGATATCTAACAAAATGAATGACCACATTATGTCTGAAAATAACAGAAAAAAAAGAAAGAACTCATTTTCTGAAAAACTGTGAGGGTCATAGTCTGTACATGATCATACAAGGTACAGTATTTCAACTTGGGCTGACATAGATATCAAAAAAGGTCATTTTGAAATTTTTGATTGATTAGATATTTTATAGACCAGTTCATCATTCAACAGTTGCTCAAAAAAGAAAAAAAAAATCAAAAGAATACTAATGCCTAAAAGTTAATGATAATAAAGATTCTCAACAAGGTTTAAAAATGGCATCTCCCCATCAGCACAGGGTCTACCCTGGGGTAGAAGTTCAATTGGTGGGTGGAGGCAGAGGATTCAGGCAGAGTGCTAACATCACCTCAGCCTCAAGAAACACACATGATCTCTAGGATTACAAAAAACAAACACACGAACATAATGAAACTAATAAAACGTCGTCATATTTTCAAATATGAGCACTGGCTGGTATAAAAAAAAGATGTTGAGGAGAAGAATTTGTTTAATACTAAGTGTTTGGATATATCTTTATATTCTGCATTTAAATATATATGCATGTGTGAGTGTGCAGTATATATATACATAAATACATATATGCACACATACACAGACATGTTATACTTAACATTTCTACAGTGAAAAAATAGAATGTCTTTAAACGTAATATGAACAAATAAGCATTTCTCTTTACCTGCTAATTTTAAAAAAATGTGATACAACATCTGTTAAAAAACTAAACCAAAAAGGAAATAAAAAGTCAACTATGTAATGTAAAATAAGTCGTCATAATACAACATTAATGTTTTCATAATGTTACAATAACAATAAGGCTTTTTTGGAAATAAGAAAAGATTACGCACAGTTCTGTCCATCGCTCAGGTTTTTGTGCACGCCGGTCTTCACAAAAATCCGTACACTCATCGATACCGAAAGACTGATCTCAAAATGAAAAGCTGGGGATTTCAAAATCTTGATTTGTTTTTTAAAAACTGAGACACATGAACATACATCAAATTGAACCTGCAGTTGTTGTTTTTGTTTTTTTTTTGAATATTTGTTTCAAGTTTCCTGTCTTTTTTCTTCTTCTTAGGGATGTGCAAGTAATTTGTACCGATGAATTTCATTAACACATAATGGCCTTGAAATCCAACATGGCTGCCCGGTCGGGTTGTGGCATCCACAGAGACATCATTGCGAAAAACGGAGGACAAAAACCAAAGCAACTACTTCGTTTATCCATCTGTTACCAAAACACACATACAGTGGGACTAAAGGCCAATTATTCAACCACATGAACATACAGCTTTGTAATTGCAACAGGCTTCTGCCACCCTTGAGTGTCTTATACAATGAAATAGATGATTATAGAAGAGGCTGGAAAAAAAAAAAAGAGGAGAGGTGGAAAAGACCGATGGACGATGTTGTCATGTGGATGCGCTTTCAGTCATGCCCGCTTGGGCGGGAGCAGTTAGCAGAGCTGGCATCTGTAGTTCGTCAGTTTCCTCTCCCTCAAGAGTCACACGTACAGCATACACGAGATAAGCAGCATGTTTGGTTTTGACAGAAAATAAAGAGAAAAAAAGAGAATTCCTTGTAAGACAAAAAAGTTCGAAACAATGATGATGAGCGTTGGTCACTGTACACAAAGAAAGCCCCAACTTTGCGGCGATCCTTGTTTGGCTGTTCCATTTGTTCCAAGGCATCTCGCCCACCAGATTTTCTCTTGTTCAAAACGGTGGATGTTAACACCGAAGCCCCATGACGCAATGGTTCCAAAGAGAGGCATGATTGTAAAAAATCATGGGCCGCGGTTCATCTCTCCCAGCTTGACCATCCCCCAAGGTGATCCAGCCACAGCTTCTTGCAACAGCCGAGGTTTTCCCCCGATATTTCTGGCGACTGAGATGCGAGCCTCCAGGGGCACTTATTAAATACACTGTGGTACTTTTCAACATCACTGCGGTCACCTGGCTTGGGATACTGATTTTACACAAGTTCACAATTCATGAAACTAACTGATCTTAAGATATGTGCTGCTGCTTTCTTCCTGACAACCACTGACAGTGCCTTCTCGAGGCTCTTAGCGCTTGAGAACAGGCAGTTATGTGATGTATACTTTAATAGCTGAGCGTTATTTCCACACAAATTGCGCATATCATTAGTGGGACAGTGTAAAAGAAAACCTCATGGTTTCTTTGATGCCAGATGGTAGTGTTCTCGTGCTCTCCACTGTTTTGATATTTTTTTTTGTCTTACCAGAGTTTGGGGAAAACCATTTCTGTTCACACGGGCAACCAGAATTTGGTCATACTCTGGATATCACTCACAGAAATGTGTTGATAGAAACACTTGTTCTCCCTTTTACACCCACGCATATGAAAAAAACAAGAACGTCAACCCATCTTCGCTACATCCATCTGCCTCTCGTCGATTTTTGCTGTTGCCTTCTCCTTCATAATCTGTTGCTTGTTACCGTTGTATCACGAAGATATTTTTGAGAAGAGAAATGTCCACGAATGTTTACAATGTCCTCCACATTGAAACACTTGAGGTAAGGTAAGCAGTCTGACACTTTGATCGATTCCTGCCCTACAGCTTGAGCCACAGCGTCAGGTTCCTCTTCCAGATGAGGATTTTCTTTTCAAGATGGTGGGCAATTTTCCTCACGAAGGGTCTCTTATAGTCGAATTGGAATTATTCTAAACGGGTTGGTTGGGCGCCGTCCTCTTAAAATCTACAATAGGATCCTGTTTGGTGTGTCTGAATTACTGATGGTGTTATCGTCGTCTGCTGTCGTCGTTTCAAATTTCAAAGTTTCTATGGCTCAGGAGACTGTTGAGGGGGGCGACAGGATTCTGGGGGGTAGAGATGGCTTTTTACGTTGCATAGTGATCAAAGCTTCCTAAATACTCCAGAGCTGCGTGATAGCAAAACTGGTACTCATCCTGCAATGAAGAAGCACACACAAAAAACATCAGAAACTAATCTGACTTTGAGTTTGAAAGATAACGTAATGTAAGATTAACAATTGCAGACAACACTGAAGTACAATTGTACATGTTGTGGCCCACTAGGCCTTTTTGTGGCAATATTAGATTACTGGTATTTCAAATGTACATTATACATTTAAAATAAGACCACCATTAAACTGATTGAATTTGGTTTGATAAAAACTTTCAGTGGCACTTGGCTGTTAAACTACATTAATCTATGGGTACAACTACATGTTCCCAAAACTCAGAACTCAGAGTTTATGTTTTTTTTTTGGTCCTTGTCCGTGTGACCTCTAACCTCGGTTTGGACCATAGCTGGCCTCTGTGTCCGGAGCATCTTCACTGTCTGGAAGATATCAACCACGCCTTCATAGCGCATCCGCTCCAGGACAATGCTGAGGGTGATGAAGACTCCGGTCCTGCCCACACCAGCACTAGAAACACACAACAAAGTCATTTAGTAACGATGTCACAGATATACCTTGAATGCACACAGTGACCGTGTGGTGAGTGTATTTGTTACATTGGTTATATGTTATTTTATGACTCCACATTAGTCTAACTGACATGCAGAACAGTCATCTTTAGATTATTTTATTCCTTCAATTGGTCCTTCTGAATCGTATGCTTTACCTACAACAAAATTTGTTCTGGGCAATTTTGCACATTTGATGCTCTGACTGTCTGAAAGCTTTTGATAGCCAGAAATCTTGGCAGACTATCTCAAACGTGACAATGGCAAGGATGCAATCTGCACGTGGGCACTCTGTGAATCGACTCTGATGTGTGTCCACATGCTTGTCAAACACAAAATGAACCCTGAAGGACGCACACACAAATAACCAACCAGTTTGTCTCATTATGCCCCTCCCATGTGTGGAAAAAGTTTGCCTGCTGCTGCTGCTGCTGCTCTCCAGAAATACAGTCTGAGTCTTAACTCAGATCCTGAAATACTTGAGAGCTGCCTCTCTAAGCTGCTTTGCTGTGAAATGACTTCCACTTCACCAATGGAACAATAATTGATATGACAACAGATTTATTTGGGCTTCTTCCAGCCTCCGATGCTATTTTGTTGAGTGAAGAGTGAAAGCAGTTGCTGCCAGCAGACACTTTTGGTTTGTGCCTGCGTTTGTGTGTAAATGCCTGCAACTGTGTGTGAGTGTGTTTGGGGACAAAGGTAGACTTAGGTCAAAAGAGGATTTCTATCACTTGACAATAAATTAAATGATAGCGAGTGCAGTATTAATTGAGTCCAATCATGCAGGACCTACGACCACCCGCTACCAACCCCCACGCCACGGTGTCTCTAAGCCCACCCAAAGCCTCTTCCTGCGAGTTGGTCACAGCTTGTCGCACGGACTCTCTCTCTCCTTCTCTCTCTCTCTCTCCCTCCTTCTCTCTCTCTCTCTCCAGGAAGATCAACTCTCCAAATCTGAAGGCTCGTCGAGCCGCTGCAGACTGAGAGGATTTGGTGTCCCCATTCACAGGACGTAATCAGGCAATTAATGACAAAAAGCATGTGGGTCTATTAGATAGTGGCTGAGGAGCGGAGAGGAGGAGTGAAGAAAGAAAAGGGGGTGGGAGTGGAAGAAAGGAGGGCTGGGAGAATGGATGGTTGGATGGAGAGGAGCAGAGAGAGAAAGAGAGAGAGAGGGAGAGGATTAAGAAATAGACAGAGGGATGACAGACAAGCAAGACCGGTGACAGAAGACGAAAGAGTAAGAGAAAAAGAAGCCATAAGCTCTCCACTCGGAAATAAAAAGCCTGAAGGAGGAGGAAGGAGGAGGGGGGAGGAAGGAAGAGAGGAGGAGGAGGAGAAGGAGGATGATAGGGAGGAGCAGGAGGTAGCGACAGACAAAGAGACCAACCGAGGCTTGATTTTCTTCTTCTTCTTTTTTTTTTTTTTTTTACATCACTACTCATGAGAACTTCTTTCCAAAATTAGATATCTGCCTTCAGACAAAGTGACACCTACTCTTGGGTGGAAAAAAAGGACTTTATAAAAAGTACAAAATAACACAAACTATTTAAAAAGGACTACAGGTAGACTTAAGCACCTGATTAACAGCACTTAAGTCAAATGATTTACTTCACTGTGGGCTGCAGAAGTTCTGCGTTAATCCTCTTATGATGATCCAAAAAATCAAACCAAGTTCACTGAGATGAGTCAAGGATGCCTTAACTGTACGTTTGGCAGCTAAATAAAACACAAATCATGTAACTATGGCAGTCCACTTTAACAAGCTGCGTGCCTTTTTGTCCATTACAACAGTCCTGCGACTTCTTCTACAGTAACTGATGCTTCTGCTTTAAGACGACTCTACCCCCCCTTCAGTAACGGCCTCATAGAAGGGAGGAATAACTCAGTCTTATTGGAGCTTCACTGACACATCTTACAACTCCCTGGGGCCCATTTGATGGCTGGTGACATCATTGCTTTTTAATACAGGGAAGGTGATGTTATGTTTGATGATGTCATGGCGCCTGTGCAACAGAAATGTGAATGTAAAAGGTGACACCTAGTCTGTTCCAAAAGTAAATCATATCTATGAGACGGCAAGGAAATTATTCAGTGTGTTGACACCGTTGTTTGTTAACACATTCAGTTAGTGGAATAGTTGTTGGGGTTTTTTTTTGAATGCCAATCAAACCGATGAAAACCCATGTATAATGCATCACGTGGTAAGTGTCTTTGTTAAGGGAATTACTGGACTTCTTCTTTGCTAGTGTACCAACAGTCCAAGAGTCCACTGTCCAGCAACAAAAGTTAACTCATTCAGATCCCACTCAAGGTACATGGATGAATAAGAATAAACTGAGGTCTTAGTAGTGACCACTAGCAAATATCGGTTTCCACTGGTGTCCAGCATGTCAAGTTAATGATGAAGGTTACCTTGAAAGTTACACCCGAGGTGATGAAAAATGCATCACAGAGCGATCATAAAAACCAAAAAGAATGGCTGTATCATTTCATGTGCCTCGTCTTTGCAAATGCCAAGCTGCATCTCAGCCTTATCAATTATGGAGGAGATGGGCCTGTGGAGGTGCAGTGGTAGTGTACTGCGGTAGCAAAAAGGAGAGGAGGGATCGTATCTGATGATGCTGTTAGAGCAGCACCCCAGGAGGTGCTGTGCTGCAAAACAATAACCACCATAAGAAGTGATTTAATCTTGTCTTGATGCTTAAAGCCTTATATCTCTTTCAAGAGGGAAAGCGTCCCTTTGGAGAGTGGTTTGAGGTGAACATGCGGCAGTGCCTTGACACACTGCACTTCACACACCTATTTTCAAGAAAACCTTCAAGACAAATTTTTCAAGAATAGTGCCGTGTATTTTAGATTTGCGATCTTCAATGTTGCGCAAAAGAGGAAATGCTCTGCAACATGGCAGTGAGAACACTTACCTGCAGTGGACAGAGATAGGTCCATCCTGTCCAAATTGCTCCTTGGTTTTATGCACCTGGCCAATGAAATCAATGAATCCCTCCCCTGACTTAGGCACACCTTGCTCTGGCCAATCAGTAAACTGGAACTGCCTTACTGTCCTGGACTGGCCATCCTGCAAATACAGAGAAAAGAAAGTGAGGGTAGAAAGTGTAGATAATATTAAGAAGTAACAGGAGGCACAGATAAGAGAGGGGAGAAGGCAGACAAAGGCTGGGGAAGAAAGGTCAAAGAGGATCTTTGTTCATGGTTTTTTAGTAGGAGTGGACTTTGATGCACAGAGTAAGGCCTCATTACTGTCAGAGATTGGGGTTTCAATCCCACCCAGCCGCCCAGCCACCCAACCCACACTATTTGAATCCTTGTAAGAAGTGAATGCAAATGAGGCATTGCCGATAAAAGGCCTATAAGGCAGTCACAACTTACTAATTGTGCCTTTAAAATGAAAGAGTATTTGCTGATGCAATCTTCCTTCATAACAGTAATACGGATGAATAAATGTACAATGACACACACATCTCACCACACAGGGACAGCGTGTCCTCTCCACTCCTCTACCTCCAACCCAATTGTCTCTATTTTCTCCTCTGCTGAGTTTTTGGGTGTGTGTGTGTGTGTGTGTGTGTGTGTGTGTGTGCTGCAACGAGTAGGCCCTAGTTAAAGCTAATCAATAGCGTATCTGCCATGACAAGCGTCTTCTCCCAGACACCATGTTGAATAGGATAATCCTGCAATGCGATCGATACAGCGACCTGATGGATGAGCACAGTGATGGAGGTAAGAAGCAAGAACGGAGGACTGCCGGTGCTGGAGGTGGGATTGAACGATGAAAATTGAAAACAAAAACTCAACAACAAACTGACAAGTCCGCTCGGCAGAGTGTCAATCTTAACAATTTAATCTAATATTGATTCTTATAATCTTGTTTTAGGGATGCACTTGCTTGCAATGCAAACAAAAACATTTAAATACATTTTTACAAGCAGCTGCTTTGTTCTGCCAGAGCGGATCATCAAGTCTGATTATGCACACTTAACACTGTGTGCGTGTGTGTGTTTGTCGTGTCCTTGTAAAGAAAGTCGTCTTGGGCAGAAAACGTCTCTCAAGAAAGTGAGCGGAGCCAAGCATTTTTTCATTCTGAGATGGGCTGTCTGCTTGATGCCATCAGCAATTAAGACAACCAGGTGCTCATTTCTCTAGTTGCTTCTCACTTCTCAGTGCAACAGACCTCAATTTAGACATGGTGTGTTATTCTCACACATTTTGGTCCCATTTGTTCACACTGAAAAACAATTTGATTAATACTCACTTGGTGAGTAAACTGGATTTTATTTGTCCTTTTTGTCATCCTGCCATTAGATGGTGTGGAATTATAGCCTCTAAAATGGAGTTTAGAGCAATTTTATCTACATTGTGTTACAGAATTCATCTAATTTACAAGAATGTTTACTTGGGCTGAGGAAAACACATTTTCACCTCTGACAACATCTGTGAAACAAACATTTGCGGGGGAACTAAATTTTGCAAATATTCTGCATTTGTCTGAGTGGCTTAATAATGAAAAACAAGTTATATTAATGCACAGATCCAGTGAATTGGTAAACAGACAGAAAGGTAACAAATCAATGCGTATGTAATTGGCTATAAGCTTACAAAAGGGAGGAATCTATGGTCTGTGTCAGGGGCTGCAAGCAGCTGTCCACATTGTCTCTTATGGTAGACAGGTCATAAAAACACATACAAGAGAACTATACACAGCATGGCATGCCTCTAATGAAAGCTAGAAATTTGATTTATAGCATTTACATTTTGTCTCCTGAAGTACACCAGCTAAGCAAATAAAGGCGCTCTTCTGTTCTAAAGAAGTAATCATGCAACTGAGGATTACTGACTGCCCACACTGTCTTCTGGATAAAAATAGCTAATAGTTAATTTTCCCTGGTTTCAAGGTATCATCCACTCCAGCAAGCACTAACACAATGGATGATTGGGGATAAAAATAGCATAATGTCAGGATGGTGTATGCAGAAAACACACACACACACACACACACACACACACACACACACACACAAATTCAACACACACAAGTGGTTTAATTTGGCAGTGACAGTACAAATAGGATTCTATAATAATTAAATGATGTCAAACTAACAATGATTTATTTTTTTAAAAAGCTCTTTTTGTCTGTTGTTCTGTGTCAAAACTGACATGCAGTTGATAGTAAATGTGTGGATGTAAACATGCACCTCAGGCTCTATATTCATCATGGATGCTGTCATGGTGGCTGTGCTACCTTCTTATTCATTCATTCATTCTGACTTTTGCCATGAGCTAACCATCCCCCTCTACTGCCAGCATGCTAAATGCAGATGGTGACTGAATGGTGGATGTACGACACACGCAGCTATTGTACGTCAGGATATACATAATCTGTCTATTGAATCCTTGTGCTCTGAATGTGAAGTCCTGTTGGCCAGTGTGCCAGTATGCACTGTGTTGCTATCTTAGCTGTTGATATGTGTCTGCAGTGAAGCTGCCAAGATGTATTCCCTCGCATTCATTGTACTTGACAAATACAGTGATATGGATTCTAATAAGTTAAGCTCCATGTACCGACTCTCTTTGTACGACGTCTCTTGTCTTTCTCCCTGTTTTATGACGCATTGCATGTTTTCTTTCTTTTCGTTGCCTTTGTTTTTCATCTCAAAAACATTTTGCCTCAGCAGGGGGATTAAAAGTGAAAAAGGGGCAACGACAACAACACAATAAACCAAGCACGCCGAGGAAAGAGAGGAGAGGAAAAAAAAAAAAGAGGAAAATTTAACACACAACCTGAGGGCCCACGCGGCGTGTCAAATTGTGTGATTAAATACGTGACTGGCTCGCTAGATGTGAGTGTTGAGGCATGGAGTCTCTACTATTACTGTGCAGAGTGTTCATGTGACGAACACATGAACACGCAAACACACACACTCACACTCGCAAGCGTAAACATGCACATCTACGTAATCTATAGTATGTGGGTTAAAACCTGGTTTACATATATGCTCACATGCATACACGATCAGCAATATGGGGTTAAAGCCTATAAATCTACACGAATGTTACACACCAACAAAACCTCCTTTTTCATGCCTCCATACACTATCTGTACCATCATCTTCTGTGCTTGTGTATTTTGTTTCCTTCACTCTAACGGAAAGCTTTGATTGATGATTCAGCCCCTTTTAAGAATCTCCTGAAAGACTCCAGCACTAACTAGCACAAATGCATGCATGCAGGTGTGTGGAAACCTTCCGCAAATGTGCTAAATCCACATTGAATGTATGTGTCATGTATGTATGTTGAAAAGTATATAGGAAAATGTGTGTGTGTGTGTATTTGAGCCTATTCACAGATGCATTTTGCAGTTATCTATAAAGAAGTGTGTGTGTGGAGATGGCAGGCTGGCTTAAACAGCATTTATGCCTGATTTCTACACAGTGGGCAGTGTGTCTGTTTGTGTACAACTGTATTTGTATACATGTATCCATAATGTAACTGCAGAGACAAAAAAAAGTATTAATTTCTTAAATACCAACAGGATGACTGCTAACTAGCTGCCACACCGCCTGGGAAATGACAGAATGTCAGCCTGTTTGGCAAAGAGAGGAAGCGGTTTTATTTCTGTGCTGCTGATCTGCTGCTGCTCCCTCAAACCGCCCAACCTAATTGGACCAAAGAGGGAATCCTAAGGTAACCACAGCAGTTTGGGACAGGTTATAAAATGTTTAGGGCAAGAAAAGTCTGTTGGGTTGTGAGTGTTACTTTCAACATTAAGTCATCACGATATGTTGTTTTGTGTGGAAACCCATCTGAAAATTAACAATATTAAAGCTATTTTGAGGACTTTTAAGGAAAAAAGTATGATCTACTGTGTATGTGACCTACTTTTCCTCAACCTGCTTAATCTCCAACATTTCCCACACAGTGAAGGGTGGGTTGCCACCAGTGCAGTTGTAGAAATTACAGCATAATTTTGTGCTGCACTGCAATCTGGTCTTTTGAGGCTACTGAGAAAGTGGTGTCTCTGTATACTGTATGGTTATTAATGGTTATTAATAATTAAACAACACAGTGGTCTTACATTGCTATTGAAAGTATATGTCACACAAATACAACAAATACTTCTTGCTCTCTTAATCTGGGATAGTGATACTGAAAATTTATTTTTAGTCTAGTACACATTTACTTTTAGCTGTGATGGGAAATAACTTGTGTCATTTGGCGATTGGTTATATCCACAGAATCAAACAACCCGAACAAAATGCTATAAATACTTTTGTTTGCGGAAAAACTGTTCATGATAGCACTGGCATTAGCTTGTTGCTGCTGTTTTTGTCTTACCCTGGCGTCTGTGACCTTGAACTCTCGGAGGATGTACTGGGGCATGTTGTACTCTGCCATTGGATCAACCACAAAGTACTGGTACCTGGCAGAGCGCTCTGCTGGCCAGTACTGGTGACATTTTTCCTGTGTGAGCAAAAATGTAGACAAACCCTTAATCAGTTTATATTCTGATGCTTATTTTTTTTTGTTTTGTTTACATTCACCCTTTAAAATTTCATGAATAAATGTTAAGAAATAATCTGATGTTTGAGTTATGTGTGTGTTTATGTCCTACCCGTCCCATCTCTCTCAGTTTGGTCAACATGACAACAATAGTAGAGTTGTTCTCCCAGAGCATTCTCCAGAAGTCTTCTGTAGTCTCTGCAAGAGGGCCCTGCGTTGCAATGTAGGCCCTCTGTTGCCTTCACACACAAAAACCATATTAAAAGCATTTAGTTTGGATTCAATAATTAACCATTAACATCATTTTTAAACACCACTGATGCAAACTCTGGCAAAAACAATTAAAAAGTTCTTTGCTGACACTTGACAGATTCTCAAAGAACAGCGATTTCACTTTGGGATTGTGAAACCAAGAAAAAAAAAGTGTATAAATTTGTTGTTTGAATTTGGCATCTTCCTTTCACATCTACCTCAGATTCCCCCTCCCCTGTACCTTCTGTCCACACATTCCAAAGTTTTAATGTCTCCTAGGGGAGATAATCAACACTTGTATCACACCACATTATCCATATAAATGGGAATGTTGTCACCAACCCTCTTCCTCACATGTTTCCCACCATCACACCCTCTTCCTACCTGTATCCATCAATGAAGCTGGCATTGATGTAGTCAGATCCTTCCAAGCCTCTGATTGGCTGCAGACAGACACGTGTGGTCTCATAGGGCATGATGTTGACCAGCCTGTTCTTGAACTTGTTGCAGGGAAGGTTGGCACTGATGAAGCGTGACGTGTGGGCTTTGGAGTTGGCCAAACGCTGGAGGGACAGATGGAGGAATGCACAGGAAGAATGAACAAAATGTGAATAAATTGGTGAAATGAAGAGGTAAGATGGAAGAGGAGAATGAAAATAAAGTACAGAGGAAAGAGGGGGCACGAAGAGACAAGAGAGAGGAAACGCAGAGGAGAATGATAAAAGAAGAGGTGATGAGGAAATAAGGAGGAGGAGGTGAGAGACAGATCAAGAAAGCAGTCTATCAATGACACAAAGTAATCAAAACAAAGCTAATCTGCTTTACTGTTAGTGACACAGCTTCAAAGGAACAATGTTTATTAAGAATGTAGTTATCAGGAAAGATTCAAAAACTTTATCCCCTTTTGCAACTCGTGGGGTCCTGCGGGGTCAGTTGCAGCGATGGAAAATACGCCACACGCCAAGACTAACAAGCCTCTGGATCAAGTCTGAACGAGACAGAAAACTCGTCTGAAAGTGGGTCACCAGTGCCTTTGATAATGGCAGTGTGGTATGTGTGCATAAAACACAGACTCACACAGGGATGTTCAGAAAGACAAACACACACACACACACACTGTGTAATGATCAAAATGAAAAGCTGTACTGCTACATCACCATTGTCAGAAGGACCTCAGTGGGAGTTTTTGGGTCACCAAGTCTTATGATCGCTTCCTCTTGGCTTCAGTGTCTCAACAAAGAGTCTGCGTGTGCACAAGTGTGTGTGTGCTTGCTTGTTAGCGTCTGTCTGCAAATGGGAGACACCCTAATCAGACTGTTTAGGGTGCCCTTTCAGATGGAGAAAAGCGTGGTGCGCTGAAGACACTGGCAGCATCAGTGGAGGGAGCAGAGAGGGGTTGGTTGAAACTGATCCCAATAAAAAATAGGTGGGAATGCAGATTTATTTTCTGGACTTCACATCTCTGTGGTTGTCAAAATACGCAGAAAGTGAAAGAGTTTCTTTATGCATTTCAGCACCAACAACACGATTTCCCATCTGAGCACTGTCGCCTCTTCCTCTCTCATTCCCCTATAGCACTGGTATCTCTACATCAGTGGCCACTTGGAGTTTGTCCAGCCCTTCTCCTCCCTCTCCTCCTCCTCCCTTCATCTCTTGCTACTGTCCTCCCTTTGATCTGTGTTTCACAAAGGCACCTGGAAAGGCTTGAGGTAGCTTGGCAGCGCTAAAGAGGCCCTCAGCGACACCACCAAACGCCGCCGAGGGTGCAGGGAACAAAGCCAAATCTGGCAACCTGTCATCCAAGAGGGCAGAGACGCACCTTGGGTACATTTTGGTCACGGTTGCCAGCTGCCTTCCCATTTGTAGTACAGTATATTTTTTCACTTGGAAAGTAACCTAATGTACATAAAGCATGTGTCACAACAACAGGGATAATCATGTTTTCAGATGCATGTCAGAGCACGGGCCTTACAAAATTGCAATTATGCTAATCCTAACATGCCCTCGACATAACCCTAACAAACAATTACACAAAAAATGTTTAATATCATATATCAACAAACATTTTACTCAGTAAACTATATTAATTATGCTTGACTACATTGCCACACAATGCCTTGAGAAGTCAGCATCATTTTTGTTTAAAAATTAAAGGCATTTTTGCCTCCTTGTTTGCATTCGGATCCCAATTAAAAGCGTGCTGCTGAATTCCAAATCATTCCTTCGCCATTTAATTTCACATGGATCCCAGTAGCCTAGTAGCTCTTTTCTTGGTGCGTGTTGCGATTCGTGTACTGTATGTTGCCGAATACGTCTCTTGCATGGGAGTTATGTGCATAAATCTCTCCCTCGAACATGCTTGTTATTCATGCACATATGCCAGAAAGCCGAGCCTGACAACTTCGCGACAAGTCCCTCATCTCGGTTCACTTTCCCTGCTGAACTCCTGTGAATCCCACCAGTCACAGCTTAACTCTGCACGATGCAGTTTCCCACCTGAGAATGACAATACCCTCCCACCCGTCCCTGTAGTGCAGCATTCTGTCGGATCACTTCCTTAGTGCCAAGTTAGCATACAGTCGTCTCTTTGTTCATTAGCCAAACGTCCCTCCCTCCACTTGCCCTGCCATCCACCTCCATTTGTCATCATCAAGTATTAATTACTTAGCTCCCCCACTCCTCTTCACACACACCTCTCTTTTCTATCCTGACTGTAGCGTGGACGTTATTAATCCCTGTTTGACTCCTGACGCCAGCTCAGCATTATCCCTGTTACAGATGGCGACGGAGATTCCAACGCCGTTGTGAACCAGCAAGTTAAAAAAAAGGATCGAAACACACCAGCACTATTATTGTTCCTTGGCAGGGGGGCCGTGTTGGTGAATGGCAATGGGAAGATGATAGATGATTTAAAAGTGAGCGCTGTGTGCAGTTCAAGGTCAGCAGATGCTGACTTGAGCGGCTAAAGCCAGGGTGAGTTTATAACTTGATGACTGTGAAGATCTTTAATGGAGATCTTTGTAAACCCTGTGCCTGGCCGTCTATCTTCACCTCCTGCTTTGTCGTGATTGTCTCCCAGGGGAGCACAAATGCTTTCTCAAACCTAAACTCAAATCCATGTTGGTTTTAACTAAAACCCTTTGTTTTGTGCCTGCTAGGTTAAACCCAATTTCTTTTCTTAAGCATATTATTGCAAATCCTCCAAAATGAACAGTGCAAGGCTTCAATATTTCGATTTTGTAGCTTTGCAACAAATAAAAGAATAATTCAGATGCTGTGTACCTAAGTGATTAAGTCATTGAAATGAGACTTAAGGAAATAAAGATTTGCTTTCTGGGCCATATGAGATCCTATTACTTGCACAGCAGATACAGAATGAACTGACAAAAAGCTGCAAAGCAAATAAGGCTGACTTGATCTATATTCCACTCACCGGGGCTCAAAGTTATTGCATCTTCAAGAGAAGCATCTTTAATTCAAACAATTAACTCTTTAAGCTTGCTGTGTCAAACACTTTTTATATCCTGTTTCCATTATGTTTGGATCGGTACCAAGCTGCAAACTGCACCATCACTTGACTGAATCATTATTTTCCCAGTTTCCCTAAAGAGCAACGATAATCATCTACTTTATGTCTTCCCCAGTCCCTTCATTTACACAGTTGCTGCTCAGGAACACTCCATGTTTTGTTAAGTATCAAAATACAAAGGACCGTATGATCACAAATTATTGCAACCAACAATTAAGCACACTGCACACAACGCTAAAGAGCAACAAAATATCAAAGGCAGACAAAATTGGACTTGCATCCAAAACACCTTCCAGGAAGATAAATGCTGGCAGTGAGCCTCATTTAAATGGCTTACAGTTGCTTAAGACAAGGTGACAGAACTCACAATGCTTAACGCTTATGTTGGGGTTATTTCGGCATGATTGAGTCCAAAAAAGTGAGGACACTTAATGCAGGCACTAAACTAACATGTCTGCTATTTCTGATCTGCTTTGCATGTTGTTTGTAACTGCCTTGGCTTTACGTCGGCTTAATCTTCCAGGTGACTTTCTGAGCCATCATTTGCTGTTTTAATTATTGTCTGTATTTGGCAACACTCAAAATGGGATCACCTGTGGAAAAACTATGAGAAGTGTGTCCTGTAATTTACATGTCAGACTCAAGCGGCAGTTCAAGCTAATCTGGAACACTTTGCCATACACGGTCATGGTTTATCAGAGACAGGAGGAAGGAGATAAGGGACTTACATCTCAATCTCTTAAAAACCTGTGATTTCAGTTACGTAGCAATGTATGTACAAAGGGTTTTAAGGAATTTGCTTATATATCCTGTACCTTGAACTCTAGCTCCATTCCAGTGACATGCTCGCCACTCTCCACCTGGGCCAGCTTCTGAATGTAGGAGTAGAGGCTCCGGGCTGCCACCTCAGTGTTGCCACAGGCCACAGCCTCGAGCAGTGCATCGTGAATGAAGCTGTACTGGTCCTCCGTCTGCACCATGTAGTTCCGCTGTGAGCGCATCAGCGTCACGTGGCCGTAAATGTCGACCGTCTTCTCGTGCTTGATACGCTCAAGCATGGCGTCAATGACAATGAAGCAACCTGTCCGTCCAACACCGGCACTAAGGAATAAGAAGGAATAGACGTTGTCACTTTTAAGAGGTTTGTTTAACAAAACTCAATTCTCCCTTGCTCTTATTGCCAGGCTCTTATCTTCTCAGGCTGCTGTTGCTTTGAAAATTTATTTTCTTAATACTTTCTTAAGAGCTTGTCACATTTGTGTTGTAGGAATTTAACTGTAAGCTGTGATACATGTTAAAATATAAAGTGATTGCTTATGTCCAGTGACTCTTATGGATTTGTTGTCATAGCATTCTAAATAATTGAGTAGGGGAGGAAAACAGAGAGATACAGCGATAGCACGGGAGGGAGTGCGGAAACAACTAAAAATGACAGACAGAACAACAAGAAGACAGTGATGGAGGCTGAGAGAAGCGGGCTGTAAAATTTCAGTTTTATTGTGTAGTGCTTTGGACTCACTGAAGTCTTCTTATCTTGACAAAAAGGAAGGTTTCAATTTGAATAAGCCATTTGAGAAATATCGCTTGTAAAAGGAGGAAGGGCTAAGGAGCAAAGAGGGAGAAGCAAGAAAGATGGGAAGGGATTACTGTGAGCCTTTTGACAGAGAGGGAAGAAGAGACAGAGGTGGAGAGAATAAAAAGCACAGAAAAAAGGAGATGCCTTAAAAAAGACAGATGAAGCCACCAATGGAGAAAATGAAAAGATGGAGGTCTGCTGAGAAAGAGAGCGTGCATTTGTATAATGTGCCTTATGTAATGTGTAATAGCATAGGAGCTCTGCTATTTTGTTGTCTCATGGGCATACACACGCTAAGGGCAGGGGCACAAATGCAAAAAGGGATACCACTTCTATGTCACACTGGAGAGGCATCGAGCTAACCACGGGGCACAGAAAACTGCCCCACTCAGGCACGGACGGTGTTGTTACATAAACATTGAAAAATAGGGCAAAAACATCAAAAAATATATATACAAAAAGTATTTTTACCATCCCTGACAAGTGAAGCCTTGCTACTGACCTGCAGTGGGCTATGATAGGTCCGGCATCGGGCGGGTTGCAGGTCTTTACCCTGCGGAGGAAGGCCAGGAAGGGGGTTGGGTACTCTGGTACGCCGTGGTCAGGCCACGCCGTAAACTGGAACTGACGAACCTCTCGCTTTTCACTGGAGCCATTCTGCAAACAACACAGAGTTTGTTATGGTGGTGCCGTTCTTCTTCATCAACCCAAAGTGGAGTGCGTGTGCTGCAAACTGCAACATGGCTGGTGTAGGCATGGCGTACCAGGAATAGACAAGGTCTAAAACAGCAGCCCTATAAGATGTGGGCTGGTGCACATCAAAATCACTGGTCCAGTATGACAGGACTAACTGGGTGTAATTTTCCTTTGGGAGTCACTTTCGCACACATAGAGCTGATCAGATGGACTCATCAGAATATAATAAGGACAGGTACTCTATCTTCATGCTCTCACGTTGCGCAAAACATCTACAGATACACGCAACAAACACCCGCGTTACACAGTCTGTCAGCTCCCGCCTGAAACTCAACTCTCGATGCATCAAAGATACAAGCTGGAATCCAGAAGAAGATTTCTGAGGATAAGAAGGGAGAGAGAAAAAAAATCCCCCTTGCATCTTTCTGTCCTGCTCTCCTCTCTTTGCTCTCAGAAGATCCTCTAATGGAGGTGCTGTTTGCATTTCAATGCAGTGTTTCTGCTTCCCTGACAGAGGGATATTTTTTTTCCTTGCTGAATAAATGAATAAATGAGTGTGGTAATTAAAAGCAAACTGACCTAAATCTTATTTTCCTTTTATTTTTTTGGACATTCCCCGTTTCTGCAGATGAGGCAGGCTGTGCGAACCTGATTGGTGTTTGGCTGTTGGTTTTCTTTAAATTGCATTTTCTGTTAAGGATTTATCAACAGAAACAATTCTGCATCTCTGCGAGACATGCATACATATGAATAGGTAGCACGGTAGCTGCTTTGCAGATTCAAGGTGAGTATGTATTTGTGTGTCTACTGCCAGCTCCTGTGACCTAAAACTTCACATAAACCCAACACAATATGTTGCCTCTGAGATATACTGTACATTAAATTGAAAAAAGCTCAGAGAGAAATCACAGCAATGGCTTCTGTTATAAAGGAGTGGGAAAGAAGAATCATATCGGCGGGTTTGATGGAGGCTGGGAGTGGCAGAATGTAAATGGCCCTGAATGTCAACCAGCAAGCTTTAAAGCACCGTGGCTGAAGCCACCTTGCTATCTTTACCATCACTGGTTTGCTTCGGCGCTTATCGTTTCACTGACACTCCAGCTTGAAAAAGACAGCTGTGAGTTAAGCGTGTCGCTATCGGGTTAAGAGGAAAATTCAGGAAATGTCAAATCCTTCCAATGACATGTTGTCCGCCATATGTATTCACACAGGCCTTTTTGCGTTTGCATGACCATGACATTTGTGACATTGTGAGTAAGAGTTTTGCTGCCGTTTCTTGCGTCTATGTGGGAATGTGTGCATTGAAATATATTTTAATGTGTTGTCATTCATGTCACAAGTGTATCTGTGTGCCATCATGCTGTATTTATGTGTAAAGCTAATTATGTACATGCATTTTTGGTTGTGTGTGTGTGTGTGTGTGCTTGTGGGTGACCTTCACTATTTGTTTGTCAGTGAGTGTGCATCTGAGGTTGCAGTCCAAATACTCCATCTTAAAAATGTTTTCATTTGTGTGGAGACTGTAACTGCCTGTTTCAGTATTTTAATGTGTGTGTGCGTGTGTGCTTCTGTGCACAGGAGCATGAGAGGAGTCTGCCAATTATGTATATTGAGTTTCTCTTCTGCTCACTTTACCTAAGTGCTCCAATTTGGCAGATGCACATAAACAGATGATCTATTGAGGAGAGAGATAGCTGAACAGGGTAAAAGGGGAGGACTGGAAGGACAATGAGGACAAAGGGCTCTGTATGTCTATACCTTTACACAGAATGTAAAAACAGCACAGACCTCATGTATGGTTTTTTTGAGCCATAGCCCATGAATTCGCCTTCGGTTTACTGGACAGACATTAGGGAAAGATACTGTTATTCATTCTTGCCCAACACGATATTTAACATAAACAGCTGTACTGTACAGCAGAGCAGAAGAGGACGTAGACAGCAGCAGAGTGCATATGTTTGTGTTTGCATGTGTGTGGGCGCGAGGGTAATTAATCCTCCTACCTTGTGCAAGGAGAAAGTGCGGACACAGAAAGTGGCCAATTCTATGGTGTCCAGCAGGGTCACTTGCGTCATACCGTAGGTTTCCGTGCCACGACTGGGCCAGTACTGGTCACACTTAATCTGGAAGTGAGAGAGAGAGAGAGAGACAGACAGGGGTGTCAGGTGTGTTTCCTATGTCACAGTCAATTAAACGGTGTTTCTGCTAATGAAAATAATCTCGCACATGAACTGAGTGAAGGAAAATTCAAATCATGCTCGCGCACACGCACCACACGTGGAGCGAGCCCTCCTGTGGATTAAAGCACCAGGCGGTGTTGACAGAAACACCAGGGTAGCTTCTCTCTATTTCAAATCTAAGAAACAACGCTATGGAGACTGAACAGATGTAATCAGACTGTCACAGCAACCCAGCTCTTACAGTTTAAAGCCCCCACCCCACTGTAAAATATGTTTTTCTTCGTGTTCCTGCTGTTGATTATTTGAGCTTGGAGCTGTATGTGCAGAGTTTGACACTAGAGGGCTGTTTTTCAATTTAATGTGCTAAAAGTGGAAAATTCCTCTGAAAATGTGATTTTAAACGGGTGGGCCTACAGCATGACTTGTGACATCGCAGCTAGTTTTGGACGTCAATCCTGGTGACACTGGACTTTACAGTGAAGTAGGTGTGTAAACATCATGTTTCAAGTCTTGAGGAGAAATAATTTGCACACGAGTTCAAATACTTTTACATTTATAGATAGATACTATACAGATACTAGATACTATACACCAAAATGACACTAGAAAGACACATCAGACACACATTATTTATTGTTTATTGCAGACTCTGTGTATATATGTCTTAATAAATGTCTAAGGGGGATCTTTAACTTCATCAGTCTTACACAAATCCTTCCTGCATCCGTCCCGAAATCTTAAAATATATAAATATGATCATCAGCAGTGCAACCCATGAGTGTGCAGGGCTGTATTTAATATTTTTTTAACAACATGACTTAATAAATTCAGCATTTGTTAAAGCAAAATATCGAAAAAGTGTTAGCATTGGTTAATTCTTCTACATGTTTTCCCGGACAGATATCTTATTTTTGAGCCAAAGTTTTTCAGCTGTATCCAAAAACACAACCCTTGCTTCCCCACAGCCCTCCCCTGTCAGCTCACTTAATAAAGATTCATTCAATATGGGCTGTGACGCGCTGGTGGACATCAGATGAGATGTGACAGCTAGTGAGGGAGATGCGCTGCTCTCCAGCTTTCTCTCCCATTTCCTGCTCAGACTGACACTCAAGTTCTACCGCCTGCTAATCTTGATCACGTTTGACAGGAGAGGAACGCACATGTCAGTATAGAGGATAGGTAAACAATTGAAAAGGGATAGAGGGAGGGACAATGAGTGGAGACACCTGGGGTGAGTGAGCCTGATGTTGACACAGGTTTGAGTTGACAGGAAGAAACATTGCAATCGGCTTTTTGACATTTAGACGGGTCCACTACTTGATGGCAAAGAATACAAACTTTGTAGATCCATCCTAAGGGTACGCTCACACCACTTGGCTTTATTCTATTCCCTTTATTGCATTGCTCACCTGCATTTTCAGCTCATAATTTAGAAAAATGGGTCATACGGCAGGCACTTTGTTTGTTTATGTAACGAGTAGCTGTCACTGTGGGCAAATAGAGCTGGTATCCAACTGTCAGACACTTAAGAGACTTCCTTAACGGAGTCAACGTGCTTTTTTTTCTGCTGATTCACAATGATCACAGTAACAGCTGCCAATTTTTCAAATACATTTTCCATTTTTAATCTGATGGCTTGTGGTTGTAAAGTGCTGCGGTTGCCTTCTTACTATGAAATCCACACTGTTCTTTGCTTGCGTTAGCTAGCTAAACAAAAGTGTGAACACCTTAGGTTCAACTCAAAAAACTTAGACTTTTTGAAACTATGGAAAGTGTTGCTTTCCATCTCCAAGACACCAGGCTTCATGCACACCTTGAGGCCACTTCCCATGGACACGAATGTATAAAAAGAAAACTGAAATGCAAAAGGACTAGTGTGATCACACCCTGACATCTCATTCCTCCCATCTGCAGCCAAGGCACTGTGCTCTCCGTGCACTTTCTCTGCTAACTTCCACTACCAACAGATGGTTGTGGGAGGCACTGGTCACAAGTACTGCAGAAACTCCAAGCACACTGTTGCTTAAAATTTAATTTTAGTTTCCTGCACTGTGCGCTCTAAGTGCTAAAACTTGCTAAGATCTCAGCACTATGGGGAACATGCAACAGCTTGTCGTTTTCACTGCAAATAAGGAGAGAAAACAGAGCCAAGTCTGTGAAGATACTCCCAATGGACATGCAGCCTAAGTTATCAGATGTGCACAGGTAGACAGTCTTTGAGTTAACTCTGTTTTATCACCCCTCCTGCTGCTCTCACCACCCCATTCAAATTTTTACGCTTCTCTGAAAGCAATCCATCTCAAGAAAATGAAATCCGATTACCTACCACTGAAGTTCAGGTGTGCAGCTGGGGAATAACTCTAAAGCTGCGCTGCTTTCAGCAGCTGGTTGTCGTTCTTGATCTTGTGAACCAATGATTTGATTGAGGATTATTTAAAAAACAGAAATTCGAAAGTGGTAAAAACAATTTGGCATCAGGCCAAAAACTGGCTTAGCACACTTACCCGTGACTTCTCCTCCAGCCTGGTCATCATGACCACAGTGGCTGCTCTCTGTTCCCACACCATCCTCCAGAAGTCCCCGAACGTCTCTGGGAGTGGACCCTGGGTGGCGATGTAGGCATTCTGCTTCCTGTAGCCATCAATGTAGTTGGCGTTGATATAGTCACTGCCTGTGATACCTAGATACAGAGAGCAAAAGAGTATAAAGAGATGGTTTTACATTATTTGCACCGTTTTATTTGGTGCCATCTGCCTCAACAATTCCCACTTTTTGCACACATTAACCTTTTTCTCCCAAATCATTGAAGGCGTAAGACTGGAAAACAAGTAAATTACTTATGCAATGAGTTCTCACACCTCTTATTGTTGAAACAAGTGAAAAATGGCTGTGATCTGTGAAAACGTTCGAATCGTCCAGAGAGAAGTGGCAGTATCCTCAGATATGGCTGATCAAGTCAGCTTTTTAAAATGTAAAATATTGTAGATATTAATCGTGCCCTCTCGTATCTTGTTTTGAGAGCAACACTTGAAGACATAATAAGAGATTAAATGAGATGTAAGAACAGTCTCGCTGCCTCTCTCAGTTTCTGCTACTGTAGAGCAGAAGAAAACCTCTGCTGACTTTCCATTTGAATGGATTCAAATGCAGCAACAGCCTCAGTGTCACAACTTCCTGTACTGCTCTTCTATTATGTGCTTTTTCTACATATGTGGTTCTGGCGTTCTGGTGTAGCAGTCTACATCTGATTTACCACCACCAAGGATGGAGTGCGGTTTAAGACGGTAAAAATAGCGAGAAGTACACCAGCCACTCAGCCACTGCGCCTGGGAGGTAGATCCAGCCGAAATCCCTCTCAGCCCTCCACCATGCTCTGCTGCACACCGGTCCCACTAAATCTAGCCGTAAGGCACCCCCTCCACATTGCGAGGTAGACAAATGCGTGCTGGCAACATTTTAATGCGAGGATGGTGTACAGAACACTTGTAAGCTCCATCTCAAAAATCCTGTTTCCACTGACTGCATGTAACTATCAGAGTATCACAGAACACATCAAAGCCAAAATATGTAGTTCACAGCAAGGCTTCACCAGGATTGCTCATGATACCATGAGTACAAAGTTGCGTAACCATAACACAAGCCTCTAGTCTCATCGTGTGTGGTGCACAACCGTCATCAAGCTCAGATCTGAGGTAACCACGTGTTGTGTTGCTGTGAACTGTGTCAAGGTGTCCTTGAGCTTAGCGCAGAAACTGTTCAGGCTCAGTAATCTTAAGTTGTTATAAAAAAAAGAGCAAGAATGTCAGAAATGTAAACAAGATAATCTGTGATCAATGCGTGTGTGTAACACTGAGCATCGGATGGTGATAAGGCAGAAGATCTCCCATCTTCATTTAAGCAACTTCTACAACCCCGTCAGCTGAAAAGAGACTCCAGTGAGGCAGCATCTGTGTCGGAGAGTCACGTCTCTTTGACTGACGTCTCCTCACTCAAGCGACAAACAATGAAACACTCCACTGGGCTAATTTAAGAGAGGAGACGCAGTGAGGACAACATCCAGGGTGGAGAGGAAGAATAAGATAGAGAAAAAAGAGGGGGGTAGGGGAGAGAGGAAGAGAGAGCGAGAGGCAGAGAAAGAGAGAGAGAAAAAGAGAAAGAACAAAGAAGAAGAGGAAAGGAGAGGAAAGAAAAAAGTGAACAAAAGAAAGAGAAAAGCAAATGTCATTAAAACGGATACCACGTCGCACAATCCGACTGTGGTGCCTTGGCTTTAGTCATAGCTAAGTGAACAGAGAATGGCAGCGTGCATGAATTGTTCTACTGCTGCGACTAATGGCAAAATCACTGCAGTGTAAAATAGAAATTTCAGACTTGATTAATTTATGTATTTATGGACGAGGCATTTTTTCCCTGGGATAATTTTGTTATGCATGTTGTCGCACCCTCAAATTGGCCTGACTACTGCGAGAAGCCAAAATCTAGTCGGAGTAGTTAGCTCACAAAAGGAGAGTACTGTGGAGTATGGAGTTTGGCACTACAGTGAGGAGTCGGGGAGCTCTTCTGGTGATGCAATGCCAGAACAATGTCAGCGGTGAAGGGTGACTACGTCTGACAATGTCCCTTGAGATTTAGGAGTCAGAGGAAGAGTTTTTCTGGCTCCCAGATTCTCAGTACTGTGTCTCTGGCCAGTTAGGGGGAAGTCATGAGAGCAGTGCAGATCTGATGAGACAAATGGGACAGTGAAAACACTGGTCAAATTCCTGGGTCGCTCTGACTACGTCCTCACCTAACCCCCCCCTCCAAAAAAAATAAATTGTCATAAACTGCTGAGCTGAAACAAGTCTGTCATTTAGCTTCCAAAAAAATGTGTGTTTTATTGCATAAATTAACTAGTTGCTGAAATTAAATAATTTCATTGCATTTCACTGATGTATATCCTGCTTTGTTTGGTGTTCTACCATAATCCAGCACAGCCCAGTTTATTTATTCTCTCTTTTTTCTTTACTCTTTCTGATTGAGGACCGTTTCTGCAGTAATTTTGCCCAGTTTAGTTCATCAGTACAGTTAAAGGCTATATTTAATGGCCTTCACTGCATATAATGCAATTCTATTCTGCACTGCTCTGTTCTAGTTTAGTTTTCACTGTGTACACTCATTTGGTTGAGAATATTTCTATCGAGAACGAATTCCTAATTACCTAAACTGACTGTAATTCTGAAAATTTCCCAAATGAGCTGCAATGAACAGACGCCATCTCTGGGGTGGTGTAGGTGTAGAGTGTGAGGATGGGTGAGCCTTACCCTCGATGGGAGCCAGGATGACACGGGAGTGGTCGTAGGCGATGACGTTGGCATAACGATTTTTGGGCTTGTTCACCTCCAGGTTGGAGTGTTCCCAGGTGAACTGCTGGCCTGGATCAATAGACTTGACGGAGGGCAGAACATGCACACACACAAAGAAGAAATCAGAGGAGCTGAGCAACAAGAATACCACCCTAATGTTATCATGGAAAAAAGAGAGGGAAGGGTGGGGGAGGAGTGTGAGATTGAGAGCGCGATTTCCCCCGAAGGAAAAAGAACATGGTATCATGAAAATCTGCTCGCTGCCTGCTTTAAATACTCAGTGCAGCCGCACACAGTACTTTATCAAGATCATTAATGTAGCGGGCATAATGACAAATAACAATATTGATGGAGGCAGCGGCTCTCCCCTTAAGGAGGGGGCGTGGAGCGAGGGCCGACACTCGGGCGAAAGATAAATTCAGCCGCCTCTTTAAAATACAACAATTCCAGATAAATATTCCGCTCCCTTGTCAGGATAATTAAGTATTCCATTACGAGTCGTTGTTTGCTTATAGATGTCTGGTGCTCTGCTGGTGAGGGGATGAGGCTTGCAGGGTATTTGCAGTTAGGCTTCAGCGTGTCGGGTGGGGCCTTGAGAGGGAAAGTGAAGCTGAATAAAGTCCAACTGGAAACCTGATCTAACAATTTCCATGTGATTATTACAACAATCAGAGCTTCGGCCTGTTTCGGCCTCTTTCCATCCTATCTGATTTTTTTTCTCTCTTTCTGCCCTCTCATCTCTATCCCTCGTTCTTTGTTACCGCTCTTCTTATCTGTCGCATCTCTTCATCTTCAAAGCCTTCCACTTTTTTGTCTACATTTCTTTTCTCATTATCACTTTCTCCATCTCCCGTCTCCTCTCTGATGTTTACACTCCCTCTTTAGCAGTCTCCCTCCTGCTATTTTCCCTTTTTTTTCTAGATTACCTTAAGGTTGACTGTGTGTGTGTGTGTGTGTGTGTACAAAGACTGGTGTCACTTCCCGGAAACACTGATCAAATTCAAAAACTGATACCCACAGCTGTGGAGTCCAAACTTCAATAATCTTTTCCAATATTTCATTTAGAAATTGTGTATGACAAAAGACCAATATTTATTTTGGAAGAATACCTGTTTCCAGAAGTTATTTAAAAGCTGACTGTATAGTAATTGCCAAAAGTTGGCAACATCTACTCTACTCTTCCTCTTGTTTCTACTCCTTAAAATACGCGATTTGAAAATGAGTGACAGCTCTTTTCAAGGACCCAATCTCTGCAGGACACGGCTGCTAACTGCCTGATACGAGATGGAAAATAAAAACCCTCCGTGACTTCAGTATCGTCAGGTAAAACTGCAGCTGCCTTTTCATTGCCATTTGTATGTCAGATCATCTCCTCTTCATCTCCGCTCTCCAGTTGAGACGCCCTGGTCTCCCTCTCTCTCTCCCCTCACTGAATCTTCATCATTAACCAAGCCTCCCCACCTCATCTCTCTCCTTTCTCCTCTGTCACCCTCTTCCCTTCATTTTTCCTCCTCCCTCACATCCCGCCTGGCTAAAAACCAATCAGTCAAAGCCCCGTAGAGCTGCGCTTGGCGAGCCAGGGCGCCCGGACGAGCAGCCATTCATCAAGAAAATAACAAAATTAAAATTACACTTCTCTATTTAATTTGGTCATTTATTTTTCCTGGGGGGTGGCTGTGGGAAGGGGCAGGGGGACACAGAAAGAGAGTGAAAAACACAGAGCGGGAGAAGACAAGCGGGCGGTTTAATGCTCTGTCAAAGCCAAGTAATTAGAAGTTGTAGTTGTAGAAAAGTGTCAACTTTGGCATCACGTCTCTCGTCTCTCCTCCCCACGAATGGAACAAGCTTGTCCATTTGGTACACAGCCCGGATGTGGATGTATGAATAATAGATACCAAAGAAATACTGGATCGCTATGAGAAGTCATTATCCACCAACATTCACCGGCAGGCATGATGACAGCAATCTATGCTGGTGTACCTGCTTCCTGCGTTATACTGGCGTGCAGCGAGGCGACAGGCACAGTGATTTAGGGATGGCGAGGAAGGGATATTGCTTGTATGCAAACGAGAGCTGATTCAGCACTCCTGATTTCTAATCAACTCTGGTGTCATTTATAACCGCCACGGTCTCAGAGCTCAGACAGCTCAGTTACCCCCTCTACACACACACATACGCTGACACACCCGTACACACACACTGAAACACCCACACATATTCACATACTAAGTTAAAGCCTGACTGCCCCAGCACTTTACCCAAAAATAAAAATACTCACTGAGTTGCGAGTACACAAAATTATACCATCAGTTTGGAAGAAAGAACATCTTTACTAAGTTTTTTAGTGTGTGACAAATTTTAAAACATTCAATGACCCATTACATTTCTTATGTTTTCCTAAAGTGGATGCTTTACACAGCTAAAGGCCTTCAGTTTAGAATTTTAGGTCCTTATTTTGGTAAAGGTAAAGAAAAAAAAACAGCTAAAAGTCTCAAATTTATTTTCCCACGCCTCCATGTTTATACCTGAGTCTGTTTCTAATCTGAATGCAGTTTGACAATTTCCCAAGTAAGCAGACACATTCTTGATGTGACAACGGGACATGTTTCAATTGGCAGCAGAAATATTCCCCTTGTGTTTTTTTTAACCCATGTTTCCTGATGTAGAACTGGATGCATTACAGTAGAATGATTCTTTTATTTAGCCAAGAATTTGAGGAAATTACATTTGGGAGTTTAGGAGTTGCAACAAACCACCAAGGGAAATTTTATATAATTGAAAATGACAATTGTTTTGCTTTACCAGGCTGTGGCTGCCAATATATCTGAGGAAATAAGAGGCTGAGAACAAGTGATTTCATAATTGCTCAAGCACCAGCAGCTACAGCATTGTCAACAAGCAGGAAGAAAAGACTTCAAAGAAGAGAAACAGCCATTCCCTGGGGGCAAAGCAGGGACTTGTGTCTCCCCTCCAATGAAAACACAATCAGACAGAAATCAATACTGTGAGGAAACTTTGACCTTTGAACCTTTGGCCCACTCACCTCATATTCCTGTGAGAGCTTGAGATTGTCGTTGGCCTTGAGGAGCTCTGTGTGTTCAGCCAGCTCTGAGATAGGGATGGGAGGATGATTCATCATACCTGCTCGCCCCAAAAAATTGAGAGACAAATTCCAAACAGGGGAGGAGAGAAAAGAGTCTTCATTAATACAGCTGATAAGACGTGTTCAAAATGTTAAAATCACACAAAAACACCATCAATGGGTGAGGATATGTTGCTTACAAAACAATGGAAGTTGGGTTTTAGTGGTGAGGAAGCATGTGCAGAACATGGTGAATGTCACACACAGCAACAATGTATTGACTCGTGATGTTATAGGCACTTTGTCGGACCAGGCCAGAGCTCAAAAACAGCTTTGCTGAGCGATTGATTACTTGTCCAAGAAGCTGGTAGCATACACCCACACGCCGGATTGTATTAATTCCCAGAATGGTCATGATGTCAACACATGGATGGACCAATAGGACTAATGGTGCTGAGTGTAGCCAGAGAACAAATACAGACCAATTATGTCGCAAACGTTCAGAGGCGTCGATAATTTAAATAGCTTGGAAAATAAGAAGGAAATGACACATGATGAAAAATGTAAGTTTTTGTTGGTGAAATCACAGACGGCAAACATGACAGCCCCGTAGGATGCTTTGAATCAATGGAATGCTTATGCTGACAAAAATACCTTGTACTCCCAACTGAAGATAATCAAAAGTAATATTTACTTTCAGCATAGCTGCTATCAACATTAAAGATGAGAATTCAATACTGGATCACTACAGGGAGCAACTTTGTTATGGAAATCTGTCTTCAAGGATGTTTTTTTCTTTAGACAGATCTAACAAATTCAAGTCAACTCAGGTATTTCTTATTACCTATGGATAAATACTATATATCATTATTTTCATCCTTTAAACTATATTACTTTCAACACCACCTTCAATTAAAATAAAGATGAGATAGAAGCTACAAAAACTGACACACAACAAAGGCCTGCTTCCTTAACTAACGGGTTCTTGATCCGCTGTGTTAGCTTTGTGACAATTTGGACTGTTGCCTCTGTAAAATGGTATTTATTCAAGAACAGAGCCCTGACCTGGGGGCTCATGGAAAGTGAAGATAGGGAAGGGAATAAGGAGGTTTAGGAGTGTGAGTGATGCTGGGTGACACAGTGAGCTGCTCCATTCCAGCCAGCCAATGAAAAGCAAGCAAGCTGCTGTTTCTACTCTTCCTTCTGGTTTCCGCAACCCAGTGAACATTGGCTCTGAGATGAACACCCCATACTTGCAAAAATCAAACAAAAAGAAGCATTCTCATATTCTGCATATCCAATACATCCTCCTCCAGTCATTTATCCAGAGGAATTCCCAGAAAGAACTGGCTTTTCAGTTGGGGAATACAACGAGATTCATTATTTTTTTCTCACTCGCTCCAATATCCAGTGAATATTGTGTTGCTGCTGCTACAATATTATCAGCACTGCTGTGCACTCCACTCACTAATCCATTTACGAACATAATGCTGAGGCCATGTAATGGAATATGAAGCAACCATAGATTGTAGCTCTGTCCCTGCATGCGGACAGGCAATGCTTAACACTTCTGTATCTGCAGTAAGAGGTCTCTTTTACTGCCAAGTGATGAGGTCAAAAGTCGGCAAAATGTTGAAATCTCTTCACAAAAAAAACTTACAGAGGCTTAATTGGGCGTGCAAATCGGCGTAATCACATTAACCATCCTTAATTTTCCTTTGCTCACAATGCTTAATATCCCTCCAATGTCAAGCGGGTCACTGGTGTTTTGGCTGCTTTTGTTGCGCTTAAGAGAGGGAGCCCAACT
The DNA here is from genome assembly GCA_008933995.1 of Datnioides undecimradiatus. NCBI lineage: Eukaryota > Metazoa > Chordata > Actinopteri > Lobotiformes > Datnioididae > Datnioides > Datnioides undecimradiatus. Next base: position 9,591,413 of record WARS01000029.1, on the reverse strand, counting down.
CTTTGTGCTGACAGTCTTCATTAGTAATGGTAATTTATTTTACACTGAGAGAACAATGCTGCAGTGTCAATTACATAAAGATTAACAAAGATTACAATGCACATAAGAGACGAATAAGGAGATGACACTAGATGCCGTGACATCCTCTGGAAAATGAATGGACACACTGCATTAACAGCCTTCTTGACAGGAGTTGTGCAATTTACACCCATGCCCTTCTTGACAGATCATTTTAATGTTTACTTAATTAATACTTTTCATTTTTGGCCTGTGTTGAATTTTTTTTTTTTCAGTATCTTAATGGAAACAAAACCATGTAAGGTAATAGGAGAACTGAACTTATTTTAGGGTGTTTGGACAAAGCTGTGTGTTTATTTATTTTTACTTTAGTCTCTGACAAAGTCTGCAGATCATAGTGGCACCTCTTGAGAGCGAGACAGAGTTATTAATCACTTCTGGTGTGGGAATTAATTGAGATAAGCATCAAGAGAAAGAGGATATATTGCAAATTTAATTTGGCTGTCGGTTTACTTGCCTCAAATTCAAAGGGAAAAGGTATCAGAAGCTGTGAGCAAAGTAACTAAATGCATATGCAAATGAGGGCCCCTCACTTCTCCTTGAGAGAACAAGAGGGGGGAGATCAAAGAATGTTGTGTAGTTGTGTAGCTGACTCTGTGTGAGTGTCTGGCTCTCTGTGTACTTGTGAGTGTGTGTGTGTTTGTGAGTTACTGACACACTCAAACTCCATCAGCTCCTTTCATTTTGTGTTTACTGCCCACATTACTGTCTGTATGTATTAGAGCCTGCTACAGTTGGACAGATATATCAGGCAAACATGTTTACCTAGACATGATGCACAGCCAGTGAGATAGGATGAAGGTTATACTGGAGCAGTGTTTATTTATTCCCCCAAACTTCGGTGGAATGTTTTTGGAAACTTCCGTGAGAACGATTCGAGAACTTAAAACTGCAAATGCATCATCTCACCTTTAGCCCACTTTTCCCTTTTGCCAACAAAACAAAACCTATAAACTGTTATGTTTACACAGATGAACCTCACAGCTAAACCAATCTGTTTGTCTATTTCTCTCTCTCAGTATACATTTCCATCCATTTGTTTTGTTCTCAAGACTGCGCCTGATTTTTTCCCTTATACATTTAGTCATTTACACATTGCACGGCACATTGCTGTATTTATCCAAGAAAGGATTTCCTTTTGGAACAAGGCTTTGCCATGACCTGAACGGTAGCAAAGTCACTCAAGGACAAGCTGTTATTCCCTCCATACAAAAGCTCTCATCTCCCTCTTCAACGCATCCCACAGCTTTTTCCTATCCACGTACAGATTTTTCCATTTTTTTCCCACCCCAATCAAAAACGTGATCAATGAACACAGAAAAACAAACTAGCGTCTAATTACACATTTCCAATCTCCCGATCTGCAGTCGATGCGCCTGAGAAATATAATGATTCCTTTTTGATAAGCCAAAGCAGTCTCTCTCCAAAAGCCTATTTATGATGTTGTGTATTTCCATATAAAAGGGAAGAAGTCTGTCTGTGGGTAAGCAAAGAAAATAAAGGAGAGAGGAAAGGAAAACCAGAAACTCTGCTTTTTCTCTCGGATGATCCTTCTGCAGTGAGCGGGGAGAGGGGGTGATCAAATGTCGAGCCATTGTTTGCCACTGCTTTAATTAATTCTGCTCGTTATCTCTGAGCACAGAAAAGACCCTGTTACTTCAGAATGGAAATGGAGCAGTGGTGGTGAAGGAGGAGGATGAGGGGGAGGGGGAGGGGGAGGGAGAAGGGGGAACAACAACAAGGAGGTGAGGAAGGGAAAGAGATTGTATTCCTGTAAAAGAAAAACCTCTCAACCATCTCTACATCAGCAGAAGTGATCGCAAAGGTTATTTATGCATGGTGGATTAATGCACAGCCAACAGCCCAAGTGAATATAGTGACTGACATCCAATTAAAGAAAAACAAAAAAAACCCCAAAACAACCCAGTATACCAAGAGAAACCAACATCAAATTAATTAGTGCTGAAATTTTGCTGCATAATGTGAAAAAACAAACAAATGCAAATTATGTATTTGTAAATGGAGGCAAGCGGTGCTAGCAAAAAAAAAGATAAAGAAAGCTGTACGCAAATGCTAAAAGCATTGAGACTAACTTTCATAGTCAAAATCTGCTTCACTCTGAGGACTGCTTAGACCAGAATCTGTAAAGAACAGCAAACATAAAGGAGATGGTTTCAAAAGGCTACAATGCAACAGAAAAGGCTTTGTAAAAAGAAAGATAAAGATGTGCAAAAAGAGAAAAGAAAAGGCCAAAAAACAAAACACAAATGCATCAGTACATTTTTTTTCTAACCAACAGTTTACTATTTGTAAACTCAGGCCATTATCACAGTGGCCTGAATGACAGTTTTGAGACCAGACTGTCACACAAACATGAAAAAGTAGGGCATACGTCACGAGATCAGAAAAGCTACAGTCCTCCTCAGGAGCAGACTGGTTAGCCATGGACATCAGTCACGGATGCCCCAGCTGAGAAAACCTTTCTGCCAAGCCCCACATCAACAGTCATAGAGATCAGGGATAAGAAAATTGATTTGCTATCTCTAAGCTTTCATAAGCACCAGTTCGAAGGGCCCATTGACAGGTATGAGAAAGACCCTGAGAAGGGTGAAAAACCAGCTTATGTTTCCTGGTGAAAACTAACTCTGAAGGTTTCCTTTGTCTGCAGCTTGGTGCTGAGGCATTGGGAGTGAAAGGTGTGGAAAAGTGTCCACATTCTTTGCTGACAGCTGTGGAGCCAGAGCTGATGGGAGTCAGAGCTCTGAGGAGTGCGCCGATGGTTCAAAGTCTTATCTATTCCAGAGGAGAAGTCCTCTGAGGCTGCAGCCAGCGATGCTACGTCCGGGTAGACTCAGGTCTCCATGACTGTTCATGCAGAAAGGAGCCATCTGTGACAACATTAACTGGACATGTGGCTTCGAGATGCAGTTTGATGGGATGCTGCCAACCTGCCCATCAAGTGAAGGGAAATAAATTTTGCCAGGGACGAAAGCCGAAATCAGATCAACAGGGTCACTTAGGGATAAGAACGGATTACATCCCCCAAAGACAGCAAGTTTGATCTAGAGAGTACAGATAATTTCAGAAGAGGGTTGGAAGCCAAGGAAATCTGTAGTTAAAGTCAGAACATTTTTGTTCTTAACTAAAAAGTTTTAAACTTAAAGGAGAATTTACAAGCTAAGTTATCAGTCCTAGTATTGGGGCCATAATGAGTTTTTTTATTATTATTATTATTATTCTTTTCCTTAAAAGGAAAATACATAATTTGTCAACCCAATAGCAGTGTTAAAATGAGTTTCACCTACACTGATGTTTTAGTCAGAGAACATCAGGCCAGTGGCGTCAAATGAGCGCAGAGAGATGAAGACATCGAACTTCCCCTCTTCCCCTAATTGATTTGTGACAATGACTAATTAAACCTGGCGGGGGGTGCTCTGATCCACTGTCTCCAAACGTCATTCACCACAGCAGGAGGGAGGATGTCTGATGCTGTTTATGTGTAAGCATGTGCGCCGTGTGCGAGTGTGTGTTTCACTAGAACTGTCTGTGAAGAGGAGGGCACGGTTGTTGCAGTGGTTGCTGTAATCTGGAAAACAAGTAGGTTGCTGATGCATGCGAGTGATTGGCTGGTGTCTGTGGGTTTCGCGACTGTGCGATACTGTCTGCAAGAAAATGTTTGATTTTTCCATGCTCAAATGTGGAAATCTTGCTTCTGACAGAATTACGGGGGTGTGAAGTGCCATACGCGATGCTGTATTGGAAGGGGGAGATAAAGAGAAACACAGATGGAGACGACATAAAGTAAAAAAATACATCAGAGATATGTTGAAGAAAAACCCAGAGTTAAAACTCGGTTCAACTGTCTTCTAAATTTGCAGTTTTTAAATTTATATTACACAGCCGAGACTACAGTGGATATAAAATAGTATACACACCCTGATGAAACACCAGGTTTTCGAACTGTAAAGACATATATAACAACAATCTGAATGTCTGCCTGGTTCCATCATTAATAGGAGATTACAAGCTTTTTAGCTTCAATACTGGGAGAAAAGAGAAGAGCCAGTGAGACATGGAAAAAATGAGAGACAGAAAAGAGGGAGTACTTAAAGCGCGCGGGGGGGGCTTCGCTGGAGAAAGACAGTAGATATCCACTGAGTCGTGCTGCTTCATTACTTTGGCCCCATTTGCCAATTAAACCCCAGGCACCAATGAAGATAATGACAAAACGAGCCACGCTGCACCCAAAGGAGTTATGGGATGTCAATGTGAGGCTGTCACATGACCTACGGGCTTTAAAGCACAAATGCAGGAGCACACATGCACAATGTACACACTCTCCCAAACACATTGAGCAAGCTCAACTTATAGGACGCCTAATCAGAAACATATTTTTTTGGTTCCCCAGCACTAGGGGTCACTGAGCACACGCAGCCAATGTGGCATACGCTCTGCTGGATTGGAGAGGCCTTGGAAAAGTGCACTGGGAGTATGCTCATTTGAACAATGGTCGCTATTAGCTGATGGGGATGTTCACAAATGCTCACTGGCCCACTTAATTGGGCTAAAATGTCCATTCAAATTAAATTCCCCGGGTGCGGAGATAACAACATCGCCCAATCCTGTGGAACAACGGCAGGGCTGTCGAATGAGAATGCTTGTCATATATAAAGAGAGCTCTCAGCATGTATTGGTGAATGTCATGTAAGAGAGAGTGAGACCGTAGGCCTAACAAGTGTTTCTATTATTTAAGGAAGGGAGGAGGACAGTTGAGGGCACAATGGAAAACGCTGGAAGTCGAGGAGACAAATAACAGCGATGGCCATTATCACCTTGTCATTACAGAACCACTGATAAGGCTCTGAATACCAAGCAAGATAGAGATGAGGACAGCAAATTGAACTTCCGCATTTCTCTGTATAAGTGGGTTTGTGCATCTGTTTTCATACTCATATCTCTCTTCTCTGAGTGAAGTCAGGTTATTTTTCCAAGATACAAACTCAGGCACCATAACTGGGCTCCCAGAGAAGCCGAAGAGAAACGCTCCATTTTGAAATCCAAGCCTTTTGATGGAGCTGAGACTGGCTGTGTATGACAGATGGATGGCTGAGAAACAACTGAGCTAGAAGACAGAAAAGGCAGTAGGCATAAAAAGTGTAAAGAAATGGTGGGAACATGTGGAAAAAAGAGTGGATGTGTTTATTCTGCCTCTGGAGGATTTACTCCTTTTCTGCTATTCGCTCGGGCAGGTGAGAACAATGCATTTGAAATACAGTGCAATTTCCTCAAAATGCAGGTCTCAAACCTCTGTCAAATGATACTGTTCGAAGAAAAAAAGACAACCAGTGAGTGGAAAACTTACTAAAACCAATAATCCTTAACTGCATGTAACTAATGGAGCAGCAAAACATTTTATTTAACCTCCTTTACCCAAACCTCGAACCTAAGAGGTTAGGTCCAGAGCTGGTCAATAAGCATGCTGCTTGTACCTCATGTGACTTTTCAACAAATTGTTGCTCGGAATTCGGGTGTGGGAACTTGGCCAAACCAAATAGTTGCACAACAAACACAAAAAAACTTCCACTAGGATTCAAACCAACTGCAAGAAAACGTTAGATGCTACCATAGCCTAATTGTAGGAGGCTAAATAAGAGAAAGACAGACCAATAAATAATGCGTCTGAAAAGGAGGCAGGAGGAAGATGAAGAAGCCTTGGAGAATGAGTTAGGGATCGAATGTGCTCTGTTGTTAACACCAGGCTTTAGCTCGGATGAACACCAGACAGAAAGTGAGACAAGAGGAAACAGGTAAAAACCCAGAAGAGCTTCAAAAAAGGATTTGTCTCCAACATAAAAACATCATGTTTAACAGGAGGCATCATTTTCTACAGGTATTTGTTATTCATATACAGCTAATTATTAAATGGGGACATGATTGACACATAAATATGGCTTTCAGGTAGTTATGAAGGCACAAAATGTCATACAGAATGATGTGGGAGCATTTCAAGATGACATATTTTAGGCTGTAGCATGAATTTAACTTTAAGTTGCGTCATCTGTTAATCTCTGTGTAGGCTGTTTGCATGTGTGTGCCAGTGTTAGAGTCACTTTACATGTAAGTTATGTGTATTTTAAAACATATGAGTGTAATTGATGTTTTGGATTATAGGAATAAAATGTTTTCACTGTAAACTTTTACTGTGGCGTCAAGAAGGAAGGTTTTCTTCAGGTGTTAGTTTCTACTTTGTAATATCCTACAGAAGTTTGTCAATATAAGCTTTAGACAGCCAGTAATTGCATTTTTGCAATTAGAGCAGCTGCTAATTTTTGCCAAATTTCAAAATTTGCTTTCCATTTCAGTAGGTTCCAAAAATAAGGATTTTGAATTTCCTACAAGCCTTCACAGGGTGCAAAGCCTCTGAAACAGCATTTAGTTGGTTTAAGTCACTGAAACAGAAGGCTAATACAGCAAGGATAGTGAATTACTATGTAAGTAGGTAAGTACTTTGGCATCTTTCCCAATAAAACCTAAAGATTGGCCAAATGTTGTACTCACTACTGTCACTGCAGTCATGAACACTCCACTGGAAACAGTCTTAGAGTGGAAATTCAATTAGGCCAGTGAAATACAAGCCTTAGATGGCTTTTTAACAGGCCAGCTTTTATCCAACAATCAAAAGCTCTAAATGAAGAACAAGAATGTTACAATCTCGATAATCCACAAAGTCTTTTGCATTGCAAAGCTGTTTTTACTTATTTATTTTGTTGTTGGAAGACCAGTCAAACACTTGGTCTATGATCAGTATAATAATATATCAAATTATAATTTGTGAAAAATACGACAGTAAGAGCCTAGCAGTAAAACACAGTTTTCCTTAAAAGGTTAGGTCTTTTTGAGTTTTACAGTCTGTCACACCTGAGGCTAGATATATCAACTTTCCTCTTCACATCTTTCATGTCATAAGTGAAAATGTTGTCAAATGTGATTCAGATTTTTACTGAAAGGCAGGGTGGACAAAAATGACCTATTATATTAAACATACTCTATATCAATTTATCTTTAGATTTATATGATGTTCAGCTTTACAGTGCGAGTGTAGTGTATCCTTCCTGTACCTGGAGTTTGGAAGTTGATGCGTCTCATCTCCACAGGGTCTGTAGGGTGGTGGGGTGTAATGTCTGCGTTGTTCAGCAGACATTTTGTGCGTGGCTCTGACTCTTTTCTTTTGCGGCTGGAGAGCAAGACAAACAAAGAGTAGAAAGAGGGGAAGACGTACAAAAAAACAACAGAATAACTTTTAGTTTTGAGAACCTGTGTCAGGTATGCAAAATTCTCCTTCACTAATAAAGGCCTTTTTTTTTGCTGAGGCTGGCTACTTTCTCTTCCCCTGTAAATGCAATAAAGTATGGCTAAACCTTACCTGTCAGGTTTGCTGTTCCAGAGAAAGCAATAGGAGTCAAATAAATATATAAAGATGGTGAAAACACACACAAGGAGAAAGGGAGAAGGGGGAGGCAAGAAGAGAGATAAATCAATAGAGAGCAGTTTAAAATTCACAGGGGTCGCTGCTGGGATCGCAAAACGCGAGATAAAGCTCATCAGCATTTGGAGGTGTGTGTATGCGTGTGCACATGTATACGTGTATCAGTGTGTGAAAACAAGCGAGATGTGCTAAGTGCATACATACGTGAGCCTGTCTCTGTGTGTATATGTATGTGTGTGTGTGTACGTGAGTGTTGTGTGTACTAATGTGAGTGCACGAGGGTGCGGATACAGATGGGGAAGGGGAATGTCAGGGCCAAGGGCAGACCCGGGAAACACTATTCACCAGGGAGAGATGGACGGGGAGATGGGAGAGTGAGGGGGAGAGAAAGAGAAGAGAGACAAAAAGAGAGAGATCCAAGGAGAGATGTTACTCTCCCTAACCACCAAGATGGAGGTAAGGCAAGGTCAGACAGCCAGAGATCATCTGACAGTAGTAAGCTCTACTCATGTTGCTCACACCAGCCCTGGCCCCCTTAAAATAATTCAGGGATCTCCCCTACTATGTAGGTCGACCTCTTACACCACTGTTGTGTTGGGACTTGTCAGTCACTGAGACTAAAAGCTACAACTAACTGTAAAACAAGGGGGAAGTGTTGACTGTATACATATGATCCAAAGCTTGAGGATGCTGAGCAATACAAAATTCATTTAGACCTCTTACTGTAAGAGAGCTGCCTCTGGTAAGGTTCATTAATGTCCACCACTAGAAAAACAGGAACACTCAGTCCTGAAAAATTATGCGTACATATATTTAAGCAAATACTGAGAGAATGGCTATTAATTTGACCAACATTGGAACGACAGATTCACAGAAGAAATAAGGTATTAATTGAAATTTTAATTACACTTCTGTCAGATCTGTTGTTTGGGAGATCAAACCATTTTCTGTCCAATTACTGAGCACCATCTCACAGAATCTCCTTCTCTCTCCTTTCTCCAACCCCCTCACTTCCCACAACCATCTTTTTCACAAGAAAAAAAAGCTCCTTTATATTTACATGCAACCATGTTGGGTCTTTGAATATCATGCTGCTATGAATACAAATAAGGCCCTCTTTCAACATGCTCCCCAACATGCTCCCCAACATGCTCCCCAACATGCTCCCCAACATGCAATTATTTGCCAATTGCTGAATTCCCCAGTAACACTGCAGATAACTGGTTCAACATCAAATGATAAGAAAATTGCCATTGTGTTTGGCTGGTTAAGGCAAAAAACTTGAAATTTAAAGCACCTTTGCCCTAATTTAGTAAAAACACAGATCACAGTTATATGCTTGTTTAGCAGGGGACTAAAATGCAAAGCTAAAAGGTTACTTCTGTATCTTAGGGTGCCTTTCATACCTGAAAGTCTGAACAAAGACTCATGTTTTTGTTACACTGTATACCTTTGATCTGTTTTGCCTTCACATTTGCCCTTACCCTTTTTTAAAAAAATTCAGAAGAGTCAGAATTTCTTTTTGTTTTTTTAAGTAATGACTCTTTATAAAATTACTGAACCAAATGTGAACTAAAAACATGCGCCCCTAACACGCTACTGCTACTCTTTTTATTTAGTTGTGTTGATGTTCCTCTATTTAGTTCTGACAATGGCTTGACAGAAAAAAACGCTAAAACTGCACTGAAATATGGGTAAGTTTGATTCAGCCTGAGACGTCCTTCTTTTATTATTATTATTATTATTATTATTTTTACTAAGACCAAGATTCATGTTATTGTCTCATTGTATTGTATCATTTGAGGTTGAACAATGTTATTTTTACACTGTCAAATCCACTGAATTCTCCACACACACATACAAAAGAAGAAAAAAACCCTAAATAACTCACTTTTTATATAGGAGAATGGCGATGACAATGCAGATGATGAAGACCACAGCCAGGACTGGGCCCACCACCCATATAAGTCCGTCGCCAGCGTCTACTGGCAAGGGGTCCACTACCAGCTCCGGCGTCATCACTGTGTCAGTATAGGGACTGGTAGCGAACATTTTCTATACAGAAAAATCAGGTTACATTTAAAATAGCACATATATTCCCATCCAGGTTACAAATGGTATCTGAAAAGATGGTGAACTAAAGTCAGCTGAACCAATAGGAGCCAAACTAACCAGTCGAAACTGAATTAAATGTAAATACTGAGTGAACTTGATTAAATGGACTTGTAATGTGTTAAATTCAGATGAAAAGAACTGAATTGAATCATAATTAAATGAACAGAAGTAAATGATTAAATCCACCCTAACAAAAAGAAAAGTGAGTCAACTGAACTGTGTTGAACTGGCCTTAACTAGTAACTCACCCCAGTGGTGGCGTTGAGTTCAGCCAGCAGGAAGAAGACATACTCATGGCCAGGTTCAAGAGGCTTGTTCTCACAGATGCTGTGGCGGTGGTCAGATCCCACTGTGAAGCTGGAGGGCAGCTGTCTGAAGCAGGCTGTGATGTAGGGCTTCCTCTGGTCCAACTGAGCTAGCTGACGGCGTGAACGACGCTTTGGGGTCACATCCCGCAATAGCTGATTAATGTGAAAGAATATTAGTTTAGTTTTTCATGCTTCACATGTCCTTTTTGAATTCTCTTTTGTTTTTGCATACACTACAACATTGGTCCCCTATTAACTGACAGAAAAACTATAATTAAAGAACAAAAAATCGATGGTAATAGCTGCTAACGTTAGTTGCTAGTGATGATCAAACAAAATAATTTGCCACAATAACATGTCACCTTTGCTTTTTAAAATATCCTACCTCTTCCATGTCCATCTCATCAGGATTCTTTAGGTTTTTGACAGTTCCCGAGGTCCTCTTAAGGGGCACCACAACCACATAGAAGTTCCTGCAATCACAGTACAAAAGTATGTTACCAAAAAATTGTGATGACTTCTTGAAAGCATATGGCATTTCTGGTGAAAACAAACCACAGGTCTGACAGAAAATTGAGCTGATAATTTAATACCTGCGACAGGTCTAGCAAGGATCAGAATGCCAGAAATACTCCACTTCACAACACAATACCTTTACAACATTGCAGACATCTTGAGATCTCAATCCAAATCACATCAGATCCCAAGCATCGTGAGACTTAAACCTTAATACCCAAACCATCAAAAATAATACAGACAGAGCTTACAGAAACAATCTTTAAACGGATTATACTCACTTGACATCCTTGTTATCGACTGGTGGGAAGGACATTGTGAGCATGTTGTCAGGCTCAGCGTAGATGTCCAGCTTGGGTTTCTTGACCAGGATGAGTGGTGCAGTCTTAGCAACCACACGGTGTCTTGGCCCACCATCCATGCTTTCTTGGCAGGTCACCCTAAACTCATAGGTGGTGTTGTGCTTTAGCCCAGTGATGAAAACCCTCAATTGCTTGGCATCCACGTCCATCCTTTGACGGTTGTACTCAATCTGGGGTTCAATAGATGATCCAGAATTTTAATTGATAATTGTTAACTTGGATGTATGATATGAATTGTTGTGGTATTTTGTATTTGGAGCTGAATTTGTGTATAGGTTACATCTTTATATTAAAACAAAACTCAGCAAATAATTGCAAGTAAAACCGTTTTTTGCTATCCACTGAACATACCGTGCATTTATATGGAGACCGGCTTTCAGAAAACTTCCATGCAAGGACCACTGTGGTCTTGGTGGCCCACTTGACAGTGAAATTCTTTGGAACATCTGTTAAATGGACAAATGCAAGAAAAAAACAAAACAAAACAAAGACAGTGCATTAGTGAATTGAACATGTAGAGAGACCAAGGAAGGAGCTGTTGTTCCCCTGCAACGTTCCTCTGGGTTGGAGAGTGAGTGTAACTGTGAGCTGTGATTGGCTGTGAGAGGGGCAACACCATTGGTTAAGACACACATCACATAAGACTCATGGATGACAAACCCATGGAGCACAAGGTGTGCCCACTGGCTAGCCCCCGTGGGTAGTGCCAACCCGCCTCAACACTGTCTTTGAAACCACGGCCACTTGAGGATTAATGACTGACCCATGTGGTCCCAGTGCCAACTGTTCCTACACCCCTACTGAGTCTGGGTTGGAACTGCCAACGTGCTGCCAGGTGGGCATAGAGACAGACCCAAAACACAGCATGCCAACAGTCCGTAGCAGTGCATCTGGGGGATGCCATGCCACAAACTGTCCCGTTAAGGGACAGGGTAGGGCAGAGGAGGGATTAGGAAAGGAAGGGGGTTTGGAGGGGAGTTATATCTCAAAGCAAACCCAAAACCAAAAATAAAATAAATTAAAAAAAAAACCAAACAAACCAGCTCTCTGTCATCTTACAATAGCCCAAAATAACTCTTGGAGTGACTGAGGTCCTACCTTGTTTGAAAACTGGGGATGTGAGATGGCATTAGCTGTGTGAGTGTGCTTGGCAAAGGGTTGCAAGGATGACTGGACAGGAGTGTCTGACCAAATAGCACTTACCTTGAAATTCTACGCTGCTCTCCTCTTTCTCAAAATGACTGACTATAACTTACTGACTTGGGTTTTACCTTGCTTGGATTAGAGAAGTGAGTATCCCACTGCAAACAATTTTAATTTGAATCTTTTCTCTTTCTTGAAGAGTGGTGGTGGTTGAAGAGGGGTGGGTGAGTTTTCATTTTTGTGTTGTTGCAGATTGGTTTTAGCCAATTTCCAACCCCCTGCCAACCGGGTCAGGAAAGAAACAGGCAAGCCCTACCTTTTGGATCAAAGGCCACCGTCCGATACTGGATAGGCGGGCTGTAGGGCCCTGGACCTACACTGGTGTGTGCTCGTATTTTCACATCATACGCCGAGTTCGGTTTCAGGCTGTTGAGCACATAGCTGGACATGCTGGGGGGCAAGCGGAGCTCCCGTGGTGCTCCTCCGGTACCGGCTTCCTTATAGGCCAAAGTGTACTCAGTGATCACACCGTTTCTCTCAGCCAAAACGGGTGGAGACCAGGACAGCTGCACTGAGCAGCATGTCACGTTGGTGCCCTCGTCAATTTGTGGATATCCCCCAGGTGTATTCTCGGGCACACTGAGCTCCACCACAACTTCTTCCCCAAATCCACCCCTGCTCTTGGCTGATATTTTAAAGACATAGGTGGCCCCTCTGTGAATGTTGACCACAGAGTACTGTCGTTCTTGGGGAGCAAATTCTAGCGTTGCCAAAGGGGAGACATCTTTCCGGCCAAACTGGAGCCGGTAACCCTGCAGGTCCATGCCATTAGTCAGGTCTGGAGGGTCCCAGCGAACCACAGCTGATGTCTCTGAGTCCTGAGCCACTGACAGATAGGGTGGACCAGGCACTGTACAGACAGACAAAGAAAAAAACAAAAAACAGAATTAATTTCTGTAATATACTACTTAAGTATTAATTCGGCATGGCAATCTAATACCTACATCAGACTTGTCCAATTCGACTGGATGGTACAATAAGAAGAAGAATGGACATGGACAACTAACGGGAATTTTCAGTGACTATAATAAATATGCAACAGATTACTGAATTGGCATTTTAATTTCAGCCATTCATCAGATAACACCCTAATAAACTAAGTCAGGTTGTGTTGCATGGAGATATGGCAGATCCTCAGAGCCTCTAAATTCTTGAGTAATCGCTGTACCCATTACCATTTCATGATACATGTAAGCTCCATCCAAAATCAAATCTGTATTGCAAAGCATCACTAAAACTTTTAAACAGAGAACAGTGCCTCTTTCAGCTGTAAGAGTCATCTCTTGTTGTAAAATGGATGATCTACGCTTGGGGTCTAGACACCATTCTTCAGAGTGGCCCAGTTTTGCTGCTCTTATGGATGACACACGTCTCATCTTAACTCTCCTTTTAAGGCCCTATCAGTGTGATAGAGGCAGCAGCAGTTATGGGAAGCCTTCAGTTCTCAAGTTGCCGTCAAAGCTTTGTGAGAGATGAGTGTGGCTGATTCACACTTGAGCCCCATCGCTCTGTAAATAGATTCTATCTTGAATCTTTCATCTGCGTCCCTCCTTTCTCAGAAATACAAGGCAGTGGTAGGACAGATAACTGGCAAATGTAAGTGAGGTTGCATTTGCAGACATTCACAATGTTAGTGATGTACTCAACTGAAAATACTTATTAAACTCACAATAGTTATTTCTATATTATGAGACTGGCTGATGATTGACATAAGCAAGGTAATACAGCACAGCCAGTTCATGAACCATTTTCTGATTAAATTTAATGCAATTACATTCGATTGTTAGACCATTTGTGAGAGGACTGGATTCTTCTGTATATTTCTGATTCAAAAAGCTTTACAACTGGGTCGGCAAACTGGGTCGGCAGAAAATTGGTTGGTCCTGGCAGTGAGAGCTTTCTCAGCATAAATTAAAAAAAATGCTGAATAAGGAGAATACAAATTAATAACTCTAGTGTAATGTGTAGCACAGATTTCATCATTATCTTAAGCAGCCACAATTATGGGTACATTTGACTTTACTATACATTTACATTTTGTTACCCGTACACTACATGAATTTAAACTGCATCCTCTATTTGAGCCTTCTTTTTGGACAATTTGTGTATAATGTCTATCTGCCTGTGAGTATCTTTGTGCACAATGGTCACTGTGTATGTTCATGAATGTGTGTTGTTTGTGCAAGATGGCATAGGCCATAGTTTGCACTCAGCTCAAGATTCTCTATCACCATTCCTCCTGCACACACAGCTCTTTGGCTCATTGCCGAGTATGGACTTAAAGTTAATTGGAGAAGCTAGCATTAGATTGAGGCAAAAGTACTCCCCCTCAATGGAATAGTATCATTGTGTGTTTGTGTACACGTGTGTATACAGCATATGTATTTTCCAAGATGCAAGTCTGAATGTGTGCTTAGTTTAAACACACACACAAAGCAATCCACTCTACACAGTCTCCCTCTGCTTGTATTATTCATTTCCGTTTGCTAATGGTCCGCTTTCTTAGGGCTGCTGCTATAGGAAGACGGCAGTTGGTGGGTGGATGGTGGCTAGTCAGCTGAGCCTTTACCGGTAATGGAAAGGCGGGGGCGCCGAGTGCTGTGTGAGACGAATGCTCCTAATACTCCTCTGCTACATACCATAGCTCAGCTTGGTGTCATTTAAAAGCCCACTCTGCCTTCATGCTCACCGCTAATCAAGGAATACAATCAGTGATAATGATCCTGTGATGACTCGGCATGTGTGTGTGCCTGTGTTTTCCATTCTAAATTTCGGTGCTTCGTTTATAACGCCAACAGGGTACCAAATGTATCCATTACAACCTTTGCGGCCCAGAAACAATTTCATTATTTGTACATTTAAAACAGGGGCCCACTGCACACTCAGGAGAAAGATTGTGGGTACTGAGCCGACAGATTGGTGTTGGGAGGAGGTGGACTTGTTCAGGGTGTGTACAGTGTGTGTGTGTGTTTTTGTGGTACTACCGGGTGATGAGAGGGAGAACAAGGGCATGGTGAGGGGGTGAAAAATGAGTGAATGAGGGATGATGAAGGTGACTGGGGACAAGAAGCAATCTGCTGCAAAGAGGGCCCAACAGGGATATGAGGAGGCAGAGGTGTGTGTGTGTGTGTGTGTGTGTGTGTGTGTGTGTGTGTGTGTGTGTGTCCATGAGTGATTCTGGGGTTCTTGGACACCTTGATTGTCCCTCTCCTCAGTGTTCATCTCTCTCCCCCCAACACTTTCCTCTATTCTTTCCCAATGTCTCCACTTCTTCCCTTGCACACTGCCCAATCCCCCCCCCCAATTCTACGTCCATTTCAGGGTTGACCTCAGTTCAATCCCTCCTTGTGGGCCTCCCGGCACGTTTCCCATCAGGCCACAGTATTAACAGCCTGCTGTTGACACTCACTCAGCCTGATTGAGAAAGTAGTGATCAGGTTTCCCTCTCATTTCCTCCCTCTGTTGTGCATACCACACATGTGCACACTCAAACCAGCATTTACATATGACCAAACATATTACCTCTGTACACGGTTACAAATAACATGGTGCATATATAGTATAAGCAATTTTAAATAATTTCACCTAATACTTTCAGCTAAGGGTATCTGCTTTGAGCTGCACTCCTTCACAAAAGCAAAAATCTCAGACTGATTTACCAGTGGCTCTATCCAGCCAATAAGACTTAACATATCAAAGGACATGTGGGGGTTAAGTCTTTTTAACCCTTAAAAGGTCAAAATAAATCCATCTCTTTCCAATCTTTGGTTCTCTCTGTTTTTAATTTAGTCTGCTTGCTGAAGGAGTGTATGTGTGACTGCTGCAAAGGAGGTGGGGGGCAGTGGTGGTAATTGGTAGGGGAGTAAATGCCATGGCGTCAGATTTGCAAAACATTTCACATGGCTCATTTGGAGTGGAACAAGCAAGAGAGAAAGACAGAGTGAAGAGAAAGAGAGAGGCCATTACATTGATGTTTTCTCACTGGACCTAAATCACAATCAGGTAGTTGCTAAACATGCAATAAGGGAATCATAGCTGATGTTTATGCCTGCAGTCACGACTGGAATAAGTATCCACACCTTTTTAAACACACATGCATGCCTCTATCCGCATTGTTTCGCAGCATGCAACAGTCAAAATTAAGTGCTGTGAGGCTGGGGGATGGGAGATGGTAAGCTGTCAAGATATTACGAGGGCAGATAATGTCTTCAGTGCCTGTCTTACAAAGGTGTGACTGAGCTCATTTGAATACATGTCTGCTTGGATATACAATACAATTAATGAATAATGCTAGGTGCTTCACATAATTACAAACAGTACAAATTTCATCCCTCTATCAGTCATTGGATCATTACCTGATGACACAAAATGATACAGAGTTAAAATGCTAAATGCCCTAACAGTGCACTTTCAACATTAATACAGTACTGCATAACTGCATATAGTTTGCAGTACTAGCGTGAGGCACTGAAACAGTTTATCAACATTAACTTTCATGACTGAGTTTCAACATTTGGCTACCTTTCATTGCCATTACAGGCCACCGATGTGTGAAGCTGCCAAATGCAGCTCTGAATTACAATATGTTTAAGACTGTTTTCAGTTATGAGCCTTTATTTTATGTTTATAGTTCTTTTTCATAAGATGGCCCCCTTTTTGTATGAGGATTTACACACAGATCAGCAATCCTCCCGTGGCATGCTCCTCTGACTTGGCGGGCCCCAAATCTCCCAATTTCCTGAGATTTCTCTGGGATTTCTTCCGTGTGCTGCAGGCTCAACGGTCTCAAGTTAGACGTGCCAGGTAATCTACTGCATACAGTAGGCTACCTAGAGAGTGCAATGTGTTTGTAACATGCAGTTTCTCTTTGTTTGGCTGTTGATTGGTTATTTCTAGTTATTTTCTCCTTTTTCTTCATAATAAAGGACAACATATATTCAACTTGAACCTGAACATGAATAGAAGATGAAAAAGAATGATTATTGATTGTTGCAGTGACAAACTCCTCAATGTGTAGATGGGATGGCAGAATGAGTGAGAATTTTCAGACACAGCCAATTTAATCTTTTGTCAATGGACTACGTTTGGGCCCTCAAAAACTTTGTCTCAAATTGGCCAAGGTTAAGTTTGTTTCTCAGAGGCAGAGTTTGTGAAGTATGAATCATGAAAAGGCACTTTTCAAACCTGGCTTTCATTCAGCAAACAAAGGCAGCCACAGAATGAATGTTGTTTGTCTGTGTCTCACAAATAGCACAAGTTCTTCTTGTTTTTCTGTCCTATAAAATCTTAAGATAGATTATTTTGGATACTTTCTGATACACCACAATACCAGAGAGAGACTTGTTGGAATGTCTGAAAAATGAAAATGATGTGAATCGCCTTTAATTTGGCTCTAAAACGTACATTATTTTACATGCTGCTCTACACTGATGTCACTTTTCAAGCCTTTATTATGTTTCCTGAAAAGAACAAGACTGTTATGTCATAATTTCTAGAGGTAATTGCTCCCCCTAAGTGCATGATAGTTGATAGAAGAAAAAGGAAGAGCTGTTTCATGAGTTCTGCGTATTTTTTTAAAAGTGCACACACCACAATGCAGAAGCATTTATGTGGTAGAATATTCAATTTGCTTGCACTTACACTTAACACTTTTTTCATGTAACCGTACATTTTAACTTTAAGAA
Organism: Datnioides undecimradiatus; assembly: GCA_008933995.1. Taxonomy (NCBI): domain Eukaryota; kingdom Metazoa; phylum Chordata; class Actinopteri; order Lobotiformes; family Datnioididae; genus Datnioides; species Datnioides undecimradiatus. Next base: position 9,573,661 of record WARS01000029.1, on the reverse strand, counting down.
GTCATTAGACTGGTCTTCAGTCCCAATCAATAAAACAATGTTTTTGCCACATTTGTGCCCCTTATTTGTTCAGGTTGTTTTTCAGCTCAGAAATGCTGCAAGGGTGTTGAGAATGGTTAAGGTTGTGCTGGAGAAAAGCAAAAGTGATCTCTCTAAGTACACAATTTTTATACTGTCTAAAAATCCCTCTTCGTTCCCTGCCTGATAGAGACTTCAGGAAATTCCCTGGTATCTCAGAAATCCCATAACCAGTGGGAGCCCTGCTATTCACTAGGCCATCCTGGAATCCTTCTGAACAAGAAAAAGGCTGCTGGGGCTCGTCTTCTACCCACCTCTCACCCCTTCCCCTTTCTATTTATCCCAGCCCCCTGGCATAAACCATTTCTTTGCACTTCAATAATAAAGAAAAGGGGGCTCTTCCCTCTGAGGGACAGACAGAGTGCGCTAGACTGGCATATCAGTCAGCCGGTCCTGACAGGAGGATAGAGAGTGACAGTCCTCACTCAAGCCCCCTTTGGCAGCATCACACTCCCTGACACTCGTAACCAACACACCTGTCAGGATGTGGGAAATTTGCCTACATTTGTGTGTGTGTGTGTGTGTGTAAGTGTGTACTGAGTTGCGGAAATGTGTCGTGTGCATCTGTTGGTGCATTTTGTTTTAGCATTGAGTGTCTCAGTATTGTGTCTCAGTGATCAACAGTGGAGACTGTATATGCATATTATTGCAGTATATGTGAGTGACCAGGTATGTATGTAGACATGTGGTTGTGTATTTACATATGTATGCAGTTGTGTACATGTTGACTCTCTGAAGCCTCCCAAAGCTGACTGGCACAGATGCTCACACAAAAGGATGGTCATATCTTGGCTTAAATTCTCTCAAAAAAGGCTTTCACACTCCCAGGCAGACAGCCTCACAGGTTTAGATCATGTTCATGGTAAGTAAGCTGCTGGCTTCCAAACAGGCTCAAGCTGTCCGGTTAAACTGGTGTGCCTACTGGTGGTAACGAGGGAAAAAATTGAAGAAGACAAGGCTTTATAGTGTGCAGGCATTAGCCTCCAGTATTTTATCCTTAAAGCTCAAACCAACAACCCAACAGAGGTTTTCAAGCTGTCATAATCTGTTAAAAATCTCCACATTCCTCACACCACCTCCTTGATCTCTAAAAATCTGTAGATAGTCTACCGAACATGTTTCAAATGATAAATGCGACCCTGATGGAGGCAAATATCAACTCAATTTACAACAGTTCTTGAATCCAGATTTGTCTCACATGAAAAATGTTCTTAAATAAAGATGCCTGATGTGCTCTGTTAATTGTCATGAATTCTTGCATTTGTTTTTGTCCATTTTTTGGATCTTGCAAATAGGTCCGCGTTAGTTAAATGTAGAAAGTATAGCTGCATATGAGGGTCCCATCAATGGTGAGAAAATACATAGCTATTTTAGCTAGGGGAACCTTTGTACAACACATTAATCAGCTGAAGGCTTGTATTTAAGCCCTTATTGCTGCATGAAGAAAGGTCCTCTAAACATTCCAACAAATAAATTACTTAGCCTTGTACTGACCTGCCCCTTTGGTCACCACCAGTTTGGGTTTGCTCCGGGCTCCATCCCCCTTGGTGGTGTACGCAGCCACCGTGATGGAGTAAGTGGTGTCTGGTTTGAGTCCTCCAATGACCATTTCCTATGGGAGACATGGAAGAGACAGGAACAGGAAAATGTCAAATTGTGTCTTGAATATTTGATGATTTGACCCCCCCCCTCTTCATGCAGCTCAAACTGCCTTTTGCAGAATGTTAATCTAAGTGAAGTGTCTCCTGGTCCTCTTTATTAATTTTCACGAGGCATGCATTAAATGTAACGTTTTTCCCCTGTGTAATGGGAGACCATTCCATTAAGAAAATCCTTAGAGTTGCCACGGTGGAGGAAGGACATTAGGTATGTAAATGGAAAGCAGCTCCCTTTATTCCTTTAGCAATATTCCAATCAACAACTTAACTTTGTGATAAATGCATGCTGAATACATCCTGCCCATTCGCTGGCAGTTTTTACCTCAGCCATTAAGTTTCCTTGAGTCCTCTTCAAAGAGAGGCTTCCGATCAATTCTAATGAATCTTTCAAGGGGGCAGGTTTGAACGAATGCAGAATGAGGTTTTTAACAGGCTAGTTGGCAGAGGGATGGGAGAGGTCAATAAAGGTAAATGAGCTATAAGTACTGTCTTGCACTTGAGATGGTATTCACGTAATGCAGATGGACTGGGGTTTCAAATCCGGGTTCAAAATAAGGGTAAAATTTGCTCGAAAAAAAAATGCAGTTGTGAGATGTATCAAGGATTTTAATGAAAACAATGTGTGTAAACTTAGGGCAGAACAGTTACTCTACGGCACCACTGAGAAAATTAAATAATACTGTTTAAAAAAGAAAATCACACACACACACACACACCACAAGAGCACAAGACGAAACATACTGGATCAACACACAGCATGGCACAAGTAGCATTAGCATTCCAGGCACAGTGTGTAGTGGATATTGCATCAGCCAGCATTTTGCAGGACCTAGCTGGTAGGAGAAGTTGGTCCCTTTTTCCTTAGTGGCGTATAGAGATAGAGTAGCGGTTGGCTGGCCAGACAGCTGAGGTGAAACCTCTGAGCCACTTTGGTATCCAAACTTATTGGATAAAGATAGGAGTGGCTGTGTAAAATGTGAATCCAACCAGGTTGATGCAATAGCCACTGTTTATAGCCTTTCAGCTACACAAAGCATTCGGGCGAACTTCGTACTCACATATTCAGCTGTATCGTCCGTTTCCCACTAACCCCCCCGCCAAAGAGGAGAGCACAGGAGAGAAAGTAATTTTTTTTTTAAGAAAGAGAGCGAAAAGAAAGGGAAGACATAGGATTGTGAGAGACAGGGGCATTAGAGGTCCAGGAGCAGAGAGTCAGAAATAGTTCACTGGTTTTGTGAGGTCAGGAGAGACAGAAGCTGCTTGAAGCTGAAACAAAGCTGAGAGTTGTAGAGGTCTGCCTGTAGGGCCTGAGGCTGTTTAAGCATGTTACAATAAGATATCTCTGTGTTAAATCATTGATGACTACAGCCAGTGGTGACACTGAGATGTAGCTTTTAAGGGTTTAAAGAGTGGGTCATTTTTGAATGTACAAAAATACAAAACTAAAATGATACTTTTGCATTCTTGACAGTCTTGGTTGACTGCTGGGTTCATGCTTTGCTCGGATCTTGTAGTTTTTTTAGGTTCATTCCACACTTGGATTTTGAGTGCAGCTAAACTCCAAAAATGCAAATTTGAAATGTGAATGGGCCCATCATTCATGTAGAAAAAAAAAAGGATTTTGATCCATTCACTCTCAAAATAGGTAGAAAAGCTATTCTTTTCTGTGTTGTTTACACTATTGCTTTAGAGTTATAATTTACATTTGGATGATTGGTACTGTGCAAACAAGTCTCACTTTGGCAGGATTCCTCCGACATTGTGTTGTGTTGTGTTGAAGTTTTGAAAGAAGGGGGGAAAAAAGGCCATTATACAGGGCTCCATTACAATTCTAGCTGTCAGAGGAGGCTGATTTTTGGTGAAATGTTTTCATGCCAATTTTACTCCCCCCTCCAAGGCACAGAATACTATAATCAGCATTTTCTTGGGAGTGTTTGCATTCGGCACAAGCAGACAATCAGACATTTCATGGCAAATGTTGCCATAAAACAGGGGTCTGGAAATTCCATATAAAAGCTGCAGAGGCAGAGCAGGGAGGACGAGATGAGTGAAGCTTTGATTACAGTTCTTCTTGGGGGGAAAGTAATATTACAGCAATATGAAATAAAATCCAAGGGGCAAGAGCACCCATATCGCTTCTCATACTCCAACAATATTTGCAAAACCACAAGAGCGAGCATGAAGTACACAATTTGCTGTCTGTATAACTGAATAGTTGCATTGGTGTAACTGTGTTATTTTGACCAGCTTAATTGCTGTAGCGTCTTTGTATCATGACTACAAAAACAGATTCTTGGACAGACCTAGGCATATTTGCATATTTCAGATTTTTAACACATAAATGATCTGCGCTCTAGAAAGTGTGAAATGGTCATACCTGGGCATCAGCCAGCATGACGTCCTTGATTAGGGGCAGGCCCCGTGACTCGCCATTTTCCACGCGTACATAATGAACCTGGTACCCACGGATCTGACCGTGCTGCTTGCCTGGTGTAAGGGAGCGCCACATCACCTTAAGTGCAGTGGAGTTGAGAACCTCCACCTCCACACGCCTTGGAGGAGCCCCAGGAACTGTGCATAAAAAACAAACACTTAAATCAGAATTTTGTTATCTATACTGCTAAAAAAAATGTCATTTTCAGATATTGGGGAGAATGTGGGGATATTTCTTATTCAACAAGTACGATAAACATACAGGACTCTGTCTCTGTAAAACTGCACCATATCCTTTACACTATTTATACGAGTAGTATGGGAAGGGACAGTCACATAAAACCATATCATGACATCAATAACCTGACCCACACATGCACACACAGGCTCCATTAAGTATATTACCAACTGGCAAGAATGATGGACAGAAACATTAAAAAATAACACACTCCAGTGTCAGTCTTCTCACAGTACCATATTCCCTAACACACACACACACACACACACACAGAACCACCACTTTCTCCTGTCTACTCCACCTTTTCAATATGTGTCTGCCTGCCATCGGTGGGAAGCTTGCAGTCATAATGACAGTCCTTTATGGAAGGCCTTGCTTCCAGGCCCTTCGTTGTGCCATGGACTGGCCCTTTCTGAGATGGATGTGCCATTAATAGAGCTCTTCCACTCAAACTGCTTCCATTTGCTCGTCCACAAACACTTCAAGTCCCCTTCTTACCGTCTAAATCACAACCCCATTTCCCCCACCTTCCCCCCGGATGGTGCACCAATCTTGTTTATTACCAAAATCTTCTCTACCTTTTATCCTTGGCTCTTATTTCTTTACCTGGCACTTCTCTGTCATGCGTTATTATCGTAATGACATCACAAAATTTGTTATAGCCATTGTCAGTACGCTGTGGCTCCCCCCGCATCAATTCCTGATATTGGTCTCTTTTAAAGGTATGGTAAGAATTTAAACTTATCGCTACTGTTGCGCTTGTTGTACATCAGTGTCAAAAAAATGCCTAAAATGCTGTGGTAATGGATGTGAAATGGATTGTGGAGGATAGAGCCAATGTCAGCCATCTGTCAGTGGTTCAGCTGTGCTGTGACAGGTCCACATCTTTACTTGTCAGACTGTGTTTTTTATTGCAACTGGCTTTTCCTTTGTCTTTTATTTTCTGCTATCCAGCTTAGCTGCATCGTGTTTATTTTTTGTTCTTTCGGCTTAGATGTTTTTGCAAGCATGTTGGCATTTCTGTCTTATCCAAGCACAAACTGTAGTTTTTGTGCCTAAGTGGTATGGTGGTAAAGGGAAGTGGATCAAATGACCGACAGTGCATGTAACCAAAATTATTTGTCTGTCTATTTTAATACTGTCTGCATTCCACAGATATTTGCTCTTCTTCAGTAACAATTAATTTAACAAGCACGGCGCACATACAGTTTCAATGAGGCAGGTTAGGTTTGAGTGCCTTGCTCAACAGCATTACGAGAGTACTTACTTCTTTTTCTTTCACTAAATTCTCAAGTAAGAGGGTTTGAGCTGTGACCCGAGTTAACGCACACCTGCTGGTTTAACCTCCAATCTATTGTTGCCACTATAAATACACAGACAGACAGGGCCTTGCAGAGTACAGCACTCATAAATGCTTATGGCTCTCTGCTGAGCAATGGGATATGGTTAAAAGCCTACAAACAGAAGCAGGATATGGGATGTGGTAGCTATTATGAATTACATTTGGTTAGTTATGTTTTAATAGCAGCACCGTTGATTTCCCGAGTGCGTTATCTATTTTAAGTGTTTTCGTTTTATTTGGCTGACACAGTTGTGTGAGGTCCTGCTATGTATGGACAAAGATGAAGGTATGCTGTTTTTTTTCTAATACAAAAAACCCCCCACTTCTACGCTTACTGCACACACATGTACCCAACAATTTCTCTTCGCAGGCATACATACCCACCCACAAATACATCCATGAGCACACTTACCATCAAACTAACAAATAATACCTTCATTTCTACATTATGCTTAGCTCCTATACATTACAGATTTATGTACCATCTTCGTCGGTGCGGCAGATCAGGGGCTCGCTCTCAGGGCCTGGCCCAATGACAGTGCAGGCAGACATGGTGATGCGGTACTGGGTCCACTTCTCCAATTTCTGCAGCAGCACCTGCTCTTCAGTGGCAGGGATCGTGGGCTCCTCCATAGGATCCCCATCATCACTGCTGCCATCTGATGGGCCCACCACCTGGTAGCGCACCCTATACCCCACCAGGACACCGTTCTGACTCTCCAAAGGTGGGGGGCGCCAACTTACCAGCAGGGAGGTGGAGCTGGTGCTGCTGCACTTAATGTCTTGAGGGGGGGCTGAGGGCTCTGGTGAGTTGGAAAGGACAGGAAGGGAGGGGGTCGAGGACGAGGAGGACGGGGAAGGGGGTAAAGGGAGGGGTTGAAAAAATAAAAAGATGGGAGAGATAAAGAAAATGACAAAAGGATAAAATAAACAATAATAATAATTCAAACAAAAAATTGCAAAACAAAGACGAAGGCAAAATATGTTTTAAACAAAAAAACAATCATCAAGCAAATGTCAAAATAAGAGGCATAAATGGACAGTGGCACAAGCTTGTGTAATAATGAACCAAGATGCTTGCCTTTGTGAGATTTCTGGAGACAAGCAGTAGACACAAAGGCTTATTTGGTTTTAGTACAAGTATTTTGGCATTAAGCGGCATCAAAAGCTCTACAGCGTTTAACTTTTGCTCAAGCAGATGCATCTTTCTGCTGCTGCAATAATCAACTTAGCAGTCTGACCTTTTCAAGAAATGTTAAATGGATGTACTACAAAAACAATTTATCCTATTGTGGCAATATTATGGTCTCTTATCACAGGCCATTTCTTTGTCCTGTTATGCATTACAATACAGGACATGGGACACTGTTCACCCTTGTTAAAGCCTGTAATGAATATTCTAAAAGTGAGATACATCAACAATCACTTGCATCATGGTTCACTGCCAAATGACTTGGGATGACCATTTCTATTGTGCATATTATTTTAAAGCACTAAACTAAGGCTTTGGTCTTTAATAACCAAAACTAGCAGCCAGGTAAACATGGCAGTTGGGAATATAAAACTGAAGGTTCCCAACTTTCCCCTTCAGGGTCTCTGCAATTACTGTAGCGTCTGAGTAACTTGGCTGTCCACGTGGGGATTATTAAAATACATATCCATAAAGCCAACATAGAAATAAGATGAATATATTCAAAATATGCTTAGTGTTCATGTGCATTTTAGTTCAACTTATAAAGATTTATGTCAGTCATTGTCGTTTCTTGTGTAAGAAAATCCATTTAATCTTGAACGAGCAAGATAAAACAATCCCTTGAAAGCAATTTGTAATTTTTGTACCAGAACTTTCAGCCAAATTAGCATAAGCTAAAAAAGGCTATTTTTTTATAAGTATAAGCTAGCAGGGTGGTAGTGTAGTCTGTCCTTTTTAATTTGAAACAGTATAAAGACTTTCCAACACGGTGGCTGTTATTTGTGTCTGAAGTGTTCTTCCAAAACATTAAAACCTACACATCTGTGAACTTTCTAAATCAAATTCAATGCCTCTCGCTTCTAATCTGTGCCAAGCTCTTACACAGCTTGTGCTCGTCCAGAGAGTGTGCTGTGCAAGGAGCGATAAAATGTTTCACTTCTCATCCAGAGTTTGGTATTATACGGATAAAAGGACATGTATGAAAATATTTCTATCCAAGATGGGTTGCCTCTATCCTCTACAATAGTTTTGTGTGTGAATATGTTTCCTCCATCTTGGTGTCAAAACCCAGTTCATTATTACATTTTTAATCTGTTATCTGAGGTAAAAATAGCAAAATAATCAAAAAACAAGATGAGACACTGTCAGGAAAAAAAAGGCATTCCACACACACACCAACTGAGAAAATATCAATCAATCAAATAACAAGCAGGATGTTCTCATTCCAAAACAAAAGGCTAAAATATTAAGTATGGACTGAAGGAGGGTACTGGGAAATGAATTTCTCTGTAACCCAGGTGACTCGAAAGAAAGAACCACAACAACAGTTAAGGTCCAAAATGACAACTCATGACAAAACATGAAAAAACAGAATACTTGGCATTAACAGAAAAAAAACATTTAACTTTGAAAAAAAAACAACCCACAAACAAACCAACAAAAATAAATCACAAGCATTGTTTGCATCATACGTACCTGACTCCCACAAATACTAAATTTTAAAGACTTTCTTACCACCAGCACCCGACTACAGAGTGTGCTTACTCAATAGTCAGTGAACTGCAACACTTTCCCTCTCAGAGAGCATGCCAGAAATGTTGGCATCCTTCCCTGTTTATGAATGACTAACACCTTTTTGACCACTTTTAAACCTTTGAGAGCAGGTTTTAGAACCATCTGGAGGTTACTGAGAGGGAGAGAGTTGGCTCTGTGCTGAAGACATGGCTCTTTAATACTCATGTATCTTTGGGCCGGAGGGTCCACAAGACTGTGAGAGGGGAAGCCATAGGGGGAACACTCACTCCCAAAATATTTGTTTTGCACTTGGCCACGTACACAAGCATCCATCCCTGTTTACAATTAGTTCAAATAAATCCCATTTCATAGCCCTGAGTCTCTGTATCCTGGTAAAACGTACGGCAATTTTGAGAATGCCAAGACACAAGAATAGAAGACGAAAAGCTTGTATTGCTAAATTCATAAAAGTTTAATGATAGTATTTTTAACTGCAGTGCCACTTTGGGTGGAACAGCTTAAAAAAAACACACAAAACCCCCCCCCAAAAAACAGGGGTTTTAACTATCTGAAAGGCCTCCTCCCAATGAAGACTGAATGTTCCAGCACACAACAAATAGGACAGGACCTCAGCCACAGTTCCCAAACCCCTCTCTGTGTCCAATGGGCTTATTTACTTACGGTCTTACTGGATTTTGAGCCTTTCAGCTTCTTTCCTCCACTCATATTGTATTTGCAAACGCTCCACGTCAAGAATGATTGCTCAGTTCTCAATCTTTGTGGTGTGGAAAAGGCTGTGAATCTGACAGGGGCCGGGCTATCACAGTGCACAGGCATCCTCATGCCTGATAACGGTTTAAGACTGGCTGGGGCGCAGCTTTAATAAAGTGCATATCCCATGAAGGCCAGCGGTAGGATTATGGATAGTAGAACTATACAACCACAAAAGAAAAAACTCAGCTAATGCTTCACTTGGGGTTCTTTTGAAGCTTCCCTGAAAGAGTTTCCTAAATGCTATTTGACAAATAATTAGTCATGTCTGCATTCATATCCTTCAGTTTGACTTTAAAGTCTGTTGTGATATGACTAAGAGCTTTGGGTATAAAGTCTGCAACGTCAAGTACCGGTGGCATACCTAATCATTATGACTACCTTCAGATTAAACAGCTTCTTCTTCTTCTTCTTCTTCTTCAGTAGGTATAAATTACACACATTCATGCTAACAGTTCAGCCACACAGGCCATTACTCAATGCCTGTTGTCAACTCCTGAAATGACACAGACTGCCATTGCTATCGGAGTGTAAGCACATGTCTGCATTTGAATTGTATTTTCATCAGAAGCCTGGAATGACAGGATGTTCATATTTGTAGATCATTATGGAATTAATCCCTTCTTGATGCCAAATGGCCGTGCTGTGGCTCACACAAATATTCCAATATATCTAAAAACCTCCTGCAATTACAGTAAGTGGGAGGGGGGCTAAACTGCTTGTTTGGCGAAACACAGAGGATTTAGAATCTGCCACTTTAATTTGAGAGATAGCACTTGACTGGCTACTGGCAGGTTCTAGGTATAATCTAAATGTGTAACAAAGCCTGACAATCCAAGGGCCTGGCTCATAGCTCATCGCAAAGCATGAAATTAATTCTGACGCTATGAAATGGGATTCTTATCTGCTACTTTGGGACCCTGCAGTCCCCTAACACCCACTCCCAGGGTCCATCCTGGGTCCTGTTAGCATGCCGTGCAACGGGGTAACAGCTACAGGAATGCCGAAAGCACTCCAGACTCTCATGTTGTGGACCCAGTCCGGCCACGTCTGAACGGTCTCATAGAAATGGTCTCTCAACCTGGTCTGACTAGCATACCCCAAAAGGCCTTGCTTCTGAATGAGGGCTGCTGTTGCCAGTAACAGATTTGTTTCAGCCTGATAAAATGTTGACCAAGTGAAGCCAATGAAACAAATTTTGATGCTGTTTAATTTGAGAAGTTATTTGGCCTTACTCAGGATGGCGCAAATATGGACTGAGTTTTTTTTTGCAATGACTTTTCACAAGTTTTTGACAAAGAAGCCCCCATGACAATAGCCCCTGGTAATGCTGCTTGGACTGAGCACAAACTTCAACAATCTGCAAACATTTTGTACCACAGATAATGGACAACAAAGCAATCAGGGAAATCTTGTTGACTGTCTTTCTTTTTTTTACTTAGTGGAAAAAGGTTTCAGTCTGCCAGACAATGCTTTGGGTTCAAATCCAGGTGGAAATAATTCTGTGAGGCTGCAATGCCAGATATCTATGAAGCAATATTAAAATTGTATGTAACATTGCTCTGCAATGTGCTTTGGATAAAAGGAGCCCAGCTGGCATAGGCAAAATGTATCTTTTACTCTGGTGTATTATATTTTCCTTTGTTTTTTATTCTGGCTGATCCATCTGTGATGCCATTCATTTTAAATAATTAAATAATAATTCTCATTATAGTGTAGTGTATACAGTGTGAAGGTATTTTTTTGTACACTATATTTTATTGTAAAATGGACATTTTAGTGTGTGTGCATGTGACGCACCCATAGTGATAGTACAGTGCTATGGAGTCTGGCACTAATGGGACAAATACTTTGTGTTTGTAGGAATCTGTCAAAATCACTGCAAATGGTGGTTATCTAACATGTTGTGATTTCATGTTCATGTTTAGTTGCCCTTAAAAAATTTTTTTTGACGTTTTCCCAGAAGGCTGACATTTTTAACCATTTATGTTAAGGCGCTTAATACAAGCTATATATGTCACAGGACTCTTCACTGATGTGTCTGCACAGTGATACTGCTATTTCTGACCTGTATGAGGAGCCAAACTGCAGACATGTCAGTTTAATATTTTACTGTGTCATACAAAAAGACTGCTTATGCTATCCAAATAACTTCCTGTTGGAATAACACTGAAAAAACTCCAACAACGACCACCCTACCAAAAGAATATTAAAATAAAATTATGAATCTAATGTTATAGGTCTTTGAGAAGGTTACGGCAGACTGAATCCCTGAACCACAGAATCACTTACCTCAAAGAATCCAAAAAGATCAAGTTATTTATTGTGTTGTAGAAAATCTTTTGCTTTGTCTGACTTTTTCTGACCTCAGCAGTGAGAAACCAATGGATGTATCTCACACGTGCTTGAGCAGGACTCTTGATAAAAACATAAAAAAACAAAAACACTGGCTGCTACAGCTTATTACAATGCAGTCTAGTGCGGAACCATACAAGTCAAAGGATAGGATAGGAAAGGTAAAGATCACTGTTCATGTTAAAATAAATACTGAAGAGTATTTGATAATTGTGTCATGGTAATAAGTGCTTATGTTGTGCTAAAGTTGATTACTGCTCCAAACATGAACTAACACTCATTTCCAGGGCAGTAGTGTGATAGGCAGATATCATTATCAACCAACAGTTATCTGTTCTAGCTACTGTAATGTTATGACTGAGGGAGTTGAAAGGAAGAGTCCCATGGCTCAAGCAGAGACTTGAGAAAAACCACCAGTTAGACTCATTCCTTCCCATATTTGCTCAATGTGCAAGGGTATGTTACTGCTGTTTGTACGTGCTGCTTTGCCTGCCACGCTGCAGTTGCTTGTGGCTGAGGTGGAACCCAATGGAAAAACAAAAACCGCAGCAAGCTACTGTTTGGAGTGATGTCAAACCAATATTCTTTCGGATAACCCAGAAAGTAATAGAAATTAATAAATAAATAAAAATCTAACTAAAAACTTTTCTTCAAAAAGACTCAACATAAAAGGAAGAGGACACAAAGTGAGCAAGGAGATGTCAAGCCATTCCAAGGAGAGCTTTTGTTCCATTGCACAGGGGAACAAGTGGCAAAGAGAGAAACAGAGACGAAGGAGGGTGATGTAGGAGGAAGAGAGGAGTGTATTCAATCCAATCAGCTTGCGGTTTACCGGTTGAGAACAAATGCAAAAACAGGAGTAAGGATCTCACAAACACACATCGACAGGTGAAGATGTGCACAGACATTCAAGAGACGCAAAGACAGAATGGGTCTGGATGAACATAAAGAACATAAAAAACTGATCAAAGATCGGTGCAGTGTTTTCAACAGCACCCCTGGTGGGCAGGGGTGAATGTTGCATGCAACTGCTGCTCTTCTCAGTGACTCTGCACTGTCTGTGTAGCTCTGCTGCCCAGCAGAAACAAAAAGAACTGTGAAGTGGTTCTTCCAAAGCCCCCACAGCCCAGATGTGGGGGTGCAGCCAACAAGTTGCACTAGTAGAAACAGAAAATGTGTTAAAAGAAGTCTGCTCCCACCGCCATGGCTCTCCTATGTCCCAGTAAAAGTCCACTGGTTTCAGCCTCACAGAATTGACATTCTGACAACTAATTAAAACACATATCTGCATGATTTTCTATACTCTGCATTAGCAGGGCCCAACTACCTCAGATCAGCCATTAACCTCCAAAAACAAGTAACATTTTCAAGGCTCTTCGCCATTAATGTCTTAAATGTCAACACACAATATTGACATTGATAGCCTCTGTGTACTGTGTAAACCCAAAATACATTAATTTCATACCCTGTTTGGTACTATTGGATATTTGATTGGATAAGCTGTATGTATTTTTTTTTTCTCAACAGCTTGCATGAGTGTTTGCTATGATATTGCTCCTGGTATTTTTAGCTGGCTGGTTTAAATAATTCAGTTGTGTTCCTGTCATCTGTAAAATAAAATAATAAGTGCAGAACTGATATGCTGGAACAACTTTAAGGGTTGAGTATGTGAGTACTTCTGGTGACTGCTGATAGGGTTTTGTTTTTTTTCTCTACACTCAACCCAAAATTTCTAATTCCCGATGTGAATACAGTTCATATGAGAGCCTTGGCGGTCTTCAAGGAGAACTGACATTTTTTGTGTCTCTGTCACGTGAAGGAAAGTGCACTTGCTATTGACAAAAGAAAAGCAAATATGAGCAAAAGTGAAAGGGAAATAAGGAAACTCCCAAAATTGTCAGTCCAGGTAGGCTTGATTTGTTGAAAAGTGTTGGGTACACTCACCAGAGCCAACTTAAAAGAAAAAAAAAGGTAACTCTAAAATGAAAAGGTTGTAAAACACTTGGCCTACAAATGTGAACCAACCTCAAGTCTTCCCAAAACAAGAAACAAAACAAATAAAAAAATAGTGTAAATGTCACTTTACGTAAGGTAGTTAAATACCCAAGTTGTGTTGTTTTTTACGCTGAGGTTAAAAATCAAGATCAAATGATCAAAAAAAAAAAAGAAACCACATGTTTTGATAGGAATTCAACACCACATCAGTTTGTCAGTTTGTTCAGTTCTGGATAAGCCTCGAACCCTGATTATGTTTGAGAAAAACACAATCATGGTTCAAAGGTGCAGATGACATCAGAGAAAATAGTTTTCAAGCTCCAGTTTGAAGGGAAAAGCACATAACCATATTACAAGTCACTTCAACAAACATACAAAATCATTTTACTGCTTTACTGGGAAAACCTTTTGTTAGACAACCCCCAAAGAGAACACAAGGGAAGACTGAATAATGGGCTACATACTGGCTTGCAAGGTCTTCTGTGTTATGTCATTGGTGAAGGCTCCTATGCCTTTGTTAGAGATGGCTGCCAGGGAGAAGTGGTACTCTGTGTTTGGGCGGAGACCTTCCACAACATAGGAAGATGTGGGTGCAAATGTTTTCTTCATCTGTTAATGGAGAGTAAAGTTATTGACAAGTAAGCCTGATTAAAATTCCTGCACAGAAATATAATGCTGGATCACAAAGTGAGGACGTACACCTCTCAGTGTAAAGGCACTGAGAATTGAAATGAAACTGAAATTCTTGCCTGTGTGCCCAAACTGCGGTCCATGTAGCGAAGTTCATAATTAATAATTCCTTCTTTCTCGTAGGCAGGTTCCCAGGTCAGTTCAATGCTGGTGTCAGACACAGCACCAACCTGGAATTTGGATGGCTGACCTGGAACTGAAGAACACGGCAGAGGACATTGTTGCAGGACATGTTACTAGAAATTAGCAGACATGGAAATGAATACTATAAATATGGCCAGGGTTAGCATCCAATTGCCAATGGGTAAATAAGTCTTAATTTGTTAGTGACAGTATTTTGCCTTCAGTGATTTCTTAATAATTTCTTCCGGTTCAATGATTTCTTAATTAACCCTTATAATGTGTTAGAAAGCTGCCCACATCTTTAGTGTTAGCGGGTCAAATTTGACCCGTGATTTAACTCAGCCTGAAAATAGTTAAAAACACTAGTTATCATCCAATATTGTTTTTCACCTCATAGCTAACTTAGTATGTATTCATATCCATGGAAACACAGTGCTTTAAATTTTTTTTTTGTCCACAGACCTTTTTTTTATCTATAATATACCACTGCTGACATAAAAACTGTTTAAATTCACTAATTATATTTCCTATAGTGATAAAATGAGTAATTATATTATCCATGTCTTATAAACTAATATTAGAGTACACCTACCCAAAAAAATTCTTTGATTTTTTTTTTATTTAAAATGATTGGAAATGATAGTGACATTCAGGTGTTACGTGGTCAAAACCCAATTCGTGAGTAGATTTATAGGATAAAAGACAAAAGTCAATTTCCTTTTTCATAAAACCAACTTGCAATCAGAATTGCAAGCAAAATTGAAAAATTAAACCATAAAAATGAACATTGAAAACAACATGTGTGTATAGGGCAGGTGTGTGTGTGTGTGTGTGTGCTCTGTAGAACTATAAGTAGCTTCATTACAGGATCTGCAATAATCTCAGCAAGAAGCAACAGTCCCATGTAGGCATCCAGCTGCGCTTTGTCAATCTCATCCAAAGCAGTCACCAAACACTCTTTCTCCTTCCATGTTGGTCATCTCAAGTGGTGATCTTCTGAAGAGGTTGTGGAAAGAACAGCTCAAACGCTGACTTGATGTTGTGGGCATGCGACACAGCGTATCTAGTAGGCCCTGGAGTCATTTTGAGGATGTTCTCCCTTGGTGCCCTGCATTGGGTGTCAAGAGGGCTTGATGACCATGAAATACCTTTTCTTGACTTGAAGACCTCTCTTTCAGTTATCTGTGACATCTGGGTCCTCCCATCAGATGTGTGGTCTTGTTCAGGGTCATACCGAACCTCATCCTCATCCTCAGACACATCCTCCTCAGCTTCGCTTTCCTCTCTGTCTGGGGTGAAGAGGGCCTTAGGTATGTGGGGTGTGTAAAAGGCAGGTATCAATATTCGCCGAGAATGTTTGAGTTCACGTGGGGGGGAGGGGTGGTGAAGTGGCCTGTGTGTGTGTGTGTGTGTGTGTGTCTGCGTGCACGCAGGTTTGGGTGTCTGTGTGTACCTGTGTGTGTGTGTGTATATAGATTCTGCAAGAAAGTTGGAGTTCACGTGGGGAGGTGTGGTGAAGGGGGCCGGTGTGTGTGTGTGTGTAGGTGTGTCTGTGTGTGTGTGTGTTTGTGTGTTGTGGGACACACTGAGCCATATTTGATCCACAGAGCAACCCACAGCTTTTAAGTGATGCATACAACAGCCAAGAGCCCTCTGCCGGGTCATATTTGGACCCGCAACACCACAAATGTTTTTTTTTTGAGACCTTTAGAATTTACTAAAATGGTGAAAATTAATTTTGTTGCGTTAAAATAGTTGTGTCTGAGGATTAGATGAAGCCTCGTTCCAGTACAAAAAAGCAAAATGGTACTTTTTACATACCTAAACTTGAAAACGGGTCAATTTTGACCCGAACACAGTATAAGGGTTAAAGAGCATATCTGCTATACACTCAACGACAACATGAGTATAGTAAGATTTGGCATAAGATGTCTAAGTATTAAAGGGAATTAAACTGAGATGACTAGAATTATGCACAAAGGTTTGTGCCCCGGTGACAAGGTCCAATTGTGCTCTTCTCATTGTGGAGTCTCTGAAGTTGGATGTGCCTCATTGCCCTAGCATGGATGGAGTGATAACTCTTGGCTCTAAAGCAGATCCTGGTGAGTTCTCAGATGTTTGTTCTTTCTCAAATTTGGCTATTTTTTTCAGACTGCCATGATCAAACAGACTTTTGTCATAATTTGCAGAGGCTGCAGATGTGTGGGTGAACCTTGCACAGCAGGGGAGAATACTTGTCTGTTTGGCAGCAGGCACAGACTGTTTCAAGTTTTCGGAAAATGTGCTGTCAATGCATAAAAAAAGCTGAAGATGCTCTTCATTGGCTGTCAAAGTCTTCTCCAGCAGAGGGCAGGTAACAGGTGTGGCATGAAGAGTTATTCTGTACGACTTATCATGAACTTAAATAACAACTTGGTTCCAGCAATATTTAAACATTTGAACAAAGCGTAACATGGTGCAAAAAGATTGTGAGATGTGAAATTCAAGGAAAAAGCTGCACAAAAGAACATTCCTAAACGTTAACATTGATAACTGACTCGACAAAATCAGTTTTTACATCCTCACCTCCTTGCAGTACTTTCACATGGATGGGCTCTGAGAAGGGTCCATCTCCTACAGAGGTGAATGCTAGTACTTTGATTGTGTATGTTTCTTGAGGAACCAGACTCTGGATTGTTGTAATAATACTGTCCTGGACATTATGGATCTGCCAGAGGCTCATGGGCTGGGAGTCATCCATGGTGTAGTAGACACGGTAGCCCTTGATCTGCCCATTGGGCTCCTCTGGTTCTTCCCAGCGTACCATCATGGTGTTTTGAGATATGATCTGAGCCTGGATGTTTCGTGGTGGACTGGCAGGGGCTTGTTCACCAGTCCGGGTTTCAACTGGCTCACTGGGAGGACCCTGGCCAATTGTGTTTACAGCTGAGACACGGATTTCATATTCTGTGTTGGGGTAGAGGCCACCAATGCTGTAACGTGTAGTGGTGATGTCATCCACTGTCTCATATTTGCTGTCTGGCGACTTGGCCCTATACTGGATGATATAGTAAGTCACCGGATCTGGATTGCCCGAGTCCCAGGTGATGGTCACACTGGTGGCAGTGGTTTCAGTAACCACAGGGGTCCCTGGAGGCTTGGGGAGAGCTGTTATGGTGACAAAACAGGGAGAAAAGAGGAGGCAGTCATTTATCATTGCTGTGACTAATTGTTCAACTTTGTAGCAAAAAAGGAAAAGATAGAAATTCCTTCATAATGTTCCAACATTTTTCCTATACACACTGCATTTTTCTGCACATCTCAGACTTAATGATGTGAATCTTCTTCACAAGAAACCTTCTTCACAAGCACAGTTATCTCTTACATTTGACAGTGATCTGAGCCACAGCTTCAATGATGCCAAGGCTGCTCATGGCCACGCAGGTGTAGTTGGCTGACTCACGAACACTGCTCAGTTCGAGAACGTTCCTGCCCACTGGCATCTCATCCTCTGGTGTCAAGTCCTCCGAGTTCAGCATCCACTTGACGTAGGGCATGGGCGACCCCACTGCCACACACGTTATGTTCACACTGCCACCGGGCATAATTTCCTGACTCGTTGGCGGAATGGAGAAGCGAGGAGGCACCCGTCGGACTGGGAGAAGGCATGAGGAAGGGGAGAGGATGACAAAAGAGGGCAAGGGAGTCAAAAAAAAGAGAAAGAGAGAGGTAACAAGAGAGGCCGATGAAAATGGACCCTTGCCAAGGAAATATTTAACACAAAAGGTTCAACATGTTAAATGTGAACTGAAACACAATATAAAAGAAGTAGACTTTTCAAAACATAAAAATATACAAATAATGAGAAGGAACTAAACTAACAGAACTGCTTCAACAACAATGTAGATTAACAATAAAGCAACGATTCATAGCAACAAGGTTCCATTGACCAATATTTGACCCATCACAGCACAATTAAAGACACAAAAATCTATTACGAGTTTCTCATCTTTGGAACTGAGCTGCTGATGAATATACAACTAAAAAATAACCTGATCACCAAGTATGAAAGTGTGTAGCAAAGGCCATGTGATAATGCTATCACATAGGGCCAACATGGCAACCTGGAACTTCCTGTCCTCTCGGGCACTCATGCCAAACAGGAAGTAGGCCATTACAGGCTTCTCCCACAGCACAGGAAGTGTAGGGTTACTGAGCTATTGACCATCTCTACAAGGTCACTAAACACATTCTAGCTCAAGTTTGCACTTGACACCTGTCTCTTCTACCTAGATATCTTAAAGATGAGAAACTTTAATCAGATTTTTGTGGTTTAGGGTAGATCCACTGGACAAAGCCTTATTAAGATCTGACACGGTTCCATTGATAGATGCAGCTATCAGTTTCACAGACAGCATGCATAAATAGACCGAGGTAAATTAAGGAGTAAATGATAACAAAATCAGATATAAAAATTGAGATAAAATGCATAGAGGAATATAACTGAAGGGTCGCTAGCATGCCCAGACAAAAGACGATTGGAGAGGAAAGAAGAAATACAAGATAGAAGGTAAAGCATCTGAGGAGAGGGATAGTAAGAAAGGGAACAGAGGAGCAAAGAGTGACAGAGGAAGAAAAAGAGAGGGGAAGGTTTGGAGGAGGGTGAAGGGGGGGTAACCCGCTTCAATGCAGTGTAAACTTTGTTTTTCTCCAGCAAATGTGACAAAATGTGATGGTGGCACATTGTCACATCGCAGTCCCAGTTAACACAAAATAAATATTGAGGAACAAGGTGTGTGCCTAAAAATACATAAAGAAAAGAGCTATAATAGTTGTGGCTAGAGAGTCTAGTATCACAGAGTGTTGGAGTCAAGAAACAGAACTGGATCAACAGGGAGTAGAAATCCAGAGAACAAGAACGAGAGATAGAGGGAATGCGAAAGAGAGGGGTAGATGAATTAGGGCAGAATGACAGCTAAGAGAGGAAGACAAGGAAGAGCTCAAAAGTCATGGGCTGAGTGAAAGGAGGTTGATGATGAGTCTGAGACGGAGAGGGAGGGCGCGAAAGGTATTGTGTACTTGCATGTGTGTATGTGCGTGTGTATATATATATATAGATAGATGCAGATATATGTTGTTTTGGTAGAGGCAGGAGTGTGCGTGTGTACAGTATGCAAGAGTTAGAGAGTAAAAAGGTATGAGTTAGCAAAAACACTGTGTGTTCATGAGAGGCATCCCAGCAATCACTTGACAAATAATGTCATGCAAGAGGTGGCTAAAGTCAACACTAAATGAACACAAAATTGTTATGAAACTATTTTTATGAAGGCTTTTGCTTGCCTATATGAATTTAAAGTCAGCAACGTTTATATGTATTTTGACCTTCTAAAATAAGCTGAATTGTAGAATTGCCTATATTCCTATTTGGTTGAAACATCCAGCATACATAATTAGATCCAAAGAAATCCCTCTTGTGGTACATTAAAAGCTGAATATTATCATGAACTTATTTTAAACAACAAAAAAATAACCAAAAAGATACAGGCAGAAGCAATAGACTATAATAGAGGTCTTCCAAGATTCAATACTAATCCAAACCAAAGAATCCAGATTCTATATCTATTCAGAGTCAAAATGTTTGTTGGGATGCTAAGAAGGTCAAAGAGAGAGAAGCAAAGTAGTGCTGATGTCGAAGTAAAAAATGATGAACTAAATGAAGGAGCTGACTTAGAGACAGACAGATAGACAAGACAGGAAAGACAGGGACGAGAGACAAGACACAATGCAGAACAGAACAGACTCAAGCAGCAAGACAGCAGACAAGAAGACAGACAGAGGGAGACGGGCAGACAGACAGTGACGGATGGGCACGCAGACATACTGTACAGTACGCAAAGGGGACTGGGAAGGGGGTTTGGGTTGTCGGAGAAAGGGAAGGAGGAGGAGGAGGGCATAAGTGGGGGATAGAATAAGGAGACTGTGGTTCTAAATAAAAAAATAAATAAAACAAAACAAAAAAAAGACCATGGCTCAAAGTGGGTTTGGAGGTCTCACACACTGGGGCTTAAAATCAAGAATCAACTACACCTCCCCTCCTCCCCACCTTAAAAATTGTACCTCAATGCACCTGTAACTTGGGAAGTTTTGGGGTGGGTGGGTGTGAGGTGTGTGTTGTGGGTGGGTGGGAAACAGAGGGGGAGATTCAGGGAGGGTGGGGACTGAGAGGGGCATCAAGGATAGGTAGCATTCCAAAATACACCGTGTCGATCCAAATGGGATTCATATGATCGTTGCATGGGACAGTTTGACTCAACAAACTAAAGGCACAAATATCACCTACAGACACTGAGGGGATTGACCTGAGAACTGACATTTACTGACCTGAGCACAGAAAATAAATATACGTACAGTATGTTCACATGTAGTCTGCAGGCGCCAAGCGTGTTAGTAAATAAAAGCAGGCTATCTCTATGCGCAACATCAAAATGTCTACTCTCATCTACTCTTACTGGCTTTTAACAGCCATGTAACAGTATTCAGTGAGAGAAAACACAGCATTCAGCTCTATGTGTAAAAAGATATTAAGTCAAATATTATAGATTTAACCATCAAACACTGGGTGGAGACCTTCCTCTTCCTCTGTACTATTATATATGAATCATCTCAATCCAGTTCACTGTCAATGTCAATTATGTTATTACCTTAGACAAGACGCAACCTGACCTTGAGGGCAAAAATTGCTGACCTTTGAGGGAATGCTCTTTTGTGGTACACAAAATCATACACTGATTTTGAATAAAATGTACCAGTAAAAATGAGCAATTGTGGATTCAAAGCATTATCTGTCCTCGTAAAATGGGAATTTCAGATTTAGATTACAATATAAGTAAAATGCCAAGTAGCAAAAACGGTTCTAAAAAAATCTGCCCTAAACATATCAAAGCTCTGAATTTACTATTAAAAATATATAAAACAACAAAAGACTTAACCTTTAGATTAAAATATCATGTTTTGTCTCATCATGACTGACATTAGTCTAAAAAAAAAACACGTTGAATTGGAAAAAAGGCAAAAAATAAAAAGCCAATCACATTGGGACAGGAGAAATGTATAAATCTGCATTCTAATTTGTCAAAAAATGCCTAACGGAACAACAAAGGTGAAAGGGCAGCCCATTCCTCACACGGACGTGCATGGGTGTGGCTATGGCATGAGTGACATATACAGGTGCGCCCCCATCCATTTGGGCAGACACCAGGGCACCAATACAATCCAAAAATGTCACCCAAGCCCATCCAAGCATGCCGTTCATTCCCAAATATAGCATTGTTCCACACACAGACACGCAGAAAATCAAATGAAAGAAAACAAATGAAAGTGAACAAATCCACATAAAGAACTAAGTCTGAACAGCATGGACAGTACCAGAGTGCAGCTGTGTTCCACAAAGAGGTGTGCATCAATACTATTAGATGTTTTTCAGCTATGATTTGTCTCCAATCCCAAAGTATTGTGAAAACTGAATAGGGCGAACAGGGTTTGTTTTTAAGGGAGATGTCCAATCACAGTGTGTCTGATGGTGCACTTCTCTCCCTGGGGCTCAGGTCAGCCAATGGACCGGGAGCTGTAGAGGCTGAGTGAATGAGGTTTCCCCATAGGAAGATGTCTCTGTTCACCTTTTGAGTAAATACAGTGTCAGGGCAATGTGGGAACTAATACCTTGACTTGCCAAATGTTATTAACGTTTGGCTGTGGCTGCCCAGTGAAATTTAAAATATGAAAATCACTGACCCATACACAAAAACTTCACTGCTTACAGGATTTGTGGCACTTGGGCACTCCATAATGAGTAATAGGTAATAACACTATAATTTAGAAATCATGGATGATGGGAAGCAGGTGGCAGGTCTACCTGTCAACAGCATGCACAGTGTGTCTGACGCATAAATAAATTTTGTCTTTGGTTCCAACAGATGATCCAAAGCTCAAGGTCAGTTGATACTCCAGCATTTACATTATAGCTTGTGAGAGAGAGTCTTGAAAGCCAGTGGAGGCGTCGGGGACAACACAAGCTCTGTGTCAAATGTCAGTATCACATGCAAATGACTCACAACGTTATCATTAGCCTGTATGAAATGACTTAATGTTCAAGTGGACTGTGTAACTCTGACATACCAATGGTCCGTTAAGCTCTCAAAGGCTGTGTATGTGGCAGCTATGCTATCCTACCTTAAATGTAGTGCCAGTGAAAGAAAGAAAATAAAGAATCCCAATTGCATGGACAGGCTCCTCATTCACAGAGACCAGGAGCCCAGCCGGCCCATTTGGAATTGAGAGAGAAGAAAAACAAACAGATACCTTTCATTTGGACTACTAACAACACATTATCTTGTTTCAAGCCCCAATGTGGAGAGAAAGACAAGAAGCCTTACAGTGGACGAGGTGAAAAGCAGTCGAGAGAGAACGCCAGAGTACTGCACTAACTCTAATAGTGGGCGGTGTTGTGGAGGGATTTGTGCCAAAAAACAGAGGTCAGAAGGTGGACATTATCGGCCATTTTGGTGAGGCAGTTTTTCCTGCCCCAAAATGAAGGGGGAAGCCAAAATAATGTGCAGCCTTTAGTGTCACCTTGAAGCTGAGATTACACCCTCTTGCTGCCTGAGGACACAGGCGCAGTATGGAGATCCTTTAGTCACACTTGCTGGGTGAGGCCTACGGCATTTACATATAAGCCGCGGGGGTCGGCCTGTATTAACATACCTTGGCTGCGCCATTGCTAAACAGTCACTATTGGAGGCTCATCAAAATGGAAATTATTACCCAAAGGAAACTGACAGGTATCATGGCAGGGGTATCTAATAATACAACGCAGTGGATTTAGGGGATTTCAGAGTGTATCACTTTTTTCTATTGATGTACAGGTAGATGACAAGCAGCCAAATGATACTGCAAGTATGTCCCCTCACTGAGGTGATCCCTTCAGTGGATATTATAAGTCGGATTGAGAAACGGAGTGTATTCATATATTTGCATTAGAATAAGAGGTGATAAAAATTTAGTTTGGTATAAAAAAAATAAATGCACTTCTGAGAGCAACGTGGTGTGTTTGAGGGGTGGTTATAAACATCAGGACTCCTTGAGACAAACATCTAATAGAGATGGCAGGATTTTGCTTTGGCCAGTGAGAACATAAGGTGTAATCTAGCTTTCTTTCCCAACGTTACACACAAATGCATAGCAGGACATGCAAGCACATTCAAAATCAGGCAGATGCCACTGTAGGAGGGCAAACATGCACATGCGTACATCACAGCGCAGTCTTTCTGCATCAGTGTTATTCTTAAGACTTAAAATTAGATGTAAAGGCTGGAGTTAGACATTGTCAGGTTTTCATTATTCTCCGTTTCCTGCATTGGGATTGTGCCATGCTTTGTGGACTCTATTATGTGGAGGGCAGCGTTGACAGATCATTGACTGGCAGCTTTCGGCTCAACTGTTACAATTACTAATACCTCTTTTCATAGCTGGTTCGTGCAAAGAAGCGTTGGAATTGAGTCTCTCATTTATGTCTGTGATAGCTGCTATATCAGAAGGGATGATTTTGTAAATTTGTCTAATGACTTGCCTTAAGGGAAAATTGTGTGGCTGGTGCAATGGAAAGAAATGCAATGGATGCGTTAGATTGCGGCCAAAATATATCTCTGCTATAATCAGCATCTTCTCAAAGAAAACACTGACTATCATTGAATATTTTTAAGCAGAGTTTCTCTCGCTAATATTTTATGGCTTAGTGTAGCTCATATAAACTCTTGACAAGTAACTGAGAACAGTTACATAGTAACTCACAAATGGCGAAGCATAACAAAACAAAACGAACCAAACATAAACTAACAAGACCAATTCAAAGTCTCTTACTGGCTTGCACATACTTGGCATGTAAATAGCAACTGTCAAAGTGCCATTGAGGAAAATAAGTTCATGCTCCAAGTAAGAAGACTTTGGACTGAACAGATTCCAAAGGTAAATTTGGTGCAGGGAGTTGTTAAGAAAATCTCACATACTCCTATTGATGGATAAAGGTTGCAGGAGCATGGAAATTCCTTATTTGTTTGCTGTTGGAGCAGAAGTCCTTTTCAATATGACTTGACTGAGATCAGTCTAATCCCCTGCAGATCAGCAGCCGTACAAATACTCCCGCTCTCACAGGAGGCTGGTAGGGGTGGAAGTGTGTGTTCTACCTGAATGAATGACATGCCTGATCAACCCAGACCTGTTGAGCCACATGTAATACCCCTGGCCAAAAGCCATGGTTCCTATCCAAAAGCATGTATCCTGTCTATTCATGGGAGTAATAGAGCTGTAAAATTTATGGGCAAGCTCACTGCAGCAAATGTTTTAAAATCCATCATAGATCTGATTCAGTCGAGTATGTCTCGGAAAACCTAGCACACCAGTTGATGCACGTTTATGTGGAAAATCTTAAGATATGAAAAGGGACTGGTAAACAGCCAATTGCAGTATAAATCAGTGAACGCTGCTTGCATTGATCTCCAGTTTATTTAACACTTTCTCCTCATTATTGTAGCAGGATTACAGTATAAATGCTTCAAAAAAATAAATGACTGTGTTTCTCATTGCAGTCCAGTTTGAGAATCTTCATTACTTTAGTCACATCAATCTGAAAATCAATTCTATTCTATGAATGTGTGTGTGTGTGTGTGTGTGTGTGAGAGAGAGTGTGTGCGTACAAGGGATGGAGCGCTTTTGAATAATAAATTATAATTTGATTGAGTGTCATGACTGCAAGGGAGCACAAACAGCAGTCACTCAACAAAACCAATCACATCTAGCTGCCACCATTTGAAAATAAAAGTATCTTTGAGCACCCGCTAAGCAACAGCAAATGTGATGTCGAAGTCATTATATTGTTATTGATCCACACGACACTGTAAATGGCATCCCTTAATGGCTGCCTGAAATCACCATGGAACCCAATCAGGCCCAATCAGGTCTAATTTTTTCAGTAATGGGTTGCTATAAACAAGATGACAGGAACACTGGCTGTATACACACTTATTATTTCATTCGGCATTTGCATTTGCACTCCGAGACTCAAGAAGCAGAGCAGCATTATTTTGGAAAAAGAAACACAAATCTCACAAACAAATGAACCACAAAAGGACAAACGTTGTTAACCGAAAAGTAAGTTCAAGAACAAAACGGAAATCAAAGGAAAACACACAAATACAACACCATAATCACAACACAAAAATTAAATAAAGGAAAGCCAAAAAAAGGGTTGTATCAGGGAAAAACACTTGTAGAGGAACCAAAGGAAGAGAAAGAAACAAGTGAACAAAAAACAGGGAATGCAGAAAGAAAAAGACCAACACGGCCAAAGGGATTCTGTACAGGCATGCCAGCGCAGTTACATTCTCCCATCATGCAACAAGTCCTGTTATTTACACGTGCTGGGTTTCCATGACAACACGTGCAAGAAAGCCTTTAAGTGCAGAAGCAATACCAAAGGATGCAAAACGAGAAAAGGCCCCACAATGCAAACATAAAAGTAAATTAACAAGACCCGAGCTAATCGGGTTTGCTTTCATCATTTCTTCCTTGGAAATAAAGAAACATTTCTTTCATAATCATTTAGCAGTTTGGATTAACTGATTAGTATTTCTTCAAATTAGTAATGAATCGAGCTCTGTAATAGGCAAATACAGCTAAAATTTTTCAACATGTTGAATTTTTTTTTTTTTTCAAATGTGGGTTAAAAAAAGTAAAAAAGAAAAAACACACCAACCTTCTCGAAGCTCTGAGGGATGTAAAGGGGTTGATGCAGAACACAATGACATGAGGAGAAGAGAAAAATAGGGGAAACACAGAGAGAGTAAAAAAAGCCACCTCAAGGTGTTTAGCTGCAGCTACATTTCCCTTTTCTTTAATCTTTTTCCTCCTTTTCCCTTTTCCCTGCTATCAGTGACACTCGTCTTGAAAGTACACTTGCCTGCCCCCCCCCCATTAAATAAACTTTGAACCAAAACAATCAGATTCACCCCAGTGGCCACACTTTCACTTGGTAAGAAAAAATAGTGAGGCGCCACTGGAGTCAAATCAAGCGTACCATACTCATAATTCAAAATTTCACAAGCTCCTTATAGCCACAAGGAGAGGCTCCTGTGGTGGCCAGATTTGCTTTTGTTAGAGAAGGAAACCAAATAAAGAGAAAATAAAGAAAAACTAATGAGAGATAGAAAAGAAAAAAAGACACAGTTTGGGCTGAAATTAGCAGCTGCAGTTCAAGACAGATACAGTAAATGTTGTTAGAAGCCAATAAGTAGCACTGTCATTATGGTTTCTGCTTGAGGAGCAGTCCCAATTTGAACTGGCACAGTATGACCCAGATAAAATATTCAATTGTTATTTTGTGTTTTCCTGAAAATTGATCCCTACCACAGCTGCTAATCTCGAGTGCATTTCGCTTTGTGAACAAAACATAGTCAACATCAAGTATCAGAATTGATTGACAAAAGTTAACTGAAAACAGACAAAGGTTGACACCATCAAGGCATAACAAGTGTGTTACATAGTGTGAAAGTACCTGAGCAATTATGACCCTTGTGTAATCTTTTAAAAGCATGCTGATGGAGCCAGTGTTCATGGAGATTGCATGAATTGTTGAAAATGATATCAGGGTATAGCTGCGTGTTTTTTTTGAGCAAAGGAACAACTAAACAGTCCAGTGCTGTGTCAACATAATGTTCCCATTATTAATATGTAATGACTCCTGTAGAGCTCTTCAATGTAATTTGCCACGAACATTTTAATTTCTATCATGCTGTACGTGAACGAGGTGCATAGCTACTTGACATTAAGTGTCACTGCATCGCAGTGGAGACAGCGTGAGCCTCTGGGATGGATGCTGGCAAGAACAGACACTAATCGTGATGAACCATTTTTTACCTTCCACTCCTCACAGCTGAATTTTTCTTCCCTACTCTGCTACTTCACACGGTATGATAATAGCAATAATAATGAAAAAGCAGCTCCCTGACCCATTTTATAATGTCAGAGTAGTGAATTATTTATTGGGAACAAAGTTATTTGGTACACAGCAGAGGGAACAAACTGAGTAGATACCGAAGCATCTTTATTTAATATGCACAATATAAATAATGCATGTCGAAAATGCATCTGCTTCAATTTATCAAAGCTCCCTCAACAGGGATTCATTGTCATTTAGCATTAGTGGTAGAGGGTAGGCTTTTGTCTTCATTGCCTGTTTCCTATGAAACTCAACGTTCCCTGTGACTATCTTCACTTTGCCGGAACATGCCAGCCAAAATTACTAGTGACTGTAAAAGGTTTTTTAAAAGATAATACCCCAAAGCAGAAACAGGGGAATACTATGGATTTATGCTCCGGAACACCATGAAGAAAAAAAAGTAGAGGAAGTGTACTATTTATAACCTATGCAATATAGCATTTTTAAAAAAATGCAATACAGAGCAGCTGACTGTGGTAACAGTCCTTGTCTATTAATGCACCACAAGGAAATCCTTTTTTACCCCCAAAATCTGGAGAAGGCAAAGGGGTTGAGATTTTGATTGGTGGGCATTAACACCTCGCCACTCAATCAAAATCAAGACTTACCGTTGTGCTCCTGTACCTGAAAAAAACTAATCAAAAAGAAGTCCTTCCCGACTCTTTTCGGGTTCCATAACTTTGACGAAAGGGGAAACATTTTATCGGGCACACAGTTACAGATAAAAGGCGTCTTACAACTGATAATGTAAAGACATACGGCTTGTTGTGCTACACATTTCCTTCCAAGTGAGTAGGGGAGGGCATTCAAAGACAAAATGGAGCATAACATCATAACAGAGAAGAACATTAGTTGGTCAATTATAGTTTTACAGTTGGAAGTTTCAGTGCATATGAAATTACATTTGTGGGCAGGCAATACTATCAATGCTAAAAGATTTATATTACTTGGGTAATACTATTTTGCAAAATACATTTTGTGCAAATACAGCTGGGCTAGAATGGAAGCAATTATCATTTGTTAAGCTCAACAGTAATGCCACTTAAAGCTGAGCTGCACTGTGCAGACATTTTAGTTAAAATGGGTGGAACTTTTCTTTTTTTTCTGGCCTGGCTCTGGGGCCGGGTTGCTCCCTACCTCGCACGTAAAGGTTAGCAGGGGACGAGTAGCGCACGCCTTCCACATTAGACGCCACGCACTCGTACTTCCCCTGGTCGGTCTCCTCGCTGTTTTCAATCTGCAAGGCACCTGGGAAATGACAACATTCAACAAAGACAAAAGGGGAGGGGGGAGCGAGAAGAGAGAGAGAGAGAGAGAGAGAGAGAGAGAAAGAAAGAAAGCAGGGATAAAATGATTAGTTGATCTGTCAGAGACAGTGCATGAAGGAGTCAGACAATCTTCTTAATGGAGGGTATCTTGAATTTCTCAGCACCATTTTGTCAAGTACTGTTTCTCTCTTCAATGCTAATGCAGACTGCCATGACAAACTGGGTTTCTCTCCAGCCTCAGCCATTCACAGACAGAAAGAGGAGGAATTAAATGAATAAAAATGTGGACAGTGTCAGTCACACTAAATTTTGTTGCTTTCTTTGTTGTTGCAGAGGTGGTGCGACTCATCCAAGACATGAGCTCTCCAGAAAAAAAAAAAAAAAAAGTGATATGGACAAAGTAATGGTGCAAATGTGGTGAAAGGCAAGAGAGAACAGTGTTAAGATTGTCCTGTAAGCTAAATGTGATGAACAAATTGTCCTTTGCAAAGCACTCTCCAAGGGAGCCTATATATGTGCTGGGGGAAGAGGGGTCATGGGAAAATATCCAGACATATAGTTCATGTCCAGATGAACACTGCATGGTGCATAATGCAACAGCTCAGCCCCCGTGTGGTTCAGAGAATTACAAAAGAGTCAAGATACATATGATTGCTATATCTTGTAATCATTAGGAGAGAAATTAAAAATTAAAGGTATATTCACATGAATTAAACCATGCTACTGTTGTGATTGGGATATTTTAAAACATTTGCAATGTTTTACTTTTCATTCTTGAGTTTTTATTTTTGTTTTAAAATGTGATATTCTCTTTGTCTCTGTGCTAAAGTAAAATCCATCTCTCCTCTTTATCTTTATTCTTGTCCCCATATTGTCATATTTTCTGTGTGTAAGGTTTTATCTGAATTCCGTAGAGCTTATCTGTTTCAAACTCCTCTTAGATTTCTGTCTCTTGTATGTGCAAATAAACTCAGCCTAAATGCTTGGCAACAATAGTGGAGAAGGGGCGTGGGGGGATGGAGGAGGGAGGCGAAACAACGAGCGTCAGATCATTCCTCGTTAGAGCGCTGTTGACGGCACTTCCTGATGATATCATTAGGGCTTCTGGCTGGCTCAGCAGACAGATTGCAGCCCAGGCCTCCCTGACAAACACAGCACCATCACTCGTTAGCGTTTAGCCAGGAAGCATCAATACGCCAGCCGCTGCCCGGGATGCTTTGTAATATACCATAACCTACTCCATCACAACAGCAAGCGGAGGGAACACAATGTTGTACAACGCTACTATTCGGGAACATTGGTCTAATAATGCTTTTCAGCTGTGCCACAAATGAGACCATCGATCCTGCTTAATTATAAAGATTAGTCACGCTACCACCTTAGCCATGGCCTAATACTCTAAGAGTATTTTAGACCTTGGAGTCAGTACAAAGATATTTACCTTAAAAAAAAGGAAAAGGAAACAGACCTGAAGCTACAACAATCTATACTCTCTATCTATTTTTTGCTTCTCTTCATTTCCCTCTACAGCTCAGATCATCCCTATCCCCCAGAGGGAACTGTTCCTGGCACATAGCTCATGAACCAAATGAAAAAGTCTACCTGCAGAGTGCAGGTGGTGGAGTCTTCGCTCTGCGTTTATGCATGGATCTGATTTGGATGTGTTTGATGTGCGCTTGGAACACCAAATGCCAGCCCGGTGGCAGGTGGGTTGGAATGTGCTCAGAAGCCTAGCGCCTCAACACCGGAGAGACCACAAAGTAAGGACTGTGTGAAGTTCAACTCCAGGTGGACGCTTCCAGAAAGCTCTGCCAGCGGCTCGTCAGCCTTGGTCCCTGTACTGAATTATAAAATCTTTGGAAGGCTGAAGTTGGTGCCATTTTTTTTCAATGTTTCATAAATAATAATGGTAAAGGGCTTGAGGTGGGACACAGACCCCTTTTTGTTGACCGTTAGTTAAATAAGAAGAAATAATGTAGATTTCACATGTACTCGTTCCATGTGTGTCAACTGCTAAAGGTCCACAGGTCCAAATGCTGCCAACAAATACAAATGTCTTTATCTGAAAATAATATTTAACAAATGTCATCTGAAGGTCAACAAAACACAACCACCAACATGTGGTTGGGTGACAAATAATGAGCCAAACAAAATTAATTAAGAGCCAATTAAAACCAACATTGGCTGTGGTGAATTGCACGTCCTGGCAAAAGCCAGTCTTAAATTTGCCTAAAAACTGAAAAAAGGAAAACATTACGTTTGACTCTTGTAACAAGCGCGCACATTATTCTCACCCTTGTGAGAAACCACTAACAATCCATTAAGGAGTAACAATAAAAAAAACTGGTGAAAATTATAGTGTATACACTAGATAAAATTAGATCTGTGCGAACAAATGTTTGATGAAGGAAGCCCAGTGAGAGAGCAGGAGAGAAGAACAGTAAAGGTAAGAGTGAGTGAGAGAGAGGGAGAGCAAAGGAGAAATCACAACTTCATTCTATTTTGAGATGCTTTATGCTCCTCTCTCCGTCAGATTCGCACATAGTGGAGAAGCAATATCCCGCTGGTGTTACATGTGTTGTGCCACACTGTGTGAGCTGCTGTTCTGTCCATTTTTCTCATTTCCACTCTGCTATATCATATGTTTCTTCTAGTCCCAGCTTTGGCTTTTGTTTTTTTTATGGCTCTGTCTCATGGATGTAATCATTGACGTCTGTAAAATTTCTTTCTTTTTGTAGTGAACAGACAGTCAGTTCAAGGCCTGATAATATTAGAATTAAAAGACAAAGGACCTCTGAGGGCTTTTAACATACAAACCCATACAAACTAAACTCTTTGATGTCCTATCGCAAGCAGCAGCATGCATGTGCAAGTGTGCTCACAAAACAAACTCCATCCTTTGAAAACCATTGTCAGCAGCATGCGTCTCTTTCCTACCATTTCTTTTTGTCTTTTTAAAAAAATGACTGCACTCCCTGTGTTTTGCATAATTGTGCTTCGTCTACCCAATGCCAGCCTGTGGCTCACCAGAGCAAGAGTGGCCACTGGCATTTTTTTTTTCTTTTATCAGGAAAGGAAAAACAAGGGATATAATAAATGCTGAAAATTATCTTTCACAAGCACAATAAAAAAACGCACGCCAGGCTTCTTCCCACAATGCGCATTTGCTGATAAAGGCTTGCCTAGCGTCAAACAGCAATTTACGGTGTCGCTTACAAAATGGCCGTACTGTGCTTATGAAGTGTGTTCTCTATGGGGCCTAATGGCATGTTTCCCCTTTCTCCAGCTATGGAGTCTTATCACAAACGCAGCAATTGCAAACATGACAAAAGAGAAGTTTGTTTAGCTTGATTTCAGTAGAAGAAATGTTGACTGCACTACTTGCCAACAGATGGCATGATGATTAACAAGTACAGTTTTATACACGTCACTGTGCTGATTGATTGTTTCAGGTGGAAAACAAGAAAAAGTACTTTACTGCAGGTACTGGAAGAAAGGTCATTCTTGTTGCCCAAAGAAGTTTTAAAAATGATGAATACTGAGGGACACTACAGTATGTGAACTGCAGCGAGCACTAAACATACCTGTCCAGGATGGTCTTTCTGTCCACTTACAGACAACACCACCCATTTGTAAATTCCAGGAAGTTCTGCCCCTGATGAGCAATAATTCATGTTTTTCTGGGTCAGAGGAGAAAGGATTGGTGCTATTTTTCTCTCCTTTTCTGTCTTATTCCTTGATTTATGCTGAACAATTATGATCCAGAAGGAAAACAGTGGCTACAATGCAGACAAATAAAGTCCCTGATAATGACATCACATCCACGTGGACCAATTAATCTTCATCTCAGTCAATGTGACCCTTCCTTCCCACCAACACTCATAACCTCAAATCTCCTAGCTGTCTTGCAGCATGTTCACTGCCTTCATCCATTCGATAAAGGCAACTGTAATGGGCAGTGGGTCCGGGACATTTGTCCCAGTCGTGACAGCTGCCCTGGTTAACAACGCTGCATGCCGCGGGCTGATCTGATGAACAGCGCTGAGGTGCCAAGGTGTGATCACAAAAAAGACGGCTTGGTCAGGAGTTCAACAAATACATGTTTAGAAAGCCAATTTAGATACTCCAAAAAAACTCTTATACCAAAGCTGCTTAGAGTGGATGACTTTGTGCCTGTAGTCTTCAGTATTTAACATGTCTCAGATTGTGAAAGACATCTTTTTCAACAGACAGAGAGGAGTAGCAAAAGAATCTCATTTATTTATTAGAAGCGCCGCGTACAATGGAGGAAGAAAAAGAGAAAGAACTATCAGAGAGTGGTGGGAGGAAGAGTTGAAGAGACAGACAAGCACAGGGAAACAGAAGGACAGATGAGGGGATAAAAGAAAGGGAAGGAGGGGCCAGCATGGATGATTAATTTCAGAAAGTGCCTGAAGCTGTGGTCTGCCCACCCCTGTCGCTGCTTTGTAGCAGCTTTGCCATGTGTACCCCCCCAGTCCCATTTGTGTAATTCAATTAGTGCGCTCCAGCAGGCCTTGATTGATTTGTTTGGGCGATCAACAAAATGGCTGGCCAAGTCTCACTCTTTCTTCCCCTCCCTCTTGCTCCTTCTGCAGCCCACTCAGGCCTGCCGGTGGCACACTGCTCTTTTCATCATTTTATCTCTCGTTTTCAGTTCATGTCTCTCATTAGTCCCTCATTTCTCATCTTCTCTCCTGTCGTTCTGTCTCCATCCTCTTATACAAACACTGCGCACTAAAACTCTACTACTGTGCAATTAAACCCCCAAATTAGTACCTTACTGTATAAATAGATAGAGACTTTCCAGGACGTGGATTAACCTCACTGATGTGCACAGAAGAGTGCAGGTTTCAGTACCTTAAATACCCATAATGATGCAAGAGGAAAATTTAAAATGTGAACATCTCTAATACATGACTAAATGTCTGTACAGATGGATACACTCTGTAATTAAAAAGTGTTGCTAGACCAGATATGTCCCGAGTGACAGTCCAGACAAAGTTGAAAAGAGCAAGTAAGGTTTCACTCTATGTTTGTATTTTAAGTCTGGTTGGCATGTGACTTCACTGGCTGCTGTATTTCCAAATTTTGTTAGAGCAGGGTTCCAACATGAACTCTACGATTATTGCTCAACGTTGCTGTTGAACAATAATTTAAGTATTTCTTGTGTCTGAAAGGGGACAGTTTACATAAAGTTATGCACTTCAGTTGTAAACCCCTAGTTTTAACAACTGACTACAGAGAAGAAAGCCCAAGTGGACAAAATGCAGGCACGTATGGAAATGCCCTTTTCACTTCGTCTCTTTTTCCTTCAGTCTGTATCCTGGCTGTCACTTGGGCTCACTATGCCACCACCCCAAGGTCATTATACTGTGATCGCACCAGCAAGGGGTCCCACGTGTGATGCCATTGTTGTCAGTGCCCATCTGGTGGCTTGTAACGCTCCCATGAAATCAGTAATGAAGCAGGTAGGGAGTCAAGATACGTTTTCTACCTATTGCTCACCTTTAACTCCTGGGTGGTTTTGTATGGAGGCAAAATAAATGTAGATTTTACATTTCAGGATGGACTTTTACACATTGTGATCTATGTGAGATCAACCACTCCTCCGCTTCATCCAGACTTGTTTATTGTAACCACCAATGCTATTGCTAAAGGTTTCAAATGACACTTCACTTCAAACAAAAACAAGAAAATTGTATCATATTTAACTACTTCTAGTTCCCCTTCATACGCCAAAAGATTCTGAAAGGGACTGCCACTTCATCTGATCTCCTCAATCCATTGCTCTTCACCCAGAGCAATCTGACTCTGTTGAGGCCTTAAGATGCAAACTTGAAACTTATCTTTTATCAGCCTGGCTTGTAGGTCTCAATGAATCTATCTATCTATCTATCTATCTATCTATCTATCTATACACACACACACACACACACACACATGTGTGATGTCTTGTATCTTCTGCTCGTCTGTATCTCCCTTGTGTGCATGCTGTTCTTCTCCCTCTCACTCTAGCTCTCTTTCTCCTCTCTGCATGAAGTGCTTGAGCTTTTGCCCTTTGTCTGTTTCTAAGAGGTTTTTCATCATCCCAATCATGGGTCATGTACTGAACAGATAGTGAACCCCATGAGTCACTTGTGATTTTGGGCTATATAAATAAAAGCAAATTAACTTGATGTGCAGTGCTGTATAAGGACTCAGCAGTAGGACAAGCTATGTCTTACCAATGTTACCTACATATTTTGGAAAAACTCAATTTTCTGGAGTGGTCCACTTAAAGCCTGTGAAAGTCAGCATGTTAACATGCACATATGAAAACAAACCATTGGTGTCCTTCTCAGACACTAATTACATTTCCATCGCTATCCAGATCCTATGACATTCATTTTCTCTCTACATAAGCGCTATACACTTCTGACGGCGAGTCAGTGTCGGCATGCGGTACCATGGTGGGAAGAAATCGCTTTTCTCAGGTCGCTTATCTCATTATGCAAATGCAGAGTTCATAAGTCATGCTTGCTTTTGTTCGCCACAATATGATTTATGAGACCTTATTCAAACAAAGTAGAGGAGGGAGAGCTGGGTTTGGCTACACTGGTCATGAGTGAGGGCTTTAGAGGAGTAAAGGGTCTGTACTGATTTTAAAACTAACAGTGTTAATGAATATGGTACCTTTTATAGACTAATGTTATGTATGACATGTATGAAATGGTTGAGGATGGAGGTCCTTTCTCTTATGGTATGAGCTCTATTGTCAAACGAATCCCCCTGTTTGTTGTTCCAAACTGTAAACATGAAACTTAAAGCATTTATTCCATCCCCTTGGAATAAGGGGACAGACAAGACAAACTGAGGTATTCACTTACCTGCTCAGCCTGTGAAACAAAAGCATTTTACAACAAACACACTGAATCAAAGTAAATCAATTGGGACAGAATGCTTCAGCAACAGAGCCTGGTGGATAATTGCTAGTTAACTAGGAACAAGAAAAAATATTTGACAAAACTAATACACCGTTGATCAAAGTCACACTACTTTACCTCTGTGTCATTCCCATCCCACCTTGATATCCTCCTGCTATTCTCATAACGGAAGCTGATTTTGGTAGAATAAAAGAAATCTCTATAAACATAATTCAGCATATACATACAAAATTTGTAGGCCATGGAAGAATATTTTGGTACTGGAAATATTCTGGTTTCTGATATATTGTCATCTGTGTAGTATTGAACAGATTTCTGTGCAAATGTATACAGGTTAACAGTCTGTACTTAAGCAAAATGGTGAAATGTATTGGCTGAAGTGTAATTGCAGAAACCATCAGATATCTGATCTTATCCGCATTCATATGCAAATATGCATTTACAGAGACAAGCTGAAATTTTCTCTTGATGTCAAACACTAAAACTAATTGGACCATAAACAATGACTGATGCATGGAAGGGGAAGTCTTGGCTTGGATATCCATGAAAAATGGGTATCAAGCAGGCAGATAATCGATGGGTTGGAGATTGTGGTTAGTGGAGGTCCTATTTGCATTCTTGAAAAGGCAGCCATTGCACACAGAGGTCTTACTAGTTTTGCACTTATAAGCAAAAAGGAGGGTGGGAATTAAATCAAATGTACTTTATGCTAGCTTTGTCCCTAACAGCAGTAGGGCTCATGGAGGAAAGGGGGGAGTGCATTAACGTGAAAAACATGGCCATCACTCTGGGGGTGAACAATAGGAGGATATCAAAGCAGAGAAGGAGAAGTCCAACAGGGGCTTTACAGAAGTCAACAATCAGACCTTATCAACAAATATAGTCACCATTACCCATCCCGCAACTTCCCATCTCTATCCCCATATTTAAACAATTTAAATGTCAGAGGAAGCAGGCAAACAATGTGCATCATAATAACCCACACCATACCTTCCCACTGCAGTATCATAACCAGCTGACAACACAATTTGAAATGCTTGGTAGTTTCCTGACACTGATTATGAGGAGATAGTGGGATGGTACAAACACAGAACACCTACATAGGTGGAGAAACTGAAGCTCAGTGACAATGGAAGTGATAAGCACATATAATCACATTCACAAACGGCATGTATTGAGCACAAAGAACCCAAACACAGATGGCTTATCAATGTGAGTGGATACAGAAAAATTTGCAATTTTAAGGAGGGAAAGCCCACTTGATATCCCATCTATTAAGTCATGTTGAGTGGAGTTAGGAGTGGTTATGTCTGGTTTAGTGTGAGTTAAAGAGTTTTTTTTTTTTTTTCCTGTTTTCTTGTATTGGTTAAACATCTTACCTCGGATTGGGGTACCCTCTGGAGGAGACACAAAAACGAAGACACAACATCAGTTTAGTTCAATGTTAATGTTAGTAATAGTTATATGTTATTTGTGTTGGAAGGTTGTTCACTGGAACTAGATTATCAAACCATTAGGTAATGTCTTCAGAGACAGGTATTTTTTTAATTGGAAAAAGGGACAACACCTCTCATTGCTGGTATCACAAAGAATCAGTGATTTTATGACTGACACATTCTCTTTGTTCCCCTCCTTTTTAAAGACATATTAAGGGAGGAAATGCAATGCTTCATCACCAGAGATTAAGAAGACTGAGGTCCTGTCTTGTGTTTTATCATGACTTTGGTTCAGGATGATCAGGTGAAGCAAGAGTTTCTGGACAACTAGACAGGGATTCAGTGGCAAAAGCCTTCCAAGCCTAACATACTTGAGTAGGAGGTTGGTAAAAGAGAGTAAGATGTGCCACTATTCTACCCAGGCTATCGACATTAGTATGGAACAAACTTGCTAAGGGAGGAATGGAGTCTGTAGTACTGAACACGAATTTCAAGCTGTACCTTCAGGCAACTCTAAGTTAAGTCAAACAGATTGAAGTTCTTATTTATCCTACAAGTCGTAAACCTGCTTAACTGTGACAGATAGACTCTTCACCTCAAGCTTCATCTCTCCTCCCCGGTCATTTAATCTCCTGGTTCTTTTCATTGTTTGATTTCACTGAGAGTTGTATGTTTCTCTGTTCATTGATTATTGTGAGTCTGTATTGTGTTACATGCCTGTCCCATTAGAGACAATAAAAGTTGAGTTCATCCAGTCTGTGGCTGGTGAGCTTTTAAATGTAGCCCAAGTTGCTGCTGTGATGTAAAATGCATCTTACAGGCGGAGCTTTAGAGCAACCTTAACCCCAACCCCCTCTCAACCAACCATTAAACTGCCCTTCCACTCTCTACCTTTTTTCCTCTATTCAGTATTACTTAATACCTCTGTCTTCAATAACTATTAATGAATTTTTAAGTCTCAAGTCTTTCCCACAGTCCCCTAACTCTCTCTCTTAGTCTTGCCAGCTGAATCTAGGGATGACTCATGGCAAAAACTTGCCCTTGGCAATCCCTTAAGAATGCCAGCACGGCGGCACCAACACAGGGGAGGTGCCCTACTTAGCACAGACGGCCTGAAGGCACAGAGCTGATGGTCAAGTGTGAGCAGAGCCCACTGAGCCCAACACTACAGACCTGGTACCTCTGTGTGTGCATGCATTCATGTAAGTTGCATAAACCAACATATGCTAGCACTCTTGTCAACTTGCTGGGCCAATAAAACAATGATACCTCCATCATCTATTCATCCATTTCTTTCTGCCATTTATCTGGGGCTGGGCCATAGTGGTAACAGGCTAAACAGAGTGGTTCAGACATCCAGCTCAACCAGAGAATTTTCCAGCTATTAGCAGTAGGGCTCTTTTAGCCTCCCCAAGCCAGATGACATGTATAATCTATCCAGCATGGTCTGGGTCTCCCCTGGGGTCTCCTGACAGTTGGGTGTACCTGGAAAAACCTCTTAAAGAAGGCATTCAGAAGGTATCATCATCAGATACCAGGACCACCTGGACTGGCTTCTTTTGACACAAAGGAGCAGCAGATCTACTGTATTACCTTACCCTATTTCTATGGGCTGAGCAAAGCCACCCAACAGAGTCAACTCATTTTGGCCACATGTATGTGTAATCTCAATTAGTCAGTCATACATTACCATCTAAAAGTCATGATCATAAATGAGGGGTCAAATATTTATAAATTAGTAAATGGAAAGCTTCGCCTTCAAGCTCTGCTCCATTGTCGCCACAGTGTACTGGTGCACCATGACTTGCCAGTCCAATTGTCAATCTAAACAGCAATACCTCTGTAGTTAAAATCCTGAAGTTTAAGATGTGAAGTGGTGCCAACAATTTCCATATTCTCTGCAGTATATTAAGGGGTGTGGGTATATAGTGTATATGGAATTTTCAATATCCACTGATTATACTGTTGTTGCAGTTCTGCATACAGAAGCATCCTTTGTGATACCAGCAGCTAAGAGGCAATAACTGAGTTTGAAGTTCTGCCTGGTTTGCAATGTACCTAGGTGGATCGGTTTCCTGACTTTAGAGCTGCCAAACACCGTGATCCACTGTGCTTATGTATAAATCTTAAAATGCCTCAATAATTATAACTTAAATTATAGACATATTTTCATTTATACAGTAGCACAATACATTTTATTTTATTGTATGTTAATTCTCTGAAAGTACATTTGCTGCCATTAACCTTAATGCACTCAAACATTTTATAATCTAATTTATTGTTACAAATTTCCAGATTGTCTCAAAGTGGGAGATGTCTTATCTTGTCATTGTCAGTTCAGATTATTTTTAGGAAACATTTCAAATAACTTGTCACTTAGTGTTGACCATTTCTGACTTGTAAGGTGTTCATATTCTATACATCCTTTAATAAACAGCACACTATATATCTCATTTGAGTTAAAAGTCATTGAAAAACCAGGCAAAACAACAGGGATATTTTAATCATAATCAATGATTTTAGAGACCACATGATAATGGGTAATCACAAGACAAAAGACAATAGGGGTCTGGGAAGGTTACGTTGTGTTAGAGTTAGAGTTTGATTAGAGGCTGCAGAAGCTGTTGGTTTATTTTGCTTTAGCTGTGACGTATTTTTAGTTCAGGGTTAAGGGGATACTAGTTGAGGGTTAGGTGAGGTTACGGTTAAGGTTAGGGTTAAAGCAGGTTTGTTAAAGGGAGAGTCATCACATGTGGACTTCATCAAGGACTAAATAACAAAAGAGGAACAGAAGACAGGAAAATAATAAGAAAAAAATTGGAATAATAAGTTCAAAAAGTTTAAAAGCATTGATTCCACAAAAAATATAAAACATAAAAAGGAAATGGGTACCTCTGTCATTGGAACTTTAAATTTTTAATTAGTAAAGCAGCACAAAGAGATAAAAATAAGACTTGGCAAGGGAACTGACTAGGCAGGCAAGGCCTGGAGTGGCCAGCCTCTATTCAATCACAATGGCAAATCCACCTGTATTACGGGCATGCAACCTAATGGCCATAAGCTCCCTTTCTAAGCTTTGGTCTACCAGGGGTTGATCAGCTTATGGTGACAATGACCTAAATATACTTCAACAGACCACTGACCTCCCCACATTATCAAATGCAGCATTATTTGCTCCATAGAACACCCCATCTGTTTTGTTAAGTAACCATCTGAATATATTAAAATATTATTGAAAGATGTAGTTTGGCCAGGGGCAATCTGGCCAGAGATGCTCCCCATCTGTGGGTGAGAAGGATGTGGTTGCGTGACTGGCCGAGTGTCAAAGTCTGAACACCCTCCAGAGGGCGTCTGGCTGACCTTCTTATCGTCACAGACACCCGTCTGGGATCCCAGTCGTGCCACAGCAGGTCTCAGGGAAAACCTGGCTGCTGTTACCACATCTGCAGAGGTCCTTTGCACTTCCTGCAGAGCAGCTTTGATGGCAACAAATGTAGGTGTTTTCTTGCACTTTTCAGATTAAGTGCAACTGAAGTCAACGTGATTCACATTGGTATATGCATACTGTGAATCTCTTTGTATAAGGGAGCCAATGTCAGGTCATAATTTCAAATCTTTCCATGAAAAAACATTAATCTTTATG
Organism: Datnioides undecimradiatus; assembly: GCA_008933995.1. Classification (NCBI taxonomy): domain Eukaryota; kingdom Metazoa; phylum Chordata; class Actinopteri; order Lobotiformes; family Datnioididae; genus Datnioides; species Datnioides undecimradiatus. Next base: position 9,532,953 of record WARS01000029.1, on the reverse strand, counting down.
AATATGCACTCTCCCAATCCTCTCACTGTCTCCCTGGCCTGTGGATAATCCGCTCTGGCTGACAAGACAGTGACGCCCGGGGTCTGCAGCCACAGGGACTTGGGGAGAAATGTCAGGCTCCCTCCACACCTCTTGAGGAGCTCCTCAGGGGAGCCCGATGTAAATATCACTGCCCCGCTGGCACAGCATGGTCTGGCTCATGAGGAACCAGCCAGCCAACCATCTAGCTATCTGGCAAATAGGATCTGGACGCTTGATCCTCACATATAGACAATCAAAATTGTTATTACAGAGTTGTCTTTTGTTGTAGGTGGGAGAGTTCAGATTAGTGTGTGCATTTAAACTTCAAAAAAGAGTTAAAACCACATGAAAAATTTGTAGTAGCTGGAGGGTGGGTATGTTTTTGATCTCATGTTTGCAAGCAAACATTCCTTCTTCTCCTTCCTCCTTCCCATCCCAAATGACCACCATCTATAAGGAAACATTCCCCTGAGGCTTGAAAGTATGACTGAAGCAAAAGAGCAAACAAGTAGCCCCAGAAATTGTCAAGAACATCAAAGAGCACCCCTTCAAAAGCAGCACCATTGTTCTGTTTTTAGATTTTTAGAGGGGCATTTATCAATGAAAACTCTGAACAGATACCAAATACTAAAGTCAGGAGACCCAAAATGGCTACTTAAAGCACATGAAAAGATGGCAACCTAGGGGGCTTGAGCATGCAGGTCTTTTTCTCATCAGCATTAATCCTGCCTAGCTGCTGAATGAGCTTTCCAGAAAAAAGGCTAATGAAAAAGGGCAAGGCCCAAAGCTAACATTACCTTATGAGAGCCTTGGTACTGAAACAAGGGAAAGTAATTTCCTTCTCTGCCCTCCAACACATATAGTTTGAACTGTAAGTAAAATACATCCAGCTTAAACTGGCTGGGTATATTTATGCAAGTAGTTCAAAAAGTCAAGAGGAGTAAAAAATGTGGCCAAATGTATCACTTGAGCCCTGGCCCTCTAACATGGGCAATAGAGCCTTAACCGGAAAATTGTAAGCTAGTGGGGCTATGGGCCAATATGGTGAGAGAAAAAAAAAATGCTCTCCTGAAAAAATATTTGGTCAAGACCAAAGGATCCACCCAGCCCAAGTTTGGGATTGCAGGGTTCAGCCACACAGCAGCCTTCACCTGAAAAAACTCAAGATTCTTTCAGCCCGTATCAGTCCTTGCTACACTTTCCAAGGGTATTTTTGGACAGTGAAGCTGTTATTGTCAAAACTGCGGCTCTACAGTTTACATCTGTGTATTAAAAACAGCTAGTCATGTGTATTGCCGGAGCAAAGTGTATTCTATATATCTCACTGAGAAGACAAACAATACTCTAGGCTATGACTGCGTAGGAATAATTGTCTTGGATTCAAACAGAGTCCAATTATTTCCTCAAAGCCTGCTGTCTTGCAACACAGCAGAGAGAAAGAGGTAGACGTGACAGGGGGGCAGCGGCAGTGTAAAAACTGGATAATATGGTCAGGAAAAAGTATAAGGCAACTGCTATTTCCAAGGTCACCTTGTGCAAGGTATGTAGACCCCAAATAGTCCAGTTAAGTTGCCAAAATATTGTACAAGTGTGGCTGAACTGGGCAGTTTCTCAATCTTACTGTATTGCATTTTAAGCATGATGTTACCCCAAAAGACTCAGCAAGTCCTACCAATAAAAAACAAAGACTGTACTGCTTAAAGGTGGGCTGTGATACCCATCCACCCCATCCCCTTCTTATGCTGCTGCTTGTTTGATTGCCTTTCTGCTTTAAGTTCCAGTTTGTGTGTGTATATCTGAGGAGATAAAGTTGGCATAAGAAGGTGTGGGCAAAACAAAAGTACCAGTTAAGGATAAATGGAAACAGAACATGGGGAACAGTAGTAAAAGAGGGTGAGGTTGAGGGGAGAGCAGGGGATGCATGCATTTAGGAAGTAGTTTGAGTATGCCATCTGCTTCAAGGAGAGTGGGTGAGCTTGCTGGGCTTTGCAAGACACTTACCAAAGGTTTCTGAAAATGACAAAGCAAGAAAAGTAAATAGAAAAAAGGGGAAGAACAACATAGTTCATTTTAGGTTAAGGTTGAAAGTGACTGAACAAAAGGAACTACAGTGAAACTGGGTCTTTTGTCCCACCTTAGTAATTTAGTTGTCATTGTAATGAGATTTAGTGGATGTATCAGTGAATTTTTTGAGTCAAATATAACAAACTTTTGACCACCAAATTGTAGTTATGGTTTATAGAAATGTAGGCTTATTTCAGTTGAATTTTATTTGTTGGTTTATTTAATTTATTTATTCATTTTTAACTTGTGTTATGGGTTATAGTCAAATGAAATGTGTTGAAGACTCTGTAATGTGCTTCGAGACACATCTGAGTTTCAGACACAAATACAGACAAAACACATAAAGAGAGAGACAACAAAACAGTAGTCTGTTTCAGTTAGACAGGACACATGGAGACAATTAAAGAAATCATAAAAGATAGATGGTAAAGAGGTTAGACCACAGGCAAGAAGCAAGAATTCTTTTGTCCATCAACCACAGAGGCTGAAAATTCACAAAACCATGTAGACAAAGTTACCAGGTAACCCAATTTTAAGAGCACAGTGGATTCTCCATATGATTATATACAACTTAAAAAAAATGACTGGTGGAGTAGACAGGCTTACCATCTGCCACATGTACCTGAGAAACAAACTGAAACAAACTCTAAATCTCTAACATGTATCTAATTCTCTATTAATCTTTGATAATGTTATTTTTTATTCTTTCCAACACAGTACAGCTTTTAAGGACTAGCAATTTTGTAAAAGTTACATGAATCTACTATTCTACTTAAGTGCTTCAATACCACAATAACTACTGTACATTCAACTGCAGAACAGACAATTAATGATAATACAATTATTCATGCTAAAACACATGAATCCACTCAGATATCAATTCTCATGGGTAATATAAATAAGATATTAAATAAACTGATGGCTGAAATGATAGAATAAATGTAATAAAACCTATAATTGAGGTTTGTTCGTGTCTAGTAACAGCTCAAAAACCCTAAATATCTTTTATTATTCTTTGGTATGGTATTAGATTTATACTATTAGTATTGCGTATTAGGATTGGTATGATTATTAACTACATGATTAGTCTCACAAATATTTCCCAATTTAACGTCAGGAGGTGCAGTGAACAGTACAAAGGTGCCCTGTGGGGGTTCAGACCACAAGCCAGCTACCAGTATATATAGAGCAGTGTTTTTTGCAAAATTGGTCCACATTTTATTTGTTATGTGCAATTCACAACCTTCCTACAGTTACATGCTATTCATCTCGAGTTGGTGGTGGTACTGTGCCAACACATGAAGTAATGTGCCAACAATGTTAATGAAGAAGACCATTAGCAAATGAAGGAAGATGTTCACAAAGTACAAATTGAAGTAAAAAAAAAAAAAATAGCTTTGGAAATGTTTCATGAGAAAGAACATGCAACATATTAGTCAAACAAAACAGTTCTTGGTCAAAAAAGCTGGATATAAATAACTTCAGCTTGCTGTTTTGAAACCACCACAGTGCACCTTTAAGTTTAAAGCATAAATTGTTTAAGAGAAAGCTGGCGATGCAAGAAGATGCATGAAGGTAAAAACATTAATGTTTGAGTTTTGTTTTGAGTCCCTTGTGGAAACTTTGTCCTCAAATTTCAATAGTACTGGCTAACAGCCTTCTACAAAGCACCTCAGGGCAGCCTTACGTCCCCAGAAGAGTCCAAGAAACCAAGAAACATCATCCCAGGGAGAGCAAATAGTTACATGTAAAATATACTGACATAAGGATTTGTTTCAGCATCTTTAAAGTCAAAGATCTAGCCCAAAGTTGGAGTGCACCATTAAGTTAAACATGACAAATGGCTAAAATTAAACGCGTCTTAGGGAACTGCAGGCTTGCTGTATTTGGCAAGGCATAAATAATGAGATGACAAATAAATTCTTTTGAGTGTACAGCTCATGAGGGCCACAACTGGGGCAGGAACTCAATGGCAAAAGACTCTTTATTTAGTGGTGTCTACGCTGATTTACGTTTGCAGCAACAAATCAAATGGGAGTGATTGGATTTTTCGAATGGTGACAAATCATCGACCCAAAATATCTACCCCTTATTGCCCGGGGCCACTCCATGGCCTACACTTAATTAGCTATATAATTAGACTTTGCTTTCCTGGGCCTCTCAGTGGGGTTTAATCAATGAGAACAAGACAACATATCCACCACTGAGTTGTGTCAGTAGAACGTGGACCTTGCCCTTATTGTCTACTATGACACACTTCTGGGATGTTGTGAATCATCTGACCTCATTCAGTAACCTAAACTCTTAAACATGATTTATTATTTTCTTCACATTGTCTGGACAATCTGTAGCTATTACAATATGGTGAGGACACTATGACTAGACAGTAAAACTACTGTATGCGTCTTATGTTGTAATCTACATTTAAACTGCCCTCATGATTTGCGGCACAACATCTTTAAAATTAGTTCACAGCCAAGTTTAGATGGCAACATGCTATTTTTATTTTTCCATGCAAAAGTGTTGTATCTGTACATTAGGTGATTTTCATATCATTAATATAACACATTACAAGATTTAACACTCCTATACTGAATACAGTCTCTTAATCTACTCTAACTCTTCTCACATTAGCCATTAACATAATCTCAAAGCAAAATTTTTAGTTACTAAAATGTTTTAATTTAACAGTGTCCCACCTGGAAGTGATATTTTGTTTCATTAAGAGTTTCATTAACCGATGTGGTCCTTCAAACAGATCAAACAATTATATGTGCTCCCAAGTTGTGATGTGATGTGAAACTGTTCATCAGCAAACCAATGTTCTTAATTCTGCTATTGAAGTTATATAACAATTTGGAAAAACAACAACAAAAAACTCACAGAAGACTGGGCACTACAGCAGTACCAGCTCCAAAACACAAAAAGAACCATGTAAACTATTGCCAAAAATGTCCTGCAAAATCAAATTAATGCTCATCTAAAAAAGAGGGAAAAATGCAGCAACTGGTTGGCCTTTGGCTTTTCTTACCTGAGCGTAGCTGTTTGATCCTTCCATTACTTGCGCTGGGGTCAATGGGCAGGAAGTCTTTGTACCAGGTGATTTCTGGGTCAGGGTTCCCACTGGCAGCACAGAGCATGGTGGCTGTTCGAGTGCGCTCCACCACTTTGAGTTGAGGGCCCATGTCAATGTTAGGGAAGCCTGGTGGGAGGAGGTCCTCTGTGAAAAGAAGAAGAAAAGAGTGAGTCCTTTGACTTGCAAAGCCAGTCTTAGTGACTTAAAAAGTTGTTGATTGTAATCCTTTTCTAGATATTTCCATTATTGGTAGAACTGAGAACTCAAACACAATAATTAAAAGACTTCAGCAACAGAGAGCAAAAAAAAAAAAAGGTTGATGAGGTTGATTGAGTTTTCGTGACCCATTTTTGCAGTTGTGGTCATTACATTTGGAAACAAAAATGACAAAAGTACATAGCATCAGTTAAAATCTTACCAGTCTCTGGTCTCTTTTCACATGTTTGTTGGACAAAGGATACTTGGAACAACATTTTTTTGCTGCCACATGTAGGGCGCAGCTATATAAGACATTTTTGAACAAATGATAACATTGTAGTTCATAATTTTTAAAAATAACTCTATGTGTATCTTGTACTTGCCTTAGTGAAATTAAATTTTACTTTAGATGAAACATAATGGGATGTGTCTTTGTGTGTCATTTTGTTTTACTTCACATTGGAATAGTGCAAACGTTATCACCGCCATTGAAATCATACAATCTTCTCCCCAAATCCCCTCAAAAGTGTAAAATTATATAGGCTGCCCATGGGGTATAATGATGCATTTGTATTCAACATTTTGCCTCATCCCAATTTACCCTCAACCACAGAGACACATGCGCCTCTGGAGGATGAGATTACAGCCAGCATGTACACTAACCAGATAATACCATTTGCGGATATGAGGCTGGAATAAGCATGTAAACTGCATTTAATTAATTATCAGGCTCTACCAGATAGCTGTGTTAATGCATCAAAAATGTAATCATGAAGACCAAGCCCAAGTTTTTCTTCCCCTTTGTCAAAAAAAAAAAGAACAAGCATTCTAATGGTCAGAGAATCCATACTTGAGTAACAGACTGCTTTCTCACTGTCCATGAAGGACTATGTATCTTATTTTAATACCTCTAAGGAGAACATGGACTCCCTGAAAGTATCCTCAGTAAATTATATGCTTTAGATTTAAAAAGAAGATAAGAAAGGAAACATAAAGCGAAAAGTAAAACTAGAAGAAAAGTCTAATAATTCTGGCAATTTCACCATTTTCCATGAAATAAATGATACTTGAAGTTACACATAGCCCTGCAAAACCCCACCTGACTGGTAACCACCCAAGTCCAAGACTGAATCCCAACTGAGAGGTGCAATTGGTCAGATTTCACTTTGATATAAAAGGTGCAGGAGTGTGGTGTAAGGATAAGACGAATGCCCATTTTACTGTCATTACCGCTACACTAATTCAAAAACCATCACACTGGCCGTCTATTAGTTTTACAAAGATTGTTGTATCCTTGCAGCTAATACGCACAAATGATTGAGCAATTATTTCACTGTTAAGAGATCACAATGTAGTGTGCTCTATGGCCATTGTTCTCCTAACGCAGACTCCCTGCTCTCTTGGGGCAATTAGTCCCGTGGGCCAAATCGCTTGACCTCTACCCTGACTAGAGCCAGAGCAGTGACTCATTCTTAGATGATGAGAGCCGAGGGGGAAGTACCCTGAGCCGTAATATGCATCAGAAGCCCAAGGCCACATCGCTTGGAAAAGATTGACTGACTAAGATGCTGGCAGCAGAGGTCACTCTTCATCTGGAGAGCCAATGACCTCATGTCCACTCTGCAGACATCATGGTGTCAGTGGAGGCACCCAGGGAGTGCTAAATTAAGGGAAATTAGGGCAGTAAGTTGAGTTGTAGTTCTGGAGCCACAGACTCCAAAAGAAGGGTTGGTACTGTCTGCCTTTAATGGACAGGGAAACCTATTCCTTGTAATATTTTGCACTTTATACAAATAAGCCTTTGAGTAATGAAACCATAATAGATTAAAGTGATAATTATTTCGAATATTTTATTTTTGACCAGTGCTGTCTCATTATAAATCAGTTGAGTGTTTCATATTAAAACCATGGCAAAAACACAGCATAATTTTCAATATGATGGTTATTATCGATTAACGCAGCTTATGAACTCTAATATCGTTTTATTCTTTAGAAAAATAAGAAATTACTTTGTGTTGTTTTATGCACCAACGTGCTTTGTGCTAGGACTGTATGGAAAAATGTGATGGTGAGTTCATATGTTTTCAACTTTGGGATATTGAATTCTGAAAATGAAAAGACCACAGGAAGAACCAGAGGGTCTCCGAGCTATGTCCAGACAGGTTACCTTTAACTAAGGCTGACATCAGCAGAGCACAATGAATATTTCAATGCAAGGTTCAAAGAGGTACACGCATTTACACTGTTTTAGGCACTGTGCTGTATCCTCTCCATCGATTATTAATGATCACTCCTGTATAATCTCTTTATACCAAGTTCCCCTGAAGCTTAGAAGAGCAATAGAAAACCCTCACTTCACTTTAGAAACTTCAGAACAAGACAGAGCAATATGTTCTCACAAACTCCCTCTTCCGTGTGTCAGCAATGATCTATGTATAAGATGCTATAAAAGGTGCTGTACTCTCGCACCCCTGGAGCTAGTCCCGTCCACTGGAGAAGCATATCTGCAAAGGGTAGGTCTGCCTTGCTCTCTGTGTGTTACATCTGATGTATTTGATGTTGCCAAGGCCTATCTATGCTTCACATCATATTAACTCTTCCTTTATGGTTTGAAAACAGTAGACACAGGTCCACAAAGACTACAGTAATGAAGCTGAAAACATACACAGAGTAAGCAGATTTGAGACTAATGAAATTAGGCAAGTGACAGAGGGAATCTGCCTGGAGAAATAGGGGAGGGCAGAAAAAGTGGGCGAACAAACAAACCAACCAAAACAGCAGTAAACAAGACCCAGGAATGGTGGATTCATGGAGAGATTGTGCTATCGTTACAGCTGCTCTGACCTGATACAGCACCAGCGGCCTTTCCTGAATAAATGGCATGTACGCTGGTTACTTACTTCCCCAGGAACAGAGTCTGATACTATCTTACCCCCTGAAGCTTACAGGCTCTGTCGATAAAGGCGGCCATGCAAAAATAAATAGATCACTCATCGAGGGAGTGTTACTTCAGGGGTACCCAGCCTTACTGTTGAAGGGGAGAAGGCAACCAATGACATGGGATGATAGTATCCTAGAATTCCCAAAGGGCCAGTTCCCCATAATGGCATAGCAATTGCATTTCTATGATGTGTGCTGGTTCTCTGAGATGACAAATCTTCGCAGGACAAATAGAATAGATGTGTGTGCACTATTGGTCAATGACAATGTCTGTGCCTATTTTGCCGGGAGCAACCTTTGTCACTTAGGCCAACAATCATCCTGCTACAGAACTATGAGGCACATGGTGCAGTTACACCCTGCATTGTTCCAAGAATGATCAAACAAACATGTCACTTTTGATTTTTTGCTATATCTCACAGATAAATACATTTTTTTATTTTTTATGTTCTTGATCACAGTGTAAATTCTAAGCTTATGTAAAAAAATATGTAAAGATTATTGCCTTCTTGATTTAAAGGATATCAAAACAAGTTTCAAACTTAAGTTATAAAAATAAAAAATAAATCCACAGGTACATTAGTCTCAACAGTCAAGATGGTGGCACTTAAAGAAAATCCTAATCTTCCCAGCATGCAACCCTTCTTATTTCTTGAGCTGCCTTATTTTTTAAAGTGGCGCAAAAGCTTTTTTGATGCAACCCATTGATTTGGAAATTGGTCAGTGCTTATATACTAGTTGGCTGATGACTGGCATCTGGGCAGCTCAGCTTGGTCCTCTCCACTACTATGATGACAAAGGCACTGAAACACCACTGAGACCATTATTTAGTCACTGAGATAAAACACATTTATCTGCAAAAGACATGTTTTCAACAAATGTTTTCCCCCACAAGATAATCATAAATTATTCAACATAATTTTGGAAAGGTTTCAAAGATTCCAACTTGCTCAGTGCATCTGTTAATTAGAAAAAGCTTTCAAGCCAAAAAGGAAGAAGGGCAACTCTACAGCTACTGTAGTGGCAAACAGTACATGTCAACTCCACGCAACAGCTGGTATGATCAGCATGAGACCAAAGCTAAGCCTCCTATAGGCTCTAGTCAACCTCATCTTAATTTTGATTTTTGTCATTCTCTTTGGCTTTTTGGGGTTGGATTGAGTGCCATAATTATCCATAATTGTCTTTAATTTCGCTTTTGCCATTTAATATCATTACACAAGCGACAGGTGCAAAGCCTTTAATCAGTCTCTGGTTAGCTTAGCCACTGCCCGGCTGTTAATCTGCCAACTCATGCCTGCTGTTGCGCTCTGCTCTCTATCATGCTAAGTGTGGTCCTCTTAAAAGGTCTGTCCTTTAGATTCATTCCCTCCCAACTAATCCCATTTCCTGTGATTCAGTGCTACCAAACTGTCACTTTTTTTAGCAAGTCTGGTATAGTTGCAAGTGTACCAAATACCTACAGCTCCAAATAAAGGACTTCGGATAAATTGTGTACTCGTGAGTGAGTGGTTAACGTAAATCCTCAAACTCTTACTAATCTGCTATACCTACTATACAGTTGAATAACCAAATATTTTTACCCAATTAGCTATGAAGTATTACACATGGCACGTCAAAGCTGCATTTTCTGGGCCATCAGTTATCTCATAGAGTAGAGACCACTATAGTAAGAGAGAGATGGAGAGAGGTAAAACTCTACTGGCTGGGAGTGTAGCAAATGCCATGGGGTGCTCCACCGTCCCCCGCACCTATTACTCATATTATTATTTTCACTTACTGAAATGATTTAATTTCATCAGCAGCGTAATCAGGTTAACTGATTACCCAGCGCCACAGCATAGAGACACAGGCTTTAAGCAGCTCTGTGCATTAATACCACACTGCCAGCAGAGAGACAGAGCAAGGCAAAGGTAGAGTAAGAGAGTGAGAGAGAGGGAAATAGAGGTTAAGATTAGAAGCTATGGAGAGTCAGGATGATAAACATAGAGGGGGAAAAAAGACTGTGTATGCTCTCTTTCACACACGAGTGGAGTCTGAATGAATGGATGTTTAACTAATGGGCAGACCCAGCTGCTCAGACTCTAGACAATGCAGTTTCATTTGCTCTGCACCTACAACAGAGCCAGAACTATTCACATCAAACCAGCAGGCCACACACAAAGAAGGGTTACTGTGTTCAGATGAAGAAAGTTTGTGCAGTGCAGCTGGCATACAGCTGGATCTTGGAAAAATCTATTTTCTGTGATGTATTTGTGCTTGGATAGTCAACGCATGTACATACTGGTAAATGTTGTATGTGATATTATTTACTGTAATAACATGAATAAATTAAAAAAAATGCATGCAAGAAACAAACTGGAATTTTTTTGAGCCTCCAATTAATGGTCAGCACAGTACAACACCAATAACTTGTTTTCTTTAGGTTGTTTTTTCCCTAGCACATTGTGCTGTGAAGCAAAGAAGCTAAAAGCCAGCAGCTATTGAAAGGAATGTGTGAAACCAGGTGTAAACTGCCTGTCTTGATTCCAACCAAACAATAAACCAGTCTGTTTCACTCTTCTGTGATTGACAATTGGTAATTTGCGATGATGGTATACAGCCAACAGTGTTTCTTGAAAACCAAACAGAAGTTGGGAAGAAAATTCTGTAGTTTCCAGATCTTCAGTGCATCCTGCCGTGACATTCCCTGAATTCAATGGGATTCCTGTTGAAATGCTTGAGAACTATAGAATGAAAGACAGGGGAACACAGACATAGAAATATCCAGGGATGGAGAAGATATAGCAACACAGGGGAAATCTAATCACAGTGTCTCTGGCCCCAGCACCGATAGCCTACCCCGGATAGCCATCTCAGCTGAATAATGGTCATTATACAGCCAGCACTCAACCTCTACCCCCCTACTCCGTTCCCGGAAAGACGCCTGATGTCCCATTGGTATTCTCCACACTTGGCGCATCTAGCCACCAAGGGCAACATTTACATCAAAATCTCAAAAATACAACTGGAGCAAAACAGTCTGAAAGGCCAGATGAGAGAATGTAAGAAACGGGCCGAGGATAAGAGAGGGAGAGACTGTGAAAGAAAGACTGAAAACTGAAAGTATGGTGGAAATTTGCAGAATCGCTTATTGCTTGCTGCAAAATGAGTTTGTGGGGTCAGCTCTCTGACCATACGAAGACTACAAAGGGTAAACAATGTATTTACTTTTTCTTTCCTACTGGTGCTTTATATATATTTACAGAGGAAAGCAGTTTACTTTAGAATTTAGGGTATCTTTTGGCTGAGTGCGTGGCCTGTAGGTCCCTGAGGCTGAAGAAGAATAATAAAAAAATGGAAATCAGTTTGAGAAAATTTGTGAATGTACTGTGTGTCGTTTACTATTTTTATGAGTGTGCTGTATATGAAGAGAGCACTGTCTAGATATTTTACTAAATTTTGCTGCTGGACAACAAAATTCGGACAACAAATAGCAGCCGTCGCCACAGGTAGCAGCTATGACTACTGTTTTCTCAAATGTGAAAGCCAAAAGAATCAGCAAAGTGAGGAATTGATGGCAAAACCCAGAAACCAAAGCAAAGTAATGAAAAACCTGTTTATGGATGACACTAGGCAGGAAACTTTTTTTTTTTACCCTGAGGGAGAGGAGAGAAAGAATGTGTCGCATTAGGGCATAATTTCCTGTCCATTATAGGCGAAGACAGGAGTCAAGGTGCACTGTATAACAATAGAGCTCGTTATATTTTGAGAACATAAGGCTTCAAAATAGCACCTGTACTTATAAAGAAAATGGTACAAATTACAGAAAAAAGGTTGAGTTCTTTGTGTATTAGTATTTGTATTTAGCGTTTTAGAGACTTAATGTAAAATACTAAAGAAGATATTAAAAGCTCACTGATAATAATTATCCTCCTCACTTATTCTTCCAATCTTTCAGATTCAAGACCCAGTCTCTGTAACCTCTCACACCATTTTGCTGATATCTTTTTAAATAAACAAATACCTGCTGTAGTATAAAGCACTGCACGTACTTATCCTATTAAGATAATGATTCTGTCCTGAATTGTTTGTACAAAGTCTCTTTGACTTGCTTTTGGTGGGAGAGACTAGCAAAATGTTTGGTGCGTCTGAGAAGCCACATTGAAAAGCAGACTTCTCAGCAGTGCTCTTACAGTATTGCATGTACCTTCTCTGTGTTTGCTGTTTTCATTAAAACTTAAGAGCACAGGGAAGATGCACAGACTAAAGGCTGTTTCCCTGATGTGGTAAGCCACCATGATAGACACAGCGCAGACAAGAGAGAGGAGTAATTGTCTAGGACAGCTCCAAAGATCCCCTGCCTGCAAGGAGAAGAGGTGGAGGGAGAAAAAAAAAAAAAAACAACATAAAAGGAAAAAAAAAATCTGTTTATCCATCTCAATCCGTGGAAGTCTCTCTCCCTCTCTTTCTCTCTCTCCCGTCAGGCTCCTGAGGCATCTGGGGTAAGACAGGCGAACTCCAGGGGAGACAGGAGATGAGGCCGGGACCATTAAAGGAAGTGCCTCACCGTAGAGAAACGTCAACCAGTCAGGTCTGCTTTAGTGGTAGGTGGCTTTGAGTATGTGTGTGAGTTTCTGTAAGCGTGTGTATGTGTTTGGCTGGGCTGGATGGTACTGTGTGTGGGGGTGCCTGAGGTACCTTGAAAGCTGTATCAGTTTATCACATGGCATGAGTAGCAATGCTGCTGTACAAGCCTTTAAAAAAATGTGGTGAGATTTGTAAAGAATGTACCGTATGCCATGTCATTCAATCACAAGAAGCCTTCAGTTTCATTCTGCTGAGGGTAAATGTAGGTTGGAACATGCACCTTATCATCCTCACAATATAATGTTTTGCTGAAAAAGGTACATGAAAATGTGCTTTAACATTGTCTATTAGGAACGTAGATACATGTTTCAGTGACTTCAATTACTTCAACTATATAGACAAATACAGCTTGTTCAAGGCTAGATATACATAAATAAATGCTTGCATACATACATTTGGCATATTACACATAAATAAACCAGATGCAATGTATGTCATATGCTACCTTCTGCAGCAAAGTCAGCAGTGTAATTTGATTATCACTACTCTTTCACAAGTAAGTGAAATGTGTTAATAATAGAGCAACTGTGACTGAGCCAATGTCTAGTTGCATAAACGCATGACTATATTTTTAAAGACATGTTTCCTGAAGGGAATTATGCTGCTGTGTGGGGAATAAATAGGAGCTACAAGAAAGCCAAAACTTCCCAACTTATTTCATGTGCAACTTTTTAAAATAACTTAAGTGCCTTGGATCCTGTCAGACGATGTAACTCGGCAGCATAATTTTATGTCAAATGTAATTAATGATGACACTGATGAGAAAGTGTATTGGGGGAGTGCTTTGACAGCTCACTGGGGTGCTGCATACCCCATAAGTTGGACGGTGAGTTTAGAGTCAAAAGCCGTCTTTTAACTGCAAAATAAGCGTTAGAATTCATCGTCTAGAGAGCCTGTGCGATAACCGAGAATGCTCCTTTACCCTTGTATCAATATTTTACATCTCATAGCTATTATTACCAGTGCTAGAAACAAGGAATATATGAATAGTTGTAATATATGCAAAAAAGGTCAAGATTTTTATTCCGTATAGGAGACCTAAATGCCAAAATCACTGCTTTAACAAGGAGGAGTTACATGTGGCATGTGGAGTAAAGACTTCGAAGACTGCCAACAAACTTTGGACCAAGACATCAAGAGGCTGAGAGGACTGAGCTGCTGCATTGTGTCATTTCAGTCAAACCAGCTTATCTAACACAAACAAAACCAAAACCTAAAAAAAAAAGAATGACAGTAATTGCAAAAGGATTTGGAAGGAGGTAAATGGGTGGGGCTGGGGTCTGAGGTCATTGTCTTGGTGGGCCCATTAGCATAGTGCAATTATGCCACTAATGACAGGTTTGGAGGCACCTTTGGTGATCTGAGCAACAATTATGAATATGTGATGGCTGGAAATGAGCAAAGGTCCAGTCAGAAAACTGCAGACTGCAGTTAGGAGTTGTGGAAATGACAAGTGACGTGTCAGCAGGGGTCACTGAGGATGTGGGCACTCATCAGGGCAAGAAAAGCTGAATTCCAAGGAGTGTTGGATAAATATGTTACTTAAAAAGATGACAAGACCGAAAGGTTGTGGGAAGTATGCTGATGAGTTGGTTAACAAGCAGAACTGATAGGAAGAAAGTGGACCACAGACGACCGCAGCTGCAATTTCACCATCATTTCCTGCTGTAAAGCAGCATCTGACAGAGGAATTGGTAAGTGGCCAAACTTTCTCCTCCATTGATAAAATGAACATGCAAAAAAATGAAAAAAAAAAAAAAAAAAAGGAAAAACACATACAGAATATACAACACTTTTCCCTTCAGCTATAACAACCCAGTAACATGCCCATTCACACACAGTTGTGATATCTAACCTGAACTCCATGTATTTCTATAAAATGTGTGTCAGAAAATGTGGGTGGATGGGTTTGTGGGCAGAGGGCAAAGGCAGAGGCTAAGAAACACATGTTGGATATGGTGTTGTCCTGTAAGGGCCAAGGAGCACAATGTTCTTTAAATATGAACAGCTGCTGTTAAATCCAGCAGGATCTGGGCTGCACTCCAGAGCACAAGCTTTGTAATTATGAAGAAATCCTGGTGAACATCTTGCAACTGGCCTTTCTCTCTGAATGATAGTTCCTTCACACTCTTCTCACCTTCTCCATTTCTCCCCTTGATAACTACACCTTACATTTCACTAAGAACTAATACGTTTTAACATTAGTCACATAATGTTTTACGCTTTAGAAGACTTGAATATTTGTGTCATAAGGTATACCTTTGTTTGGTCTAATCTAATCAATCTCTGCTGAGCTGTTTTCTCCAATGAAAAAAAACATTATCACACCATCCAACCTTTACCACAAGAAGCGTAGGCACGGCACCTGTGAAGCAAGCAGGACTTTTAGTCTTATCAACTTTGCCAATCCAGCAGGGCCCAGACGTGACCTATGTGTTGTACCAATTCAGTCACCTGGGCTGGTGGCTCATGTATATGCATGGAGCTGGTGGTCCAGGCCATATCCCCCTGCTCTTCTTTATGCATGAGTTGGGCTACTCCAAAGGTCGTCACTCACACGGTTTCCAAAGGAACCACCTCTTTCTCCCAACTGTCATTCCCTGCTTATGAGTGGAGCAAAACATGCCATCTAATTGCTATAGTTTTGATTATTAATTTGATTTTGGCAAATTATTACTGAGACTGAAGGTCCTTTGGATTCGACATGCTGATTTTGCATTGTAAAACACGTACTGTTCCGAAATACAATTATCATTAGCAATGGCATTTTTTATTATACTTTTTTTGTTGCTGTTTTGTCCAATTAATTAGAAGCTGTTTTGTGCAAGCAAATCCCATGTCCAGCTTTGCTGATTGCTCAAATGCACGTAAGTATGAATATGCGTACAAAAATGTAGTCTGCAAAGACGTAATGACAGAAATGCTAAAACCTGATTAAAATTTCGGTCATCTAACAAATTATGTGGGACCAAATTAGTGATTCAGATTTACTGAAATACAAGAAAAACATGAGGAAATGAAAGAGCCAGGTGAAGGAAAGTACTTTTTCAGTCAAAGCTGAATTTTACATTGACTGTGACACACTTTTTGAACATAACAATTCATTAGTTTCAGGTGACTGGGGCACAAGATTATACATGCACACAATGTTATCTCAGTACAACAGACTTTAACAGTTAAATTATTTATTTGCATTATTGTATTGTAATTATTATTATTTTATTATTATTATTGGTATATGACATTTTGTAGCTAGCAGTGTGACAGGTGATGGAAATTTGTCACTGTTGGGAGTCAACAAGTTGAGAGTTAGTTGGGATTATTTTACAGAGAAAAACTTTTGCCATAGTCATCATTTCTCATTATGGAACAGATTATTAAAATAACCTGATAGGAAGGGAAGCGTACGCGTATCTACTGCCACAGGTTAAATCACCGGGACAATCAAACGAGTAAGTGCTTATCGTAGTAAAAGAGTCACGGAGACACTGATCTTTCAATTTAGTCTCCCGGCTAACGTTGCTGTGAGAAAGGATCCATTTATCTAAACTTTCCAGCCAGTAATAAACCAATCAGCCAGACCCTAACCCCTCCTCTGCTTGCCTCTCGCTCTCCATCTCCTTGCCTCTTCATTTCTTCTTTTTTTTCCCCTCTTTTTGACTCTACCCCAGTGTCTTATATTGGCTGTGGCCAGATGTCTAGGGTGACCAGGGTCGCTCTACTTGAGCAGGAATTATATGAAATTGATGGTGAAAGTTCAGGAGCCAGCCACCCCTGGCTAGAGGCTAGCTCCTTCCACTTATCCCGCTCCATCAGCACCACCTCTTTTCTCTCTCCCTCTTTCTTCTTTATCTTCCTTGCCACCACTCAGCTTGTGTCCCCCTTCTTCATCCTCCAATCACACATGATTACTGCATTACAGGTTCTGAGGATCAAAGGATTCAAAGGCCATAAACTCTCATCCGAGTGAATTTCCTCTGGAGGGAACTTTTTCTACAGGAGAGGAAGATGGGGTGAAAAAGATAGAAGGCTGGCAATCGCCTGGCAGGCATACAAATGCCAGTATTGGGGTATGAAATGGCAAAGGGAGAGGAAAAGGTAAAAAGGTGTGTAGAAAGATATCTTCCAAGACTGGAAAGGAAGCACCAGAGTCACTGAAGGACAGTAAAGATAATATTTCTGTGTTGAAAGAAAATTCTTCAGCCACCAATCAGGGGCATGAGGGCCATCCACATGGCCATTTACCCAATGTTTTGTTCAACATGCCGAGCATGCCCTCTACTATACACCACAATACCAATAACACCAATAAGAACCAAAGAATCTCAGCACAGCAAGGAGCTGCATCTCATAAGCACCCTCACAGAACAAAACATTGCTGCACACATAATCCTCCTCAAATGTTAGAGACAAGTAACAACCACACAAAAAAGTTGGTTATTGTGCAGACAAAGGAAGAGCATATGGTTTACCATTCACAAGAAAGAAACACTGCTCCAACAAGCTGAAAACAGGTGCGTCATGCAAAAATGGGTTCGCTGTGAGCAGGTAACCTTCGCTGCTGGGTATAGATCTTAACAGCACTAAACAAATGTATTATTTACTGGTGGAGGCAGCGAGTTGGGCTTGGGAATGAGAATTGACTTGTTTGTCAGGGACAAGCTGGTGATAAGCGGTTCACAAAAACAACAGAGAGTACATAGCATTGGCTCAGTGTGGACTACATTGCAAGTGTCACGTCAGGGTCTCTGGCTTTGTCAAGAGTTTAGCTCTCTTTCTTTTCACTCAGGCATTTACATAGTTATCATTTCATGTTATTGGTATATGAGTATTCTTACTAAAGCCAGCTACTAGACCAGAAAGATGAAGAAGATGCAAAATGCATATTTTCACATTTCAGCAACATCTCTGAAGAATGCTACAAGTGTCTGTTGTGTCCTAGTCTCGTAACTCTGGGCTCATTGTGTCACAAGTGCAGCTTAAGCAAATAAGATAAAGGAATTTACCATTTCTTCTTCAACTATTTCTTTTTCAATATTTCAGATATATTGTGTTTTTCTCCTTCTATTCCTTTGTTTTGGCTCACTTTCCAGCCCCTCTTTACTGCATTTTTTCCCTCCTATCTCTCCTCCTCTCTCTATAGGTGTATAAGACTAGTGGAAGAGGGCAAGGGTCACCTCAGAGGCAGGCGGACAGGAAGAGAAAGAACAGCCAGATCTGTTGCTGATACTGCCAAGCTTATTCTTCACTGTCTCATTACAGGGCAGCCGCTGCCTGCCTGCCTGCTGGCTCTCCTCTTTCCCTCTCTCACTCTTTGTTTCCCTCTTTCTCCGATACACACACACACACACACACACACACGAAAAGACTTAATCACACCACAAACACTCTGTCACACACCGACTGTCATACATGCATGCCTGCACACATATTGGAAAACTCTGTCTCTTTCTCTCTCTCTCTCTCTCTCTCACACACACACACACACACACACACACACACACACACACACACACAAAACTGCTCATGTTTCACTATGTGTCTTATTAATTTTTCATCCAGCCTGCCTGATGCCCTGGACTCACCTCTTCCTCTAAAATAAACACAATAAAATAAGCATTCAACCCTACAACACCAACACAGCACAACATTAGCACTACAAAGAGAGAAGACAGAGGAAAAACTGACCACAAACAAAACAATGCAAAAAAATGGTACATGTAAAAACAGAGAAACTTTCATCTGCATAAAGTAAGTTTGAGCACAACAGAGTTTTGTGTTCTTCTCTCTCCTTAACAACTGTATATTTGTGAGAAAATGTAAAATGTAGTTTTAAGAGGTTACAAAAACCCAAAGGGTCATGAATGAACTCAAGGGGAGTATTTCACAAAACAAAATGTGTGTTCGTGCTGGTGCTCGTTAGATACGAACAGGGAATACTGATGAAATGAAAAGCAAGGAGGAGAAATTTTCCCTATTCTCTCTTCTTATCATCTCTATTTTCTCAAACTGTCTCTTCCTCTCTGTCTTAGCCAGGCTCAGACTTTTAAAACCCTCCCAAAAAACTTTGAAATCAGATTGCGTCTCACACACACACACAAGGAGAAACCTTTCCATTTTCTTCACACTGATTGCAAACATATGCACACTAAACGCTATGAAGATCATAAAGGTTTAAAATATAACGTAATGTGAGCCTAACCCTTTTCAATCTCTGTCATCCACCTCTTTCCTCCCTTTCTCCTTTCTTTTAACCTCAGTATTGCTCATTACAGCTGAGGTTACAACCAAGAATTTTAAGGTCAAGGTGTGCAAGAGATACAGAAAAATGGGAGATGGAAAACTGAAAGTGACGGTGAAAGTAGGCAACAGAATGTCTTCAGGCTTGGCCTTGAGCCACTATTGGTTGAAAGGTTGATTGGTGTCTGTCTTCAGTTCTCTTTCACTCTTGCTGCTGCTCACTCCCCCCCACCCCATCTCATCATTGCACCTATGTCAACCCCCCACAGTTTCCCCTATAAAGAGACTCCTAGACTTCACTGGGTTTGATCTGTTCGCAGAGTGTGCACGTATCAGAACCCAGAGTCCCATTAAAATTCACCATTACCTGCACCTTCACAAGAGAGAGCAGCCAATTAGCAGACAGCCTGATCAAACAGTAGCCCCAGTTCCCCCCGGGTAATAATGGGTGTGCTACTGAACCTGACCGGCAGCGACCTGCTCTATTACAGATGGGCGGAGTTTCCTGTCTATTAAAAACTACAAAATTATACAGCAAATGCAGTGTGTGATGATCTGTTTCTACGTGTACTTGTACCAAAAACAAAGTAAAAATTTAAAGTATGAAATTATAAAAAATAATAACACCTCCTGATTTTAGAACAGTGGTGGAGTCTACCCAAGTACATTTACAGTAAAAATGAGGTAATAAAATAAATTATATGGAACTTTACACTTCTAGTCCACTACACAAATATTCTACATTTTACTCCACTACAGTTGTCTGACAGCTTAAATTACCAGTTACTATTGAAATTACAATTGTTCATACACTTCCTGTATAATAAAAACAAATTTTTCTAATAAATGATCCTTTATGGGTTAAGAAAATTTCCATATTTCTTCAACTAAAAAAAAAAAAAAACCCCCAAAAAAACAACCATAGAAACACAGCAACATGCATTTTAGAGATGTATGGTTCTCACGGGACAGTGATGCTATATATAATGATCTCATAGAATACAATGCTTTGCTTTAGATTAAACTGCCTAATAGAATATAATGTGGTGTTATTAAATGGCTCATCTTGAAGCAACTTCAGCAGTCAAATGCAGCAGTAATACACATCCATATATAGTAGGATATATAGTAGTATATATCCATATACAAAAACTCTGGCAGGGATCTGCAGAATGAGCATTTTTACATATAACAGTGCAGGTTACACAAGACTTTTGCTTGTAATAACGTATATTCACAGTGTGGTATCAACACATTTACTTAAGTAACAGATTTACTTTGAATACTTAGTTAGAAGGAATTTGGAGGTGAAACAAAAGAGAAGAAAACCCTTAAAACAGGTATTAACAAAATCAGTGCAGAAGATGAAAACCAGGTCTGCAACTTGGCAGAGAATAACCAAGATGACTGGAAAGGTTTGGCAGTAAGTAAGAGAGTGATGACTGACTGAGAGGAGTTAGTTTGATTGGTTCCACCTGTTTGGAAGTGGTAATAGAAAATAAGTTGTTTGTGTGTGTGAGCATGCACGTGCAAATGAAGGTCATAGGTAGGTCTGGTATGTGGCACTCATATAAGGCCAGACCCGAGAACTGAACTGTTTATGCGTGTGTGTATCACTGGTGAGTCTCTTGTGTCTGCTGCTTCAAACAGCCCACAGCATACTTGAATATTATTTCTGAAGGATAACTGTAGCTCCACGGCTTCACCACTGAGGTTTTACTCAACCGGCATCGAACTGTGCTCTGTACTGTGGGTTTTCCCAAAAACACAGATAGACACTTCATATTTACAACTTCTTCAACATTAAAAAAAAAGAAACTGAATATCAGACCAAAGCTCATCAATCACAGTTTTTTTTTTCTCCTTGGGATGCCTCCAGGGAGAATCTATTTGCAACAGTAATCACAGGGCTAAAGACAGCAGCAGTCTAAAATACAAGCACACAAAGCAGGATAACTCCCCATGATCTCCTCACAACAGCATGAGCTGACAGTATCCCAGTGGCAACTTTGCTTTCCTTTTGACACTCTAAAACACTTGCCTGAAAAAACAGGCAAATCCAAAAAAAACAGGGAAAAAAAAAAAAAAAACAGACCAAGCTGCAAGTTGTGTCAGATCTCAAGAGTGTGCTTCATACGCTTGTCGGTCCCTCTCCAAGGACTCCCAGAGGACTGTGTGCAAGTCTTAGTGGAGCCAGATGGCCCCCATCTTAGGTATTCAGCTGAGGCAGTGGAGCAACAGCCAAAGAGGTGTCACAGTCGATGCTAAATGCACCCTGCCACTGCCACCAACACGCACCCGTGCATATACACACAAACGCAGAGACAACAGATGAGAAGGTGGGGTTGTGTCAATGTCACACTACAGTATAAAGAGAATATGGAGATGAAGTTTAAGTTAAATCTGCTGCGTATTTTGTCTAAATAAATGTGTTACTGCTACAAGCATTTTCAGTACGTCTTTATCCTGCAATGTGTGCGCGTTTTCGTAAATGCAGGTTAGTGAATCTACAAAGTGTGCTGGGAGTGGCTGTGTGGATGCAAATTGTTGGAATGCGTGTGTAACTTCACTGTATGCATGCTTTTATTTATCGATGCAGACAAACACTGAAGTGTGCGTGTGTGTCTGAGCGTGAGTGGTGAACACGATGCTGTTGTTAATTTCTTTCAAACTGCAAACAGAGCCCACATGCTGTCATGGCAGATGAGTTCACACCAGGATCGAAAAAGCTGATGTGCTGCACGCTTGTGTCTGTCTATGTGTGTGACTATGCGACTATGTCATACATTCATGTGGGTCCACACGTGCCTCTTTAAGTGGACTGCTGTCACACTGAGTGAAGACCGTTTGTTCTTCGTACTCAGTTCGTACCATTTTTTTTTTTACCAGGTGCATACCAAATGCAAGCGTCACATCAGTGTATAAGCCATGCATGTTTGTTTAAATGTATGTTATTCTGTTTGTTTATGGTGATGTGTGTGCATGCAGCTGTGTTTTCTTGCAAATGTGTGCCACGGCTTTCCGGCCAAGTCACCCATCGTGGCGACCCATTTTCAGCCTCTCCAGATCCCAGACCACAACCCCACTGTTTACTGTGGATGTGTCTCCTGGGCCTTGTCCTATATCCCATAATCCTTTGCCCCTGTTCCAAGAACCCATGTTCGCCTATTGTCCTCCTCACCTGTTCTACATTGCCAATAGTCCACAACACCCCCTGCTGTCTCCCTTCATCATTGGCCAACTTTTCTCTATTTTTTTCCTATTTGTTCCCCTGGTTTGCTCCATTTCTTCCTCCACTTACATTCTCTCCCCACATCCACCCGCATTCCGTTTGTCAATCCAGTGTTACTTCACCCTGAGCACCTTTCTCCATCCTCACACATCTACATTTTTCTGTGAATTACATTACATCTTTCTCCTTTCATACACTCCGTTTTTCTAACTATATCTTTTCTCCACCCTGAGACTGATGGGTTAATACAGGGGTGCCCGACCTCATTAAAGATGGAAAGCAGAAAGAACGTACTCCTCACCTCCTCTGCTGCTCATCCTGCACCTTCACCCCCCCTGTCGTCACACTCTCATCCCTCCTTCAGTGGGTCTTGCCTGGGCAGGAGAGCTGAAGCCTTCCTCTGGGCTCTAGAGGAAACCTCTCTGAGTTGAACTGCAATAACTTCATTTTCCATCTGCTCCTGTGGACCGCCCTGAGTTTGCCCTGTGCTCTTTCACACAACTGCACACACTGACGTGCACATGCCTGGGCTTGTAGTTTAAAATTTGGTGTGCTTGTTTCTTCTTCTCAATTTCTTGTTTTCAATCAGCCCCCCCACCCTTTTTTTGTGATGTAGTTTTTAGGTTTGTTTTTTTTTCCCCACATAAATACATTGGGCTCCACGCTGAAATGCATATATGTTTGAAAAAAAGAATATAATTTAATACATTTGTTCAGAGCATGAAACGAACAATGCAGGTAGGAAATTCAATTCCTATCCTGTCAAGCGATATGCTATGTAATGTTACACACACAATGCTACACACAAGGGTTTGCAAGATGTTTTGGATTCAAGAGTCCGGGAAATGGCACGTATTATACTGCATCTTTCTCTCTTAACATTATCCTGAGTTGCCAGTCTGTGTCTTGCCAGCGCCAAACTGCTACCTACTCACTCAAAATACATTAGTCCAGGCACCGGCATGAGCATGAAATGATCACAAAAGTGAACATGCAAGTCATTTCAAAGATAAGTACCAGATTTCAAAACCTATATCAAGTTTGAAGGGCACCTGAGGCACTCACTCTCCCCTAGTACCCAACAACATGCTTCCAGGGTAAGAAGGGGGGGTTGTTGCTAACAATAACTAGCCCAGGATCCTGGGCCAGGCTTCCAATATCTAGTCCAACACACACACACACACACACACACACACACACACACACACACACAAGCATTCCTGCTCCCCACCCCACCTCACTGCCTGTGAATCTGACAGCCAGGAAGGCCTAGCTTGTGTGCTGCCAGCCAGCCAGCAATAGCTCAGCTTCATCCAGTCCTAGAAACATGGCAGATGGCAGCAGGAGAGAACAGAAGAGAAGACATTGTGTTTGTGTTTGTGTGTGTGTGTGTGTGTGTGTGTGTGTGTGTGTGTGTGTGTAAGGTAGACAGACAGGTAGAATGAGAGAAAGAAAGTGGGAGTGTGTGACCACATGCCTGCTTGCCAATGATACCGTCCTCCATGACCTCTAAGCTCCAGCTAGACAAATGGTGTAATACCTTTGCTGAAACTAACCTAGCACCTATAGGAGTCGATCAATAAAGGTCCACAAAGTTCAGCTATCACTGACTTCATCTACACATCTTGTACTATTTTGTTATTTTACACCTGTTTATGTTCTTGTGTGTGTGTGTGTGTGTGTGTGTGTGTGTGTGTGTGTGTCAAGACACATCTGTTGGCCGCTGAGCTCTGGGTGACCAATCAATCTTTTTCATTCAGGGATCCTAGCGGTTTTCATCACGGGCAAATAGAGGTTCAGCTCTTACATGAATGGACATTTGATTAGTTCCATCAAATTTATGGTTCCTTGATAAACAGCCTTCTCACTGTCCATCTGTTGTAAGTGAACAGGACTCTGTTTCAGGCAAAGATGTGGACCCGCAGAACAGCTTTAAGAAATAATCCCTCATTTTTTTAATGAGCAAGACACTACAGGTGAATAGGGTACAAATTTTAACCACTAGATATTACCATAAAGCTTCCACTGTTGAATAGTTATACTGAGACAAGTGTTGTGTTTGAATATGCAAAGGAGGCATTATTAAATTAAATATGTGCTAAATTGCAACATTTCAACTAAAGAAATCTTAATATTGGACAAAGGCAGGGTCAAAGTTTTTCTTTCATTTGGCTGACATATCAGATTTACAGAGGGGGTTTGAGGATATTTCTTTTTATCACTCCATAAATCAGTCAGTTAAAAAAGAGCAGTCTTGCCTTGTTTTTAGGAAAATGTAATGCTAAGTGTAAATGAATTCTTCAAAAATCAGGCTATAAATCATATAAAAGAACAAACTCTTCAAAAAAGAATGTATAGATAGGAATAAGACTATCTATCAAAACTGACCAGTGCATGAAAAAACTATGTTTAACCGCTGCCTTGCCCTTACTTGACTTCGGTAGTGATGAGTGATGTGACACCACCGATTTAGCTTTTACAATCCTCAGTAAATGAAAGCTTTTATGTATTTTCATAATCATCTGATAATCACATCTAATAAATTAATGTATGCAGAAAAGCATAATGAAATTTGTTTAATGATGCGACAAGATTGTTTTAAGTTTTACAAACATTAGTAAGACATCCAGAAAAACCAAGCTGAACTACTTTTAAAGCTAAAGCCAAAATGGCTCACCAGTCAAATAACAGAGGACTACAGGAACTACAGAAATCTTAAGCAAAAAGACTTCAAGTACAGCCCTCACTCACTGTCAAGTGCTGCACAAGTATTCCAAGGCAAGATGTCATCATAAAAAACCAGAGGAGCTCACAGATGTCCACTTAAATGATTTATTTTGTAGTTATCCCTCAGCACACTGTTTCACAATGCTGGGCTCACCTCGTATGATGGACAGCTTGGCATTGACAGTGATCTCGCCCTCGGTGTTCTCAGCAACGCATTCATAGATGTTCTCATCACGTGGCGCTCGGAGAGGCTGGATTCTGAGAACGGCGCCGGCACCCTCATCAAACTCAATGGTCTGTAGGGTAGACAGTAAATAAAAAGGTGAGGTTAGACAGATGTCGCATTAGTGCCAGTTTTGAACTTCAGTGCAGGTGAGTATTAGCAAGGGGCACCAGAGCAAACAGTTTCCTGGAAAGATAAGAGGGAGATTCAATGTCAGCGTTTCATTTGTTTGATATGTGACTTACTAAAAGGCTGCTTTCTCAAATTTACCCTAAACTTCACCAAAAAAAACACAAAGATTAGGAAGTGAATGACAGCAAGATAGCCTTGGTGAGAGAGGGCTCTTGTTTCTATTCTCTTTATGGCCTTCAGTTCTCATAAATACAGAAATGAGAGAAAACTCACTTTCCATCTCTCTACATGTGCGCGCAGGCGTGCACACAATTCCACCCCACTTATCTTTTAGTGTGCTTGTTTTTTTTCTTGTTTTCATCTCGCTGTTTTTATCTGTAATTATGCCCTTTGTTCTTTGCACACCCTTTGTTTTGAACCCTGTTGAAAGTGCATCTTAAAAAAATCCAAAAATCAGTCTACACTCAGGATGCAACGTGTGCTAAGAATACAGAGCAGAGGAGCGCTGAGGTTAAGACGAGCTACACACCCAAACATGAAGACCATTTATGTTTGAATTAACAAGATGTTTCTCATGTGCTATTCACAGAAATTAAGTAAATGACTAGAATTTAAATGGTGGCATTTCTGAACCAATTACCCCTTGGTTTTAATATAGTTGGTCATTTCCAGCTCGGAAGCTAAGCTCTTTTGGATGGATGAAGTGTTAGAGAAGACGGTCAGCCCGTCTGCTCTTACTTCCCAGTATCTATTGCTCCTCAGAGGAGCTTACACCATCTCGATGAAGGCTTCAGTGCCGAGATCACTGAGCAAAGCATGACTTTGAGATACAAGTACAAGTACAAGTCTTCAGCAGCCCTGCTGCTCCACTGCTGCACATCTCAGGGCTGAGCCGCTAATTAGGCTAAAAACACTGCAGAGCACGGCATCGTGATCGATATCAAAGCGGCTGTCTAGAGGGTAAAACAGAAAAAAAAAAATCATAACTACTTCAAAACCCCTTTACAAATTTTTTATTTCATGCTAAACGGAGGAAGGGAAGCGTCCATTCTGGCAGGCTCCTTCACGCCCTTGGCTTTGTTTCCTACTTAGCATGCAGAAGAAGAGAACGTACAAACACAACTTGTCTTTTTATTTTGTTCCCCGTTGAGATGCTGCTTCTCCCCCTGTTGATGTTGTTGTCATTTTTTTTTTTTTTTTTTTGCTTTTTAGCCCCCTCCCTTGTGGTTGTCTTCATGCTGCAGCGTGTGTATGCATGTCTATCTCCGTGCACTGCCGCAGTTGTTAACGAAAGGCAACTTTTTAATTAAGAGACACTGAGCATCAATCAAGACTTTTAGAGATGCCATCTGGGACGCCTGCCGAGGACTGAACAACAACAAACATCATGAATAACGTACAGATAGACACATTCGCACAGACAGGGCTGTATGCGGAAAAAAAAGACTGAGCACTGGAAACAAGAATGTGACAACGGCAAAGTCACTCAAGTGCAAAGAGGACAGAGCGGGAAGAATGGCTACTGTAGCTAATGGTGCACCCAAACAATGCTCAGATGTTAGAGAAGCCAGTCCATGAAAGGATTGGTAGTTGTTGTCCAGAACTATTTGTGAAAACTGTGGGTGAAGAAAGCAAATGAAAACACCATTTTCAAAAAGACTGTGTGGACTCAACGGCAATAGAAGACTGGTGTGATGCCTAAAAAGAGTGTGGAGACTTGCTTTATGGTTTAACTGCTCAGGATCTTACAAATGGTCTTTAAGGCTGAGTAGGAACATCACAATACCTAAAATAGCTGTCAGATTGCACCGTAACTTACCAAGTGGTCAAAAATATTAGAAGCAGATATTTCCTGCAATTTATTAATGGTTTCCATGTCACCAAAATATTTCAGTATGATTTTTTTGGTGCATTTCAGGCACCATTTAAGGAATCTGTCATTTTGCAAAAGAAAAAAAATAATAATCAAATCTATTTTTTAGAGAGCGCAATACTTTCAACACCTGTCTAAGAACACCTGTTAGAAATGAGAGATGAGTGTTTCATACATTTTAGTACACATACAGTACACTAACAATAACATTACCCTCCTCACCTGTACAGTGCTCAGTCACTCACCTCTATACGCTGGGAGTTGACCTTCTTGCCTTTCTTGTTCCAGCTAACCCTTGGCTTGGGGTCGCCCGTCGCCTGGCACACAAAGGAGACCACGCCCCCTGAGACACCAATCTGGTCAACGGGAACTTTAGTGAACCGTGGTGGTGCTAGGGAAGGAGGAAGGGAAAAAAAAGCAAAAGAGAGCTTGATGTCAGCATAAGTCATAAGGCAAATGTTGTGCCACTGGGGCAAACCCACATTAGCTTCTTCTTGAGTATCTTATTGTGTCACTGTTCCACACATGGCAGCCATATGGTCATTGTAGGTATAAGGGACTCATACTAAGGAGAAACACACAACAATTCTTATTTTCATGGGGTTATGCAGAAAAAATATAGTCATAAATATTATATTCCATTTGCCAATAGATCCCTCTAAATCCAAAAGTGGACCTTTAATTTGACGGCATTCAAAAGTGAGACTCATTTTCCTGTTTAATAGAGTACAGTGGCGACAAAGGCACAATCAGAGGATGAATTCTCACTGGCACCACACATCCTAAAATTGTATGCACTCATAGAGCTGAAACCCTTTGATTAAACTGTCCATCAAAAGTTAGTAATTTTGGTGCTGGGGTTTTTTTCCACTCACACTTTGCTTGCAGTAGATTCAAGACAACAAGCCCGATAGAAAGAGAGAAAACAGAGTCCTGGGGAACTCGTTAAATCTGAATCATACAGATATGTGGGGATGATCAAACGGCCAGCGCATAACGTCAAATTAATAATTAAGGGACCATGGGCCAACACTAGTCTCCAGGCACTGCTAAACACATATGAAGGAGAGTTCCTGCATTCATTATCGGGTAAAGAGAGAGAGAGTGGGTATTTTAGAGAGGACGAGGCAAAGGGAAATAGGGTAGGACAAGGAAAAGGAGAAGAAGAAGGGTGAGTGTACTGCTTCAGGAAAGCAGAGGCATCGCATGCAAAGTTAATCTCACCGCCTCCAACTTACAACCCAAAATATTTATGATGCAAATATTACACTAAGATGCACAAACTGGATGAGCTAGTGTTTGATGGCTAGTTAATCTCAAAAGCACTTTTTACAACTTTCACAACCAGCTGCCTTTTTTTTCCCCAAGTGGAATGAGCTCTCGAAAGGATGAGTGGTTGCACACGTAACAAAAACCCAAATGTGTTCCCGTCCTGCTTACAAGAGTGTGCCAGTGAGAGACACACTTAACCTTGATTTTACAAGCTTAGATGACTGTGAATGCAAGATTATTGCTGAAAGCTAGCATATGCGCTCATTATGCTCTCCATGGTCAAATGAGAGAGAAAAAAAATGCTTTTAACTAAAAACTCTTGCTGTAATATCACATTTCCTTCTTTCAGAATATAGTCAGCAGCCAGAGCTGCTCACCTGCAGATGAGCAAATATAGTCTAGTGTTTTTTTCTCTTTTATTTGCCTTTTTTTCCTGGAAAATACTGGACATATAGCTCAAAGGGTAGAGCATGATACTAACTACACAGCTAGGATTAAGACATGTAATTCCCACTATGCACACAGTCTTGTAAGACCTCTGAAATGAAGTGCTAACTTCATGGAAATTATATCATATATACCATATATATCAAATATATCATATATCATAAAACGTCATTCTGAGTGTTGGACATTGACAGACAACATGCTGAGCTTAATAAATCAGCCAAGGGGCAGGGATGAAACTCTTCCACTTTTATAAGAAGTATTAAAGGGCTGTGTTGCTGGCAATCATCTAAGTGATGGGAATATTGATCCCTGGCCTTCTGATGGTCAAATGAAAGCGTATTGATTGTTGCATCCTTCAAAAAATATCTTTGCCCTCTTAAAATCTTACTCCACATCTGTTAAAATAACCCCGGGTGTAACACATTCCTCAGGGCATTGAGATTGGTTCATGATAGAATGTGCAATGTTTTAGAAATCTTCGCTTCATTCAAATAATATTTAAATTATATGAAGAAGCATTAATTGTTGGCGTGTTTATAGACTATCAATGTAACTTGCCTTTGCATGACAGACATCTCCATGATTAGCACAAAACTTATTTGCTGCTTAATGCAGATTAGTTTTTTTTTTTTAAATCTGACAATAAGAATTTTGATACCTCTCAACAGGTCTAAGGTAAAAACTGGAGCTGGAGCTTAGGCTGAACTGAGGAAGGGTTCTCTACCTGTTGTATACTGAATATGGTTTAAAATGCATTATTGGTACATGAATGATTGACAAATCATTTCCTGCAGTAAAAAAAAAACAACAAAAAAAAACAAAAAAAAACATCTCTCTCTCTAGTCAGACTGCCTACTCTATCTATCCATCCATCCATCCATCCATCCATCCATCCACCCCACTTTCTTTGTGTCTTTGTCTAGTGCATACAATGATGATCCCTTTTGGCATTTTACACTCCAGAGTTTCCATTCTGAAACTACACAACGCAGCTTTACACAACACAGCTCCTCTGCATTTGACCTCCTCTTACAATGTGCCCTCTGTCGAGACAGAAGAGGGATTTACACAGAGCAGGCCTGTGGCAGTGGTTCTGCTGAAGGCCAGCACTCTTTGATTAGTTTTCCCCTGAACCATTCGACATTTCCACCCAGTCGCCTTCTCCGTCTCCTTCTCTCCTGCCTCATACGATGAGAGAGATGTACAATGAATGTGCCTGCCCGCGTGTCAGTCTGAATTTAACTCCAGATGCAGGATTTCCTCATAATGTACTGTATATGGCTTTCAACACTACCTCAGGAAGGTCTAAAAAAAAGCCAGGGAGCTATGAGAAAAAGTATCTGAAATGAAAAGGAATGACACAGTAGGGGCTGACAAGAAGGGGAGAGCAGGAGGAGGTGGCAAAGTTGGAGGTAAGGAAAGGAGAGGAGGTGACAGGAGGTCCAGGGACCAGAAGAGATGATGTGAAGAGGGAGGTCAGGACGGAAAGTGCTGAATATTTCATCAAAATAAAAAGTTTTTTCTAACTTTTCTTCTGTGCTCTTCTTATAATTTGAAGGGTTTTCTTTAAACAAATAAATGAAAACATGAGACTTGCATAACTTTCTGAATTCAATAGGTTAGATACGTTTTATGCATCAAAACACAATGCTAGTAAGTCCCCACTGTAGAGGACTCTCACCTGTAACTGCTCCCTACGTTATTCCTGCTCGCAGAATTCATTTTGAGACTTGCAGCTGTAAGTTGAGACCCTCCACTGTCTGTTGTATGTAATGCACATTCCCCTTGAACATTAAATGGCAGCCTGTTACCTCTGTTCAACATGTTTGAACAATGTATGTTTTCAGAGTGACATCTTATATTCTTCTGAAAAAAAGAAAAAGGTTTGTGTTTGTAGAAAACATCGGGAAGGAGAATACAGATGAGAACATGGCTGCCCGTGGTTGTGAAGCAGCACTTTAAAGTTGGACACTAACAGAGGCTATAAACTGCTAAAACCAAATGGCAGGAATCTTGTCTGCTAAAGAAGAGTAGTAGATTGTGTGTGGGATGATAACCCTTTCATATAGGAGAAGCGCCTTTGGTGATTGCCTTCATAATGTGTATTCAGCCCACGTCTGACACGTTCAGATGTGACTGCTGTCTTAGGTTAATTTCTGCCCGTCACTCTTCACACAGACTTGTGTCTACAAGTGGAGCTCCATACAGAAAATTACTGCGAGCCACAGAATTACACATAATTATATCACATAATTATGTGATATACTGTACCTACTCTGTTTCATTTTGCTCTCTTACTGTACCTACTCTGTTTCATTTTGCTCTCTCATTACACTCGTCAGGTAGTGGGTTTAACATTGTTTGAGCGTCAGCAGCATTATTTAACTTCCCATCAGCCCAGGTTGGGTAAAGGGTAGAGAATGTGGCCGTGGACCCATGAATGTCTACTATAGTGCAATTACAACAGGTATGCAGTGTGTGATTGTGTGAACTCTGATGGGCGTAATTAACCTTTTTTTCAATTTTCCTCGGCTGTGTGCCTCTGGGCTTGCGCTGCCAGTTACTGTTGACTTTGAGCCTTTCTTTTTCAGAATTTGAACCTTGCCATGTAGCCAGTAATTGCAGGGTAGGGAAGGTTGAGTGGTGTCGGAGCTTAAACTGCTTAAAAAAAAAAAAAAAAGAATCCCAGTAATGAGTGATGGCATAGACCACACCACAGCATCAACAGATGAGCTTTTTCACTATGTTCTATGCCCCTACATTACAGACACAAGTGGTGAACACACACTGATTGTTATGGGGAATCAAATGTGTTGCTTTTGTCTTGAAGAACTGCATTGTCTCCTTTCTTTGGCATGCGCCCCCTTTAAAAATCTCTTTATCAGATTTATATTACATGTCCGGCCTTTTGTAAAATCAGCTTAAACTAATTTGACAAAAGAGAAGATGAAGATTTTTATACCAGTCCTGCTACTAGCTGCTACCTCTGCTGATTTCCTGTGAAATAACTATGAAATTAGATAAAATGTACGGTTGAAGCTGGAAGAAAATGGTAGCCCTTTGTTTACTGACAGTATTTAGACTGCAATCTTATTTTTTCATAATGACTAGTTTCTCCGTCTTTCTTTATTTCTTTCTGGCAATGTGGAAAATCCTTAAACGTAATTTCATTTTACTTGACTGTTAAATATACTTTTAACTGTCCTCTTCTTTCTTTCCCGTCATGTATACATATGCTACCCAGAGCACAGAGCTTTTGAGGTTAGCTTCCCATCGGTGCCAGCTATTCTAAAAATGTATACACGTCTTTTGCTGTAAGGTACCTTGTATAAAAGTCTCCACCAAACGCTGTGCGTTATGTTACCAGAGATGACATTGAAAGGACATTGCGCCTGCAGTGGCCATTTGTCCCTTCCACCAAAGTCTCTCTCTATTCCCTGAGCTTCCCTCAGACAGACCGAGGTGCAGCACTGCCCAGATAAGCACATGAGACCCGTCTTTATCTGCCTGGCAGGGGGACATGGCCTGAGCTAAAATAACCAGCAATGGGGGCCCAGCTATCTTCACAAGGCCCCCAGAATAGAACAGATCCACGCAAACACGACGAGGCTAGCAGGATGGGGGAAAAAAAAACCTCACACTGAGCACACAGACGCTTGTTTAGCTAATACAGCAACCACCTGCTACTAGCTGCTACCTCTGTTGAACCTGATAAGACAGAATTCACCAGCACTGTGATTATAAAGTGGTGGAGAGAGTGGGAGGTGGGTATGTGAATATGAGACGGCTCCATTTACAGCACTTTCCCGTTGTCGCTTGGTGGTGGTTGGGGGGGCAATGTAAGAGGAGGGAGGCGACCGGCTTTATGACTAATACAGTAATTGATGGAGGAAAGCTTCTTGGGTCATAAATAGGAACCATTATCCGCTGAATTAGCAAAGTGGGAGACAAAATGACGCACAACCATTCAGTGATTTGCAGGGAAAGGCAGAGAATTGGGAAAAGGGCACTTGTTATCCATCTTGCTCCAAATAGGTATCTTTCACAGCACATAGACACCTTTTGCTACTATTAGAGGTAAAAAAAAAAGGTAAAAGCAAAGTAATTCCACTTTCTCCCACCACTCATGCGGCAGTCTGCGAAGAGGGTACAATCAAGGTGAGGATGCAGATGAGAATGACATCAATTTAAACTGTTTTTTACTGTTGCACTTGCAGTTGCTCGGGATATGGGCGACGAGTTAAAAGCGTCTAACGTATTACACATATTTTCATCCCACTCACTGCCACTTTATCTCAAAAGTCACTCTCCTGCCTACATGTACTAACTTATATTCTTATGTCTTTTTTGGTATGTTTACAAAGAGGATGAGAGCAATATGACCGACTGCATGCTACCGATTTAAATAAGGTAATGCTGAAGCTAATCCTGCCCAAGATTAAACTTAATTTTTGTATTAACCAAACTGCAGACACATGACACAAACACACACATACACAGATAAACACAGGCACAGTCAAGACTGACTACTTGGGAAAAACAAGACGTATTTCTCATCCCACCATGTTCAAGGGCATTTTTTTCTCTTTTGTTAACATTTTCCTCTGAAAAAGATTAACTTTGAGTCATTTCTAACCCTCCTAAGGTGTGGTAACTATTCAGCAGTGTAAAAAACTCAAGTAGACTGACGGTGAGATGTTGCTGACAATGAACTATGGCCATGCGGACCTCTGAGGTGTAGAGATTTACTAGTTTCCCGTAACCGCCTTACAGCTATCCAAAAGACTCAGCAAGACGCCAAGCTGCAAGAGCTGCCTGTCTGTCAGGACTGGACTTGACTTAAAACCCTACCAGCCTTTATCAGCAAACACACACACACACGCAAACACGTGTCAGCAACACACACGCACACCTATATTGATGTAGGGATGAATGGACGGACAGATAGATTGATCCAGCCAAATGAGCATTCAACTGAACGCATTAAACAGCAAGCGCAGAAACAAGTATACACACAGACACACATACCCTCTCTCACGCTTACACACACCACACACCCTCCAGGCCTAAACAACCCAGCCCCATCAATCAGGACCAATTCTCACAGGCTGACGAGGCAAGCGCCATCACTATGGAAACCAAGCCTTTACTCCAAACCCGTCTTGCTTTGTCTTGTCTGGAGGTTTTCACACACAATCACTGCCAATAAAGACCAACAGACTCCTGCAAAAAAAAACAAAAAACAAAAAAACTTGGAGTAGGCAAGAAAACAGGAGGATGAAGAGGGAAAAAAGTTTGTCGGTCTGATGTCAATTACTGATGGGGAGATTGCTGGCAAGTAAAGAAATCACAACTTGGTTGCATCAATAACCAACCTAGAGGATGAAGAGGTAATGTATTTGATCATCAACATTTACTTAAACTGTTTCTTCAGAAATTAAGGCAACAATGTATTATCTGGTATCAAATTTTGTGAAAGTGTTCGACATTTCCAAGAAATATCAGCTAAGTTGAGCAGAAGCAGAAGCAGAAATCTGTAGCACATGTTGGAAACTTATATATGAATGAATATATGAATATATGGGAGAATTGAAGGAGAAGCACTTTCACTTCCTCTTCATCTGCTGCCCAGGTGCTCTTGAATAGTACACTAACTCTTGATAGTGACGCTGAAGGTGAAAATCGTGTCATACTGTCCAAAACTGTCTTTATGTGTGCTTGAAAAAAGTGCACTTACTCTGCCAGTCAGGATAAAATAAAATACTGTCTCAACTAATCTCAACTTGAGCCCTGTTCCACAGGGCATGTTTTGGGTCAGGCTCTATTCCTAAATAACTCTTACCTTAGCTGTCCAAGGGTTAATGAAACAGTTGCTTTTCCAATTAAAATACAAGGAAGAAAGGCTAATTGGGAATTGCTCTTGGGGCAGCTGAGGTGTCAAGCAGTTGTGGACGTAATGATTCACAAACCCAGCTTGCACTGCCTGGATTGTACAGCGAGTTCTCACAGGGGAAAAACTGTCTATATTGTAGCCTCAAAAATCATATTCCTATTTCAACAATTTGATTTTTTTAAAAAAGGAGGAGAATTTTTACATGTTTATATTAAAGTTTGTTTTTTTTAAATTTCATATAAAACTAGTGCTGCAGCAGACCGAGAATTATATTTATTATTGGCCAAAGTGGCATTTTGAAACAGCTTCTTTTGTCCAAAACGTAAAGATTCTATGTAACAAGTGACGTTATTTGGATACAAGTGTAAATATAAGCCTTTTTAAATGCATTATCACATTTTCCAAGACAGTTCTCAAAGCAACTGATTTCCACTGCCAAAAATTAAAATTATGTCATATAATTAGGAAACGTATTCACTTGTTTTATGAAAAACAGAGATGTCAGGGCTCAGCAGTACATGCAATGACTAAAGAATGATGTTGATGTGCAAACCCTTCCTCTATTGCTCCATCTATGTCGACTGCACTCCAAACAGACTCACAGGGCTCAGGCTTTGCAGTCCATGAGGGACTTGTGGCAGGATGTGGGAACCCAGAATAAAATAAGTTCTGAAGTGTTAGTACCCAGAGGTGAAAAACTTTGCCCGACCACACTGCTGTCACAGCGAAGCTGCAGTTCTAAAAAGAGTGGCATACTCGTAATATGCGCAAATTGGTCCCATTGAAACCATTGTTGAAGGCTAAAGAAAAAAGCAAAAGACTCTAAGTATCTGTCTGCCCACTGGAAATAAATAGGCTCGATTCCTCTGAGAAAAAGGGGGTAAATTAAGCTTAAGTGTGTGTCTGATTTCAAAATGGCCATAGAGCACACACAGAGGAGGTGAAATGGGAACAATTTTGTGTCATTTAGAGACTCACTTGAGGAAATTGACACTTGTTGGCTCATTAAATGAAGAGGACACCTCCAATTGCCAAAGGTGTTATAGGTCTGATCAAAACAAAGGACAAGAGAATAAAGAAAATGGAGACAAAACAATCTTCGATCTCTCCATTGAAAATAAAACATTCACTGAAAACACTCACTGTATCTCCCTCTATATTTGTATCCAAGTAAAGCCACATACAAAGAAAAGTCTTGACCTGTGCAGTCTGAAAAATACTGTGTGAAAATCTATCAGACCAACAGACATCGAGGAAAATCTTTCTTTGGGAGGATTCAAAAACCTTTGAAGATCTAAACTTGCTCATCAAAGGAGGTAATTTTAAAAGCCACCTTGCAGTGTGTTGAATTTCTTTTCTGCTGGTAGAAAAAAAAAACGTAGAGGGATAGCAATTTTCACGCACTTCAATCTCTCGTATTGTTCTGTCAAACTGAGTACATATAACATCGCTCAAACGACTGGAGCATGTTACTGAAAAGAGGCTGAGGAAGAGATGTGAAGGCTAAAAGAAGAGATATAGGCATCACCACCACTGTGGATGAAAGCTTTGAGGACAGCTATTTGCTCCATTGTTCTGACCACTGCTATGTTTCTAAAGGTACATTTGATACTGACTAAATATCACAACCTCAATGTTTTATCTTCCTGAACCAGGCTGATAATGAATGAGCATGTACATGTACTGTGACCTGTGGTAATCAGCCATATGGGCTAGACTGAAACTGTTGACAAATTGTTTGTCCTTCAAACAAAGTTGGATGGGGCTGAAGAGGAGGTTTTTTGTCAACACTGTTCTGTAAATGTACAACTCTGAGCCTATAACAGCCCAACCAGAATGTGGACAGCGCCAACAGGCTACTTGAGGCAGAGATTCATGCCTGTAACTCAATTAAAAATTAACTTGTTTTCTTCTCATTTGAGAGAAAAACACTGTATAGAGTGAAGCATGGGGCCAAGCTTGCAACAGCAGGGTATGCACACGAAATTGAATTTGACAGAATTAACTTGACAGTGTTGGCTCAAACGTAATTTGACTGGAAAAGATATGGAGTGAGGGATAGAGACGGGAAGAGAGGGAGAGAGAAACAGAGAGACAGAGATGGAGACAGAGAAACAAGGAACAAGAACAAGAAAATAAGGGCTCCAAGAAAATAAGGGCTCCACTAAGGGCCTACTTTTTTATTCTTTATTTTTTTATTATTTTTTTTTAACAATTGGCAGCTTCAAAGGAATATAAATAATTGAACACTCTCACCCCGTCACTGTGAGTTCTGGCCAATTACTATTAGGAGTACTTTGCCAAGAACGCTACTGTTGAGGACTCTAAAACACCAAAAGAAAGGAGAGGGAGGAAGTGAGGAGGAGGTGAAGAGCCAGAAAGAAAGCAGAAAAACAACCCTGGCCAAAACACAAATACAAATAAAATTTGCAGGATAGAGTCACTAAGCTAAGGTGAAGCGAAGAATCCCCAGTATATCAGAGAAGAATAAAACAATTACTTAGTTTAAAAGAAAGACTACTTCTTGTCTCACCTTTATTAATTCCCAAAGACTAACAACAGAACCCAGCCGGAAAGAAGAGGTCCCTTTTCCCAGGTGGCTTTAAAACCTTCGATCACTTAAAGACAAAACTAAAGTACTTGTCATCATCAAAACTATAATTAAGGCTGGGCAGTGACTGAAAATGTATAAAAATCGATGCCACCAGCTTAATATCTCAGTGTGTGCGTTCTTCAACCATACCCTTCAAAAACATCTTATCGTTCAGTCCCATCCAACTTATGTTAGTCCATGTTTGATCAAAGCTAGGCTGCCAGCATGGATGACACTAGCAGAAACACCACAGCAATAGCAGCAGTACCCTGCTTATGAGGCGTTTAAGAACTTTAGTGAATTCTAGCATCCCCTGTTTTGCATTTAAGGCATTTGGCATGTATTTTTTTAAATCACAAAACAAGGAAAAACAACATAT
Organism: Datnioides undecimradiatus; assembly: GCA_008933995.1. NCBI lineage: Eukaryota > Metazoa > Chordata > Actinopteri > Lobotiformes > Datnioididae > Datnioides > Datnioides undecimradiatus. The sequence goes on along the minus strand of WARS01000029.1, from coordinate 9,495,011 downwards.
CCCATCTTTATAGTTCAGCATATTTCCAGTATAGCTCTAATCAGAGAAATTTGTATAAAATGCTGTGTAAAAATAAAGATACATTAATTAAAGTTAATTAATCGAAATGAAGGCAAAAGTTTGAAAGAACTGCGATATTGATGTGAAATTTGGCAAGTATTGGCAGAACTGTTTGGGTTGAGGTTTGGTAAGGTTAATATTATGGGAAAAGGGTAGTATGTAGTGTGTGTGTGTGTGTGTATGTGTGTGTGTGTGTGTGTGTGTGTGTGTGGCCACTTTATTGAGTGTAAAGGAAATGGTGAACACTAGGGCAACCCTGACATCCCACAACTCATTAATCAAAAAACTAATATTACAAGATGGTTCATATGTCTAATAACTTCAGTAATTACCTACATTTTTAATATTCACTGAGAATTTCATAATCAGCCTCCTCGACATTGTCAGAAACACAACATTTTGATGGTTGAAGTAAAAGATTAAACAAAACCCTTTGAAATACTGGGTTTGATTCAGTTTTTTAACCAGTGCTGTCTAATCTACTGGTTTATATATTTCACACTTACAATGTTCAATGCTGCTGGGTCTTGGTTTTGATGCCGTTTTTTCATTTAATCATGACGAAAAAGCACCCTGGGTTGCATTTTTGCATAAATTCTATAAATAGCTGACTTGATTTCCACATTTAAAAGCTGCTGTTTTGGCAGTTAATGTCCAATTATAGAAGATAACCTTGATAATCCTTTGTTTAAAAACAAAGGATAAACCTTTTATAACCTATTTGCCTGCAAATAATCTGAAGCATTAAAAAATGATTTTATTGGTCACCTGGTGTCAGTGGGTATATGAGACAATGTACAAAAGTTCAAACAAATAACTTAAAATTAAAAAACTTAAAAAAGACACCACATGCTAACAGCGTACATTGGGTTTTCCTCATGAAGCAAACACTGCACACTGCCATCTAGTTTTACAGCTGTACTACAACAAATATTATACATCTATATGCTCAATATGCTACAGTCACCCACGACAAAGCTCAGGTGACACTCCACACATTAGAATAATGCAGCCTTCAGACACACACACACACGTGTGCCTGCATACAAATTTCATGCAAACATGCAGACAAATATAGACACACACAAACAGGGAGCCGTGCATTATTACAGATAGGGTTGCAGGATTTATTGAGCCATCTTTCTTTCTCTTTTGATTAAAAATGTCTCCTTCTCACCATGATTTATGGGTGTAAATGGAAGGGACGGAGGGCAGAGAGAGAGAGCCAGAGAGAGGGAGGGATGTGCGAGGAACGGATGACATCATGCTTTCAGCTGGGCCTTTTTTGCAAAAGGGTGGCATCCACTGTGCGTGCATGCGTGCGTGCGTGCGTGCGTGCGTGTATGTAAGTGAGAGAGAGGGACGGTGTGTGTGTGCGTGTATCAACAGTTTCTCTCTCTCTCTCCCACACACACACACACACACACACACCCCAACACACCCCAGCCCCCCTCCAATCCTCTCAGTCTACCAGGTGGGAGTGATTATAATTGGACAACTGCACCACTGGGTTGTGTGTGTGTTTGGTGTGTGTGTGTGTGTGTGTGTGTGTGCGTGTGTGTGTGGGTGTGGGTGTGAAAGACAATCAGAGAGCGAAAGAAGGTTTTCTGTGAGTGTGTGCATATATTTCCAGACATAATGGTGGGGGCAATGCTGTGTGGCCCCAAAAGGAGATGAAAAAGAAGAGCAAGAAAGTGTGTGTGGCGTGCGTGCGTGTGTGTGTGGCTAAAAGGCAGGGGCACACAAAAAAACCAAAACAAAAGAGTGTGAACATGAGCAAGAGACAATAAGACAGAGTGAGAGAGCTTGACAAAAACAGCGATCATATCCACAGGCAGAGCAGACAAAGACTGGCAGATACTGACAGATGGGGAGAGAGCCCTGCTGTTAGTGTATTTGTGTGTGTGCGTGTGTTTGAGAGAGACGGAGCAAGCGAGAGAGGGAGGGAAAGCTAATCTCCATCAAAGATGAAGCAGACTGCACTGAATGTTATTTAAACCAGGGTGCGCAAACAGAGGCTGTGAGTGAGTTCAAGTAGAGGAGAAAACTGAGTTGTAGCAGTGGGCAACATATGCAACATGTTAAGAGGAGGAACTCCTGCAACTTTAATTTTGTGGCCGCCTGTGAGACAGAAAAGGCGAACAGGAAGAGAACAAAGACATTTGTCTGACATGTGTCTGAGTGCAATTTCAGATGTTTTCAGCCAGCCGAGCTGAAAGACACTTGAATTGTGCTAGCGGACACTCAAACCACCACGCAATCAAGAGTAGACAGCTCTGTTGCAAGTTGAGAAAAATAAGTCCTCCACATGTTATCTTGAACCACTGAGAGCACACTCACTGAATGTCAGAAACTGAGATGAGCAAAGAGACAGACAGAGGGAACAAGGCGCAAATGCAATTTATCTTGCAAATTACCTAAGATGGACAGAAACTGTTTCAACCTCCTGCAAATTCCACTTGGGACACCTAGACTGTTGAATAGTATGCCTGATTTGTCACATTGACTGACATTTTAAAACATGCAGTATATTTCCTCTCATCCTCACAATTTTGATGGTTTCCGCCTCATTCTCTTGCTTGGGAATATCGCTATGCATTCATGTTATTTATCTTAAGAAACTTGAGGCTTAGATCTAATCAAAATGAGACAGTGTCGCAGCCCCGCTTTTCCTGAGAAACACACGATATCATTTACACGTTGCATGTATGTACAGTAAGCTAACACACATGCATGCAAACAACCATAAACTTGTCACAGATACTCTCCAACAACCGTGCTCATGGTGATCTACACACGTACACACATTCACCACACCATATATATAGAAATCTTTTACACGCTCACAACACAATTACCCATACACACAAACACACACTCACAGAAACGCACGCAGGATTTACAAACAATAAAACCCAAGGGGGAGCCTCCCCACCTCGCCATCACTCTTGTTCTATTTCTCTGCAGAGCCCCCTCTTTGTTTTGTCTCCTTAATGCTGCTCTAAGCCCATCTTAACGGGGAAATGGTGCAGAACAAATCCTAAGCAGGAGTTGACAGGGTAGGATAAGAGACTACCGACATCCCTCTGTTACTAACATGGGAAGTTATGGACAATTTATACAGGCATGCATAATGTCTAAATGGTAAATATTTTGAGCTTGCGTATCAAGATTTAACATTCTCTGGGTTTTTGATGTGTATCAGAAAGAAAATATGATATTGAAGAGGTCACTTGTTCACTGTTTTAAACAGATAATGTATCAATAGCTACATGACCTTGTCTCTTTGATCACACTCACTGGGGTTCTGTGTGCTCCCCTCATCTTAGGTACAATACAAATATAAATGCACATGTAAGAAACATTAATTCTTACAAGTCAAACCTCTTTACACCGTAGTGTAGTTCTTATTTTCTGCGGCCGAGGCAAACTATAAACAACAGACCTTCTGGAGAGGAAGGCAGCCTTTCTAAGATAAGATATCAACAATTTCAGATAGAAATACATGCCTTTACACGCTCACAGGGAGCAAACTAAAAAAGGCAGCAGCAAAAAGCAGCTCATGTATCTCTATGAAAGAAAGGAAGTGTTCACCCAAAGTTTAACTTGCCATCCTCCACCTTTCAGATACGTTCCCTCTTTTGAACCCGTGTATCCGATATGAGGGATGAACTTCTGAAGGGCACTACATAAAACAAAGCAGATTTCAGTGGTAGCATGACCAGTGGCTTAGTACTTACATAAGGCGTGGGAGCCGGTGAGCAGCAGTGATAGCAGCAGAGTGGTGACAGGCAGCAGGAGTGGCAAGGAGAGGCGAGGGGCACCGCTGGTGGCCATCTTGGCTCCAGGAGGGAAAAGGGGGCAGGGAGGGGTGGGGTGGGACTGATCTTCGACCTGGCTGGAGAGCCGAGGCCCCGGCTGCGGAGGGAAGGTTGGGGTCTTCACGCAGGATGGCTTGGCACTCTGCAAAATGACAGAAGAAAAAGAGAAAAAAATGAGCTTTTTTTAATAATAATATTGTTGGATTTGTTGACCTTTACATTGTTCATGAATTCAGATCTAAATTAGTATTTCCATATTCATATCTGGGCGAAGATCACAGGCACAATGCATTTCCGACAATTGACACACATCAAAACACTCCATAGACATACAGCGAGCTTAACAATATAAAAGACTGACTGTTGCAACAATCCTAGATGGGTGACAACAATAAGATATAATATGGTGCCAAACTGCATATCACTTTTGAGCATTTGACAGGATGTCAGCAACCTGAGCCACTTGCAATGAAGAGACAGGATGGGACCGGTCACCACTCTGGTGTGTCAGTGACATTACTGGAGGCAAAGTGTCACAGAACTCAAACCCTGTAACCTCCCCATCTTGCAACCATCTTCTTCTCATATCCCTTAATTAGCAGGGGAATCACTGTTTTCTGTCTTTTTTCTCTGTCCTAATCGCCTGATCTTGTCGTTGTTTGCTTATCTCATTGCCTTGTAATTACAAAGGCACCCAGTGATATTCCAGGCACCGTCTCTTTGTTTTAGTCAAATTGCCATTAATCCCCCCAGCTACACAGAGGGACTGGGGACACCTCCCAGCACACACACTCACAGTTTATCTCATTGATATGTCTGGTGCAGCACATAGCCATCGCCAAGTGGTTATACATACTCTTTAATTAAGAGGACGTGAATGAAGAGACAAAGAAAGAGAGAAGTGAGAGAGATCCATGACATGAATGCATTCTGTTCAGCTGCCGCCTGAATCCAGAGTGTCTGACCATGAGATGAATGAGCAGGTAATCTTTAAAACTGTATGCAGCCTTGCTCAAGGACACTTCCACAGAGCACTGTGTCTCAGCAATCAAGATGTAAATCTAAAAACACAAAACTGTCCATTCTTGGTGGACCCAGATTTGCTGTGATTCAAGCCCCTAGTCAGCAAAAACACTGGCCCGGCTTTAGGGTCCTTGTGCAAGACAGTGAAGTCCTCCTAGCTCCAGGGATGCTACTACTAAGCTGAGCCTAAATGAGGGGTGAGGGCGACTCTTTAGTGAGATTAATTACCTACACACTGGGTGGTTAAAGATAATATTCCGTCAACATGGTTTAACAGTTTTGATCTGTGAAAAAGACATTTCAAACTGTCCCTGAGCACGTTTTACCTCATGATTCATCGCAAGTTGCTTTAGACAAGTGTCAGTGGCGAAAATGTAAATTTAATGTAAATCAAAAATGTCATGACTGACAGTTACGCTCTGTATCATTTAGATGCAGTGACGATTAGAAGCACGTAGACTTAGACAAAATGTCAGGCAACTTTACAAGCCAACTACACCAAGTGAATGGAGGTATATATAGCGAGAATACATAAACTACCTCACTTAATCAGTAGAATCGAAAATAATCATCTTACTCAAAAAATGAGGGATCATGTCAACCGTGTCACCGTGCCGACTTGGCAGAGGAGTTGAAAGTGAATTGAAAGGTTGATGGGAGTTGAAAGGTTCATATACACTGTTGTATATGATACACACTGTTGTCTTACAGGGCTGAAAGGGAGAAAAATACAGCTAATTGCTGTGCAACCAAACACCTCAGGAAGCAGGCATACACAGGCACTCACCCTAACAGATACTAGACCAGGCTACGTGAAACAGCACCGAGCCCGCTTAAAATAAAACCATAGAATAATACAGAAAAACCTGTGTATGGCACAAATGGTCACATACAATGTAAAATTACAGCCCTCTTATTTTTTTTTTCAAACAGAAATTTAAGAACCGGCACATGCTCACTGACAAAAACACAGGGAGGTATCAACAATAGGTCTTTTGTGGCGACACCATGCCAGGAAGGAGTGGGCGTCTTTCAGAAGCTCAGCTCATCTTTCAACACAATACTATCCACACACGACCAACATGCGTGTCCTTACTTGCTTTTTTTGTTTCTTTTCCTTTCTTGGCCTGCAGGGCAGGTGACAAGAACTGAGGGAAATACAGAAACATGAATAGAGAGAAAAGAGAAGTATCAAATTGTGTAAGGTACTTCTGAGCAATGCATCTATTGTTCTAACTGTAAACATTGGTGTTTGTAGAGGGGATCCCGCTATGCCTGTAGGGACTTAACTCTATCTGTGCTATCTGCACTTAGGTTATGATTTATGACCCTCCCCTTAGGGTATGGCTTTCTATCTCCACCTTTGGTTGCTATGAAAACTTCACAACGCAATTACAACAGCTATTGTTGTTGAACGGCCTCACCAAACATAACCCAAGGTCATGTGTGGGCTCCTTTTAACTGTTTACGCTGCTCAATGCTGCCTTTCAATGACTGTACTGTAAATAGAAGAATGAGCATAGACAAAAATATTTACGCAGAGTGACACAAACACATATTCTCAATTAATCCCAGATTCATTAAAGAAACTCACGGCAACATTTCCAGTTTAACAGAAATGCAATTCTAAACAGGGATGCCAACAAGTCACTAAAGCACTCCTTCGCCCAACGCATGATATGGAACGCACAACATGTTTCTCATGCTATTAGCACCTCCATGGGAAAACCTGTCAACTCTTGCTAAAAGCATTCATCACTATCCTTCTACAAAACGGACAGAGAGTCTTTAGCATTCAGGCAATGCCAGCAGAGAGGGCAATTGATTGATAAACCCTCACCATTTCCTTAGCTGCTTCCATACTACAAGCCATGATTGAGACAAAACGGCTAATGGTCATGTTTTGCAGATTTCCAAGTAACTGGGTGACTGCACCATTTCTTAGGGAAATAAGGCTAATTAGCATTAGTTTGTGGTTTTAAAGCTTGAAACTTAAGTCAGCGTGCTAAACCAGTGATGTCCCGTTTGCTTATGTAATGGACCATTAAATAGAGGAGTGACTTACACTACACTTACAAGACCAATGGAAATGTCCGTGCTGTTCAGTGTTTATTTTTATATATATCATAAGCAATACAGTTTGATATAAGTATTCCTGCCCTCTAGTGGAAATAAAAGATCCATCATTTTACACTAAACTGGCAAACTAAGGCAAAAAAGCAAATTAACAAAACAAAATAGGTGGTGCTCAATTTTTGTTTCAAAGTGACAACTTTACTGTGACAGTCTATCCGTCTATCTGATGAGCAATGAATATATTAATACTACATTTTCTTATCCCTTTGAAAACAGGCTATTACTCCAGATATTAACCAGTTGCCAGGCTTCTGTAATTACAGCAAAAATGTCGGCACAATTTCCACTGAGTGGTGGCAGTCACTGGCTATCAGAGAGTCTCACTTTGACATGGTCAAGCTTTAAATTCAACTCGTTTCCCCATGCAATATTGATACTAATGCATTTGATTACTGAGATTGAGACAGGCAGCAAAGGGAATGGGAGACGGGAATTTGCGCCATAAGCATGAAATGAGAGCAGGGCCAGCAGATATAAAACTGTGTGCACACACGCACACTTACACACATGCCACAATGGCCCTGGAAAAATCAAAAATGAAGGAGTGAATCCCACAAGTGAAGGTCAGGTCGGACATATCTTTCATGAAGCTATACCTGTCCACTCATACAAACTGTACCACTACAGAGAGTTTTCCCCACAGACACACTGTACAGATGGGAGGTTGTATTTGCATTTGAACAGTAAGCTCACTTCACACACTCAGTTAAAAAGAGCTCAGTTTTGGTTGGGCTTGATGATGAAAACTGAACATTTGATAAGTAGAATTTCAAAAAAAAAAAGGCATGTGTGCTGTTTGTCTATTCCTAAAAATGTTCGACTTCCCACAGTAGTTCTTCCTGCATTGTTTGGTTTCTGGAGAGTTTGTGTATCAACAACATCTAATTTTTGGCTCCAGGAGTCTGACAGGCCTTGTTTACAGTGACTCCCTGCTGCAGCATGGTAGGATGTTGTGCATTCTCCAGGGATGGGTATTGGTCCCTCTACCCTGTGAGGAACTCACAGGAGGTGAGGCAAATTGACTCGGTCCAAATCTGTCCAAATATCAATGGAAAGCCCCCCCCCCCCAATTCATTCACTCAAAGGTTACAAACCTATAAATCTCCCAACATACCTTAATAACAATAATAAAAATATGTTTAATATTTAATAATATCAGAGTAAGACAGCGTACGAAGTGTACAAAATCAAACTGAGCAAAGCTGGTGGCTCAATGTGCAATCTAACCACAGAGGGCTGCCCACCTCTGGCTGAGTTTGATTCGTTTTATGTGAGATTGAACATTCTAGGACCTTACCAGCTAATGTGATTGCAATGTCCAGTCAAGGATGGCTCGTGCATGCAGGGGATGTGAAATAAGCTGAGGCCTGTAAAAGTACATTTTCTTTATATGGGGGCAATATTTCCTCGGCTCAGTTGCAAGAAGACAGTCAAAAATCTAATACTGATTAGCAGACTGTTGAATTTGTATTTGTGGATTAAGTGACACATGCACATTCACTGACCTACTTGACCTCAGATTTGATTGACACACTTGCAGCTACCGATTGACACGTGCCTGAGGTTTCATTTTTGGTGGAAGGTGCAGTGAGTGGAACAGAGGCCAGTTTTCTTCTTGTTAATTTTGCTGTACAGTAACACAACTTTATAACTATATTGATCCATTTGGGTGAAACTGGATCATGTTTTAAGGTGATGCAATGCTGTGCAATGGCATGTAATTTTCAATGTAAACGTTTCAGGCAACCAACACTTGCTGCAGTCCTGCATCTCTCACACAGGTGTGTTAATATAATGGTATGAACGAAAGGAAATGAATCTCATAATGCAGCAATCCCAACCCTAAAAATGAGGGCTGTACGTGGTACAAATAGTCAGAAGTTTTTTTTTTGTTTTTTTTTTAAAGAAGAAAAACGTAACTTGTTGGACAACAGTGTGTCACTCATCAAAATGCTTTGGCCAACATAAAATCCAAAGAATTACCATGAAATGCTCTAATTCATTGATTTTTGATTTAGAAGAAAAAAAAAAAAAGTAAGGCTGATTGTCGTGAAAACAAGCCAGAGTCGATTGTGCTGTTTGAAAATACTCATTTTTGAGCAAATACTGGCTTTTTCATGGCCCTCTCTAAACTCTGCTATCTGCTGTTTATGTTCAGCCTTCAGCCGATGTCTCTCCCTCTGCAGTGTTTCACCTTAGATGAAGTTTTTATGCGTCAGCCCAGAGTTACAGGCTTTTACCTCAACCAGTTTACTGTCTGTTATTGATTCATACTCTACAGAATACCAACAGCACAACAACATAAGATGCAAGTCTATTGTATCAGCATGCGGGCATATTTTTGTGTGTTAAGGCTAGGTTATTTCTATGTATTATATGTATGTGTCAGTGTTTATTGTCCATGTGTGTTGTGTGCATATATTTATTAGTATGTATTTATACATGTATCAGACATATATGTGTATGACATTTATATTTATGTGAGCATAAATATGTAGATATAGTACTACATATTTATAGTACATTGTATTTGCATATGTGTAGAGGTGATTTTATAGTCCTCTGTTTTGTTTTGTTTGCTGTTATTTTATGTGCATTTTGTATTTAAGTGTGTAATAATTTGGTGTAAACTCATTTATGCATGGCTATATAATTTATGTGGGGGTTTTTTTATGTCCGTGTAGTTGTTTGTCTATGTAAGAAGCAGATGAATACCCATGAAGTCTCACACAGACACACACACACGCCTCAACCTCACCTATAAAACAACTCTATAGCAACCATCTGTTTTTCACCATGCTGAAATCCTAACAGTATTGATTCCATGTGTCATTGGTAAGGTCCCTTTGCCCCTTTCAATCTCTCTCCCTCACTCACTGCAACGTTTTAGCTTTCTCCATCAGAGTATCGGCTACATCTTAAGGCAAAATCGACCGATGTGGGAAAAAAAATGGAACAACATGACCAGCTATGTATATGGTGAGAGACATACGAGCAGTGTTAGAGAGAGAGAGAGGGTCCAGGGTCTGGACATGAAGTAAGGTGTGTTTGGCTTCTAAATATATTCTCCTGATCACACTAGGCGTCCTTCAGACCCTCCATCTCTGCTTTCTTTTTTCTGTCCAACCCCCCTCCTCTCCTCTCTCTCATTTCCTCTCAGTCCTCACCCTCCCCCCTCAAACTCATGCATACTAAACTATGCTTGCATTGCAGATGTTTGGTAGGGAATCACATGAATTTGCATGGAACTGCAGGACTATTATGTAAATGCCCCAGTGTGTATCTACCTCGCAGCTTCACTCTTTCATTGCCAATGTCCGCTCCATCCCGAGGAATTTGAAACAAAATTTGGCCACCCCAGTGGCAGGAGAAGAGCTGTGTTGACAGGTATCGTCTGGAAATTCCACATTTTAAGCAGTTAGCTGTGACTAAAATAACATGCAAGATTAGGGCAAATTTGTAGACATCAGAGTCAATGTATTCTAGCAAAAAAAATGTGACTACTTCTGTGACCCTGCACGTTGGAGATATTAGGTGCAGAAATCAGAGCCAGGGGAGAAATTGTTCTGTTATTAAATGTAGTAAAGTACAGAAAGTTACAGAAATGCTAGGATGCACACTTTTGCACAGACACCAATATTTCAAATTATGGGCAGTTCAGAGTGTTACATGTGACTCATGCATCTTTGGTCTATGGAAGATACAAGAGCTCCAATAGACAACAAAATAAAACTTCTGATTCTACTGCCCATGAATACTTCCTTGACTGCGATTTGGACATTTTCACCTAAAGAATAAACTCCAGAGTGTATATTATATATGAAATATATTTTCTGTTATTGCAGAGTGTGAGTTTTTTGCCTAAAGTGAAGGTTGTTTGCATAGGTAGGGAGGACTGCACCGCCGTGACCTCATTAAGAGATTGCAGAACGCCCTGCCCTGGCAACCTCTCCTTGGAGTAGCTTTCCCATGAGCCTTTGCCCTCAACTGTTCCCAACCTCCCAGACCTAGAAATGGTGCTTGACACCTCAGAAACACCTTGTGTCGGCCATCTGCTACCCCCCTGGGATTACCATAACCTTTCTCTGGGATCTTCTGAGCTTTCTGAGCTTCAGTTTGCCTTCTAAAACAGACTCTGCTGCAAATTATGTGAAGTTTATTCTTTGCAAACTTTAAGTTTGCCAGCTATTCTTGTGAAATGATTGTTGGCATAAAAGTAGAGTATTTTAAGGGTCAGTCTTAAAAAGGTATGAGTCAGTCTAAGACTCAAAATTGTTTTTTTAAAACTCAGAATAATCAATGTGTTGTGATTTTGTATGTTCAGTGTTCAGGCTGCCTTCATAGCTTTTTGGAAAAATGTTTGTTGTGTCTGACTGCTTTCAAAAGGAACTAGAGGTTTACAAAAAGATTTAAGAACAAATGATCAGAAGCCCATTGAATCTTCAACCTTTTTGGTTTTCTCCAGGTGTTGCCCTGAGTTCGATCCGTAGGAAATGGGTTTACTCTTAACATTATGAGGCTGCACTGTCCTTCCAATAAACACCCAGGGCTGTGAGGCTTTTAGCTGAAATCCACCGCGGTTGAGGTTGAGTGCACAGCAGCAAGCATCAGGGTCGTGCAGCGGGGGCGAACGGATTGGCAGCTGTGAGGCTTGGACAGCTAGCTGACCTCCTAAATGCGCACTTTATTGCACAGCCATTTTGTTTACCACAGAGGGGTGACACACTATCTGTCTCCTGTGTAACCTCACCATACTGTGATGCCACAAAGTCCAGACAAAGTCCACACACACAAAAAGGAACACTAGTTTTTATTTTCCGCTTCCCCTGGTCCATCACACTGGCTGCCAAAGATCATAAAAACCAAAGGTTACAAGTGGCACTGTCTATGATGGCCACATAGAGTGGGCTGCTACACATAATATATAGGGGAGGTATTTAATTATAGGACACGGTGCAGGTCACAGTTGGAAGCTGGATAGGGGAAGTGAGACGAGGGGTGTGAGACAGTCCTTGACAATGAAGGGGCAGTTGGTTGTGGGTGTGTGTGTGTGTGTGTGTGCAATAGAGGCTGAGGTGGTTAGGAGAACTGGGAAAAGGAGGGGTGACACTAGTTTTTGGCTCTCTGCCAATAGAGTCAGACAAGCATCACACCAACTGGCCAGAGGCTTAAACGCCCTTTAAAATTTGCCACAGGAGGGGGGAAAGAAGTTTTTGAAGGGCGGCTGGGACAGTTGGGGAAGAATGCCTCAAATTCATTCTGGAAATGGGATGCGGATGGGGTGGGGGGTAAATGAGATTATTCTAAGTGATCGAAGTGGAGGCGGTGGAGGAAAAAGACTGGCAGACCAGGGTGTTTAGAGAATGTCTCCAAAACTCCTCTGTGTAATTGGCAGGGCTCACCGTGCAACATTTGCTGTGTGGTTTGAGAAGTTTCATTTCCAAAATGAGATACATACCATTTGAAAAACTGTGACACCTACACAACAAAATGACTGCTGGCATGTAAACGAAATTCACAACTGAGTCAAGCTGGAGCTATCTTTGGCTCTTTGCTTTAAAAAGTTCAAAATCTAAATAATAAAATCTGCAGATGAGAAGATTTTTTTTTTGAGACACGCGTCCAGTGGAACCAGAGAGCTCTGTATATTACACACTAGTTGGGTGGAGGTGCTTTTTGTTTAAGTCTAAGAGTCTAATAAGTGTGGTATTTCACTGTGTTGAGATAAGAGAAGACTATTCTACCACAGAGACATGAAGGCCACACGGTGGCTAAAAGTATTTTTTTTCCCGCTTAATATGATGGAGGTCAAAAAACACTATTGCAAACTAAATTATGCTCCAGTATTTGCGGGCCTGGTAGTGGCAGGGTTTTCGCTTTACGAGGTTACACTAATGACAGAGAACTTGCATGCTCTGCCATCATACCTTAATACGTTTCTAGGAGTAGAAGTCTTTTCAATCCATATTTTCGATTCATTTGAAAAATAAACAGCTAGCAGCATCTAATAAAATAAGTCAATTTTGTGTCCTTTCAAGCTAAGGTTTCAAAACCTAATTGTCATCTACTTTGACAATAATCATTCAGTTCAATACTGTATGAGGCTACAACCTTTGCAGAGGCAAGGATGCTTTTTTTAAGGGCTCATATCTAAAAGCCCCTTTTTTGTCCTGAAAGCTTTGTGATTAATCCTGTATGTCTCAAGAGTGGGAATGAGAGAGGGGGAGAGCCAGACGGGCGCATTCACATACAAAGACACACTCAAACACATGGGGGCAAACTCTATTGGCTCTGTTGATAAGAAACCCTTTCTTCATCAAGGGTGGTCATCTTTTTCAGGTTCTTTTTTTCAGGGAATTAATTGAAAATGGAGTTAATCCTGGTAATTTGCTTCTGAAACTGGGCCAAAGCCCATCAGCTGGCTAAGTGGTATTCAGTAACCTCACTGTGGTAGCTAGAGTTTCCAAGACCAATTTCTTTTCCCCACACGTGATTAAGGAAGGTGTATTTTAATTTGCACTTCTTCGTGCCATTATCTGATTATTGACCCAAAGAAGGCGTGAACATAGAAATTGTTGATCTCATCAAGCCAGCAGGTACTGCAGCAGACAACACACAAGATACATCTGCACTCATCATACCACAGGTATTCCCCATTGTTGCCACTTACACCCAATACTTAAGTTAGTTTACCTCTGTAATCTTCAAAATGACATGAGATTGCTGCGTTTATAATATGCCCGATTAAAGTGACTGGATCTGATTATATGAGTCAATGTACAAGACGATAAACACGCTACCATAGCAATTAGTGTTGTGCAACTCTGTGTGCAGAAGGCTGTGGTTAGATCCTGTCTGGGCTGGAAGTTAGGGGAGTGTCTGTGCCCCTGTCAATCACACAGCATTGTAAAGAGCAGAGACAGATGGCGAGGTTGACCCACACGCTGTCTTTCCGCCTGTCAGTCCACCCATCACAGTCCCACCAACAGCACCACCACTGGAAGCCTGGGAAAGACAACTGTTTTTTACAGCCTTTAAAAAGACCCATAGAACAGACAGCAGCAAATGTGACACTTGACTCGGGACTTTCTACTATAAAACCTCAAGCCCTGTTTTCCAATATGGTGCAGTGTAGTGAACCAGACAGTCAAGAAAAAAGAAAGAGAGAAGAGTCAGACAGTGACAGTGACACAAAATAACAAAGAAAAGACAAATATGGTGACCCAAGTCTCAAGTCAAAAGCAGGTCACCGTGGACAGGGCCTGAGGGCCCTTAGAATCCACATATTGACACTTAATATTTAAGATACTTAAGTACAGCGAATTAATACACCAAAAGAACTAAACACAAAGACAATTCCAGTAACTATATTTTTGGAAGCCCAGGACTGAAAAAATTTCCAGGGAAAATCCCCTCAATGTTTTTAGATAAGCATAAAACAGCCGAGTACGAAAAGTCCCGTGTCCTTTGGCTGACCATTGAGGCTCAAGCAGCCTCATATGACCTGTTGATCATTTAGCTAGTTGCTGGCAGATGCCGGATGGTTGGTGGTGGTGGCAGCGTTCAAAGGGAGGCTATAATGTGGCATTATCCATATTAATGTATTCCTCCACGATAAATTATCGAAACAGAGAGCCAGTGTTGAGAACTGCCGTACATTCCTCCCACCCACGAGAAGAAAGAGTTTGTTTGTGCGGCAGACAGAAGGTTATTGTGGACAACGGACGTGCACGTGGGCAACAGCCAGGAGAAAGGCCGTGATGAGAGCACAATAGAGTTTCCATGAAACCTGCTCAAACACTCACACTTTTAGTACATAAGGAGGTGCATACAGTGGCCACACGTGTGTTCAGTGCTTCTCTTTAACACATTCACATCAGCATGTCTACAAATTCAGCAATCACTCCTTCGAGCACCCCTCCACTGACCCTTTTACTCCAACCAAAGACTCTTCACCATCACCACCCTTTGTGACTCCTAGACTCCCACCCCCCCTCATCATTTTGTGTGCCATTGACTTGGGAATGAATTTCAGAGGGCCCAGCGAGGGATGGGAGTTGAAGTGGGTGGTGAGGTGGGGAAGTGTTGAGGTCAAAGGTGAGAGGTCAGACAGCTGGTAAACCTCTTTAAATCCCCTTTTTTCTTTTTAAGACCAAACATTCCTTCACAGCAGGGGACTGTTAGCTATAGCCATCCATCCCTGCCCGATTTAACTCTGTGCATATGTGTGTGAGGTTTTTGTAAACCTTGTGTGTGTGTGTGTGCGCGCGCGTGTATGAGTCAGACTACTGCGATGGCATGCATATAAAATGTCATATTTTTAGGAGACTGCAGAACACAAAAGCAAATTTATTCTGCAGTATTCAGAACAGCGACACCCCAGTAGTGACGGGGTGGGTGGGGGGTACGGGGTTTGTTTGTTTTTCTGCCTGCAGTACCCACGCTGATTTTAAGTGGTGGGAGAGTGGGTGGGGGGAGCTTTTAAGTCCTGCAACTAATGCATAAACAAGACCCCTTTCTCTCTGTCTCTGTCTTTTATTTTCTCTGTGTTTGTCATTTTACCACTTTGCACACCCATGCTGTGTGTATTGTTGTCCTGTGTGCCACGCTGCATGGCGTTAGGGGGAGAGAGGGAACGAAACAGAAGGAGAGAGATAGATAGAGAATGAGAGCTCTTCTCTCATGCTATGACTTAAAAGTAACATCTCACATTCACCTAGCCACAGATACATACATACATGTGTACACAGGGAGTCACAAGTCTCTAAATACACAGTTTGATCCAAATTTCAATTATCCTTTTCTCCAGCACTGACAGCCGGGACATTGTTAGACCATTGAGTCTTGATTTTCTTAAATACAAACAGATCATTGATTTTATGCCCTGACAACCCACATTTGCATTTTCAGAGTATCCTTTAAATAGATAGGCTACAGGGTACCAAGTGTGATATAACTACCGTATTGTTTAAGGAATGAGCTAAAACAAAACAAGTGCATATAAATCAGGCAAATTGCATAAATAAACATGTTATTGACTGTGTTTTGCTGTCATTTATGGTCATGCTAGTTTCTCTCCTCTCGCGTCTGTGCTTCATCGAGGGCGGGGCTAAGCTGCACGGGGAGCAGACTCTAATGCAGACAGACAGCAATGGAGAGAAAAACCTTCTTGTGATTTCGAAGGTCGAAATCATTTCAACGCTCATTTTGATCAATTTCCAGTTTAGAATTGAAATTGTGACACCTCTGGACATGGGACCAGGCACACATACATGGAGTGGCTGAGGAGTTTGATAGGAAGCAAGGGAAACAAAAGGAAAGAGTGAGAGTACTTGTTTACATGCATGATAACAAAGTAAGGGAGCAAACACATGAGTGAGAGAAGTCCACACCCTTGCTCTTTTAAACACACGACACCAGACAAAACCACACGCAGTCTGAGTCTGAGTCAGATCGACGGATGAGTCTACATCATGGGAGGGATGGGCTGGAGGTGGTGAGGTCTGAGACTGGGGGTTTATAGACTTAATTTAGACAGATGAATGTATCACAGTGGCTCCAGACAAGGCTGT
Source organism: Datnioides undecimradiatus (assembly GCA_008933995.1). Lineage (NCBI taxonomy): Eukaryota > Metazoa > Chordata > Actinopteri > Lobotiformes > Datnioididae > Datnioides > Datnioides undecimradiatus. Next base: position 9,478,399 of record WARS01000029.1, on the reverse strand, counting down.
GGAGCCACTGTCAGCCACCGTGACCTAAAGAACAATGAATACTCCAATAGAGAGGGACAGAAGAACGTCTTGAGAGAGTTCCCACTGCAGAGTCACTTCACTCAGCAGTTTGGGCCTTGAGCACTTAACTCAAGAGCACTTTGGCAGTGATGGTGGGCACAGTAATTGCTGCTGCCCTTGAATCAGCAGCTCACGGCTCAAACAGACCCTCCTGTCTCAGATTTAAACCAGAAACCTCTCAGTTTCAGTGATTTACACAACAACGGCCAGACACAACCGACAGAATCTTGGCCCGCGACTGTGTGTGGGATGGAAGAAGCCCCTTAGACACACCAGAGATGTTTTACTATTGTAATCCAGTTATGGATTACCATGTTTGACAATGTAATCCATAACCAGGCTCAAGCTTGGTCTTGGTTTCATGTCAAGTCTCGAGGCAGATTTTCTATTGTTTTGGACTTGTCTGATAGGGTTTTGACTTGGACTTGTTTTCTTGGTTTTGGCCACTGGTGTCACCAATTACGTTCTTAATGTTGGGTTTTTTTTTGTTGTTGTTGTTTGGGCCAAATCTCCCCAGCCTGCATTCTCATCTTGTGAATCTCCCTGGAGGAGCTATCAGGAGGTAAAAGACAAAAAGACAAAACTGTGGAGGATGCCAAGCCACAGCCGGTTCCCAAGAGAAGACACAAAATGATTTCTTCCATTGTTCTGAGCACACCCAGCGGCCATTTTCCACGCAGTGTCTTTGCCAAGGATTCGCCATCACTGTCCAAGTATCCTTTGTGGTGATTTTATGCAGAAGGTGTGTAATGATATTACTTTTACTGTGTCCTCCTGACTCTTCAACTGGATTTGAAAGATGATAAAATTTCTGAAGTAGTAGGCATAGTGTCAGTTTAAATTACCACTGGTCTTCAAGCACTAAATGACCAAGGATAGGACGGTTAGTGGAAGACAAAAAGAGCAAAGAAAATTGATTTAGTCTGGTGGCCATTTATCTCCCAAACATGTCCCATTTACTACTATATGCATCATTTTCTTCTGCATTTAAATGCTACTTAGATAAATGAGCTTGAACATTCACACACCGTCCACTCCTTCAGTCAGCAACACAACAAACTCATTTGACGCTGCATTGTGAGAGAGGTGCAATAAAAACATGCTCAATACCTGGTTTCTTAAGAACATGGTAGTGGCTTTACAGCAAGGTGACAACTTGCTGCGAATGGCTTACCAGTAGCACAAAATCAAAACATCAGGGAGGTAGACGTAAAAAACACAGTGGGGAAATATGAAGCATTTCCAATGATGCAAACACCAGGGTAATTAATCGCGGGAAAAGAACGACGGAGGTAACAAAAAAATTGAGAAGAGGCATAAAAAGATGACATCCATGCCAGGCTGCCGTACCACCAAGCTGCTCATCTTCTTGGCGCCAGGCAAAGGGGCTGGCTTTCATTCAACCAGGAGGCCTGTTTTTTTTTTCTCCCTTGCTTTTTATGTTTCCTTTTGTTTTCGTTATTCAGCATAAGAGTTGTGTACAACTCGTTCACTTGCTCGCTTCGCATATTTGGATCACCCTCACTCGCCGTTCTTTATTGGATTGGAAAAGATGGCTGGTTTTTCCAAAGCCTCCGGGCCTTGAAATGCATGCAGGCTGGAATCCAAAGCCCCTAATCACAGCTAAGGGAATAGGCTGACTGGAGAGTCACGATTCATAGCGAGGGAGGAATGGAGGGAGAGAGTAGGGAAGGAGGGAGAAGAGGTGAAAATGAAGAGAGGGATAGTGGGAGAGGGACGGAAGTGGCAATCGTGAGAAACAACATGAGTTTAGGCACTTGACTAGACAGAGAATGAGCCAATACTACCATTACTACCAGTGACACCATAGCTCTTGATTACATGTAAATAGGGCCTGATTTAAGGCCTTCTCTGGTACAATGCATTAACAGTGTGTATTGTGTATATACTTCAGTTTGAGTGCGTCTGTTCTTGCTGCATTTGTTCACGCGTCGCATGACTATATTTGTGTGACAAGTCTGAGAAACACAGAGTGTGTAAAGCACAATGCATTTGAATGCACAATATAGGTGTGTATGATATGTGACTCTGTGTGTGTGTGTGTGTGTGTGTGTGTGTGTGTGTGTGTGTGTGTGTGTGTGTGTGTGTTCGTGGCCTGCCACTCCAGTACACCTCAAGCTGTTCGGCTGTCGTCAAGCTCGCTCAGCAAGAGGCAGGCTGCTCCATCTGGTCAACCCACTCCTCCACTGTCTTCTCTAGAGACTCAGTGTGCATGAGTGTATGTTGCCTGTGTGTGCGTATGTGCATGACTTCTACTATCACGTGCACTAATTTGAATACCCACACATGCATAAATGTGTGTACATTCTCTGGGTTATGCAATGTGACTGATCTACCTACCCACTTATCCCTCATGCATGCGCGCACGCACACACACACGCACACACAGAGTAGCTTACTGGAATTAAAAAATTAATCAGTATTCTATTACCCTTTCATCCCTCGTTTCAGCCCTGTGTTTGCTGGCATGATAGCAGAAAAGCCTCTGAGGTAAATTAGACACAATGACACAAAATCAGCGGCTGGAGAGTCAACAAGACAAAGCCCCAAGCCCACAGCATGCTGTATATGTTTAAGACTGCGGCTCATTCCCAGCTCAATAATGCATAATTTGTGTGCCTCAGAATTGGTGATAAAGTTCAAAACAAATAACATATCAATATTTTAGCATGTTTGAAGATATTTATATAGAAATGTGAATTAGATACTTGTTTCATGCGGTGCATGTATGTGGCTCCATCGTTCTTCCTTTTCTTCCTAAGAGATCACATAAACCGTTTGTTTTGGACTTTTTCCATGTCGTTCAGCCAAATACAAACACGACAAAGAACCAAATCAAGTCCTCCAACATTATGATGATTGTTATAATGACTTTGCTCACTATAAATATTAGCTCATTCTCGAGAGGGGGCCAAAATGAAAAAAAATATATATGAATATGGGTGTTGTTGTTGCTTGTGTCATCCACCTAAAGCCAATTAAGACTCTTAAAAGCGTAGCCCATTATTTTGTTTATGAAATGCCGGAATGTCACAGATTCCTCATTATTTAGAGGTATTAAACAATAAAGTTTGGGAAGTTTTTTCACACAAATAAATGATGTTTAGACTTTTTCAACAAAATGTCTCATTTGCTGAATGCTTCACGCCCCAGATATCCAACCTGGGCATGAATTGAGGTGTGTGGTGAGAGAAAGTGTGTGTGTGTGTGTGTGTGTGTAAGCGTGTATTTGTCACTAACAAGGTCCCATGAGGCTGCCTCAGTCACCTGGGCATTGCAGTATTGCTCGTAGCCAGGTCGACTCATGAATGAACTCGGAGCAACAACAGCAATATACAGCATTTTCCACCAGAGTGACAGTCTATGTGTGTGTGTGTGTGTGTGTGTGTGTGTGTGTGTGTATTGGTTAGGGGGCAGGGGGGATACTTCAGAGCTGTAGTGCAGCTGGCTGCCATCTCCCTGCACCATGGAAATGTGAACCAGCTGCCCCCTCTTCCCTCATCATCCTCAGCAGATAACACAGGAACCATTGTGCCCCACAACACACACACACACACACACACACACACACACACACACTAAGTACAACTTTCACTGTCTCTTCTTTTTCATTACCTTATTATCTTCTCTCCGTAACTCATTGCCATTTGTTTCACCACTCTCTCTGTTGCTCCCTGTCTTGATTGACGCCAATTAATGGTTATTTAGTATTTTAGAGTATTTACTAATTATCAGCCACAATTCCAAACAAATTCATGTGTGTTTTGCTGCTCTCACAATCTGACAGAGACTCAAATATATCCACTTCATCTCACATTTGCTATTCTCTTGTGGTTTCTCTTTGCATCTTCGCAATATAAATGTGAGCTTTCTGGTTTGCTTTGGGAGTCTTCAAACTAATGATCCTACTGATTTTGGAAAACAACCAAACCAAAAAACCCCAAAAACTGAAGAACAGTAACAGTGATGTGCACAGTGACAGGCTAAAATGTACTCATAGTGAATAATATCTGGTAAAAGAGCCTTCAGGTGTGTTAGTGCAGTTCCTTTGTCCCACAGGGTCGCCCTTACCAGACAACTACTTGCTCCAAATCGAACCAAACAAATGAGTTCATGCACTGTAGGTATGTGAATGCTTGCTGAAGCTTTGAATCACAATGAGCAGAGGGATCGTAAGTAAAAAAAAAAAAAAAAATAGCAAGAAATATATTGATTGCCATTTTTTTAGCCCCAAAGAAAGGAAAATATACTTCATCTCATTAATATCTGCTGCAGAGAGCAGTCAGGTCTCTGCATGTCTGTCTGTTGCTGCTGTTTTCTTGTGTCTTAACGTGGCATTCAAGAAATATGGTTCAGCTCAAAAATTAAACCAAAAAGCGTGCAAATACTTGCTGCAGCTTAGGGTGTAAACAGCAGAGACGGTTTCCCACACAGCAACCGGCAAAGCAACCAATCATGTGAAATTCTAAATAAATGATATTTTATTCATAGTTTAATCAGGCACTGGCGGTAATGTGCTTGATTTTCTCCACAAACATGTTTTGTTTGATGCACTAATGCAGCGCGTACACCTCAGGCTTTTCTGTTTTATGTTTACACTCCTCTTTTTTGTCTGTTTTTCTCTAAATGTTGTCATTCAATCTCCTCTTCTGCTCTGCATGCCCTCCATTAATTCCTTCAACAATCACTTGTTTTCTTTAGTTTTTTCCAGACTTCCCCTGCTGCTTTCCACCCTCATCCTCCTCTCTCCCTTTCCTCTCATCTTAACATCACTCATCTGCCTGCCTGCTTTTTTTCCCCCTGTTTGTTCTACTTCTTTCCCTCCGTCCACCCCCTGTCTGCCAGGCTTCCTCTGCTCTCTGTGAGCAGGGAGAGAGAAGAAAATAACAACATGGTGACTTGTCTTCACACAGTAATGCTAACGGTTTCGGGGTCAGAGTAGACACACACACACACACACACACACACACACAGTGGTATCGTTAAGACTGGGTAAAAACACACACCACAGGAACAAACACACACATGCAGATGACAAACCATCGTGAAACAGACAGATCAGCGCTAAAGTCAAACAGCGATTCCTTCAATAAACGTTTCAACGATGGGGACGCATCCTCCTTCCTCCTCATTGTCATCATGAAAGGGAAGAAAGCCTGTTGTTTGGGTCCCACCGAGTAATGAAGAGGCGGGAAGGTGGGTAGGATGGTTTGTAAAGGGGTGGGGAGTGATCAAATGACACCCTGACATTTGAGCCCGAAACAAACGAATCGATCCTGATTCAATTATTCATCTGTCTGTTTACCATGGAAATGGAGGGGTTTGGTGGAAATGGAGGGAGAGGGAGGGATGTGAGGGAGAGGGGAAAGGCGGGGGTCAGGAGAAAGTGGGAGGCTGACAGCAGCTCTGATTTAAAGATAATATAGCTAATCTGATAATGATTATAAAAATAAGTTTGCAGCTGCTGTATCAGTTTTTATGTATTTCTACTCTGTATTCCTATTATAATCCGACAAGTGTGTTTTAGTGATATTCAATAATGAATTTGTAGCAGCCTTTATTTTAGTTCCCAGTTTTTATCTCCTGGGGTACACTTACAATTTTCCTATTCTGATTTAAAAGGTGAATTTATGCTGAGTTATTACAAAACACTTGTGTGTTGTAGGGTCAAAAAATTAACACCTGGCCTGCAACAAATGAATTTTAATCATTAGTGAATAAGTCATTTACTTTCTGATTCAATTAATTAATCTTTTAGTCTATACAATATAAAAAGATTTGTAAAGAACTGTAAATCACAATTTTCCTGTAGTCAAAACAATATCTTGAAATTGGAAAACTAATTTATTCTGACTACAACTGTGTTTTCTCTAAATGTACGTAGTTTAGACTCGTTGTACAAAGTAACGCTCCATCGTGCTTTAGCTATATACCCCACAGTCATATAAAGGCAACATTTTCTACAAATGTACCACTTATGATCAATTAGGTGCAACTGATCGCTAATGCATTGTGATCATTTGCACCCAGCAGAAGGTTTTGGAGATACAGTGGCTTTTCTTGATGTGTGCAACAGGTCTTTTCCATCCTGCTTAATGTTTCACTTCACATCTTCACTGACATAAGTACCAAATAACCAAACATCATCTTCATCTACACTGTAACTAAAAAACCCTTAAGATATTTAACTGACAACACATTATTGTCAATTAATTTCTTGATCAACTAATCAATTAACTGTTAATTAAACATTTTATTACTAGAGTTATTATGGAGGACAGTAATAAGGATATATTAAAAACACACCACAGGTTTTCTGAAAAACCCAATCAATGAATTGGACTACGCACGCACACCACACACACACACACACACACACGCACACACACACACACACACACACACACACAAAAACCCCAACATTTTTTCTGCCTTGTACCCCCAACAGCCCCTCCATTTTTTCCAGGAACTCAATATGGCTGCAGCCTCCCTCCCTCCCTCCTAGCCTACTGCATTCCACAGATAGAATAGATGGCCTTGCTTAGGATGACATTTTAATGAGTGTGTGTGGGAGAGGGGCTCTGAGAGGGTGGCGACAGAAGGGTGCACACACGCACTGGCACATGGGTGCACACAAAGACTAATACACACTAACACAAAGAGCTACTGTGCACAAGTGTCACTCACACACACACACACACACACACACACACACACAAACAAAAAGAGATACATACGTATGGATCAACACAAAGACAATCACACATGAATATAAAGTGCTATTATGCACATACACATGCGCACATTAGCAGACACTTAATTAGACACTCAGAGCGTCACCGAAGCCTCCCATCACATAAAACCAAACATGGAGGAAAAGGCTGTTCCCTCAAAGACACAGAGTCTCATTACAATCATTTAATAATAACATGCCACTGCTTACAAGCCATATCCAGTACCACTACGGTGACATGCCAACAGTTAACTAGATGCTAAGCCAGAGCTGCCATGTTGTGACACCTGAGTACTTTGTCTTCTCCACGCAAAGATTTCCACTTGTGCCAACAGGAAACCAGTTAGCATGAGCATAGGATTAAATAATGAGGTGTTTATCTTGTTTTGATGCTCACGAGAATGTATCTTTTTTTTTTTTCCACAAGGAGATCAGAGGTCAAGGTCAGCTACAGGACAGCTCCACTGGGGCTGACAGGGATTCAACCTACGCTCAATTAAAACTATCATCTGCAGCAGAGTTTTGCCCGCAGCTAGCCCACCAAAATCACACAATCAACACAATTTTTGATCATTTGTATACCAAAAAATATTCCAGTCTGCCCATTTGTTACATGCAAAATTGATATAATAGTCATCCAGGTTATTAACTGGTTGCTTCAATGGTACCATTTACTATTTTTTTAAACTCTTATGTTTCCTGTTTATCTCCAAACTTTTCTTATGATGACCTTAATCACTTGAGACTTAATAATGTCACGTCTCTGTTTTAAATACCAAGCAGGAAACATTATGTAGGACACTTAAAATGTATATGGATTAATAGATTCATGGTCATATGGAAAAAAAACTACAAGGAATGGAGATGTGTTGACACATCATTTCTTAGAGTGTATCCACAGATAGTTAACCTCAGCAGCGGCAGATTATATTAACCTTTTAGAGGAAGTGTTTGCATATGGTAGAAGGAGAGGGGGAGAGAGAGCGCGCAAGTGAGCACTGCAGTATAGCCGATGGGTTGAATTAATGAGATTGTAGGTATCTGCATGGCTGCACATTTTAACTGGGCTTTGGATGAGGACAGAGAGAGAGAGTAAGAGAGAGAGGAGAGAGAGAGGAGAGAGAGGAAAAAGAGAAGAAATGGGGAGTGGGGAGGTCAGGGCAAGCAAAAAGTGCACACACACACACACACACACACACACACACACACACACACACACACGGGCTCGCGCACGTGCACGCATGCACACACGTTACCGTTGAAAGCCTCTCGTCTTCAGCTCCCCAGTTATAACCTTCAATTAACCTTCCTCCTGAATACAGGAGAGTGTGTGAGTAGTCTGGGTGAGTGCAAGTGTGTGTGTGTTTGTGCATACGTGCTGGCATATTCTTGCTGACATTTGTGTGTGTGTGTGCGCGTGCCTGCACCCTCTCACTCGCTCTCATGCATCTGCTTTTACTCAGCCGAAAATCAATTTGAACTACCCCCACCCTTCACCCACCCTCCACTGTGATCAGTACGCATCTGAGTCTCATTGAAATTCAAAACACTGAAAACACACATTTCTTTATTAGTTTAGCGCTGCTGCGCTCTGGACATTCAGCTCAGCAACTGGACACATGTGGTAATAATATGTCACTTGCAACGTCTAAATCCAAAAGCACCTATTAGTTAACACTCTAGCTTTTGTTTTTTTTAGAAAAGTTTCAAATCTTGGTCGCTCTGTGTGGTGAGATTCTCTGAAGGCTTTGCAACATGAGCCGAATTTCCGTCACATTATCCCATTCAGTACTTAAAACTCATTCCAGACCTTTATCCCATGACCAGATTTGATGATTTGCGTTGCTTCTGAGTGTGATGTCTCATGACGAGCAGCAAACTACAGCTGATAAAATGGCTATCAAGTAAACCACCTAGAATTTGGTTTCACTCTAAAACGCTGTAGTCGGTCTGATTAGAAACATTTTAGTCCTGTGATGTTATTGATCATTTAGAGTGACCCCACTTCAGTAATGGATTGGAACAGAAACAGATAGACAGATCAACCAGACAGCTGTGTCCAACATTTTGATGCAAAAGCATGCAAAGCTGCATGGATATCATCATATTTCTTTATTTATCATCTCAGTCTGAAAGTCTGGAATAACTAAAGAAAACAAGTGACTGTCAGAGAAATTAACGAAGGACATTCTTTTAGCATCACATTATGCATTTTGGCTGTTTTGTAGGGCACCAAAGCATTGGCTAAATCCGTAAAAGATACTGATATTAGCATCAGACCTCAAAATTATATACAGATTGAATCCCATGCTTTTACTGTCACTGCCAACTAGTTTCAGCTGAAGATAAAACCACTATGGATGCACAATGAATAAGACGGTGGCAGTAAAAAGTCAGTGTCAGACATTTTTGAAGAGAGTGTGGTGTAAAAGAATGCTGACATGAAAGTTTTCTTTATTCTGTCGTCTGTTTTACCCAAAGCAGGTGAGAAAGGGCTTGGGCCTCATTTTGGAGACGCTTCCCCTATCGGCTTACGGGATGAATATTACATCCAGTCAGGCGGGATGAAGGAAGGAGCAGAAGGTGTTAGATGAACAGAGAAAAGTGCAAATGCATTTTTTTTCTTCAGGAAAAAAGACTATATTCTGCCTGTTGCTGCACTCTTATCTTCCTCATCACCCAAGGCTGTGACTAAAAATAGCAAGTTTCAGCCTGTTAGTATAGGTCTGCGAGTGTGTGTGTGTGTGTGTGTGTGTGTGTGTGTGTGCGCATGCATGGCACAGCTGCTCTGAGGGAGGGTTGAATTGGAGCTGATGAGGGCCATATAAACAGTGAACATCTGTGAGAGACTATTCATACTGTAAAAATATAGTAGCCTGTAGATTGTGTGCATGTGTGTGTGTGTGTGCGCGCGCAAATTCGGAGAACCACACCCGACTCTCCAAGTCTCACTCCCTCTCTGTCAGACCAAACCTCGTTCACCCATCCCCCCAATTCTGCATTCCACCAGACTTGAGGGGCCCTCAATAACTTCCTGACTGCCTCTCTCTTTTTTTCTGTGTCTGAGTGTTCTCACACTCACTCACACACACACACACACACACACACACACACACACACCAAACATATTACATATACACACATGCCAAGCTGCTGTGTGCAATTTAATGTATTTATGGAAAGGTAACGTAGGATACTTTGCGTATATACATGGACTCATTAGACCATGTACCATGTGTATCCATGCATGCCCTTGTAGGCATGTCTTATATATGTTAATGCACAACATTACATTACACGCATGCTGACATTCAGAGGCATGCAAGTGTGTCCATTCAAACGAACGGGGAATAACGGACAGCTTGTACATGTTCCTACTTTTACACATGTGCTTGACTAACTGCTTGACTTGTGGTATAACAAACTAGGGGCTGCATACATACAACAATTTTACATCAAGAAACAGTGTAAAACCCAGCGCATGGGACAGAGCCTGGGTTAATATCTGTGTCAAGCCATTACACAAGACATGAGTGGGTGTGCGTGGGTGTGTGTGTGTGTGTGGTTGAGTGTGGTTACATTGGTCTGTTGAAATGCTGGTGGCCATTACGAATGGGTCAACGCATGTCACCAGCTTGTATTAAAACTTTACTAACCTGTGATAACAGTCCAATAAGAAAAGGTCAAATGTGAGTTTCTGATGCCCCTCACACTATCTTAAAGGCTGTCCAAGCTAACCCCAACAGGTAATTGGTTGACATGGAAGTAGTGAAGACTAATAACAGTTTTTTTACTGATCCTGTAAATCTTATTTATACTCCTTACTGTTTCAACTCTCAATTGATTCTCTTCTTGGTTCTTTTTCATTACTAAATGATAACATTTAAAAAAAAAAAAACATTAATTATAAGGACGACAAATTTAGAAAAGTACAAAAAAATTTTTTTATCGAAAGCACAACTAAATGTTTTTGTAGAGCTACTGAATAATTTAGCGATGGTGGCTGTTAACACCAGGTTTTGTACTCACCCCTAAATGGGACGGTCGTCAGCTGATTAAGTTCAACGCTGCCTTTTAGCTATAAAAGCTGGCCCATGTGTTCACCCTTTATGTCCCTTCCTACAAGTTGGCATCCACACTGCATTATTGGTTTTTTTGTTCTTCCATGGCTTGTGTTAACTGTAGTTTTAATAAATAACTCTTTTTAAGTAAATCTCTTGCGTGGATACAGTGCTTTTCACATCGTCTGAGCCAGTTTGGGGCTCTCTGTTACATTGTTTGGAGGTTAATCCAGGCGGGAGGTCTTGAATAGCAGCCAGTCTAGAAGCCAAGAAGGCTGCACAGAGCACGCATGCACACAGGCACATGCACGGTGGATAAGAGAAGAAAAAGAGGCAAGGGCATTTCGGGGTTTTTTTCTTTGTATAATTCACCGGTTATTTTGGTCACCTTCTTGTATTTTAGGTCTGGCGAGAATTCTGAAGGGATTTCTGGGTGTCCAAATGCTGACAACAGAGTACTGTCATTTTTATCGATTGATAAAATAAAGATGACAAAACTGCTGAAGACATACTCTGTACTGATATCATAAGTGTATGGGTATTTATGATTATCTTTTGGATTGGTCAATACCTTTTTAAACTGACGTTAATAATGTACAGCTGGGAGAAGTCTGGGAGAAGAGGAACATGCAGAGAGAAAAGAGGCTACTATTACACTGGAAATCTTTTCTGGCATGTTTGCCCAATAAGACAGATTGATTCACAGTGGAACAGACAGAAAGATGAAAATTGACACAGGCACACCATGAAAGATCAACAGAAGAGCAGTCACTGTACACAGCCATTTCATATCCACCAACATCCCCTCTTTTTGCTTCAATCTCTCTCTCTGTGTGAATAAAAAATTCATGAGAAGCTGTAAATTTACACGAAAAGACTCCAACCAATATTCGATCTCCACTGGCACCACTCAACCTCCACTTTGCGTCCAAGAGAGGTAAGGGAATGACAGGTGCACCATGGAAGTCAGTAAGAGGGACACAGGCGCTATAGGTAATCTTTCCCTACAGCCCCGAAAAAACCTTGAAAATCAAAGCAAAAGGGCAAACACTGTCAAATAAACCTCAACCAAAACCATCTGCAACACTGGTTTCTCAGCTCCAGTTAAAGCTACATGTGAAAATTTGGGTTATCTGTTTTCCAAAAGTTATTGCAACATGAAAGTTTTCAATAAAATTCCCTGACTTTCCCGTTAAGTTACACAATAAGTTGGTGTCCTACCAACACCAAAAAGAACTGCCTTGCTCCTGTCTGGTATTTTGTTTCTATTTAGAAAAAAAGTTTCAGAACCAAGTTGGAAACAAGTACATTCTTGTATGTTTCTCACGGAGGAAAGAGACAGAAGGAGTTTGAGAGCTACCAAATGAGCGATGGAAAAATACTTGAGATGAGACACAGACGGTAATGGCCACCGATCGGCTCCTCTTTGATCTGCGTAAAAGCATCTGACATGTTCTGGACTCAACCGCTGCTTATTAATGAAAGAGAGGAGAAGTTATTGGATCATTTAGGAATGATGAGACGTGAGATAGCAACCTGTGAGTGGTCTTTGACCCGCTGGTGAAGACAGAACGCAGCAGGTTGTCCAGTGGAGGATACGTTTTAGACTTTTAGCGAATGCATCCATTTTGAAATATTACAGTCTGTATTTGAATTATTTCCTTTCAGGTTTCTTGCTGCACAGATGGATTCAATTATAAGAGCCCTCACAAACTTGCTGTATGTTTAAAATATACAGAGAAATAATATGAACATTTGCAAGTGTGTGTATGAACTGTGTGCATCTGTGTGTGTCATGCACAGTGGGACTCCGAACAGCACTGCACTCGTCTCCAGTTTCAGAGAGGAAGCCGTCTGCAGGGTTCCTCCCACATGCTGCAGAGCTGCTATTTCATCCTTTAACAAATCAACACAATAAATCACAGCTACAAGTTGTTGGGTTGTTTTTTTTTTGTTTATTTTTTTTAAGCATCATCTTCTCTTTCTTTCCTGTAAGAGGAACAGCACTGGTTTCAGCAGCTGCAACTTCAACCTGAAACTGAGAGATCGACTGACAGCCAGACTTTCAGTGTCATTAAGGTGAACATTATTTTGGTTACTGTAATCAAATTGCATTCTTGTTACCATATTTCCACTTGAGTGCCATCCATGAAATGGATGGGGCAGGGCAGAAGACATGGAGAGAGAGAGAGAGGGGGGAGAGAGAGCAAGTGAGCGAGCTCTGGCCGAGGAATGCAAAAGGGAAAATACAGCTGAGGAGAAGAAAAACAAAGAGCAGAGCAGGAGAGAGACAGAGGGAGAGAGAAAATCAATACCTTGCCTTGACGAGAGGCCTACACCAAAGGTGCAATTATGCTAAATGTGTTTTGTTTACACGGCAGCAGGCCACAGAAAATTTCACAACCAGGGGGGCTGGAGCCAAATTAAAACATTATGACTGCAGGGTATAAAAACTCTGAACAAATATATCCAGAATTCGCCATCCTGCCACACATTTTCTCACATTTTTATAGGAACATAAGATGACATTAGAGGCAACAAAGGCCTCTACATTAAAGTGTTTTTTCTCTCTCTGACCCTTCGAGCTGTTATCCGTACAAAAATATAACTTTATTTCTCCCTGGCAGTGCCTGCCTCAGTTCACATGGCTCCGTCACTGCTCTTTGCCTGCAAAACCATTGGTCGTACTGATTAAATTTTAACCAATGTGAGTAGATTAAATAATACTGACAATAGCATATGCATTATATATGCATATGCTATTTTGCAGAAGTTGATGTGAAGTTATGTATGCTAAATATGATGCACTGGCAGCTCTGGCTTTGAATACGGTGAAGAAAGATAAAAAAAACAGTTGATTTATTTGCAAGGAGCCAGAAAACACGATTTGAGCTTCAGTGGACTGCTTGGTGCTTCGTCATGTCTGCCTGTTGTGAATTGTTCATGTCCAGAATTACCCCTCTTCTTTGCGTTTACCGTATTCTTTGGTGAGTCCGTATGAGGGCTTGAAGAAAACATTTTCTTTTGGACAAAAAAAAAAAAAAAAAATCTGTGTATCTAACAGGCAGCTCCCAGGCGGCAGTGTGAAACTGGATAAATCGAGTCAGACGGTGCTTAAAAACAGCCTGTAACTTTTGCAAATCTTCCGAGCTAAATAAAAGAAATGGAGACAGAAGTCTTTCACAATGTCGGAATAATACCACAGCCCATGGGGACTGAGTATAGCAATAGCTGTCAAGCTATATGCAGCTGTGAGGAAACTATATGCACAGAGTGGGGTTTAAATGTGCCCAAATTTAGATACCCACAGCTTTGAATAGAACAAAAAACCGTCCACCAACTCGCTTCAGTCTGGTCACTGCTATTATCCAGCCTTGCCTCACACTGGCTTACAGCCCAAAAAAATCTGTGTGCTTCAAGACCTACATCTGAAGACCATGTGAGAGTGGTTGGAGCCCCAACACGACAACTGGGGTACCAAAACCAAATAATGTGGCCACATGAAGGGCTCTGGTGGCAACCTGGACAACTTTTCTGGGATGCCATGTTACAATCCGGCGGATTTGCCACAAGCCCTTTGAGGTGCTGTAAGCTGAGGGCGTGAATATAGCAAGGTTAGCTTTAGAAAATACCGCCACACCATGGCACAACAACATTCCTGTCACACGCAACCCTGAAATTGTCAACAGCTGTTCGCACCAGGCGTCTTCAAAAGGAGTTCCATCGTCTTTCTGAAGACATCAACAGCAATGTCACGATGTTAATCCAATCAACGGTCTTCTCTGAGGGACTGACTTGTTCGACAGTGTAAAGTCCCCGTTTGTCAAAACTGCGACCTGCCGTGAAATTTGAGCTGACGTGTGAAGGACAAGATGACAGCATCAGGTGACAGTCACTGCCAGTGTGCCGTTATGGATCGCCAGTGTAGCGACTGATGTGAGCAGTGAGCATCCGCAAACTACATTACCCGTCGTGCTTAACTTGCCAGTAACCACCACAGGCCAATTTGAGGGCGGAAAGAGAAGGGGAGAAGGAGCCCCACATCATGTCGAATGAAAGCTGGGCTGACATTTGCTGGCAGGAATGAAGAAACCAAAGTTAACATCAAGAGGTGTCAAATGATTTCTTGAGTGCCAGGTGATGAGTCGGGTGCTGCTAAAAGATGAAAGCACATGCGAAGAAAATTCACCCGGCATCAACATCACTACAACCCAGCATGACTTCACCCTAGAAAATGATAAAAAAAAAAAACATGTCTTGACAAGGCAAATGATACTGCGCCATGTTGCCATGTTTACTTTAGAGAAGAGTTCAAACAGAATCAAACAGGCCCATAATCGTCAGATGGCAACGTCTGAATCAGGTGCAGGCAGGAAGAAATCAAATATTGCCTCCACTGCATATAGCGCTGCAGATCACCTGTCGCCTTTATCAGCTGATACTATTTCCATCTATGGCCTTTAGCCCATTTTCACCCACCACAGAGGTCATCCAAAGGCAGCAACTGCAATCGAGGCACAGCAAGCAGAAAGGGGGTGCCGAGGTAAGAATGGGTGGATGTAATACATTAGACCTGAAATGAGGGGGAAAGACTTTGTCATTGAATAGGCTATAAGAGAAGATTACATCTGTGGAGCCTTTCACTCATATTGTTTCATCCCTCAATGGTGAAGGAGGGTAGGGATGGGAGATGAAGGGGAGAGTTGAGAAGGGGGTGGGATGGCTTCTCTTGTGGGGTATTTGCCCATGTCCTTCTAATGCCCTACCCTGCAATATGCTGACATGCTTATCTTAGAATGGTACACAATTGCCCAACAGCAAAATGGAGCATCATTAAAATCTGATGAGGCCCACATCAAACGATGAGGTCAAAAAACTAAGTCCGTCAAACAAGGAGTGGTAGTTATTTGCGCCTAACTGCTCACTATCACAGTAATTATATTTCCTTCCTAATTACTCCTTTTCTCTTTTTCATACTTCCTAATTTGCTTTTCTCTCCCTTCTCACTGTAATCTTTCCTTCCCTCAAGTTTTCATGCACTCTCTTTCCCCCTCTCCAGTCTTCTGCTTGACAGCGCTGGCAGACTTTGTCTCAGAGGAATCCTTGCATCTATCGCTCCTCCTCCTCCGCCTCTTCCTCCTACTCCCTGCCTCCATCTCGCTCTCCTTCATTCCTAGTAGGAAAAGAGCCCGCTTGTAAAGCAGATACGCATACAGACATAGACACATAGACACAGACACAGACACACACACACCACTGCATTCCCCTTTCTCCCTCCCATCTCACCACCCAGTGTTGTGTGCCCACGCCACCCCACCCACGCCAACAGGTCAAGTGCATGCAATCGCCTCAGCTAACAACCCGTACCGACTCAGATCAAGCGAGATCACGGACTCTGGGTAAAAATATCTCACGGCTGCTATTCAAAGCCAAAGTGCAAATTGGCTTGATGGGGGGTTGGTTTGGAGCACATTGCATGCTGGTGGGCAAGGATTTGAACTCTTGAAAACATCAAAAGCACATCAGATCTAATCTGCATTGTCCCAAATGAACAAAAAGAAGGTTTGAAATTGAGTTGTACCTTGCCTGGCTGTTGAAGGGCAAAGCGTCCTCCTGTTTGTTATTCGAGAGTCAATTACTGTGTTGTTTGGCCAGCAGATAAATTGAAGCCAAGAGGACTAGGGCCCAAAGTCACCTTCGGAATAAGACTTTGTGTGTGGGTGTGCAGCCAGGTGTGCTTGGTGGTGGTCGGTGAATAAGGGGGAAGGTGATGGGCTGTGGGGGACTCACATGTGAGACTATGGGCGGGAAGCTGATGGATAGCTTGCTCCAAACTGGCTCGCTACTCTGACCCCTACAATGAACGAGACACAATCCTCCATTGTTCAACATTCACGTTTGGAAGAAAGGAAGAACCTTACTGCCCACTCAAACACACACACACACACACACACACACACAAAAGGTTGCAGCTGTGAATTGTCCACACAATTTCACATGCACATACGGTTGCTGTTACAAATTACGTGACGATCACAACCTAATACAGACGCACGCAGACAGATGAATATGTGTGATACGTGTGAACATGCACACACATACACACACGTACACACACACGCTGAATGCTGCCTGCTGCGGTTAGTGGAGAGGACACCCTCATCTGTTTACAAGCTTGTGTGCCAGTGCTGGCTTCAGCTATTTAAGTGGAAAGCATCAAGTACAGGTTCCAATTACAATCATGGCAGAAAAAAAATGTAAGGTGCTTGAACAGGCTAATAACCACTAAAACCCATCTGTACAAACATGAATGAACTCAGTGCACACGAGCAAAAGCTCATTTCCCATGGTATGCCAGCCATTTTTCACCGTGCATGACTTTAATCTCACTGACATAAAAGTCATTAGCACACAGGAAGGTGTGTTGTAATTGGTGCATATTTGGTTTTCACAAACTTGGTGGCCAAATTTGAAGCTTGTATGGCCGCCTAACTTTTTTTTTTTCCTCTTTTGCAAGGCTTCCATCTTTGACTAGTAAAGAGTCTTACTCACCAACCACATTCAAATCCCCGGCTTTAACCATAAACCGCAGGGGTCAAACCTATCTAACCATGACTCCACATGCGGCTGATGGTCTCTGGATTCCATCTTGTTAACAAAAGCAAAGCTTGGACCACCATCGAGCATCATCTGCAGGGCTCTTTATGTGGATGTGCAAAAGATCACACACACAGCTATGTAGGCCCCCGCAAGCTGTCAGAGGCACAAAAACACACTCACACGCATACACAGAGACAGAGTCATCTTAGGTTACAGATACCCTCTGACAAAGTCTCCCCAGACCCGTTTTATGTGCTGTAAATTCTACACAAAGGAGAGGAGGGAGGAAAAATCAGTACATTTTGTGTGAAATTCCTGCTTTGAAGTGAGTGACGCACTTGAACTGAAGCAAAATAGCTGACTTCAAAGAACGGCCCAGGTTCCTCAAGGTTCCTCCTGGCTTCTTTTTTTTTTTTTTTTTTTTTTTTAAACATACTATGTTCAACTCCACTCTGGCTGAGAGGCTTAAGGTTGGCTGTCAGTATGCAAGAGGCATTTTAGCAAAATTGTTACACTTGAAATTTCTTCCAAAATAGGTTAAAGTTACTGCTTATTGCATACAGAAAAAAATCTCTTTCCCACTTCTCTCCTCGGCCCTTATTTCATATCCTCAAACATCACTGTTACGTAGAATAATTTCAGAGAGAAGACAACATGTGATGTAGCTCTGATTTTTGCATTTCTCGCTTCTGTCTTGTATTAGCAAATTAGGAACTACATGTTTTTCTTCTTAAAATCTCAGTGTAAATCATTCTAGATATTTATGATATGATGATATTTATGATGATATGATATTTGTGATATCAACATTTCAGCTACATTCCAGCATGTCACCCCTTTTAAGAAACGAGCGTTACCATCTTCAGAAGCCTGTCTTGGAAGCAAAGCTGCAAAAGTTTTTCACCCAAGCCACACTCTGAATAAAAATGTCTATAACCCAGAAGAATAAAACATAAACTGCCTTTGACTGAACATAAATATGACACCCCAGCCCATGCTTCATCTCCTCTGTCCCCTTTTAATATTCAGGCCCTATTTGACACAAACAGAGGCAAAGGCCACCATCCATCATGTGCAAAGCTGCCCACTTTCTTTCTTTGACTGTCTGCCTGCACTAACGCCAGGCTGCCCTTCATAACACATGCCATTCCCATGCAATTCTCCCAAAGGCGTCAGCTGAACAAGACCCCTCTGTGATTTACAATGGAGGGGCCCACTTCATTATTAACTGGCTAGGCTCACAGCCTGGGGGCCAGACCATTACCTCCACATGGGGGTAGATGCCACAGGCAGCGGTTGTTCTCTCTGTATTGTAAAACAACACGTTGTAAAAATGATAGATAAGGTATGTAGGTGCACGCCCTGTGCAAGAGTCCTTGGTGTTCCACAAACATTGCTAAACGTTAGTGTTGTGGTTGACCAACATCTCAATCACTGTGTGAAGCAAAACTGATCATTCAAGTGAGAACTACACACATCCAAACACTTATCCAAAGCATTTGACACCACCATGTACGCAACCATTTTTAAAACCAGCATTCTACGTAAGAAAAAAACTCTGTCTTTCACCTAAAATCTTTGTATTTTGCATCGAGTCACTAGATCCACACTGCACTTTAACACAATATACGTCATCCTGTTATGTTGTGATCAGCACGTCAGCACACCCAGTGCTGTGCAAACGAGGTAAGCAAACCGAGTTAGATAGGCAGATAAATGATCTCGTTGGCTGGAAGAGTGGTTCTGGCCTGGCCAGTTAGGCATATCTCTTCTGGCATCACATCCTCTCCGAGCCCTGGCACGGGCTTTACCCGCGGCAGTTGGCAAGCGGGGCGACGGCCATCTTAGTGATTGCAGAATTGGGAGCACCCCTGTGTGTCGAAAAGACATTTTGGCTGTAGTTTAAAAAGCCACTAAACCCCAATCTGCTCCTTCCTATTTTTGCCCTTATGGTATATCCCTGGAGGGCACTGGTTCAAATTCATTAGCACTCCTTTATCTCCATGAAAATGGGAGACCCTCTGCTTTCCATCTACCTCCTGTTTCTAAGCCCCAGTCTCCATTTCCCTCCTGTCTGGTTCTCTCCTCCTCCCTCTTTCTCCCTGTCTCTCTCACTTCTTCCAGCTCTCTCGCTGCCCTTTCTGCTTTCATTGTTTCTTTTCTCTCCTTCGTTTTACACTACACTAACCCAAGGGCAAGTATGGCAGGCCTGTGAACAGCGACACCCATTTTCATGCCAGACCTGCTTTTGTCTTCCCTTCTGTCCTGGTGTTTTTACCCTTACCTCCCCCTGTTGAGACTACAGATTGGGGGCTGTAAGATGACAAATGTCACAGGGGCTGCCTTGGGGGGGGTTAAAGATGGATTTATTTCCAGATACTCCCCACCCATCCCTCTGGCTCAAAGACTGAATCACAGCAGTGGACAGGGAGTGTCCTTGCCTGGCTTTGAGTCTTCAGCTCTGCACTCACAGTTTAACTTTGTAGCTGACACTTTTATTTAGAATAAGTTATAATGAGCATGAAAATACTGCAGATGGTTCTTTTTGCTGAAAGACACACACTGGGCATCGACGGGATAAAACGTTGTTATTGTAACTCTTAGCACTACATATCTAGTGTATCTGTGAAACTGCATCTCAGGGACGATCCGTTCCAATTGAATAATACAGTGCATTTTGCAACCATTTCTTTTTTGTCAAGTAAGTTTCTCTTTCTGCTTCCTGACACTGTTCCTGCTGTCTATATGATGTCTCCCTATCTCTGAAGTGCATTTCTCGCCTAGTTCCCACTTGGTGGCATCAGGCTGCAAGCATAATCAGAGCAGCGCTGGCTCCCCGCTTCCCCCTGTGTCAACACTATCTTGCCGTATCAGCGGCAAATAGACAGACTCTGATAACAGCCTTATTTATTTCCCTTTAAAAAATCCATCTACTTTACTCCTACTCTGCTTACCC
The DNA here is from genome assembly GCA_008933995.1 of Datnioides undecimradiatus. Classification (NCBI taxonomy): domain Eukaryota; kingdom Metazoa; phylum Chordata; class Actinopteri; order Lobotiformes; family Datnioididae; genus Datnioides; species Datnioides undecimradiatus. The sequence goes on along the minus strand of WARS01000029.1, from coordinate 9,457,968 downwards.
AATTCCCTCATTCAACAGATAAACTAACAGGTGACTGCTTACATTTTACACTTCAGACTGGAGGGATTTAGACGACGTTCTTGGAATGTGCAGGTATTGGTTCTGCATCCAAAGACCTTCCCACAGAACCTGTGGCTATTGATGAAGAAAACTTGCTATTGCAGGGATAAGTGAGACTGTACGGTAACAAACAATCTCTCAACGACAAGACGCCCACTAAGTGTCGTTTAATTGGATTTCTGTCTTAGTATCGGCTAGGCTGACAAATCAGCTCGTTCCACCACTCACGTTGTAAGACCATCGTCTGGCTGTCAGACATGCTTTATACCAACTGGGACATCCCACATGCATCCAGGAAACAAGGAATGTCAATTTAACTGGGTAGCAGTGACCCTCTCACAGCAGGGGGTTGATGAGTCTCTATAATAACCCTGATGACATGCTGCCCCTGAAAACTTGTCTGAGATGCCAAATCAGCTGTCCCATTGTCCAGTGACCAGCTGGCTCAACATCTTAAAGCCAAATTAAATGACAATGTTGTAATAAGTCAGGTATTTTTATCTTTAAAGAATTACATTTGGGCCATATTTTGCATGTTAAAAATAAGTAAATTTGGTAAATGAGTTTATAATCCGTTACTCAGCTCTCTTCTATCACAAACCACCATAAACCTCTAACGAAATCACCATAAATATTAAGCGGTTTAGTGGTCAAGACAATTTTCCCCCTTGTACAAAACCAGACGGAAAAATAAAATCTCCAAAACCATTATTCTGCCATGGATTTGATCCATAAACAAAAGGGTGACAGCAGCAAGGGGGTAGCCGCCACCCCCCTCCCCCCACCCTCTGGTTGTGCTAATCTCCCCAACCGTGGCTGGAAGGTCTGATTGCTATGTTGTCGTTCTTCCCCCAGCCACCATCACTTTTTAATCAGGATTATCTTCCCTGACACTGAGACTCAAGAGTTAATTAGGGGTCCAGCCACTGCAGGTGCTGGGGCCCTATTGGAAATGCTCGGATTATTTTTTTTTCTTCTTCTGCCCTAAATTATTTTGATCTCAGTCTGCAAAACCTAAAGGACTGACTGTGACCAAAAAAAAAAAAATAATAATAATAATCACATGGTAGAACTCTGATAACCATGTTGATTAATACTTAAGCATAACATACCCTAGATGCTAAAAAATAAATCTACTCTGTGTCATTTGTTGTTGCATGACCATTTCTTCTCACACATACACGCACTCTTCCCCTCGCCCCCAGAAAAGTCAAAGAAACAACTAAATCTAATTTTTTTTTTTAAATAAAGAAAGTAAATTTCGAGTTGCCCACTCTGTTTCCTGTCAGCTGGAATACAGTGGAGAGTGCCTGTCTCCATTTACATACAAATGTCACCTTCTATCTTCCCAGGGGCTGAGGAAGGTTTTACTCTCTCCACCGTGATGCGCTTGACAAACCTTTCTTCCCCGTCTGGGAGACAAGCTTGTGATGCACAGTGAGAAAGTGAGAGGAAACTCAATGCATTTTGCCTCTGGTGCCTTCTCCCTGTCTTCTTTCTCTTTTACGCGCCACTGGTATGGTGTAATTTGTGTATCCAGACTGGAGTACATAGGCTTTGTTTCCATTTCACTGAGAGATGAGGCAGCATGCTGTTTGAAAAGGCTGCTGGAGTTGTAATTACTGATGACGCCTTATGATTGCGGTGGAGGGAATTATTAAAAGAAAAATAAATTATTCTTCTGCAAACAGAGGGGGTCGAATCTGAATTTCACCTAAAAGCGGTGTGACATTGAGCATCTTGTAGTAAGGGAGATAATGGCATCATCTGCATACAAAGCAACCATCATGGGCACTGAAAGCCCAACCTGGCAGTGCTGCTTATATTCCCAGAGATGCACAGGCAGCCATTTTCTGTGGTTAAGTGGCCACATAGTGAATCTGCGCCATCTCTCATAAACCGGGACGCGTATCCCCTGATGCATAGGGATGAACAATCAGCCTGACAGGCAGGTAGTTACTCCTTCTTAACCCCGGCTAGCGCTGAGTGATGCAACAGAACAGCAGGCACCCTCCCTTTCCTGCCCACCCCCCAACCCACCGCTTCCCCCTCCCTCTCTCCCAGTCTCCTCTCCTCTCTGTACCCTTCCTCGCTCTCTCTTTCTCCGTAGCCTCATATTTCTCGCACACTCCCTCTCTTAATTATTCTCTTTCCTCTCTTTATCCCCCTCCTCTCTCTACTCTCTATTCACTGGATGCCTCTCCATCTCTCTCCTTTCCAGAGGCCCATGTTTCCTTACTTGCATTACACACAATTACTTCCATCCATCAATTATCTGCCTACTCCTCTTTAGCTACCCCACTTCCCTTTCTCTACTCTATGACAACAACCCCCACTATCCCTGCATACACATGTTTCTTTGCGACCCCCATCTCTCACCCTCACCCCTCGGGGCAGCTGAATATACCTCCCCATACACACACTTGTCCTTCTTCCCTTCTCCTCTTTTCTCTTTCCCCAAAGCTCACCCCTCTTGTAGCCCCCCTTGTACCAGATGTCCCTAAAGTTTGGGTGAGGGTGTGTATGTGTGGAGAGGGCAGGAACAAAAGGACAGAGTGGTGAGTTGGGGGGTGACAAACAGATGGGTGTGAGGGATCATCTGAATGGGCCGAGCCATCTCGCCCTGGGCTGTCTGTGTATGCACAATGAGCAGTTAGAACTGTTGAACACACACACACACACACACACACACACACACACACACCACCACTCACTTCTCCCATTTTCACACAGAAAGAGCAACTTCAGAAAAGCCCATGTTTGGAACGTGCATTAGGAAAAAGGAGGTTATTGAACATAGTGTCTGTTACTTTTGCCATCAGACACTGCTAATTTCTAATTTCCTAAAATATGATCATGTGCTTTTACTTGACAAGTATGCACAACAGATGGCTGCACATGCAGCCTTTTGTATCTCAAATTCAGTTTTTCCTCACAGTATAGATGCAACGATATTCTGAAGCAAAAGTCGCATTAACTTTTCATAGAGAGACTGAATAAATAAAAACAAAAAATTTGGCACGTTCGGAAAAGCTGCCAAACTTCTCTTAAAAGCAGCACTGCAAGCAAACACTAGTGTAAGTGTGCTGTAAGGCTGTAAGGAGCTTGCAGTTGGGGGAGCTTGTGAGGTATGGTGGGAAGGACAAGGTTGAGAGCAGGCAGCAGAATGAGTAATGAATCAATTCTTGACACTGTAGACCGGTCGCAGGTGATAGTGTAAAAGGAGTGGTTTCATTCAGCTGCGGCATCACACAAGTGTTTTTATAAATATTGAACTGACTGTTGTGCAGCAGGTGAGCATGAACAGTTTTAGTGCATTACTCAGGGAAACTTGCACGGTTAGTTTAGATTTTTTTGAAGTGGAGTTGAAGGTTACCCAGCATGGGAGACGGTGGATGAAGACAGCAGCAAACCATATTTTAGCCAAAGCTAAAAATATAGTTATTATTATGATTATGATCAAACAGTTTAAGTAAGACTATTTCCACTGCTTTATCACCTGTCTTCAGATCCTCTCTCTACACTTGCAACCTTTACGAACCCACTTCAAAAAATCTGAGTCAATCCTTTAAACTGGACTCACTCCTGCTGACGGCCAGATTGCCCGATGGAGGGAACAAGACAAATCACCTGCCGAGTGACCAGTGGCCTCTCAGGAACTTCATCTTGGTGAAGTCTTCAAAAAGTTTATTGTTTTACAAGGCTCCAACAGGCTCAAATAATGTATGCACAAACAGAACTGTTTTTTGGAAACTATTCCACTCTAACGCATTCTGCTTCACAAATACACATTTCATACAGATGGCTCAACAGGCTGGTGTGGACCGTCTAACGGCCTGCATGAGCAGCGTTTAAATGAGCTAACTGCAACCTGCTCAAACCCTTCAGGCAGAAGGATGGGGGCCGTTTCCCCATTCCCATTGCCACGTGTCTAAAACCTCATAGGGGTCAAACTGCCAGGGCGCAGGACACCCCTTCTGCCAGACCCAGTTTGAAAATAGGAGGGGGAGACAGACACCCCAGGGGGATCCTCTGTGCATCAATCTGGGGGAGGCCAGCTGGTAATTACACTTATCTTAGGACCATCCCAACAGCAAGCATCAGGAGACGAGCAGAGGAAGTGCAGACACAAAGACAGGATCAGACATGTCCATTTGATGCTCGTCCCAGATCTGGTGTTAATTACTTCTCACCATGAAACACCAGTTCACATTAACTCCATAACCATAAAGAGGATGGGATCAGGGCCAGAGGGAATGGGGAGTCAACGGGTGTTTGTATGAATACAACAGTGTTTGGTATAGTCTCCTCTCAAGCTTTAACAAACTATGAACTATGTTTGTTCAAGTGTTACATCTTGAGGGATGCAGACTGGAGTAAGCAGGGAGTCACAGGCATCAACAGAAGGTCTTCTGCTGCTCGTCGTCAAAAGCAGATTACTGTCACTTCATCAGAAGGAGCTGGAGCGAATCATTTTTGTAAAACCTGGAGGTACCTAGGGAACGGGCAGGAGGCTGGGGAGGTGACAGTGTGTCGATGTATTCCCCAAGGCTTTACCAGATAGTCTGGCAGGGATTAGTGTGCTTATGTGTATGAGGGGCTTCCTTCACTTCTGCACACAATAACTTGACGACTGCAAATACTGTGATTAAGAGTCCTTTTTCACCTGGCACATCTGAGGTGATACAGGAGTAAAACAAGCATTAAACCTATGAAACACGGGTGTAAACGCACTAAAGAAGCATTTAATATACAAATTACTTCTACAAAGCAGAAATGCAATATAAATATGCCTAAACAGTAGGAAAAAAAATATCCAAAAAACAGGATCCCAGAGTACTTGCGCAATGAGGTGCAGAAGACAAATTTACTGTTTTTTCCTCAATGTTTTACATGTGGATAGTTCAAAGTTTGGTGGGTAGAGGATGTTAGAAAGATAGGCAAATTGAGTGAGAAAGAAACCAAGAATGAACAAACAGCAGAAGACAGTCAGCCAAGATGCAAGATGGACTTAAACTCAGCCAGTGGCAGATCAGTCCTGCTGAGTTCACACACCTTATCACAGCTTCGTCTTATCTGGCCCCTGCTTCTCAACCTGCGTCACCTCTGACCAAAAGCATTGCTGGGTTGTTTTGGGGCACTGAGTTCAGGGGAGCTAGCGTGTAAATATGGCTTTCGGGTATTGCCCAGAGGGTCACGGCCATTCCTCACCTCCAACAAGGTCTGCTGAGGACAGAGCTACCAATTTTAGACCCAAGGCAACCAGCAGGGGTGTCTGAGTGAGTGGTCAATAATTCCTCTGCCAGCCAGCCGTCTCGAGTTTCTCCCCCTATGGCAAGGGTGAAAATTTAGGTCTGTGAAGTGAAAATGACACAGCAGCCTCCAGAAATGTATCCTTGATGATGTTTTAAATTCTCGTGACTGCCTCGTGCTGGTTTTCCTCTTTTATTGTTTCGACAAATAATGCTGCCCCGGGTGTAAAAGTTCTGACATTTTTATCCAAAGTGTCTCACAGTACTGAGAGTGTATCTATGAAAAAGAAAGCCTCTGTGACCTTAAGGGGTCGTCTAATGCACTTGATGGGTAGTATCGTGCATTTCCTAGTGAATCAGATTATCAGAATTTCAGATTTGGAAAAAAATAAACCAGACTTAAAGTAAACAAAACATTTTTGCACAGAGTGACCCAGAAGATGTTTCTGGGTAACTTCAGCAGATTTGTGTCTAAATTCAAAAACACATACTTTATACTGTATCTGGAATTCCATTCACCACACAAATGCAGAGAGAGCTTGGCACGGGGAAAGATATCCTTTGGGGTTGTGCTAAATTTCAACATGGAACAAAACAGCAAACTGAATGCCAAAAGCATAAAGACTGAGTAGGTTGCCGTCATGCAGTTTAAAAATGGATTTTCATTTTAAATTTTCTTATTTTGTTGCTCTACATTGTGGTTTAGTCAGACACAAAAGGATATTTCAGGCTTGAGGACTAACATTTCTTTTCATGATTGGAGAAACCGTTCGACTCACATGCTGCAAGCCACAGTTCAGTGCCACAAGGTTACTGACGGAAGTTGTTCTTAGAAACCCAGGAACAGTTCACCACAAAATAACTACTCAAGTGCATGGAATATCATGAATATTAATTAATGTTGTAAGAGCACATCAGCTGCCTAATGCAATAAGTAAATGCAAATAAAGTTATTAAAGATTATGGAGAAGGCCACAAACGGGCCCCACTGTTTTGTTTACACCAATTGTGCTCCACTATCCTCACAGTATCCGCACTATATTAAATAGGACAATAATTAAGCATTCGACTATTGGTAATGACGATGGTCAGCAGACGCTAGTATCTGATGGATGACTGCCATAATGAAGGTGTTTTTTCTTATAGAGAGTATTATTGTTTTTAAACATGTGCAACACCGTTGTAATTTTCATATTTCCATTGTGTGCACATTGACTTTGATGCTATTAAGCTGTTACATGTCAGTTTCATTGAGTGTTTTCACCAGCATGATTATGTGGCAATAAAAGAAATGTGAATGACAAGAGATGGCTAATCCACCAATCAAAGAGGAGAGGAGGGGGCACTTTACAAGACACACTGCCTCCTGTTTTCACAGCCAGACTAATTGCACCTTGTGTTGCTGGAAGAGCACTGATTTAGCACTCGGAGCATATTAAAATGAATAAACACAATTAGCTGTGAGTGCAACAGCGCCTCTGCACAGCGCACATTTCTCTCTAAGATGACAGTCACTTCAGAGCAGCTGTTATTAACTGTGTTGCTGCATCAAGTGCAATGTGACTAATTACAAAGCACTTGATGTCACCAAAATGCTCCTAATTTGGATTTGAATAAAATGAACAGGGCACTGGGTGGCAAGAATGTGCGTAACTGTGCAACTGTAAAGCCTTGAATGAAGGGATTATACGTACTGTACGGTAAATGTGTACTGTTTGCCGATTAATGTTTTGGTCTAACTATGACAGACGTTAATACATGAAAACGTTTCATATCTCTTTGGTATGACCTGGCATGAAGGTAGAAAAACAGCAGTTCATTTACTGCTGCACCATACAATCTATATGGTCAAATTTAGCAAGAATTTGTGTGACTTTTGCAGACGACAGAGATCTGATTCTGACACTTGAAAATATTTCACTGGTTGTCATTTCCAGTTTCAGAGCAGCATCTGGATGGCTTTGAATAAGCACGATCAGCACGACTTGCTTTGCACTTATAAAGACCTATAACCACGCAAGAGCCTAAGGATCAAAAATTATATTAAACAGTCAAAAAGATGACAACTTCTGAACTCTTTCTCAAGCAGCTGAAGTGCAAAGTCATGCATTTTGACTGTGCATAGCTCACAATCAGTCTGAGGCCTGCGGCTATCTAGAATCTCCCTCTCTTCTCCCCTTTGATCCCGTTAAAAATGAGAGAATACACCCTACTGTTGAGTTAGGGGAAATAAAGGAAAACAGCTCAGAAAGTAATAATTGCAAAGGAAATGAATTTCAAAACCCCAAGGAGGACACTTCTCCAAGACCTCCGTACTTGGGGGAAAAAAAGCATCATATCCGGGGCACAATTCAATTAGCTTTCCTTCCAAGTGTAGGGAAAGGAGCTCCGGGGAGAAATCAAAAGTTTTGTCCAATAAAAGAAGTTTTCAAGGATGTAATGTTCTTACTGCCCCCTCCTCCTCCACTATTCATTACCACTGCTTACAAGCTTGCCACTCACAAATGCATCGATCTGCAATTTCTTCAGACAAAAAATAAATAAATAAATAATCAAAATTAAATAAAACAGCACCTTGCTGATGCGGCCATGACAGACATGCCGGTCACGCTTAGCCGACTGTGCCTGGCAGCTTATCCTTGGCATTTTCATTGCCTTTTCTTTCTTGCCCAGTTATTTGACAGTGATCAGGGGTGATAAATTGTTCAATTAAAGCCACATTAAGAATCCAGAACACACACTTGACGCACAGCCTCTTGGTATACGTGTTGTCCAATTACTCTGAAGGACAAGACTCCTTCTTGCTACTGACAATCAACATGTGACTCTCATCATAAGACAAATGGGTTTATTTATACAATCGAGCAGGCTGATTGAATATGGGAATGTAAGACTGATGATTTGGAGTTACAACATGGGTAAAACCTGACTTTTCATTACAGATAAAAGGCTCAGGGTTTGGTAGAAGTTATGTTGGTTTTTCCAAAAACAGCAGAGCAGAACATAATGAAAGAGCACAAACTAATTGAAATCAATTCACCACGATGTGAAATAGGCACAAAACATGTCTTATTTGGCACAAACTGGTCCGTATAACTGAATTCTTTGTCTTTCATCTGCATTTGGCAGCGGGATCCCCTGGTGTATTTCCATGGCTGACCCTGACCTCTGACCTCCCCAGAAATTTCAAGACACTTCTCTGCGATTTTTATCAACATCAGGAACAAAAACAACAGTGTTTGGCGTCTGTTCAGCAACCCACAGTAAATGAAATGCATTGCTAATCTTTTTTTGGCTTGCAGTTGCTGTTCGGCTGGTGAGGACGAAGAGAAGAGAAGGGGGGGGGGGGGGGTGTATGTTGCCCCAGGAAGGTTTAGCCTTAAATGCTCTGATAAAATTAAGATCCATTGCAATTCAAATTGGACTCACTTGACTTACTGTAGCCTGCCTCAACAAAAAAAAAAGAATACGAAGAAAAAAAAAAAAAGACAGCAAAGCGTGTCCATAGCCTGGAGCTGCATCTAAACTTTCCAACACAATCAGACAAAAGTTACTTCTCAAGGCAGAAGATTACCCCGAAGAAAAAAGAAGTAATGCTGAAAAACTAAAAGGAGATCGTACAAACATCAGGGAAACAACTTAAAAAGGAACTTCTTGTTATACATCCATGACAAAACGGCTATCAGTTACAATACACTCCCCACAAAGCTCCCCTTTATATAGCATAGACACACAGGCAGGCACACAACCACAACAGCATTGTTATCAGTGGTGTGACACCGGGCAGAAAATCCCTACACACATAATTTATGGGGCTCTTGGAGCAGTTTATTGGTACAGTGCATCCCTCTCACCTTAATAATTAACATTAACCGTTACCCATGCATCTCTCCCCGTTTACCCAGAATCACAGCAGCATAGTAAGAACACAGTCTAAAAGCAGTTTGCAGGTGAAAAATGCATTTTGGTCAAAATCTAAGCAGAATGAAACGTTCAAGTGCTGGACATGTCTGTTTTGAAGGGGTCCTGGGAATGATACGGTTTGGAAAAGCTTTGCATTGACTGCAAACGTAAAGCGCAACGATATATAAGTTAACACGGAAAGTTGAGGAAAATAAGATTAATCTAAAAAACATTCAGCACAAGGGAGAACGGCATTACCCCCCCCCCCCGTGGACCAAGGTCTACTACTTGCACGAACAAGACGCCCGGTGTATAAAGCGGTCCAGCATTTTGCCAGAGTTTTCTCTTTATTTTTTAAAGAAAACGTATCTTTTCTCCACTTTTACCACACGTGTTTGCATCACAATGCATCAAACAAACTCTCTAAACTTTTACCAAACATTTCAAGAGGCGAGAAAGAAGAAGAGTTGCGAGCACTTACTTCAACGGCGTGAGAAAAGTAGACTACCCCCTAGTTGGTACACGGGGGGGACAGCTTTTAAATCCGTATTCTCTGCGTTTGAGTGGCCGTATTCCCACGGAAAACAGTGACTTCGCATCCCCCACTGTAGGAAAACAAACCCGTTATATCCCACTTTCTTCAGCGGAGGAGCAGTCACTTGTTAACGGAGGGAGCGAGTGCTATGAAATACTCCTATTATTCCCCGTGCGTTTGTATTCCTTTTGCTCCAGATCAGACGCTCCGAGCCAGAATCTCCTCAGTGGAAGAAAAATAAAACACCCTATAATAATCCGTGCGCGACACCGCCGCGCGCGGATCTCCAAATGTAGCTATATCTCTTTATTGGTGTCTCTCGTTATCTCCGCGTCCCAGGTTTTGGTTCCTTTCTTCCTAAATCCACCTCGTACGGACTGGGGGTGGGGAGACAGGAGTCAAATACCCCCCCTCTCTCTTTCTTCTCCCTCCCCTCTACTGCAGGGAAAAATATACGGAGCCCTGTGCTGCGTTCAATGCCACCTCATAAACTTCGTCTCTTGACTTCTCCTGAATCGTAAATCCTACCGCTCGGTGCGTTCAAGCACGTTTAGTCGGAAATCATAACACAATGGGGCCCGTAGCGAAACCACTGTGGCTGATCTTTTATTTTATAAATCTGTGCTGCAGTAGCAGAATGAACGGGAGCCAAATATACAGAGCAGTGGTGCAGTGACGTACAAGAAAGGGCTTAGACGAGAATTCTTTGACAATTTAGTGAGTATACTTTTCCGTTTCTTTATTTTTTATAAATAAAACGTTAGATGTATAGATATAGATATCCTTTTAGTTAATAAGGCTATTTTTCCAATAATTATTGCAACAGAGTCCACATCTCAGGCCCACAGGCTCTGATATGATAACAAATACAAGCTGCTATTCAAATTTTATATAAGTAAATATCCACAAGTAGGAGATTCCAAATATCCCAAACGTATTAATTCTGCACTGTGGCCCATTGCAGAATAATGTTTACTATGTTTTTGTATTTTAATTCTTATTATAAAGTGGAGTAAAAATACAATAGGGAGTGAAAGGAAATCCATCATAGCATAAATAAAACACTCCTATATGCATAAAATCTGGAAATAAAACATGTTTGTTTTATGATATCAGAGCAGTGGGATCTGCATTTGTCATCACAGTCTCTCTAACATCCAACATAGCACTGCTTTTTGTGCAGTCTGACCAAAATAACTGACTTTTTGACCATCTTATGTATGTGTAAGAAACGGTGTTTGCGACTGTGAGAATCAATACAGTGAAACAATACATAATAATGCAATTCTTAAGTGCAATGATATTGCACACTAAAATGGACATGTTGGAGTACAAGCTTTTCAAAAGGTTACTTAGTTGGAATTGTTTAATGAATATTTATTACTTTTCAGAAGCCGCTCTAACAGGACATGTCCCATTTGTCCTTGTCCCGCTTCAAATTAAAATCTAATCAAATTAGCATATTTTGTTTTAATTTAGATAATAATTAAAATAACCTTTTCAATACAACTTTTCCCAGGACAATTTTCTCCAAAACCATATCAACTGTTATAAAAACCATTACTGGTGGCTACTCACATGCATCATTGAAGAAAAGAATATTATTTTCATTGATTTTCAACATTTGCTGAGACCTCACACTTCACCCTACTCCTTTAACTTGGCTCTAAGTGAGGAGGGATTCGAGCACCCAATCACACTGGCTTGGAGCTGAAAGAGGAATACTGATTGGCTGGTAGAATTTGAATAGTGTTGGCTGCTGTCCACTTGACACAGACTGGAGACACATCAATCAACTGACCCACAGTCAGTTACCATCGAATGTAGAAGTTACTACATCCATGGCTAGTCAACTTTTCTTTCTTTTGTTTGAGATTATATACTAATCCAAAATAGTAGTGGTGGAAGTGACTGGCTGAAACCATTGTGGCCTCTGAATAGAAAAATAAACTTGTCCCATAGCCAAGCCCAACTGCTCAGCTGAAAAATGCTGGTAGCTGTTGATGTCAAAGTACCTTCCTGGAGCATAAAGACCCTGGGCATATGATGGAAAATTGAAGGAAATGAGATTGAATTAGGCAGTCTTCGAAAGGGGGGCTACAATTTGTGAGGCACAGTGCATCAAATGAAAGGCCTCTCCTGCCCTATTCGGGAGAGAGTAGCAATATATTTTGTGTGAACTTTTCAAGGTATGCAGGCAGTAATGGATGGGAACAGGCCCTTTTTAAAAAGACCCATCTTTGCTGTGTGTTGGCAGAAAGCCATCCTGAGCCACAAGCAATCCTCCACTGCCCTCTCTCTGCTCTTTGTTTAAAACCCAGCGTGACATGTAACACACCATAAAGAGGTGTAAGGGGGTCTGAGGAGGGGATGGCCTAATCAATTTAACTGGTGAGTAAAAAACATGTGTTTATGTTACGTAGATTTCTCCCCTGGCCTCTTATTCACACTACAGCCCCTTATTTAATCAGGCCGGTAAATCTTAGCGGCAACCCAGAGCTCTCACCGCCATTTCCCTGGTGGCATGAGCCTTAACATGGTAAATTTCACTCGGGTAGGGAAATGCGCTCAGTGGCCGAGGCTAGTGCTTTGGAAGGATAAAAAGAGCACTTACCGCCTGACATGTGCAATCCATAACAGAATAATGAGACTCCTCCACACTAGGAGCTCTCTTCCCCAGCTCTCCCTCTCCACTTTTTGTTTTCCTTGCGAGTGTTCATAAACGCCATGTAAATTCAGAGAGCGGAAGATGTGGCAAGAGCTCCAGGGAGAGCGTTTAATCGTTTGCGTCTTGTTACCGAATCGTGTAACAGAATGTGAAGACGCTCCGAAACGACCACTGAACCTTGTTGAAACTACTGGCCTCCTTCTGTCAGCTGTTACGCCTCAAATGAAGGTGATCCTCACCACAATGTCTGCTTGTCACTGTTGTCCAACAGAAAACACTAACATGCGAGAAAAAACCCCCAAAACAAAACAGAAGAACAATGCCTCTCAAATTATGCAGGAGTACTACTATATTATGTATGCATTATGGTTATTTTACATGATTTAAAATGACTTGGAGTCATGATACGAATGTCTCTAGACACAGGATAGAAGAATAAATTGCAGACTGATGTACAATTTTGAAGACAGCGTCTATTATTCTTATGAAGTACATACACAGGTTATAATGCATCAAAATGTAGATCTACCGGCATCATCGACGTATATAGATAAAGAAAAAGGGGTATATTTAAATCAATTAGCTACACTGTTGAAAGAACATTCTTTGTCGTTTTCACGTTGAAAATGTGCAAACCATATATAATTTGCTCTTTCATATATTATTAATTTACATAAATAAGATTTATTCTGTGATGAAATTGTAAGCAAACTGTATTTGGTTACCGAAAAGGTGAGAAAACTCAAGTTACAACAGGTTTTTCCTTCAGTACATTCGTATTACAGACAGAGAAAGGGTGCAACTCAAAAGCCAGCAAAAGAACACAATGTTGCCAGCTCATCAACACTGCCAAAGTTTTGTCCAGATTAACATGCAAACCTACAGCTCTTTTCTCCGCCTTATTCCGTGTTTTACCACCATGTGAAAAAAAGAACACGGCTTCTTTCCTTATTGTCTTCCTGCTCCCTTCTGTTCATCTGTCACCCCTTGGGGTTGAGGCACAATCACCTCCGATAGCAGCGGGCCATCGCTCACTCTGTCCCTGGAGGCGACAGCCCACTTACTGCCACCTCGCGCTAAAATGGAGGACATTTCATCACCCCACCGAAAACACAATTAAAAACACACGCACGCTGCAGTCGGCGGCCCTCGAGAGCCAAGCCCTGTCGCAAGTTTAGTTACTCTGAGCGTGCCTCACCCTCTCAGATATTTACTCTCCCTGTGGTTGACTGTTTGTCAGCTAAGTTGGAAAGTGCTATGTGGTGTTTTAGTGCAAACAAGACACTGGGAGAAAGAGAGGAAGCAGACCGGCGCTCAGTGCTTAATGCTTTTTGCTGCCTTTGGTGGACATGTAGCCTCAACAGTCCGCTGATGAGTGACCGTGCTCTGGGCTACAATCTTTTTCCCCGCTGGAAGCTAAAATGGAAGATAGTGTGCTGAGGTTTTTGTGGTGATGGGTAATTTGCTTAACACACAAACACAGCTTACTGTACACACAAACATACACACAGCAAGCAGGAGCAAAGGCAGACTGACGGCTATTAGAGTGCAACGATGCTCCCTCTTATCTCCCACTCCGATAGAGATCTACAAAGAGCTTGAGAGAGATTATGAATTCATTACCTTGATACACAAGTGAGCACTGCGATAGACAGGAGTTTGAGAATGGAGGTGGGAGCTTGGAGGGTGCACTGGGAGGGGCAGGGATGGGAATGCATTTCATGCTGCTGGGTAGAGAATATATCTGTTGGTTCTTTCCTCATTTTTATGAAAGCTCGTCGGATGTCACGTTTCACACGGTGCATGCATGCATGTGTTTCAGAGGTGAAGTCATGAATCCTAAACTCCACTGTCTTGCTGTGCTTCAACTTCAACGTGTAAAAGAAGGTTTGATTCACAGTAACAATATTTGGACTAAACGAATGAAAGGTGTTTGTTTTTTGGGGGGGGCATCTTGGTGCTCGCTGGTGTTGGTGTGCGTCACAGTGAAGCTCAAAACTATTTCAGCAAAATCTTTCGATTGCGCATCCAGCCTGTCACTGAATGCACCCTGGCAAGATGCATGATAAGAGGCATGTCCCACTTAACAAGACTAACAATTGCCTTTCAGACAAAGACATCAGAAACAGTAAATGTCTAAATTATGGAGTGTGATTTGTTAACATAATGCATCAGAGTCAGTGTAACTTCTCTGTCAGCAAACACTCACTCAGTCCTGCCTCGCTCTCTCCTTCAACTCTCGTGCATTTCTTTTAAGCAGGCTCACTCTCAATACGGCTTTCTCTCTGAGAGTGTTTCCCCTCCAGCTCTGTTGAACTCAGCTGACATTTGGAGGCAGGTGAAAGAGTGCAGCTAAATAAACCAAAGAATTTCAGAAGAAAGACTGAGGGCCGAGGGAGACAAAAACACAGACAGAGAGGGGGTGTTTTGTATTACTGTGTTTAACTGGGTGTCCTGCGAATCCTGTTAAACTGACAAGTGTTGTTTTATATGGTGCCCACTGCTGCTTGCACGGTACATTTCAATTTCAAAGTTGGCATTACTGGCCTGAGCAGACGGTTAGTTTAACTGTCAATGTTGTAAACCAGTGGAGGTTTCATTTGTTCTCCACTGGTGTGTGTCATGTGTAGAGTTAGACCAGTATTTGACTTTTATAACACACTGTATATAAAAGTCATGTCAATACTTGATGTTGTTGCTCTGCATGTAGAGGAGTCTGCAAAGTCTGCAAGCAAATTAGATTTTATTAATCCATTCGGGCAAATGGGGTATGATTTATTTAAAAGTGGTAAACACAATTAAAAATAACTTTATTAGTCTGTGTTTTATGTCTAGATGCTGTGTGAGATGCTATTCCACCATGGCAGCACTACTGGTGTAAATAGATCATCATATCATTTTTGGTATAAAAATTCTATGTGAACTTTGGCAAAAATGATCAAACGCCACCGATATAATTAGAAAAAATATAATTTCAGCATAAGCCCTGACGTCTCACTGCCTTATTATGTTAGATTTTCTGTGCTGACTTGTTTTTAGTGTGGTAATAAGCACTTTTACTGACTGATAAGTACCTGTAATGGTATGGCACCATATAAATCCATCTCTCAGCAAAGTTAGAAACACATCTTTGGTTGTTTAGAGGCCTTCGCTGGAACAACCCATGTTATAATTTATGTTGTGTGTAGGGGTGTTTTTATGCAGTAATATATCATTACTTTGTATAGATAGTGTGTGTGTGTGTGTGTGGTGTCCTGTGAATGTGCCTTTTGTAACATATGCCTCTGAGTGATTTTTAATGCACTGCGTGTGCACGTGTGTCTTTCACCGTGTGTGCGCTCAAGCACATGTGCCTTTCAATGTGTGTCATGTATACAGTGTACTGTATCTGTGTGCGCTTGAGTGCCTTTAACGCTTTCGGGTCACCGTGCGTGTGGGGCTGCACGCAGATATAAGCGTGCCTTTCAGCGAATGTTTGTGCACATGGCGCGAGTGTGCATGTGCGTTTCTACACCGCGGAGGGGCTGGCGAGGCCAGAGAGGCCGGGAGTGATGAGTGATGCCAGAGGTGGTTTTCTACCAACCTCTCCACTGGCTTGCAGGCTCACTAATGGCCTCCGCAGTGGGTTGGCTGACCGACTTGCTGGCTCTCGGTGGCTCCGTCTTCCTTATTTGGTAGTGGAGGGTGGGGGGTGGTGGCGGCAGGGTAGTGGATGGGGGAGCAGTGGTGCACTGTTTACATGATGGGTCAGGAGGTCAGAGCACCAGAGTGTCATGGAGCAAACACAGATCACTTAAAGACAGTAAGAGAGCTTCATGGCTGTCAAGTGAATGGTTCAGGGCAGATTCACTGTGAAAGAGTGTGATTGAGAGTGTGTGTGTGTGTGTGTGTGTGTGTGAGTGAGAGAGAGAGAGAGCGAGAGAGTGAGGGGTGGATAGCAGAGCATACTCTGGTAAAACCACAGCCAAAAGATAGCTTCTACAGGTAATTTCCACACACGTACACCCTGTTCTCTCTTTACCCTCTCTTGCTCTCAGGCCCTGGACAGTTGAGGGGAGTCAGTAGAAAGGAAATTAAAGGCAACCATCCTTATAGTTTTGCTCTTGTCCGCTTGACTGCCTGCATGCCTGCCTGCTTGCCTGCCTGCGTTCCCTGGGCAATGTTTATGCTGTGCCCTGCCCAGGACAGAATAGATTCGCCCACACAGCACTGTGCTCTCAACCAGAACCTAAGTAGGTCTGGCAAGCCCGAGCCACAGTCCCATTCACTCTCACTCCTCTGGATTAGGCCCTACGGCCTGGGGCAACACAGCGATGACTGCATTAATAGACCCAAGATAGCATCTCTCCACCCCACCCAAAATATATATCCAAGTCTTTTATATTAGGACACATCAGCAGGTTGTTTATTTTCATCCATCAGCTTCCTGAAAGTTTAGTTGGGTAGCTTGCAAACTACTCTGCAAAAGTTTCTCGTCTCTGTAGGGTCAGCCAAAGCCCTCCAGGTGGTATAAAGATGAATTCAAATTCAAAGTAACAGGTTGTCAGAAATGATGGTTGAGCTGCACTGAACATGCAATGACAGCAAAATGGAAAATTGAATCATTACGATACAAAATACCAAACAAAAAAAGGGGACCTTTAAAATGCATCACAGTGAATAGCTTTCCGCCATCGCTGTGAGGAAAGTGTACTAATCAAAACATCTTTCATTCCCAAATACCATGAAATTACATGCGCTGGCATAATCAAATTCATTACCTCCAAACTTGAGGTCAATTTACATTTCTTTAAATGCCGCCGCAAATAACTGGAGCGTATATAATTGAATAATGCAAATTCATTGCTGCGTTTTTTTTTGTCTCCTCTCTTTATGATGTATATTAGGGTTGTTGCTAGTACAGTAAGTGTGCAGTGAAGGCACCGCTGTGATGAGGGTGGTGGCAGCTCGCAGGGCACATTATCCAGCCTGTCAGACTCCCAGTGCCATGCTACGGATAACACCGCTCTGCGAGAACACAGTGCCTCTTGACGCCAGCTGTAAAGATTAGCAGAGCTTTGTTTAATTGTGCTGTTAACATCCTAGGAGCCACTTAAAAGGCACTGCTCTCTTTTCCTTCAAAACTGTCTTTAAAGCTCAGCCAACAGTTGCTGCTGCCTGTTCATTCAGGTGCAAAGGCCTTAGGGATTTGGCCAAGCCAGGTACACCCCTACCCCTCCTCATCCTGCAGAGGGAGGCACCTGAATCAGCAACAACTGCAGCACTGACTTAAATTGCCATCCTCAGAACCAAACACTATTCTCACTAGTTGGGATAAACAACATCAAGCTTTATAGTCAATGACATTTTGTCCAATTAAATGCTTTTTTCCCCCTAGAGGTGGACATCTCATTTTTAGGGAAAATACAACTTGCAAATTACACCTGCAAGCGCACCACAATCTCACACTGATGACCTTTATCAGTGCACCACCGAAGGTATCCTCACTGGAGGCTTAATGGTGGGGATTTGTCTGTGAAAGACCCGAAGCAGCTAAACAAAATCCTGGTTTGCAGAAGAATGGTCAGGAGTCTACCACGTTTGTCAGACATGCAAGAACACATTTTTCTTTTTTCTCTGCAGGCAGTTAGTCTCATCAGTGTAGAAGGCATGCAGGAATATAAACCACTGTTATTTTAATATGCAGTGTTGGTGTGATGTCACTGACATAACTGACTTTTTAATGTGCAATGTCCTTATTCCCTGTAAGTGTAATGCTTTCGCTTCTCTTTTAATGACCACGGTTTCTTATAATCTGTGAATACACAGAATACACTTTTAATATGCCTTTTAACATGTAATCCTTTTCAAATTTTAATATGGCAACTCTGTACTTTGTAACGCATATAATATGAAACTAGCTACAAATTCAGACGAGTGGGAATTGTAACTCAGTGCAAAGTATGCCGGCTACGTTTTAAATCAGCACAACTGGCACGTGACATGAGATATTAAGGTGCTACTTGACCTCTACAAAAGAAGCCATGACAAGCTGATCAACAATTAAATTTGCTCAGGAGACCATCACCATCCAGAAAAAATGTGGTGCTTTATGTGATACATATGAATAACTTATGAATACTTTAGTCAAATGTGTTCACAGAGAGCAGCTTTTGAATATTTTTGGAAATCCCTTCGCTGATGTGGAAGCGACACACAGTCAGGCAGTAAAACCCATCAGTGGATCTAATGTGGACGGTCTTGTCTCTGTGCTCTTTCAGTTTCCAGCTTGTTGAGCCCGTGGTGGGGGGTCCAGATGTGCTGTCTCGTCTCTGCAGTCAAATGAAGCAGGTCACTGAGGCTTCACTATCATCCTGGCCCAATATGCCAAATACAGCTGTTAATATGAGGCTGGTGGCCTCCGGCAGCGAGGTGACGAGAAGCAGGCCGCCCCCTGGACACGGAGAGGGTACGGCTGGGCCTGCATCTGCTCTGACACCCATTAGCTTACTCTCATCCGCAGTTTCTGCATGTCTACTGCTCTGCCAGCAGCACTAATAATCAAGAGATGATATGGAAATGAGGATGGGGTGTGCAGTGTATGTAATGGCAGTGGAGTCAACTACAGCAGATATTTCAGCTGGATACTAAACCATCCACTGGACAGCAGCTGTAGAAAGGAGGTAATCTTGCCATTGTTATATCTGGATGAATGAGAATTATATATAATGACCCACAGCTCACACACATACGGTGAATTGCTAACTATATAAAACAAAAACCAATGAGACTATTGTAATCTATATAACAATACCAGTTTGTCTTTTGGTCTTAATAATGGCATTTTATTTTGCAGATAAGGGAAGTCAGACTGCGATGAGAGTGATTTAGATGAACTATAAGAATGTGAATGATGTTCAACAGGCAGATTAAGGCCTTTTAATGTTAATGTTTAATGCTTTGTTGTTTTTCCATTGGACTTCTCAGCCCTTCTCTTATGTATCAGCTTGTATAAACTAAATGTGTGCCCTCTAGTCCTTTCTTGAATAAAAGATTTTAATCTCAAGAGACAATAAAATAAAATGTAAATAAATATACAATAAAATATACAATTAGAATTAAACACAGGAGGTGATTTGATGTTTTTGCACAAGGAACCTAATCTCAAGAGGCATCTAAATGCTGCACACAGTGCAATAATAATGTGAATCAATTTCAAAGACAGTACTATAGCTGTGGAAACCCTTTAAAATGAATGCTATACTTTGCAGTATGGACGAACATGAAGTGGAGTGAATGCGGGTGAACTTAGAAAAAGTCCGGCGAGTGAGTGCATTACGCGTCTAAACTGATGTGTGACAGCTTCCAGGTCTGAAAACCACCAGCGTGGTTGGTTGGTTGATTGAAAGAGTTGCAGAGGTGCAGGAGGAGTTCCTCAGTGCCAACATGCTGTGACAGGTAGATGATAGCTCTCTCTCAGCCGCAGCTCTGCTGTCAATATGGATGGATGGGTTTAGCAGTGGGACCGCTGTATACGTGGAGGAAGATGACAGTTTACGATGTGTCCTATTTATGGTGACCATCACGAGGAAAAAAGAAGGACAGTGGACTTGTTGTGCCACCCTTCAACCAAACTTCAATACACCTTTATGTTGTTTTTATGGGCTAAAAAATATTAACATGATGGCACACATTTTGGGTGCTCTGCACATTAGCACCAAACTACTGGGCATACAGGATGAATTCAGTGGGGACTAAGCAAAGGAATCTGTTGCTGGGTAAGCTGGCATTCTTTGGGTGGAGCCCAAGGATGCACTTGCATTTTTTCTCTTTCATTCATTCCTTTCTGTGCACTGTGTGAGAGTTTGTTAGTGATCGCAAAAATGTCTCTGTTAGGACATCTCTGCAACTTCTTAAGGGGGCTGCTTTGTGAATTACAAACATAAAACAGGTGCATTGTAACAGAAACAGAAAAGACAGACAATGGTTACAGTACAGATTTAGCAGTATAGAAGCATATGTTTGCTCCAGACCACTCTTAAGTGGCATCTGCTGCGGTGTGTAACATGAGATGGAAATAGAGAGAAAGTATCATATTCACAGGGGCCACACTGTGACTACCAAAGATCTGTTACCAAAGGCATGGATAGAAAGATGGAAAGGTGGATGTAAGAAGGATAAAGGGAAGGATGGCAGGAAGGAAGGCAGGGAAGCATGTAAGGACTGTAGATAGACTGAAAATCAGATGGACCTGATGATTAAGAAAGCATACATTTTTGTCCCACAATGTAAAAATCAGTAATCATGCAGGGTGTGAGACTTCTTCTGGAGAATAAATGACTCTCCTAATATCGCTGTGCACTCTGCAAAAAAAATTAGGGGCCCACTTACCGCTGGGTTGTTTTCAAAACCTCTTTAGCTTCATATCTTCAGCTGCTCCAGCGGCTTCTTCTTCTTCTTCTCCTTTTTCTTCTTCTTACTCTAGTACCTTTAAAGTAGATAGAAAAGGGGGGAAAGGGAGAAAAAGAGGGAAAATGAAAGAGAAACATTAATGAAAGGGACTACTAAATGAACTGCCTCCTCAAGTGGTAGGTGGGGGAATTCGACAAACGCCGAGATGAGTTTCTCTCTCTCTGCCCTTTGTGACCACAGGACGACAGTTCTCGGGCGAAGAGGAGGCTTGCTGCTGATTGCCTGAGAGCTGTGGAGTGCGAATCTGCATGAAATCCCTCCTGGCTTTTTTTTGATCATTTTCTCCTTCACATCTCTAATGAGCCTGGTCCAAATCTTAGGGTGTGTGTGTGTGTGTATGTGTGTGGGTGGGTGGCTGGGTGTGCGTGTGTATCACTGTGGTTGATGTGTTTGGATATTTGCTGATCTGTAAGTTTATGTGGAGGAGAACATCCGTATTTGTGTTTGCACACCAGTAAAAAGTCTGAGTGTACATCTATTTATTCAGATTTTAAACTTCTTAAGTGAATATGAGTGTGTGATACTGTGTATCGACAAGTATTTCTGTGTGATTTTACATGCAATTGTACATGTGCTTCTGTGAATTTTTATCTGGAGGCCATGTCTACTGCACCATAGCTTCACTCAATATGCAGTCGATAATCCCAGTCCGGTCTGTGGCTGTGGGCGGCCATGTGTCCACCCTCAGGAGCTTCCACTGAGCAGCTCAAGAAGGTTATCTCCAGTTAAAGGTCAGAGGAGCTCATCATTACCCTGTGCCCAGAGTCTCCCTCCAGATAACGATATGAATATTATTACTGGAATGTGCGACAGGAATATGATTGATTAATATGGACACTGAAGCTCCTATAGGAGAACTTCCCCAAAGGCACCACATGACTTATTGTGGTAGTGATAAATAAGAGAGTTTGGACTTTGCTGCAAAGTTTATGTAGAAAAAGGAGAGCTGAAAGTGATGCATTTTTGCAAGTTCGGCATACCAAGATGAAATTACTATGCAGATACTGTAGAGTGCAAGTAATGAGAACGCATAATTCTTACCAAGTGCAAATGCAATGCATATGATATGTTATCATCCACAAGGCAAAACGTGGGCTCACTGTATGTTTTCCGGCTTTGATTCTTAAATTATGCTGTCTGCTGTCTCTGACAAGTGCTCTCCTTCTTTAATATGGAAGTTTACATCATCTGGGTGTGACTGTGTGCTGAAATTGAACTTCCCCTTGCAGATTGAATTTAGAAGTATTAGCCATTTATGGAATTAAAGTGCTACTTTTGCCTATTAAAATGGTTTTTATTAAGATAATTTTATGCAGGGTTGTGGAAAGAAAGAAGAAATATTTGGCGTCAGAAAGGCAAATTTCAACCGACCCCTATCTGTCCTCAGCCTGATGTTATTGGTTACTCTCCTCCTCCCCCTGCACCTCTGGCTCATAAACTGAGCGCTGCTTGTAGACACTCTCCCAGCATCCTCCATGGGCATTATTACCTCGATGGCCGACAGTCAACATGATCCTTTATTCTGACAGGCCACTGGGGTCAGGTCGGCCCTCGCTGGCCAATCAGTGTCAACTAACAGGCTGGCTGCAAAGGGATCCCCTGATACACTGACTGCAGCGCAGGGGAGAGTGGGAAGTGGGTGTGTGTATCTGTGTCTGTGTGTGTTTGTGTGTGTGTTATTGTGAGGGTATGAACGTAAGTATAACAGAGAGGGCTCAAAACACTTTGCATGGGGTGGGTTTGAAAACAAGCAGCACTGGTTCGTGAAAAAATGAAGTAAATGGATGTGAGACTGTTTATACACATGAGCATGCACGTGTGTGTCAGTGAGAGAGCGAGAGAGCAAGAGGGAGCGCGAGGGAGAAAGAGAGAGAGGGAAAAAAGTGTCCGATTCTGCAACACTCCCTCCTCCCACACGCCTGGCTGCCAAGACGAGCGCGGGGGAATTTGTTTAATGTACAGCATTTATTCACTGCACACACGCTGTTGCACTACCGCTTCCTCCGTCGCATGAGACACTCCCTTGGCTGGGCGAGTCGCCATTAATCAGCCGGAATGAAGGGTTAGCCGAACAGCACGGAAGCTAAAACTCATCCTACATCAACATCTAAGATAGTGGAAAACTCGCTCTGCAATTACAAATAGCATACAGGTAAGAGCACGATGCTCAATCTCTGTGAGTGTTTTTTGGGTTTGTTTTTTTTTTGCCGTGGACAGGGTTAAGTAATACTTTCGTCCACTCATGTGGAAAGCAGCTCCGGTTTGTTTTCTCATGACCCTGCAACATATTGGCATTGAATTTAGTCACCGTGCTGAGACAGATGGCCGAGCATCATGGTGCATGGCAAATTGGGAAATGAAAACATGCATGCTCAGAAATGGGTCCATGTATTCTCTCTCTCCAGCAATGTGACCAGATAGGGTACTTTCAGAATAGAAGAAAAGAGAACTTTTTCCTCGCTGAGCATTAAACATGACAAAGATGTAAGCACAAAAATAAGGAAACACAAGTCAGACCTACACTGTGAAAATGCCAACAGGTCTGCTACAAAACCACACATTTCAACCTCAGATGATGAAATGTCAACACAGTTTCTACCTTGATGCGACAAAAGAGATTTTTTTTTTCTCTTTGAATAGACAAACGTTGCCATGGTAGCAACTGATGTCTTCCTGTCTTATACTCACCTCACCTTCCTCACTTTCCATTGTTTTCCAGGTATAAAGAGAGTTATACGTAGTAAGCCATTAGAACCAGTTCTTTACTACAGTAAGGAGAAGAGAGCAGAGAGGCTGAGAGGAGAAAAGGAGGTGTCAGTGGAAAGTAGGAGAGGTCTGAGAATGTTGAAATAATCAATAGGAAGGGATGTCTCAGGGAGAGACATGGGAGAAGTCAGAGGTGGGAGGAGGACAAGTTCAGAGGGAGTAGAGTTGACGGTGTCAGTTGAGGAGCAGTTCAGTCAAGAGGAGGAGAGGAGGGGGAGGAGGAGCCAAGAAGGAACAAGCTGAAGGAGCGGAAAGCTGTGAGGAAAAGACAGGTGAACACCAGCCATGGGAAAAGACTGAAGAGAAGTCATAGAGGGGGAGAAGAGAAACTAGAAGGAGAAGAAAGGATGAGCAGAGAGGAAAAGACAAGAGAGGAAGATAATGAGGAAGGAGACAAAAGAGCAAGCCAAGAGGAAGAGAGCGTCGAGTGGAGAGGAAATGACAAGTGGAGAAATAAGATCAGACAGAAAAAGAAAATGAAGATAGGAGGAAGTCCTAAAATAAGACCGGATTTATCACAACATTACGGTGGAAGAGATGATAAATTACAATTTTTTTTAAGCCATGTCTTTGTCACCATTTACCTCTGAATGGTTTTACACAAAGATACAACAAAAAAGTGTGCTGCAACAACTGTCTCCACTTGCAGAGATTCAAAAGTCAAAACTAATTTCAGTTTCAGTGATATCACACAGGAAATAGCAGGCATATTCTTCCACCTTTCTACCAAGAATTCCTTTCACTACCCGAAATATAATCTTCTTTTGACCTTAATGGAGCAAAGAGAGGTGCACTTGAATTTGCTGAATTCATAAACGACTTGACCTCAACCTCACTCAGTGTATTCTTTGTTGCATACTATTTTTTGTCCATGTGTCCTGCAAAAAAAAAAAAAAGATAGCAATCCAACAATCAGAAATGTTAGACGAATATCATAGGTGTCATAGGTCTTTCAGTAGCCATAATGTTATCAGCTACACGCTCCTCTGATGTAGTGTCCTTGAGTGAGTTGCAACCCGATCACTCACTGTAAGCTGCTCTGGTTTAGAACATTGTCTAAATGCCGAAAAATGCAAATGCAAGAGAAGGAGAATCGACCTCATGGAAATTACCGTTTCAATTCAAAGCCGTGTGGCAAGGCACTGAGGCACCAGTCAAGGCCCCTTTGGGCTCTCAGAAAAAAATAATGAGACATTCATTGGATAATAACCTCCTTTAGTCATTCAAATGTATTCTAGTCTACTGCAGGCAGCATTCTGACCCACAAAATACTGCAAATGACCAAATGTCTACATATCATGCTTGTACCTTTTCTTTGTTTTGTATCATTACGCATCTACCCAGCTATTCAGAGACTTAAACACACTGTTGAAGATAGATAATATATCTATTGTCTAAATAAGTGTAAAAACAAGGAAACCGTGTGAAGGAGAAGATTATAAAAAGCACTAAGGACATCTTCTCTTCCAACCAGAAAAAAAACAACTATTTTCTCCTGGAAGTGGAAACAGAGCAGAAAAGGTTAAAAAACCCTAGTGGCTGTATAAAAATCATTTGACCATTTCCACCCATCGTTCATTCAACCCAACTGTGTGGATGAATAATATATCCCAAAAACACTTATTGCATACAGCATGTGAACTAATAGGAATTAAACGAGAGTCTCAACTGAATGTCTGCTTGTGCACTGTTGGATATTATGAACCAAGCAGCAGAATTTGCTATCAGATAACATTAAATGATGAAACCCTGGCTGTCCCTGGAAGTCACGATGGTCATTAAGACTTCAAGGGCAGAAAAAGTCTGAAAGGGAACATAAAACTCTCTTTTTCTTTGCCTTTATAACTTTTTAAAGTCGCTGACATGTGTGCACACGCACCAGCAGTCAAATGTTGCACTAGCATGCAGCTCATTCCATAAATGTGCTGTCATGAATAAATGAACCACAAAAGCAAACTATGTGTGGATGACAAACTGGCATTACTTTAAGAGACTGAGAAAGCCAGCATGTCTAAAATGGTCTTCATTGTTAAAAAAGACTATAAATCAAGCTTGTGCTGTTTTTCACAAAAAGCCTTTTTTTGTCAAAGTGCCTCATACTCAATTAAATTGGCAATAGTTACCCTCAAAAACAAACTCCACACTCAACTGGAGTGCCTTTGTCCTGCAACCTCATCGTTCTCCATGGCTGCTAACTAATCCTGCACCTCTGCGCTCTGTCAGAGAACCTCCACACACTTCAACACCACAATTTGCAGATGAAACACTCCAGCAATGACTCCACTCTGACTGAAGTTTCATTAGCGGGGCCTGTTTTGTGAAGATAAGTACAACAGCGTCCATTATACTAACATGCTCTCAGCTGAGCCCCAGTCATGATTACTGCAATGCAACATTAGTTAAAAGGTCCATGAGGTGACCTGTCTGGTGCTCACCCACACACACAAGTTAGTTCTTAGTGCTCGCTAAAGTTTAGAGTGAGGTCATGCGTGGAATTTTTTTTTTTTCTTAATGTTTAGAGGGTCCATTTGTGCGTGCGCTTGTTCAATGGCGAGTGAGTGTCTATCGGCATGCTGTACGCCGTGACTGATATTCAATTAGTCCACCTGCCACCTCTACATGGCCCGGCATTCCAGCGCTCAGTAAATCAGCTCGCCTGACAGCGCACAGGTCGATATTAATATTAACGCCTCCATAAATAATGTTATTGTAGGCCCTCATGTTAATGGTTCATGATATGATGGGCATGATAAAGTACAGTGCCTGGTCTATTGTGAAGGATCGGGGGTTTAACAGGGAGGGAGAAAGAGATAGACGGACTAAATCCCCTCCGATGTCCTTCGATAGGGACGTTGGTGACATTGGGTTGGAATAGTGCCGAGGTGGTCACAGCTGTGTTCCCAAGCCATACGAGCTAGGGGGCAGGGAGGCTGTGTGTGCGTCTGTGTGTGTGTGTGTGTGTGGTGGATTGGTGGGGGGTTAGAATGGGAGGCTGTTGGGACCGGACACAGCGGATTAATTATTATAAATCATCTCCCAGGCCACATGTTTATGGCTGCTACTCAAACTGTTGCCTCACTGTCTGATTCCCATCCCGTACACTGCAGTGTAGGGACTGTGAGTGTGTGTGTGACAGGAGAGAGAGAAGAGGTCTAGGGTTGAGTGGAAGAATGGCTTTGCTGTTTTGTGACAATAGCCCATATTTCATTCTGACAGTCAACATATCACTGTAACGTCTTTATGTGGCTGCTGCAAATCTCCAGTTTAACCATTGGCTGGAAAGCGATGGCTGTCATCGAATGGAGACGATCCATTTAGAGGGGCCATAGCTTCAGGACCTGTGTGAGCTTGCAACTTCCTGCAAATCTTGGGAACCTCCTATATGAGGATTTTATTTTACTCATTGAGGGATGAATTTTGCAGAGGATGCACACTTTTGGCAGCACTGCTCTGCTGCACATCCACATAGTCGCACAGATTTCCTCCTGAGCACTCACACCTCTACCTGCCTGCCTTTGAGCAGCTTCAGTGGTTCAAATGCATAGTCCAAAGGAAGCGCCTCAGTAATTGTGAAGGGGGAGAGCAGTGTACTCATTCGCATGCTCCTCCACACAGACACGACTGAACTCCCAGCATGCAAATTCAACCTGCTGATGTTACGGTCACAAGTCACACAGTTTTTTTTTCCCAAACCCTTTCTTAGCTTTGGCATAATTTGCACTCTGCATGGTAACAAACTCAAAAATTCATGCCTTAAGGGTTTAACATTATCAACAAAGCATCTAAAAACACTGTGGAGTCCAATCATGAAATAATCATAACATTTCAATTCCCATTTCCCATGTCTAGATGCTCCTATTTTATACGATTCTGGGAAAAAAAAGTAACAAACATGTTCTGTTATCCCCTTGCAGGCAACAGCTCGCAAATAATTAAATGAATGAATAAATCACTGCAGAGAAATATTAATCAGCTCTTATGCTCATCTGTGAGGGAGGAGGTGACTGATGCACTGCATGGCGATTGGCAGGGAGAGGATGAGATGGGTGTCCACACACACACACACACACGCACAGACACACACACACACACACACGCACAGACACACACACACACACACAAACTGCGTCATCCAATGTATTATTACAGTTATTTGCCATTGTGGAGAATTCTGGGAATGATTTCCAAACTGACTTTGGCTTGTGTCATGATGTCACCTACCATCAGTACACATACATACGCACTTACCCACACACACACACACACACACACACACACACACACACACACAAACACAACCTCCACCAGCCGTGGACCAGGGGTTTTGCAAAGCCCGGATCATCCCCACTAATCCACACTCATTAAGGATGAACTGCATGATAGCGTGCCGCCACCATCGGCCTCCACCCCACCCACTCCCCCCATTTACCCCACTTTCATACATGTACACACACACCCCACCACCATGGATAAGTGGCAACTTTGACTGTGATTTTAATAAATGACTGCAGGTTGTTGCGTGCATGTTTGTTGCTGCTACTCAAGTAAACGAACACCTACCACACCTGTCAGCACTAATCAGGACCACTTTAATTAAAAGCGACAAAGCTTTTATTTTGTGCCAGTGAGGGTGATGCGTGCTTGACCAAGGGAAGCTGAGCGCTCTTCACTGCACTCTTCAGAGAAGTGTGTCTTCAAATGGAAGAAGAATTCAAGATGAGACCAGCTGTGGGGTGACAGAGCTGGTGAATCACTTTACTGTGGTAAAATGTAAAATGATTCAGAGTTTTAGCAAAACTTCAAATAAATTATTCAAACACTTCCATTGTTCCTCCGGACTGAGGAGAATTCGTTTCTGCACTCAACAGTTTTTTACCCGAGGATTGCAACATAAATAGAAGGTTCATCCTCAGCGCTCCTCCACATCGCTGAGAAGGTCACTGCCGAGTGGAGTCTACCTACAAGCCCCTTGGGCTCAACAAAAAAAATGCCACATGGATACTTCCCTTCCAGCTCTCCGCCTCCAAAATAACTCTCCCTCTGTGGGGTTCTTAAATAAATTACAGATATGCTATCCTCCCAAGATGTGATCTCTGTTCTCCAGCACAAATTAAAAATTTAAGCCCATTTAGGTTGGTGCCCAGTGTAACTTGAAACAGTGTGGTTGCAAGAGGCGATATCCAACCAGAGTTGTGTCACAGCAGTACTTAGTAGTGATGCTGGTTGCTCTGGGCCCTGTATCCGGAGAGGAAGCTTGGTGGCCTTGATGCTAGAAAGAATATCGTGTAACTAAAAGGTCAGAGGCTTGATCTCACAGTACAACAGTGTTTCTACGCGCAGCTACGTGGCATGTAAAAGTGTCAAGACACCAAACTCTTGACTTGCTCACTCTGTGTGAATCAATCCATGTGACACCACGAGCCAAGAGCCTAAAATGTAAACTGTGCAACTTCAAAGACTCTATTTTAAGGATGACTGAACTATATGCCAGTTTTATTTTCAACCAGCCTGCCCTCCCACACATCAAAGTTACACACATACTCAAAGTTCAAACAGTCGACTTGAAGTGACATTAAAATGAGTCTGAGACATCTTTAAGTGTGAGGTGTTCAACCTGGCTTATAGCAGGACTGGATTTTCTTTTTTTATAAATCAAAATTAACACAGAGCAGCAGCTGGTTCAACTAAGTTGTGTGTGTGAGTTGAACTTAATGTAAGTGGACTTACATCAATAATATTCCAAACTATTCCCAAAACCAGACAATCGGGCTAGATGTGACTGTAACTGTAAGTAAACAGTTAGGGCTAGGTAAATGAGACAAAATCAAATATTTTGACTAACTAACTCAATATCGATATTGTGTCAAAGTTGTAGGGATGACCAGTGGGGCTCTAACAACAAAATTTAGACATTTAGATTTTTGATAAATAATCATCAATAACGTGGATGTAATAACTCATCGGGTAAAGACAAATGATAGAACAGTTAGAACAGTCTGGTAAGGTGAGACAACACTTGTAATATCATGGTGTGATGATACCTAACATCTAAAATCATTTTATATCATATCATATTGTATCATAACATATCAAAATTTCCTTTGCCGTAGAGACAATGAAATTACACTGGAGTCACACAGCTTACGTTTGAGCCCATTAGCAGATACCACACTTTGTGATCCACAATAAACACAAATACACGATATCAAACAAAAGGGCTGATTAGCCATTCAAACGCCCAATAAGAAAAAAAGCCTGAGGATCAAAGCCACCAGAGATCATGATTGACAGTGAAATACAAATCAGCAGAAATATGTTTAAATGCTTAAGTCAGTTAATACATTTAACAAATTATTAGGTTCTTGCAAAGACAAAGGCAGCATACCATGAAAAAAAGCTCACCACAAACCTCTTACGCTTGATTATTAAAAATAAATAGACTATTAAACACACCAGAGGATTGCCTGGAAGGCTTGCACATCAGCAAATCATATCCTATTTATTTAGTCGTTAGGATATGGGTGAGGACCAAAAAGGCTAATTAGGTGGAAACTCTTTAGAAACACATTATCCAGTAGAACAGGAGACACTGTGTGAAGAAAATGTCCTCCAATCATTAAACAGCAGTGGGCTAAATTGGTTGTGTATGTGTGTGTGTGTGTGTGTGTGTGTGTGTGTGTGTGTGTAGACCCAACATCGCTATGAATGCACAGAGAGTGTTTTGTCATTTGACCTTCATTAACATCTTCTATTCATTGCTCCAACTCTGGTGATAAATCAGAAAATGGTTCCCATTGTATTTTGCAGTGGCATGAAGTAAAGCATTCTCCCCTACCTGACTTTCATTAGCTTTTGTCCTGCTAAACAATACACAGGGCCTCGATCGAACATGGGTTTTCACAGGAATTTGTCTTGGGGAGACTTTACTAACAGAAGATAAAATGAAATTAAATCAAGGGCTGATCCAGTAAAGATCCACAGAGGAAATCCTGACGTAAAGTCTACTTTAAACACTTTGAGTTGGGGTGTGAGGGATGTAATTAAGAGCAACGCCTTTAACCTAAAAGATAATCATAAAAGATATAAAGAGTGCCTGAAGGCGAGAAGGAAAGGGGAAGACATGGAGAAAGTGTAAAATATACAGTTCTCTCGTGAAACAGAAGACTTTCCAAAGGGCTTCCCTCCACTGAAGCGTTGCTGGATTAACCTAATCAGAAGATTAATCAGACTTGAAACACTGGAGGCTGTGCCGGTGGCCTCTTTATCCGACTGTGCTGGGCAGCAGAATTTGGATAGAGCAGGGAGATGGTGTTCCCACAACCTCTCTCTCTAGAGCTCTCAGCTTGCCAAAAGACCTCAGAGACAGAGTGGGAATTAAAAGCTCCAAGTTTGCCCCGACTGCCTTTTAAAACTACGCCCTTCCTGCAAACATCTGATCAGCATTCAAATGAGGTCTTGTAAACTTTAGAAGAATTTGAGCACTACTGGCGGCATATCATGCAAGACGATCGTCTGATTGAGTTGGGTTGGAGTAATCAACTTAATCTTGAAAAGACAGTGACAAAAAGAAATCTGAAGTCAGCAGTTACTAAGTTTATCCACCTGAACAGCTGCAGTCTGAAATTGACTTGTCACTAACATATTTTATATGTTAAATGCAGTCTGACCTGGTAACACCAGTAGTGTGTGTGTGTGTGTGTGTGTGTGTGTGTGTGTGTGTATATGTACATACATACATCATACACTTCTTTAGCATCTTCAGACCCATCTCAACCCTGCACAGACCTGCCCAAAATGCCTTACTTGCATGCTAACTCTTAAAGGGCAGCACTCAGCTGTGATCTCAGCCTCTTCAACACAACAGGCATCAGAGCATTAGCCACCATTTAAGTGCAGTCCTCCTTCCTCGCAGGGATTTAAAGAAGCGATGAGCGGATTGCCCTCGAAACTGGCGGAAATTAGCTCTTGCTGTGCCGTGTTTGTCTGACCCTGTAATAAAGGATCAAATCTAAGAGAGGAGACCAGGCGCTTTATATTTGTTAAGCTCGTGACCACATGTTCATGAGCAGCTCTTGAAAATTTGGCAAGCAAAAAAAAGGTATTTGCGGTCTATCTGCACTGAATGACTAAATAAATAAATTAATTAAACTTACTGAGTACTTATCTGTCTCCATCTGTCTGCCTTAAATTATGCTGCAACTAATCTCACCACCTCGACTCAAAAAGAAAAAAACAGGACTGTAGCACATGCCCATGAGAAAAAAACAAGAGAAGCCTGCAGTGTGAACAGGGGGGGCATCATTGATCTCAGCTCTCCGGTAGCCAGGTCATCGATTGCAGGATACAGCTGTGATACTTGGCACACCTTGCTGACTCCAACCACAACTTGCTGCAGGTAACAGTGAGAATTTTTCTCCCTCATTTTGTCAGCTGACCAAAGATGCAGAAAAAAAAAATGGGGCAGGGGGGTGTCTTACGTTGCCCTCACATAATTGTGTGGGAACATCATTTTTCAACCACAGCTTTGCCTCCTCATCCCCAGGGGGCTCTTTTCTCAAACAGTAATCATTATGTTATGGAAGCTGCTGCCGGGCAGGGTTGAAAATGCAACTGGAGCCAGTGAGCAGAGGCATACAGTCCTTGGGGTGCACAGGCACACGAAAATGGGAGAGCCATTGAGGGGATCGAGAATAGAAAGAAAAAAGTGGAAGTGAAGAAAGGGCCCATTTTTGATCTTTTGTACTCCCTTGAGTTTTATTGATCCTGGAATCTCATCAAGGCTCTTTTGGAGGGTTAAGTAATACACAGACATCAAAGATCAACTTGTTTTTCTGTGCACCCCTCCTCCACACATCCCTTTCCTACACCCACTGTTCTATTTAAAGATTTGTATCTCCCAACATTCAATATGAACACACTTAAAAGAGCATATGTGAGAGGAGAGGAGAGCAAAAAAACCCCACTTAATACGAGTAGAGGCGGGATGCAGCTAATGGCCGTCTGATCAGCCAGTGTTTCATCCTCGCCACATTATCTCCAAATTCAATATTGGTTCTTCAAACACTGAAAAACGAAGGAGCTGTTGTGTTTAAACTCTCCTGTTATAGACGCATCCACCACACACTTAGTTGGTATTCCGCTGCTACTGCTGGTGTCCCCTATGTGTCTCCTCAATCCCTGCCAAAACAAGCCTTAATATATAGAGAGCTGATACATAGACATTGACGTCTGGTGAAAAATTACAGTTTCACTGTATGTTAGAGGCTTGTCTGTCAATGCACAGCAAGTCTTGTTATTGACTCTGACAAATTCTGGGATGATACTGATACCAGCTTGACAAATGGGCCCCACTCTTCCTTCTCCAACAACCAATACATCTCCCTATGTCCTCCTGTCGCCCACCTCTATTAGATTCTATTATGTGATATGATATCACATTCTGGCTGAGTTCAACCAGGAAGTGCTGGTGAGAACAGAATGGCATTGTGATTATTATATGAAAATCCTGTGCTCCAGCAAGGAGATCCAAAACCTCCAGGTCAAATCTAAAAAGGGAATTGATGTCATCCCCGTTACTTTTTATAGGTGTTTACACATTAATTTCATTGTCGCTGTGATACAAGAACTCTGCTGGACACAACTTTGTTACAGAGCCCTTTGTGTCAAGAAATATTTGTGGTCACATTAACAAATAAACCCTTGGCTTGATTCAATTAATAACTCAACTTTTTGGAATTTGGAAGTTTGGAAGAGATGGACAGACATTAAACCAGGAAGTGCTGCGACTCAGCAAAATCTGATGCAAACTGGAAAAAATCTTCATCTTTATTTGCACTTGTAGTTAGCTGGTATGAATAACCTTTTTTAAATTAAAACCAATTCACTCATAACCAAAGGACTTTGGCTTTGAGCAAAACCTGTTCAATGAATCTTGTTCTTAGAACTGTTAAATACATGACAGAAAATGTCCTTTTCATATGTAGCAGGATATTTTTCTATGCAACAGTGACTGAGGACAGACATGATTCTATTCACTCACTTTACCTTCAAGTATTTTTCCAGCTCATGGATCTATAAAGTGGTGACCTTCCAGTTACAACACCACTTTTCTAACCTTTAAGTTGACAGGAAGAGATTAAGACATACTAGTAAATTTCCACAGCAAAGACATGGCAAAAGACAATTTATTTGTGACCTTTTGCAGATTTATTTTTTTGACATAGCCCATAACTAAAATAAGTTTTTCCGTTTGTTTGTTTTTCAGAAAAGTTTCAAGAAAATTTGCTCAGAAAATACATTTTACGGTTTACGCTAGAGCTACATTTTATACCAGCTCATAATCCAACTGTAGAACTGCAATTCCCCATTTCCCCGCATGTGTTTGTCTAAACAGAATTAGTTAGCACATGTCAGATGTCACTAGATTCACAGTGAAGGAAGTCCTCTGAGAGAGGCCTCTGCTGGGACTTTTCACAGATGCACACATTTAAAACATGCAGATAAAAATGCAGAGCTGGTGTTGCCATTCAGTTGAAAGTTATCATCACACCAGGGTATTTTTTTTTTTTACAACCCATCATCACAGTGAGGTAATATAAACACATTTGGAAAGAGTGAAGATAAGTACATGTTGCATTTATTTCCATTCAACTAACTACAGCATGCAATCAACACCTGTTGGATTAAATGGTACATAGCAGTAGTAGCAGCTAAAAGTATTTGCCACAATATGTTGCATTCACAGCTTTCTTCATATGAACATAATATGAAAAATCATAGTATTTGTACGATACTTCAAGCGTTAAGACAAGTCACATTAAGCAATTAGCAATAATATTAATCAATGAGCAGTCAAGGTGATTTTAACTCTAACATAATTTCTTCATTATAATTCCTCATCTTGCACTGTAAGTGTTCAGGTTAAGTGAAAAATCTGTTTGTGCTAAATTGAACTTCCCTGAAAAAACGAGTGAAAAAACCTGTTGTCTATTTTCATATGTAACAGTTATGAAATTAAAATGCTGTGCATCAGCCATTAAGACTTGCACACATACTCATGGGTCTCATATGACCTTTCGTTAGCTGCCGACTGGTGGCCTACAGGCACGACAGCTTTAGAAAGGAGCATGCTAATGTTAGGCGTGGTTTGTGCCCCTTGGTGCTATTTAGCACAGTGTGATGAGAGTTCATCTCCTTCACATCCTGCTTGTCTCTCTGTCTGAGAGCGAGTACAGAAATAGTCTTTGTCACCAACCACCCAGCAGGGCACCTTTCACACACCATGTCCAACATGCCTGGACGATGGCGCCAATATGTGTGCCAATGTGTGCCAATGTGTGTTGCTTTGAAGGCTTTATTGTCAGCGACGGAGCGCATGTCTGTGCGTGCTAGTGAGTTTCTTTTAGGATTTTCACAAAAATAATGCAGGGACATCAGCAAATTTTCTCAACCATATAATCAGCAAAATTTCACCTTTCGCCTCCCTGGAACTGGTCGAAACAGTCCTCAGATTATTTTTAAGATGACTCTTTTTCATCTCACTAATTTGAAACAATTTAATCAATTTAATTATTCCTGAGTGGGGGCAGCCCTTCTGCTTTCAGCATGGTACAGTATCAATAGCATTTGATTTTTCTCTGAAAATGGTTGTATAAGTTTTCATTTTTATTGCATTTCACCAGTGTAATCTGAACTGAGCCAAACTGTGCACAAAACTCAAATGGGAAAACATTCAGCACAGTGTCAGCTCAGTATGGAATGATACACTAGAGCAGAAGAAAAATGATCTGTGAGGGTGAGGGAAGCAGCAACAGATAAGAGGATTACTCCATTATTATCTACCCCAGGGGCTGT
Organism: Datnioides undecimradiatus; assembly: GCA_008933995.1. NCBI lineage: Eukaryota > Metazoa > Chordata > Actinopteri > Lobotiformes > Datnioididae > Datnioides > Datnioides undecimradiatus. Next base: position 9,422,480 of record WARS01000029.1, on the reverse strand, counting down.
TACCCCAGAGCAAAGGAACACGGTTAAAAAGGGCAAGACCTTGATTTTTTTCCCCCCCGACATACTCACATGGTTTCAGTGAGGCAGAATCGCTACATGACATACTATCCTAGTCTGCACAGTGCAAAGACATGTTTTCAGCCCAAGTTCAAATGCAGCATCCTGAGGTGTGACCTTGCTCTCCTGTTCAGCTTCCTTCTAACCTTCCTCCAGAGACACCAGATGGATGGACCTGATATCTGGCCTGGGGATTTTTTTTTTTTAATCTTTTTGAGGAAAATGTTTGTTGTATGGTGATATAAACATATAATTGAAAAGCAGTTGTCCAACAGAACAATATCACTGTAAAATAGTTAGGCAGTGCATGGAAATAATGGATATTTGGAGACCAGATGTTTTCAAACTGTGAGGAAATTTAAAGGGTGGCCAAGGATGGAGATAAATCACATCATCATAGACACTGCATGAAGTAAAAGGCAACTCGGGTACTTTGCGTCAAACTTCATACTCATGAGTCATAACTGACTTGAATCTAAACACAAAGACATTATTTTTAGATTCAGTGTGACTTTCGGAGGATATCATTAAGTTTAACGTCCATCACGAGCAAATGTCTACAAATAATTAAAAAAAAAGTTCTCCTTATATCTTCAGAACCCTACTTTCAGTATAAAATGATCAATTAACAGTGGTAAATCCTTATATGTGCATGGTGCCAATTTGACAAAATGTGTGTATGCACGCAGATATACACAACTGTGTTTTGCAGCGTAACTTGAATCACTTTGTGTGGGCAATTGAGGCAGGGCTCTCACTTTAGTTTAAACAAAGACATCAAAAGTGTTGGTGTCTCCCCGTCAAGACTGAAGCGATAATTACTGTCATTCAAGCAGAAAGCTCATAGCACTGGCGGGGATTAATGTGTGTGAGCTAGTGACTGTGTCTTTGTAAGATACACTTACGCCAGCTGTCTGAGGCTTCATTTTAGAAAATGCAACTGTCTTTCAACTCCAATTGAGCTGTTTTTGTCTGTTGCACACTGCCGTGCCCCAGCCTTGAGCGCCATGTGGAATCCTCACTGCTCCTTTGAGTTTCACTGTTTGGCGATTTGCTGATGTTCCTGTTGGGCAGGTAAAGCTTCATGGTGTTGCTCAAAGACACACTTGACACATACATTTTGAGGAGAGGACATATTGTTCATGGAGGAACATTGGCTCCAAACCATTTTCGAGTCAGAAACAAGCATTTAACATCTCAGACATTTACCTCCTGTGCGCAGGTGGTGGATCAGTGTGTTTGAATTGATACATTTGTGGCTGTAAGAGTTTTATTTTCTTTGCATTCTGAGTTACTTATTTAGGACAACCCATCCCAACATACACAATAGGTCTGACACCATGTTAAATGATCATCTAAATTCAACATTGAAGCTCTCTGTTGCCATCTTGTTGCAGTGTGTCTAGCCATGAAACCCAACTATTGGCCAACTGCTGATCCATGTCAGCACAGCCACAACCTTAATCTGACCCTTTTCTGACCCTGAGCCCAACAACAGATTAACCATTGACACTCCTCACATGACTGTCACTTGATAATCAGTTTAGTATCAGCCTGGGACTATGCAAAGATCATAAATACCACCAGGCATTCCTCAAGTAGTAGGATGTCTTTTTTGTGCACTGAGTGATGTAGTGATGGGACACTACTGACAGTCCTGACTCTGAAAATACAAGTAGGATATTTCACACCAATGATGCAGTCATTCATGCACTTTTCTTTGCATATTTTCTTAAAAAAAAAAAAGAGCACGAGCATAAACATGCTTCAGGAAGGCACTGCAATGACTAGAAAAAGAAAAAATCCCGAGCCTATCTGACCCTGTTGTAAATCTGTGTCCTTGTGGTCACGTACACATGAAAGAGAAGTGCAGGGATACATGAAAGCTTTTCAGTGTAAGAGCAAAGATAAGGGACAAGAGAGTGTCATTTTGTGGAAGCTGCCCTCTCTCAAGCAACCCAGCCACTGCAACTTTGAGCATTTTCAACTCAGTCTTGTAATAGAAAATAGTCAATGACCACAGTAGGACCTTGTTCAAAACGATTTGCAATTTGCAACCTTCATATTAAAAATTTAATGATGATTGAGGTATGTTAAAAGGAGAAAAAAACAGCCTGGTGTTGGGAAAGAGCCATCCTGGAAGAGAAGAATGCAGCAGCTCTAGCAGAGCCTGGGAGATCCCCATGTATGTATAAGTGTATGCCATCAGCAATGAGGGAAAACACAGACAGGCGAGCATTTGGGAGCAATGTATTGAGGAAAATGGAATTTCCTTTCCTCCTTTTTACAAGACAGGTGACCTTTGCCCTCTGAATGGCTCTCTCCTCCTATTTCTCCATTAGTACATGGAGACAGACAGGCACAACACACACGAAGGTGCACACAAAGGCATTTGCAATTTCTCTCTAAAGCAACCTTCCTAATACACACGCGGGCGCTCACTGTCCAACAGTCAATATTTTCTGAAGGATGGCCTCCCTCGAGAACTAGCAGGCAATCTGAGGGGGCCCCTGCAATGAAAGGGCCCGTGATTGCATTCGACCGTAGCCCTTACAAAGATGTCGTACATCAAATGCCAACAGATAAAAAGCCATCCGCGAAGAGTTAATCAGCAGAGTAGCTTTCAGGCCATGCCGCAATTTGTCTCAATATCATGAAAAGCAGACAGGCTCTCATAAAAAAGGGACAAATATAAATAAATACATAGCCTAAATACTTGGCTGCATTAGAGTTTCATGTAGTGCTGAATATGATGTTATCTCTACTACTCCATGGCTGCATGCGATGCGCCGCTTTTATCTTACTGTTTACCGATACTGCCTGACCTTGAGAGTGAGCTATGTGTGTGTGCGCGTGTGTAAGTGCTTTTTGTCTGCTTTTGCGTATGTGTGTCAACGTCTAAGCGCACTGATGTCACCCCCTCCCCTCTCATTTCGCTGATTCAGTTGCGTTTGAGAGCCCGACCAATTTGCATTCTGAGTCACGGTGGAAACGCCGATACTAGAGGCCGCTTGAGCATTTCGCATACTTGCCACCTCATACCTGATCGGATACGCCGGTGTGATTCTCATGGAGTGGCACGCTGGGTGAGAATGAGCCTTAATCACAACGGCGGTTAACCCCAGTTTCTGACCTCTCGTACCAGCCGCAACATTTCAATCAAGTTAATGCTCTGGCCCCACCAATGCTGAGGCAACAAGGTCAATGGTGGAACAAGGTATTTAACTTGGGCAAGAGGCTTGCCAAATACTCCAAAATGCAGCCACTTGAAAGGCTTCCGCTTGAATGACGGTTTCAGGGATTATGTACAGTGGAGACTACTGAATCACAGTGACATTTAATTCTGTAGTCATACTATGGATTGTGAAATGTTTTCAAAGTTTTTTTTAAGCACCAAGAAAAAAAAAATTAATTACTTTCTGCATTTTAGCACTGCGTACAAAAGAGAAGCTGATTACTTTTTTTTGGATGAAGCTTTGCATCCTGGGACCTCTATTTCCCCTGAGAGACCAGCATTTCGGTACTTACTGCAGTACTGTAGACTAGATATACTATACACAGTATGTCAAATTGCTTGCTTATTTAAGTGAAAATTAATCCTTTTTTTAACGTATTGGTTTCCAATCACACCAACTTATCCAGCAAACATTGTTGCCTTCTCTTGCCTTTAACTTCACTAAAAATACGAGAAATGGATTTACGGGAACACAGTGCTGTGTGGACTGCTGGGAAATTTATTAGAAAATTATCTCTGAAACGTTTAAATAAGTTCCAAACTTTTGCCTTTTTGAAACTGAGACATACTTTTTCAAAATATTAAGCAGCAAACACTTAAAATAGCCTAAATTGATCTTGAATATCATTGCCGCTTTACAGTGTAAGGCTCTTTGGAACCTCGTGTTTCTACATAGTCAAGCATGTGCATTTGAACATATTCACTTCACAAATCCAGAATTTTAAAAAATGTAAATAGGTGCAAACACAATTTTTTTTTGTTTTTGACTTATTTTTTGCAATAACCGTGACACACCTGCTATTATTATTGGAAGTAACTTTTGTTCCTTGCGTACAGTTAGCATTTGTTATGCTACCCACATTCTAACCTTTTTTCAGCTCTCTTTGGAGCAGTCCATCCACGCTGGCAGTGGACAAGCTCGATTATGTTCAAGGCTGTAACATCCCGGGGGTAGAATTCTTCATCTCTACCTGCAAATCTAGACGGTCCTTCCTTTGCTCTCACAACACGTCGGCCCACATCGTCAGCATCAATTGTGTCAGCCTGCACTGACACAGACGTCCGTCACCATCCATTTACCTGTATGATGGAGGAAGGACACAATTCTACTGTAAATATTAGACCTTCCTATGTGGTAATGCTTACAAAGACTGTGGCTGCAGCTTGTGCATTATGTCTAGAGCTCTTCTGGGTTACAGCAAGCGACATAAAAGTGTGCACACTGATAAAAATTTCCGGCTGTGGTGCATATTTTCTGTCCTCCATGTAGGATGGTAGCATGTTACTTCTCTGATGCACTGGATCGCTATTTACTGCATGTTCTGTATTTTCCCCGTTCTTTGCATCAGCGCCACCAATCAAACACCTGTAAACACTGATCCTGATTTGATATTTCAAAATCCGATTCTTCAAACTCACACATCAACATGCACCTCCTGTCACGGATCCCAAAGGTACCGTGTCCTTGGGAGATCGAAGTTTCGTCGAGCTGTTCATCAGACATCTGCTAAGCGCCTCATCATGAAAGCGCCGAGGTTTATTCCCTCGCGTTGTCTTGCCAAGAACAACTGGCAGGCGCCAAGAAACCTTCCACTCTGCCACCAAGGTTAGGTGAATGACAACACTGAGGTACTGAGACACAAGAGATGGGAGGAGACAGCCACGGAGGGAATAAAAACAGGAAGGGTAGGCTACAGTCACGTCCATCATGTCCCATATTCTTTTTCCTTTTTCTTGTCCCTTTTTACTTCCATCTTTTTTCCATCTCTGCCTCTACATTTCCCCCTTAGGTTTTGTTTTTTCTCTCTCTGTTTACATTTTCTCATTGTGACTCGTAAAACTCTCACAACACAAAAACAATGCTCCTGTACCCGCTCACAATTTTCTCTGCCTTACTTCGTTGTCCTCGTCTCTTTCTCTCAAGTCCGAAAAGAAGGGAGCTAATGCTGTCTCTGCATTATTAATCGTCAGACAACAGCAAGCAACTGGCACTACAAATAATCCAAACGAAGGTCAAACTGGAGTGTTGGCCAGCCCAGAAACCCAAACCGGCTGCCCTCCATTTTCTCTTAAATTGTGTCCTCCTGTTTTCACTTATGTGGAAGTGAGACATAAACAGTGGGGGAAATATGGGACATTACCATGGAGAACAGCAGAAATCAAGTGCTAAAATGATTTCCAACTTTTGTACAACAAGAGAAATGTTGGTTTTGCTAGCACCGATCACTACTTTGCTGTGGTCTGATTGCTGCATCTCCTAAACTTGCTGTTGATATTGCAAAGATCAGCTGACAATCAACAGCAACTCAGAATTGCCATGACAATGTACAGGAAAGTTTCTAATAACTCAGAAGGATTGCCTTGCAGAGTATACAGTGACGAAGAACAGTCAGCATCCTGTATCCTGTGACCTGTATGTGTTGCGTTGTGGTCAAAACCATACATTCAGGGACACTAGCTCAGGTGCCTGAAATAATATATCATGTTACACCCCTATTACAAACAATATTAAGATAAATGTGTGATTATCTGGGTTAGTTATTTAGAAGGCCATTGTGGGTAAAGCCAATGCATTGCCAGAGATATCAAACCCACAAAATCAGCCTTTTTACAGAACTGTAGAGGAATATCTATTTGTTATTGTTGTTTACTTTCTGTCTTTTGTAATTGCACGTTCATCATAACACAAATAATAACATAATACACAAAAAGGTTGGATGAGTTGGAGTGTAAATCAGTAGTGTTTCCCACCATCCCATCAATTGTGTCGGAACTTTTGAACACAGATGAAACAATACGATGCACACAGCTTCGAGCAGTGTACTCTTCACATTCGACCCTTTAGAAATGTTGTTCAGCCACTGTCATAAAACTTTAACGCTTACAGTGAATAAAAGATCTGCACTCGATGCCACAGCAACAAGAAGGTAAATACGTGCAATACCTGTTGCTACACAATAAGTGTGGACGTTTTAGCACTGTGATGACATTTGCATGCAATAATAGTGCGACTGCTGCCAAAACTACATGAATCAAAGTCTGCTTGATTAACATGATTGCATCAACTAGCAATTCCCCACAATAATCCTATTTACATGACTGTTCATAAAGTATTATGGATTATTTACTAAAACAAATTCACTGGGAAGTTGCACAGAGTTGTAATGAGCTGGTTTGTTGTGTGCTGAAAACTCTGTATGGCTCATTTTTACAAAAAGTACGACGAAGGTTCAGGTATGGATACTAGCTTAATATTAAATGCCAGAGAGTACATTAAATCATCTGCTAGAAAGGGACTTTGCAGACACACTGGCAGGGATTAGTTAGTATTCAGTGACTGTCGCACACGATCATCAATAAGTGACTATGACCTGAGAACAAATGTGGAACAGTGATCTGGTGTATCAGAAAAATCAGTTTTCAAGAAAATATATTTTGTTGTGCAAATTTATTTAAATGTAACTTTAATATCATGCTTCGTCTAACACCCAGGAACAAAATTAGCAAACTACTGGGCAAATTGCATTTAAAGGTCAAGAAAATACCAGAATGTTAGAATTGTCCCTGAAGAAGACACAAACTAATCTGCTCGGCTCTCTGAGGTTAAAGGGTGGAGTAAAATCTAAATCTAGCTAAAACGAAATTCATATTTGATGGATGGGGACCTTTCCAGACTTCATGAACTCAGGTTCTGATTTACACTCAGCTGTTGGACCCCCTTCAAAAAATCTTTATGTGCAGAATTGGCTTATATTCAGCTCTTTTACTCGCACTCATTTGTAATTACTCCATTCTGTGGGAGTGTAACCACACAAGAGAGATGGCAAAAAGGACAAATAAGCTTCTGTTTTACAGCAAACAACTGATTTCAGTTTACCTGTTGTTCAGATTGATACAGCGTTTACTGAGGGTGACATGCCTCCTTTGCTATATTTCTTTCTGTTCTACACAGAAACTGGCCATCATACCCATTATACTGTATGTCAGCAGAATGTGTCAACATAAATGTAAATACAGCACTGTTAATAATGGTCAAATATAGCTTGTCTTAATATAATGCTATGAAAAGTTTGACTACTTCTCCTCTAAATGATAATCATATGAAATTTTCACTTCTTTTTCTCAAGCAGAATTACAACGTAAAGCAATGGTCAATGGTAACAAATCACTCATAAAGGATAAAAAGTTATGAGCAGCTCAGATTCTCTCCTAAACAAGAAGGACGTCTCTGCAGATAAATCTAGTCCCACCAGTATATGACTTAATATTGCTTTAATCTACTTTAAATAAATGATTCAAAGACAGGCAGAGGGGGTAAATGTTGGCATTAGTATGCGGTTTACCGATATTAACTGCACCTAGAAAACTTGATGAAAGTGCTGCCCTTTTGGACTGTCAGTGCACAGTCTCCAACTACAACTTCAGGAGGGGAACAGTGGATCCACCATCTGTGGAGTAAAGTCACAGGGAGCCACACTGAGTGTCCGCAGATGTATGGGTTATAGGGAAAGGGATTCCCCCCAAGGGTCTGTGGCCTGTCAATAGGCTACCACCTTTCTGCCCGAATCCAGGCTGAGAGACGAGACATCCATCAGGCCTCAACTCACAGTACATGAGGTAGGGGGAGACAAAAAAAAAGAAAACAGAACAGGATGATTAATGTGCCTTCTGTGTGGTCAGTCTCTTTCTTCAGCACACACCCACAAGCGGAGGATCAGACGTGTGTGTACGCTCACACTAAAATGATCAGACATTTACACAGGCACCAACCAATGCAGGTGTTTGCACACAAGCTGAAACATGAACACGGACACACACATTATCACAACAAGGATATATTCCAGAGAATATTAGATGAAAAATGTCTGAGCTCAACTCCTCTCCTGGCTAACCTCTGTGGTGAATGGAGGGGTATTGACTAAAGAGTGAGGCAGCTAGCTTTTATTAATAAATGCCCTGAACTGAGCCAACAGCAAGCACAGTGAACACACATAGACGCATGAAAACAACACAACTCACTATAATTTCCCTCACCATAACTGACCATCTGATTGCATCAGTTACTGAGCTCGTAGGAACATATGAGGGTCCTTAATTGAAAAGAAAAATGCTTATTTAGAGCATAATTCCTATGTGAAATTCAAGAGTTAGTATTTTAGAGACAGGATTTGGTATTGAGAAGCCGTACCGTGATAATTATGTTCTCCACAGACAAAACACATCACATCCAAAGGTAATTTATAAGGGAGCGACATTTTTAAAAAAGAAAGAAATCCGATAAATCAAATCCTGTTATATCATGACAAAAATATTGTGATGAAGGATTTTGCCTACTGTATACCACTTAGTTTTATGTTCATACCTCTCCTGCAATTACTCTCCTCACACATGTTCATTCTACATTTGACAGGGGTCCAGGCGCCTGCAAAATAAAAGCTCCAGTTCTTCCCTAATGGTCCTTTTCCAAGCCGTCTAGTCTGTGCAAGGGAATGAATACAATGGGGATCTGTTCCATTGTGAAAGAACAGGGTAGTTTGGCCATTAAAAGCTCGCCACTCAAGCGGATTCATTTTTGTCTGGCCACAAAGGATGCCGGCAAGCTCATAAGCCGCACATTAATATGACCACAGATCAATGGGGCTGTGAGCAGTCTGAGGGTATTGTTGATGTATTGGCTGGATTCACGGGACTGCAGAGATGGATACAGGTTGGGGATGACTGGAGGACCTCACATCCTTTGGTGGTGCTAACTAGTGTATCATTGGTATATCACGATTTCAGAAAACAAAGAGGATGGCTTTGATTTTAGTGATCACAGATTAGATTATCCTTTTTTATGACCGGTAAGCCAGTTCATAGACAGCACTATAATTTTGTTTGTGCTGTGTTTTGTATTGTGTGTACAGCAAATGGTGTTCATTGCATTGTTATTGTTTTAATGCAAAGTCCCTTCTTGTGGGACTGTGGGTATAAACTGAACTGAAATTCACTGGTAGTTAAACACAATGGTATTGTCAAGACTTTACAAGCACAGTATAAAACACAATTCATTTAGAACGGCTACATTATGCATTTAAGATACATATTTTGGTAATAAAATACATACAAACATACAAAAGTGCAAAGCCAACTATGTGTTAAGTAATTAACTTACTTTAATGCCTTACTTTGAATGACATGACAGTAGAACACTATATTTATAATTAAAATCATCCATAAAATGTGTGTGTGTGTGTGTGTGTGTGTGTGCAGTATTGACTGAGCTATGAGACTAAAAAAGGAGCACTTGTGGATGATATGTGTCTCTGTGGGTTCACAAAAGTAGCTGAAGTAACCTTGAAAATGCCTCAGAAAAAATACGAATCAATATAATGACATTTCAAGACCCACCGCATGAGTGTTTTTGTGATTAATTCAATGGAAACAAGTCAATTATCACATTACAACACCTACTGTGACAGACACTTCCCCTTGCATAAAGAAGAAGGAGAATTTAAGACTAAATGCCACATTTAATGACTTACTTTTTTTGTTGCCATCATTGCTGCTAAGCACGTTCCAGAGATCACCCGTCAATCAAACAGTTCGAGTGCTACTCTGACATCTTTTCCCCTTGATTTTCTGCGCTTTCCTTTGTTCGGCCATGGTGGATATTTATTTAGAAAGAGACTGTCGCAGATTGTTATTTCAAGTGGGCCAAAGTTTGGGGCGTGTTTTGAACCGGTATTGAGTTTGACATATCAGAACGAGTAATAGAAAAATATCCAGCGTTACCGGAGCTGGAGTGGTTTTTAGGACCATTCTGTCTGTTACTCTGTCCCAGTCTGGGCGGGGCTCTGCTGGCCCCGGGCCCTGGACTATCAGTCAGGCTGATGTATAGGTCCACAGGGTACAAATGAAACCTGTCACAACAAGGGTAATGATGTCAGAGTCACTATAGCTCACCGCTGGAGGAGCAGAGAGAGGGAGGTGCAGGGATAGGAGGATGTGGGGAAGAGAAAAGGGTTGAGGAGAGAGAAAAGAGAGAGGGAAGGAGATGACTGAGTTGAGGGTAAAGGAGGAAGCAGGAGAGATGAGGAGGAAGGAAACAAGGGAAGGCAAGAGGGAGCATAATACAAGTGAAGGGAAAAGGGGCTTCAGAAGGCAGAAGGAGAAAATGTGAACATGGAAGAATGGGAGCATGGGAGCAGGAACAGACTGACAACTTTGTTGAGCAATCATCACTTATTCGACATAACAAAAAAAAAAAAATCACATTGTCCAGGAACATCCATTTCCCATCCATTATATCTCCACCCTCTGTCTGCAAACACATAAATAAGATAAAGAAGATCTGCTCTCCACCTAAATGCACCAAGAGACTCACTAAAAGAAAGGCTGGTCATTGTTTAGTATGAAGTCTGTTATACTGTACAGTGGCAGCTGAACCCTGTGTCCTCTCTTTATCTCTCACACTCTCTCTCTGTATCACTTTCTCTCTCTCCATCTCTCTGATCCCTCCTTGTTGCCTCAACCTTTCTCTGTCTCCCTTTCATTCTCTCTGCGTCCTCATCCTCCATTATCATTGACATCATCCTTTACGTTGCACTCTCTTCAATGTCCCAGCACACCCGCAAACCTACAAGCACTCACACACACACACACACACACACGCCCAAAGACGATGCCAGCATCCTCCTCCCTGCCTTCTCCACTATGGCAATCTCTCTCCATCTCAAGACGTGGCCACTAATGGATTGAAAGTCTTGGGTAAGAAGCAACAGTCATTTAAAGATTAATGTCAGGCCTGGTATTCTGAAGGGCAGTCAGCCCAGCGTGTGTGTGTGTGTGTGTGTGTGTGTGTGTGTGTGTGTGTGTGTGTCCAGTAGAGGACGTGCACATGTCATCTCTGCAAAGATGCCCTCTTCATTATCAGCCATTAGGCAAACACTCAGAGAGAGAGGAAGTAAGAGAGAGGGTTAGCTGGCTGGCCCATACAAGCACATATCACAGCTTGTCACTTTGTTCTCAATATCCACGACTACATACCCATTAAAACCAAGGACTTTCATCAATTAGCACACCTCACTTGTGCATAAGTATGAATATGCTCTTCACTGTCTTTCAAATATGCCTCTTCACTGCAACCACTGAAAATGTCCACAATAACCAGTGATTTAGAGTTCCACCAGTGCTGTTTCGTGCCAATTTATCCAGCTTCAACAGAATCTAGAGTATTTTATTTTGCAAATGCAAATGCATGTAGATTTGTTTAATTTGCTGCATGAAGTTTCTAGTAGGAAATCTAATCCATAAGCAGGAAGTGACACTAGCAATGAATAAGCATCCCAAACCAGAGAGAGGTAGACTAATCGACTGTCTGTCTCCACCACAACAACCACTAAGAGGCGGAAATTCAGTTCATATAGCCTAGTATAGCTCAGTTATGGTTGTGACTTCATCCTTTCATGAAGCCTCCTGGATCAGATGCAAAATGTCTAAACTGTGAGTCACTAAGTGAAACCATTCTGATGAGGGACTTCGACATGGAAATAACCTTAATTCAAATGGGGAGATGTACAAAAATGGTTTATCTTGTTTCCACTAAAGCTCAAATTTCTTCCAGTAATCGTTCAATTATTTGATCGCGTTTAGGCTCACAAGAATCGGAGCCTTTTCCAGCATATGCTGGATCAGAGACACCCTGGAGAGGTTGGCCAGGGCTGACGAACACAGTTTAGAGATTCCAATTCAGCTAACCTGCGTATCTTTGGACTGTTGGCGGAAAAACATGGAGAGAAAACTCACTCACTCATAGAAAAAATAAACAAATGCTTCAATGGTCTTAATCCCCATTGAATCAGTGGGTCTTATTTAAATTCACTGAAACAATAAGTGTGGCTCCAACAAATGCAGGACCATATTTTTACACATAATATGAAACATAACTTTCTGCAGTAAAAGTAAAGCAACAGTATAAACTGGCAGAGTGGACTTGTTGGAACGTTCATGACTGGCACATCACATTTCATTTTTAGAACAGCCAAAACATCCTTGAGCAAGACACTGAACCCCTGACTGCTCGCTCTGTTCAAATCTTTCTGAATAATAACAGCTGAGACAACAATGGCCCGCAATGATGCAAGGGCACAAGGAGATCAACAATAAATGCTGCAGCCTTTCAACCTGTAATTTTCTATTTTAAGTTGTCCTTGATCAAACAAACATCTTGATTAATTTAACACTGATGCTGAATATGATTTGAGATTGGCTAAAACTGCAACATGCACTAGGATAAGAAATCCTTAAGGCTTTTGATGGAGTCAGATCTTAGCCAGGAGTAGTGGGATCATAAATGGCTTCACAGGAACAGGTTTAATGCAGATTTTTGAGATGTCAACTGCTGGTCCTAACTAGCCTACATCCGTCGATGACCCTCCACAAGACTCTTGAGGCAAGACTCTCAATTCAGGCAAGGGAGTGAAGTCCAGTTAAATTTGATATTAAAGTTCAGACTAAGGACACATTGCCAAAAAAGAAAATCAGACCTCCTGGATTGGGGACATATGATGAGGAAATCGGAAATAATCAAGGACAACTATTAATCATGGATTTATCCAAAATGTAACAAAACAAACTGTTTCAAATGAACACTCTATAAGGTACAGAGTAGGCTCTATACAGAGTAGGCTCTCTCTCTCTCTCTCTCTCTCTCTCTCTCTCTCTCTCTATATATATATATATATATATATAGATAGATAGATAGATAGATAGATGGATATATTTTTTAATATAAAGTTGAGGGTGTTTCCCTGGGTGGAAGTAAACCATGATGTTAAACTCCAGTCCACATATGTGCGCAAAACTACTAGTACTCAATGAAACTGATGGCCTCAAAGTCTCACTCAGGCCAAAGTTGGCAACCAAGTTTGTGCTGTTCACACTGTTACGATAAGACAAAACAGATCTGAGTCAAAGATCCAGTCAGGTCTACCCAAGCCACAGATCTACCCAATCCAGGAACTGCGCAAGTTTGGATCCATGTTTTACACAATAAATCGGGTCAGGTACTGCACAGGTCTGTGTTCCAGTTTACGTATAACAGAAAGATATAGGTAAACATTTTTGGAAGAGGAGTTACAATCTAAGTTACATACATACAATCAGATTCAGATTTAGCAAGGGTAATCTAGTAGTGATGTTGCAGAGTGCTGCCAGCTGAACACACCTTTCAGATTCAACTAAAAACTAGACATTAAAAAAGTCACTAACATCAATCATAAGAAGAACAACTGCAAAAAAAAAAAAGTTTAAATTTAACGCAAAAATAATATGATGACACGTTAAATGCATCCTCTCTTGTATAGGTGTTCAATATCACACACGGGTGCATTCTTAATTGTTACAGTCAAAGGAGAGACCATTTGTGACGCTATTTTCCCACAGCGTCTTTAGATAAATCAACAGCCGAGGACCTTATTTATTGTTGTCTCAAGCAACTGATCATTCCAAGCTGTGGAAACGGAGGATGGACTTGCAAATAAATTTTCTAATATTGAACGGCAAAGTAATCTGAGGCGCAGCCACTGAAAAATACACACACACAGCAGACAGAGAAATGATTATAGCAGTAAATACAGTGCAGAGACCACACATACACGAACAAAATAATATAAACTACATGAACATGCACGCACACGAACACATAGCACACGCAAATTTGTATGTCAGTCTAAAGGACAAAGAACCACGCAGGCATGAACACTGCCCTTGAAAAACACATGCCCCACCCTGTGTCAAATTGTGGCTTTTATTCAATTGAACAACTGCCCCTCTGAATATCTGCACACATCCCTGCTGCAGAGAAAGACACTTTGAACATCTGTGGTGGGTGTTCCTGTGAAGCCAGTAAAAGCAGCAGCCCGAGCTCTGCTAAATATTTAATGGGCCTGTCTGATGGTCATAATCGCTTTTAAGAACAATAGATGAAAACAAAGGCCGCCAGCGGGGGAAAAAACTGGCACCAGAGGTTAAAGCCACATCTCAGAGTGACAGAAAAGGCTGGTTAGAGGGAGGAGAGGAGAAGAAGAAGGGAGTGATGGATGAGGAAAAAATGGACAAGCACGCACAGCTACAAAAAATACATGACAGGTGAGTATCACTGTTCAGCAGGGTTGGCGTTTGACCCAGGATAAGTATACGTGCTCCCATGACAGCCTGTGCACTTAAGAGCTATTTTTAGAAGGCAACATACAGAAAGCAGTATACCGTACATACCACCTGAACAGCTGTGGACTAATGCATTTAGAACAGTTGTACTATGTTTTTTTTAATGTTGAGATTGATTTCATATAGTGGTACATACACTTGATAATCTCAACAACTCTGTCATGTTTGCTCAAAGTCATCAACAGATCTGGTTGGTCACAGTTTCATTGAAAACCTAAGTATATTTACTATGTGTCCATCAGTCCTGCCTTTTATCGCTTGCAGCCATGGATGAAATTCATTTGCTCATGACCACTCTGAAAAGGATGAAAACACACGGCATTGAGGCAGGGAGGCATGTTTCAGGTGGCCATCATTACAGATCTACGTGAAATTGTATTACTTTCATTTTCAGGGCTGAGGGACCTGAGCATAAGAAGGACATACATACAGTGTCAGTCAAACTAAACTCTTCATGCACTGCAGAGCACGGGATGAGAGGAGAGTGCTTGCCAGTGCCAAGTTTATCTCCCTTATGTCAGATGGATGTAGAGATAGTTCAGTAATGGAGGAAGAGTGGAGAGATGGAAAAGGTTTGTTGATCTAAGTCATCTTGATGTTGTTATAAGTCATTTCTAAGCCATTACACATCTTTTGTGAACAGTTATTCAAATTTGGCTTTGCCACAGACTATGATAGTCCATACAATGCAATAAATTAAACTTAATACAACAGGTTTCTGCATTTTTAAAATGTGTAACTTTGACTTTTATGCATATACCTGAGAAATATTATTATATTATTACATATTATCATCATTATTTATACCTGTGTTTTTTGTGTTTAACTAATAATTCACCAAAAATGAAATGTACAAAATGTAAATTATTTGGGATAAATGTCTTTATTTTTTTCCATTACAGAAGATGTTTCCAGACTTTTTGTGAACTTCCAAACTAGCTATAGTGTTTAGATGAGATCTTCATTTCATAATTTATGTAGCAAATGTATGAAACTTTTGAAGTCAGAGCCAAGCAGAGACCAACGTGGGGGAGACGAGCTGGGAGAGGAGGAGACAATAGGGAGATGTAAATAACTAGACAAGGAGGAAAGAGGAGGGAGAGAAACAACACAAGCGTTCAGCGGGGAATGAGATGATGTCAAGCTGGAGGAAAGGCAGAGAGAGAGAAGAAACAGACAGAAGCAGAGAGCGACAAAAGAAAAGGGAGAGCTCAAGAAACAAAGACACAGAAACTGATGGACAAGAAACAGGAAGGGGAAAATGAACTCAATTGACATGAAACAGGAGTAGGCACCCAGATAACCAGCCTTTTTTTCTTCATGTCAATTAAAACAGCACTTAACAAAGGTATACAGGAGGAGGAGGAAAAGGAGAAGGATGTAGTTGAGCTGAGGTTGCGGAGAGGGCAACATTTCAGCTCACCCCGTCCTTGTGCTGTCCATCTTTCTGAGTGTTTTAGAGCCCACAGCCTGGCCACTGGTGCTGCGCTGAGCTGCTTTTCTTTTCAAACACCGAAGACTGAATGCAGTGACCTAGCCTCTGCCGCTAACTCACTGACCATAAACGTATTTGTGTGTGTGTGGGAGAGGGGAGGGTAACATGGAAAGAATCCTTCCATCCATTCCAAGATGCCTTCCATCTCTGGGAAGATGAATCAAACTGATGAACGGGACAGCTTTGAAAAATTGGCAGTCCTATTTGGGGTTTGTCAAAGGTCTGACTGATTTATTTGGTGGGAAGTGATAGGAGGGAGGGTTACCGTGTTTCCTCTCCAGACAGGAGGGCAAAGCTAGCGGCTACTGGAAGGAGAGTCTGTGTGCATTTCTAGTTTTTCTGACCCCAGGGCTCTAAGTAAAAAAAGAGAGAAAGGGATAGATGGAAAAAGAAAAGGACAGAGTGATGTAAAAGAGGTCATGAAGAGAGATTGAGGAAGGAAAAGTGAGTAAGATGGGGGCAAAAGACATGGTGGAAGGCAGGGAGGCAGTCTTAGAATAAGAAGCAGAGAGGTTCACCTCTCATTAGCTCGCCTGCCACACACTATGCCACAAAGCAATGCACCTCCCAAGGACAGAGAGCGAACTACCACAGAGGAAAGCAGCGCTGCCAGCACTTAGCCAGGCCTCATAAACAACCAGCTCGCATTTGTCACTTCCTCTTCACCCAACAAAGCGACAGCAGAAATAAATTACCTTAAAGTAGACCTCATTCTTCCTCTCTCTCATCCTGTTCTTGCATCAGCAACCAGCTTGAGTGGCACTAACCGACTGACAGCAAAGAGGTAAAAACCAACCATCCAAGTTTGCAAACTTAGCTGTCACAGTGGCAGCCAGCGCATAATTTACTCCCTGTATTTATCCTGCATCGCCACTACTTTTAGATATTATTGAGGCATTCAGGTCTTACTGAAGGACTATCTGAGCAGGATGAGCTTGATCTCCTGCATCAACAAAACAGCAAGCAGTGCCCTACACAAAGAAAAACATGTAATGATCAAGACATGTAAGAGTAAAGAAGAAAGCTACAAGGGAAAACAAATGATGTAAGGCGAAGTGAATCATTTGGCATGGCATACTTTATAAAACAATGTTCTCAGGCACCTACCAAAATCAGAAAAAAAGATACTAACAAGAAGAAGAGAAAAGTCAGCCAAAGTGAAGCAACATCCTGCATTAATAAGGGTTCAAAGGCACAAAAAAAGAGTGGCATGAGGGATGCAGGCTCTCTCAGAACAACTTAACAAATATGTTGTAGCAACAAAATGTTCTCAACCTTCCAGGAATCAGATTGTTCCTTGTAATGACAGCTAAGAGAGAAAAAAAAATCACTTTCTCTTGGGACTGGAGTTTGAGTTCAGACAGGGTGTCATGGGAGTGCTTGGTTTCTATCCCTACTTCTGAAAGGCACCGAATGAAATGTAAAGGACTAGACACAAGTATTTGTGTCAGAGCTTATGATATCTGAGATGTATCTGAGTAATACACATACGCTTCGCCTCACACCAAACCACTGTCCCATCACTCCCCCTAAACCCTGAGCTCCAAAGCATAACCTTTGGGAAGAGCTATTACACTGGTTGGGTCCATCACTGCTTCTGTTTTTTCCTCCCCCTCTTCATTATCCCTCCACTTCTGCGATATACTGCATTTTTTGTGCCATATCCTTGAGCCTGCCTACCCCCACCCATGAAGAAAGAGGGGAAAAAGAACGAGAAGTGAGACAGGCTCCTTAAATTCCTAACATACCAGTAATGCCACGGTTTGAAAAGCCACGGCCACACATCGATCATTCTACACAACTGCCGGACAGATATTGAGAAACAGAGAGCACCTGGATGCATCAGCCAGAGGGGCCACCCATACACAAAGATTCACTAAGCACTGGTATTTTGGTTAATGAAGTTTCCTGTCTCTTTGGTGTGAAACATCATTCCCCCCTTGACACAGAAATGAGACAATAAGGGAGGCTTTTCCTTTCCTATGCTAGCCCCCTCACTAATTCTCCATTGTAATCATGGTAAACACCCTATTAACGAAGAGTTTGGCTGGGGTCCTGCCATTAAAGGCTGCTATTGAGCTAGCCTCTGGAGAAAACACAGGTTTGTTAATCAAGCGAAGGCAAAACAATTACTAGAATCCAATAATCAATGGCCGTGGACAAACAATAAATCTTTGGTGGCTGCTTCAGAGAACGACGAGTAGTGGGAAATAGGGTCCTACTAATTAAATAGAAACCTACTGGTATGCTATCGTTAGCTAATAGCTGCGTCGCTGCACCGTTTAGCCCATCTGATTAGGCAGCTTGACAGAGCCAATGTAATAGCCGTTCCAAAGTGCTTTTTCCTTTTCCTCACTACATGCCTGCAGGACTACTGCTAGTCTTACAGCTTCATTTCTCTGAGGACTCTGTGTTTCCTTCTCCTTTTGTTACCTGCAAGAAATTAATGTTAATGTCTAACTGCCAGAGAGTTTGTGTTGTAATGTAAGATCATGGCTCTGTATATCATTAAAAAAATGAAACGTATGGAACAGGGCAACAAGGAATGTTGCACCAGAGCCTGACCTGAGTGAGTGGGCATCAGAACAGGGCCTTCCAGTGAGCGTGGCCGGACCCTGACCAAACACAGTCTCCAAGACTGATAGAGGCCAGTTTAACAACAGGGAATGCAGCACTGGTGCCATTCACAGCAGCTACAAACAGAGCTATGACTCCACAAATGACAAAGACACAGCACAAAATGTTCATCATACAAGGCAAGGCCTTGATAAGAGTATTTGCTTTTGTGTAGTTGGAGTTTTTTTTATTCTTGTCTTCTGAAGAATGAGACTTGTGTGATGTCACACTGTGTTGAAATGGATGGAAAACCCTTTCAGTTGGTCCGAAAGATGAACATTGTTGTCAAAAGGCGGCTTGCTTCATGTGTGCCTACAAAAAAAATGTAGATTTAAATAATTAAATGTATATAAAAAGAAAAAAAAAAACAACAAAAAACAGGAAACTCTTTATTTAGGGACAGCCATGAAAAATGTCCATAAAATGTTGGGTTGTGTTTCAGCAACAGCTTTAGAGAGGTCACAAGGGTTACAGCTCATGTGAAATAGGGTATACCTTTTTAAAAATGCGTGTGCATCGATGGAAATTTCAATTCCAGTTGTCTTTTGCTGGATCAGAGCAGGAGGCAGCGGGTAGAAAGCCTAATAGGGTGCTGGGAATTACAACAATAGGAGGGGAGCTTGATGGTGAACGGCAGGGGAATCAGGTAGGACAAATCTGCCTGGATTTATGAGAGCCGTGTGTGAGCTGCTAATAGCAGAATATAGACCAGGCAAACAGAGGGGACTTTATGATATGTAGTCTCAGTATGCTGCAAAAAAAAAACATATAGTCAGACCTCATTCTATAAAAGAATACCTAGGCTGATGGCTTGAAATCCCCTTATTTTTTTGGTCATAATCTGGAGGATTTGCTTTGATTTTGCTCAACAAAACATACTGAGCACAAGTCTAACGGTGGTTCTTTGTGTTTTTTGGGAAAGTGCAGCACTGAAGGGAAGTGTAGCAGAAATAATGATCGACGGCGCAGGCAGTGAAGCTGACATGTCTCCACTTAGCACAATAGCAACCATAACTCTGCCATGATCAATAGATGTTCATGACTTGCTTTAAAAAGGTCCCATCCTCCACCCTCTTCCTATCCATCCACTCCTACTTCATTTCCAGTCATCTCTTCCACCCAGTCTCATCTATAATTCTACCTCCTTTACTTTCCTACCTTCTTCCTTCCATAATCTAGCTGATCTCTCCTTTCCCACCTACATTTCCTTCATCACCTACTTTCCTCGATGCCTATCAACTTTTTTCTTTTCTTCTCTTACAGCATCTTTCTCTTCGTTCCACCATCTCTTTATCTACCCTTCACGATTTCTCTTTCAACCAGTCATCCCTACCCCCACTTCTTTCTCTTACAACCCTCTCCTCTTCCTCTTCAGGTCATCCCTCCGTCACTCTCTCACCTTCTCTTTCAGTGCATTCTTTCATGAATCCTTCCCCCGATCTGGTGTTGAAACTCTCTCTTCCTCAACGTGTTTGTCAACGTTTCTCCTTCCAATAACCCTTCATTACTATTCTTTCATGCATCTCATCTTTCTCCTTACTCTATCTATTCATCTTCCTATCTTCCTACACTTTTCCACCAACTAACTCTCCCTGCATCTTCAGTGTTATTGACTAGGCTTCTCATTCTTGTTGCTTTTCATTGTCAGTCCTTACATCTCTTTCTCTCTCTCTGACCAGTCCTCTGCTTCCACCCGCAATTTCTCCTTTTCCGCCCTCTGTGTCTCCCTGGCTCTCCTGCAATCCGCAGTTCACAGGTTTCCCAGGGCACATTGTTGCATCCCAACGGAAGCTTGCACAGCATTCTGCCATAAATAATTGAAGAGGCCCCACATGGCCAGGCACGCTCAGTCTAAATGGATTATTCTGGGAGGGATCAATGCCGGGCCTGTGAGGGTTTTATTAGGGCCTGCAGATGAAACGTACAAGGCCACCACCAATGCTCTCCTCTCTCTGTCTTAATTCTGCCCAACCCAAGCTAGACATTCTCCGCACCTCCTCCTTCTCCTCATTTGCACCTTTGACCAGACGCTCACTCCCAGCAACAACCCCACTACACCACAAGAGGACCATGGCCGATGCCTCATGGTACAGTTCTGAATTAAACATAAATGACTATCCAAGACGGTGTATGAATCATTCATTCTTTATGATGCCTCTGAGTATGATGCAGGCTAGGAGTAAACAGGCGAGACAGCGTTTTGTTATCCCTGCTGTTGTCTCGATGCATCATTCTCACAGAGCTCCACTACCATCAGCCCCTGCTTACCAGCATGGTGGGAAATATCTGGCAATACCCACCAGAGATGTCATGGGCAAGAAACAGGGGGTGGGGGGTTGAAATGCTACTGTGACCTTCAAGAGTTACGACCCTTGGGGCGGGTGGCGGCTGCATTCCCGAGTAACCCTCTGTAAGCTTCTCTCCCTGAGGAGATTTACATCTGTCTCATCCAGTGAGAGGTTTCCTAATTGTCTGCCTTCCACAAAACACCCTGCCAACTTATTCAGATCTACTGGGTCCACATGGTAAATGAAAAGAAGAATATGGTGCTCTTCCCAGACTTGGAACGGAAATAGACCACATCATACATGTTTTCACATTATTTAATCCTGATCTTCATATTCACAGTTCTATAGCAACAGCCTCTTTCATTATTGCTACCTCTGAAAACACGAGGTAACAGTTCACCAGGCAGTGACGGTGTCACCAGACCACCTAGTTACCAGACCATCCAGTATAATTGCTGGGAATCCAACTTGTCTTGAATATTTCTTTTTGGCACCAAAGTGTAGCAGCAGCAAATATTTTTACAATGCACACAGCCTTGTGGAGATCAAAGCCACCACTCATTCACATCCTTGGCTTCCTGCAATCTTTTGGATGTACAATAACAGCTCAAGGCCTATACACACTGAAAAAACTATCTGCTGTCACTTAATCTTTTTAAGTCTTATTATTGTAAACTGGAGGTTTTCCATCTGTGAGATGTAGAGGTGGGCTCTGCATGTGAAAGGCGATTAAGGTAGCAGGCTACTTTAAACATCAAAATTCATTTTGACTACCTCTCATCATAAATCTGAACCTACAGACATAATGCACTTATTTTTGGAGACAGTGTCTCTTACACTCTGTGAGGATACCACCATCTCTGCCGTCCATTGTGATTAAACATCCTTAAATCCTCTTTAAAATTATACAAAAAAATGTTCTTTAAACAGCAGATCTTTGTGGGGAAATTGTCGTTTTTAAGTTTTTTTTTCAGTTTCAGTGATTCAAAGTGGTAGTTATCTGTACGACTATGGGTGTGCTGCAAACTTGAGAAGCTAAAATACAATTTGGAAAACTTCAACTATCATGTGCCACTTTGGCGTTTGGTGGGGTATGCAAATAGCCAGCAGCTAATGAACAGACTCCATGCCAACACTGTACTTCCTGTGTACATCTCACAAAACATTATGGGTGGTTACAGTATGAGAATACCCCCAAACTGAAGTGAGACAAAATAATGATTAAATACTTTTTTGAAGATTACATGACACACGTCACAAATATTTCAAGAAATGTCTCTAAGTTAACTATGCTGCATTAGGTTCAGGTGAAATTACATTTTCCTATTAACAAACTGCTGCGTAAAAACTGGTTCACATGTAACATGCCATATAAAAATAGCCTGTCATTTTAATAGATGTAACATATTGCACAGATTGTGGTAATTTGCCGCACAGTTTACACCTGCTACTCTTACGTCCCCTCTAACTGTTTATTTTAGACAACACCTGAACATAATTTGTTGGCATATTCTCAGGTTCTCTAACAACACACATTACCACTACAATTATCCTTGAGTAAAGAGCCTTTGAACGTTTAACATGGCGCATGAACCTGAACTAGGACTCCCTCAGTGATTATAATATGTTCTCCTCAACAGTGAAACTGAACCCTCTCTGACAAGGTTATAGTTTTCCTTCCACTTAATGCACTTTTGTGATTGCTATGACAAACAACATAATCAAACCTTCTAAAAAGGAAATAAGGTGCACAAGATATTTCCTCCCACCACTTTGACCATTTCACATTGCTCTGATTGGGATTGTGGCTGGCAGACATGAATAGACATTGCTTCGTGGAATAGTGTTTTGAAATGAAGCTTAACATATTTGACAGGAAAAGAGGGACCTTGAGACTTTTGCCCCACCATCTCTCACAAGTGAGTGGCCTTCCCCTCCTTCCTTGGAACGGAGGAGAAATCTTGCGTTACTCCAGGATCGCTCATCTTCTCCCTTCCTGACATCTTGGCGTGTAGCAGAAAAATGTGTACACATCAAAGCCATTAAAGTGTCAAGCTCCACGGTGGGCTTAAACCAGGTCACAATGTTCACGGGAAACTTGTGAATAGTGCATTTTTTGCCCTCATTCTGGCAGTCAAGACTTCCTCTAAAAAGCTTATATCCTAGCCATTTGAAATGACAAACCACCAAATGCAAGGACAATTTCTTTCTCTGCTGTTAGAATATTCCAGCACTCATTTGCATATGAATTTGAGGACCATATGCTTCCTGACAAGATTTACTGTACAATATGGCACTGTTGGACAGAAGGCTGAGTGCAAAAATGCTCTGTCACATTACACAGCCGCTCCTTTGCCTTCGTTTTTTTGATTAACTCAGTCTAAATTACCCCTGTTAATAGCAGCTACTGGCATTTTGGTTAGAGATGTTATCTAGAAACTTTCACTAGTTTTATTTAATTTGACTGTGAAATCTCTTAAAACAAAATGACTTTGCGTTGTTTGCACGTGGCTCAAGGAGTAAAGTTGAGGAGAGGGATGGGGTGGGATCCACTGAAATTAACATTTTGCAGGTTAGAATTTTGTTACAGGCTGAGAAAAAAAAAAAAAAACATGAGACGGGGGAAAAAAAATAGCCCGCTGTTTATCTGGAGGTGACAACTAACAAGCACTAGTCTGGTAATTAGACTGCTGCAGTGCACATGGGTGAGCCACTCCATAAAGTGTGCTAACGGTTAAATATCTGCTCCTCTCTCTGACTCTCCATTTCTGTTTTCTGTCTCACTTGCTTTACGTGTTTCGGTACAGCTCTGCCAGCCATCCATCCGCATCTGTTTCCATTTTAACTGCATTAATGACATGGCCACACACTTAGAATTGGGGACCTGTAATGAGACTGCAGAGTGTGACTTATAGCCCATCTTACGAATGCAATAAAATAAAGGAATTTCTCTCTCTCTCTCTCCCCCTCTCTCTCTGTGTGTGTCTGTGTAACCAGGTGCATGTTTTTCATGATGTGCATTTGCAAAGTGTGCCAACCCTCTCTTACATGCCTGAATCTTCCCTGCCCAGCTGGTGACAGGTGAGCATGATTGAAGTGCATATCTGCAGCAGAAAACAACGGATGCTTGAGTGTGCCATCCAATCACCCATCTCATACATACAGAGAGGCTGGCTGATTGATGTCAAGTTACGAAGTGTACACAGTGAAAAGCTAACCTGCTGCGTCTATATTACCAGGAGCCGCCTCACTAAAAGGTGACCTGGTGATGGTGTGCACTCTAAGATTTTTTAAACTGTCTTCAAAAATAGAGTTATGTATATATTTTAAATTTCTGAGAGCTGGTGAGAGTGCTGCATGATATCAAAGGTATGGTTCCATTTACAAAGGGGATTGAAGTGGTCTGACACCCATAATTAAGACTTGGACCACCCCAAAAGACACAAAAACAACAGGTTGCTTGCGTTAGGCTAACCAAAAGATTTGAGTTCATGTAAGTAGCTAGCTCTGTAACTAGTTTAATACACTTTACAAACACAACTTCAGAATTATGTTGAATTACATTGTGTCAAGAGTCTACGGATGAACGTTAGCTAGTTTTTCATTTTTGCCCTTGTTGCAGACGTTATGCCAAACAAGCAAGACACTATAAGGCTTGTATGATTTCACAGAAGCACAGTTGCACTGTCCTCGGTTTCCTTTACACCCTAGAGAAAAGGTTTACACTCCCCTGTCATTGTGTAATTTATACTCTAATGAAAGGTGCACAAAAGACAAGGATCATATTAAAAAATTCACCTTGCCATTCAGGTATCTAAGCTATGAAGCTTCTAAACAGGTTATCTTCAAGGGATCAAAGCCCCTAAGGGTTTCTTTGATGAAGGCTTTCATTAGATGGTCTGATGGCTGTTCCTCAACAAATCCTTTATCTTAACAAACCTAAAAAGTCCCCAATGTCCCCACTGAGATTGTAGAATGACCTAGAATGAACCACCACTTTTTAGAGTGTGTGGTCTGCACGTCTAACACAGGTGTTTGATTGCTCCATGAACAAACGTGGGGCAAGGAGACGCTTCATAAAATGTGTCCAGCCCATTAAGTCTGAAGGAAGGACTCCAGTAATACCTGTCCTTCCACAGGCCTGTCTGCTAAGACAGCAGAGAGTGAGTGACTCCTTCCTGTCATAGTGTTCATTGGGCAGCACCACATCTTGATATCAAGAGGATGACTGGAGCATACAGACACATGCCATGCTACAGCGGGGGATATGGATTATAACATAACATCTTACAAATAGCAGCCTGAAATCCCACGGGTGCGATTGTGCATATAAATATGTAGCATCACAAAGACAAGCGGCGAGAGAATGCAAATCTGTCTGTTAAGCACCATACACCAACACACGCATTACATCACATGTTTCATCACTGTGGTTCAGCTCCACATATTTTAATGTCTCCCTTGCAGGAGGCCAAACTTTCTACTGTTACTGAAAAAAAAAATGTGCATGAAATATGGAAAAGGCAAAACCCAAGAAGCATATGATTGGTTGCCAGAATAAATCTGTGGTAGCATAAGTCTGCATATAATTTAGAATGGACTGTGGTCTATTTCCAAAGAGGTTGGGTGTATGTGAGGGCTG
This sequence comes from Datnioides undecimradiatus, assembly GCA_008933995.1. Taxonomy (NCBI): domain Eukaryota; kingdom Metazoa; phylum Chordata; class Actinopteri; order Lobotiformes; family Datnioididae; genus Datnioides; species Datnioides undecimradiatus. Next base: position 9,396,939 of record WARS01000029.1, on the reverse strand, counting down.
TGTGGTCCCTCACACAAATTCTTTGGTGGATGTTAACGTGCCTTGCTCAGATGCTCCTGGGCATTCTCCTGTGTGCGTGTGTGTGTGTGTGTGTGTGTTGACAAAGGGGCGGGAGGAAGGAGGGTCACTCCAAATTTCTCATGTGACGGAGCATAACAGGGAATTGTAATACACAGCAACATCATAAATTTGATTACGTTACATTGCACTGCGAGCCTGTAAGCCATTTCCAGGCACCATAAAAAAGCTATAACTAAGTTACCACGGATACAAAGAAAAATGAATAAAGCCATTTTCTTTTAACAACCCGGGCGCTGGCGAGATATTGTTCTCTCTGGCTTTTATGAGCTTTGCAGACGCGCGATGCGCTCATTGCGATCGAAACCGGAGAGGGCAAAAGATGGGAAAAATGCACAACTTCGAGATAAAAATAGACGTTTTTATGTGGTAAATGTTTCAACACCCACTTCCAGGTAAAAAAAAAAAAAGTCATATTATGAGATATCAGAAATCTTCTCTAATGGTTTAACTTAATGAATCGGAATCACGTGCTTGTTTCGTAAAGACTGTGGACACATATGGCTCCTTCACATCTTTTAAAACTTCGTCTTAATGTTATATTCATCGTGGTTGGTGTAATAACACCTAATTATGTGGTAGCAATATCAGTGCGTAATTTCTAAGAACCGTTATAAACGAAAAATAAAGGCAGCAGTGTAATTTTGAAATGATAGCAAATTTGAAAGTTAAAAATGTATGTATTCCTGAACTACATTTTATATTCCCCCTTGGACATGAAACAACAGCGAATGTGTCACAAATATCCACAGAGATAAGAGGGTCTAGATACAAGACGGCGAATTTAATTAAAGTCGGAGTTTCTGGCATTCAACAAGGGCATCACCGGCACTTAGAAAAAGTCACTGCCATTGCCGTGCAGACTCCACCTCGCTGGGGTTGTGGAAAGCTCGAGTGGCGCACCTCGAAATAAGCCCAACTCCTTCCTACACGCCATTAACAACGTGATGCGCAAATCCGGTCCGGGGGTGTAGACCAACAGTCCCGAAAAGTCCAACATGTATACCTTTGGCTTTACACACAGGCAGACGGAGAGAAGGAAAGAGAGGGATGGGAAGAGAGAGAGAAGGAAGGAGGGAGAGAGAGTGAGAGAGGGAGAGAGAGAGAGAGAGAGAGAGAGAACTGAAATATCGAAAATGGCATTTCCGATTGATGCCTGCAAGAGGAACTGAATGTCTGTCATGATCTACGGGTACGATCATATCAGTGCATTCTAATGCACGGTTGACTTTGCTAATGAAGCACACCCCTGTGGAGATGCACTTGTTAGATGGTGCCCCCCCCCCCCAACACACACACGCAGGCACGCACGCGCGCGCACACACACACCTCCGCCCGAAAAAAAGATGATTCACAAATATGCGTTATGCTCCAAATCTATACAGCGCCTACAAGTGTAGGAAGAGAAATTCTTGTGAATCTCCGCTCTTCTCACTGCCACAGAACCACCCAGGTTTCTTTTCTTTGGCAGATTAAATTTGTAATTAACTCTCAGTGGGGGAATGAAAGGGAAGCCGTGCCTGTTACGAGCGTCGTTCAGAATGATGGATAGCCTATCCTTCGTACTCAAGCAGCAGATATGCTCTGCTCACCAGCAGCAGCACCAGCAGCAGCTTTGCGGTGGCAGAGTCGGATCTCCCGCTGCGTCCGGGACGAGCGAGCATCTCTTTCCATCGCAAAGCTCCGCGGCAGCTTGAATTATCCTCTTTGCTGTTTTCTCAAATGATGCTTCGTTTCGGGCACTTGCCTGCGTCTCTGTGCGGGTGTTAAAGGCAGAATAACGCACGGCTCGTGCGCTCTGCAACCAAATGCCCACATGCGTGATTTTGTTTAAGCGTTTAAACAACGACAGTAACCAGCTCTTGGACAAGCTGGGAAGGAAACAGGCGGAGAAAAGTAGCTGGACAGAGTCAAGAGAGAGAGAGAGGGGGGGGAGTGTGCCTACCTTTTGGTCAGCCTCGGAGTTCCTCTTTCTTTCTTCTCTGCTTATAAACCCTCACATCTTCATGATTAAAAGAAGCAATAATCCCCGGGTGTTGTGTTAAATGTGTGCGTCCCTGCGGCAGGTCCACTGAGGAGCGGTTCACGGGTTCCTCTGCCGGGTTAAATAATGTTTTTAAAATCCACCCCAAGAGCGCAGGTTGCTCAGGACGCGTCTGGGTACGGCAGGAGGAGTCGCTCCCTCAGCAGCGACCGCCGTGCGCACTTGGAGAAACCAGAGCTCTGTCCGCGCAGGGAAGCTGAGGGAATGATGTCATGCGTCCGGCCCTCCCTCTCCAGCCACCCCTCAACTCACGGCTCTCTCCATCTTCTCTCCCCCCTCATCTCATTAAGCCCCTTGTTTCTTTATCGTATGTTGTTTTAACATTTCCACTGAAAAAAGACAAATGATATACATTTAATTTGGGACTGATTTTTTTCACCTGCATTTGGCGACATATAATTTTTAGTCAATGGGATGCAATGATCCCGTTTCTAGAATTAAAAACGGGTGATGTAATACATTATCAAAACATCGGCTGTTTGTTTGTTTGGATTTTATAGTTATACATATATGTTTACATTATGTTTTAAGCTGGGACACAATACTGTATTACTTGCTTTGGATGACATGTTTTTGCAGTGCTCCACTTGACGTGATGAAGTCATGCCGTTCCCCCACGCCTCACTAAAGGTATCGTCCAGTGGCATCGTCTGCTTGCCTTTACCCGGGATAAGAGGGGAGGTAAGGTAGCATGAAACAGACCAATGCATCGCGCACTGGCTCAAGGCAGCCACCCCCACTCCTCGTGCAGCCGGCGCATCTTAAAGATAAAGCATCATATCTTCTTATCAGAGTCGTGGGTGAGGTTCATCGTGCATATCATGTACTGCACTGCAAATACAAGGATTTGCAATAGCAACAATTCAGGTTGTTAATGGGAGTGGATGCATTAATTAAACCCGTTCCAGTGCACAAAACAATGAAAAACAGATATTTTAAGAAAACACTGGTAAAACTGTCAAAACAATTTAAAGTAAGATATCTTTTTGGTGAGATATTTTATCTTTCTCTCAGTCTATAAAATATGATTAAACAAAATAAATGAAAATATTTATGGAAAATCAATGAAGATGTGTTTTGTGAAGTAGGTCAGTGAACATCAAGGACCAAACGGCCCATTTTAACTGGCATATTTAAAGTATCTCCAAGTGCATTTACATTCCTCACAATGGATGAGAAAGCTGTAAGGTATTTTCTGCATCGTGACTTTGCTGCTGGCTGGGAAAAAAAAAAAAAAACGAAAGAAAAAGACTGTGAGGGCGTTTAATCAATCAACTTCAGCTGCAGGTTTTACTTAATCAAATCTTTAAAGTAGCAGGGCTGCTTTCCTCTACTCTATGTATTGGTGCACAGATGTTCTCACAGGGACAAGCTGAAATGAAGCCCATTGCTGGAGCTTGGCCATTCGTGCTTCCCCTTAATGCATGGGCTTGTTCCTTGAGGGGGGCACTTAGCCTCAAGTGGCAAAGAATTGCCTGCTGGTTGACAGTGAAAAACAGGTTCTTTGTTCACAACATTACTGTCATCTCTCAGCTCATCCTTCCATCAATGCACTTTACTGCTTATTTTAAATTCCCGCTTATCTGTATTTAATTACGGTGTGTGTGTCTGTGTTTCGCTGGGAGTTTGGGGGGTGTATGGGTGGACAGATAAACAAGACAGGTCACCGATTTGTCAATGCGTCACACAGTTACTACACAAACATAGTCACACTACAGGGCACCAATGAGTCTGCAAGTCAGTGGATAAGCATGTTGTTTGAGTTCAACACCCAGAGGACCAGGAGGCAAAGACGTGCAAACTTGAGGGACCTGAACTTTTTTCTTTTGAGGAAGCTGCCGACCACCAACAGCACGTGGTGCAGTGTATGCTGTCCTTAAAATTTCAAACTGTTTGATGCGTGGTGCTACACTAATTTTACATGATAAAATGGTTATAAAGTATTACATGACATTACAAGTAATACACTTGTACCACCAATGATAACGTTAATGGATGGACTCTTCTTATAGGCGTGTTGGTTTAATAAAGCCTGAGCACATTAGACATGTCACTGTTAATGTCCATCACAATATGAGTGCATACTGACATGTTGCGCCAGATGGGAATAGAGATAATAGAGAAGATTACATATTAGATTTGATACAGATTACAAAATCTTATTAATTTATGTATTATTAAAGTAAATGCAATGCAATATATGTATATGCCACAATTTTGAAATGTCCTGTGCTTCAGTGACTATACATCGCTGCAGACTTTGTGCCTTATTTACTCTGAATCGCACAATGAACAGTTGGATCATCTTTAAAAGTACATACTCTTATCTTTCATTTTTAGCCTGTTGAATGAAATGTTTGATTGATTTCCTGTGTAAAGCACAAAAAACATTCTCGGTCACACTGAACAGATATGAGCTGAAGTTTCAGCAATTATAAAAAAAAAACAGTCTGAATGATTTGTCAAGATTGGTCCAGGATATGTCTATGGTTTTCTAAAAGTGGCAGACTGGTCGATTTCTGCATCAGAAGCTGGTGGAACAACGAAACGAGGATGCAGAAAACTGCAGAACTGGAAACCTTCTCACATGAGCCAACATTTTCATCACTTGTGGCCCCCAGATTCCCCATTCTCTCCCCACTCAGTTAGACATGACCACATGTGAGCTTTAAGCCAAAATTAAGCATTTAAGTCCTCTTGAGCAGTAATTTGATTGCCCTTTGCCTGTCTTTGCCTTTACCTTGGATAATTGGACATGCTTTTGATAATGTGCACTCGTGCACAACATCCAACGGGCCAAAGTCAATAGAGTAAGTAGTAAATTTAGGATTTTATAAGTGAGCTTGTTTTTGAAAATGTTTCAGAATCAAAAACATGCCAAAATATGTATTTTGGAATATTAAATGCTTAGTTGTCTCTCATTGTGTATTTAGGTCTAACATTTTATACTGAAACAAATTTGTGGCCCGTCTACATTAAGGTCATATCAATGTGAGGTGGTATTTTGAATGAAGAAAGAGGGACATAGGGACAACATGGGACAACAGAGGGACAATAAGGAAACTGCATATTTTGTGAATGGAGATTTTAGGGACTTGTTTCCACACTGGAATTCGAAGACGAGGCCTTGTGTAAATCCTAGCATTTCCATGTGTCCAGGATACATGAGTGGGACCAATCAATACAACAGTTAACGTAACATTCACTGGGTAAAAACATCTGTTGCAACCTTGCTGTGTCTTCAGGGAGGATGAATCAGAGCGATTAAAAAAAAAAAACTGCCACTACAAAGCATTAATCGAAGCGCCTCAGCTGCAGTAGCCTTTTTCAGGGTTACAGCATTAACAATGAAAAAGGCTAGAGCTGAAATCCAGTGGCTTCTAATATAAATCTCTCTCAGTTAATCTCAGAGTGAAAGGGGCAAAATTATTTCATTTGTATTGTGCCTTGAGTCAATTAACTTGTCAATCTCTAAAGCATAGCAAGGGGCTATCACATACTCTCCAGTTGCACAGCATGTTGCGAGCCCCACTCTTTTCTGAATTTAATGCAATAGATTTAAACAGGGAAGAATGTAAAAAAAAAAAACAACAACAAAAAACTGCATACTGAGATTGGCTTTTGCTGTATGGCTAAAGGCTAGCAGGTTATTATTACCCATTTCAGTTACAGTGCACGATGATATTAACTACCAAACTCGTCTGAAGGGAGCGTAGGTGTAACTTTCGCCAACTCTTTCTGACTAAATAGCTGAGTGAATTCACTGTTACTCATACCTTCGAGGAGGACAGAAGCTGTTGTGGACACTTGATGGAGTGTATTGCAGGGACAAGTCTCCTGATAAAATGACATCTATGCCTGGGCCTTATGTCTTGAATGTTTCCCGCTGTCCTGTCTAAACAGAGATAAGGAAATTGTCCCATGCCCTCCCCTGTAAAGACAAGAGACTGCATCTTGTCTTTGATTATCTTATGGCATCTTACTGCTCCCACTATTTCATCTTTTCTCTCCATTATTAGAAGAAGTGTTACTTAGTCTACATTAAACAATAAAACAGCTTTGAGATAAGGATAAAGACAATGTTCTCCAGTAGAGTTTAGTGTACCAAAGGAGAGCCAAGTTGGAATTCTAGTCAACTTTTATATACACCACATTTACTTCATGTGTCTGTCTACTGAACCTAAAATTTACACCTGCTGAACTGTGAATAATCTGCAATAAAACATTAATCTCTTACATGTATAGTTAAGACATAATTTTTATTTAGATCTATGCAGATCATTTTAAATAAGTATGCTGAAACTTTCTCTTTCAGCACGGTTTTATTTGTAATAATAGCTCTGTTAGCACATAGTTTCCTACTTCCACATTCCACTGTCTTGTCAATCTGTAGATCAGCAGGGGAATATGGCATTCACAAATTTACAGTACATATTTGCTCAAAAGCAGTATAACATTGTAAAACATTTACATCCTGCAGCATAATGAACATACAATGTAATAAAGGATGCACACAATTCTAAAGAATACAAGAGGAAAAAAAACGTAAATGTGAACTTGACATACAGGCCCAGACATGCTTGGCTCCAATTGCGAGTAACAAGTCTTCTGTGCAGCATAATGATTACTGAATGTTACTTACTGATGCCAGAGTCAGCGGCTAAATTTCCCACAGGTCAACACACTGAAGTGGCACCCCTCTTACGACGCGGTACGTTGGATAAAGTGTCCCCCAAATGGCATAAGCACTTTGCAGCTGTCTGGATGGCCCTTGATTTACGGCTCACATTAACTAAGGGTGAACTATCTCAATAATATATATGTAAATCATCATTCACCAGTACTTTAAAATGAATAAATGAACGACCAAATGAAACAACCTTAATTCAGCACATTTCATGCGTTTGAATGTTACATATTCCTACAGTATAAGCAGCTGGGATCAAAGAAATAGTGTCCTCTGCAGTACAGCATGGCTTCTTCTCTCCTGCATTGAGATTTAAAACTGTTTCATGATTTCCATCAATGTCACTATTAAAAGGAAACCAAAAGAGTGTGTTCTCAACATTGAAAGATACACAGACTCACATAGATCTTTAGAACATTGGAGAACTTTGCACCACACAGTCAAAGTTATGAATTTCTTAAGGGAAACTTGAGTATTATGTAATAATAATGAGCCATTGAGTGACAGTCCACTTAATGAGACTGAGCATATTGTTAAAACCATTTTCAACAGAAATCCATCATTACTGTGGTCTTGCTTTGATGCAAACCAGACGATGTAAACAAGAGTGTTTTGAAGAGAGAAGAGATTGCAGCATTAACATTGAGCTGGAATGCTGAAAATATGATTGGACGTTTTGTTTTTTTTTTGTTTTGTTTTTTAAACAGCATTTGAGACACAGCCTTTCAAATTTCCTGAGCCATATTGGATTTCCATTTGTATTGTTTTTAGAAGTTGTGTTTACCACTTAATTTACCTCAGTTAAATGCATGAAAAGCATGAGGACATTGTGAAAGCTAGAGCAGAAAGAGACAGTGGGTTCAAATAGACATCACCTCATAGGAGAGCAAAGGGCAAAGAGAACATGTGTGTACGTCTTTACTCCCAAGATTTGTTATCCAACAATGAAACCAGCAGGTCAATCTAGCAACAGAAGAGAGCTTTTTGTATTAAGGAATGGATTATGTGGGAAGTAGAGATCTTTCTTCTTGTCATATCTAAACTTGCAATTGTGTTTTAACTTTTGGAGTGACACTGATTTAGAGAAGATTTAATGTTTCTTTTTAAACATTTGCAAAAGAACAACAGTGAGTGGGTACAGCTAAAAATGTGTGTATGTATGTTTCAGGGTGGTTGTGTGCATGTGTGTTTGTTGGGGGTTGGCTGTACATTGGGGTAATTGCTGTTGGGCTGTTATTATGTTGCTATGATGAGATAAAACAATGACACAGATATGGCTTTTGATGAGAGATTCTTTGTTACCATGGCAATAAAAGTAAGGCCCATGCACACAGCAACAACAGTCTCAACAACAGTAAATGGATCTTTGTCGTTCAATGAGTATAGTAAGGCACGAGTACTGTCAGGTTTGCAGGGATCTGATCTGCTGTGACATTTAGCAGGAAAAGAATGGCTCTAACTCTGAGTTCACACCAGAAGCAACACTTCAGCAACATGCACGATACAAGCAACCATTCTTTCAAAACAACCCTGATTTTGACTTCTCTTTTATAAAATTAAAAATCACCTCAGTGCTAACCACCACTATTAAGAAGTAATTGGCAAGGCAAGTTTTCTATAGTCTTAGCAACTCCTTCCTGGTATTTGTGATCCAACCAATTCTTGGAATGTTTGTTATACAGTTTCAAATTATTACATTTTTCCCATACAAAATGGTCATGAATTCATTCAAGAAAAAGTCAAATCAGGTCTCATCTCTACAAAACAACGAGTAACTACAACGAGTAGGCCTTTAAAACTTTTTCCACAACTTCTAAAATTGAACATTTTTATTTTCTAAAACTGATCTATCCTAATTCATTTCTACTAATCCAGTAGTGGTGTAGGTAGTGCCATAGTTTCAAAAGTGCCACACAGCTCTAAAGGAAGCACAAGACTGCCTCACTTACAATTGGATGCTCTACATTCTGTCTAGCTATGTGCAGCAGATATACTGACAGCCTTCCTGGGATTTGTAGAGGTTCCTGGACAAATCATGACCCTCACCATGACTGATTGCATGCAGTAATCCTGTAACTTGGATTGTTTAAATATTAATTCAAAATTACGTATAAATGTAGTAATATTCCAGTATAATATGTAAAATCAGTTTAATAAAAGTTTAATTTCATTTTTGTTGTTGCTGATTCTTGTTTTTTTTTTTTTTTTCAAATAATTGTGGTTGGCCATCTTTGCATTTTCACAATGTACAGACAGTTGTGCAAGGCAAATGTATTCATAATGCAACCCCCAAAACCAAGAACGTTCATTGTAGCAATAACAGAATCTGAAAATGTGTCACCCCATTTAGACCTGGCATAAAAATACCATCTGTATCGGTTATCTGATGTAAATGCTCACATGATGCATTTGGAATGGAGTGTAGTCAGATCATCCAGACCGCATATGGATTATGACTGGATCTCAATCAGGTGTAAATGCAATCCATGCAATATGACAAACACAGGAAAGTACCTGGAAGGTCACCTAACTCCAACTCTTCCTGCTACCTGAAGCATGCAAAAGGCTCCAAGCAATAGCAGCAGTTATCATCTTCGGAAAGTTACGAAATGAGTGAGTGAATGTTTGTGGCATTGCTGCCCTTGATCTAGTCTGGTCCTCGTCCACCAAACCAATTTGCATACTGAGATCTGATATGACCACAATGAAGATAATGAGAACAGATTTTAATACCAAGTGTAAATTCAAGTACTGATGTCTGAATCTGATGTCATTATCCGGATCATGTACTCACATGTGCATAGCACCAGGTGTAAATGGGGCTTACATGACTTGGACAACTGCATAGTCTTCACAAGGTGCTGAAGCAACGCATGCCACACGATGCATAGAGATGGTTTGGAGTGACACGTTCGTAAAATAGAGGTGTGGAGGTGTGAACAGGCTGCTCAGTGAGATGGAAGCTTCAGAAATACTTCAGTGTCTTTGTGGATTGATCTTAACAAGGTTAGCATAGCAGCTCCCATCAAAACTATCCATCTGCTCAAAGAATGTTCACTCATGCTACTGTAAAATATAATGGATAGAAACCACCAACTAAATGGCATATGCTGTGGCTGGGTAGATTTTGCCTTTGCCTACAGATAAAGTCAGAGAGTAGATAACATGACAGAATGAAGGGTGCAGGTTGTGACAACAGCGAATGGAAATAGAAGCACTGCTGTACAGGGCGATAAATTGTCTATAACACAGACTTATAATGGCTGTGTGATAGTGTTGGTGTATACAGGAGCGATTGAGAGACACTTGGCTCATTAGGTTGAGGCATTGAGGGAATGAGTGGGTGTGTGTGAGCGGGTGAGTATATGACACGACAAGGCTTTGATGCGCTGACAGGTAGAGGGCTCATTCTCCTGCTCTTCTCCCCACCGTCATCATTCCCTCTTTTCACTTCTCACACAATCTCTCACTCTTGATAAACTCACTACCAGCAGGATTATTGTTCCCCATTCGCTGTTCTTCACTTTTTCACTCTCTAGGTTTTCTCTGCTCCTGCTGCATCTCCTCCTCATTTGCTTCTTCTTCTCACTCTTCCTCAGTTGTTGCCTTCTCCCCCTCACTGTGCTCTGTGCGGTTATCTATAGCAACAGCCTGACAGGACATTCAGGTGGGCGAAGGTGTTAACATCCCTCCGAAAAAGAAGAGAAAAGAAAAAAAATAATAGAATGTATCCACGTAAATACTCACAAGATGGGCTTTCCATTATAGCAGTTTAGAGGATATTTAGAGTATAGCTTGGTTAAAATAGTTCTGGGTGGGCTCGTTTGGATTCATAATGTACTAACAAGCAGAAAATAGTGTGAATGAGCAATCTGCGCCCACAGTGGCTGGTTGCTGTATTTGGTTCTGTCTGCCAGTTAGGGATGATTTTCAAATGCTGTCTCTGGTTATTTTTCAATCTTCGTGTCTTGTTCTCTCCCTCACAGTCACGCATACTGTCTATCTATATGTATGTAATCTACCAAGAACCACTCATGCACAGTGGGATCTGGGAGGGGGATCCTTCCTGTGTGCTTCTTCTGTATTCCCTGTTAAAGGGTTTTAATGGCTGATTTTATCCAAACGTGAATAAAGGGTGTGAGGATGGAGGGTGTTGCCTGCTGCACAGGTCGCAAAACCCGGTGAGGCAAATTTGGATTTTGTGATTTTGAGCTGTATATAATGAATCAGCTTGACTTCCAACAGAAAACAGTGTTAGAACCAGAACTGGGACTGCGCATGTACAATAGCAGGTGGTAACAGCCAGAGGAAAAAAAAAAAAGACATTCTCCCCTGTCTCCCCTCCCATGAAGACTCTGTAGTAGCTTGTTGCACTTGATTTGCATAAGTGATATAAGCATGTTGCCACATTCATTCATTCTGCATGTATTTCCTCCAGCATGCCTGCTGTATAAGTTAATTTGTAGCCTTTGGTTGGGCCGTCAAAATCAAAGTAAAACGCCTTAAAAAACAAATGAATGAAACACATTCAAAGGTGTTTATATTACACAGGGATCATCAGTTACAGTTCTCATTGTGTTTCTCATACTCACAATTAAACGGTGTTGTTTTACAGCAGATTAACTCCATTCATCAATTAACTTTTCTAATATTCTTTATGGAAGTTCATGACTATTAAAAATGTCAATGGCCCGGTTGGTAGAGCTCAGTGTCACAGAGTTTTTTAATACCAGTGATGATGTCAAAATAACAAATTATATGCAGTGGGTGTATTAATCCATAAAGCTCCATGGCTGCAAACACTGAGAATGGAACCTTTCACCCAGACAGCTGTTGTGCCACACTCTACTGAACAAAAAAAACCCCACAAACCACAAAACAAACAAACAAACAAAAAACAACACAAGAACCACATAGAACAGAGATTCTATATTTTCATACAGGACCACCAAAGAAAAAAAGCAGGCAGTGACTCAGCGACTTGGACTGTAGCTTATCAGTACATTATCAGCCAACCTTTGCCTACCCTCTTTGCTCCGCTATAATGGCCTGCAAAACAGCATCCCTCTCACACCAGCGCTGTGATAAGATCTGACTTAACCTTGGTAAGGTGCATCACCTCCAACAATAACACTACCTTGTCACAAGCACAGAACATCACCCTCAGGGGATAGGGGTACTATTAAAAGAGGAAATAAGCTTAACAGATAAGGGCAGATTTCAGTTTTGGCTTGCATGTAGCATGCAATGTGTGGTTCAGCATAATTTCCTTCTCGCGGTCATGGGTTCTGAGTTTATTGCCCTGGTCCTGTCACTCATGTATAGCAGATGAAAAAAACAGTAGAGTTCACAATTAGACCCAGCAAATGTGCATTTTTATCCACGTCATTGGGCGGTTCAATGAGAATGGTTGCATATACCTTTTCTTATTCTATAGTCTTGTAATCTAGCACCACCATGAGGTTTTCAGTTTTGTATTTTTTGTGAAATGTAAGTTTAGCACAGATTAGCATGTTTATGTTAGCATACAGCTCAGACAACTGCTGTGGAAGTAACCTCACAGAGCTGCTAGCATAGCTGTTGTTGATAAGAAAGTTGCCTTTCAGTGATTGGTACATTCAGCTGTTGGTAACAGCTTTACTGTGCAATGACTTGTCACACATCTCCTGGCGGTTGACTGACTTGAAAGTCTCTCATTTCACTGAGTAAGTTGAATGACAGCTGTGGAATCCGCGGCAAAGTGTTAAATTAAGTCACATTGAGCATTTACTTGATTCTGAGCTTGATAAGACCAACATTTCTTTGTGCCGCAGAGGTAAGTTACAACATTCAGCAGATACGATGATGAACTAAGTTCTGAATATATATTTCATTATTATACATTCTTTATCAAAAATTTGGACTATTATTCATCCTTGAAAGAACTCCCACCTCTTCAACTTTGAGTAACAATTCCCTGTACTGACTGTATTCTGGGGCTGACAAGTAATGATGAAGGGGGATGGGCTATTATTCAAGGCTTTAATAACAGATGAAATCCTGAGAAATTGAAAATTAAATGGATCCCCTTTAGCAGGTATGGTAATTAAAAGTTAATGGAAAAATTGTGAGAGTACAGATACAGCAGCAGTTGTCAGATGGAATACATTACAACACATAATAATTCACTCTGGGACGCCAGAGGTCACAGTGGAGCCTTCTGGAGTTGGTCGGGGTCTGAATCAGTGAAACATCTGTGATGGGAGGTGCCCACTTGATAACCCACCGGTAAGCCTGTGCTTCATACTCATTATTAAAGCAAGTGCTAGAAAGTCATAAATAAATGCTTAACTCGTGCCATTTTTTGATGTTTCACAGTATATTTCACAACACACTGTAGGTTGAACATAATGTAGCTACCCTTGTGTACATTTAACAGCAGCTATTTCTGCCCTTTTTCTCTAAACAAGCCAAGACAGGTCAGTTACCAATGTTTTGCCAGCGGCCGCTTACTTTGTTGTTTGCTGAGAGGTTGTGACTGAGGTTAAGATGACTACTGAGAGAGAGATATGTGTACCTTTTAAAAGAATCGGAACTGATGCCTGTGTGCGCTTAAACTGTGATAGCACAAGATAAAACGGCCAGGCTGCTGATAATATCTGAGGATGGAAATAACTTTCACTTATGAAAAAAAGGTAGAGAGCTCTGTGTGCAAACAGAATGAGCAGTAAGGAAAATGAAATTATATGCAGGGTACATTCAGGGGAATGTCCAAGGGTGAGAATTGGCCCCTTACATTCAAAAACTGGCCACCATCATTAAACTTGCTTGTAAATACAAATTCTTTTTGGGGGGGGGGGGGGGGGGGTTTATGGATAATGAAAGGTACTTACACATACATTCACTCATCAATTTATTCACAGCAGGAAATAATACAGCTCGATGTATTTTCACAAAGGCAACACATCTTTAATGCACAAAGGCGGCACATGTCAATTTATTACCAACCTCTTGTTGATATCCAGCTATTTGGCATTGTTGACCAATTAACTCAAAGACAGACTGTGACTTGGTATTGTCACTCAGAACTGGAGTGAACAATACCTCCATTGCAAAATAACTTGAGCATTGTGAGGACAATGTTTCCAGTTTACCATGTTACAGTATTCTTCTATGCACAAGCAATATTCTAATCCTGAGGGGCAAAGCAGGTGTAAGATTTGTTCAAACAGAACAGAAAGTTCTTATCAGAAGTGGACGGTGATATGTTTAAACAAGACCCCAAAAGAAATGAGTTAACCCACGTTATGCACACTACCATCTGGCAGGTCACTTGTGTTCTCCTGCAGTGCAGTCTCAATTGGCTCGGCCTGTTAGGATATTTTTCTGCAGATAATTAGCTGGAGGACACCTTGCGACTGCCATTGCTCGTACCGATGCCTGAACTCTCTTAACCTGCCACGCTGCTGTCAACCCTTACATGGCTGCCACAGTACACACACTGGTCTTCTGCATTTCCCACATTTCAGCAGTGTTTCTCCTTTTCTCTTTCTCTTATACAAATTGTACTCTTGCAACCCTTTGGGGAGGTGGTTGTGGTGAAAAAGAAGTGCCTTTAGAGGCCTATTATCCACAGCGTCTGCAATGTTGATATGGGGGTATTTAACTTGAGCTTCTCCCTCTGCATCTATCTGTCTTCATCTGTCTCACTCTGTCTGTGCTTCCCAGTGTTTGTGTTTGTTTCAGTGATCATTAATCATTTGTAGCCACTGCAACAAATGCTCAGGGAGAATTCCAGTTAGGCGCAACTTTGACAAACACACTGTAGCATGTATACATTCCACATCCACATACATGTGCACAAGTTACCCACTCCTTATTGTATCCTTCACACCTGAACACGAAGTGACGTTTTACAGTGATATTTAATAAAATTGCACAAACACATATTTCTTACCACACTGGCATGCACAGAACTCACAGTGCAGCCATGGAATCATGTTTTTCGCCTTTACTGAACTCTGCTGAAGCATCTGTGGTTCAACTGCAGTATTATCACCTCAGAAATGTTTGATATCTGCCCTGAAGTCTGCCCTGTTTACGGGCATAAGAAACATGTTATTTTCAATTTGTTCAATAGGTATACAGCTTATGTACTGCACTGAGAGCATTAATTGCTAAAAAATAAATAGTAAAATTCCACAGTTTATTGTGGCTTTTTTGATAATCGTGCATGTAATGGGATAGGGGCATTCCTATATCGATGAGGATGAAATTAAGAAGGCCTCATAAATAATGCAAATGACCTAAAGATGTCACAAAACAGCAAATGGTTGTTGCTAAGCGACAGTGGCTGGTTAGCAATGGCGCACATGAAGATGAAAACACACTTGTGGTTTTAAAACAGCTTTATTGTGACAAACAACTTTATTGTAACTAATGGCACAGAGCCAAATACACTGTTGAACACCTCAGTGCGGCAACAAACCCATTCTTTGTTTGCTGAAGTTTAACAGAGCATGCATGCAAATAATCAATAAGACTATTTATTTACCCTTCAGACAAAACCAAAAAAAGATCAGCAGTGTCACCACTGAATGATACACATCAAATGAAATACTGCATCAGAACTGGTCTGTACTCTCTAATGCTTCACACACAGTCTTGTTACTTCATTATGATGAATTGGCCGAACATGTGGCAGCAGACTAGACCAAGACTGTGAACAGTGTATCATTGTCTGTGCAAAGCTGTGTGTGAACAAGAGAAACAGACAAAGAAAAAGAAGGGGAGAGCATTTTTACATTCTTTTGGAACATGGTACAGCATAGAACAGTTTGCTAGTTGTTGGCAAAGACTCAGACTTGGCTCAGGCATGAATATCTGTTGTGCAAACATTTCTGAGTAGATTATTTGTCAAACAGTGGATCACATATAATATGTCACTGAATTGCTGTGTAATGGTATGGTACAGATAGGCCTCTCAAACTTTGCCAGCATGGAAATGCAGTGTTTTTTTGTTAAAAAATTATTATGTTTATGATTTTCAGCATCACCTCTTGGCCCTCTTTATTACTGATCTTCTGCATATATAGGCTCAACAAGTTTGCTTTGCGTTATCTTTTTCTTTTTCCAAGGAACACATTCATTTGTTGTCTTGTTTCAGTTGTTTCAACTTTATTGTTCCCATTTGTCATTCCCTATGTCAATAGACTTCCCTTTCTGGTGGATGTATTGTATATTATACAGACATATTATATGTCTTTGTCACTCTCAGTGGCCAGTTCACCTATGTAAATTAGGTTTAGCATTCCAGTGGACTGGAGTCCAGTCCAGATTTCACTTGCCCAGCCCTTGGAGAGGTCCTGCATACACTATTGGTGTTACATTAACAAAGATTTGCTTCCAAAACTTGATAAAGATGCATAAATGCACTTTGATTCCACGAAGTATTAATTTGGCAGCTTGCACAGACTTATGCATTTTCTTTTTTTTGTAGCATGTTCTGAATAATAAACTGTAATTTTTTTCTGGATTTCTGTTTGTTATTAGATAACATTCAAGAGAACAAGGTTGACAATGTAATTATTGTTGTTATTTTGGTATTTATATATCTATTGCCTGCAATTCATAAGGGTGTGTAGACTTCCACTGTGCATTGCATCTAGAGTTCCAGACTTTTATCCCATGTTTCCTTGTGGTTTTTGGATTGTTTTCTTGGAAATTGCATGTTTTGGACTGCCGCCTCTGGTTTGATCCATTCCTGCCTAACCATTTGTATGAGCCTTTTGTATGTTTGTTAAAATTGGCACCTGTTCTGCCATTGGAGACTTCATTTGGGTCCTACCCTTTATTTTCTTTTTCCCAGTAACACAAGTCATAACAGTTCTTTTGTTTTTTTCATTCACTTTTTATTATTGACATTATTCCTCTGATGCTCTTTATGATTTGTGTCAAGAAATATGATCCACACATTCAAGCAACAATATATCTGATGAGACCATCTACATTTTCAAACCAAGTATGATTTTAATACTGTCTTCATTAGTATCTAAACTGTAACATGATCCATGAGTGGCAAGAAATCTGGTTGTTTCATATTGAGCAGTTGTACACAGTATATTTTATTTGTTATTTTGATTGACACAAACACAAAATTTCAGTACTTGCCACAGAAAAAATGAGGAATGACTAGTATGATTGATTAGTATAATGATTAGTAAATAAGTAACCGTTATATCTACTTAGCATTAGGCATCACTACTTAATTGATTCACAGATATTCATTAACTAATCACCTTATGTTTCATTAAAATAGTATCCCCTGACTCTGTCCTCTCATAACTTCGTTCCTTACTTAACTTACTTGTATAATTGGAGGCCCTCTCTTTGCTTATAGCCACCTGTGACTTTTAGTGCATTAGGCAGAGTTTTGATCTGATTTAATATTGTCTTGAGAAATTTCCAACCTGTCACCTAAGTTACTGTGTCTTGCCTTCAGCTGCATACCGTAAAAATAGTCATTCACTTCTACACATACACTGCTTTCCCACATTTGTCATATTTGTCCCCTTCAAACCTTCCAATCTGGCCCAGTCTGACTCTTACTCTGGTGAGGCCTGTTGAACCCAGAGGCCAAAATTCTGACATCACATCAGATGGCTGATGTGACCCCATGTCCCACCGCTGACCTGGCAGACCTGCCTTATTACACGACTGCCATGTTAGTGCCAATTGAAAGTGGCAGCAGAGCCTGTCGCCGAATCCTAATCACAGCGTATAATTGGCGGCTGGTTCAGTGTGCATGTCCAAGATGTGTGTGTGTGTGTGTGTGTGTGTGTGTGTAATACAGAAAGTGTGCATGGCACTGTGTTAACATCTAAGGGAAAAAATATGAGTTTGATTGACTGTGAGTGTGTGTGTGTGAGAGAGATTGTCAGAACGAAAAGTCAGAAGGGGCATATAACACTTGACACAGAGCTTAGTGACTGTATAAATGCATTAACTACACTTTAAACTTAAAATAGAGCAGAAAAATCAAAGATAAGATCATTTAGGTTTCATACTACAGTTATAGTATAGTATAGGGAACGACTAGTGACTGGTCCATGATAGGGTTCTGGATAGGTTTAAAAAGTTGTGTATATGAGCAGCAGCAGTGATTATACAGTGGTGCATTGTAGCAGCAGTAACATAGCACAGTGAAAGAGTGCACAGAGCTTGACAGTTTAAATAGACACATCGCATATGAGTAGAGAGCAGAGAATGTCATGCGTGAGTGAGAAGTTTCAAGCTATCTGCCTGAACTGGCTCAGAGGTCTCGCTCCATTTGTTTGCTTGTTACCCAACTGCTGAAAGAAACACGTAAAGAAGAGGCTTCCATTGTCTTGTATGGTCGCACTCCCAAAAAGCTTAAGAAGGATCTTAATCATTAGCAATCGAGTGATGTGCAGCTGCTGAAGATGTGAATATTTAAACATTAAATCAATGAATACTTCATGAATGTGAATACATTTACACAGGCCTTCCATGTGTAAAGATCATCGTCTATGTATGTTAAAAACAACACATTTACATAAGGGTGCATCATAATGTAGTTGTTTTTCTCAGCGTAAGAACAAGCTTTGTTATACTGCATATTCATCATAGTTCCAGATATTTATAACTGTGAGCTGCTGAGTCCAACCACAGTCACTGCTGGTCACTGTTCCAGTGTAGCAGGTGGACATGTAGCTCAGCAGCACGTGGGCACCAGTTGTTTCCAAAGCTAGTTACATTTTCTCAGCTGGCCATGGGATCTAGTCTGGTGGTGCTTGGGTAATGGTCTTGATCTCTGCATTTTGATATATCATATTTTTAATTCTGTTGTAATAAGAAATCATCGCCAATCCTCATATTATACGTTACTGATGTAACGATGTAACTCACAATTCAGCATACCAATATAAACAGGGGCCAATTTTAGTTCAAGCCAAAAAAACAAAAAAAAACAAAACAAAAAACCAAAGACGGAGAGAGATTTTGAAAAACAGCCACCAGGTGACTCGAAGGTAAAATATTGTTTGGACCATACAAGAGAAAACTAATGGACTGTGACCAGAAATCTTACCAGTAGAAAGGAGTTTAAAGAGGAATAAATCAATACAAAAGGAGCAGGGAGCAGACGTTTGGTCGGTGGTTAGCATTAAAATTAAACAAGGTGAGGCGGCAAGGGGTGCAAATCATCCAAAATTTATATGGTGGTGTCAAATCCACACCAAGGTGTCAAATCAGTAGAAAGCATTGATTTTATTTCCAGATTAGTGGTAGTTTTGCAACAGACATCTCAGGTGGATTCAGCTGATGAAATAAAAATAAAAGGAGCAGAGCAAGTCTCTCTGTTAAATACACTGATTCTGAATAACCATGACCAAATATTACTAAATATAAGTAACAGCAAATCACATTTCTTGTCTAGAGATAGTTTGATAGCACAGCTGAATGTCTATGTATCTTTACCTAAACCATGTCTGACATCAGTGGGCAAGAATGATATTTTACTTTGGACGAGGTAATTCATCAGTTTTCATTGCGAGTGAAAGTCTGCCTCTCTAAACTACCATGTTACATCATAATTTCAGGATGATATTGATATCTCATAGCTGAGTTTAATATTTGCAGGTTGCAGAGGAGTGACTCCTCCACTCTTTATCCCAAGCCAATTTTCTTTAAATAAACCATCTGAAGCGAAGAAAACAGAAGGTGACCCAAAAGTCAAAGAAAATACTCAAATCACGTGGAGTTTGTGAGCGCACAGGAATATACGGAGGAAACCATGCTCAACACGGGAAAAAAGGACAAATGGACTGCTACACTGCAAAATATAATCAAAAGGTAGTAAGTGTTCTTATTTATTAGCTCATGAACACATAGAGGTCATAAAATATGCACAGATAGCAAAGAAAATCTCAGTTTCACAAATTAACAAACACAGATAGGATGAAAAACAGTCTGACTGCTACTCACTTCAGGGCTGCCCCCTCTGTTTTTCAATATAATGTAACATTCCCATTTTCGTTCTCTCACCTCATTTGGTTTAGGATGGATATACACAAAACATTATTTTTGTCAGCAGCCGTACGTGTTCATTCATGAATCAGGCACCATTACATCTAGTATCTAGTGTATCAACTGCGTGGGCTACATAGAGGGGCAAAGTGGAAATATGTGTCTTTAAGCAAAAATGATATGATGAATGATGAATGTAATAAAATGCAGCTTCACCTTTTTTTTAGATTTAAACATGACATTTAAGAAATGAGATTGTAATGCACTGTGATGTTGTGAACAGAAAAAACATATTTATTAATATACATGTTTAACATGTAAGTCATTACGTGTAAAAAGAGGTAATGAATGAAGTGTAGTAAAACACAGCTGTAATAATATAGAATTTGAAAGATATCTTCATAGAAGAAGTCATTAAAACTGCTAAATAAAGTACAGACACTTTAAATTTATAGTATTCATATATTTGCTTACATCTTCATTATAAAAACATATTTATAATTAATAATTAATGACATTTTGACTAGTGTGTATTGACATGAGCCACTCTTACCATTATTGTGCCTCCCAACATAGTCCTCTGATCAACCATGTCTATAATTTAGAGATTCGGAAGTGTATAGAAAACTCATTTTGCACTATATGCCACCCTCGTCACATTTGATTATTGCAGATGTTTAAATGAATAGTGACCATAAACCAATGAGCTTTTTTGTTTATAATATATTGTGGCTCCATTGTAATGTAAGTGGTGTTGGGTATGGGCTCTGAATTGTTTTTACTGAGAATCAAGTGTTGAATGATTTATTCATGCCAATGATTACCTCAAGGTTTTGCAAACAAGAAAGAAATGACACATTTAAAAAAATCTCACATGCAGGTTAGAAAAAACTCCAGGTGTTTATAGAAACATCTCACCTCAAAATATAAAAAGTCTAAAATCAATGCAAATGTGACAAAGATCAAAACTGAGAAAATAGATAAGCAAATCAATCAAATCATATTGGAATGATATGCATTAATAAACTGAGCAAACAGCAATGGAGTTACTGTTACTCATCTACCAGCTATAAAAAAAACAGGTGCATAGCCCTTCTCCACAGGTCCATTATTCCCTCTGTGCTTCTTATAGATGTTGAGTTTACTACCCACAAGAAGAAAACAGAGGATGGAGAGGAAGAATGGTGTGTTTTACCTTGTTTCCTGGTGAACTCAAGAGTTTAAGGGCTGAAGGAGACATCACTGAGGCTCAATAAGATGATGATACAGTGAGGAAACCCTCTGCTATATGCATCAGAAGCTTGTGCATGTTTAGAAGGCTGATCACAAGTAACAGATTAACATTTCAGCAGCAGGGAGTTGAACAAGAAAAGAGAAAACAGACAGACAGGAAGACAGTCAGCTTGAATAATTAAATCAAAGTCAAAGAACTGTAGGAACCATCTTGCTGCACTCACATTTGAGACATCTTGCTGATGTTAGAGCTCACACAGCAGGACTTTGCATAAGTTGAACAGCAGGATGAGCTTCAGCTCCTCGATCACAAACGTTACAAGTCATATGAAGTAGAGTGGGACAGAAGAGGAGGCACGGAAACATGTATGGGGTTTAAGTCATGCGCTATACTTGTTACCTCTCATGGCATCATGCATCACGCATCCGTTTGGAGCATTGGTTGTAAACGTCCTCAGAAACAGATGCTACGTGAACTCAAGATGAATGATAGTAATGTTGTAGAGGCAGTATCGGGATGGTAGCAGATGCAGGTAAGCGGTATGTGGTGGTGAACCAATTTGCTGAACTGTCTCACTGTGTTTATTGTGTGGTGCACATACCACTGCAAATACCACTAGAGATTCTCATCATCAGTCCCTCACACATGCCAGAATGAGAGAAGCATACGTGCCACTGCCATGATGTGCTTAATTAAGAGGCATTAGATATCATCTACAGTCATTTCTCTAATAATTTTATCCTCAAGTGACATGAGTAGTCACCAAACACGACACTGTCCTAATAGCTGCTCTTAGAACAATTACGAGAATTTCCATGTTACAAACCTGTTCTGTCCTTGTAATGACTGCCCACACACACAGAAAAACTTAAAGGTCAGGAGGTACCTTTGCTTTCAGTCCACATACAGGAAGTGCTTAAGATATACACATCAAACTTTTAGGACGGCACCACCAGAGGATCTCACGGAGAACACAAAGTCAAGCAGAAAATCCTCAGAAGTGAACAACTTCACTTCCTTTCTTTGAGTCTCTTTGAGACATATCTGACATGTCGGTGGATTTGCTCTGGCTCTCCCTCAGATATTGGATGCCTGCAATGAATCCTTTCACCCTGAGCTCCAAGCTAAGCAGCATTATCATAGCACTATTTCAGCACGGAGGATCAGATAAAGGAGGCTGAGGTGATTTTTGCCTACCAGCTGGTGAACCTCTATGGGTCTGGTTCACTGAGGGGATGAATTATGACCCAGGAAGTCCAGTTTTATGTGCCCTAGACTTTATGAAGTCTGGGCTTATGATGACAAGGCACTGCATAGCAATTTATACTCTTGCGAGGGAATATTTTACAGCTATAGAAAGTTATCACAGCTGCAGTGACTTGCTCCTTTATCTCAGTGCTCACGAGGTAAAAGACAGAATTAACTCAACATTACACAAAACATACTACAAAGCTCTACCCGATATATACTTATTTTTTTGTGGTCATCTCAGGTCTTGCAAGATGACACTGTTTGCTAAAGGCCAATATGTTAAGCCATGAACAAACCTTATGTCGGACTACTAGAATAGGAAGAGATTCAGATTTTTGCAAAAGGGCATAAGGCTTTTGATACACATTGGCTGTTGCAGAACCACCTGCCAAGTGTCGAGTGTGATACTCTCCATGGTCCACGGTCAATGATTTTCAACTCCACTTCCAAGTTCAGTGGTTGACAGTTGTGGCATTCATGATGCAAGCGGGTGAAATGCAGGCAAAATGTTTTAAATCTATTTCATATGCCTCGATCAGATTCAGGAGTTTTGTCATGCATGGTAAAAAGCATGCCTTCTGAGAAAACACCTACACAGTGGTTTGAGGCTTGGTAGTTCAGTCAGTTGTTGGAGAGTGAAGTGACTGCTTTTACTTTTATGTTGTAAATTAAGAGTAAAGATGTAACATCATAGGAGAGCTTTATAAAACACCACTCAGTAAAAGTAAGGGTTTGTTTTGCACCAGCGGATTATTATTACATTATGAAAAAAAAAAACTTGGTTAATGTATACTTATTGCATTCTTATAAACTGTAGTGGTTTGTGTGTTATATTGCTTTGGAACTGTCCTTTGAGTACACTACAAATTATTATGCAAAGCAAACCATTTTTGGCACACCTTGTGTATCAGGTTGCTATGACTTTCTGCACATCTCCACAGCTCATTGTTATCCTTGAATATGATTTCAGAGCCTGGTGGAGACACAAGGGCTGCCATTGAGTGTGTTTGGGCTATCGCCACAGTCTATTTTACACCTCACTAGCTTTGGATGAACCCATAAAATTACTGTCTCGGGCCTCGGCCTGGTAAACCTGGCACCGGCAATGCTCTACGGTGCTTCATTGCTGTTGAAACTCATATAAATTCATGACTTCTTCTCTTCTGTCTGTGTCATGAGAAAACAGGAACCTCTCTGTTGCCTTATCAATGTGATACCTTGCATATCTTAGCTTACCTAACTGAAGCAGAGACTTAGCGGTTGAGAGTAAATACAAATTGTGTTTTAACAGACCATAATCTATCCAACAAGTGCACTTTCAAATGCAAGGAGGGAGTGGTGAGAATGGACAGCAGGAAGAGGGAAGTATGTTGGAAAGAGGCTTTGCTAATGATGTTGCTAATTTGATGGACATGCACAAAGAGGGTGGAGATGGAGGCGTAGTTAAGAACATCACAAACAGTTTATTTATGCATGCAATGCTAATTAGCTGCTCTATTTTCTCTCATTTACTCGCCATCTGAGATGTCCTTGGGCAAGGAAAATAAACAATCACACACACAAACACACAGTCACACACCTATCTATAAACTTCCTACTGGAGCCTGTGATTCCATTGGGAAGCTGAGGTGAGGAGCCTGTGGAGTTTAGATTTTAACAGTTGATTGTCACATACTACTTTGGTCCTGATGCTGCAGCCTGCACTCACTTAGTGGAATCTTAGAGGCAGTTTTTGTTTTTTGTTTTTTTTTATTTTATCACAGGAACTTTCCCAACGGACCAAGAACCTTTTAAGGAACTCAGGAACTTCACCTGCATTTCAACAGCAGAAATATCTTTGTTCTTTGAAGTACTACTTTTTGGAGAAATCAGGGCAAAGTTTGCTTCTACCCACAGCTTGCTGACTGGTCAAACAGACACAGCAGCGGCCTCAACGTACAGTGTGGCCAGCTTCATTCATAAACCAAGAAAAAAGTAGGTCACTGTAGTGCCATATTAAGATGAATTTTTTGCAGTTATATATTTAGCTTCTAGTAAGTACAAAAGAAAGGACGAGAGTGTGGAAATGAGCTGAGAGCAATAGCGAGTAGACTTGACTTAAGGGAGTGCTGTTTGAGAGAGCTAGTGAGAGAATGAGAGAGAGGTAGTGGCAGTAAAAGGACACAGCGAGTGAAGGTAAAAAATGAAACTTGGAGTGGAAGTAGTTTCATTGTGGTTAAGATCTTGAGCAGAAATAAATAACCATCAAGCCCTCGGTAGGTACTGTGGGGACAGGCACTCTGAAGTTTTAAGGCCACCGGGGTCTTTTACGTTGTTGTTAGGCCAGGTTCTCTTTGAATTCTTAAAAGGTACAATTTAGTTCCCAATTAAGTTACTGTTTACTTTAAAATGGCTAATAAAAATGAAGACCAGCAGAGTTTGTTTGATCTGTTGACCAGTTCACAAGTGTCCACATGTCTACATGGTACATGTAGCCACCTGTTTTTCTGTAAGGAGGACTTTTGAAAGGTTTCACCTGAAGATGAATGTAATCTTAAAGGTTACCAAAACATTACTCTGAATGTCAACGAAACATGTGGATGACATCTAACTGTAAACGTTGTTATGGTTCTGGGGGAATTCATGTTTTGTCCACGAATGCCATAATGGTGGGATGAGCATCTTTGAGATCCTGTGACATGTGAAAAAGATCAATACTGAAGAAACATACCTATCCACTGTTTGCTCGAGCAGCTCTCCGTTTTGGTGCTCCTACTCACAAATGTCTAAATAAGGTTGATTCAAACATCAAATTGAGAAGCATTACAAATTATTTTTCAAGACATCACCAATGGGATATCTCAGTCTGGCACAGAAGAACACACAATGCACTGGAGAGAGAGAAAGAATAGCTCATGGAAAAACAATTTGCACTATCACGTGCATGGTGGCAGTTAATAATCTCTCTTGATAAATTACCTGAGTCAAAACAGCCTAAAATGAACAGGGAAATAAAAATGTGTAAATGGAGACTGTGAGAAATTGTTTAATTAACAAGTCCTGATGTACCCGTTGAATGAAAATCCAATTATCACTGGCTTTAAGACGAACAACCACGGACAGAATTTAGTCAATGTTCATATAAATCATCAAGCATCCCACCTATTTATGCTACCTATCAATTAACCCATCCAATCATTACTTTGACGGGGGGGAATTTCAGTGCTTTTGAAATGACGACATACTTCCAATACACCATTATAGTGTTTATGACCTCCTATTCATTGGTTCATAAACAGCATTATGGTGACCATCAATCCTCTTGGCCTTTTGACCCCTGTCTGTAAAAAGTGAGTAGTGACCATGTGCCACTGAAAAATCCACACACCATTCCTCACATCTATGTTAAAAAATGAACTTTGCTTCAGTTAGAAGGAGGAATTAAAGGACTGACCAAACCACATTTTATATTTCTTTCTAGTTGCACGTGAGCGCAGGGATGAAGCATTGTCTTGACGCCAATGACTTATAATTACAGCACCCTCCCTTCTTAGCAGCCGTCCTCTGACAGCCTTCTAATGGATTCTGCACCGGCACTCCAGCAAACACCTGTCGGCCCCCGGATAGAGAGAGCACGGCCTGCCTCGTCCTTTTATATTTCAGTCATTATTTCATTACTCATGCTGTGCTTACATTCTGTCTCGCCTCAGGCACCCCCCTTAGCACCCCACTTCTACCCCCACCACAACCATCACCCACACATACACGCATTAACATACACACACCTACTCTCTCTATCTTTCGAGCTGAGAACAAGTATGATATGAAAAATGAATGGAGGAGCAGTGGTTTGTTACTAAACCTGAGATTGTAAGTTATGCAAAGACAAGAAGAGTGATTTGGGGAGAAGTGATTGAGAAAGACATGGACGAGGGCTAGAGAGAGAGAAAGAGAAGAGAAAGGGAGAGATATACTGGGAGTTCATAGTTTAAGCCACAAAGTGTGAGTCATGACACAGTGAGATGAAAGTATTTGTAGCCTTTCTGCCGGTTGATCTCTCCGCATGGGCCAAACAACAGTAAATGCATTTGAAGGTTACTAAATACTGCGGAGAGAGGATCCCCCCCAGATCTCACCCACAAACTAAATGCTGCAGTCTATTAAGTTCAGAGCTGTGCACATGCTAACATGACCGCACACAATACACATGTACTAAAGTTACATTATTTTGTTGCCAGTGAATAATATTTTATATTATTATTACTTGGTGAGAACTGGAGAAATGCCACAATTAATGCATATTTGCATTTATTGAGGATATATCCATTTTCATCTGCTGCATCAAAGCAGGGCTCCTGTGCTACACTACTGACCTCTTTTTGGCTTTTAGAAAGATACAGAAATAAATATCTGTTTGAAAGCTAATAAACACTATTGTCACTGATAAATCTAAACCAAGCCTTGATAATATTATTTAATGTGCTGTGTTCTTGATGCACTGTCTGCTTTACAGCCAAGAGACGCCAGATTTTTTTGTGTGTGTGTGTGCATTAAAACATTCCAAGCTTTCCCCAATGGGGAACTCGCAGCCGAACTGCAGCGCAGCTACAGTGACCGCCAAGTTGATGGAGTTCAGAGACACAAACAAATAAACCCATTCAGACTGTCTCAGCGCAGAAGATAAAACAGAATCAATGATTTCTTCTTTCATTCCTTTCTTTTTTCTTTTGACATTGGGGGGAATACATCCTGCCGCCTCGCCTAGATAATGCCCTAGACACACACACAAACACACCACTTGGGTATACAGTCTGAACCCTTCACTAACAATGAGGTTGTTTAGTAGATGACTACACTGTTCTCTGAATGGTGCTGAATTGTTCTGATAAAATGTGTCCACTATTTGAAAATAGTGACGCTTACTCAAATTTATGATGCTGAGGGAATTACTTTCACTGAAGCTGCATTGCATTGACATCTACACTGTTTCAGCCAATCAGGATGCACCGATTGATTTGCAAACGGTCATTCTATGCATTCTGCAAACCTAGTATTGGTTCAGCGACTGAAAAAGCAACTCAGCAAATAAGACTTTTTATTAAGCCAAGGTTGTGGCCCATGATGTGGCCGGTGTATAAAGATTAATCTAATCTACCTCGCTGAACTAATGTTACAAAGTGTTACATTTGTCCTGCAGAAATATTTATATATCATTACTTGTAATACCCCATGGGCTGTGTTGGCCGTATTCTGGAGAAACATTGACGCTAGCAGTTATATTCAGTTTTCTGCTCTAAAACACTGACAAGGCTGAAAATGGGGTGTATCTTTGAACCACAGGGTGTGTTACATTACAAGTAACATTTTTTTTCAATCAGCATTTTGTGATGAAACATTTCAAATACCACCGACTTTGCGATGCAATCATTTGCATTCTGGTCGGAGATGCTGAGTATTTTGATGAAAATGCAGAAAAGGACAGGCAAAATCATGTCAGTGTAAATGAAATTCATTGCAGTATCTAATGCAAACAATATGAGTTTCCATAAAGCAATATAGGCAACCTGGAGGTGGTGACTTGTCTCTATGGTGACCAAAGATGAAATCCAGATGATAACTCAGTGACTTGCCAATTTAAGACATTTGCTCTACCTAATTAAAAACATATACATTGTAATTTACTAAACACATCAGAAATCTTAGCTGTGGTAAGTGAGTGCTTCAGACTAATAAACTCTGTTTATCCATAATGGGATTTGAATTTGCAGACTCCTGAAATAGTGCGTTGGTTGACATTAAGAGAACAACCTTTAAAACTGCAGCACTGTCATGAATAAAGTTTTTGCTTCTATTATGAGTGCTCTGTGTTTAGATGTCAGTCACAGGGAGTGGGAAAATGTACACTAACTCATTATGTCCTATTTCATAAGATGTTAGAGAAACTATTTCTTATTTTTGTTTTCTCTGTATCTCTCTCTTTCCCCCCAACCGGTCAAGGCAGATGGCCGTCCACCTATAGAGCCAGGATCTGCCCAAGGTTTCTGCCTGTTAAAAGGAAGTTTTTCCTTGCCACTGTTGCCAAGTGCTTGCTCATGGTGGAACTGTTGGGTGTAATTAATAGTAATGAGTGTGGTCTAGACCCGCTCTGTTTGTAAAGTGCCCTGAGATGACTTTTGTTGTGAATTGGTGCTATATAAATAAAATTGAATTGAATTGAATTTTTCTTTTTTTTTTTTTCTTTTTTTTTTTTGGTCAAAGAATCAAACGTGTAACCCAGCAAGTGAGTCACTGAGGTAAAGGCAAGGTAAACACGTGATGACTCAAATGATTTGGACCACATATCCACATATCTACCAATGGTTTCCCATAATTCCACTGATGTACAAATTGCTGGGTTGAAGTGAATAGGATGACAATGGTAAGTAAACAGTGATATAAACAACGCAGGTTTCAAAATGTTTCATGAGGAAGGAAATGCATTGAGTGCATTTGTTAAACCTCAAGGACACATGCAGTGCGCTTTTGTGGCAGCAGTGAACTTGTCATGTTGCCATAGCATTACCTAGGTGTCCAAGTGACATAACAACACGCAAAAGGATTGAGTAGTTGATGCATGCATCAAGAAGATAATGGGATTTTTTTCAAGGAAACATTTTACATAATTGGCTTTGTTTAATGACCTGATTTTAGCCCTGGCTATTTAAAAACACAGTGCTCAGACACAGGTGGGAAAAAAAATAATCCAGCTCACCCTGTTGCTGTAAGTTTTTGACTGGTTTAATGAGAAGAACAACAGGCTGTTAGGCTGTATGATAGTAAGAAAACAAAAAATATCTCCTTCATAATATTGTTTGTACTAAAATTGCAATAAAATGAAATACTTTCAGTTTATATAAAACAAACATCTTTCCATATCACTAATTGTATCATAGCTTGTGACTCCCTAGAGCACTGTCTTTATCTTTGTGGACTTTGTGATGAAACATGGAATGAGATGTGTTACAGAGAGCACATTGTATTGACATTGCCCCCTCAGGCATCATTTAAACATGTCAGCGGCACCCTCACACTTGCTGGTATTTCATTTGTGTATTATTTGCTGTAAATACGGATATTGGATGGTTTTAAGGATCTCTATTTACATCCCTTTACAGTGCAGGGATCATGTGTTTGTAGCATGTTGCCTTCATAATGTGTTTGTTTGCTACCATATTTGTTGCATATGACACAAAACAGGAAGTCTCCCAGGAAGCCAATTAGTCTCTCAATAAGCATAGGTGCTCAAACACTATGGGCTTTATTTGTCTATGTACAAGTATCAAGTCATATTTATATCATGTGTTTGTGTGTGTGTGTGCTAATACAACACTATAAATGAATCTGCATTTGGTCCAGATTTATGCATCCTATTGCACAAACCAATCGCCCTTTAACATCAGCTTAAGTTCTGTGTAAAACAACTTAAATGAAGTGCTTCCTATAGCATTAGCATCATTAAGTCATCACCTTATTGATTTTTTTGAATCAATATGGTGATGATGTCCTGAAACTGTACCAAGAACATCACTCAGTAGACGGGTACCCTCTCCTGGCCTCTGTACAACGTTTCATTGTATGCCACCAGGTCAGATTTGGCAGGAATTATGCTATTTTTGATTTATGGCATGCTTCTTCCAGTGTGACCAGCACAAGTGGAGCTAAAGCTCTCAGAGTTTTTCACTATGGCAGATGGTGAGAGGAGTGAAAGGCCAGTAGAAAAGTCACTTCTTGCACATTTATCTTCGTCAGTAAAGGCAGAGACAGCAACAACATAATATGAAACAAAAGGTTAAAGGCTAACATGATCTTACTGTACTGTTTTGAGGAACACCACCATGTAACAGTACCACTATGGTACAGCACAGGCTTTTTTCACCATATTCTTTTCATTTGGAGTTATTAAACAGAGAAAACATGTGTTTCCACTTTATTATAACTCTGCAGTTAATGCAGTATTATGTATAACATATTCCGTTAGAAAAATATTGATAATGACATCTTGATTGAATTCTATGTTGTAGGTAACTGAGTTATTACATTAGACTAAGTTATACCATGTTCTGGCTGAATATTTGATTCTGATTGGCTGAAGGGTGTCCGCTAATTCTCGACAACAGACAGTTACTAAGAAGTTCGAGATCACTGTTATTAATTAATGCATGTTAGTATCAGCATGTTTCTACAATTAGTTGCCATAGCAACAAGTACACAGTCATAGTCTTCATTTGCGATGTACTGCAAAACGTTAACAAGCTAACATCTAGGCTAATTACAACAATGAGCGACTGAATATGAGCGACTGAATATGAAAACGGATGGCTGGGTTACCGCTGAAGAAAGAGAAACTGGTAGGAAAATGGATAAACAGCACTTCTGTGCCTCATCCTTTGAAGGATGGTGTGACTGTTACACACGAGCTGGAAGAAGTAAACTGCTTCTCTGAATTATCGATACTTTGGATCAAATAAGTGATCATCTCAAATCCCATTTTCTGTGCAACTCAATACTTCATGCTGCTTCCGACAGTAACCTGCTGTTATTATATTTACTAGTTAATTGGTTAGTTAACTGTGCGTGTTGATACTGAATTTGGATCTTGCTTGCATAATGGTTAGCTTTCTGGCTCATGGCTTGGCCAGTGGGTTCTATGAGCTGAGTGGACAGGAAATATTTCTAGTTGCCAAATCATATCTTAGGTTTGTTTGATTTATTGGTACAGTAAACTATGCCTCCAATGTAGAGACATGGGTTTTGTTCTGGTTCTGGTCTTCAAGCTGGCCATTAATTCCTGTTAACAGACACCTCGTTAGCCACCTTGTTAGGTGCTTGCTGTTAAATATAAAGCATGAATGGTAACCAGGATGGTTACAATAATAGAAACTATTATGTCACAGTAACAAATTTACATGTAATAACAAAAGTAACTTAACAAATCTTCAATCAAACAGTGTAAAATTGTTTGCAGACTAAAAGGGTGGGAAATATCAGAGAAGGTATTTTGTGATATATGTTTTCTCATGTGGCCATGTGAAGTAAAATATATTTGGGCTAAAATATATTTTCATTTACATATGCATAAGGTATGAATGTGTACCAAACCCACCACTGTGGTTAAACAGTCATATGTCTAGACACAGGCATGCATAAACACACACACACACACACAAAACACCAAACCTACAAACAAACACTTGCATACACTCATCCACATACTTGAAATGCGTGCACGCTCACATTCAGTCAAATTTACTCTTGCTCGCTCCAGCTTTTCCTTTCTTTCACTTTGTTCTGCTCTCACCTCCGAGGCATAATCAGCCTCTCTAATCCATTCCCTTACATTAAGCGATGCTTCCTCCTCCGTTTGGCCTCTAGCACTCACTGCACTAGCTGTCGACAGCACCGTTGTTTTCCTCAGAAAACCCCCTCCCGGTCATGGCAGGGAGATGGAAAGGAAACAGAGATGGATCCCTCTGGCACCTCTTGGAAGATATCCTCATTTTTTGTTTCCCCTCTTAAGAAGACAGGCTTCTTTTTCAGCTTTTGTTTGGGGAATGTCATTGAACAAAACAAGCAAGTTCTGCCGGCATCCCTGCCTTTGGAGTTGAGCTATTTCGAGCAACGGATCAGATGAGAGAGCCTTGTTTAGGTTCTCAGGATTTTTCTGGGGTTTATTAACAGCAGCAGAATATGCCACACTCCACTTTAGTAGAAAAAAAAAGACATGGTTTAACTATGGTTCACACATAAATACTATATGGATGAAGTGACTTTCAAGTAACTAGTAACTTGTCTAGAATTTGATAATGGGCAATCTTGGTGGAATTAAACCATGCAATCTTTGTCACATGGTCTGGATGTTTACATAGGTGGTGGCCTGAGTGCTGTAGTCCAGTGTTTTTCTTCCTACAACGGCGCCTCTCTTTTAACCTAGCTACTTCACTATGGTACTTATGCTGTACACCGGCTCTGAGGAGGTTATGCTTAGCAAGCACACCCCCTTTCAGTAGTTGTGCAAATCTGTTAAACCATACATTAGTAATTCCACTGAACCAGGCTGTGCAGTTACATCACTTGCTTGGTCATACAATTCATATTTATCGACAAACTTTATTCTTTGTCCTGATTTCTTGCTAAACCCATTTAACATGGCTGGAATTGATCAGCAATTTATCACACAGAATATTCAGTCATTAACGTTAACTTCACTCTGATTTGGCCCCAAGCTAAAGTGATTCCCATGTATCTTTCATTATGTCTAAAGTTCAAGAGCTTTAATGTGCAACTTTCCCAAATTTAATCAATAAACAACTCTCTGCAAGCATATTTATCTTGCCTTAGTTGCTTTTTGCAGTAAGAATACAGACTTATGACTTACTCTTCACTGAAGTAGGTGGCATACAATATGCCCATTTGTGCAGGAGAAGATACAAATGACCAGTCAAACACCTCCTTTTTATGCAAACACAGAAAGAGTTAACATTGAAAGATTATAATCAATTGTATTACAATCATTATTTACAATATATTGTATAATGTATATTTTGTATATGTATGTAATGTATATTTTAGGCATTTTGAGCATGTTAATCAGACAGACATTCATATGGAACAATCCTTTTAATGCAGCTGTGAAAGAGCAGTCATGAAGCTGTATGATAACCATTACTGTTGGATGTGTGTGTACTGCACTGCCTTCTGTAAATACTAAAGTTCTGTGATTTTGTGGTTTTGTTGCATACATTTAAAATGCAAATAACATTAAGCACATGTGATCTGTAAAACTGTGATGTTCCTACTTTTGAATTGTATCTGCTGCTCCTGCCAACCCAGTGCAATGGAGCAGAGAGACATGTCACAGGCAGGTAAAAGGAATTGAATCAGTGATCATGCCGGCCTCAGGTGTACTTCTTAAGCTTTTGAACAATAGAAGTTGTTGGGTCATCCAATTACATCAGCAATGAAAGTGTGACATTTCCTAATTTTCCTGTCATCCTGCATCTCCCTTGTGATGTTAACAAATAACATATTAGTGCAATTATGTTATTGAGGTGCTCCAGCCAAACAGGCCTTGTGGACCAATATGTATAAATAAAATTGCTTTCAGTGTTTTGCTGTGAGCTACTTGCACAACAAGTTTAAAGATGCAGCCCATGTGATTCATTTAAAGTTATATAATGTAATAAAATAATAGTGAATTATTTATTTCTCAGCTCTTGAGTGTAATTATCTGAAAACTAAATAGGGGGAGTTTGTATTAAAAGCAAAAATCTTTTATACGCCATGGTCTTACTTTGTCAAATGGCCCAGATTTCTTTTTTAATGATTACTTAGTCATTTGTTAGGCAAGGTGGAACATGTTTCGTTTCTAAATCACCCCTCCCAGTGTTTCTCTTATTTAACCTAGCACAGCAGGAGTGAGGAGCCATTACCTGTAAGGATTCTTCAACTACAAAAAGGGACCAGTTTCCTTGTCAAGTGAATTGGAAAGGGATAGCAAGATGCATACTGGATGCATGTGCGAAAGCATGTTCTTCCACAACTGTTTATGGACTAGTTTTGTATTTTTTTTTAAACTCTTTTGCTTTATTTTATGTGATTATCATAAGTGTGGTATTAACACAGTATGTGCTGTGCTGGTCTTTGCCTTGCCCCTTTCTAAACATCTCCTTGCACTGCTTGGATGTAAATGACCTCAGAAAGTGGTCGGCTGCACGTGACTGGATCATATCAGCCACGATTAATTTGAATTACTTTGAGAAAACACCCAGTGGACTAAGCAAACACTGACGATTTTATTGCACCAAGATAAATTGCAGCCCTCACAACTTCACACTTTAAAATAGTTCTGCTATTTTATTTGTTTTTCCACCCACTTGAACAGTGAGAGGATCCAAAAGCACAAGTCTGAAAGTTTTGAGGCCGTGCCAAGGAGACAGGTGGGTGATGGCACGTTCTCCACATCTACCTGCCATAAAAATACATTTTCAGTTCGCACATAAAAACTCTAAGTTTTATAAAAACTGCACCTACTATTATAAAGACATAAGACGCATAATAACTTCAAATTAAAGTGGTAAAATGTTTTATTGACAAAATCACATTTTTAAGGATTAAAATTGTGTTTGTCAGTTTAACAATAAGCCATCATTAAATTACCCTAGAGTCTGCCTAAATATATAATCTCCATATATACACGCTATGGATATTTTATAGTTTAGCTTGTCTGGGAAAGCTCCTTTCAAGTTGCATCACAAGGAACCTTCTAAAGAGGTAAAGGACACTTGGGCTGCCCTGCTTTCCCTACTGCCTCTGATCAGTTGAACATGAATAGTGCTACATATAATGTTTTCTTCCTTCTTATGTCTGAATGGTAACAAATCTAAACTGGATGCGATGGAAACATATGACATTAAAAATAAAACGGGAATAGCACGGAGAAGAGGCAAAGGGGGGGGGGGGGGGACACAGCCCACTTGCCTTTGACTTGGCTCAAACAGTTCCTCTGTAATTCACCATCATGTCAATCCTGGTGTAACCTTCTGGGGAAGGAAAAGCATTGTCAAGAAACAATTGGGACAGCTGATAAGTCTTTATTCAGCTCTTGCTAATCTCATCTTTAATCTCACCGCTCTTCATACAAAATCAAAGACAGGCTTCCAATTAAGCCGTGGACAGAAATACCCCATTTGCTCCAGACCTTTTAACATTGTTGGACCTCACACTAGGCAGCAGACCAGACATGGATTAGCAGAGCATTAATTATTGTAACTTAGAATGGTGCAAATTGTTATTGGGTATATCATGCACTGTAATACGATCATGTAAAGCGCAGAGTAATGTTTTCATCTGTTAAAGCGTGGATTTGATTAGCATGTTTTGCAGGAGTGAGGTGTGTAGCCATGAAAACAGTTACTATGTTAGAAAGGTTAAAGGAGCTGATGGGATGTTGTTACTGCCTCTGCATCGACTCCTTGCAAACGGAATTATTTGCTCTTTCATAATTCATTCAATTAATTCAATAATTAAATTATGAAAGTGCTTTTTTCATCAGTAATAATAAACATATACAATTCCTCACATTAATGCATGCTTTTCTGTTTTTGAAATATATTTATATTGTTAGATGTGTAAGATAGAAATTTATTTTTAGGTAAATTTATTGTGCGTAAGTATTTAACTTGCGCAATGTAATTGAGTTTTTAGTCAAAATAGGTACGGAAAGATACACAAAGTAAACTGTTAAACAGCCATGCTAGCGAGACCTACATATGGTATTGGTCTAATGTTATTACACAAAGATGATCCCATAAACACAGCTCTGAGCTTACTTATGGCCCCTTGAAATGCATTCAAGTTTTCTTGCAGGCAATTCCTATGTATGTATTTTTGGTACATCTAAATAACAGTCGATAAAACTGACAGTATATTGACTCCTCTTAGCAAAGTGACAAGAAGGCCAGCCAACAGGAACACAGGGCAGGGTTTCAGTAGGCTGCCGAACATCCTGCCTCCACCTTTTTAAACTGTTGAATATTGCACCAAAGGCTAAATAAAAGTCTCTCAAAGCTTGTAAAAATCATTATCAAGTGCAATATATAGTCTTCTACAACTCACTGAAAGGCTTATTGGAGTGATGAAGCCCTAATCTCTGGGGCTCCTGTTTTGGCTGCTTTGACTTTGGCTGCCTGTTGTTGGGTCACTCGGCAGCCAGAGGTGGCGCTAAACTTTTAAAAATTGTAGGCTGTGTTGTTGTTTGAAGTTTAAGTTCTATTTTCTTGCTACTATTGAGCTCCCGCTGAATGCTAACTGTAAGGTTTTCAGGTATTAGTAACAGTCCCTAAAGCTGCTAATAGGCCATGCTCCCACTGAAGATGAATAGAACAGCTTAGAAGTCTAAATGATTCACAAGTATCCTATTACTGCTCTCATTTATAGTTAGAAAGAAAGACATAAATATACATAGCAGAGCAGAGAGCATGCGTCAAAGCATCTGAGCCACAGGAAAGCAGAAGACAAGAAAACCGAACTAATGCAGACGTTGCACCCAATCCCAAGATTTCCATTCTTTGTTGTTACTGTCATTGTTTTGCGCTTACATGTGTCTGTCATCATCCACTGCGTTCTCTGAGGATTGATAAAAATCCTCTGAGCTGGAGAAATGCACACCTTAAAGTGAAATGTTTCTTCAAACTCTGTCAGCATATCATTGCAACAGTGTCATCCAACAAAGGAAAAAAAAAGCTTGACACTTCCATGAGGCCAGTTCACTAAAATTTAAAAACCTTCTATCACTCTTTCCATTGCTTCTCTATCCAGTTTCCAAAGTCCAGCTAACCTGTGTTGCTCTGCAGATTACAGAACGAACTACTCTCATCATCTTTGCTGCCAACTGCCAATCACTTATTCTCACCCTCCAGTGATGTGTGTCTTTTCACCCACTGACAGTTATGCCCGGCTGTTATTGCATCATCTAGCATGCCCAGACCTCTACATGCAAAGTACATATGCATCCATCATGCAGCCAAGTGGTCATAGTGGAGGGTTGGTTTGTTAAAAAGTGCCACTTGCCCTTGATCTAATAAGCTTTGTAGAGCTGAACGTAACCACTGAAAACCCGATGCACTTCATGTTTCCTGCAGTATTGCTGGTTTGTTGCCCCACTCCCTGAAGAGAATTCTTTGAACTTTTTTTTCTTCTTTGACAGTTTTACAGACACATAAAAGAGGCGAGAAACATTGGGAGGAGGGATGACATGCAGCAAATGTTCCATGTAGCTGTTTCACTCAATAAGATGAAAAATATGCAGCAATGCAATGTTGATGCAGGGCGGGGGAAAGCTCTAATAGCTCGCGATATATTATGAGATTGTTGGATAACTTCTACATCAGTTCAATTCCATTCCATTGACATTCACGAAGGGGGAGGGGGGATGGGGTGGGGGGTGACTGAAGGTTGAAATAATTGCCCTTGAAAGGAGGCGAGTGTTCTTCATTTGAAAAGAGAGCGTGTTGTTCGCTGAACCATGTAAAGATCCTGCCACCATCCTAGAACTACCACACTAATAATTACATTCTGCTTTCATCAAGATCTTTCACATTTGGGGACTGTTGCGACGTGAGACAGAGTCGACAAAAGAAAGCCGGGGCCTGCAGAGGAAGAAATAGCTGTGCTTAGACAGATTGCAGCTGTAGAAAGTTCATGCACCGCTAGACTCAATTATAAACTACCCCAGCAAATCCTGCTTGCTGAGAAAAAAGGATGTAAATTGTGTTTACTGTAGCCTTGTAGAGTAAACACTATTTAAAGGTATGCCATGTATGTTATTCATCATTCTGTCTGCAGACGATCACACGCAAGCTGGTAATTTCATAATTACCTCTGGATTATGTTAACAGCCTTTGACTAATTTGATCAATTTCTTTGTTGAGAGTGACTCCTTCTTATGTAACGAATAATTAGTAGCCACGCACTGCTCAAAACATCCTACATCATGTTTCCCCTCTAAGAACACCTTAGTGTATGTTACATCAAACCTTTTGGGAGAAGGTGCCCAAATCACCACTGATCCTCCCTCTGTAAACTCTGCATCACAATAATGAAAAATCATTAGGCAGACTAGTCCACAGCACCATTCATCATAAATACTTCACTGGACATATTTTCACTCAATAAAAAAAACAAAAATGAAAAGAGTAATGATCTCCTGACTACTTTGTGGATGGAGCAACTAAAGGAAACTATTAAGCTGCCCTTGATTAACCTTTCTTTAAAAGACATGTATATTCAAAGTACAGTTCTGACCACTTACAGTATTTTATTTCCTTCCCACAATTTGCCTCATTCCATTTGAGATAGTGGCGATTTATATAAGCAGATATGCAGGACTTATCCAGCCCAAGTCTTTAGCAGGTTCCCTCATTTGCTGACTTTGAACGCACATACACAGCAAGCTGCAGAACAGTGTGAGCTCCAAATCAAGTCCTCTCCAGTTTACCATGCCTTACTCATCAAACAGTCCCCGGCTGTTTTGCCTGCATCCTTCATGAGTCTCTTGTCCAAGCACACCTCAACAGGGCACACACAGTAGCTGCTGCCGAGAAGGTGTTGCAGAAATTGAACCTTTTGGTCAATAGTAAATTTCTTTCACTACTTGGCCACCCTTCTGCCCAAGGAACTTGCAGCAAATGACCCGCTGTAACAAGGCATCCGGAGATGAAGGCAATGTGTGCCTGAAAAACAGATGAAAGGAGGGTTAATGACAATATGAGAGGAGGCGAGAGACAGGGAAGAAACGTAGACGATGAAAAGAGCCTGGTAAACAAGGGAAGTATAGGGGATGAATATGTGAAACATGGGGACATCTGGATTAAATTCAAAAACTAGACAGTCTAGGGTGAGAAAGGTTAGGATGAAAAGATTAAGCCCAGGAGCTAAAGATGGTTTCATGGACAGAGTCCCAATAACTTTAAGGTAGAATATGAATTTGTTAATCAAAAGGTACTGAGTGTGTTATTGTTTTTGTGCTTTGCACCCTTATTTTGTGATGTTTCCTCACTCAAGCTTGTCATCACTCTTGCTGAGCTGTCATCCTTGAAGCTGAAGTAAACTGGCATCCTCCACCTCCACAGGTGCTGAAAAAGCAGATATGGAATAGAGCCAGTTTGTAAATTAGGGAGCGACACTGATGTTTTGAACATGGTTTGTCTGCAGCACATTTAGCATCACCTATAGTACGACTGCCTCAACTATTAGCTTCCAGACGTGAGAGCCAACCCACTTCACTGTTGGTTATGGCAATACAGTATTCTAACAAACTATTGCACTAAATTCAGACTGCTGTCATATCAGTCACGCTCTTCTTGAGAATTCTTGATGCTGATAGGTTGGGGTTTGACTTGTTGAAATCAGTCATTTTTTGATTATGTTTTTCAGACTATACTGTTTAACAATAATAACAGCAACATTTGCTGAAGCTACAGATAAGTCCTTAAGAAAAAAAGTGCAGACTAGTCTTGATTTAATCTTATAAATAGTGCAAAGCCTTCATCCAGCCACTTACTGAAGATGGCACAAGGTATTGTGCTCAAGTATGGTCGCCATGTCTAAACTTATGAAGCATGAAGAAGCTGTTATCTACCATCTGTTATTTGTGTGCAGGTGCCATATCTGCATACAGTGACATAAACAAATGTCTCAGTGACTTGTATTAGTCTGGAGTAGCTGTGCCATAGGCGTGTCTGAGGGTGCTCATTGTGTTGCCAAATGCATGAGTGAATGCTGACATGCAGTGTTGAGTCTTTTGAGTGACTCATTCTCATCATGCAGCAGGCAACATTGCACATCCCCAGGATCACTTTTTTCAGATTCTTTTGGGTTTGCTGCATTCTTTTCCTGGTTGTTCAGGCAAAAGTGCCACACAGGCTTCCCAGATTTTTGACAACAAGGTGAAACTCCCATAGTTGCACCGTTAACACTGTGTACCACCACAGGGATGACATCCTACAATGTTTCCAGACCATCAGAGACTCTGGTGACTTTGATCCTCTAACTTTCAGAGAGTCCAGGGGCTCTGTGAGAATGCTGGACATGCTGTTTGACCAGCTGCAGAAGAGGAACATGGACTCAGCCTACATCACAGGAATCATCAAGGGGCTTACTGACAGCATGCAAACAGTCAGGTAAATAATTATTTACCATTGACTGAGAAAATACTTATGAGAAAATGTCGTCATCTTAAACAATCTGTAAAAACAAAAAATGTCCATGGCTGAACAGACTAGTGTGAACAAGACAGTTAATAGGAAATCCGATCAGAATGATAATGTAGACACAGTTTATTGTAGTTTACATGATGACTAATTTCCCTTACACCAAACATCTTATCCCCAAATGAGTGAGGTGTCTGTAATCTGATGGCCAACACGTATGTGTAAAAAACAGTCAGTTGTTCACAGGTTCAGTTACAATGGAAAGCCTGTGCTTGAGCAATATGCTGATTTTGTTTTTGTGCAAAAATGCCTCAATGTTTTCACAGTGGCATTAAATAATTACTGACTCTTTCACAGAGCACTGGTATCCTGCAGTTCGTGTTAAACTGTATTGGCATGGTTACTGAGACAGACTGAATATAGCACAGCCCCACCTAGACTATTTTTCGGAGAAGAGTTTGTTTGTCGAGATGTTTGATGATGATCTTTAGAACGGGGGAAACATGACACGGTTTTTAAATATTTTCAATTATAAGCGGACTTGGGTCACTGCAGTAAGAATGCATCTCAGTGATCTACAAAGTGTATCTTTCCATGAAGGTATTTGATCTAAGGCTTGCTCTTACTTTGACCCTTCTCCATTTGTACTAAAATTATTCACTTTGCATGGTGATAGTTCTGTAGTAATGTTGGCTTTTACACTGTTTAGATAAAAACATTTATACCAAGTGATTTGCAATTTCTTTCTTGCTGACTGGATTGTAGCTTGACAAGAGTTTTTGTTATGTGCTGGGTCTGTACAAACAGGTAAGTGAAGTGGAGTAGTTAGTTAGCACAGTGGGAGGACTGAGTTCGACCAATGAGGACCCTGACAAACAGAATGTTTTACGATCTGTGGCGACAGACCACTTGTAACAAAACAGGCTCTGTATATGTATATATGTGTCTGGCTGTCATTTCTTAAAGTTAATGCAGCTTATGGGGTTTTGATTTTACATATTATCGTTTGCAAAATAGTGACCTTTACAGTATAAAATGCTTAACAAGTTTATGTTGTAATGCCATGCAGTAACTAGCATCCTACTGTGGAGAAGCAATATGTACTATAGTGCCAACATAACATTATAGCAACTACACCTTGCCAGCAATAGCACAGTAAAGTCTCTGTGTCCACGTTGCCATCACAGCAGTATGTTCCAGCTGCCATTAATTCTTGCATTACTGCCTCTCCTAATTATCCATATTTCCTCCTACAGTACAAATCATCTGCAGTCTTTCTCCTGCTTCTTTCTGAGCTTGCTACTCTATGTGTGACAACTAAAGATGTGTTAATGTGCTGCAATTTAAAAAAATAAGCAAAAAACAATTAGAGTCCTCTCAGACAGTCAAACCGTGACAATCTGCACAGTGGTAATTATCTCTCGCTCAAGACTAAACTGTGTTGTGTCTGGACATAATTCCTTTAAGGATATTACTCATTAAAATAAAGAGAGATGGCACAAATAAACAAATGAAGAGAACCAAAGAAGAAAAAAGATATTGCCAAAGTAGTTTAGTTTTGGACATGGTTCAAAAAAAAAAAAAAAAAAAAAAAATATATATATATTTTTATTTTTTATTTTTTTTTTCCCCAAATTTGCAAAACCTCACTGCTGGAAGTCTAGTACTAATCAAGGTGAAATGAATATGTTACAACATAGCATTTGCAATTTTGGTGCTTTACATAATAACAAAGGTGTGATCATCAATAGGGTTTATTTGTTTGAAACTGACCTAAAAAGTTAAAGGAAAAAAAGGAAAATCTTGATATTATAGAGTTAAGGATAGGTTTAATGGAGGTAAACCTGCAGTAAAAACTGTCCCCCCTGTGCCTTCAGGACCTCTGAACTAAATAAAAAAAAAAAATCATTTCTTTTTGTTTTAATAGGGAGTTGTACTAATGTGCTAAAGTAATAAGGATAGTGCAGACTACATCAATTCATACAATTTTGATCTGTTTTTGGTATACAGATGTTATGATTTCATTTATTTTAAACTTTACTTTAAAAATATTTCCAAAAAAGACTTTGATGTTTGTGTTTGATCTAAGAAATATCCCATGGGTCATTGACACAGTTCGTCGACAAAAATGTGTGCGGTTGGAGTGGAAGGCAGAGCGCTACAATTCACCTACTGATCATCAAAGACAAACTTCTGATGATGCGTTCAAAACAAAGATTTCCATATTGCCCACAGAAACAATGCAAAAATGAAATGAAACCACAGATTAAGTGTCTGATGAATAGCGGTTTGTATCATGCCATCTGAGAGAAATGATGCATGTTGACCAATTGAGGGACATTAGCAGTCTAAGCAATGCCTAACACAATAAGAATCTGAAGGCTTCCACAAAGTAGCTGATTGCATTATGGGCTTGCTATGCAGCTGGCAGCTGCTTCCTGACAATATGATGATGGAAAACTCTCGTTGCTCCACTTCAAAATAGTCAATTAACGGAAATGAAATTGTGTGATGTCTGTTGCACAGATGCTGAAGGCGAAGATGACAAACTTGGACTGCAGCAGAAATTCTGTAGCTGATTTACAAATGTTTTCCTTTTAGGCTTTTATTAACCCTTAGTGAAACTTAAACTGTGTATTAAGCTTTTGTTATGCCTATGATCTATGATTACAGGGCACTTTGAAAGTGGTTGAGGTTAGAGAAAATCAAAATATTTATGATAATTACATTTGTATATGTGGAGCATTTTTGTGTAGCAATATTAGAGTGTCTGGTTAACAAATTAAGGTTGCAAATAATCATGACTTTAGACTGATACAAAAATAAAGCTTTAGGTTGAACTTGCAAAGCTCTTGTTTTATTGTATATTATAGATCTAGGCCGCTTTCCACCTGGCTTTACTGGAGCTGAGCCAATAGCATTTATTTAATATTTGATGCCGTGACTGACCAGCTCACAAAACTATCAAACTAGGCAAAGCAGATCACATATGAATCAAGATTCTGTTACTGCAATGCCCAGTTCTCACCTCAAAACATAACAGATACATATAATATTTTGTAGTGTGCTGTTTTTCTGTAATTTCAGAAAGTCTGGAACCCAGCTGCCCTGTTAAAGTAAGCAGAGGTAGAATTCAGCACCACCCAGCGAGCATGTGTTGCTCAGCCCTCACATGCCTTACTGTACTCTGATTTGTTGTAGATGAGGTCTGGATATCAGAAGTCACATATCAAATATTTTTTGACACATGACTTCTGCTTAATTGTTGGTCCACCAAAGTGTGCACAAGGAATTTTGGTCAGCGCCATTTGGAAATCAAATATGAATAGAAAGTTCAAGACAAATATGCAGATCAGTTTGGCAATGCCAGTCTACTATTTAACCATTGTTGTGCCATTGCTGTGTATATCCTTTTCTTCTTTGGCTTACTGTGTGCAGTAAGAAGTAGTAGTGTAGTAAGAGGCTCAGTGTGCATTCACTGAATAGCTTGGTAATACAAACACTGGTCAGATATGAGTAATATTGTCAGGGATGTATGTATATGTAAGCACCTTGGTTTATGTATTATGTGTGTTCTGACAAAGCTGGAAAACAGCCAAAACTCCCCTGACATTTTCCAATTCTCAGACTGAGGTATACACATTGCACATCTGACAGTTCCCATGATGAGTCCTGAATCAGTTTTCTGCAGTGTT
Organism: Datnioides undecimradiatus; assembly: GCA_008933995.1. NCBI lineage: Eukaryota > Metazoa > Chordata > Actinopteri > Lobotiformes > Datnioididae > Datnioides > Datnioides undecimradiatus. The sequence goes on along the minus strand of WARS01000029.1, from coordinate 9,353,198 downwards.
CCCTACACAACCTTGGCTAGATTTGTTATTCACTACATATATATGCCCATAATGAAAAAAAACAAAAGAATGAAACAAAACACATTTGTTTACATAAATTATATTGTATATTTGTTCCTTTCTGTTCAGAATATCCTTTTTACTCTATGCAATTCACAAAAGGGCTCAATAAATGAAGCTGACTTGAGTTGCGTGTTGTGTGGAACATATCAGTGAGAAGTACCACAATCCCCTGTGTGCACATGTAGCCACATTTGCTCTCACATGCAGACATGCACTCTTGGACCCCGTCTGCAGCCTCCTGCTATAGAAGAAAGTGAAAGGGGTCTAATTGGCTGCATTGCTTGCTCCCACATTTTCATGGCCATTCATGCGATCCTGTTCTGTGAAGGATAACGGATATAGATCTGCACTAGATGTACAGGGAGAGACAGAGACAGATGGACAAGTAGACAGGCAAACAGACAGAAACTCCTATCTCATATATAAGACAAGCGAGGTCCATTTGACTAGAATGGGAATAGAATAGAATGGGTATGACAAATTTGGCACAATAGGAAGCTGGGGTATGTTCAAAAGGATTTTTTCCTTTTTCTTTCCATATTATTGTAAACATGTCTAAACCAAGCAGCCACAGCCTAAAAGCCGGCACTAAGAATCACTTTTGTGACTCCGTCAACTAGTCCAAACTGTCTTTCCATTAATAAAACACTTGAATTAGACTGAGACGTAAGTAATGACCAAAAGCAGTTCCTGTCATTTCTTTTCAAAACTGTGTTGCTCTGAAGTGATTTTAGATTTTGCTCCATTAAACTAATTGCTGACTAAAACAGAGTGCTCATGTCTGCCAAAGGTCCCGGTGGATCCCAGGGGCCTTCCTGAGCAGTGCAGCTGACACAGAGTGCAGCTCAGTGGGTCTGGGGCTCCATCTGTGCCAGCTTCTCCCACTGGGTGCCATGTACTCAGCCCGTGTACTCATCTTCCCCCAAAGCCCACCACACTCCCCAGCAGCATAGCTTGAGTACTATATATATATGTGCTCCTCCCGTGGTAGCCTGTTACGCTGAGGAAATGCATGATTTTGTGCTTAGGAACACTAACACAGATGAATACATACATGTGTATTCTATGGACTAATGTGACAGATGATTTATGCTCTTTGTAGTGACACCGCCTTTACTGTAGCTGCACAGTTAAAGTGAACTCCATTTCAATGATTGTGAAAATATGGATGTTAGTCAGCATCAGAAAGGCAGCCTAGGTTTTATTGATTAAAGGACAGGCTTCAGAGTAAAATACTACTTTTTGCCCAAGCTCCACAAAAGCCTTTGCATGTATTACCCTAAATTACCTTACTTGCATATTTGATGACCTTTGGCTATAAATACACAAAAGTATAATGAATGTCAATGCACTGCAGTGTAACCAAACAAAATACAAAATGTAATAAAGAACTGGGAGCGGAATTCCCTCCTATCCACACTATGTAGATTTTAAATGTAAATTTAATTAAAATGGAAATGACTTTTGAAAGAAACCTGTGGACTTATTGTTTTTCTTATATGTGAGATTTATTTTCAGGGAAACATAACCCAGTGTTTTTGGGAGAGAAGTTAAAAGGTGGCACCCATTAAAACTGAGTTAAATTTGGTTATAAAGTAATTTTTTTAGATGTCTTGATTACACATAACCTGGTTTATAAAATATACTGATGACAATAAGGCACATTTTGCAAAATGTCAGAAACACTTTCAGCACTTTGCACAAATAAAGGTTAAACAAATAACATACAAGACCATCTTAAGCTGGTCTACAAATCAAATACCACCTCAGTAATAGTGCTTTCGCTTTCATCTATTGTCTATATAATTATATTATACTGTCTATATATAATAGCGTGTATAAATATGCATTTCTGCCTACTTTGTGAGTGTGCATTGTGCACGAGTGCACATGGACATTCCTCATGATCATTAATGTAAGCTAGATATAAACGTGGGATCAAAAGAATGGACGCATCAACTGGATTCACTGGCTCATTTTCACAGGCACAAATCCTTAGACTTCCACATTCATATACATGCATGTGCGTGTCTGAAACATGTAGCCACACACGGAGATACTTAAGCACACATCTACACAGACGCACACACTGCACAACTGACACCCAAGTGTAAACCCACACATGCAGCCAGCAAGATTCGGCAACTGTGCCACTAGTCTCTGATTAAATTTGGCATAAATGTGCTGACTCCATGAGAGTTAATTGGTATTTCCCAATCTTATTATGACTGCCTCCAATCTGTTTCGCATACAGGTACTTTATAACCAAAACCTGCATAGAGTTTATAAATACACATTTTTAAATCAGCAGCCTGGTGACAGCTCAAGACAGTTTCTTTTTTTTAATTGTTTTAAAATAAGTGAGTCATCTCCAGGAGAGAAAAAAACAGTGGTGTTTGCCAATTAAACCAGATGTTCATGTTTAAACAAGGACTTAAATAAGCGGCACCTCTCAATGGCAGCCATGGGAGAGAGAGACAGAAGGAGAGAGAGAACAAGAGAGAACCTAATGTGGAATGGTGAAAGTGTTTTTGTTTTAAATGGTGTAAGTACATTTTCTTTAACTTGATTTGACTTGAAATTTATACAGTAGACTTTTGGCCTACTCTGTAAACTAAAAGCTGCATGGACACCAGGCCAACCAAGGTTTGTCTTTTCAATCCCAAAACCTTCAATACAAAATATTCAAGCAGTAACAGAAAATTATCACTCAGCAGCATCAACTTTTATGATGTTGGCTTCATATTTTTACATTTAAGGCTTCTGTTTCACAGTCAAATGCATGCCATACATTAGATGACATTTTCCAGATTTTGCAGAATTGCAGCAAGTGATGAGGAGATATGGGCAGGCATGGAAAGGACTCCACAAAACACTGAAGACTGAAAGTTAACCCTGTTAACCTGGTGTTAAAAGGTTTTTACTTTATGGCTATTTTTTTGATGTGTCAGGCTTTACAGGGTTAATGCTTCAAGTTGTCATTGTTCTTCCACAGCTGTGTTCAGCCATACTGTTTAGAGCACTCTGATCACTGTAGATGTTGCTGATTCTGGTGTGAGTGTTGCCCACTCAAACAAGTACACTGCGAAACTGATTTCCAATAATTTATCATGCTCGACCAGGTAATAATTTGCCTCTCCTGTTACACTCACTACACCTTGTTTGGTACAAAACCCTGCACTGGTCTTGTCAACATATATACAGATACTGTTAAAAATACATTAATAATATATTCTTTTTACATCTCATCCACGTGCACATGAAACTACGACACTATCACCTAAGAAATAAGTGTGTGAACGTAAATCACCAATACAAAACAAGCAACTTCAGTATATTTCTCTGCTCTTTTTTTTGGTAGACCTTTTTGATTGCCAAGCTTTGCATTTGATTTCCAAATATCTGTGTGGACAAGACCTTAGTCTTGGACATTCCAAACTAATTTTAGTCCAGTAAGTACTGACAGTTGGTAGATAGTCCAGTTGTCCAACATCTTGTGTCAGTTCGGTAAGATTTCTGTGCCCACTCAGTAACAGTAGGTTTCTTGTTTTCCTCATGTGGTGTTTCCTCTGCACTTTGGCCTTGTTAAGCAAAAACACACAGTGGGGATGGTTGTTGAAAGTGTCCATACCTTATTCAAGTGGTAATAATACAAAATAAAAATGCTTCTAGTTTCATACTGTGTCCACTGGCAGTCCTAATGTGGGTGTGTTATGAATATTTCACCCGCAGTGTTCAGCGTCAATGGGTGCATTACCACTTCTGACTGACAACTGGCAGACAAATCTCTTCTCCATTATCCAGTGAGCCTGTGGATAGGATACATAGACTGTCAGTAAGGACTGACAGTCCTTATAATATTATCAAACAAAAAATATCAGGGACTTCCTGCTGAGAATCTACAGTAGAGCCCAGAAAGACCTATAGTATGTTATGAATTATAAATTCAGCACTGATAACAGAAAAATATCACAAGTTAAAACGGGAATATGTTAGCTCTTTCCAGCGGCACATATTGCTGTATTTTATTGTCATGTCTTGGTGGAAAAAAAAAGCCAGACTGTTTGGAGGAAAAGCTTAGTGACAGTCAGCAGGACACCTATCACCATAACTTACTGCAAAGCTTGGAGCTTGTCTCAAGACTTTCATCATACAGGACAGGACCTGGCATGAAGCCTTCTTTTCAAGTACTTATATCAAGGCTGGGATTGGCACCAACCCTGACAGGACTGAGAATTCTGCAACTCCACTTGTTCCAATCACAGTGAGATTTTAGGGCAATATGAGGCAAAAGAGTCATTATAGGGCATGTGAATCCAGCTCCAGACCTGGGGAGCAGCAAAGTCATTCCCATGGTTCTCTCTTTGGCACAGTGAAGGTCGGCAGAGCAGCTGGGAAACTCTGACAGCTGGGAACCTCCTCAATCTCCAGCAGACCCCAGATGTTCCTCTCACCCCCTTTCTCTCTTGCACTTTCACTAGTCTCCTTTCTCATTCACCGTCTCTATCTCTCTCCCCTGTGTGAGAAAAAAAACTGGCAAAGCTGCGTTCCAGTTGTGAAATGGCTGTTTTCGCCAATTACTTCGCTCCCCTTCGCCCACTTATCTCAGATGTAGCCAATCTTGTGTGAAGATGTCAGAATTATGCAAATGATATTAGCAAGTCTGGAGAGCTGAATAGTGGGGATCTGTCATTTTTATTCGTCATTATTTAGAAATGTTTTGACTTCTTCATTTTGGATGCATGATAGCACATTGATAGTGTTGGTTTATAATATCAAAGGAAGATAAACAAATCAATTCAGTCTTATTAAATTAAACTGCAGGTAGATGTTTGTATATTGTCCCCAAATCAACTTGTGGTTTACCTTTATCTAACCTAGGGTCAGCCATTCCAGCTATGGATAACTAACAATGAAACTCCTGGTTCACAACCTGGGTGGAACACCAATGTGTATGTGGGCAATGGTTCAAAAAAGACATTTGTCCCTTTTTAGTTTAACTACTACTTAACAGCTCATTTGGATGCTCCCAGAAGATGTACAGTGCAATGTACAGTGTAAATACACAGACTGCATGGATAATCTGCTGGGTTCACAGCTTTAAACACTATTCATTTTGACACAACAACGGAGTCAATTTTCAAAAGTAGAATAGTTGCACAGTGTAAAACTACATTAGTGCCAACATACTATTCAACAAAGATATAGTTCAAGACGGAGTGCTCTCTAAATATACATTAATATACTGTGGTTATACAATTGAGCTGCAGCAACTTCTCCTATTTTAGCAGTCTCATGACTAGTGTAACATGTTGAACAATTCTTTTATTTCTCAACTATTTCCCAAATATTACATTTTTGTGATGACCCATCTGATGATTAGGTTCCTGTATATTAACTGTGGGCTGACAATAGTCTTAGTCATGGTTAAACATAGTCTCATTTTTGGTTTTCTTTAATAGAAGAGTTGAAGGAGCCCACCTCCCATGACCCACATATTTTTTAAGGTACTTGTCCAGCATAAAACAACCCTTGAGTGAAGTGTACGGTGATTGGTCCAGACGTACGTGTATGTTGACTGGTCAAACACATGAGAAAAATCAAGCAAAACATGGAAGAAATGAAGTCTTCCATCTTTTCACTGTTATTGTTGCATGTCAAGCAGGAATACCCTGCCATAGCAACCATCTGTGATTCTGTGACTTCATTGTTCCTATTGCTGCTGTAGACAAACAGAAGAGGGCCAAGTTTGTGGGGAGCTCCTCACTTGGTAATTTCTCCCAGGGAGTCCCCATAACCTTTTTGTTTGTTTATTTGTTTGTTTTCCCCCCAAAAAAACCAAAAACACCTATTGCCATTGTGTGTTTTATGTTTTACTTGGCTACAAGACAAATATCCCCTCAGGGACAAAAAAGTTGACGGTGAAACTTTCTCAAGACACTTCCATTGTGTCTTGGGGTCGGTTAACTGTAAAACATTGACAGAGACATTTTTGCTTTATTTCAGCTTTGGGAGTCCCTCCAGGAATCATGCTTAATCAAGTGACATTTAAATATTGTATTTTCATTGATCTGACCTTGATGTCCCGACAAAAACTACCTCCTTGGGACTCCGCGCAATAAAGAAGATTAATCACACAGCCCATGGCTATGACAGTGTCGTGAGCAACAGGTAAAGTTCTCACACAACCTTAGAAGGTCACGAAAGTTAAATTTACAACCCAAATAACCACCTTAATGATGAACTGACAACATCTCTATTAAGCTCTATGCACTTGTTGCTGAAAGAGTGCGTGCTCCACTCCAATTAAAGCTGATACAAGACAGAGTCCCACTTATTGCATAATGGGGAATTTAATTTGTAAATCATGCATGTGTAACTGGTGCGCATTGCACACAACAAGAGACAACATACAGTACATAGCCTGCAGTACAGTACATTCATTAGTTCAAACCTTTTTCTCACAATAGAATAAATAAAAACAAAACAGTACTTGTACATGGAAGGAATTAATAATAGTCTATTGCAAAAAAATAGATTGATAAACACACAAATACTGTATATTTTGCTGTGATCCACAATTTGTTCAATTTATTATAAAATAAATATTCCCAAATTACAAATTCCATTATAAAAAAATAGATACAAACCACTAAAAATCAGTCCTTGCATAAAGTCTTGATCAAGTCATGGCAAATATTGTCTTAACACACAAACAGATGACAAAGCTGTGCCAAGAAGGAGTTAGCAAGTTGTTCTTCATGTGTAATTCTTATTTCACTGAATGAGGACATTGCCCTACAGTCAAAGGAAATCAAATACACTTTTATTTGTCTAAAAGTTGTTGATACTTTATATTTGATTATTGTGACTTTATGAACTCAATGTAATTCAGCTCTGCTTTAAGGTGGTGATGTTTTATTTGTTGCAGAAAGGAACGTCAGGTGTGATGTGATTGCATTTGATAGTTAATCAATGAAAAGGCCTAGCGTTTGACAGGCCAAGGCGGGGTGCCATCTGTCCATGTATGCAGCGGGAGCTATATACTCTACAGTGTTCACCAGCTAGCCTCGCTGTCAACTAGTGATTTGGTAAATGAGAGGTAACATGCAATGAGATGAAACTATTGATCACTCCAGCTTTAAGTATCATTTATAGCACAGATACAACAAAACATATATGTGGCACCTTGCAGTTATAGTTTACCTTGGTAGCTAAAATACAAATAAAGTTGATGCTACAGGAAACACATGGTAACAGTCAAGCAAAGAGTTGATTTCCTTTCTGTCACTGCCCATGTTTTACCATGTTGGCGTGAATAGACACTATAACTAACAACCTACCAGCTGAGAAATACGGTCTTCTGAGTGAACTGCGGCCTAAGTTCCTTTTCAGTGACCAGGGCAGCTGTGTGACCTCCCCAAGAGAAACGGATCTATAAGGAGGTTGAGTGAGGGAAGAAAAAGAACAGGAGAGGAAAGAGAAAGAAAGAGAGAGTCGTGAGTGTGGCGTGGTGGTTAATCATGCTAAAGATATACACTCCCTCAATCTGTCCATCCATCTGCCTCACTCGCTTGCCTCATCCCTCTCTCTGTCTGTCTCTCTCTTATTCTCCATTTCTCTCCTCTCAGCTCATCTTTCATCCTCACCCTCTAGTTTCTCCCCTTCACACTCTTTGTTGATCTCTTGCCTCAAACCTGCTGCAGGAAGGTGTGTTATGTGTCCACCTCACGCACACACTCACCACACATGAACAGAGACAATCCTTTTTAAATTTGCAGTCATGTCCTCACAGTTTTGTCCACATTCCACCCTTTTTACAAAGTAAACATGTTGTACTTATAGTACATTTTCCAACTACATATCACATATCCATTGTGTATTCTTAGTGATTACAGCTAAAAATGTAATCTCAAATTTAATACGCAAAAACCTTGAAATTCCACCTCATCTCAATAACTCTACCCCTCACCTAACCTACCCTCACCTCACCTTTCATTGCTGTCTGTCTTCTGTCCATTGCCCCTCAAATACCTAGCCTGGACTCCCACCAAGAATTTATCCACCCATCTCTTCTTCCCAGCTCTATCCAGTGATTGCTGGATGTCCACAGTGGGAGGTTGTCAGGGCCAATCAACTCCTGGTGGGTGGTTGTGGTGATGGCGTAGGTTGACAAAACAAGCCTGCAGAAGCGGGTGAGACATGTCTTGCAACAATACTGAGACAGAGTGCGTGAGAAGTGCTGTGCAGACAGTGACGCACATGTAAATAAACAGGGGGCATGTGGGGAGCACAAGGCCAGGTTAAAAGGCTGTAGATTAACACATGTGGCTACATTTCATAGCATCTAGTCAAGAGAAAGTTTTAAAGGGGACACTTTATAAAAAACACCTTTCTTCTAGCTTATACATATTTAAACTAGTCCCCCCTCAGCCTACCACCTCAGAGAATGAGGAAGGCAGAACAGTCCTGCATCGTCTCTACACCCCACTCACTGGTGGGGCTCCTACAGGCTCTTCAGATTCAGCTCCTGTCGTTACGTAACGACAAAAGTGAGTTACATAGGCCATCTTCTTCTGAGTGAAACCACTGGGGGCGACGTTCATCCCGCTAGCGGTAAGCTAGCAGTGTGTCGTGATGTCGTCGGTCAGAGCCAGACATGCAAATTGCTCTGTTGTTGGTTGTAATAACCAACACAAATGTCTATATTCTGTCCCAGCCCCAGAAGACCAGAGGGGACCGTGGTTGCGTTTTATTTTTTTCAACCGTTTCCCCTGCTGTTCGCGGTCAGATTCTGGGTGGTAGCTATAGTGTGTAGTCGCAGGCTGTTCGTCGGGAGCGGTAGCCATGTTGGATACTGGTCCAGCACCGCTCTGCACTCTCCTCCCCCATACGTCATTCAGGCAGCCTATCTGCCCAGTGCCTCATTATCATCAAAAAAAGAAAAAGTAGTTGATGTAAGCTTGGAATGTTTTGCTGGTCTTTGTGAAGCAATACTTAGTTTTAGCACCACTACCAAAATAATATGTTAGAAGGCTTTTCTATAAAGGGCCTATACTATTTACACCAGCATTCAGAGGCGTTAAGGACAATACCAACCACTCCCTTGCAAAGCAGTTTCCAATAGCAACCAAACCCACCTGCTTCATACTCTTTGAGTTTCAGTGTGGTATTATTTATATCACTGTACTTTTAATGGACCCACATCGGCATTTGCAGTGTATCATTATTTGTTTAATCTCTTATATTTCAAGTAAGTGTGTTCTAACATAATATCACAAGTATTGAACTCAGTGGCTCATACTGAATGACTTGCAGTTAGAGAGAGGTTTCGGCTTTTGGCTGACTGACTTGCTGCAGTGGGGTAACGTCAAGGCTGCCCCTTTCATGTTATATTAAATGCATATTAAACTTGTGACTGAGATTGTGATTCAGCTCATATAAATTGTATACAAGGACCCATGCAGTCACCATAGTCAACACAGATACAGCATTGTTCTGGAGTCATTTGCAGTGTCATGTTTTCTGCTTTTAATAAAGTCCTCTTAGACATATGTACACATTCATTCTGTGTCTATAGGTATGATCAAGGTGTGCACCATGTAACTGGTCGTTTCATTGTCTTTTTTCATTGTTTGGCGTTTGAATGTTCATCATATGTCACTTATAAACAGCTATAAATCTCATTGTGGTCATAATCCATTATTCTGTGCATGTCAGTATAGTCAGCGAGTGATTATTTTAGCAAAATAAACAAATAAACCAACCTTAAATTGCAGCTTAATACAAAGACTCATTATCATTTAATGGCTCATGATTTTAAAGAGTTTGGCTTTTCGAGCCTTTAATTATTGTGGTTTTGTTTTCCTTTACGATTAGATTGAAACAGATGTTATTTTCGGGCAGGGGGAAAATCGAACAGTAAAACACTCAAATACATATTTTGTATTCTGCAGCAATCAAATGTGTGATCCATCTTTTCTTTTCTATCTAGTGCTTTGGAGGAGGAAGACAAATCCTGAAAGAAAGAGATTGGAGATTTTTTTCTCCTCTGAAGTAACTACAATGGCCCCCCTGCCTTGTTCTATCCCGAGAGTGTCCTGAAACCCAATGAATAACACCCAGATATTTTCAGTCCAACACACTCAAGCCACACTGAGCACAAAAAAGGAAAAAAAATAAAGCCTCCCTTTTCATCTCACCTAAAAAATATCATTCTTGGGCCTCTATTTTACTCCCAATTTCCTCATATCTTTCATTTCAGGGAAAACTGCCTTTTTTAGGGTCTATCAAGCTTCCAGTCTGAAGCCACGGGGCCCCTGCAGTGTCCCTGCACGGCCTCCTCTCAGTAAGTGAAACCACATTACATCCCAGACATGATGCATTAATATGACAACACATTAAATGCAGCCACAGGGTAAATTTTAACTAATTTGACAACTGGTTGGTAATACGCTACAACTTTAGCTACAGGAGAAAAAAGCCTACTCCTGTGGCATCCTACATGTTAAACATACATGTAAGTATGAGAAAGACTTTGATTTAAATTGTAGTCACATATTGATGCACCAGCTTTAAAAGTTTTTAATTTTACAGCATGAATTTCTCCTTATAGTTGTCCTTATATTATAGCTGTAATGTTTTTCATCTCAGGTCTAATGCAAAGATTATAATACTTTTCAATGATAAAGTACTAGTCCTATGTATCTGTCCACATTGTCACATTGTCAGTGTCCAGGTGGATAAACTGTGGCTTCAAATAAAGTTTGATCAAAATAATCCCTGTTACCCCAGTTAGAGGTTAAAATAATGGGAGGAGAGCAAACTTTGTTGAGTTTGAATGAAATGTGTTCTTTATGACATGTAAAGTAAAGTGATGACATTTTCTAAATACATCACAGTGGCTTATTGTGTGACTGTTTGTGGTGAAATAAAATGGATCTAATGTTGTTGCACACACTTAAAATAGCAATTTGAGCTTATCAGTGTTTAAAACAAGCACTTATAGCGGATCTACTTTGACATACTTTGGGCACAGTCGCCAATGGGAACTATGCTTGACCCAGTACAGCCTGTGACATCTTCAGGTGGTGGGAGTAAACAACTACTTTTGTTGGTTGGCTGCCAAAAATGAGAAATTATTGTGTTTTGCTTTTACCTTACACTTCTTTGTATTAGCAGAGCTGGTATTAGCAATGAAATACTGGAAGTATGGCGAAGTAGATTCGCTAGATTTTGTTGGGCGGGATGGAGGTAGAGGTGGAAATTAAATTGTGTGTTTGATGGAAGGAAAATCTCACTGTTCACGCACATTTTTTTGAAAGATGAAGCAAGCAAAAAACAGAGAATGAGCATTTTTCATTTTGGGGGGGGGTGGTGGGGGGTCTCTGGACACATCGAGGACACATATTTTTGGTTGAAAAACTGCATTTTGCCCAATATGTGAGCTCTGAAGTGAATTAGTGATGAATCACCTGGTATGAATCATACATCAATAGTATGCATGATCCATGATGATGAAGATCCAGAAAAATAGAAATACATGACAAAAATAGCATATTGTCAATATTTTAGAGACCCCCCATGTTTTTAGAGGAGCTCATGTCTTATTAATAGGAGCCAAGTTCCCCAGGCTCCTCTGTAGTTTGCACCCTGCTAAACAGCCAAGAAGAGCAAAAACTATATATGATTTTCTTTCATACAAGACACAATATCTGGCAGTTGGTGATGATTTAGAAAAAAAAAAAGAAAAACACCCTATACAGTTTGCATTGTTATTTCAGAATTAAAAGGGTGTTTTCCACAGAAAAGTATCTAACTTTGTGTGCTGTATCAAGTGACACCTTGCTCCTCAGTTAGAGAGAGAGAGAGAGAGAGAGAGGGAGAGAGAGGGAGTAAATAAAGCAGTCAAGACAGCACAGCAAGGAACTTTATAGCCTAAAGCAATAAGCAATTCCTGGCAGATATGGGTGTAAACTAAGATTATAAATGTGTGGTCTTAAAATAAACAGTAAATTATAATACTACCTGAACAAATACAGTGCAAATTTCTACAGTAACAAACACTATCAAAATGGGTTTGTAGTGTGTAAAATAGCTTACTATAAAGAGACTGTAGACAGTTGATAAAAGAGGAACGTTACAAGTAACACAGAAGACAACAAATGTTTGTTGTTGTTTTTTAAAAAAAACAAAGGACGTATCACGGTTTTGCACGTCAGCTCACTTATTTCCTGTTTTATTTTGTAGGAGGAGTCTTTCCTCATGAGACTTGGTTGTACTTCCTCCCTGCCTTTCTTTGTTTTCCCTCCATTTGTGATTGTCTGCCCTGCCCATCAGTGAGTTAACCTGTGTCTCTTTAAGCTTCCCCTTTGTGTGTTTAATCAATGTGTCAGTCTGTCAGTGCTTGTTTATTGTTGTTCTTTGTACTTTGTCAAGTCAGGCTAGTCATGTTTTTTTTTTTTTTTTAATTTTTCTATACGTCACCGATTTTATGGACCTTCTGATTATCACCTGCTCCTGTTCAGCCTTGTTTGCCTGTATGGACCATCACCTTGCATCTCCTGTAAGACATTGTTCCTTTACTTTTATGTGCATGGGATATCATTAATGCAATTTGGGTCCTACCCAGTGCTTCACACCTCATTATCATTGTGTTGTGAATCCCACTATGTCCCACTATGTCTGTATTTTAAACTGCACTTGGTAGTTTTATCCATTGGCACCACCAAATGAGAGCAATAGACAGTGGTTGAGATATAATGAACAGTAGACATAAATAATTCCTCCTTCATTTTGAAAAAGAGCACTGAGTGTACATGTGGAAACACTGGGGGTTGGGTTAGTTTTTAGCTACTGAAGGGAAAATTAAGAAATGATGCATGCATAGCTGTAGAACAAACATTTGATACCACCCACAATGTGGGAAGACAAAATAAGTGCTGTGCAGGAGAGCGACAGTGGAGGGGTGTCGGGGAAGAGGCTGGAGAGTGTGAGTGTGAGTGTGTGTGGGATGAACAGACACTAACAGGTAGACATACAAAATGGGCGAGTGGTGGTGTGTGTCTGGGTTGTGAGAAGGAGCAACAAATGGACAAACTTGAAGAGTGTGAGGGAGGTGTAGGTTGTCACAGATGGATGACTAAAAGGAAGGAACAGAAAAAGGTGGTGGATGGGAGGAGGGTGAGAAGTGGAATGTAAGAGCAGGCATGAATGGATGGCTGGATAGAGGAAGGAATAGAGACAGGAAAAGACAGATGTCCAGTTGGCGAAGTATCAGATTTTTTTAAAGGATGTGGAGGTGATGCTTTTAAGGAGTTAAATGCAAATATGCATGCAAGATCAAAACTATTTAAAGTGCATCTCAATGTGACTAAATTAAGCTCAAAACACTGCTAAAGCCATTAGCTGTCTTGCAGCTGCGCTAATCAAAACTTTATGTAAAAATTCCCAAGCAGCATAAATCACAAATTGAAGCTGAAGCAGACAAGGACACACATTAAATCCACTAAATGCAAAATGACACCCACATTGATTAGCCTAGTGCATTTCAGGTGTCTGTTACGTACAACTACTCTGCTAACAGTAAGTAAAATGTGTGGATATGCCATCATTTTACCTGATGTTGGTACTACAGACGTTCAGAGAGAAAAGCACAAGAAACACTTTTACGCTCAGCCCAATAATACAGCTCATTAACACGCCTGGGACATACAGTACATATGGTCTATGCAGTTGTGGCCATGTGTAACATCTGGCCTCTGAAGATATATATTACGGTGTAATATAGGTATGGAGTCATGTGCAAATGAGTGAAAACGATGGCTACATGAAAACAAACATAGGTTTTTTTCCAACCTACAACAATATTAGGGGTAAAGAAAAGTTAACAAAAGTTACCAGCCTTCGGAAAGTACTGCAGCTGAAGTCCTCGAGTGGAGCCACTTTCCCTATTGAATGCTCCACATTTTAAACACTTTCCAAATGCGCAAATAACCCTATAAATATTCCTCAAATGCACATGTCAACATATCAATCATTACAAAGTGCATTGTCCATATCCAGTCAATTATAGTTCGCTCCAAACTGCATGACTGGATCAAATTTGACATCTTACAATTGGCTTGACATTTACTGCGGGGCTGTCTGCAACAACCATGGAAATAAAGAGAATAGCCACTTTGATGTAAAACTAACTGCACTGTAGTACTCGCTGTCTATTTCACTCTCCCTCCTGTCACAATACAGTCTGAGTGAGCGAGGTGTTCCACTCAAGCTGCCTTGATGAAAACTGACTTTGATGGGGAAGAGAAGCTTAGATTATTTTTTTTTTCTGTTGAGTGTCTCATCTGAACCTCCTTTTTGTTCCTACCACCCATCATTCACAGTCACCATGTTAATCCATCCATTTCTTGAACCTGTGAGCCCATAGTTCATTGAAGGGTTTGTGGATAGACCGTTAATCAGTTTCCAGCTGATGGTGGGCATGAGGACTGAGGACATTTGTTGATTTATTTATTTGGCCAACAACAACACATATCTGTGTAAACTCAATGGCAAAGCTATGGAGATGTACTTCACATTACAATTATGTGCAAGTACAACCCCAAGGTGTAACTTGTCAGTGTAAACAGGACAATTGTTAAGAGTCAAATGCCTTTGCAACATCCCCCTGGCAACAACTGATTGCTTCTATGCTAGCAAATCATTTTTGCATTGATGATGTTGTTTGGCACAGATATTATAATTTTTAACATGATAAACACTGTAATTCTTTACCCTACCATACATTGTCATTTGCAACCTTTACCTGAACAGGAAACTAACCAAGGTTGTCGTCCCATACTCACAGTTACAAACTCACAAACTAAACTAAACATTCACTGGTATCCTCCAATACTCTAATAAAGCCTTAGAGTAAAACAAGCTCAGTATTTCATTTCAATTGATCTATCAAAACTTACTTTAACAATGTTGCCTTTCACCAGACAGATAATATTACTATGGATTAGAATGTAATCCTATTGCAAGGTAATGTCAGAGCATCAAGTATGCCAATTGTTTTAAGTCCTAAAGTTTTTATCTTAAAAAAGGGATGGGAACATTCTCTTCCCAACTAGGGACTCCTCTTTTAAGATTAATGTGGGTAATCAGTCTGATGACGTGAAAAATCAGCTACTTCATTGGGTATCCTGGATAGGTACATGCATCTCACACCATGACGTAAATGAATACTGGCAAAGATAATACAAGTACAAGAGAACATGGCATTCAAGCTGAAGAGACTGTGTAGCCCTGGACTTCTCCTCTGGTCTTGAATTTTGCTTGAATATTAGATTATGTCAGATACAGATACTGAGGCACCGTGGTTTAAGGAAAGTCCTAACTGACTATTACAGTCCCAAGGAAGTGAGGAGCTTTTCAGTGGGCGCCTTGTCTGCTGTGATATCTGTCAACATGCTGAAGGGCCGCTACAAGGCGTCCTCTGGGATCCCTCAGGTGGAGAATGCCAAATTCTCCCTGTCAGGCTAGTATAAATATTTCCTTTGTGTTTATTGTCCATTATGCAAGGCCTGTAACATGTGTTGTGCTGTGTTTTTTGCTGGTTTTTGTTTTGCTGTTTCAGTCTGTCTGGTTAAAGCGAGGCTGTGTAGTTACTCCACCTGTCTGGTCTGGTTGTGCTCCGTTGACAAGATGAAAAGCTGGTTTGCATGTAGCCCAGTTTCTTCTTCCTCTCCTGCTTTTGTACAGGAGGCTGTCAGGTCTGCAAAATGGATTTTGTCAGTTTGGTGTTTCCTAGTTCATACATGCAAGTTATAGAGGAACACATTTGTTTTATAAATTGTTAAAATCATTTATTTCATTCTCCAAATAGCACCCAGTTCATTGCAAAAAACCCCAGTTTTATCTCAAATGCTGATGGGATATGTTACTGATTTTAATACTGCAGTCTTACAACAACGCATAATGGAAACTCTGGTATGTTTAAGCAAATATAGCAATTATGCTAAATAAGCAATGATTAAGGTATTGTCAGAGTAAGGCAACAAAATTACTTAACGGTAAAGGTTTAGCAAATAATAGTTTCTATAAACAGATTCTGCATATAAATACAGATTCTGTAGGCAACAGTACAAGATTTTGACACCAGAAGCATTGTGGAAACATTTTGCGGTCTCACAAGTATTGACCAATAAGCGAGCTTGAGTCGCATGCAGGTCAAACAGTCTAGCTTTTCTTAAATTTTATTTGCATTCTTATGCAGAAATCTGTTTAATAGAGGTTAGATAAAGTATTGTCTGGACTTTTAAACATGAATGCTAATCGTAAAAATAAGTCTTGGTCTACATTGGTACAAAATCTGTTAAATGGCTACAGTGGCTACATCAGAAGCCACCAAATATTGTCCCAGAAGATAAACTGTAGTCAGGCAAATAGCCAGCAAGTTTAGAGACTGGACAAAGACCAACATTATGATTTCATATAGACACAAAAGTTCTGTAAAAAGGCACTCTTGTCATTACCATTCACCACCTTGACTGTCTCGCCCATACAACTCCTCAATATGTATAGAGAACAGTACTTAATTTACCCCGAGCACTGGCATTGGCATGAATAGTGAGATGCAGCATTGTCACTGAAAACAATTAAGTTGCTTAAGTTGTGTATACAGTGCAATCTACGGCAGCAATGCTAGCAGCACGAGCAGTACTACAACTGCAGCTGTCTCTGCCGATGCATTGTTTCAGATGTGTTTCTACTTAATTTCCTGTTGGATGACAGCCTGAAACGACAGAAAT
Organism: Datnioides undecimradiatus; assembly: GCA_008933995.1. Taxonomy (NCBI): domain Eukaryota; kingdom Metazoa; phylum Chordata; class Actinopteri; order Lobotiformes; family Datnioididae; genus Datnioides; species Datnioides undecimradiatus. The sequence goes on along the minus strand of WARS01000029.1, from coordinate 9,336,336 downwards.
ATGATATTGTGGTCTGATCTTATCCAGAAAAAAATAGATATAATTAAATCCTAAATACAACTGCCACAGTTTGTGTCTGGATATGCTTCATTCAGCTCTTTATAACATGACAAATATGATTTGGTCGTCTAGAGTTCAAGAGGAGTACATTAGTTAGTCATGGTTTTGTTTGGGAAATTCATGCCTGATAATGTGTCATGAATTGTATTGTACAACACCATGCAGGCCAGACACTGATATGATGACCTGCGTGAATAAACAAACATGCTTGGCTGCACAGAGTGTTGGGATGCCTGTCTCAGAGTCTGAGTACACATGATATGACCTGGCATTTGGACCTTGCCAGTGCCCCTTGGCCTGGCTACCTGCAGTGCCCTCTAAGCCACCTCTTGCTGGGAACACGACGGTTTGGAATAGAGGCAGAGGCAATCGCCACAGTGGCATCATTTGGCTGTCAGCCACGTGGAAAGACATGCTGTCAGCTGGGCCTGCAGACTTGACGTCAGGAAGCATGCATTACCACAGAATTACCTCATCCTGTAACGATACCTGCAGACCATGAGCAAGCTGGAAAGGGAGACTTCTAAGCATATTCAGGGATTTCATGCCTCAGATCAAGACATGCATAGGTATTTACATCATTGCAGTCTGTTGTCTGTGTTGTCTTCTGTGTTATACTCTACAATGTTCATGCAAAACACTGATTGGCTGTCAGTTTTTGCCCTTAGTTTTACTTTCTGTGCCTGGCTCATGCACCCTCTGCATGTCACACATAGGTATGGCCTGCACAAACAAACAGTAAAAGACATGATACCAGTAAGTAAAAATAATGTACTCCAATGTCCTGACTTAGCCAGGGTCTATTTAGCATGAAAAGCTGAGCACTTTTGAAGAAGGTAATCTATAGATATTTAAAAACCAAGACTCCACAAAAATGTCAAGGACAGCAGACACAGAGGAAGCACACAGTAAAAGATGTCCAGGGAGCCGCACTGACTTAGTTACCTAAAATAAATCCATTAACATAAAAGAGGTAACAAAATACTGATTCCTTGAAAGAAAAAGAGGGCGACAACAATAAATAGTACAATAACTAGACTATTTTCAAACACCATGCACAGAGAGGAACAGAGTCAGGTTTTTGTGCTCATTTCCTTTTTGACTTTGCTTGTGAAATGCAGATGCAAGAAGGTAACACGTACGATTGGGTGATGAGCAAAAACGCTGTGCTGCTGTGTCACCACTCTCGACCATCAACCTCTGACAAGGAAAAAAAAAATCTCATATTCTTGGTCTCACTTCATATTTGCTGCCCATTTCGACAACCCTCTGACCTCACTGTAACAGCAAGGAAAATGCTGAATCACACCACAAGAGGATAAACCTGATGCCCTTTTCCAAAGCAGTCACATCACTCCAACAAAAGTACTGGCACAGATGCGAACACTAACAGGAAGTCTGTTTTTAGCAGGAAGTGGACGCTTTCTAATATTGATGGAGAAGCTTTGTCTCAGGTGAGCAGTGGGGAATTGGCAGATTTAGCTGACATTACAGTCCAGCTGGTAGGCAAAGCCATTCACCCTTAAAGCATTACATACAGAATAAGATGATTTATGTTTAAAACCTGTATAGGTGACAGTTTGTCAGAGGGACCGGAAATGTTATTTTCAGCTCCTCAGAATCAGCACTGAGGGGTCCCTGTAGAGCATCATGTATGCAATGTCACAATCTGATTTTTTCTTTCGTCCAAAAGCAGCCTTCTTCTTTCTGCTGTATAATAACACAGCTGTTCTTTGCACCTTTTGTTGAGTCTGATACATCTCATTTTCAGTTTTGTTGACAGTCAGAAAAGAAGATGTTTTGTACGAGCGGACTTTTTTATTTTCATGAAAAACGCTGGTCTGTACTGATATTTTACTATATTATTATAGTAACAGGATTGTTTTATGTGCTCATGATTTCTTGTTATCTTAATTCTACGAGCAGAGCGGAGCTCACTAATAGGTTGTATAGGACTTACCACTCTCTTCTACAGGGCAGCCCTTAAAACTGTCCACTTAAAGACATAGGTTACATACATCATATAAGATTAAGCAATCTCTCAGTTTTCTCCTAGTGTTCTCTTCGGCTTGAGGTGGCTCTAAGACCCTCTTCATCAAAACTGTAACCAGAGACTTCAGCCACAAGTGATTTGTCTTAGTCCGCACATCACCTCAGCTGCGTGAATGTAATATACTAGTGTGTGGAGAAGCAGTGCCTTTGCTCAGATAACTATGGCTGTTCATGTGACCGTTTTTGGTGGATTCCAAATAGCATCGTAAAGTGGTCAGACAGCTTAAACCTGCATTTACACTGCCCTCACTTTGTGAGAGAGTGGAGTGGCAGTACAGACTGAAGGTCTCTGCTGAAAGGCATCGTTGGAAACCACTTCCTGCATGGTCAGGGGACAATAAACAACATCCCTTCCTCTGTAAATAATGGTTGGAATGCAGCGGCTAGTTATCAGCTTTCATCAGAATCATGAAAGTGAACATGAAGTCTGACTCCGTATTATCACTGTACTCTTTATTAGTGTAGCTACATTACTTTAGTTTGCAGACAGTTTAACTCTACTTCATTTTGTTAGTGATAAAAGTAACTTTCCTCTTGACAACCAAGGACAAAGTACTAGACTGTACCAAGTCAACTAGGCACAGGATTTTGGGGTTTTCTAAGGTGACGTGTATCACAATCTTTGATGTGCTTGAGTTATGATATGTAAAACAGTGTGCATGTCATAGATTCACATAGTATATATTGCTTATGGACATTTAACATAAAAGGTGGTGGGTGAGGTGGAATATGTAGTTTTGGGACATTAAAAATGTGACAGGTCTGATATGTGCTATGTGATTTTTCACGAGTGAGTCTGCTCAAAGAGCATTCAATAGTAACCACATACTACACTTGTTTATGCCACTGAGACTCTTCCTACAATTTAAACGTATGAGTCAGCCCATTCAGAAAATAGACTATGCGGTGTTTCTCATTAGTGAACAAACCTTTCTTCTCTTATTTTGGCTCCATTTACTCCTTTTTTTCATCCTGGTGGTTGACACGTCAAATGGAGAATCCTATTAAGCACTCTCCTGAAATTGCCGAAACAAGTAAATCAATGATCCTCTCAGACAAATACCTATCATCCCATCTGAGCTCCTTATTTGTAATGAATGGCAAAGTTGAGGCAGTGCCGGCCACTGCTATGTGAGAAGATGAGACCTTCATCCCTGTCAGGTTACTAATACATATTGTGTATTTGCACCAGTATTTGTGTGCCATTTCTATGACACTTTTAAATTTAGATTTTCAACTCAGCTGCAGAGCACTGCTATGAGATGCTCACAGCAGCTGTTTGTTTGCTACAGTGATAGGGCATGTGGCAGGCCCCTGTCAAAACATGGACTTGCTTACTGACTATGAGAAGGCATTTCACATGCCTGTGGGCTGACGACCAGGTGTAGCGAAACTGCACTATATTAGGACTATAGTGGCCTCAACACCTCTTTTTGCTGTAAAGGTGGCAGGACCTGACTTGAGAACCTAACCTTTAGTCCATTTTGAAAAAATCCTTGATCCTTGAACATGCAATATTTCCACATTAAAATGTCTCCTACCGGCTACACTGTTACCCATTTCACTGAGTTGTGTACCTTTTATCCTAAAGATGTCCAACAATGCTCAAACTCAGAGAAATCTGTCACTTTTCCAAGGGGACTGTGCTTGCACAATGGCAATATAGTTTCTCATCTTGAATCTATAACACAGATTTTACCAGATGATATGTCTTAAAGGATTCCCATTGTTCTGTGCTACTAAATTATGTCATCAAACTATGTCTTTTGTCTTCATTGTTTTGATCGAGGGACCCCCTAGATGCATAAATAACATGTTGTGCTTTCAATTACATTGATAATACACTGAAACTGAACATTGCTTCTCTCACTATCAGCCAGTGGCCTGTAATGTTAACAGTCAGTTCACTCTTGATGTGATGCCGCACCCCTCCTTGTGTTCCAACAGACCTACATAGTCCCAGCTGTTATAGTATGACACCTGTGAAAGTATTTTTGATGTGCTCCTGAATCAAAACCAGAACAGCATGTAGAAGCCCTGACTTTACTCATAGCACATAGGGTCCCTGCCATGAAAAATACCTACAACCTCATATATTATCTTCTGCGTTAGCACACCCATGAAGTTCCAGCTGTGCTATACCCCCTTTACCTAAATCAGAGTGAGATTCCCTGTGAATATTTTATGGAATGTAATTGAACAGAGCTGTGGCACCACATTAAAATTAATGCCATGTTTGTGTCTGCTGCATATTTTCACCCAAATGATTGTAATGGAAATGATCATGTGCCTGAGCCCGCATATAAAGAGAGAAGCTGCTCCTCAGCTAAGTGTCTGGGATGCTAATAGGGAGATGTTTTATAGCCTGAGACACACACAGAGGAGAGCAAGGGAGGTGTAATGGCAGAATATACTACACCCTCTCTGTGGAGCAGACACCTGGCTCATTCTCTGCATCTATTCCTCTTGTTTTGCAGCTCAACTCTATAGCTGAGATGGATGTTTACGGGGCATTGCACCAAATGTTAATCATTCCAGCAAAATAAAGTTTGCAGGGTTTACATCCAAATGTAATGCAAATTTTAGTGACTGAATCTTCAGAGAAACAGCAAAAGAAAATGGAAATCCATGTGCCTTTTAATCCAGTACCGTTACAAAAAATATCAGTAGCCGGTTGTGCTCATCTCCAGTCAGTTGCCAGTCAACACTACAGATGAAGAGGGCGTAATGACTCCCATCTGACCTCAACATGAAGACATGAAGGCATACATTATCCCATGCAGTAGGGCCTTGGGAAGACACTAACATCTACTAGTTCAACAAAAGCAAATATACACGGTGCTTAGATACACACTAGTAGCTGCTTGCAATCACAAATGATTGAAATGCAATTTGGATAATTTCCAAAAATGGGTTGCTCAAACACAATTTTACCAAACTAAGAAACTGAATTCTAATCTTCTCTCTATTATCGGTGCCGTTGCTCAGTCAAATGCTGAATAATTTGCACATGCTACTGTAACTTAAACCCATGCATGATTCATTCAGTTAGCTGAAAAGAAAACTTGTTAAAGTGGGTATGTAAAATGTTTTTACAAAGATGAATCATACTGTGCCCATCCTCACTTAAGCAATCTCTCAGTTTTTATATTGATATCTTAATATTGTGGGACAAATTAAAAATGTGTTACAAAAATGACCACGCTGTCTTTCAGATTGTCATATATTATATCAAAACAACTTAATTTCAGAATCTGTCTTTCAGTTTTGTCCTCATTATGATTTATATTTGATTGACGTTTTTAATGCTGTAGCACAATACTTCAATAGAAAAAGCTTTTTATTCTTATTTTTCTCATTAATATAATAAATAGATGAATAAATAGAGTATTCCTAATAGTTGGTGGTCAATATATGTATTTTTGTTTGATTTGTCTATTTTGATTTCAGATGACTAGACCTGAAATGGTAAACTAATGTAATATAATACCATTAGGTAAACAATGGCTGGGTTATTTTGGCACAAAACCTATTAATTAGCAATAGTCACCTTCCAACTCTAATGTTCACACAGTCATATCGCTAATTAATTAACAAACATAAGAAAACAACCCCCCACCTTCTCCAATGCACTGCACATCACCATGCTAATTGTTCTCCCTCGTAGACACTGCAGAACTTTCTAGCAAAGTGGGGAGGCATGTTCAGAGATGACAACCATATGGCTGTTATTATTGAATGAATACACAGTAGCGCCTCATTAAACACAAACCCAACAGAGTCTTTTGTCACTGCGGCTAACAGGGGCTGCCTGTCTGGTGCATCATGGGTCCAGGCCGGGCGGGTCTGTGCTGCAGAAGGCCTCCCCTGGCATGCTGCTCCATCAGGAAGGCAGAAAACAGATGGGAAAGCAGTGGGTGGAGCGGTGCCAAAGGCCACACATAAGTACATACATGTGGGCAGAGACACGATGTGGCATGCAAACATTTAAAAGTATGATACTCGCCATGATAGCATAATAAAAATTAGGAGCACCACATTATTCAGATACTGTGCTACACAAAGTGCCTTTGGGAATTCATTTATTTATTTTGCACAAAGTCCTCTGAGCATCTCATACTACATGCAGGCACTGCTATAGCCAGCTGTCCCTTTTTGGGTAACGGTTCAGTGTTTCGCTCAAGGACACCTGAAAAGATCAACAGTGGCCTGCTGAAAAATCCTTGAGCAATGAAATATAACATAGCTGCCAGTGAACCTGACCAATGTTTCAACAATGATGTCATTTCATGGTTACACGCTGTCACCGTCAGAAGGTTTCATCAATTCTGATGGCTGGTTAAACTTTTCCGAGTCTGTATGTTTTTCAGTCTTGCACTCATTAGTTCGCTCTACACTCTGACCTTATACTTGCAGAGCCGTGAATTAAATAATTAACCTGCAATGAGTACATAAATAAATATTGAATAAACAATGAAGTACAAATTTCCTCTTCATTATGGCTCCTCCAACAGTAACTGTAATAAAGCATCCATCGTTCGTCATGGGTGTACCAGCTAGCTCTGTTTAAAAGAAAAATTCTGACTGTGTCAAAAATTTAGTATGATCATCTCACAAATGGACTGCTGCTATGACCTACAGCTACTATCCAACCAATAGTAATGCAGCACGGGCCGATGCACTGATCCATGTGACACATTGTGACAAGCCCAAATGGGATGGCAAATGTAAAAATTCATATCTGTAGCCATCGCTGTACTTTTAATGCCACTTCTGTAGGGGCTCGATTCTTGCTTGTTTGTTGTTTGCAACTATCGCAACACGGATGCTTGACACATGCTATTGACATTTCATTCTTGTATACTGACGTGTGTTGAAGCCTATGACTCCGTAGCTTTTATCATTATACAAAAAACTTCATGTTATTTACTAGAATCATGACACAAGTGTGTGTCACAGTAAATTTATGAGATTATTAAAATCTCAGAGATTATAGGAAATAAAGTAGATCAGATCACCGTTTGACTTGGATTTTGGACATGTTCTGTATAGTGTAAATACAAATTGCCATTGTTTCGTGGCAGGACTGTCATGAAGTTTAAGTGTGTCGCAAAAAAGTGATGTCAAAGCATTAATTAATAAAAACCACCTGCTCTGTCATCAGTTACAGTAAACAGCGCAGCAGCAGCTATCTATCCTGTGTCATCCACCACCTGTGTCATGCAATCAAGCTTCTCTCAGCAGAACTATATAACGAATAAACTAGATAAGTGTCATGTGATGTTTTCATGAAACTGTCCCAAATCATCTGAGAGAAAAAAAAAACTTTGAAGAGAAACTTGCATCCACCTGTTTTGATAAAAACTTTTTCATTCATAGAGTAAAAATGTGTGATGCCTTGTTTTATGTTGACTGATAGTGGTTTTCTTCTCCATGTTGAAAACAATCTGATGCTCTTTGTCTAAGGCCTCATTAGCTGAAACACACTTCACCTGGTGTTGGCAGCTTGGGTAATTAGAGCCTTGCAAAGCCCACACTTCAGCTAGTGAGTGTGTGCCAGTCAGGGCAAACCTCAGTGCTCATCTCCTCTTCAAAGTCTAGACAACTGTTTTGTGTTTCCACTGCTCTACTTGTACACTCCTAGAAAAAAGACCCATTTACTCTTAGTTCTCTGCCTTAAACCCCAGTTAGGTGTTGGATTCAAGACAGTTTATTGCTTAATTAGTTTAGGATGCAGCAGACGGCTCCTGACTCATTTGTGAATGTAATTTAAGTTTTTTGATTTTAAGATCAACATTTTAGTGTAGAAAAGTGTTTTGTTCCCCCTGAAAGACCTGTATGCAGTGGGACACAACTTGTGTGTTGTACATGGCAAATATTTAAATTGAAAGATATCAACATGTTGATCTGAACTAAAAGGCATACATCAGTAAAAAAGCATAATAACCAAACACAATATGTATAAGGAAAAAATTCAAAGTATCCCAGCTCAGCACAGACAAGGTATAGGCATATAAACTGATTTAGGATCAACATTGAAATGTGCTGTTGTGTGTTGTCTGTCAACAGACGCTACATGGCTCACTTTATCTTTATTAATGAAAGTAAAACTTGTAGTGTTTGTTTTTTTTTTTTTTTTTTTGCAGACTTGTTTTAATGCTAATGTGTCAGCAACATCTAGCCTAATAATCAGTGTAATAAATAAATTAACTAATTAATAAAAGCTGAAACAACAAAAACAGAAATGAATTATACTCAAAAATAATCAGTATTCTAAATCCTCAGAGTTTGATTAATGTCCAACTATGCTTATTTCCTGTTAGAGTTTAAATGTAGAATTAAAGGTGGAAAAAACCCCCAACATGCTTTACAAATCTTCCATATACACTGGTATATCATATACTTGGGACACAGCTTTTGTATTACAGTGAGGATCCAGAGTCCAACCATTTATCAGTCTGGACTGCTCAGAAAATAGCTGAAAGGAAGCTGCAGTTCCACTCTGCACCCTTTTATTTGAAAGAGAAATAAAAAGGAGGCAGACTTTTTACTCAACCTGGTCTTTGTGAGGGACGCAGCCACACGGCGAGAAACCTGTCCGTAGTACATGGCCCAGAGTCTAGATTTGACTCACAAAAAAAATAATCCATAATTTCACATCTGAGTACCTTAATTATCATGACTCGCCTTTTTATCTCGTATGAACTAAAATTCCACAGATACCTGCGGTGAGAGCAAAATGCTGCAGCTTGGCTTTTAACAAGAATTGTATTTTTCTCCATTTTAGTTTTTCATCTATGTAGGAATTGATTTTCTCTTTTTTTTTTTTTTTTTTTGCTGTAACTGTTAAAAACCGTCAACAGGGCCTGGCACTAAGTAACCTCTTGGACCATCTGAGCCTAAACATGGCCTGGGATATTCAAAGGGTGTCCTTCTGGCTGTCCCCGTCTGTCTATGCTTTAAACTGGTGGTTATCTGTCAGAGCCCCCTTTTGCTTTGGAACAGCGTGCCTGAGGAAAGTTGGTGCCTGAGGAGTTTATATTGTTGAAATTGCAAGAAAATGCCAGACACATTGGGAAGTCTGTAACCAGTGGAACATCCAACTAAAGCCTTAATAAGTCTTCTTTGACATTACATTGCACATCACCTGGCAGACCTACAGCTCAGTATGTAAAGCAGCTGATTAATTATCATGCTTACTTATTCCGAGGATGGTTTGTGAATTCCACACGTACCTGACCCATTAAAATCCTAACAACCCAACAGGAGTAATAATTACCGATGTGTTTCATGTTTGAAATGCATCTGGGTTAACTGACCAGGCAACATAGCGCAATCATCAAAGTGCCTCCCTTTTAAATAACCAGCATTCCTACAGCAGTAAACAGCCTGTGATAGCTGTGAAATCAGCTGTCCACATAGCTTATGGTCATTTTGATGCATTTCTTGATCCTATCCATGTGCAGTGGCTATTTTTCTGATAGACTGAATGAATACCTGAGCCCTTTTTTCAAATTTTAGTTTTTAAGAACACATCTCTATAGCAAAGGTTTTTATGTCCAGTGTGTTTGAGAATCAGAAAAAAGAAAATGTGTTTCTATTTCACAAGGTGCAATTTTCACACTGTTGTAGAAAACTTTTAAATCACAGTTCTGTTTGATATTTTCCATGTCAGAAATAAAACTCATCACACTTTGGTTAGGACTTTGAGCCTACACCCTGAAACTGCAGCTGTCCACTGGCCTGATGAAAAGTATGTAAAGCATCAAGTGGGAAATACCCATATGTGTTCATCATTGTGAGTCTGAAGTGTTAAAAGTTTGACTTCACATCTTTTTCTGACATTCAACTCAATCATAGCTATAGGCCTGATACTTGCTTGCTGTAATCATAAATGAAATATAATCTCCATTAGATTACTCTATTGATTGTCAAGGAGTACACTCCCACTAACACATATAAGGTTTTATTTGTAATTTTGATTTTGATCCTTGATACCACGCTTATTTTTAAACCATTAATCGGATGTGTAAAATCATGTGACTGCACATAAAAGTGCCCGTTTTTACATAGAATTCAAAGGAAAACGAAAATCAGTTGAAATGACCTTTTGACTTTGACCTTAGAAATCACAAGCAGGTCCATAATTCTCCCAGTATTCTTCTCTCCACTCCACTTTCTTTGCAGCTCTGGAAAAAAAAAAGACTGTGTCAAAGAAGATGCAGTGTAGCTGTTAGTTAACGAGCTCACAGAATCTTACAGTAACATAAGTGCTGCTGTTGTCAACTCGACTGAAACTTTATCTTCACCTGTCTATCTGTCCTCTGCTCTGTGCTCTGTGTGTGCATGTGTGTGGAGAGTGAAACGCAGAGAGCAGAGGAGAATGACTGTAGAAGTGCAAGAGGAACTATATTTGTTTAGGGCTTTTATTATTTATGTGCATCTGTTTTCATTCCAGCTTATTTCAAAATGATATGGCTGTCACAGTTTTTTTGTTTTTTTTTTTAAAGATCAATTTGAAAATGCAAATTATAGTTGTCAGGGCATAAAACAAATGTTAAAGTTAAGACTTGATCAACACACAGTGACCCAGCTGTCAGTTCTAAAGAGAATTAGTATAAATCAAATATCAAACTGAGCTGTGACCTTCAAATCAAAAGTCAGATTGAATCATGAGTTTGCAGAACGGTGATAGTCCTTACGAAGAGACGACAGGAACGGAGTCAGATGATTTTGTCAGTTGCTTTTTAAAAGTATCACTATTCTCTGTCTTTCTACAGGAGACCCCAATACCACTCTATCTTATGAGTATTTTTCTTGGTGTGAATTTGCCTTCAGGTACCCACACGGACTTGAATGTAACCACTATACTTGTGTCATCTCTCATCACTTTCTCCTCCAAATCTTATGGTTTATACTTTATCATATTTTATCATAAAAAGTGATCATTCAAGAATCCAGTCCTGTTTGGCCTATAGAATAGTACTCTCTTCTGTATTTGTTCATTTATTCAAGCAGTGTATACCATAACTCAACAGCAAAATGCAATATTGAAAAAAAAACAAAAACATTATATAACAAATAAGACATTTGACATTTACTGGGATCTGAAAGTTGATTAAAGTTAGTATTTTAAATAATCACACAACAAAAAACTGTAAAGGACACATAGCACAGTTTATAGGAAGAAGAGTGTGCTCATTTTGTTTACCTGTGCCACAGCACACATTAGCATCTCTCCAGGAAGGGAATCCAACAGGGCAATGTGAAAACAGTCACTGCCTCCACATTCCCACTGCATAATTTGCACCTGCATTTACATATTTTTTTTTTGTATGCTAACTTAAAATATGAGTCATCTGGTGCCCTGCCAACTCAAAGTAGACGGATTTGTCACTAATTTGAATAAAATGTCACAATACCTTTTTTCACACATTTTTAAAATGATTTCTTATTTCTCTTGTAGATCTGTTTTATTCCCCCCTTCAGTTTCCTTTTCCTTTTCCCTTGTTTCTTTTCACACCCTTAGTTTGACTGCCTGTGTTTGGAATAAACGTCTCTATCTCTCACAGTATGCTTTCTCCTATTAATCCATTCAATAGTAGTTGCTCACAACCATTTCAGTAGTAATCAAGTCTGCAACTCTGCAGACCCTCTGCTGAACAGGACATTATTTACATTTCTGACAACTGATGCATGGAACATGTTGTTTTGTTTTTTGTTTTTTTTACAGTAAATAGAGGAAGCACTGACTGCCACCATGGCAGAATCTGTGATTGATTGACAGTGTAATGTGTAAGTCTCCAATGTCTACTGGAGGCATGTAACTTCAACTGTGTTATAATTGTTGCTGTTATGTTCCAGTCTGAAAGCAATGAGACATCCCTATTAACTGACTTTTTTTTTTTTTGAATGATAAGCAGAGAGAGAATCAGAGAGTTAGAGAGCCGCATTATTTCATTCTACTGCACTCTGACCCCTCTAGTGAAATGCATTCATGCATATACTGTGTGTGCCTGTGTGATATGCAAAGAAGCCAATTCCTACATGCACTGTGTGCATTATAGTGATAGCACTTGTAGAATATCTGCTGTAAATAATTTATGAAGACATAGAAGGTTTAACTTACTGTTTTCCCAGTGACAATGTATTTCTTTTTTTTGGTGTTATTTTTTGAAACCAATTTATGTTACCATTAGTTACTTGTGATCTAATAGAGTCAGCCCAAAACCAGGAGATCGTCTGTGTGAAGAAGATCGCTGTAGGGTGAGTGAGGGTAACGCTGGCAATGTATGTACAACAGTCAAACACATCACCGCATACAAATGCACTTGCTGCAGCTTCAGAGATGTAAATAGACGCGATCAACCAGAAAAGGAAATGGATATTTTCCCATAAGGCAATGCAGCCAATTATGTGATATTTTAGAACAACTGCACGAGATCATGCGCTCGTGGCTGCCCTGTAAAGAATTCCAGATGAGTCAGCGAGCTTATTCTCACATTGGAGGCTAAAGCCAATGCAGGTACTCATTTTACTGAAGGCAAGATGTCACAGTTTTGGTAAAACCACTAGATACTATTAATGATACATATTAATGGAAACTGTAAATTATGTTAATTCAAGCCGACAAAAAACACTTATGAGGATGAAACTACCAACTTTTTTCATTTTTCCAGCCTGAAGGATGTGTGTACAGAGTCAGCTAAATATAGAGGACAGGCATTTTGCTCAGTGGTCTCACACACTAAAAGACATTTACTTTACAAGCTTGCAGTTTAGGTCTCAACCTCAAGTGTGTTGTTTATATCAAACATAGCAGCTATTGGTTAACTGCTGTAACTTATAGTACTGAACTATTAGAACAACAAACTTAAGGTTTTAAACAAGTTGCAAGTTGGATGGTCATAGAGAGAATCCATAATACAGGCACAACCGTTTTTGTGGTGTCCTTACACGTGATATGACATATATGATATGAATGACGGAAATAACAAGATGATGAACGAGAGCATGACAGTGGTGCTGAAAGAAATGCTGTAGTTGTTTCCGATTATAACCACGTTAGATAAAAACGTCTGCTGCCTGTGCTGCTCTGTGCTGCCCTGTACGAAAAAAAAAAAAAAAATCATAGCAAAGCATATGTTACGTCACCTTGACTGGTAGCAGGTGAACTTGATATATGATCTTTGTACAAGAGGTCAGCTTTCACTTCTGGCATTATTCATATTCTCCGATGCAAAACAACCTTCTGTGTTGCACAGTACATGCGCAGGCAAGCTACAAGACATAAATATTCATGGCAAAGTGTCTACAAGGTGTTAAAGCTTACCTTTAGTCAAACTTGCAGCAGACATCTAAATTTACCTGTTGCATAGTAATTACTTAAAAACAGTGAACTAAAGACAGAACAAAACGATCGGTGAGGGAGCGGGCTGATCCATACATGCATACACCACAGTAATTGTACAGAAAAAGATACGGTATTTGATAGATGAATATAGACTGATTTCTTTCTTTTTACTGACCTTCAAATGGGCCATGCAACACGAAACCCCACTGGATCCTCTAACGGTCTCGTTAATCAGGTTAAGAAATCTTTTTTTTCTCTTTTTTTAAAAAAAAATAAGCCCTTTAAGTTATTCAAATATTCAATGCACATTCCTCATTTCATTTGAAATAATGAGAGACGGGGGAGGGAGGCAGTGTGCAAGTGAGAGAGAGCGGCTGAAGAAAAGAGGAAGAGAATGAATCAGAGAGAACAAAATGTAATTTGTCAGCCTATTCAGACAGCCAATGCCTGAAATGAGAATTAACAGAGAACGTAGAAGACTGCTCTTTAATTGGACAAGGCCACTCTTGACATTTTCAAGCCAAACTTCAGCGACAATGATGGGAGAGAATGTGTCATAACTACAAATTATTCGCTCTGCCACCAGTGATGAGCAGATTCACAAATCCTTTTTTTTAATATTATTATACTTTCACCATATTTGAATTATCTTTTATCTCAACTGTACTGTCCTTTCAAATAATGCTGACAAGGCTCCCAGTTCTCACACACGAGGAGAGTAGACCCACACATGAGTCATGTTTATAATCTTTTCTGCTCTGGCATTTGACCTCAGTTGGCACCATGTGTGTCTGAATATTGCTGTGTAGTGTTAATGTGAATTCATGTTGGATGTGTACAAAAAAAGAGAAACTTTTGGAGTTTTGAAAGCCTCGCACAGCTTAATAAACCAGTGAAAACCACTGAGTCAGACTTTTGCTTGCTTTTTGTTGCTTTTTGTTTTCTGAGCAGCATGCCCGGAGGCTTGGAATATGATGCCCGACCAGAACAATATCTCTTGTAATTCGTGCATGCGCCCAATTAAAATATCTATACCCTGCACTTTAGGGCACCACGGAGCAAACACTAAACAGCTAAACCTGATTTACAATTAGCTGCATTTGCATCTAGCACTTTATCTCTCAAAAGCACCGTGCACCACACCAAGTGTTTTAGCAGCTTTCAAAATCTTCTGTGTGAGTGTGTCTAAACCTTCTGCTGAACTGTAACCCTGCAACTCAAGTTGAGAAGCTAGGTTTCCACAGTGTGGAAGCCAATTTGAGAGTCTTTTCTGTCTGGGATAATCTTGCCAAATCTGCGTGGGTAACATGGACGAGAGAGTCTTTGAACAAGGCATTGCACCCCTGACTACTCAAAGGCAGCTGTAATTGCCAACAGTGGAAAAATACAGTGGGACAGTATAAAATGTATGTGCGTATGGAGCAGTGCAGTGGTGAAAAAACATTTTGCAAGCTCAGCAAAATGCAGGGACAAATCAAGGTTTAGAGAGAGAGAGAAAAAAAAAAATAGTCCTGTAATCCACATGGCTCCATCACTAGATTTTTCACCTACAGAACGTGCACATGCACACACACATGCACACACACAGTCAGGTAGTCAGGGAAGGAACAGTTCCTGCTGACTAAGAGGACCTGGAAACCAAATAATGTGTCTCATTTGGGGTTTACGAGGCTACCAAATGAACTGCTGGCTGGATCCGCAAAATGAGCAGCACGGCCAGAGTTTGTTCAGAGGGACAAGGTTTGGCATAATATTGTGGACTTTTTCACAAACACATGTCCGTTTGGTTATTTTTTGTGATGAATACTGATGATACTAGATAAATGTGCGGCACAGGTCTGATTATGTGTGGAGGCGTATGTGTATACGTGCTTTGAGACCCAGAAAACTTGTGATTTATAGTCCCTGCGTAAAAACATGCATTACAAGCTGACACACATGCGCGCACACAGACAGACAGACACACACACACACACACACACACACAGTCTGTGTGAAGCACAGACTGATCAGACGAAGATAACACAAACACTAAATACCCCAAGACAGAGACAGAAATGGTTAAAGTCAAGATGAAACTGCACATGGAGAGTAATTGATATGAGATATCCTGACATATTTTGGAGTTAATAGTATAAGCCAGTGGGACTAATATTTGGAGCAATATGATTGGTAGTTTGCAAAGCAGGTGAGTCATTCCCAACATGAGAATTACAGAAATTCAGAAGTGAATGACGGCGTTAAGGTGTGGGTGTTCGCCAACTCAGCTTCTCCTGCGAACTCCTGTTATTGACATATTGATACTTTTGACTGAAATTGTTTGATTCATACTTATATGGTTGCTTGTTGTGAAATAGGTGGACAGTATGAATGGGGATGAAACTACAGTTTGGACTCTGTAGCACCACTCAACCATTACAGTCCAGACACACTCAGGTCTAGTGAGAGAACATTAGTGTCCCAATACAGAACAATTGATCTGTACTGACAGAGTAGCAGAAGGTTGGGACACAGCATGGCTCATCTCACATCCACCATCTACAGCAAAGTTGCAGTCGTAGAGAGAAAAACGCTAGACATCTATCGAACACACCAAAGCGATCAATAATAAAAGCAGCTTGGAAAGGTCAGAATGGAATACACATGAACACAGTTCAATACCACATTGAATATGGGAAACTCCTTGTCACGTCCAAGAAGGCTGAACCCGGGGGAACACCCACAAAGAAACCCAAAATGCCACGAGTCAGACATGCCATTACTTATCCACATGTGGACGTTCTGTCTGTGCTCATGAAATTATAAAAATGAACATGCCCACACATTTTTCAATTTGTGGTGTGATGTCTAAAATGTGGAATAAATATGGTATCTTATTACAGAAAAAATATTTTTGTCTCAATTAACATTCTATGTGAGGGCATTGACTTGTGTAACCTACAGCCGTACAATCACACTCGCCCTCTGGGTGGTATTGGTTGCTGAAAGGGAATGTATGAAAGGTGTAACAGTGAATAACAGCATGACTTGCAACAGCTTAGTGCAATACGGTTTGAGTATTCAGACCTTTTTTTAAATAAGAGTTTCACATCACAAAATCATTTTTTTCCCAGTTTTTAGTTATCATTGACTTTATCCACAGAAATTCTGGAACTGAGTCGTATAATGGAATTTGGCTCCATTTTCCACATGGACACTAGAGCGCAGAATGTGGTCAACCTGCATCTGCTAAGGACTTCTCAAGGAGACTTTAGTGCAGGGTGGAGGCTTGCTGACACGTATCTTGAACCCTGGTATTCTCACTACAATTCTCTGAGACTTAGGGGTTTTTTTAGCCAGGTTGATGGCTGAAAATTTGAATTGCAAACGTGAGCTGTGTTGTTTAATGTATGAGGATTGAGACTGTAAGTGTGAATCTTTATGAGCCCAACTTGACGATTGAGGCCCAAAGAAAGTGGTCTGTTACCACGAGGCCATCAGTTTGAAATCAGCTGTCAAGGTGACCTCACGCTAAAACATTTCACCTTTTCAGACATTAGGTAAAACTCACCAGCAAACAGCAAAAGACTGGCCTATAGCAGTCAGCTCCTTTGGCATCCGACTATGATAGTCTTTATTACATGAAAGCAAATAAAAAGGGGTTTTGAGAGAAAGAAAGAAAGAAAGAGAGTTTGATTTTGGAGGTTTGCGCTGACTGATGTTAGCTGTTCGAGCAAAATAGATCATGCCAAGTTGAGCTGAAATTTCAGGCTCGTGCAATACTACAGGGACAACAATCATTTTCATAATGTGGTCAGGCAGACATATGCAGAAACTGGTAGGTTCTCAGCTAATTCCCTCATATCTGCATCACACTGGAGTTATAATAGACTGCAAGGGCACACCACAGTGACAGTAAATGGAAATGTAATCTTTTAATTAAATGTCATATTAGGCACTCAGTTTGCTACACATGAGATTTTCTAAATTGTGAAGTGTCGCTTTATGAAAAGACTGATGACCAATCTCCTTCAGGTCAGTAATCACTCCAGATATACTTTGTTCTTATTTATTTTCCTGAGCTGCAGTTTCCCTGCCTTCACAATGCAGCAGACTGTTACAGTCTTGGCTGAGGCTTACATAACTGCACATCCAAACACGAAGCATGGGGTGACAATGCTTGCCTCTCGGTCAGAACTCCTGCTGGTTAATTGAATTAGATCTGTCAACATACAGGGATGCACGATACTCTCTCTCTCTCTCTCTCTCTCTCTCTCTTTGCATTGAACCCAGCCTCTCTCTCACTCGCTTTCTCGACTCCCACATGGAGCTAACTATAAATGTTCTCCATCATTCACTCCTGCTGCTTCAAAGTTGCAGTAACTTTCACTTGATTTGCATTAAGAAAAACAAATCGCCGACATAATATCCGTATAAATAAACGTCTGTTTCGCAGACATTCAGATGATACAACATGCTGTTTTAAATGATGACCATTTCATAGAGGATTAAAACTCAGAGTTAGCAATAGATTTTTTTTCCTGTGGAAAAATTAAAAATAAAAATCCACTCCTGAACAGGAGGCTTGGTGTTTTATGCTTCCAGCAAAAAAAAAAAAAAAGAACATGATTTCTTTCAAGCTGAAGAAGCTAATACTTAGCAAAAGAACTCTCAATTTTCATATGATTTCACTCAGATTACTTCAAAGGTGGTGTGTTTTCATAAGGCATGCTGGTACTTTGGCAAGCTCAAAGCCCGCAAACTTATGCATTCCAGGCGATAGCATAATCCAGTTTGCTGGAACATAAACAAGTGGGATATGGAAAATTGTATGCTTTTTTTTTTTCTTTCTTTTCAAGGATTCAATCAAAGAAACAAAATCTAACTTGTGCAATGTGACTACGAATGTTACATTGGGCTACTCTAAACTTTTCCTGTTGAATTTATTGAGCCAGACTCCAATCTGTCACTTTTTCTTTAAATATCACTCCAAAAATGAACAAATCAGGAAACAAATCTTTAGTTGTATGTATTATACATAATAAACAAATTACTGTCCTTCCAGTGCATTATGACTTATGGGCGAGCAGTGAGTTGTGTTTTGTGTGAAGCAATCTCTCTGCAATCTGCTGTATAATATTACTTTATAACCCACTCATGATATTTGTTGGTTATAGATGTCATTTTTCGATCATAGTTTTCTGTCATTTTTACCTCAGCCCTTATGCTTAGGTTGCATTTTCTGTCTGCTCCTTGATTGCCCGCTATGCCTCAAACAATTAAAGTTGTGCAGTTCTGATTCATTTTGATTTCAATAAAGTTTGTATTTAAATAGACAGTGAAGTTGCTCTTTAGAAACCAGTAAGATAGAGAGCATCATGTTCCTGGTCACTGTGTATTTCACTCCTTTTGTTTTTAGTTACTTTTCTTTTCTTTCTGTCTACAGTAGTTGCACTCGTGTCGTTTTGTCTTTTTTGCCTCCCTTATCTCTTATCATATCTGGACTTCACCCAAACTTTCCCTTTAAATTGCAACATGATATATAGAGCACAGATACTTGCCATGCTCATATATTCATGTCTTTATATGGGCTGTTTAGTAAAAGATATTCAACAGATTGAATAACTGACACAGTTGGGACCATGTGTTCATGTTCAATAAACACCAAGTTAACCAAGAGAGTTGACTGAGTTTAGCATGTGTTGTCTTGTGCAAACCTATAAATAGTTAAGGTCTTTCTTCTTTTGTCCATTGCTCTTGCTGCTCTTCCTGCTCTTCCAAGAGAAACATAATCAGTTGAACAAATACAAGGTAAGGTTAGCCAGTAGGATACTAAGCAAATGACTGAAGACTGCTAACACTCCCAAATTTACTTTTAATGCATATATTTTCAGTTATGATCACATGAGAAACCCCCATTTCTTTGAATATATTAAGTGGCTGATGAGGACTTTGAATTCATCTTAACATTTATTTTTCTTCTTCTCTGATATAAGTATTAACCCTTTCCTCCATGCCTCTACCCACATATCTCTTTTTCGCCCTCCCTCTGCAGGCTCTGTGTTGACAGTCAAGTGAACGCAGGTTCAACAGGAGGTAGCAGCTTGCCACAGTTGATGAACAGTGCAGCACCAGACAACCAACGTACCTTCTGTTGCACCAAGTGCCCAGCCTCTTCTGGGCTGTCCTACACGGTGCTACCAACCCCCCTAACAGCCGGCTGAGGGGGAGAGCCACACAAGCAAACACATACACACCCTGGAGAACCATCATTTATACACATTCAAACATGTATAGAGGTGAAATTCTGCTTTTTTTTTTAAATACCAGCATGAGAAGAAAGTGATTCAGTGATTAAAAACTGGTGAGTACAAGCGATGTCTACACACAATCAAACACACCCTCATGTTGTCCTGTTAATGTTCTGCCTTTTGTATTATAATAGAACAAAAATACACATATTTGTACTGTTCATGACTGCACAAACACACACGCACCACACACACCACACACACACACAAACACACGCGCGCGTACGCACACACACACACACACACACACACACACACACAATTGCTGTCACTTCAGCACCAGTGCACCCATTAGTCTGCAGGGTAGTGTAGCACACTCCAGCTGTGCGTGGTAGAATTCTCTTGCATTCCCCTAATTTGCATGTCGGATACAAGCACCTGTCCATTTGTGTATCATCATATCACAGTCATTGTACAACAGCAGAAGACAGGAAACACTATTTAGGACAGATTACTCTACTTCTCGTGTTAGGTAATGTCTAATTTGCTCCCATGTAGGAAATAAATGGCTCCGATGATGTGGAAGTGTTATTTAAATGGATCCAAAAAAGGGTGCAAAAGTCCCAATTGTTTTTACTTCATTTTTAAAACGATTTACCACACATAGTAAATGTTTTTGTCCACCGCTGACTCTCAGAACAGTCCCACACAATCACTGAAGACCAACAATAAACCTCAAGATAGCTTGGTTTCAATTAAGCTACCATGGCTTTCACTCTTTCTCTTCCTTGAGATGCTTGTTTTGAAATTGGACAAACAATTGCTGTTTCTGTTTTGTTCGCACCACCCAGGCTTTAGTGGCTCTGCTCCCTCCTAAATAAAATAAATCTCAGACTCGCTTCTTCAGATATTACATTCTCCTCCACTTCAGGTGAGGGCCAACTTTGCCCCAGGATTGTTAAGTGCCTATTATAGTAAAGTAGAAATGTAATTTGAGTCACTTTGTGTGGTCTTTAAGTCCAAACCATATTGCACTGGGGTGATATGTTTTATGTGAACAAGCAATTGATGTAAAGTTAGCATGGCATACAAATACGACAGTGTTTGTGTAACTACTCCCACTACCAGAAGGGGGAGACACCGCACACCTGCACTTCAACTTTAATCATATTGTTAGAGCACTTTCCAGGCATCATTTAGAGTTTAAGAGGCGGAGGTGCCCTGTAATGTTTTTGAAAGATGCAAATCATAAAGACTACAAGAATACAAGAATAGCAGGGCAGCCCAGTCTATAGACATAATTACAATTTCCAAAATATATGTGAAATTTCATTTACAAGTATGTGTTGTTGTGTTGTGTGTCTTTATGCAAAAAATATTTTTGTGCTCATCTGTGAAACTTTAAAAAGCAGCCACAAATGTGTAATGTATAAATCTACGTAAAAAAGCAGGGAAGAGGTTGACAGCCTCTTAAAAAGACACTTCCCCCACTTTATCTTGATCACAATGTTTGCAGCACAGTACAGAATATCAGACCTGAATGCGATGAAAACATGATGAATAGCACCTATGAAGAAATCTGTTGAATGTTGATAAATGGAGGACACTCAGAGTACACTTATACGGTTTTGATATCCAAAGCAGAAATGCCCGTCATCCATAATAGCCTTGTAATTCATTGCTCTCACTATGTGACATTTTCACAGCAGACATTGAAACAGGAAGCATGGCAAACACAAGTGTAATTAATAACATTAATAATGGCTGCATTTGATCCAGATGTATCACTTTCAGGGCCTCAGTGTTGTGTGTGTGCTGGCTCGCTGTGTAGCTTACTGACTTAACTTAAAGCATTTAAATGGAATGGAGCCATCGTTAATGCTATTAATTACAGCTGGGCTTTTTCTGGTATGACAAGTCAAAACGTCTGCTGTGGAGCAGGTCCACTGGGTAATGGGTCTCAATGCTCCATCCATAAACAGGCCCATTCATAATATCAAGCATGCCTCCAACAGAAACCTCACTGAATTATTGCTTAGGTAGATTTCCACTTTTGAGGGGATGTTAAATTAACCTCCTCTCTTGGTGTTTACACAGGAATGATGAGCTTGTACATCAGCCTTATCTGCACTGAGTAGTTAATCATCACTTAATTTAAGTATATATAGAAGTCATAGTAGTGCATTAATTCCTCTGTTTAAAAGCAATATGCTGAATGAGTTTGCAGTGTGTCTCGGGAAATGCATGTTTTTGCCTTTCCATTATGGCAGAAGTTTGGAAGATGAGAACAGTGTAGCTATTCTCATTCTCAAGTTTCTCACATAATGTAAAATAATGGAGTAATATGGTTCCTAATTGGAGCAAATTCTTTCTGATTAGACAAGTGTCCTAAATTCAGGTCAAACATTTAAAGCAGCCTTTGTATATATTTGTTTGACAAAGTTGTGTGAATAATAATAAGCCTTTAATCAGCAAAGGCAAAACTGGTTTGAGATTTTTATACCACTGCAAAAAGCCTTAGTGCCCAGTCATACCAGAAATTGGCACAGCAAAATTAATTTGCACATCCTTGCAAGGCACTGATGGAAATTTGGGTGACATAGTCAGTATTCCCCTCATCTAAGGCCACATTTAGATGGATTTAACCCAGTGTGAAAATTGCTGCATCATTCATCTGAATGAGGTCAGACCATCAACACATGGCAAGGAAGCCAGCACAGAGGGCTGTAGCAAAAAAGGCAGGACTGTCCAGGAAAAAAAGTTTAACCTTTAACTTTTGCTAGACTGCAACACAGTGTCAAGGAGCTGCAGAGGCTAATCCAACAGCTGCTAGTGCACAATCCTGGTAGATTACTTTGCAATATGAATGGATATTTCCACAGTTTAGCTTGCGGTCCTTGTGACAAACCATAAAATAAAGACCTTCTTGGCTCAGATCCCAGATGAGATTTCATCATCTCTCTGACACCTGAAGCAGCATGCTGCCACCAGTGCAGACCCTTGTGTTGTTTTAACACAGTGTTGTTTTCAGTCTACAATGCCTGCTATATTATCTCTCAAGTCCTCTCTATTCCCTGTAAGATTAGCTCAGTGCTAGCACTTTGTGGTTGGTCAGTGATTACAATTTGCACATCAAAATAAAACAAAACTGAATGGTTTTTTTTTCAAGCGATTGATTGATTGAGGTGATTCCACTGACATTTGATGATTCTAAACTGAAAATTTGCTGTCTTAAATGTGCATTTAACTAGTGTCAGTGTTGGGATAAATGGCAGCAGGTACAGGTACTGCACATTTTGCTGGCAAGCCAGTACCAAATGGGACCTTTAGGGAAGAAAAAAGACATCACTAGCAGTTTAGTGGTTAGTGAGGGCTGTTCCATTCCCAATTAAATCACCATAATATCAACCTCCCCTTTGTTTTTGCTGATATTCCACCCATCTACAACCATCGTGTGATTTATGTGACAGAAGATATTAGTGCTTAACAAATAACAAACAATTAACAAATATAGAGGCAGATGTTCATATCAACATTAACATAAAGCTGCACTGCCACAATGTTAGTAGTGACTCTTTTAGGTAATGTTTCATTCAAGAAGTGAATTTTTAATAAATGACCAAGTCCTCTTGCAGCCTGCAAGAATCTGCTGTCTGTGATGAGATGAGCATTGAGTATACTAGTTTTCAGTACCTGAATGGATCACTGAACAGCACCACGACGCCACCAAGCTCAGCCAAATTTGAGTTTTCATTACATGGATCACGTGCCAATAATGCCGGGCACTGTCAGTCAGTCAAAGTCCCAAAAGGAAAACCGTAGTCACCACCCACCGTGTTAGATGTACGCTAATCTATGTCACAGTAAATCAAACACTGTATATAGTCAATTTGTCTTTAAAGGATTAAGGTGGTAATTGCTTCCATTGTGATTATGGGACTGTGTGGTTTGCTTGGCAATGTATAGAAGCCTTCAGGGGGCAGAGGAAGGTGACTAGCCAAGATGAGCTATCATTGGACTCAAAGTAGGAGGCTGGTTTAATTCAAGCTCTTTACTATGAACAACTTGGTGTTTATTGAACTTGACACAGAATTTTGAAATTATTTGTTTTGTTCCCTTACAAATGGTGTCTCTACCAGAACAGCTTATTCTAAACCTACCTATACAGTTTCATTTGACTTTCATGTGTATTTGGAGGTTTTTAAGATAATTGTTAAAGCTTTGAATCGTTACATTGTGCTGCAATCCATACTTCTTCGGGTAGGAGATGGGAATCTGACCTGCTAAGGCAGAAGGAGCTCATACCTGCTTCTGTTGCATAGGCATGGTTTAGGATATGAGACTGGACTGGTGCCAACAACAGACTCAAACAGTACTCATGTCTTTTACTACTGACAAGAATCACATCAAACATAAGAGAGAGGTTGTTTTATTAAAAGTAGCATAATGGTACAACATATAATAACCATATGTAAGTAGGTACCTTTTCTTTGGCAGTTACTGTATATGATAAAAAATAAAAAAGAAATTGTTTCTTATATAGTTATCTTATATACATTATCCATTGATTTACATAAAATGGGCAATATTTTGAGGTGTGTCTTTATCTAGAATAATACAGAGGATGTATAGCACAGTCCTCATTCTTGTTTTTGTGCATTTTCTTGTCTTGATATTCTCCCGGTGAAGACGTTCAGGCAGGTGTTAGCGCTCTCTTATTCCTGTCAAAGTCCTTCTTGTTGATTAGTCTCTAGCTATGCTGAAAACATTTACATCCAACAATGCCTCGATATAACAGTCTGTATTATGTACTGAGGAATATCCAGGTCACCCTGGAGTGAAATGTCAACTCTTAAATTGTTTAAGGGCCTACCATTTGCACAACAAGGGGATTTGAATTCTTAACCCTGCCAGTATTTGCCATTTTTTTTTAGCCCTGAGTGGTGCTTAGCATGCCATTTGGTGATATTATTTGCCCTTTATTGCTCCTGTTTGTCACTGCAATGACCCTTACTAAGCCAGTTTGATCCCAGCTGGTCCCCTGTTGATGTATATGCGATCAGAATGACAGGCCTGCTGAGGTGATTGCCCGCATGTCCTCTCCTCTCAGCCTGCTGATTCATTTGTGGATGCTCAGATCCCCTGTGGTTGCCGGCTATTATGGCCAAGGTTTGTGGTGGCTCTAAAGAACAGTCGGCCTGGCACATTCAGTTTCATTAAAACATCAGCTGCACTCACAGCTGGAACATGTGGCCAGTGTCTCTCAGCATCCCATTCATCTCTCTCGCTCTTTGTTGTTTCAAGCCAAAGCATCGAAATTGTACATTATTGTTAACGAGGTGATGAAGCACGGGTTTTTTTGTGGAAATATATTGTGGAAATGACTCTAACAATAGGTTGGAGCCTATACATCACTTAGCAGCACAAATTCCTCTCTTCACTCTACAAATAACATTCTCTCTGGGAATAATAGCCCCATTGTGTGCACTCTCACTTTGCAATGCTTCTTTGTTTCAGCCAACATAAGAGTCACTGCATGCATTTTGTTGAGGAGCATCCAATTATACGAGGCTAATGGGGAACACTTAAAATAATGAACTGCTTATAAGACCTTCGTAAACACAGAGTTCATGATGAATTAATGAGTTTGTGTGGAAATAATGAATAGTTCATTTTGTATTATATCATGGTTTATCAGTTCTTAATATCTCAATAAAAGATTACTACCTCATTAACATTCATAGAATAGTTTCGTTATATAATTTGGAAGAAAATCAAAACTCTGACTTCCAGGACCAGGAACATTTCCTTTTTGTGCTGCTCAAATGAGTTATATTGAGAGCACATTGCAGCATTTACTGCATGTCATGTGTATTTCTAAGTGCAGAGGATGTGTTGTCAAACTGCCTGTGTTTTTATAATTACTTCAGTATTTGCAGCACACTAAATCTACTCTATGTGTCATGAAATTTGTACTTTGTGAATTGGGTCTCCTCAAGGTGTGCTAGAGTCTCTCTTAGCAATCTTAGAAATAATTGTGAGTGCAGGTATGCAAGCCTAATTCTGTCTCTAACGTCATGAAGCAACTGCCTCATCTATCATTCTACGTACTCTTGTGGTGACATTTGCAAGACAACGGCCAAGAGTGAATTAATCCACAAAAGTGGATGAAATTAAAAGATAGGCAAGTAAAAGCTGAGCACAGCATTTTAACATTATTATTACAATCATTTTGTTCACCTTCAACGATCACAGCTCCCATGAGCATGATGACAAAAAACATCATGGCAGCTGTAAATGCAGTGATGACAGCACCATGTTTCAATATCTCATTAGCAGGTAAAGCAGCACAAACCCATTAAGGTGACAGTATAATATGAGCAGAACTGTGTAGTATCATGTGTCAGTGTTTCAGAGATTAGTGACAGAAAAGCCTTATGAAGAGGTCCTGTATAAGGTTTGCTTTGCAGGAGTGAAGTGGGATTTTCAATAGGTGTAAGAGAGGCATGTTTGAACTTAATCCCTAGCAGCCATATTGGCAGACCAACTTTTGTGGTCTGCTGCTTTAACAACAAAGATAAATAGGTAAGAATGAAGGTTTTTAACAACACCGCATCAAGCATTAAACTTTAATTTTTTTTTTTTTAATTTTCAGTGTTTCTCATCTACAGTGACGTTAACAATACAATGTCAGAGTCAGTAGAAAGTCTAGTTTAGAAATATCGATGGTTGAGTTTCAGCTTCTTTTAAAATGGAGATAGTTTTAGGATGAGGGCTTTTTTCATATAATTAAGTTATTCGCCAGGTTATTTTGGCCCGCTGCTCCCCTCGCAGGGCCACTGAGGCTGTATTGTGGGCAGAACAATGTGATGACAGGGCTGTCCTTTGGGAACATCTAATTAGTTCCACTAGGGGAGCAAAGCAGCACTGCACCGTGCCCTGATATTTGGCTTGTGCAGTCAGCGGAAAGATAGCCACAGGGCCCACTTTAATTGCAAAAATGCCACCAGAATGTGTGTCTGCAACTTCACCTGTCCCTGATCATGAGACCGCGAGGGAGTGCCCATCTTTCTATGCGTGCGTCAACACACACATCATCGATGTGCATTCATGTGTGCAAATGTGTGAACCTCAGTCTGTATAAATATGCACCTGCGAGTGTGTGGATGTGCCGGTGTCAGCCTCTGTCTCGTCCACTCTCACTAATCAGTATTTGCTTATTGATTCCCACAACCCACTAGAACAGAAGCAGGGGTTGATTCGACTTGAACTTGACTCAGCTTGTTCAAGGGGCTCTTTAGCTTATGCTTTTTTCAACACGTACCCTCAGAGGGGAATTCAAGTTGAACAAAAACAGGTATTTATCCCTCCATGCTTGTAGTAAAGGATTTTTAAAAAAAACAATTCAGGCTCATGTGTGAATTCACACCTGCAAGTAGCCTTTGTTGGATGCAAGGAAAACATCATTACAACAGGTAGATAAGTGATACACTGTTACAAGTATTTCAGATCCACTGTGAATTAGCCTAATTATGAAATCGCACCTGCACTGCTATCAAAGTGCCCAGAATCCTTTAAGTTTTAGTTTATTTCTGTCGTAGGTGGTGTTACAATTAGCTCAGGTAAAATATATACTGATAGAAAATCAGTATAATCTGTATCAAAATGCCACTAAACAATTGTCAAACAAAGGAGAAGCTGTATACGCAAACAGACATAGAAGTAGTGGAGACATTTTACATCTTTTACAATGTTGCATAATTTATCCTGCAGTAGAGACACTGTTACAGTGCACATGCGGGGAGTTAGAGGAAACGTTTGACCAGAGAATGTGCTGACTAGCAGTGAGTCCAAAGGAGGTAGCGCAAACATTAAAACAAAGCTATAAGTAGTGGCATCCTAAAATTAGGCTTTGTGAGAACAGCAACAAGCTCTAAAAGCACCACAAAGACAAACTAAGAAAAAGCAAAGGGATTGCAGTGAATTCATTCCGTACATGGACAGCAACTCAGGAGGATCCTCAAAACAACACGGCATCCGTTTTTACTATTTTTTATTTTTTTTAATTCTGACTCCAAAACACACCAGACAGAAAGTTGTTCACCATCTTCACACATGGTCCAGTGAAATCGATGATGTGCACACACAAACAACGCTACAGTGGGTGATTTATGTGATCCTGATGACTTCAACTAAACAATCTTTGATGATTCACCTCTGAAACTTTGTGCATGAAGAAAGCTTGTAAAGAAGGGAATACCAGAGGCATATTTACTCATGAACTGATTTATCAAACAGTAAAGGTTGCAAGCAGCTGACATGACAAGGGAAAAGAAATCCAGTTAGTTCTTTAAATGCAAGATCAATTGTCTGCGGTGTGTATGTGTGTGTGTGTCTGCGTGTGTGTGTGTGATAGAGAGAGAGTGTGTATGTGTGTGCATGCTGATATCAGGAGTTGAGCATTTCTCCAGTGCATGAATAAAAAGTGTTTCCAAAGTCTTGGGAGCAGTGAATTATTGAGGAGGCAGTAACGAGGCAGACGCAGAGGCCAGGTGTGGGGTTTCAGAAATGTGTGTGTGAAAAATAGTGGTGTGTGTGTGTGTGTGTGTGTGTGTGTGTATGTGTGTGTTGGAGTATGTGCGCACAAGGGAGAAGGAGCAAGGAATTGAGGAAGGGTTCAGGGATTAGTGAGCATTAGGTTGACTTGGTCAACACCAGCTTCTGGCAAACATAGCAGAAAGAAAGCTATTTTCTTATAAGGAGAAAGAAACATCTTCACAGTTGATTCTCTCTCTCTCTCAGTATATAAACACATACACTCACACACTCATGTTATGTGTATATACATTCCCTAGCTGTGGGGATCCTGGTAAGGAAAAGAGAAATATGTTGGTAGACTGAGACAACGTGGATTAAAGAGAGTCTTGCAGAACAAAAGCAGTGAAAGTGAGAAACAAAAGGAATGCAAGGTAAAAGCAGAAGATAGATAAGTCAATTAAAAGAGAAACTGAAAGAGATCACAGAAACGGCTGAGTCAATTGTAACACAAATAAAGGAAATGAAAAATTAAAAGGTGTGTAAGAGAAGAAAGTATGGGAGAGTGACAGAATGGAGGGTGGACAAAGAGAGATCGACTTTAAGGCCAGTGATTCGCAGGCATCTTGAAATGAAGCATTATTTCCGAGAGAGCGATGAAGTTGTTCACTCAGCTGATCCGTATCGGCTGATTCCTGCTCCTGACAGTCACATTCAAACAAATCACCGGTGCCATTCAACCAGCCTCTGAAAATGGTCTTTGCTATCTGATAAGCTCTCATTCTCACTCTTCTGATGAGCAGCCACTGTTTATAGCCAGCACTTCCTTTGGGGAGAATCTGCAGCTACTTTGGCTCACATGTCCTTCATCTATAGAGAATTATTAACAATCATTCTAACTTATTGATAACTAATTTCAATATTCATGGGATCATGCACTTTTGTCAAGTGTGGGCACAATCCAAAGAGGCTATGTGGACATCAGACCTGACATTAAAAATACCTGGATGACTTTTACAATACTGCCAGCTTGCACATGAGCCCACTGTCTTCCCCTATGCAATGCTTACTACTTACTACATACAAACAATGAGAAAACACAGACTCTGGGAGTGGTGCTCTACAGCCAAAAAGAGTCAAATTCCAAACATTAAAATGACCAGTGCATGTAGATGATTATCTTTCATTATATGAATTAGTAGGAGAAATTGTGAAAATCACCTACTTGAGACACACATGAAGGAATCTTAGTGTTAGCTGGACTCAGTAACAGGCTAATCTTGAAATGACTTGTTATGTATTTGAGCATCAGTCAGCCTGTTTGCCTCATGATTGAACTGTGTCAGTACTGTGTTGAAACACAACATTGTGTGAAGCATTTAATTAAGAGTTACTTCTACAGCTGCCGACTACCTTACACTGACAGCCAAATACATTTTCTGGCTGGCAGAATGGCTTAGGTGTAACAATGAGCATCATGTAAGGACCAGGTTGATCCCTGCTACCATGAGCATACTGATATAGTAATCCAGAAAATGTGGTGGACAAGCAGGAAATTCATAACACGGCACGCATGAAATTAAATGCTAGAGATCCATGAGCAGTCTGGCAAAACAACCCTGGGGTACACTAACCTCTTTATAACTAAGAAACAAAGGGGGTGGTGCTGTGGAGGCCTGTGGCTGATCAAAGAGGCAGTCAGATGATCTACAGAGGTGCGGGAAAAGTTGCTGAAGGCATCCAGTCGAGAGGTGCGATACAACTGGGTCTGTAAAATATTAAGAGGAGCAAGAGGGTGAAAGATAGTGTGGGCATCTCTACAACAGCATGCAGTATTAATGTCTGTGGGTGCTGTCAGAGTGCCCTTGAGCAAGACAGTGAACACCTGCCTATTACTGAGGCTCTCCTTCACCCAAATCCCACATGTCAGTGCATGTAAGAGCCATGTGTTTGACATCAAGACAGTGCAACCCTCTGGCTTGTTGTATATAACAAAGTGATTTAAAGTCAGATGTGTTGGAATGAATATATTTTCTTCAAACCTATTTTTAAATGGTTTTTATGCTTATTATATGTAATATTTCAGTCACAGACACTGACTGGGTAACCTTTTTGTATTCAGTTTTATTAAGAATTGGACTGTGGCTTGGAAAAGTGACACCATCACCCTGAAATGATTGATATAACTGCTAAATTTTGATCACATAAACTTATCATAGAGCCCTTTGAAGAGGAGCAGTTCATAGCATGGCAGGATTGATTGTGTCCTTGGTCAGAAAAAAAACCCAAGCCAGCTCTCAAAATGTCAAGGTATCCCTTTGAGATGTGTTTTCCTCTGCTTATTCCCTGCAGTTGCCAGTTTCGATTATGATCTGCAGCATTTTGCTTTGGTCTAATGTAGGCATGCCACTCTGGCATCCAAACACAATTTGGTACTCCATTGTTGGAAGGGTTACATGCTGCTCTCTGCATGCTGTTCTGCTACACTAACAGACCACACTTGTTTCATACTCAAATGGAAAACCAAAGGGTGCTGATGCTGGCCACAGTCAGTACAGACCTGATAAACCCATGAAATAGCGTGTCCAGTGTAGGATGAATTGATCGAAGGAGGTGAAAAGAGGCAACAATGTATGAGTGACGTGGTCATGTACCTCCGCAGGCTGTTAGGGTTAACTACAAAGCCCACAGTCAGCGGGAAGAAAGGCTGCTTTCCCACCAGGTGACATGAAACACCTCAGAATATTTATCGGAGCCCATGGGGATCAGTCTGGCAGCTGGCAAAGTCAAACAGCTCACCTGAAGGAGTCAGGTCAGTGTGAGTTCAGCTATACTGACGAAACCCCTCCCTTCTCAAGAAGCGGGCTAGCTCTTTGTGAATGAATAGACCGGAATCATATGGCATTTGTTGTTTAGGAAGTATTACCATATAATCATGGGTACTTACACACCTAATTGTTTTTTTTAATAGGTCCTAATGCTCTTATTCAGACTTAGAGTGACTGCAGATATTAGAATAAATGTCCATTCTTGAATCACTCAAACAGCTGAATACAAAATTTATCATCAAAGACAACATAAACAAATCCCTTTTCAGTGATTGCTGAAAATACATATTTAAGACAGCCACAAGTAATGAATAGTAATACCATTACAGGAAATGAAAACTAAAATCACTGTCAAAGCAATACTTTTGACTGTTACATTTTTAAAATACAAAACCAGAAGTAAATTCTCCAAAATTGTTTAATGTAAGCACATTTAATATTAATAAGTCAAATAAAATTGTCAGATATTGTACTTGTATAGACGAGCCGGGGGGGGATTAGGAGCAGCTTGGTGGAGTATGAGCATAGAGATAACTTGTCAGATTGAGGAGATCCAGCTCTTCCAAACAGGCCAAGATAGAGAGGAGCACAGAGTGATATGATAATGTAAGCTGTTAGTAATGCACTGACCCATCACACATTCAACTACAGTGCAAAAAAGTCCTTTCAGGTGGCTCTGTTTCTTTATATTTGGAATCACAGACACAGTCAGCTCTTTTTCCTCACCACTTTATCATTTTTTTCCTGACACAATGTTGTGCTTGAAGAAACCATTTCTTTATTGATTTGTTTATATTCTATTTAGGCTTATGTGCTTAGTATTTGTGTTGTCCCCCTGCTGAATCTTCTCGCTTTTACATCAACAAATATCTAATTTGCCCACAGGGATCATCAATCATCTAATCAAATCTGAACAGTGATACTGTTCTCAACTGGTTTTGTGGCCCTAATCCAAATGCCTGGTGTGCAAGTTGCTAGGCTAATTGTGTGAAGCACCAGATGTCGATCTGTGCAGTGTTAGCCCATAATAAAATAAAACAATCCAGTCTGAGTTCTGTTTTTTTACTTGGGTATGCTGAGGAAAGTATCATTTACTTGTTTGTTCCAGATGGGATGAAATACTTTGTTGCTGGATTCCCTTAGTAAGACTAATCCTGTCCAGAGAGGGCTCTACTCCTACTTTGACTTAATTAATCCCACAGCTTTAATTGTTCCTTTAAATATTTTCTATTATCCGTGTATATTGTACATTAACTCTGCTGATGACACTCTAATAAACCTCAAGGCAGTTAAAGCATTTGTATTTGTGCAGTTTCATCCCTGTTTGACAGGTGTGTGCGACTATATTTCTTCTGTTTTTTATTTCATCACATGTGATTGAAGTACTAATTCAAATTGTGACATTTTCATTGAAACCACTGTGTGCACAGTTGTGGAAGCATGTACCCAGCAAGAGTCTTCAAGGCAAAAAGAATCAAAAGTTACAACAAACCATTTAAGACTCACAGCTATCTACTAGTACACCTAACTAAGGTAGGGCCCTAGCGGAGATGAAAACCATGGTTATGTATGATATAATTTGCATCAGCAACAGCAGAAACAGCTTCAGAACCAAGATTCTGAAAGAACAGCAAGCCCTTTACTTAGAAGACTGGAGGCATTATCCCCTCAACAACAACAAGTAATTTCTGATGAGAATTCCAGCAGGACAACAACATTTGTCAGTGCCTTTCAAATCCACTGGCAAATAAGTCTGTTTCATAATATGGAAACATTATGACTAAGGTTTGAGTTGGTTTAAGTTTAGGTGCTAAAATGAACTGGTTAGGTTTTGGGAAAACTATGGTTTAGGTTAAAGTATGTACTTTGTCAGGGGAACTTTGTTTGAACAATAGCTGACTCATGCTGGCAAACTGGCAATCATTTTTTATGATCCAATCATTCACTCTGGTATTTCTATGTTAGCTTCACAGTAACTTACCCTGATTAACTCTCCTTTGCTCCAATGTACAGCCAAAAGCTCTGAAAAAATAATAATTTTGTATTTTCTACAGAAAAACAACTATTTAGAACAACCCATGTCTGGGAAAAACCTTCTAGTGTACCGCAAGTACATTTTGCATTTCCGAAGTGTTTAAAATATATAAAAATATAGCAGAGTAAGTATCCACATTTTAAAGGATGTTATTGTTCTGGCGAAGATTCAAAACAATCACAGTTAAATTATCAGTCTAGATGTGGCAGCTAGAATACATCACACTCAGCAGAGCTGTATTAAATAAACATTCATAACTTTAATAGCATTCCCTGCATTGTTATCAGGCTGTCTGTCTCTTCGTCTAACTCACTTGAATGCAGACCTCTGCTGTTGGCTCATAAACCCATGGCCACTTTAATATTACTGTTCACCAGCTCAGCTCCTTTGAATGGCACACATCATCAATATTACTTTTTCCCTTTTGATGCAGTCCACTAAAATAATTCCACTTTGATCAGTGAAACACTGTATTATTGTATTTATGCTGTGGTTTGAAGCTATGGGTGCATAGCCTTATTCTTTCTGTATCTGTAAAACTCTCAGTCTGTCAAATTACAGAAGAAATGCCCTTATTTGAGTATTTATACAATTGACCAGCTGCAGATTGATGACAAATTGAAGAAGAAAACAATCACAAACTATCTTCATAAGGGCTGCCAGAACAACTTCAATGGTCTTTGCCATCAATTCTGCATGTACCCAAAACTTTACTGGAGGGAAAAACACTATTCTTCCAAAGGAATATTGCCTTGTTTAATATTTTGATAATGGAATTAGAGTGCACTGTCTGACACAAGAGTCCATATGTCCTACAAACTCTCATTTGGGCTTAGATCTGGTCTGTCAATCTGCAGCCTACACCTATATCAACCTATTGTACTTACTACCATCAGACCTATTTTGATGATATTACTGCCATTGCTAAACACTCTAGTCTTTTGAGTCTCATGTATTTAAACTAAGACAGTGATACCTATTAATATCAAGTTCAACCTGGGATATAACCTGATATTGTATATTATTACTGCCATCTAATAAAAGCAAAATTTGAACTTGATTCAGCGCTAGCTGCTATAGATGTGATTTGAGCTCATCTGGTAAACTCCCACCATCCACTGAATCCTCCTTTTTGGTGCACCACCTGGCAGGTAGCGTCAGGTGTCAGGAGTGTCTGGCAGTGTGCCAAGGCCAAGCACATTAATAGAGTCAAAGTTTGATGTGTTAATGTGTTCCAGCACCAACATCAAGTGCACTGCAGGGCAAGCCCAGAGAATGACAGATGTAAAGAAAAAGAGAGAGGGAGGACCAGGGTAGGTAAAACCAGTGTAGGAGAGAGAGAAAGAGAGGTAAAGGTTGAAGGAAATGGGAAGGGGAGACACGTTGAAATAAGAAGTGAGAGAAAAAGGTTAAAGAGAAATTGACAATTATATCTGCTGTGCAGTAGTGACTCAGTTTTAAGGAGAAAGAAGAAGAAGAGGAGGAAGACAAATGACAAATATGGGAGCATCCGAAACAGTCAGCAGAACTGTCTGGAACAAAAATATCATTAAACAATAAATCTAATAGTAATACGTCTCCAATTCACACAGTACAATGCATCAGTATAAGAAACATAACTATTAGATTTTCATTCATTAGCATGGTCTTGAACTCAAAGGCTGATATTGAAACATGTTTCCATTGTCTGCACTCCATTTTGTTTATAAAATCCATGTGTCAACTGTCAACAAACTGTCAAAATGTTTTTTTTAGATAGAGCTCTGAAAGTAACCACACACATTTGTTTTACTGTATATTAGAGATTTATTTAACAGCACTGAGGCAGATATTGTTCTTTCAAAGTATTCAAAATGAGGATTGTGATTCGACACTCAAGTTGGTCTATACAGCCACACTATACAGCAGCCTAACCTTCAGGCGCCGTTCTTACAGGGACTCCAATCAATGGCTGTAGACCATATTCGCATCATTTAAGGCTTTGCTGGAGAAGTAGCCGTTGAGCTCATCTCTAACCAGCTCTCTCTTATAAATAATACATTCATGGAAACTGGCATGTCCTTGACAGAGATTTTCATTTACTAATCATTTGCGAGTAAATGTATGGAAAACAACAACCGTTTTTCTCATTAGAACTTGTGCTTATTGTTTTCTCTGCAGAATTAATGGAAAATGTATTTTTTGACAGATGGAAATCTTCAGTGTGCAAGCCCACATCAGCTTTTCATAAGCTGTGGCGTTCCTGTAGCCGGACCTTTGACTTGGCACCCTCTGCCATGTTGATTTCTCTCATTTTAATACAGTGATGAGCCTGCCACCAAATCAATATGTCAGTGTTAATTGGAGTTTCTTGGCTTTCGTGTTAATTTGCCCCCTTCGGCTCTAATTGGGTGCTGACAGGCAATGCGTCTATCTGTGGCTCAGCAACCAGTGTGATGTTGGCTTATGTTGTATTGTTGGTTAGAAATTACTAATGAAGTGCCCTCGCGTGACAGTGACGGTAAAAGGTGCTTGTGAAGTACATTTTCTGTAGTGAGCACAATGGCGTAAGTCACATTCTACTGGACTTTTGAAAGGTTGCGGTCTCAAAGGTTGAGACATTTGCTGTGATCAGATCAGGGAACTGGTTTGGGAAAGGTGTCAAATTGAACACTTCCCAGACAAGGAACTGAACTTTACCCCTCTGAGAAAATATGTCTTGTCAAGATAATGAGCAACAGGAAATTATGAAGATCATACAATTATTGTTTTTATTTTAGCTGGTGAAGAGACCAGACACAAATATAGTTTCATTATAAAATATTCCATGCCGTGTAGTCTTTTACACTTTCAAACATTGCCTGTTTCAGCTAGGGGACACCAGGAGCATTCTGACATCTTGTCAACAGGCTCGTCCTTACTCAGTTTTTTTTTTTTTTAAATTCAGTTTTCTCAGATGTCTGTCTTTAGGTTTCTTTTGTTTTTTGCCTGAAGTATGTTCATAATTTTTTCTTCGTAATTTTTTGAAACATACCAAAGCGCATGAAAAAAAAAGTCATATTTGTCGTCCCTTAAAAATCTGTGCTAAAAAGCCCTGCAGACGTTTTCAGCATGTTTTATTTCAGAAGCTTAATCCGACTATTTTGGCCAATTCAAGACAGTTGAAGCATTTAGTCTAGCTAAGCAAAATTTTCTTGGACAATAAGCTAAAATATCACAATGATAGTTCTAGAGCTGCTTTGCCAGCCCATGCTGATGTCTTCTGAGAACTTTGCCAACAATAATGCACCACACCAGCTAAGAGGCTCCAGTGTTTTGTGACTAACTGTTTTCACTGGGAACATAAATGGAATTGCCAGAGGCAAGTAATGCTGCAACCCAGCAGTGCCTCCTGGTGAACCGCGCCAGTGGATATTGACATTGCACAGAAACTAAGGTATAGTTAGCTGAAAGGTTTTATCTTTACTTGTTGGCTCCTGTGTAGGCAAAACTCCATCCTCAAGAGCTGATGCAAAGCAAAATAAATCTAATTTTAAGAGGTCAAGTTGCATTGCTTTATTTTGAAAACCATGTCACATATGTTTTTTATAATATATACATAGAATCTATATATTATACTTTTATAATGTGCTCATCCATTTCCTCATCATATGTTTTAAAAAAAATCCTTTATTTATTTCTTTATGGGGCATTTAAGTGTAAACATGTATTTGTTCTCTCCTCTTTAAGCATAGTACCAAACTTTTTTAAGTGCAAGGATTTATTTCAAAGCACTGAGACAACTATGTTACACATCTTTCTATTATTGGATGAAATATGCAGAACACTGTAGTCATTACTTGTTTATTCTGTTCATCAGTAATTGATTGATAATTAATTATTGGACGACAGAAGAGGATAACAGGCATTAGTAGAACTAGTATATTTTTTCAGGGTTGCAGTAATGTCTAAAGCTGACTGACAAGCATGTTCATGCAGAGGGCAGACTTAACAAGTACACTATTTTTCGTTTCTTTCAAATGTTGTATCAGGCCATTCCTCAAAATGGGAGGTTTAGCTTTGGTTTGAAAGTTGAAAGGATTCACCGACTGATGTTGCAGAATCAATACAACTGGAATGTGAAAAGTCACCTATGTTAGTCCAGGCTTTCTGACACGTTCATCATTTATCTGGCTGGGATTTATGCAACTAAATCTATGACCATGACCGCAGTGTCTGAAATATCAGTAGCCTAACTGTATTGATGAATAAATGGAGCTGTCCATGGTGCTGAATTAGTAGGTGGATTTTTAATCGCAACTTTTCCCAAGAGCCGATTGTAATGATATGTAATGGACATTCATTAATTTGAAAAAGTGCCATTCTAAAGCTTTGAACCAAGAAAAAGTTGCACAAGCTTGAAGTAGGAATTTAAAAATCCTGAACATTTAAAATTGCAAGATGAAGTTTCACTGATTACTTTGAAGTCTTGAGCAAGAGTTCCACATCCTGACACATATTTTTGAAACTGTCTGTGCGGCGGAAACTACATAGCACTCACCCACAGACAAGTGTAGACACAGACAAGAGCTGCCTCTTTCTCTCTCACACTCTTACCTGTGACTTCCTTACATCTCTATATTTTTGGTCACGTCGTCAATGTGCAGCCACTCTGTTTTCCTACCATTTATTTTGGAAATTCTGACTCACGCAGATAATAAAGATATTTAATTGAATGGGTCTGAATGAATAGCTATGTATCTATTAGAATTTAATAGCTATACATTTAACCTCAGCTCAAAGCACTTTAGTTAAGCTTTACTGTTACTGTCTTTCCCTTGAGTATCATATTGAGAAATGTATTTTCACTGCAAACAAATCAGATCAGTATCAAAACAGGATATGGTGACAATGTTGAATCTGTGATTTTCTATGTGTTTTATATCCCTCAGCACAACACTGAAACTAATAAGTACAAACATAGTACAAAATGCAGATATAAAGTCTGTACAGTGAGGAGGTTGGGGTTGGGCAATATGTCAAACACTGTGACACAGAAGAGCTGGGCTTCTTTTCTGTGGGAAACCAACACGCAGAGTCGATCGTTTGAAGGAAGTAGTTATTTTAACCCAAATAATAATCCTCAAGCATTTTGGTGCCAATACCCAACTGACTGTCAACTCAAATGTTTCTCAGCGAGATTAATTTTGAAAGCAAAACAACACATTGGTTTGAAAGCTGTGCTGAGTGTCATGAAATTAAGGAAAAAATCATGTCCCAAAAATTGTAGATCCGTCTCTAGAGACAAAATTTCCTGACTATTTCAAGAACTTCCGTGATACTGATTGGAACAAACTCCTGTGTCACTGGTAAAAAGACAGTATAACATAAACCAATCAGAATAATTTTAGATATTTCTTTACCTTGGCCCTTTTCCCTCGTCCTCCCACCATGGACACACACTCGTCATTTTAACCTGTCCTGCTCTTATCGTCCTTTTGAAACAAAGATCTCCTTTAAGCCAAGCTGCCAGTATGATGATGTCATCGCCTTTAGTGACTGTAGAGAAAGACCACAACACTTTATCCTTCTACATCTTCATTCTGTGTGATGTAATTTGCTCTTCATCATTTTAAGTTGAATATCCCATGCTACTTGTATATGGGTGGTAGTCTTGTCTTTTGACCCAGTTTTGATTTAAAAGGGCTTCACATGCCAGTCCTGCCACATCCATATGTTGAGGGTGAGAGTGGTAATTTACCTTGAAACACCTGAATTTTTGTTTTGAAAGTTCAGGTATTGTGTGGGAGGCCTATTTGGTATTTTGTGTGCGACTTTGTGTGTCAGGTCTTTCCCCAGGTCCGTGCTCTGTACTGGCAAGAAAGCTATAAGTGTGAGAGGCTGTTCTTTTGTCTTACAGTGTAGTGCACTGACACCAGCCCTGTGTCAGAAGGCTTCCACCTCTTCAGCATAGCAGCAAGGCGAGGTGGAGTGTGGGAACATTCCTGGCTGACTTGATATGAGGTGACAGTCAATCAGAACGGTGTCAGCAGAGGCACATTGCTGCACTCTCACCTTCTTCTAAACAGTGGGTTGAGTACACTGTTAAACATTGTGCCTTTGGTTATGCCAGTGTCTTTGCAGTTATCAGACTTCTTGGCTTTCAGAGCCCCATTGGATATAAAAAAATGTGTATGGAATAATACAAGGGTTAAGCTTAACAGTTTTATGAATGCAGATGGAGTTTTCTAAAACCTGCGTGCCACTGACAGCATATGTTTGATTGACATTAATCTCTGTCATCTGGCCTTGCAATCAGTTTTAAATGTACACACATATTGCTCATCCTTATCCATATGCTTAAATTTCATGAGAAAACTAAAGTTTGTTTATTCTTAAAATTTATAATGTATGAAATCCCATGCTGAATAATTACAAGACATGATTTTTCACACACTTTTGTGCGCACCATACTACTAATGCAAAATAGGTTTTCACTAGCTAGATGACTTGAGGCAGAGTAAAGAAAGAAGAAAAGAAAGAAGTTGCCTGTCATTCTACAACGCATTTACTTAACGTTGTTGCCCAGTTATGGAGAGTCAGATCACTACAGTTCACTAACCCATTATATCGAGAAAACACACATTGGTTCAGTCTTAAAATGATGACAGTGAAGTAATATTTGCAAGCATACCTGTTCTTGGTTTTCATACTTATGTTGCGTACATGTGAATTTAAAACTAAATGTCACCTTTCAGGTATGACAAGATCAACCTGCTGGGGGCCCTGACACAAAAATTGCAGGATACCTCTTCATCTCCTCTGATTCCTCCAGTGCATCATGAGCAATATTCCCCTGCTATTAGTACTTGTCTCAATGCTCAATGCTAGTAGTATAATTAAAAACAATTAATTAAGCAATGTTGTGCAGTGCATATTCTTAAAGTGAGTTAGAACTGATTGTGATGCTTTGAGAAAGGTCTGGAACCAGGGACACATGCCAGACTTGTGTGACCCTGCAGCTCTGCAAACTTTGAGAGCTGAACTGGAGATGTTATCCAGCTACATTAGTAGGCTTATTAAGGTGTTATAACATACTGCCCCAAGCCATTCTGGCAACATGTACAAAAACACCTGGATCAGTCTCTGTCAAACCATCATAAGAGTGTGTACAAAAACATCAAAATGTCTTGTTACAGACTGTCATGCTGTTAGATTCAGTGAGGACAGCTATTCGTTTCTTCTATTCAAACGTTTTCCTGGAGAATCTGTCTGTCAGGAGAGGTGTCTATTAACCTAAGTTACTAAAACTAGAAGTTTCAATTCTTATTTCATTTTCAGTGTCCAACGTGATATGGCAATAACACCACCTATATCAAGACAAACAGGTGCAGGTTTAAAGCAGCTTCCATGCAACCTTTAGGAGTGCTGATAACAGAATTATGAGACTAATCAAGAGGATCATACTTCACTCCCATGTGAACAGTGTGCAACAAATAAAATCCTATCAGCCTGACCTTTGTAAGAGCAGGCAGCAGTAGAATGTAGAAAAATTAATTTCTCAACTCCTGAGTGGACGATTACAGAGGCAATAAAGCAGCTTGTTCATCAGATACAGGCGGAAATATTAAAATTTGACATTTGAATCAGGATGTTTTACATTTGCAGAGGAGTGTCCAGCTCCTTTGGTATGGTGGTAATGGTTGGAATACTAAACGTCCAACCAGGAGAGTACGGTTAAACAAGGCCAACATCTCTGCTAATTTATCTGGTTACAAAGAACAGCGACAGATTGCTTGAAGAGATGCTGCTGTTTTTAGTGCTCACTTCAAAACAACGTGATCATTGCCTCAGGACACAAAGGTCAAAATTGAAGCTGTCCATGTTTTTAGAAAAGTAGTTGGAAAATTGTATTTATTTCATGTCGCATGCAATAGATAAGCAATAACTTCTCTCCACTTGGCCTTAGAGCCACTGCAGCTTTAATGACAGTTGATATAAAAAGTCTACACACCCTTGTGAAATTGAAGATTTTTGAAAAGTTAAGAAAGTAATAACATTATGTTAACATTATGTCAGCCTAGTTCCCTCTTTAATGTGATTTTACAATGAATTAAAAAAACAAACAAACAGGCACACTGTAGGTGAATAATACACCTGCCATCAAACAAAGGGATTTTTGATTTAAACCAAAATAAAGTTGTAGTATTTGCTTGAATGTTTTGTGTTGCGTCTACTGGGAGAACCATCGGTAAAGATTTAATAATCTATTATAAATGCATAAGGTACTCCCACAAAGTATTATTAGGGTGGGGTGTGCTGACTTTTTTTTTTTTTTGAAACCATAATTTAAATAGGATTATTTTCTGTGATAATCCTCATTGAAGCTGATGAGCTGTCAGAAGTCTTAAATGCTGTTTTGACAAATTTTATTTCTCAAACGTGATTAAACACGTTTCAAACAAGCTGTTCGGTGACACTCCTGAAAAAAAGGGTACATTTAAGCTATGAGGGAGAACTTCATAGACAGTTAGTATTGTGACGCATTGAACATTTTAAAACCAACCTCTTATCTCTGTGTGTTCATATGCATGTGGATTCACATACTTTTTTTCTATTGTATTTATACCTATTCGAGATATATCAAGCACACATTTCCATCGCTTTGAGATGGACAATAATGTTTTTCTGATTCAATTCATTGTAAAGATAATCTGATTCCTTTGTATAAAAACTGTAAATATGGCTGTATTAACACATTTTTTGAAACAAACATTGTAAATGGGAAGTCATTGATAAAAATGTGTCTTGAGGTGAAAAAGTTTTCAGTTGGTGTGTCAAAGTTTTAAGATGTTTGACAGAACACAACACTGATCACTTGCCACTTGGGAGAAGAAGAACATTAAGTTGTAAACACAACATTGATGTACCAGGTGTGAACAAAATGCCTTTTGACAATGGATCGGTAGTGTGTCCTAGGGTTTCATCTGAGCTTTATGCCTTCTCTGTGCACCAAGGGTATGCACTTGTACCTTGCACATAGAGATGCTGCATCATTAACCTTCAGATGCAAACGCTTACCCAGTACAAAATGATGAAAACAATACTTTTTTCAGTGTTATGGCTCTTTCCTTCTACCCAACTCTTTCATTTTCATCTCTTCTTTTGTATCTCTCCCTCTGCTTTGCATTTTTACGTCTTTTTTGTGTTTGCTTTCTCTCCGTATCACCGCTTTTTGCTTCTGCGACTTTCTCTCAGTATGTCTGTGGCTCTTTCAAAGTCTGAGCCAAAACATAAACACTCCCAGGAGCCAGCGGGTCTGCCATTTGTAGACAGAGAGATGCGCCATGGGTAGTCCTCTAAACACTGTAAACACCAGATCCTAGACTGATGTGAGTTGCGGCAAGAGCATTCACAATGTATGGCAACGCTGTAACAACATCGCAAGTAATTACCATCTCTAGGAAATTATACCCCCGCCAATATAACAATGTAATTATGGGAAGGTAGCGTGGGCTTTTGTTAACTTAAGTATGGTGCATGACAAAAAGAAAGTTAATGAGTGTTTGTATGTCTCCTGTCTGATTCCAGAAGCTGACCTGAGTTTAAAATGCTGGCACCCACAAAGCAATCAGGAGAGTGTCTAATTGTAATCACTGTTGGCGCAGATATTATGATACATGTGTAATTATGTTGACAAGCGACATATAATATCCACCTCCACATGAAAAATGACTGTCTAGCTCTATTCTTTATTTAGGCTAGAGCCACTCTAAGTAGGGTTTAGGTACAAAATGCCTTGTAACAAATATGTCCACTTGAGCAAGTCCATACAGCTGGAGGTCAAAACAATGCAACATTACATTGCATAATTATTGCATTAGATTCAGTCTTCCTTCGGCTTTAAATGGTTGTTTAAAACCTGTGGCTTTGTTAAAAAAATATGTAAGTGAAAAAGAAGCCAATGAGAGCTGATGGGGAAACACAAAAAGAAACAAATGTTGCTCTTTGTGGCAACTGTGGCAACTTTCTAAATTATAGGTCAATGACATTACCCTGTCCACTGTCCATATTCATTAACTAAAATACTACATATATGAAACCTATCCTATTGAATGCCAATAGTTGATGGCTTTGATAGCTGTTGAAAATGCAGTCATTTATTATGCAATTTGTACAATACAGGTGCCATGATGCTTTCATTAAGAAATGTAAATGCCTATCAATAATACACTTTGCACTTTGTGCCAGTAGGTTAGATGTGATTACTGCACAAAAAAGGGCCAGTTGGCCATATTTCTGTCACCTTCAGTAGGCAACAGTCTGGTTTCAAAAAAAAATAAATAAATAAATAAGCAATACCACCAATGGCTTGACTGAGCTGAAAACCCCCAGCTAAAATGTAAAGCATGGTCCATATGCAAATGGACAAGAAAGAAAAGCTTTTTTTCCTACTGCATCCATAATAAAAAAAAAGTTTGTAGAACTTCTTTCTAAATATGAACATCAGACTGGACACAGCAGAGACCTCAGGGAGAGTGCCTCACTCCAGCTCCAACATGTTTGAACACAGAGCACAGCTCTAGGCCAAACAGCAGCTATAAAAAGCTTTCCTCCCTCACCTGATGTACAGCATCAGCGCTTCCACTGCAGCCAGGGAAGCTTAAAAGAATGCCCACAGATTGCTATAAGCTTAGAGTGGGCCTGTGTGTACAGTAGATGCACATACACACTCGTTGGGTTGTGTGCCTATATGTTGTTATAAGGTGCGGTGGAGCAAAGAGGCCTTATCTAGCCCTGAGGTGTGAGTTAAGGCCTGGCAGCTACAGAGGGGGAAATGACTTGAAGCACCTGGACACAATGTCAATATTGGAAAAAGCAAACATGGTCTAACGGTAATATTCTGTTAACCATGAGATGCTGTATATGCCCGGTACAGGGTCTGTGGATGCCTGCTACAGTTGGTACACTTCAAGGTCTTTCTTATAACCTTTAGCAGATCTTATTTTGATAAGTCATCCAGTACTTAATAATCAGACAGCGTACGTGTGATATTATGGAAATCTTGTCCATGATATTAATCTATATTTAACGAGTTTTACAGAGCCCACTCATTTGTCATGCCAAGCAATAAAAAATAAAAGTTTGATAACAATCTGAAGTTCAGGACTAGCTGAACGGCAGCACAGCAGTAATTAAATTGAAGGTTGTTTTGAGAAATATAGAAAAATGAAAGTCATGGTCCTTTAATAAGCGTGCACATGAACTCTAGAAAAAGAGACTTCCAACATAATTACATTTTGTAATTAGAAAAGGGCGTCTGCCTAGATGCATTAGATGTGCTGCTTCTAGACAGATGCTGTCGGAAATAATAGAGTGGGCTGATGGGAATTTTTAGTGATTGTCATGATACTCAAGAGGTGATTTCAGACTAAATAATAAAGATTGTAAGACAGAGAAAATGACAGGTAAACAAGTTAAATTAAATGTGATGCACTATATCAAATGAACTTTGGTTAAAAAAAGAAAATAACAAGATGGCATATGAGTTTCTCTCCTCAGAAAGTGACCCTTTAAGCCCTTTCTTTTGTATGTGTTCAGGATGTGTCTGGCAACATCTACTTAATGCTGCTAATCTTGTGCCCAGCTTAGATGGGCATGTCTATTATAGAGCCTGTTGGCTATTGATTTTTGCCACAGTTGAAGGACTGTGGGTGTTTACTCATCTGATTGGATGACAGATAGTGACCCCCTTTCACTTCCTCTGCCATGCAGATAAGACTGGCAGAGTGAAGGGAAGGAGGAGAAGGGAACGGAGGAAGGAGGGTAAGTGAGCCTGTCAAGTACGGATGTGGAGG
This sequence comes from Datnioides undecimradiatus, assembly GCA_008933995.1. Classification (NCBI taxonomy): domain Eukaryota; kingdom Metazoa; phylum Chordata; class Actinopteri; order Lobotiformes; family Datnioididae; genus Datnioides; species Datnioides undecimradiatus. The sequence goes on along the minus strand of WARS01000029.1, from coordinate 9,291,427 downwards.
AGTTGAAGTGGGAGGAGGAAGAGGGTGGGTGGAGGACAAGGGTAGTCGATAGTCAGACAGAATGCTACTTCAAACAGGTCTGTGTGGCAGACCTGATCAATAAATAGATATGTCAAGTTAACTTGTAAAGCCATAGAATGAGAGGCAGCGACAGGAATGAGGGGAGCAGAGAGGTTTGGGGGCTGACGTAAAAATCGGAATATGAGAGCAAGAAGAATGACTAGGAGAATATCCCAAAGGCAAGAAGCAGTAAATATCAAGATTGCTTATTTAAAGCCAGGCGATGGGAAGAGTCTAAAAATTGCATAGTCAAAGAAATAGATTTCACTTTTTACCATTTAAAATCCAAAGTCAAAGATGTATTCCCATCCATCAGTGTAATTGAAGAACAGATCTGCAGTCAGAACACATGGAATGACTGTGTCACTGCAAAGAAAAGCACAAATACTTTAGCTAATCATGACACATAACACGTGCTTCAATATGACCTTATAAATTAGAGAAGTATTTATAATTCATAACTTAAATAGTTAATAGTTAAATACATTTTGCAACAGCCACACTGGGTTTATTGTGATGTCAGTCAAAATTAGAGAATGAAATCAGAAAATGTTGTTTGTCACTATAAATGTTGCTCGTGTGACTAATATGCACATAAAAATGGACATTTTATTTTCTTAAAAGACTATTTGAGTGTATTTTTATATGATCATTTCATTTATGTTTGTGTGCATATTGTTTACTACATGTTAAATACACTCTGTGTCTCTCAGTTTCTATTTTAAATGTTACTTTACACAATGTATGCTTTCTTGAAGCATGCATGTATAGTGCTGTAGAGTTCTGACTGTGTTTTCCAACCTTGCAAGCAGCCACTGGTTTCAGTTCATTTCAGCAAAGATGAATATCAACTCACAGACATGGCACTTGTTAGTGTTATTGTGTTAGATAATCAAGCAGAGGGAACTCCATGCCTGCTTTTCTTGTTTCAAAATCATATTAACAGCATGTGATTGCTGTCAATGAACAAAGCTTACTGTCGACTGATATACATTAGCTTAAACAAACCAAACTGCAAAAGACTCCACTCTGCTGCACATTTCAGGGGACATACAGGGAAAATTGAGATGTCATCCCGTCCTGAAATATCTACTGACATTTTCCCCATCTGCACAGCCTCAGAACCAGCCCATACAGTACAATAACCATAGTCCCTTTGGTACCAACCATCAGTCTCATCTCCCCTCCACTCATCTCAAACACACACTTGTGCATCCCCATCTGACCCGTAAGCATCTGAACATCCCCATGGCCCTCACTCAGCTGCAGTCTCCACTGTTCCTACACAGTCTGAGTGCTTCGCTCTGTCCTGCATGAAGGGAGAGCCGAGCCACCTATCTGCTGTTGTGCACACAATTTGAGATGACAGGTTAAGTGGCTTACCTGCCCTCTGGGCTGGCTAATACAAGGAAGCAGGACCAACAGATACCTTAGATGGCGTTGTGCCTTGCATGTAAGGGTGGAGGCAAGATGAGGTAAAAGTGGTAGGAAGGACAGAAACCTAAATTCTTTTCTTATGTTGTCACCTCGAAATTATAGTAAAGACAGTGGCATGTAATGTAGAAAGTTGTTTCGTCACCACCCCTCAAGGTTATTATCCAACCAACAGAGTGAAATTTCATTGGCCAACCAGCCTACCCCACAGCAGTTACATTAATCGCTATGTTGGCGCTGTCAAACAAGTAGCATTTAGCCCTAAAGCCAAAAATATAGTTTAGTGATAAGATGAGTGTATTATTAAACAAATCTAAAAATGTCTGACAGCAGTGAGAAATGGTCTGTGGGTGTGCACGCCTGAGAGCAGATTTTTTTTCATGATATTGGGATGTTTTGGCTTATATGCTATATGTTGTCAGCTGTGCAATATATTTGGCATTATGGTAAGCTAGATTGGGGCTCTCAGGGGGGTTTAGCGGCTATAGGAAAGCAAAATCATATCAGAGAAGTGGATCAACAACGTCCGAAAAAAGAGAAAATAATAATACAGAGAACCTGAGTGTGTGGCAGACAAGACCTGTGCAGAAACATGATGATTATCAGCATTTTTTATTCATATATTATAAAAAATGCAGGTTGGCTTTTTCCACTATCTGCTTTCAACGCCTGTGATGGCTCCACAGCCAGATAACTCAGCCTTGGGTTACATACTTCAAAGTACACAACACATTGAGATGAGCGACAAATGCAGGGGCATGAACTTGACCGACTGAGCAGGAACATGACTGGCAACGATACTGCTGCCTCAAGGTGAAAGGTTGCATATTGTTGTTTGAAACTGAAGATGATGAAAACATTGTCACAGTGAGAGGTGTGTGTGTGTGTGTGTGTGTGTGTGTGTGGTTTGCATTATGGTTGATCAAGGAAGCGAACCTCATCTAAAAAGGTTTAGAGCCTCACAGAGAAAGTAAAATGTGAGAGTGGAGCAGAAGTCGAAGAGGAGATGTTGACACAGGTTGTCAGGATGCCCAATCGATTTCACACCTGGATGGATATATCCCCCTTTCCCTGGTATGAGCCAACTACATTGACCCACAGTGGTGATATCATACCTCATCCACTCTGCTGGCCAAACTGAACTGAACTTTAAGCCTTTTCCACAGGTGGAAGAGACTGCCCTCCCTATGTTAGATCAAATTTATCACCACCTTTTTGCAAAAACTAAAAAAAAAAAGTTCTATTCAGCATATTCAAGCAGTAATTAGACATTTTTTTAACAGTACTTTGGGAATAATTATGCATTTATTATTGCTTCCCTTTCTTTGTTTTACTCAATAAAAACACATCTTCATCTCCCAGATACAAAAGTAATTCCCAGCTGTTGGTTTGTAAATTTCAAAAGCAGTTACTTTTTAACCAACCCTCAAATGTGAGGTGATGTGCCAACCAAAATTTATGTAGTGGAAATCATGGCATACACGTGACTTGTTTGTTTTTTTCACGTTTTTTTCATTGCAATTAAGAATATCCAAATCTACTTATAATCACTTGTTTTTTGAAAAACACCCAATATGTCCTCCAAATTCTGCTGAAATCTTTTTTCATGCTAACTAAATGCAATAACAACTATGACAGAAAACATGAACTCTTCTGTCAAAGCAAATCAGTGTCAGAAATATAGTTATTTTGAAATATTGTATTTTTTCATTGCAACCCTTCTTCAATTTTTCCCTTCCTGCATCTTCATTCAGACTTGTGTCTTCTTGCAGAAAAATGAGCTCACTATCTAAGCTGCTTTTATTAATGTTTTCACAATAAGACAAGAAAAGTCAATATCATATTAAATAATTTACATTTCAAAGTATTAAATGATGGAGAAATGTCAGTTGAGCAGTTTTTTCTAGGACCATAGTTATTGTTTTATCCAGTTAAAACCTGAAAAATAAACTGAAGCAGCAGTCCCTTTGCTTTGGTACTCTTACTACAGTTGCTCATGATCTGTAGCTCTTCCCCTCTTTGAACCCTTATGATCTCAAAGACCCGCTCTACTGCATCGCCATTGACTGTGGAATCTGACAGAGTACTTGATGGCTTGCGATTCACCTCATAGCTCTTTGCTTGTGCCGGTTCTCGACCGTAGGCAAAACAGTAAAGCAAACACATAGATGAAGCATTTGTCTGCAGCCCCTCCTGGATTGTGTGACAGGCAGCAGTGGTGGGGAGATTCCATCAACCTGACAGGCCGCTTCTTGCAGGAGAAGAGTTAATTGCTGTGGGACCGGAGCAGCCTTCAACATCCATCAACAAACCTCCTTCCAGCTCTGTGGGGCTGGAGGTTGGGTGAAGCATTTAGAGGGAGGGGATACCAGAAAGGGCCAGAGAGGGCAGAGAGATGTGGGAAACATCTGATTTCCTTTGACATCTCGGGCAAATAACCTTCAAAAAAAAAAACACAGCTGTTGAACTGTCCATTGTGGGCAAGTTTAGATTTCAGCCTGAGTCACACAGTCCAGACTGAAAAATTACAGAGAAGCTACCAAAATTAGATCTTTGAAAGTTACTTTATGGATCCATTTAGTCGCCCAAAGGGCCCATGAGACCATTTGTCTACATGACAACTTGACAATATATCATAATGCATTTTACAGATTTCTCCCCATTTCTCCTGTGTTCTTGTAATATTAAATCAGCCTTTGCTAGTTACTCATCATAATTACTGAGATATATATGGTATCTCAGTGCCCACTGAAGTCAAAGGATTAGTGAGGATTAGCCTTTTGGCCACTATGTCAGCAAAATGCAGACTAAAGACTTTTTCACCCAAACAATTTATGAGAATCACAACTGAGTTTTCACCCACAAGAATTTTGACCAGTATATGCACAAAAATAAAGTACATTAGAGAGTTCAGACTAGAATGAATTCTGTTCTGATTGGGAGCTAGTAGTGGGACTTTAAAGCTGGATCGACATACTTAGCTTTAGTCTTTGTGGGACAACAACTTCTGAGCTAAAGCTCCTTTTGAAGTTGAATCAGGAAAAAACAACAACATAGTATTTTTCTTTTTACGTAATTATTTCACAATACATAATTTGTATTTGGAGCGGCTAAAAGATTTAAATTCACCAATGGAGTGATTGTAAATGCTTATAGGTGAGCTCAACTCCAGACAGCCAGCAGAAACTGTTCACTAGATTCATGCCAAATCATAGCAAGCCAGTGGATCTGGACTGGGTATTAATTACACAGGGAGCAGATTAAATATTGAGTAAAGAAAATGATGCATCTTTAATTGGAAGATGAGGACAAGGCAGAGATGAGAAGTAGGATTCTGTGTGAGACAATGACTTCCCTTAAAGGTTTCCTTAAAAACACTATTAATTTCAGCAAAGGCCAGAGGTGAGTAGGTGGGACTGAAACCCATAAAATGGCTTTTAATAATTCTTTAGCTGCATGCTGTGCTGGTTTGGGTTTGAGTTCTGTTTTTTTGATAATTTTTCCTGTTTTATTTCGTAGAGTTTTGTCCTCCCGTCTGTGTTCCTGTTTCTAGTTCCCTCCTGTGTCTCGTTGGTCGATTGGTGTCACCTGTGTCTCGTTCTCCCCCTTTCCCATGTCTATATATTGTTTGCCACTCCCTTTGTCTTTGTCAGAGTGTTCCTTCCCCAACATGTGTGCCTTTTGTCTCTGTGCTTCCCAGTGTGTTGCTGCTTTTTTTGATCTCAGTTTTTTTATTGTTTAGGACTGCCTAATTTTGCTGTAAGTTTTGCTCCTTTTGTTATTAAACTATTTGAACTGCCAGCCTCTGAGACTGCATTTTGGGTTCACCCCTCAGTTTTCCCAATCCCCTTTTCCCCTCTTTGGCAACTAAACGTGACACAACGCAGGTATCGAATGAATGTGAATAATATGAGTACACTGAACTTAACTTTTGATTCCTAAAATGCAATGAGTTAAATCCCAACTTTAGAAAATACGCCAAACTGACTGTGCATTACCTGCTATACGTATCAACTTCCAGTTTAAGGCATTAGCGATCTTTGAGCACATGGATGGTACAGTGATCAGATCTGATTTGATTACATCTGTTTAAAACACAGAAAGACAGAGTGCAAGCATGTATTTGTTATTGCAGGCTCAGAGACAAGGGATAAATATCCAGTGCTCCTGAAAAAATTATGAATTTGTTCAGCAGCATGTTGATCAAAGCTGTACTTTTAAAGCATCTCCAATGAATACTCAGCCCCCAACCTTTGTACCTGGTAGCAAAATATATTTAAAAAAAGGGAAAATTTTAAAGACAACCCATGAAATGTGATCAATCTTTCAGTGTAGTAAAAACTGCAACGTGGTTGACAGTCATAGTGTTGAAGGGCTTGTGATATTCACTGACAAGGACCCAGTGATACTGAAGCATACAAAACACAGCAATTTTGATGAGGAGCAAAGAGGGGCTGAGAGAGGGAAACAAAATGTCCATGTGACCACAGAAATAAGAGGAGGAACTGGCGGAGCAAAGATAGTGTTGCCAGTGTGAGAGTGACAAAGCAGAAGAGAGGATGAAAAACAGAACATTTGAGTTAAGTCTATTATAGGATGCCTTGCGCTGCAATTTCATCATTTACCTCCTTACCTAAAATTCAGCCCCACTCTTGTTAAATAGCAACACACAACAGGGGAAATGCGCATCCCTGCTCAGAGATAGAGCTGAGGGTTTTGTTTTTTGTGGAAGTTAACAATACAAACTGACAGCAGAACAACAGGGTGAGAAAGTATGGAGTCAGTAAAAATGTAATGCAGCCTATAAAAACACATCAATAAGCTAAAACAAAACCAAGTCAATATGACTGTACAGTAAGGGAAAAGTTAATGTCATATCAATGGGATATTGAGTAGCACTGCAGTGCAGTTTATGGTGTACAGGAATAGGTTTAGCTCTGTTCACGTAATGAACAGAGCTCAAAATGACTGTACACGTTAGGTCTATTATTTGCTACCTTCAAAATAAAGATGATTTATTTTATGCGATCACATATTTTTTTTATGAACGGTTGCAGCTAGGGTATGCAATCTTTCTTGATGAATATTTGAGTGAAGTCATACAGTTGGTGGTCTTGCTTTACTGTCACGTTTGTTTCTCACGGCCTTGATGAAACCCAGATGATCAAAATCAAGCAGGACCTAGTCGACACTGACTGCAAGCTTTTGCCTACATGCTGCTGTGATTTGGACCTCACTGCATTCTCCACGATTGCAGAGCATGTTATTTTGTGCAACTCTCAGGCTTATAGTATGAAAGAAATGGGCTCTGAGCCTATTTATTTTGCCAACTGTCATGCTGATAAAGGGTCTTTCATGCTGAAGGATGATGCTCTCAACCTATTCTCTGCATGGGAAGCCGGAGAAAATATTATAGCATGCAGTCTTGGCTCTTATTTCCTAATGGTATCTTGTTTTTGTTTCTCAACTCTACACAAAATTGAATAGGAGCAATGTCAGAAAACCAAACATTTTAAATTGATACATGTTCCGTGTTATTATCAGTGCAGTAACACAGTCTTTTTGCAATGTATTATTGGAATTGGGGTGAGGGTTGACATGGTGGTGAGCCTGGACCATAAAGGAAAAATGAATAACACTATCTCCAGAGTTGTCCTATTTACACATTGTCTACTGGTTTGTGAATATTTGCTTGTTGTTTCAAAACGATGCATGTTTACTGTGGTGATGGTGTATTTTTATTAGATTACAAACATTACATTAGATCTTTAGGACAAACTGTTACTTGCAAGATCAGATTTGTGTATCCAAACATCCCCAACGTATGTGCACAGGTTGCTATGGTAACAACGTTAGCATCAGTATCTAGGTGCACTAGTGATGCAGCTTTCCAACATGAAAAATGCTCTTCCATCTTTGCCTGTGTCAAAGTCTCCACCCTTCTGGCACTTCCCAAGTGCCAGAAGTCAGTTTAGTTCTGCTTTTGTCCATGGTTTCACTAGTAGCACCATGGATTCTTTTCAGCCACCATGATGTACCCTTATTACTCTGGATTTGCCTGTGTCATTGTGTTCATTCAATTAAAATATCTGACCAAGAAGCATCTGTAGATTATCAAATTTGCTTTTTAAGCCATCTCCAAATGCCAATGGAGGTACAACTTAGCAAAGACCTTCCTCAGAAATTTTAAAATCAAAGGGGAAACAACTAGACATGTAAAAAGAAAATGATTTGGGCTGGCAGTCAGAAAAAGGCCTTTATGTCTGTGCTGTGGGTGTGGGTGTGGTGTTCCTGTCACTGTCATAGATCCCTGCTCAAGATGCACATTTGCCATCGATCAGCTCATCCCCCCTCTCAGCTTCTACACCTGTCTCTCGTCTGCTCAGCACCTTCTCCAGCATATCTACCCCAGCTCTACTCCCACTCGTCCCCAGATCATTGTCACAGCTGCAGTGGAAGTCACACGTATAGGCCTCTCTAGTTTGTGATTCGTTTCTTCGTGTTTCCCAGCTGTGTTTCCAAGCCTGTCATATTTGTGTTTTCCCATGCGCCTCACGATCATTCCTCATCTGCCTGAATGCTTGCACACTAAACCTTGCTCAACGCCAGCCTATCAATCCTCTCAACCTTTGCTCCCCTTCTCCCTGCAAGTCCCACAATAAACCGTCTTACCCCCGTTGTACCTGTCTGCGTTCACACAAACATTACAATTGACTACTGTACTGTTTGCATGAGGCAAGTAATGTCAGTAAATAGTTCACCTTGAAATCACAGGCTGGCTGGTTGTCAAACCATTATCTCTGTTTTTTACTTAAACACACATGAAACCATAAATATGTAATTTTAGGGGATGGGGAGGCTTTTGAGTTTTTTAAGGGCAGTTTTGACTCCTGTGACACAAAGTGAACACTGGATATAAGCACAAGTAAAACTGATGAACTGATGCAGACATTAAGCCATTGGTTTATAGACAGTTCTTAAGAAAGTAAAACTTTTATTAAACACCACCCTGTGCATTTAACTCATTTTGTTGCTGCCATGACCCCTGTTCCCCACCTCGAGGAGGATAAGAATAAAAATAAATCACCGCTGCCTTGTGATGAGATGATTGTGGCACCTTAGTGGTGATTTTATTAGAAACTTATATAGGTGGTGGATGAGAGAAAAGCCAGTAGGCAGCGTTAAAGGTGTCTCCCGTTGTAATTGAATCACCTTACATGGACGGAAAAAAAAAGCATGATAGGGTGAGCTCATCTAATTTTGATATTAATTAACTGATTTCATGTCCTTTATCTAATTATCTCAGTAATGGAACATATTTTTACTCCAATTATGAACTTTTGTTACAAGTCCACATGCTGAATGATAATTCCAGAACAATCGTTGCTAAAAAAAACAAAAAAAACAAAAAAAAAAAACGCCTCTGTGACCTCCTTTCTTCCCTGCTACCTTTCCCCACTGAGGAGCCAAGATAAGCGACACACTCCTGTAGCATCCATATCTTTGGCCATCGCTGCTCTGCTGATGTAGACACTAAATAAACTGGTAGGTTTTAGCAGATGTAATCAGAAAGATGTAGCTGACCTGATGGAGGAAGATAGCCAGAGGCTGCTGGCAGGCTGGGCCACACTGCTGGCTTGCTTTCATTACAAGGAGGAATAAAAAAAAGTAGTTCCTGTACTGCTGCACCTCTGCCCTCAGTACTGTTCGTTTCAGAGACTCTGTTTTCTCCTATTATAGAGGAAGGTTATATGCATGATCTCGCTTTATTTAAACTATCAGCAACTGAGAGGCCTTTCCAGTCTTAGTAGAGGAATAGAAAACCATGGCCCATCTGAAGCTACAAAACAAATTATACTCAAGGTCATGTCAGACTGCTGTGGTATACATGACTTATCCACAAACAACACTCAGACACTTTTTAGACACACTTTCAGAGATTTGATTTCATATTCACATTTGAACGTGGGAGCTTTTCTGGAAACATCATGTGGCACCTGGACAAAAGTTGGTATACAAGAAGAAAGTACCTCTAATTTCCTCAGACGGTTAGGGTATTTGTCTTTTTCTGTTTGTAATGGTGATGTACTCTCCCCTCAGAGACAGGAGGCTACATCCACTTAGCATTCCTGTGCTTTTCAAACACAAGTATAACCAGTGCAAGTATGGTCCAGAAAAAAAACAAAACATTAAATGAGCAGCATTTACCAAATGAACCAATAAAATACCAGAACAACATTAAAATGACACTTTTGTTATTTTCCGAGCTCGTGTAGGTTTACTTTCTAAGAGGCTCAAATGATAACATTCATTCAATTCTCCCTCCATTATAAACCACTTAATATTCCATGCAAAGCTGGCATTTGGTTTGATTGAAAGGCTGTCCACCAGCACTAATTGGTCTGTAAACATTTGAGCAGACACTCACTGGGTGTATTGGTGAATGTTAAAGGTAGCTAGCTGTTTCATACAATGCCCCCCTCCCCAACCACATACTTACCCCTACCACTCTTTTTCCACAGGCCTGGCTCTTTAATGTATTTAATTGTCAGAGTAAAAATGTTAATTGCATTTCATTATGTATAATTTATGTAGTTTCAGCCGAGGGATTCTTTAATATCTAACTAATTTGAATGGCATCACCGGGACCAGCTGCTGATTGTGTGGGCACGCTCAGAGTTGATCTGTCAATTAAGGCGAAGGTATGATAGACAGATTGTGTTTTTTTTTACCCCTCTCTTCTTTTTGAAACTTCTCGGGGGTATTTGTCAACACACAATGTTGGCTAAAGAAATCTCCATGTAGCTCAGTTTACAATTTGTTGTTTACAGTTTGCTGTCACTCTTACCCAAAGCTATTTAATGTGCTATGCAATTATTAGCTATTGACCTTATTTCAAATAATGAAGTATTTAAATTAATCTCTTTGCATTTGCTGCTTATAAAAACTTTGCCATTCACATTTCCACTTCCACATAATTGAGTCCAACAAAAGATATTCTTTGCTCATTATGCAGCAGCAGACAGTCACTAAAGTAAAGAGTATCAAACTTTTTCCACCACTGTGCCTCACCTTTGTCTACCTTCATCTGCATTTGCGCCTATGTGCTTCAAATCTGTCACAGTAAGAGCCCCATCTTAACATTTCTCCACACTTGCTTCCCATTTATTTGCCACTTATTGTATATGCAGACCAAACCTTTCTCACAGATTGTCTATTGTGCTCTTGTAGCCATAATGTGTCAGCCTCTGCTTTGTCTACTTACATGCCCTCCCTTGTTGAATTTGTCCATACACCTGTTAACAAAAAGATCAGAAAGTCATTTTCTTCACAGCACCCTCAGAGGGAGCAGATTTCATCCAGCTGTTTGATAGCTACATGTGTCAGCAAAATACACATTATGAAGGATGCTCTTATTGATCTAAGTGCAAAGAAATACTTTCACTAATTCACTCACACACACTGCAAGTTTCTCACAAGGCACCAGGGCTGAGTCACTGCTTCACTGCATCATAGGAGTGCAAAAATAATCACATGTAAATGCTCAGGATACATGTCAGGGAATTGCGAATCAATATTTCCCACATTTATTTTAGATTGTACTTTTGCTAATTGCTACAAGATCAACAGGTAACTATGTACATGTTCCTTTAATGTTTCCAGCAGTATATCCTGGTAAATCAATACACTAATTTAGCCCTTAATACTACTTTACTGAGTACGAGCCTTATCTTAACATATACATACCACTTAATAATTACTGCATGTATGCAAGTGTGATTACGATGTGTATTTTTGAGTAGTGTATTTTTTCTGTTTCTCCCAACAGCTCATACTGCCATGCCAATGACCACAGTGAATTTATAATTTTTATTGCTATCATTGAACATATTTACAAATTCTAAAATATAATATGTACAGAACAACCCTGTGATACTGGTAGATACTATATATATATATATATATGGCCATTAGAAGTGTCTTTCAATTCCACAGTAGCTTGTATGTGGACTGTAAGGGAGTGTATCTGAGAGAGTCCTGCGTATATAGTGTAACCATTAAAAGTCAGCCACAGCTGACAGTACAGCAAGAATAAGCGAAAGTGAACAAAGCATGGAAGGGGTAGTTTGGAAGGGGTTGGGAGATGGGGGTAGGGGGGATGGGCTCGCTCTTCTTCCTCTTCAAAGGGGCTGGGATACTCTAAAAATATCTCCCCGGCAGCTAATCAGAGAGAGACAGGCGGTAGCAGCAGAGATGTTTGTTGTTGTTAGGCTCTTTTGGCTTCAACAAGCAGTACCATGATGCACTGGGGGAAAGGGCCTGGACACGTCTGAGCGCTTTGATCAATAGGGTTGCAGTCCCTCTGAAATGCAGCCTGGCTGGAGCACCAAAGAGTTTTATATCCACTGATCTGATTGCGCTAAGGCAATGGGATGTGTAGCGTTCGTGCAATACTAGAACAGGATCTGCAAACAAATGTAACGAGATGAAGTTTGAGTGGCATTAATTGGAGGATGGGATGAAAGACTGTGACAATACATTCACACAGCCATTCGCTCGGCTGATGAGCCACTGAAGTGTCAGTTATTGTGGGAGGAGCTAAGAGATCAACCATCAATAACCAGTTTAATGGCTCTGGTACTGCAATGACTCACACATTCTCCACAATTAACACTCTTCCAATCACCCTGTGCTATCTCTCCTTCAAAAACCTGCAAACTTTGTATAATTTTGGTAAGGCTGTCCTACTCCAAAGGCTCATCCACATTTACCAAGTTATACATCTATCCTTTGAAGTAAAGAACTGCTGCATTGATTTTCTCTTTCAGTATTTCACTGCCTTGTGCAGGCCTTTTGATTGCTGGCCCTGGTCAACTCAATATTAGTTGAGTATCAGTTGACCACTTCTCATTTTAGTACTGCTTACCATGAATCAATATGTCATGAACCATGAACCAGACCAATGGCAAAGCCATTTAATCTTATGAATACCAAACTCCATGCATACGTTATTCAGAGTGGATAACAGATTAGCTGTCAGTGAGTTTTGGTTTAATTTTTGTCTTTATGAGTGGAAGATGTTCCCTTCAGGTAGGAGCTAAACTGAGCTCATGGTCATCATAGCAAAACCCTCTTTTTAACACCAGATCAATATCCAACTTGGATCAACTCCCCTAATGCCTACAAAATTGTCCTGAAACCTTTGCATCGTGATCGACGACGATCTTGGTTTCAAATCTCATGTGGCCTCAGTTGCTTGGTCATGTCACTTTGACCTCTACAACCACGGGAAGATCAGACTGGTACAGGCCCTTATTATCTCCTGCATTGACTGCTGCAACTCCTTATACACTCAAACCACTGCAGATGATCCAGAATGCAGCAGCTTGTCTGGTCTTCAACCAACCCCAAAAAAACCCCATCACCCCCCTGTTCTGGTCCCTCCACTGGCTCCCAGTGGCTGCTCACGTCAAATTCAAATCGCTGACGCTTGCTTACAAAACCATGACTAAAGCTGCTTCCGGTTACCTGAACCCCCTCATCCAGGTCTACACTTCATCCTGCTCTCTACGCTCTGCCTAGTCCCAACATCACAACAGGGCCCAAAATAACAAGCTACACCCTTCTCCTCTGTCGTCAGCGGTGGAATAAGTTACTTTACTCCATTTGATCTGCAGAATCCCTCACAACAAGAAACTGCTCAAGACCCTATTGTTTTCCGAATACGTACTTCCATAAAAAGCACTTAATTTAAAAAACAAAAAAAGCACTTGACTTCAGCACTGCCTGTTGACACCTTGGTCCTATTGGACTTGAAACATTTCTTAGCACCTGTCTGCGTTGCTTTTCCTTCTAGATCTTTGCTTGTGTCTATTCCATATGTGCATTGCATGTTTTGACTGGCTTTCAGGTGTGAGGGAATGAGTGGAGCGTTGAAAAATGAGGATGTGTTGTGGGAATTATGTGGTCCACGAAGTGAAGAATCTAAGCTGCCAAAGTATTGCACTAAAGTGCTTGTAAATTTTAGTCTCTCATCAGGCAACACACATTTCAGGTTTAAGTGTAAAAGCAACACAATAGACCGCCATTATTTATGCAAATTATATGCTTGAGCTAACATCATAGCAGTTGTTTTTGTCCTGTATTTATACTTACCTTTTCTTTTCAACAACTCAATATAATTTTCTCCAATCTCCAGTAGTTTTTAAATTTTTCACTGTTGGGGCAGCAGCAGAAACCAATCTGCATTTTACTGTATAAAACATATTCTACGATACAGATTTTTTTTTCCTGTTTTGTACATTAAGGATTGTTGTATCATTTGTGATGAAAGTATTTGAAAAACTACAATTTTTTTCCCAACCCCCACAAAAATAAACCTGGAACCTTCACATGCAGACCATAATAGAAAACATCCTGATGTCAGTCTGTGGAAATCATTGATCAGCAATGTTGGTAAACATGAGTATGTAGGCAGCTGACCTTGCATTCTTTCTTAATTCTGAAGAATGGTTTCCAGCTGTTGCTGCTCAGCTGCCAACATGATGCAGGATTGTTAACATGTAGGCGTTTTAGGCCAGTATTTCTATAAACCTTTCTAACAATTTAAAATAACTGACAAAGGCTTAAAAAAAGATCAATATCAGATGTCAAGGCCATAGAGAAGACACTTTCATAGCAGATCTGGTGCTGTACTCCATGGCTATCTCCTCCTATAGCCATTAGTATAATTTTCTTTTCCATGACCCCTCTCTTCCCCTCTTTCAGGTTGAATGACACTTCTAAATTGCCCCACTGTAAGAGCATCCTTGGGCCAGAAACAAAGGTGAGGGTGTGTGTAGAAAGACAGAGAGAGAGCACTTAATACCCTGCATCTTGAGCTGGGCGCACACTTCCTGAATCCATTAGGGCGAATGGGCTTACTGACTCTTGGAGGAAACCTAAATGTAGTACTGACTTGTCCTTACGCTTTCAGCCTGTTTGGCCTTGGGCGGACTGCAGCTGCAAGTGGATGAAAACAAGAGAAAAAACACTCCAGAGCAGCACAAGCCCACGTGTTGGCTAGCTTGCCTCCTGTGCGTGTAGTTCGAGATAGCCAGAGGGTGACAATGCTCAGACACTATAGAGACACACCAGAAATCGCAGCATTGTCTGAAGAGTTCATCTTATTTATAGTCCTACTGTATTATAAATGGCCTTTACATTGTGATACTTCACACGATACTTCCATTTAAGTTTTAAGTAGAATTTTCTAATTGGTAATATTATCTTGTGATTTATTGAACTAACGGTTGTCCAAGCATATTATAGGATATATTGGGTCCACAGTAAATGCAAACAGGTCATTTTAATTATTGTGCCTGATTAAACTGCTTCTCAGTTTTGCATAGGTGGGACAAATGACACCTTTACCATTCTCACTGGTAAACAGCCCCACCCCCTTCACCCCAAGCAAAAATCTAATCAGCCAGAAAAACTGTACATCTGTGTAAGTGTGAGTGGAACCCTTCAATATATCTTCCAGTCAATGTTATTTACTCCTGATATAATAGAGGTATCTACTGAGCTTCATTAATCTGTAATTAAGAAATTAAATGTCATCTTGTTCAATCAAGTCATAATAGTTAAATTGCATGTCATGCCGTTATAAAGTCAGTCCATGTATTTGCAATGTACAGTTAGTCCTTAATGTTAAAGGGGCTTAAAAGGAGAATTTTCATTAGAATGAAAATGAAATAAAATTTAATATTTAAATTTCTGCTATTATCTGCTATTGCTACTAAACTGAAACATAACCCTTAAAACGAGGACTAAAGCACACTTTTCAAACAGAGTTTTCTGCTTTTAGCTGTTCTCCTGTCCTTACCAGTTACCGCTATCCTATTGACAGTGGGCTCACATATGATCTGCCATAACCGGTAATTGGAGCGTGAATAAGGGAGATAAGAGTGGAAAATGGCTTGACCTACCACCTGCAGATTGCCACAAAAACTAATGCCTCAAGATATATTTTTGCCTGTCTGTATGAAGTTATCAACAGGTATTGTTTTAATGAGGAGTGAGCAACTGTGGCACTATGGGAATGGAGATCTTGAAAATGTTTGAGGTTAAAAATGACTGTATAAGTTACTTTATAAAATATACAACTACATAAAACTGAAGAATCCTTGGTAGGAAATGTCTGAAGTGACACTGAAAGTCATTTATAGCAATACTAATATAATAATGAATTATGGCTGGCTAAAAAACAGTGTTCATTTAAAGAAAACCTCTGGCTTAATCGTGGCAAAGAAAGAAGAGTCAGTTGTAAGTTAGATTCGAACTACAGCCTGGACTTTATCCTTTGCCCTAATTTCCCAATCAAAACCCCTCTTCAAGCATCTGCTGATTCACAAGCCAAGAATCCATTAGTTAAGGGCAAGTTCAGCCCTATCTAAAAATACCACTGGAGCTAGTGTAATGAGAGTGAGTCAGAGCCAGTATTCTCAACCAGAGGCAAATTACATTCAACTCTTTGGTCAGAACAGACAGAAGCAAACACTCTGTCGTAGCTAATTGTAATAATCTAAATTAATTGCCAGCATACAAGACGCCCCTCATTGGTGGGATGAGTGATTATGTCGTAAGTGGGTCTGCCCTGTGGTGCACCAGGCATCCAATCTTTCTCCATCTAATTATATGGGGAGTTATCGTGTCCCTAATGACTTTGCGTGTTGCCTACTCCTTAAGAAGCTCAAGATAAAGGCGAGGACAAAATGATGTAAAGCGCATTATCGTTGGCAATGGACTCCTGGCGGCATTGCTTTAAATAGAGCTTGATTCCCTCTTTGTAGCCAGGCTCTTTTGTGAGATATGAGAACAGCGCTAATGAGTGCCCACACTCTTGATTTGGAATATGCCCAGTCTAATTTCTGCACAGGAGGGAAACGGCAGCTTAACAAACAAGTGGAAAAAACTCCCCTTTTTTCAAGTTGAGAGTGAGAGGAATTTGTGTATGAATGCTGACATACTGAGGTTGTTAAGCACAAGCTAAAGTTTAAGTTTCTGGTGAAAAAATATTACATCAAGCTAGAGAAATAATGTCAGTGACTCACCAAATAAACGTTGTAAAGGTGTTGGATATGTAAAATGTTCAATTTCACCAAGAGACATTATTTAACGGGTTACTTCCAAGTCATTCAGAGATGTAAATGTGTCTAAGGAGATGCTGAATATTAATCTAGCTTTTCATATTTAACTTTTAAACAGAATTTTTGAATTCTTATTCTTCATCTAGTGACATTATGGAGTAACATGAGGGTTGTTGTCTTCGGCTCTATAGCTGTCATTACAGTTACTGTCTCCAGGTTAGGATCCGTTTAGTGTCAACTGTTCCTCCTGAACAGTTTCTAGAAGTCTCCATCTCTCCAAAGCAACTGGACCCAATTATCAAAACTGATTACACACTGAAAAAAAGCGGTTTGCATTAAAAACAGTTTTGCTAATAACTAAGAGCCAGACATCCAGTGACTAAAGTCCTCAAACACAGGAAAATATACAAGTAAATACAACCAATGTGTAAAACGTGTATCAAAAATATGTGGCTTAAAGGTGGAAAAAACATGTGATGCCACTGACAGGCAGCCACAAAAAACTGGTAATGCACCATCATCTTGGTTTAACTTCTAGATTTCTAGGTCTGAAAACTGTAATTAAAAAAATAAATAAATAAATAAAAAATTAGATAACATGGGTCTGGTATTTTTTAGACATGCTGAAATGTTACATATTGTGCTTTTAAATTAAGAAGTAAAGGTGTTAAATATTTTTACTATTAATATATATTTTCAAAAGCTGCCCTAGGTGACATTAAACATTTTTCATTTGAGTAAATAATATTTTGCCAGCAGAATCACATTGCTCACACAATATTAGACCTTAATTACTTTATTTCCTTCTTTTTATGTTATATTGCAGTAAAGTATGCCAAACGACATGAATTTACAATTACAATTACAATTCTTCCTTGTTATTAAGAAGCTGTATAGAGAGTACACAGCTTTGTCAATGGCATACCATTGGGTGCCAGTGTGTATCAGTGTGGTGCGAGTAAAGCAGTGGTTAGTGGTTACATAGTAAAGAACTTGAGAGCCGAAGAACTGGCCTGGCCTGCAAGATAAAGCTGTCCCTGAGCCTGGTTGTGCAGGACTGGATGCTATGGTACTGGCTGCCAGTCGGCTGGGATCACTCGGGTCTTTGATGGTCCAGTTGGCTTTATTCCTACACTGCAGGATAAAGAGGTGGTCCATGTATGGCATCTTCATCATGGTGGAGGGCTGCACAGTTTTTGCCAGTCTCTGTAGAGCCTTTAGGTTAAGGTTGGTAATATTGCCATACCAAATGGTGATGCAGCTAAAACAATGCTGTGAGCTGTGCTAACACTGGTTGCAGAGTATCCTGAAACAGAGCTGCTGTCTCTTTGATTGCTGCCATTGTGGGTGTGGTAGGTCTAGGTCAGGTCCTTGCTGATATGGACCCTGACAAATCTGATGTCACTGCTTCTCTCTACTGTATCTCATTGATGGTGGCAATGTGTGTTTGCCTCATTGTCACTTTCTCTAGGCCACAGTGAGCTCCTTTTTTGCTGACATTGAGATGGAAGTTGTCGTGGCAGAAGGACCTGTGACCTCCTCTCAGTAGACTAAGTAGATCTGTCTAGAAACTTAATGGTGGTTTTGGAGGCTGGGATGGCCATGCAGTTATGTGTGATCAGTAGATCTACACACACCTTTAAAGTCTGGCCAGAAATGTGCAGTGCCTTGAGTTGATGAATCCTTTTGAAACATCTGGTCTCATCTGCCCTGGATAATACTAATGGGCAGGGGTCCTCAGCTCTTTGTACCTCCTCAGCAGGGGAAGTTGTTCTCAATGCATACATAGAAACTATTCAGTTCATCTGGGAGAGAATAGACATCTTATGTTCCCTGGAAACAGATCAAAGCTCCCAAGAAAAAAAGTTCAAAGTTATCTTTTCTGCAAGGTGTGAATGACCCTCAGAGAATAAAATGTCTAGGACTCCCAACCAATTCAAATACAGATAACCAAAACAGATTCTTGGAAGAGAAGTGTACATAGATGTACACTTCAAGATGAAACAGTAAGTCAAGTCGCTTGTGATTTAGCACTTCTAGATATGACAGACAAACAAACAGGGAAAAAAGCCAAACCTTGGCAGAGGTAGAAACACTGCTACATTGGAGATTGATCTATAATTATTAGGTTCTCACATACAAGAAATATTTTGTTGTATTTTTTTCTTCCTGAAGATAAGACATGTCTCCATGTACACAGAGGTCCAACCTTCATCAATGGGAATGTATCAAGTGTTGGGGGTGATGCAGACAGTACAAAATTAGCATTGCAGAGATGCTGCCTTTGTGTGCAACATGACAAAAGCACATCTGAAGACACAAAAACTGCATTCACCATGATTCACCTTCGTTTTTATTGTTAGCTTCACAAGCATTCAAAACAAGAAGGGCTCCACTGCTGCCCTTTCAACAGTTCTTGAAACACACACACACACACACACACACACAAGCACATCTTACCTTGAAGTGATGCATCTGAGGCAATAAAGTGACCAATTTAACATCCTCATCTTCAACGCCTGCCACTGGGAGATAAAAGGTAGTGTTGTCAACATTACTGCAGACTGTAGCTAATAGCCTCAGAGCACCGATGAAGCCTAAGTCTCAGTGGACTTACCATGAAAGTAGTAGCCTTATCTATAGTATATTTCTAGTCAGGCCAGAGGTTTCTGCGTGTCTGAAATACTTGAGCAAGTAGCCTACAGGTCAGAGAAAATGGTTAATGAGTGGATGTTTGCTGGTTTGAATCCCTGACCTGTCTGGAAGGGGTTTTTAAGGAAATGTGAATAAGTGATAAGAACAGTAATTTGTAAAGGCATTATACTAATCATGCTAAAGAGAAAAAAGTTTGATTAACAGATACATTTTAGAAACAAGCAATTCTGAAATGACTGAATCAAAGAGATTTATTAATAACATTATCTTATTGCAGTGGAAAATCTTTCAATTGACAAGAATCTGAGAGTCATTACAAGAATGTGACTTTCATGCAGTCTTTAAGTTTTGCTATCCTTACATGGCCTTTCTCCTTTTACCCTGCGTCCCCTACATCCAATTTGATGCCTCCTGAATTGTTAATCAGCCAGTGGAATATTAAGAGCTGCTGTACTGCTGCTCTGCCGGGGGCAACAATGTGAAACACTAAATACCAAAAAAGGTAAGTCCTAATGATTCATTTAGGGTGATATTGATTTGGTGTGCAATAAATTACAATTAAAAGCCTTGCTTTAGCATTTCTACAGCACTCCTTCCCACAGTTAATGGCAGTACAGCTCGAAATATATTACTGTTGCTCTTTAAACAACAAAAATTGAGAGATACACCAGACAATATACTTTTGTCAACCATTTCATAATTCTTGCACAATGAATAAAAAACAAATTTGTCTATTTGTCCTTCCAGCTACCTACCACACACCTGTTTCCTACAGAGAAAGAGGAAAAGTGACTGATGGAGAAAACCATAAACTGAAAGATTGGGAGTTTTATGTTGATGTCATCATAAAAGTCTACATTTCTTACAGGTATCTGTATCTCAAATATTACTTTGCAGAAACGTATGATGCAGCCAAGATGATCAATAAAGGAAACAAAAATTCTTCTGTTGTGGTGGATGCCTGGACCTTGATATACATTGTCTGGGCATGCCATGAACATAATAAGAGGTGTTTACTACAGAGAAGACAAAGAGGGACTATTTGGCTGTGTGCTGCATTTTGGCAAATCTTTGGTCAGGTTGCCAGTTTGCAAGTTATATCTACCATATCTAAAGGTTGTTGTTTATCAGTATTTGGGTGGTGCAGGTTTTATATAATTTGAATGTCAACTAAATGCCCAAAATGTAAAATGGAACAATAAATAACAAGGAGCAATAAAAGGTACACAAGGATTTCCCCATAATATGGAACTTTGGCTTGGAATTCATCAAGTAAAGCATGGCACTAACACAGACTCAGTAGCCTCCCTCCACTGTGACTATCAAAGCTAAAAATGTCTGCACTCACGGGACTCATGGGGCACTTGGGATAAAAGCTTTCATGAAATGGCATATGTTAAATGGAATATATGCTTGATATCTCTAAAAATATCACCAAAAATGGACATTTTGAGTGGTAGCACTTCAAATATTTTTTGAGTTTCACCGTAAAATTAAAGCTGCAAACAGGGATGATCAGGCTTTCATGCTACCATGCACCTCGGGGTGTACAGCAACTGTGACCCTGTGCCGCTACACTGACCTGTCAACAATGTTCTGAAGTTTCAAATGTTTTGGACACTGCATAAAGTAGTTCAATCTCACTCCTGTGTCCTCTCATTTCTATGTGTTAAGTTTAAGTTTATCCTGTCTAGACTACACCATTAAAATTTCATGGAAATCCAATGATGAATGTTACACATGCTTTACTCCCTGTTGTCAGGAGGTGCCTAAATGACTGACTCATAATGCGTTGCCACGGTTACAGTGTTTAATGAAAAGTCACATGTGCCTCCATATAGCATCTTCAAGGCAACCAGAGTTGAGGTGGATCAGGTCAACCTTCCAAGAAGCTCACGTCAAAGTGTAAAACATGTTATTTACTGCTGCCAGTAGGTGGCGCTATGATTATAACTGAAGTTTGATGTGTGGATCTCAGATTTGCAGATTAATGTACAGTCAAATCAAAACAATTTCCTGTTCTGGGGTGTTGCCACAGCACTATGACTATAACTGAATGTACATGTCTTTCACGTTTAATTAAGACAATGCACAGTCAAGGCACAACAATGTCCTGCTTCATGGCAATCCATGAATACACAAAAGCTTTACCATAGAGCATGATTGAGTTATTTTTTTTTTTTTACCAAATCTTTGTAGGTGTGTATGAGTGCTCATTTGTTTCACACTGCATTATTTAATGTGATGGTAACTGCTATTTGACTAACCTCTTATTCTCAAGCTTCTACTACAAAGACAGTAACACCTATTGGTTAAGTGATGATATCAGAAAGAGGAGATCCTGCTGAGCGTTTTAGGCGAAATTTGTGTAAGTAGTGTCAAAAAGGTGTTTAGCGTTTAAGGTATATGGACTAGAGTTTTAGCCCATGTGCAAGATGCATCAATTTTCACCACCTCTGACTTTTAAAGCACTTTTAGTTAAGTTTTGTTGATAATAATATATATATAATATATATATATATATTATTATATATAAAGGATTATATATTTTCCTTTGAAGCTTTTACACATGAAATAAACCCCTTTTCATAAAAGACATTTTAGGCATTCCACAGTCTAGAATCCAATTAAGATGGAGCCATGGAATCGTCATGGCAGACTGTGTATGTTGTGATTTTTTTCACACCTTGAGATGAATGTTTGATTAACTTGCCCTTCCAACAACTGAGCGAAAAATCGAGCATCTGTGTTGAATGATTTGACTAAATTCACTGTGCAAGAAATTAAACATGGCTCTTTTGATGCAAACATAGAGCCTACAAGGGCATCAAGCAAGAGAGAGCCTATGCAATTACAGTCTGTCGCAGCTGAGGAACACATTATATATGCCATAAGGGCTAAATTATGCTCATGTGCAACAGGTCAGGTGGAGCGGTGTGCACTGGCCGATACCTTATCTTGCTCTATCAGCGGGTCTCCACTGTCCCTGGGATTAATTGTGTCTGTCCACTTGAGACGGGGATGTCACGCTAGTGTGTGCTCAGCAGCCCCCACCACCATGTTCAGCTGGAACAGAGGGAGAGAGAAACAGTTGTTTTCATTTCACTGTGTAACTATACAGTGCCAAGTGCATATTAGCCTGTGTTATACTTGTTTGCGTTTCGGTTCATAGTTTTCAGTTGGGTATATGCATGGCAGGAGCATGCTGCTAAAGTTCACAAACATTTACTGCAGATTTAAGCCATGGCCACAAGTGCAAAGGCTGCAAACTATCACATTCTGTGTCATCACCATAGAAGGACCCTTGCAGTTATAGAACATTATGATGTGATGAATGAAAAGCAAAACAGATATGTGACAGGCAGTTGTACAAAAAGATGGTCAAAAGGATGTATTTTTGTTACTGTCAATGAAGCTAGTAAGACTGATCCTACAAACAACTATTGCTTGTGTAGTCGAAGCCTGATACAGCTTTTTTTCTTTTCGCCATAGGCCTCCATTTCCCAAAAATACCTAAATGTGCCACATTGTTGCACTGGTTTCATGTTTTTTCGTTACGGTGAACAAGGGCACTGTAGTTTTTCAGGCAACCCTAAATACTGTATCTGCATGTCTATCTCCTGTTAATTGTAACCAGGGTACCAAATGCATATCATTATGCTACTAAAAATAGTCCCTAACAAATGAAATTACTAAGCACTTGGTAAGCAATAAAAACAGTCATATCCATTTAGGTTCTTGGTAACAATATCCAGAAGTGCAGCTGAATATCACAGATAAAGTAGAGCAGTCAGGAAGTATTAAGAGATGAACTTGTTTTTGTTCTTTTCATGTATTTGTTGACATCATGAAAGATGTAGTACATTGTTAGCTTTGTCCAGAACAATGCTCCTGTAAGGACACTTGTGGGATCTGGGGAGCAATGACCATTGGGCACTCTTAGCATACTAGTAAGAATATGTGCGTGTGATGTCTTTGTATTGTAAAAGCAGGAATTCCACCTGCACGCACACAGGCACACACACCACACACACACTTTATTACTGGTATGAGACAGATCAGGTAGCCTGTGTATAATAAGGTTTTGACAGGCAGAAGTGATGTCATCTGGTCAAGAAAACTCATAACTGGTCATGTGGTGAATTTGTGCCTATATGTGTATGTATCTCTGTGTGAGATGCAGTAGAGAGTGGGGGGTTGTAGGAAGTCAGTGGGCAGAATCCTTGGTGGCACTGCCACGAGAGGGGGTGTAGACAGCTGGCTGGTAATTGCAGCTTGCCGTAATTAAGTCCTGAAAAATTAGCTGACAGTTCTGCAGCTTTGGTGCAGAATACATTTATGTCCTCCAACCCCCCCAGCACTCAAAGACTGGGACTTGCTTGAGGAGTCGTTGAGAACACACAGCTAGCCTGGTTTTCCCCCTCGTGCCCCAACAGGGCACAAGTGAAATTGTGTTTACTTTGCAGCAGACAGAGAAAGAAAAGCTCTAACGTCTCTGAATAGGCCCTGCGTGGTTTCCATTCTTTGGTGGCAACATCTCCGTTCACAGAGAGAAGAATGCCACCAAACAAAGACAAGTAATTAACTCTTGAATAACTCATGTCACCTATAACCTGAGCACTTGGATGGATCAATACTCTGAACTCACCAATGTTACATGTGGGTCCAAAGTACAATACAAATCTCTGGTGACTATAGACTACAGGGCTTCAGCCAAGACAACTCCTGTCAGTCAGTAGAAAGTTAACTCATAAGGAGATCTATCTATATATTTTGTCAAGCAAAAAGGTAGTTGACAAGTTCACTTTTGCAGTATATTTGGACCCTTGTTATGGTCCATACCAACGCCAATGTGTCCATCTACAAGAAATGACAAAGAACACTTCACGGGGAGATGGAGACTTAAAGATTCCCCAGCCGGAGCCCAACATTTCCAAAGCACAACATTGTCTCACTGATGTTTGACCTACTGCACATGCTAAGTGGTGTTTATTGACATACTGCATGATTTTGGGTTTCACAGATCAAATCATTCAAACAGTAACCACTTTTGTCACTGTTTAGAAAAGCTACCATAACATTAAGTAAATGGACATGGCAGATATTAAACTGTTATGGGGTGTTTACCTGTTTAGCATGCAAGATCAATCCAGTGACCCCATTCGCCACATTGGCTCCCGATGACTTGTCCATTAAAATTTAAAGAGCATTTTCTGTCTGGCTGCCTCCACAGCAGGTTACACAGGGGCAAGATGTTTGCAAAGCAACACACAGAAGCTCCTTTCAACTGACAGGTTTTTATTATCATCATTATTATTATGCCTTATTTTAATTTTGTGGCAAAATGAAACAATTTTTCAGATTTTCAGAAAAACATGCCATGTCATCAGTCTGTTGGCTAGCTGTGTCATATTCTATAACCGTCCACATCTTCCAGGGATGAGTGCTGAGTCATATGGACCACCTCCGGACAGCAGAAAAAAAAATCAGTTTCTCAAGCTGTTGTCCTCAGCTTTGCACTCCAGTCTTCCTCACAAAGTCACCACATCATAGCCCTGGGGGTTGTCAATGGCTGGGGAGGGTGCACAGTCTCGCCTGTTAGCTGCATGCACTGGCCTTTTGTTTGCCAGCTTTTCCTAGTACTCAATTGAAGCAATTATTCGCTCCACTTGGCAAATTTGTCCTCCTTTCACCATCTGAGTCGACAGATGATTTAAAAGGCACCTACAGATCCTCTGAAAGCCAAAGCATTCCTGATTGGAGCTTTAATTTGTCCAATTAGGCAGCTAATGAGCTAATTTAGAGCTCAAGTGAACCTCAATAAAGATGAGCATAGCTGGCCAGGAAGTTCTGGTTACAGGACTTGCCTAAAAGGATGGGTTAAGAATTTTTGAAATTATACTGTTTTTTTTTCCACTTTACCAGCAAAATAAAAGATATAATCCAAGGAGTCCTCCAATTTTATAGTTACCCATCCGAGGGTTTGAGGGTGACCATCATCTTCATGCTTACAAAAATAACTACTTGATATAATGTTAGAGAATAATTGTGGTCAAAGTCAGACATTTTGTTGACTTTTCCAACCACTCTAACCTATGTCCTTTGCAGACTTTGTGGATCTATAACGTAGTATTTCCTTCTCTGCTTCTGACCGCACAGGAGTCCTTTGACTTAAGAGAACATGTGCGTATAATCATATGTAGTTTCTCAACTCTTTCTCAATTTCCACCCATAAAAGTTGAGAAGGGGGAAAAAATGTAACAGAGTACACTCACTCACCCCTTCCCCCCTCTTCCTTGAGTTGTCTTAGTTTGTAGTGTGTGTTGGCTGGCCTGCCCTTCAGGTAATTAATGGGTGGGGTTTTGGAATCAGTACAGCTTGTAAGCACCTGGGCTCAGTGCTCCTGAGAACTATGAAATGCTCCTTTCAGTCAGTACCTCTCAGATTACTGACTTCCAAGTATTTCCTTTGTCTTTCAGTTCTCTACCATCCTCATACAAAATTCTCCAAACATCAATTCAAGTACACCCCTCACTTCACTGGCTCAATATCCTAATGCTTCTTTCATGTTGCTTTGTTATTTATGCAACTAAAATCTGACCTTCTGTTCGGAGAAGGAGGATTCTCTTGTTTCTTATACAAAGTGGCAGAAAGCCACTAATGCTAAAAGAAAGACAGAAAGCTCCAGCAGAATGTTAATTGTCTGGTCTAAGAATCATGGATTTCTTTTCATCCTGCCTAATAAATATGCACCTTACATAAATGAGCCAGCTTTCCTTATGGAATTGAAATGCTGATTACAAATTTTGCAGATGATGGTTATAATTAACCTATAGGGCTTGCTGTTGGTAGAGATTTTAATCAGATGCCAGGTAAATTATTAGATACGGATTGGGGATAGTTAATCTTACTGATCACTAATCACAACCACTTAATATTCATGTATTCATGATGTATCTGAGCCTGAATAGTTGGTGTAGTCTGGGCAAAAGAAGTATAAAAAAAATCCCTGTTCAGGTGTCATCCATCTACTGGTCCCAGTGTGTGTGTGTGTGTGTGTGTGTGTGTTTGTGTGTATGTATATATATCTGGGGCTGCATCTGGATTCTGAGCCATCTGGCAAAATGAGCACATGTGCAGGACTTTCAGATGTGTGACAAAACCAGGCATTAAATACAAAGTGCATGACCTGCCAGCTGTGGTGTCAAAGGCATCCATACTTAAAGGGGAACTTCAACCTGGACCCTATTTCCCCACGTTTAAGTGGCTAATGGGGACAACAATTTTTGAAATTGATCCAGTATTGAGTGAGAAAGCTGCAGCCAACAGATGCAAAATGGGCAACAGTGTAATCCTCTGGGCAACTGTGAACCGTCAATGTGTCCACCAAAAGTGTTTTTGCCACTGACGGACTCAAATTAAGTATCTGACAACATTAAGGAAAGGATCCCTGCATAGATTGGCCATTTTGTCAAAGAGGAAGCATTTTTTGTGAGAGCCAGCGGGAGAAAACAGTGTGTACAGCCCTAACTTGGTGAAAGGGTTCATTTCAACCAAACCAGTTTGTCAGAACACTGCAAAGCACAACCTAGATGGCACTGATGAGTTTTATTTGGCTTCTGTTGAGTTTGAATGAATTATGTTTTTGGTTAATTCTGAAGATAAATTACTGTTTTTTGTCAATAGAGCCTGGTGGCTTTGAGTAGAGTGATTTATAGTGTCTGTTCATACAAAAAGGATCCTGTTGTCCAAAACGTAATAATCTGTGTCTGTTGTGCACAATTAAATTGCAACTCACTTTGTGGCTGCCAGGAGCAGCACTCTTGCTCTGGAGTGGACATTATTGTAAAAATTGTTCTCCCCATTAGTTACCACACAAATATATATTGTAGGGTTCAGCTCCCCTTAAATTTGACTGCTAAGGAGCAACTTTGTCAAGGGTTCTTAAAATAATTTATTGCACTTTGAGACTCAGTAACTCAGTAACTTGTCTAAATATGAGTCTGTGTCTTTCTTCATCCAACCTTTTTTCTAAATCAGCTGCAAGTGAATTATTAATATCAGATCTCTTAAAGGAAAACAGAACATCCACAGTTATGCAAATTAAGTTTATACTGTTTGCCCAAAGTGTAATTACTGTTATGTCCACATCAGGTGTTGAAAAAGCTGTGTCAAAAGAAGGCAACATCCTTCCTAAAGTAAGTGTATACCAGCCAAAGCTATATCAATACAATCATTTCTTTTTATTAAATGTGGTTCTTATGAGTTCACAACATTTATAGAGATACAATGGCAAATCAGTGGTGTTTAATCCATCGCAACTGAAGATGTTTCATCTGTCTTTTTTTCTGGTTTCTGAATTGGGGATATTAGTAAATATACATTTAACTAAACTACCCACAATTTTGTGGGTAAGAACATAATAATATATATTACAGGTAACACATCATCTAAAATGTTACAACAATAGTGTTTTCCTCTATGAGTCAGACACCATTGCAACCTCTGGATACAGTACAAGAATAATGTACACAAAATGGGCCCAAAATCTGGTGCTACAAGTGTACTTTCAATAAAGTAAAGCTATGTGCTGTATTTGACATCCTTTACCTTTGGGCAGGTGTTTGAACACGAGAGGTTGAGGCGTAATGTCAGGCCAATTTCACTGCAGTCTTGCCAAAGAAAACAATAACATTGGAGGTGGCCACTGCCAGCACTGCAAGGCTTTTGTCTTTGGCATCTCATAGGCCTCTATGACAAGGTTAAACTAAAGAACATTCCCTCCCCTACGTGCCTGCTCTGCAAAATGAGAGTTGACTGGCCTGTTCGTGCTACCAAAGAATTAATGTGCAAAGCCTGAGCAGCACAGGGGCAGTCTAAAAATTCATGACTTGCACACACACATTTGCACACACACACGCACTGTGATCCTATTCTCGAGTGGGTATATATACACTATGTCAAGCACAAGGTAGGTTACACTATCTGAAGTCATAATACTTAACCCTCACACCCGCTGCACTCACACTGTACACAATGTCTCCTCCATGGTAGCTCCATTTCATGTGATACGTTCATACTAAACCATTGACATCTTAAAAAAAATTAAATAAGTATATTAAAGAATCTACCTCTTGAGCCTCTAACCTTGTAATTTATGCCTTGCTTCTTTCTTTCTTGCTTGGATCATACTGTATGATTCCACTGTTAAAAATAGTCATGAAAAACAACTGAAAATGACGTGACTGGTGAAAATTCACACACTGGCTGTCAAGGAAACACCAAGTCAATGATTCTGCAAAGCAACACGAGTGGCAAAGACATGGCAGATGGGGCCATGCCGGCTCTTTGATCTGGCTTCTGAAAACCAAATCTTCTCAAAGTTGGTGGAGTAGAAAGGAAGCAGGGAAGACTCAGAGCTGCGAGTGGCTCGCTGCAGACACCCGGATCTCCTCTGAAAGGTCTGGGAGACTGACGCACCAGTGTGAAAAAGGGCCTTGGAGAAGACAGTCTGCAGTTAAATTGTGTGTTTCCATAGACCCAGAGGAAGTTTCTCAGAGGTACAAAGCTGTTAGATCTCAAGAGGAGGTGTGAGTGGTGCAAAGTTGGCGAATTTTCCAAGTGCTTTCTTGCAGTCAATGGACACCATAAATATTTACACCCTGCTGAAGTGAAGCTTCTCAATAGAGTTGACAAAAATCACAAAATAAGCTTAAAGAGCCAAATCAGTGACAGATGAAAGCAAGATTAAAGGTTAAATCAAGTATAAGAAGGATCTTTGTAATATATAAATAGTTTTTGCAATTAAAATCATGACAAACCTATTTTCCTTTTAAATATATGGGAAAAAATATTTTACGTATGAGCGGGTACAAAATAGCATCAAAAACAGTTGATTTACATATTTAGGAAAGACCACAATCTAACTACGTTGATCATAATTGTTAGGCCATATGCTTAAATTACTATGCGTGGCTATTTATTAATGCCAGTTGATGTACTGCATGTCTCTATATTTGCTATTTATCTGTGTATATGTTTAAGTTCTGGCTTTGTGTTGTTGTATTATGTGTACATATTGGCCTTAATACATTATAGAGATGTGGCCATAGAGATAGAGCGAAGCAGAGCTGTTGTATTATTTCATACATATTAAAATACAGTTAGCATCCTTTGTGTGACTCTATACTCTCATGGTCAAGGTAAGGTTTTGTCATGCGCTCTATGTGAATTCACATTTGAATTTGTTCTGTCCCATGGTGCATTCACCAGCAGGAACAGCAGCAGGCACAGTATTAAAATAAATTTTAAAAAAACAATATGTGAAATCACATAAAGGTATATGTATGCATGGGCCTGATTCGCCACAGTACACACTTCAAATTGCCATGTTTAGAGTCACTGCAACATACCATATGCATACTTAGGGTTGTGTGATTAAAAAATACAGCTCTGTTCACGAGAGATATGTCATTACTGCATGCAGAGAAAGCTCTTGTAGTCAATTCCCTGTGCAAAGGCCAATTCCCAGAGGCTATCGACTGCCGCATTGGGGTGTTATCATTCCAATGGTATCCTTTCTTTCACACCAAAGGGAATACCCCAAGGCCATTCCATCATCACACTGCACACATCATACAGTAAAGCTTTGAAGTAGCCTACGGGTGAAACCTTGTCAATACAAATCGAGTAAGATGCTCTCTGGCATTTGCCGTTTAATTTTGCCCTCAGTTTCCAACAGCTCAATATGCTCTGCATGCTGCTGTAGGGAAAATATTTTGAAATTTTAGATTGCATTGTACAGTGACAACATGAAGTGAAAACTATGGCAGTGAATGGAAAGAAACAGGAACATGCAATGACTAATTAATGTGTATGAAGGCAAAAGGTCAGAATTAGTTGAAAGGTCATGTTGACATTAATTAAAGGGCCAGTGTGTAGGATTAACAGGAATCTGTACATTGTTTTCATTAATGTATAGTTACCTGAAAGCATCATTGTGCTTTCATTACCTTAGAGTGAGCCCTTTAATATCTTCATAGATCGTGACCTGTTTCCATGGTGCCAGCCATGTTGCAGCACCATGTTTTGTACAGCGCCTCAGAATGGACAAACCACCACCAAGAGGGCCCTTCATGTTATTTTTCTCCCCACCATAAGGCCTCCTACACACAAAGCAAGGGAAGGATGAGTGGAGGGGTAATCAACCACTCTTCCTACACATTGAACCTTAAGTGCCTCTACAACAGGAATCCAGTGGCAAATAATCATTTTTTTTCTCTCTCTACTTGTGTTTCTAACACTTTTTTGACTTTTGATGAAAACATGCAAGTTGCTTGTCTCGTTACCAGGGAAGCCTCGTTGATTGACCTTTCATGTTGCTGCACTGGCTTCAGAAAATTAAACAATCCCTAATTCAAAATTCCCACCAACATGTGGGCAGCAGGCTTGCCGTGATGGAGGGTTTTAAACCCAAACATTGATCTGTGTTTCTACCTTTGCAGCAAAGTTGTCAAACATCAGTGGCTGCTCCATCCAATTATACACACTCACTCCAAGCAGAATACACTCTAGTATGTAACATATATCATGCTGATTCTATTATTTAACTTGCAAGAATCAATACAGACACTCAAATGTCACTGCAGTTAACTTAGAGCTCTCAGAGCTCTAAAATCATGTGTCAGAGGAGAATACACTGCCGTGTTGTTGTGTCCCATAATAAACCTTGAAACTCAACACCGTTGTACCTTTAACAACATGTAACATATCTTTATGTTGTTAAAGTGGTGCCTTTTTCAGGCTAGTACAGGAGTCCCAGTATCTGTGTGCCAGGAAAGAAGTGTGGGCTGCGCTCAGGCTGTGTGTGCTGTGTGTTCACTTCCTGCCATGATGCTTAGAAGATCTGAGAGTCACGCAAACAGCACAATGTATCATTTACAGCAGCTGTATCAGTTAACTTTTGTTTTTGTCTGCACCTGTGGCCTTTGGTCACTGTAAAGCATTTTGTGAGAAACATGTTCTGCTTTCTGATGTAAATACAATTGACTTGACTTGGTCCTCAGTCAACATTGCTTGTTTTCACAGCTTAGGTCTCTGAGGTGCCAACATGTATCGCGCAACACCACTTCCACCCTGACCTCCAACTGAGAACACAGTCTTCCACCTTTTGTGAGATTCATCACCTCGCTCTCCACGCTGGGAGAGGCACTGAATAACAATAGCTCCTTTCAAAACACATGCACACTTTTTCCAAAACGGTCTTTATAATAAAAAAAAAATACAACCGTGTTTTTTTTCAGTGTTGCTCACTGACATACACATTAAAAAAAAACCACACAGACGCACAGCCTTGCACTCTCCCAGTGCCGTCACAAAAATGTTGACACTCTTCGACCCTTTCTGAGACACGCTCTGACAAACTGTGGAGGGGAATAGGGGCAAGTTGCCCACAGCTATCACACCTCTGTCTGGCCTCATCCCAGCAAGGAGGGGAGGTTGGAAGCTCCAAGGCAGGCATAGGGCCAGGCCAATACCAGCTGGCTGTGTGGCAAGTCAGCCAGTTGGAGAGTAGGTGACCTTCACATGGGTTCAGAGACTGTCGAGACCACAGGAGCGGTTAGCAGATGAGTAGGTAAATCAATAGGCAGTACACTCTACGGGCTGAGCTCAAATGGCAATGTCAGCTTGGCAAGCTTATTTGTGATGCTGCCACAATGTGCAGACACTGTTAAATTAAGTCAAGTGCAATTTATATGTGAAGTAACTTTAAAGGTGCTACATGTAGCCACATAATATATCACCGTTACCTCATGATCTCTGGTCTGTAAACAATTGTTTACAATACTGCTGTGCTGCTACAGTCACAACATCAGCTTGATTTATGTCATTTTTTATGTCATTTTCTCAATATTCCCCTCCTCTTTTTAGACACTCCCCCAGAACCTGCAGTAAATCCAGTTCCAATCACTTCTCATCAACTAATTGCCACAACCCCTCAGCTCACCAGTTCCCACTTCCCTGACCAGCTCTGCGTCACATCCTTTTTCCAACTGTTGTCCAGCTATTTTTACAGGATTCCCTGCTTGAACCTTGCCCCCACTGCTTTTTCACTCAGTCCCTGTCTGCTTTTATTGACTCCTGCCTGTTTTTTGATAGTGAGTAAAGACAAACTTTTATTTTTAAAAGCTTGGTCCCTAGGTCGTGCTTTTGGGGCCAAACCTGCCTTAAGGGAGTTATTCTAAAAAATGTGTCAAAGTGAAAATCGCTTTTCCTGTTGAGGATTTTGCAATTACCTTCATCTGCACCAAAACAAATGCGTCTCTTTTATGGTTATTGCGGTAAAGCAATATTTTCTGACTGTCCATTTTAATGGAAATTGCCTAAATAATTGCATACATCAACTTAACAGCTTTTGCCTCTACCAGGCTTTCTACAATATAAAAAGTTTTGTGGACTAAAAGGTCAAACTTTGCAGATTCGAAATAACTATTTAATTAAAATTATAATAATGCCTTCACTGTTTCTCTTTTTTTATATTTCTTTTTTCATCTAAAGCTTTTGGTAAATGGTAGCCTCTGATAAAATCCAACGTGGCAAAGAGTGTAAATGTATCGCTTTGAATCATTTTCAAAAGGGCTTGTTATTATATACCTCAGGGTTATGACCTTTCCACTACAGCCTCTGAGAGAGCTATTCACTTCAGTTCTGACTGAGTGATATAATCAAATGGACTACAAAAATACACCTCTCAATGCTAACGCAATTAATGTTGAAGAAGTCTCCTATCTTGCGCCTGTTTTTTATTAGCACTGTACTAGCAGCAGTGTGGTAGTAGTAGTAGTAATGGTTCTACACATACTGATTGTAATGAAGTATTAGTACAAATATTAGAATTAGTCATAGTCTTGGCAATACTGCTATGACACTGTATTGGTGCTGTAGTGCTTGAGAGTATTGCAGACTTAGTAGTTCCAAAGTTGTAATACTATTAAAGCTCTTGCTCATACAAATGTTTTAGAATAATTCCTTTGGGCACATGCTGTAAAAAGACATCAAAACCGATCCAACATAAAACTACTAGTAGTGGTAGAAATGAACAATTCAGCTGAGGCTTCCAGACAAACCCATGAGCTCTGTCTCTGATGTGAGATAATAATATATTTTAGTCCAGGGGCATGAGCAGCACTCTTCTGTTCATGCGCACTCAAAGTCCTGACCTCACCGCAGATTCCCAAATTGAGATTTGTGTCTTCAAGCAACTCTACTTTTTTTTTTTTTTTTTGGTCACTGTAGACATAATCTCGTACTTGGAGATTCTTCTTGTTCCTAAATGGTGGCAAAATAGCCAAGGTGGCCCCATGGACTGTGTGTTTTACTATAATGGTTCACAGTGCCTGAAGACCTCGAGGAGCAAGCGGAGTATGTCAGATTTATTTAACCTTTCATCCAAACCTGAAGATGCCAGGGCAACGTCTGACCTGCAGACATTGTTTT
Source organism: Datnioides undecimradiatus (assembly GCA_008933995.1). Lineage (NCBI taxonomy): Eukaryota > Metazoa > Chordata > Actinopteri > Lobotiformes > Datnioididae > Datnioides > Datnioides undecimradiatus. Next base: position 9,257,651 of record WARS01000029.1, on the reverse strand, counting down.
TAAATGTATTCGCATGGGTGTGTCCTAAAATGTTGAACACTGCATTAAGTTAGAGGCAAGCCAAACCATTCACTGAAGCAGTGGAAGCTCTTAATGTGTCACCTGGCACTTTGCAGGGGAAGAGATCATGATTAACAGCACAGGTGGTGAACCTCACTGACCAGACATCACACTCCAAGGTTTTTATACATGAGAAACACATTCAGAATACGAGGATGTTCAGATACTAACAGTCTTTCCTATACGCACACCAGTGTAGACCTGAAACTAATTGTTATCCTATTAAAATCATATTTTCAAGTACAAACTTACATGCAGAAAAATTTTCTTTTAAGGAAGTTTAAACAGCAAAAACTGGGATTTTCTCCTGATCACTGTGTGACAGAGCGGCCCCGTCACTGACTGCGGACAGCGCAGACGCGTATCTCTCCGCCGCGTCGCTGGCTACAGGCAGCGCGCACACACGCACACATCCACTCATTGGTCCACTCCCTTCCGTGTTCTCTACACACTTATAACACTCCGAAATCACTTCACATCTCCTCTCCAAAACAGTTTAAGTAGCGTGACCACAGAGTACACTTGGTTGCAATACTTCCTATAAGAACCAAACGCTGCATTCAGTCACCGCATGGAGAACGCTGCTGGCATCGTGCCAATCACCCGTCCGGCATCTGACTGGCAAAAACGGGGTCGTTATATTTCCGCATATATGTAGAGCATTCTGGCGCGTTTTGTGGTCAGGTGACCAAAATCATTTTATTTTATTTTATTTTATTTTCATACTATCATCTCTTTAGCCAGTGGTGGATTATGACTGCACTGAAGGTAACAGACTGTTCATTCTTGCGTTGTGTTTTTGTACAGAGCGAATTATTGAAGAACTCTCTTCTTGTAAATAGCTCTTTTTGCATTTATTGTCTGATTTTCACAATTTTTCCCACTGTAAATATTCTTGCACTGTTTGCACTTTGGGAGGCCGGCAATAAAACATCACGACAACATCAGTTGTCAACTACGCCATCATTTTTCCAGTTTTTGAAGAGTTTAAAGCAGAACCCCGCCACACATTGCATGTCTGAATAGACATTTCTTATTGTGTCCAACAGAGAATGGCACAAACTGTCATGCATATCTAATTCTACACACACACACAGATCTCTCACAGTGAAAGCAGGTCACCCGCAGGTCAGCTTGATGATAAGTACTGCTGCTCCCGTATGGGAAGTCAAAGGTTAGACATCTACTGTAATGGGTTCAAGAAAGGAAAAAGATGAAATATCCAAACAGAGTGAGAGCAAGGGCACCTCTGAAGCTCCACAAGCATGACCACATGATTCACACACACACACACACACACACACACACACAACCAATGCTACAGCCATGGATATCGGGCCCGGTGTTGGTCCGCTACTCTTTGCACTTACCATTAGTGCGTTTTCCAACCCAGTTAGCAAAGACCTTAGAGCTCAGCACTAGGGTAAAAAGTGGTACTCTAGGCTCAATCTCGGCACTGAGCTGAGTACAGCTGAGTAACCGATTCAGTATTACATAACAAACTTTCTGAAAAATCTTTGGACCAGATTTGGCAGGTTTCTTCTAAAGGCAGTTAGTCCTCAGACATAAAAATTCATGACATTTTGATGTAGAATCTCAGGTTAGTTCAACATTGTGAAACAGGGTACATTTTCAGATGTTAATAACAAATGCTAGGGTTTAAGAGAAAATAAATCATCTGTCAAAAGCCTCAGGAAGGAAGGAATACCAAATAATTATTGCAAAAGCCGTCACAGGCAGTTTTCCAGCAATTGATGACAGCATAAAACTTTGACAACTACAGTCCTGAGGTTGGTCTACTGCCAGATTCAGCCCACAAGCAGCCAGTTATCCATCAGTGAGCAGAGTTAAGAATGTAATAAGAATGCAGTTTTTCATTTCAACTCTGCAGGCAAATTCATTGAATCCTGAAATTATTCAGCTGTATGATAATGATATATTCTAATTATTAGAAATTATTACCCCTGAAAGAACTAATAATGAAAAACAAAAACAACTAAAATGAAGCTGAGCAAATTGTGACTGTACAGTATTATCTGATGGTCTAATGGTGACTTAGCATTTAGACTGGCATAATACAGTAAAATAAATAAATAAATAAATAAATTATAAAAGCTATAAAGTACATGCAATTACAGTCTTTTGATGTAGTACTAAAATGACTAAAAAAAGGTGTTTTACATTCCGCACACATTAAACATTTATGTTGTTTTGAGGGTCCTCGACACGACTGCGTAGTGTTCTAAGAGTTAAAATAGATCTCGATGTCAAGTTGATTGCTGCCCCTTAAACAAGGGTCTAATAGGAAGGCTAGTAGTATGTAGAGTAAGTTATGTATTTGAAATGAATAAAATATTTATAGTGTATTATTTTGTACTTTATTTCTTCTTATTATTATTATCAGAACCTTCTACTACTGTAGCTCCGGCTCATATAACAGCAACTAAAGCTGCAAAGTCTTTGTGGCAAAGGAAGAACGGACTTCAGTATGAATCAGAGACACTAAGCAGTCATTGTTGCAAACTTAGTGTGCAAGACTGGGGGAACAAAAGCTAATTACTTGTTACATGTTACTCACTGAAAGTGATGAACTTCACAGGGTTGCAAAAAGTGTGTCATTGTGTCTGTTACCTTTGCGTCTTTAGATGATCTTGGTCAGGTGGTGCTGTATATTGTACAACTGAATGCATTGGAATCATGGGTCTGGGAAGCTGGCTGCCACAGATTCCCAATGGGTACGCTTCAAACAGGAGCTTTGATCAGTTGGTGTGGCGGGGAGGGTGTCTGCACGCCTGCGTGTATATGTGCGTGTTTGTGTGTGTGTGTGTGTGTGTGTGCATGAGTGGGGATTTTTGGGGGGCAGCTGTAAGCCCAGCTTCTTGAGGCATCAAGAGAAGTGTTTGATGTGGAGATTTCCTCACCAGGTGGTATATAAAAAGGCCAGGGCTCCTAAAATATTACAAACTCCTGTCTGTCACAGAGGTGCTTAGGAGAAATATGGCCTACAGCCAATCAAGTAATGTTTGCTATCAAGGGGCAGTTTGGGTTTGAGAATACCAGTTTGCTTTTACATATTATCTTTTGTATGCATCACATGGACGGTAGTTTTAATGCTGGACCTTTTAAAGTTTCTTATTTACATTAGACTGCCTGTCACATGCTGTAAAGAGAACTTAATGTCAATTATTTTCATGTTGCTTAGTAAATTGTATTTTCTTTTTCTCCTGAAGCTCTAAAGAAGTTATAAAATTGTCCACTCTAAGGTTTTCTCTTTTTCTAATACATTTCATACCTGATCTCTGACTTTTCTGAACCCCAAGTCTTTTCTATATTAATATTGAAACTTCAGTTTGATGTTGCTACTATTTTCTGCAAAGTAGTGAACATTTCAACCACAATGAGCGTCTAGCACAGCTTAACAGCATATTGTAAGGAAACAATAAATGTGCAGAAACCTTAAGATGGAAGTTAAGGTGTATTTTATGCTTCATCATGCCTCCCCGACAACACACATAATCATGCACCCATACAACCACACACCTCTATGGTATGATTCGTGGAATGCAACGGGATCAGTCAGGGAAAATGTGGAGAGCCTTTCTAGAAGAGCACTTAAGCAAAAAGGCTGAGTGACTCAGCATGTAATCACAAAATTCCTGTGTTGCACTTGTGTGTGTGTATGTGTGTGTGTGTCTGGCTGAGTACCTACATGTGATAAGGGAGGGGCTGTTATTGGCGAATGTGTTAAATTTGTGTGTCATTCGCTGTGTTAAACACATTAGTCCAAAACTAAAATAGACACAGAGTTGCCACTGAATCATCTCAGGATGTGTGTATGTGCGTAACACAGGGTGTGTGTGCTGCATATGTATGCATGTTGGGGTGGTGGTGGTTCGGGGGTGGGCGGCGCATTCATTTAACAAAATGAATAGCTCTCGGACTAAATTAAATTTCAGCTGGAATTAAATGATGGGAAGTGGTCTCTGTGTGTGCTACCAGATCGCTGTGGGAGGGCAATATTGCTAAAAGGCTTTTAGAGGATTAATTTAATGTTTTTTTCTTCTTCTTCTTCTTCTTCTACCTCTCTCCCAGGCAGTTATATATTTTTTTATTTCTTTGTTCCCCATCCAGGTGCTCATAAACCACAGCTTTCCTTTTACGTTGACATTTAGGAGCCAGAAAATGGCAGCAAGCCAGCCAACAGGGTGCTGTGTCCAAGGAGGTGGGCTGAGTGTTGTGTCTATGTTGTTTACATACGTGGGGCAGGCATTTTGGGAGAAAGCAACACGCATGCTGTTGTTTTGTTTTGCTGGGACTAAAAGTGGGTGACATGCCGTGGAGGCTGTTATGGTGGATAGAGAAACTTAGCAGGTTTGATCCCTGCAGCAGCAGATATGTGTTCACCAAAAGCCATGTTCCCTATGTGAAGTGTCCTCAAAAAGCCTGTACACTAAGTCACAGTGGGGAAACACACTATAAACTTTAAAGAAACCCTCAGATTTTACAGACAGTATGGAGGATGAAGTGGCCCATTCTATCTCATGTGTTAACTTAACATGTAGGGTTAAATGTCATAAAATCAGCCAAATCCAATTTTTAAAAATGTTTGCTCAAAGACAGGAACAAGAATAAATTTGAAATTTTGCACCTAAATCAATAGTCTGTCACCGAGATTTACATTAAAAGATTAATACCATTCTAATGTGTTTCCAGTTAAAACTGTAGAGGTGGATTTACAGGTTTTTGTTATTTCTTGGCTTGTGGTAGAAACTTCCTGAAGTCTCCGCCAGTTGCCCAGCAACCTCAATTCAATTCAATTTATTGTTTGTTCCATGTAAGCAATTTCTGCAGAAGCAAAATCACCAATGACTGGTCCATGACCAAAAGCATCATCACAAAGAAGGCTCACAGTCACAGAGTCACCATCTCATGGTGACAAGACGTGACAATGTGTTCATCAGGGGGCTTTGATTATTAGTGGACTTTGTTGCTGCCATAGAAAGCCGGGCAAGGCTTTTCCAGTCTTTATGCAATGCTTAGCTAAAGGAAATTACGGAGGTGTTTCGAAGCACAAATAAACATTTTTTTAGGCAGTTTGAGACCACATTCTCACAATAGTTTCATTACAATGCTATTGTCATCTAGAAAAGATTTTGATCAACTGATACACAACTTTAAATATGATGGTTTTACTAAAAATAGTACAAAAAAGATAGCTTTCCACATTGCCATAAAGTAAAACAAGAAAAAAGAAAAATAATCCTATGTACCCTCCTCTCTCAATCACTATTCTTTTTTTAAGAATGATGGCTCTTGTAACTTGGAAAATTCAAAGTATTTACAATCAAATGTCATCGCAAGATCCTTTCCCACTTACACTGGAGGACTCGGACCTCGCTACGTGTTACGCCTCATAACACTAAACAACCGATCCCGCCTGTGACCCATCAGTCAATCAATCAAGCAAGCAATCCATTCCCCCAGTACATCAATTAATCACGCAACCAATCAGATATGGTTATCCAGAAGCTGATGACGCTCACACAAAAACATTAGTGCCACTCTCCTCTCACTTAAAATTAGCAGGCGAGAGAGTGACAGCGAAACGATGAATGGATTCTAGTTTGCTGGGTCTTGTTTTGATGACCCATGTTCAGTTAAATTATTGCAGTAATGATGCCATGACAGTGATGAATCACCCCTGTTAGTATTTCATCAGTTGTGTCAACAATTACACTTCGAAAATGGACTCATAGTAATTATGTAAAACTTGGCCAAGATTTGTAAAAATACAGTTGTTTCATACTGTATAAGAAACAGTACTTGATGCAATGTTTTAGTGTGAGTGTTTGAGTTAAAGTAGAAATATGATGAGGAAGACACAAACTCAAGAAAGTGTTATATTGCAACAATTAAAAATGAAAATTGATTCATTCTCAGTTGTTGGGGAACTGCATCAGTTCACTTGTGTTATGTTATTCAAAAAATACTGCAGTCTTTTTACTAGTAGGATTTGAAGAGCCTCCACAGCTTGACCTATTCAGATAATAGTAAATCTGACTTCTACCACTGCTCATTTTCATTGAATATAGCCCATATTGTGGCCAGGAGAAGGGACCAAGTAAACATGAAAATTTAGCTATTGAATTTCCAAAGTGCAAAGGTCAAATAGATCTTCTGACCATATTTAACAGTTCATCTCCTGCAGAAGCGATAACACGTCCCTCTGAATAGACTTCTCAGCGCAGCTGAAATTGTACAATTCTCTCAACTAGGAATTTTATACAGTGCGTCTTGCACACTTTACAGTAGTTCATATGCTAACCGGGTCACACTGCTTTTTCAGCTGTAGTGCTCGGTGAGATGACACAACTAGTATTCCATATCTGATCTTCTGGGCTAAATAAAAAAATGGACAAATTACAAACCAGTAAAGCACCTCGTCTTCCTCAGACAATCATTGTAATTGTCGACACTTGGAAAAGTTTCGATCCAGCACAGTGATTAGTGATAGTCTGTCTCGTCAGTAAGAGGGGGAAGGGTAATCAAAGATAATTACTGCAAATCATTGTGATGTTTTAATTTTGCACCTGCATTTCTCAGTTGTTGGTTTCACATGTGAGCAAAGTGTTAGCAACTCCACAGTCTCAGCACTATTTCTGTGATTTATGTGTATGGTTTTTTTTGGAGCTGAGGGTGTTTTTTTTGTTTGTTTAGTTTTGGGGTTTTTTTTACCATCAGAAGTTCAATGTTTTGCTCAATGACACTTCAACACAATGAGCTGTTCTCTCTTGGTGCATGTGATGCTGCAGTGATTGACCCTGCAGTTACACTTCAGTCTGTTTAACCATGAAAGCTGCACAGGGACACTTGGTGAAGGTCCAAACAACTGTGACAAGGGAAAAAAAAAACAGAGTTTAAGGTAGCTAAGGTGCAAATCTTAAATTTGGTTGTATACATGTATTAATTCATCATATACTGTAAGTCTTTGGCATCTCACTTAGGCTGGATGATGTGGTGTCATAAGTGCATTTATATCTGATGCTTTGGACTGCAGCTTTACTCTGTCACACACTTGTACCTCTTCCTGTACTGCAGATTTGTCTCATCCCCACTAAATGTGATGAGTGATAAAAGTCCCCGTTAAATGAAGCTCAAAAACATATATTTGACAGTAGTCTGACCTTGCTAAGCAGTGACATGCCTCATGTTACAAAATGATACTAACCTAACTGTAAACACTATTTTGATGTAAAATTTCAAATGTGTCACTTCACAAACAGTGAATAAAGCAGACATCAGGAAACAATAAGGTGGTGATTCATGAAGGAGACACAATAATTGCCATGTAAATACAGTGTTTTGCATTCTGAATCTTAATTCTCAGCACAGTGAGTCTCCATGTGAAGTTCCATGGAAATTAGCATCCCACAGAGTTTGAATTTGAATTTCTAATTGCAGGTTCCCAAGTGTAACTTAATGGAGTTATCATTTTGCAGACATGCTTTGCATCAACAGATTAAAAGCTTTCTTATACAATGTCTGATGATGTCAATCCTCTGAGGGGGAAGTCAATTCACTGCTTTTGTGCGAAGCAGCAGTCATCACTTGATCAGCTGTGAAAATCTCCTTTATTGCTTATGAAAACAGACGCCCTCAAAATGCCTGAGACTCCCAAGTATGACCTTGAGCTTTTTTTTATTTTCTTATGCAGGGATGTTGTAAAAGTGTCATTATGTTGTATATCAAAGAATAGGCTACTCAAACAGACTGTGACAATCAGGGATACGGCAGGGAGGTGAAAATAGCTCCAATGTAAACTTTCACCTGAAAGACAGAAAAATCAGAGTGTGGTCTCTAATCATCAATATAATGTAGATATTTACCCCACAAAATGCAGACAAATTGAACTTACTCCAAAAATGCTCAAAAAGACAGAAAACTGACAAAGAGAGTGAACTGACATGTGGCCCAGTATGGTAAGATTTGCACAATGACAATGAGGAAATGGAAATTAAAATCGTGAGCTTTTCCAGATCGATTATTACAGTAACTCTCCTGTTCAGTGCACCTCTAATGACCAGCGTAACATTATGTGTTCTATATTTGTCACTCTGCTATTAACAATCAACATCCTTTTCCTCTGACTGTTATGAATCATTCAGGGGCATCTCAGTGAGTCAGCGAAAGACTTGCTTCAACCTTGTGAATTGAAAGCATCATTAGAAGAATATACTCAGTCAATAAAGCTAGCTAATGTTAGCCTTCTTTCATTTTTAAGGCCATCAGAGGAGTTGAATCTAAAATAATTACACGTCATGTAATTTGCATTGCTTTTGATTGTGCACGCACAAACATTTAACAAGTAAAGAAGAAGAAAACATTTTTTTCTAATTTGGGATTAAGTTTCATAATGCTACATGTGGATGGTTAATGTATTTATCAGCAAGAGGTGAACTATAATGAATCAAATTCAAAATACAAAGACAAAAAGAGAGTGAAATGATGACAGAGAGCTGAACGTATGCAGTGGGGTGGAAGGAAAAGAGAGGAAGACAGCAAAAGATGATGATAGAGGGCAGGGGGAGGATAACCAAGAGAGCTGATACAATGAAAAGGGAGTGTCTGTGCGTGTGTGTGTGTGTGTGTGTGTGTTTTTATAATTATTAATTTATCTTTTACCAAGGAGAAGACCACAGAATCTGACCTTCGGATTTCATCCCACCGATTTCTCTGTTATTTCAAGGAAGCATGAATCTAATTTAGGCCTGGCAGCTTTGCAGCTTCTTCCTTTAATCTTCAACACTTGATGAATACAGGAGAGGGAGAGGGGATATAAAAGATGGAAGAAAGGAGAGACTGAGAGAGAGGGAGAGAGAGAGAAGGAGGATGAAGGATAAAACAGGATAAAAAACAAAGAAAGGAGGTCTGGAATCCTCGTTCTGAAGATTCTCAAATTACAATATGTAAGCAAATTACAGACGGGTGGCACACATCACATTGATTTAGTGCATCTAATGACCAAGAAATTGAGACCAAATCAAAGTCAAATTCAAACAAACACACAAAGGAGGCAAATATTGTCACTTTGAAAAATAGAAATTGATGAGAAAGCAAGAACAGAGAAAGAAACGTTTGACCGGTCAGCTTAGATCCCTGCCGCACCCTTTGCACATTAACATGCCTGTCATGGTTTTCTTAACATATGGTTTCCGATTACATGGATGAGTAGAGAGGGAGCGGCACCCACTCCATATCATCTCTGTGATGCCCAGTGTCAAATGCACAGATGTATTTAAGTATAATATAGTGGGAGGGGAAGCAACAGCGAGAGACGAGAGGGAGAAGGATGGGGCCTTCGTTGCAGGGTGTAATGCACCACAGACAAATAGTGCCGCTTTATCGCCTGGAGGAGTAGAAAGAGCTTTTAAATTCATGCTCGCTCTCCAGGAGGCAGCAGCAGTGGCGGCCAGTAACTGATGTGCCACAGAGACACAGGACATTGTTGTGTGACTATGTGGTGCACTGCAAAATATATCCACTTTAATAAGAGGTCTAACAGGGCCTCTTAAAATTTTGTTTTTCTAAGAAATGAAAAAAACAGCTTAAGGTAATGGCGGCTTGCTGAATTGTGAATGCAAATTGTGAATTCAAAAAATTGCGGTGAAGCCACTTACTTACTGAAACCCCATGCAGAAGCTAATTCCAGGTAAAATTATGTTTTTTAGATATATGAACACAAAGGAATAAATAATACATTTGGTGATCCTCTTGACTTTTCTACCCAGTACCATAGTTTATTATCATAAACCTGCTCATTTAATGACATTCCCCTTAGCTTCTGCTGCGCTTTGTTTAATGCTAATTGTAAGCATTACTTACCTACAGCCTACTCTTACTGAGAAACACTGTTAGCGGAGTTCTTTATATTTGTTAGTTAATGTATGAGCAGTTACATACAGTAAGTCAAGGCTTCAAATGAATGAATCATTCTGTTCAGCACCATGGACAGCAGCTCTCAATGTCTGAAGTGGTGTTTTGAAAAATGTGAACACTCTTTTACTCTGAGGTAGATTGTTACTGGAATGCACAGACTTATTCGTCATAAATGAAAATGAAATAGACAACATAAGGAATGACTGTTTAATACTGTATATGTATATGTGTTATATACTTAGGTCTTTGACTTTGCCAAAGCACGACACATAGTGAGTGTTTTGCATGACATGTGAGGTGACCATAGGAACCTATAGGCAGTGGAAAAGTGTAATGATTCAAAAGAGTTTACCATATCTGCCTGAATCAGTTATAAATATATAACTGATTGCCACTGAATTTATTTATATGTGGACTAATCCTAAAAAAGTGTGTCTGTCTGTATGGATAGATAGATAGATAGATAGATAGATAAAACCTTCCTCATTTAAATATGTATATTCAAATGAAGAAGGTTTAGAGAGGGCATTTAGTATTTATGTTCACAATGTGATTACAGCAAGATGTCAAATATTGTTGAGACCCCTTGAATGATTATACAAGATGCATAACAAGAAAATCATGCAGACCTCCCCCTTTCTCTCATTTTCATTTTTCTTAATTTCATTTTTCTCATCTCCTATGTTCCTCTCCCTCTTCAGTTCTCCACCTCCTGCTCAGTCACGATTGACATGTCTGTCAACATGACAGCGTTGTGACAGACAGCTCCCTGAAGTGCACCCCTCATGCTCCCCCTCCACAGACACACACACGCACACACACACTCTCACTCAAACATACCCACCCATACTTCCCTATCCAACCCCTCCCTTCTTTCATCTCTCTGCCTCTATGCTCATTGATGCCTTATTCAAAAACACAAAGGCAGATGTGGAGTGATGGACAGAGGGATGTCAGGGGAAGCTGGCTATAGAAACCCACACTGCAGAGTTAAAATATGCTCGGTAAGTTAGTTTGGAGTTGTAAAAAGTTATGCAAAAAATGGCCTAAGTGCAAAAAAGTAAAGTTAAAGAGCATTACATTTCTACCCACCAATATCGATTTGTTTACTTTGTGGCAACACCTGCAAAATAAAGCACCTAAATGTAGTGAATGTGTTGCCCAAATATCTATTAAAGGAAGAAACATAATAATACATGTAATGCATCAGTCAAACAGAAATGCCATTAGGTCTGACTGGTGCTTCGTGCATTCACAATGGAGAATCAGAGGCACTGACTTTTTATCTCAAGGGTGCCAATTGGATTTTCTCTCATGTCGAAGCCGGCTTATTCAAGTTGCCATCAAGTGTAATGAGAGCATTGTGTGCCTAAAGATCTGATTTTATATATCACCGTATATAGTCTAGACTTGAAGAAAAGTCTCTGATAATTACTTACGTTGTGCACTGACACAATGAAAACACAGGCACTTTCTGCTGCAGTTCAAACGTAGCCATGTGAACACTAGTGGTGGGAAGATTTTACAGGAGTGGATATAGATTGCAAGGAGAGGAGGGAGGATTACAGGCGTTTGGGATTGTCCCTGATTGTAGTGAGACAGAAAATCATTAAGAAGCCTCTGTAAGGGCACAGAGAAGCAGACTCACAGCACACTGATAGTCAGGCAGACAGTCAGGCAGTCAGACAGACAGATCTACAGAGGGAGGGTCAAGTTGAGATGCTGGAGAGGGACGGGGACTCTGAACTGAGGCCCCGGCTCAAACCTCTGGCCACTCCTCAAGCTTTTATGTTTTGCTTGCAAACACTGCTGACCTTACAACACACAGTGGACATCTAGTGTGCCTGTGGGTCCAGTGAAGACATGTTTTGACTGCGCCTGTCACAAATGACTTAAAAAAACACAGAGTCAAGTCTGAGTATTAAAGTCCAAAGGATATCCTTTGGAAGCAGTGCTATAGCCCAGTGATTTAAGCATGGTGATAACCCTGTCAGGGTTAGAAGTTAAATTCCCACTTGGGCTGTCTTTGCTGAAAATGTATGCACTCGCAGAGCTGTAAAAGCACCCTTCAAATGTTACTTGTGGTAAGAGGGTTAGGCTTATGTATTTGATCTATAGTGTCAACTTTGGGGTCTCTCCTTTGTCAATTTAGCAAATTCTGTAAGTGCTTAGGCCTAATCATTAAACAGTGATTTTTAAAAAAACACTTCTGACAAAGCACATTTCTTATTCAAGCATTTACTTTAAACAAGACCACACCACCCTCCTTAACAGTCTAGCACCTTAAGACACATACAGAGAAGATATTCTGGTATTAACACCATGCAGACTTATTGACAGATCTCAAGATAGCTAGAGGCACCCACAGTGGAACATTAGCACCTAGAATTTCCCCCGCGCAACTTGCCAATATGAACAGTTCAGTCCGTCTTGGAAAATCATTACTTTGAGTTTATTATTCAATACCTGATGTTGTAAAAGTTGATACCGTTTTGTTAACCTCACATTTGTTCAATTCACTTCTTTTACAGAGGTGTCACAATCTGTAGATATCTGTCTCAGTACTCTTTCTGAGGGAAATGCAATGGTCTTCTTGTGGAGCATGATCACATCTTTTAAGTCTCAACCATATAGCTAACCATTCTGGGAGGAAGTGGGGTGTTTAATAACATTGATATTGATATGCCTTAAGATGTGCCTAAAAGTAAGGCGTGGCTAAAAGTGACATTTAACTTCATGAATATCCTTGTGTCTAAAAACTTCTGGTTCTCCACACATGAATCCTACTGATTTTAATGATCCCCCAGCATTCTCCCTTTCACATTTGTGGTTTGCTTTAATGATTAGAGTTGAATATGTTTCACCCCTTGTCATGTTTTGTTTCTTAAATTCTTTGAGAGCCTTTAAAGCTCCATAAAATGATTTCCTCCTGCAGACTAAAACATTATTTTTTAAACTTCAAAACTCCGGGGCCGCGTGTAATCTCACAATCTCAGCAGAAGATGAAACTTGAAGGGTTGTTTCTGGACACATTTCTGCCAACCTCCCACCCCACACACAACTTCTCTTTAAAACAATATGGTAGCCATAATCAAAGCCTGAGGTTGGCCTCACTTACACATGATTAATTAATTGGACAAGCATGCCAGATGTGATCAGGTCAGCCGTGAGCACTGTGTAACATGTAAATGAGTCTCTGGATTGGCTGAGCACCTACCCTGTCAAAAAGTTGGCAGGTGCTGGTGCACTTTGGGATGCTCAACCTGTTCACGGTAAACATTGTTGACATCACCCACTGCCACATTCCCTTTATAAATATTACATGAACCATGGCTGGACGGCTGATATTTGTAAGATATATTGTCCCTCATTGCTGAGGGGCATTCTCCGGATGCCAAATATATTTCATTTGAACAGATGGAAATTGCAAAGGAGAGATGGAGCGAGTGTAGGAGGGGAAATGAAGGGAAAGGGGCAGGAAGAGAAAGACGATGGATGAAGTGAGTGCACATGTTTGTGTGTGTGTGTGTGTGTGTGTGTGTGTGCGCGTGTGCAAAACAGATCAGAAATGTCGGTACTCTAATGAGTACACTGTGTTGAACCCAGAGGCCTGTGCCTGATCTTCTCTGCTCGTGAAGTGGAGGTTGTTGACTGACTGGCTGTAGCAGCTTGAAAAGGACACCTTGTCAATGCTTTAGGCTTCCAATGTGAAAGAGCCGCAACCAGTTTAATATCTTCCTCTTACTCTCCTTTTATATCTTTCTCCCATCTGTTTCAATGTGCTTACTGTAAGTTAATGACCGCAAGAAAATAACATTTTGGATAGCAAAACCAAACACCAAACCAACCAAAACAGTTTTAACTGTTTAACGTCAGCAACTATAGAGCAATGATTACATTTAACCGGAGCATCTTAATGGTGTTGCCGTCTGCCAGCATAAACTCTGGTAGTTTGTCACTTATTGTTTAGTATATGTATTTTAACTAAATGCTGCTTTTTTTTTTTAGTGGCATAACAAAAGCAATATACCAGCATTCTGGCAACGTGCCAGATTAAGTATACTGTCTGACCAACACTGTTTTGTTAATACCAAATACATTTCTGTGGCTGTGGTCCAACAGGAGGTCAGTTTAAGCAGGACAGGTCAGACAGGGACCAATATTTATCCGCTCACTACTGTACACTCTGGTCTGAAAATGTTAAGCATTACTGCTTCTCTGCATGGCTCCAGGTTTGGGTGTGCAGGAGAGAGGTAGGGCAGTTTTATTCTTTTGGCCGTGCTCCAAAGGATGACATAAGATTTTCTGTCCTCCAATAATGAGAGACGGGGGCCAGGGTAGAAAGAGACGAGGTGAGTCACGGAGTTTGTGTCGGAGGATTGCAGGTGGAATGGCTTAAGAAGAGGGCCTTTTAGTCATTAGTGAAGATAATCCACTTGGAGTTAACAGCGCTCGCAGCAATGGCATCTCCTTCAAACACTGATTAGAAAGAATGGTCTGTCTAGTCTGGGCTTTGAGGAATCAAAGACGTGGAGCCAAAAAGAACTGAGATAAAAAAAAAACATCTTGTTGAATTTAGGCACAAAGGTGTATTTTCTGTTTTCCTTCAAATACATACTTTAAGGGTTGAATGTTTTAAATAAAGTGATTCTGACAGTTAGCAATGTGTTTATTAATGAACCACACAGAGCTCTGCATAACCTAGCAGACCTTTTACATGTTTTAAGATTAAAATAGTAACAATTCCTGTCGCTCAAACAAAGAAAGTTTTTCTTCTTAGCCATGCCATGCCGGTGTTGAAAAGTCAACCCTTGCATGTCAATGAAGAAGTTTTTTATTCTGTTTGGCAAATTTACAAAGTTCCAGTTGTACTTCCTTGTGCAAAATAAAACAAAATCCTATAAGTATGAATCCGGAAATTGATGTCTTATCAGAAGTTAATGCGAATGATCGCATGCAGAAGCAAAACACATCACAGACAGAGGAGTAAAATAAATGTGAATGAACATGTTTTATTCACCTTCTGACCCCTGTTCAAAAATGATTGTGAATCTTATTGTAGCTGTAAAAGCATACAGTGTGTCAGACGCTTTCGGCAGCCACGCTCCCAGGGTTACCCAAAGTGACAACCTACATAATAGGATATCACAATCCTGGGTCTCATCCAAACCAACTCCTCCTTCTGCGCCTGCTGCCCGCCTCTGCATCTCCCTCCATCCATGCACCCATGATGCTTCAAACTAAACAGGCAGAGAAAACAATATCTCTTTATGAAAAATCCCTCTGTCACAGGCCCTGCAGTATGATTGCACTGACATACAAGGAAAGGCTTTTATGAATTATATTAACAAACCTGCTTAGTAATATAAAAAGACCAAGAGACACAGGGCAATAGCCCAACGGTATCTTGTATAATTCATTCTGCATTAGAGGCTGGTGTGTAATTCATAAGCAGAACCAGCTCAGGTGTAGTCAAAGGCGAGGTGTCATTAGGATTTTAGGGGATGAATCTCACAGGAGCCAATTTAAAAACACATGCAAGTGATAGAATAGCATCGTGTGTTATTCATCTCGCTCACTTGTGCACAATGCCGGGATGTAATCCAACAGATTGATTGAGGAAATTTCCAGCTACAAGTTATGGATGCCAGAGAAGAGGGATGAGTCAAGGTAGTTTGGGGTGTTGTTGCAGGAATAATGACACAGGTGGATGTCAATGTAAATCACTTGCAAATGGGGCTTTGCTGCCGGCCATACCTCCCCTCTTGATTTTTACAGACAAAGGAGATTTACACACCATGCACCCACCAGCTGAGGCTGGCCTTTTTTCATGCTTGCGGCAATTAATTCACATTTACAGAAGAGCAATGATGAGATTCTGAGGAACAATAATTTGGTTTGTTGTCATTACAGCTGTAATATGGAAAATGGCTTAATTGCTGTGTGGGTGTTTGATGAATATGATCAATAGAAAACCTGAACAGATAAGACAGTGGAGATTATTACTTGGGCTTAGAGCAGCAATGCAGTCAGGCTTCTGAAATAACATCAACTTGTTTTTGCTGACCTCTCCTTGTTCAAGTGACGTGAGAGTGTATGCCAATACACTATGACATCAAGGCTGGGTGTAGTCAGAAGTGTGTTCGACTGCTGTTGGGGAAACTGGTTAGATGTTGTATTTTCAGCATTTTTATTATCATTTCCATTGGTTACCTTAATAATAGTCACCAAAGTAAAGTATGTGAGATGTAAATGACTGTTTTAACAATGGACAAGAGTTCAGACTAATTGACAGGTTGTAAATAAACAGTTTAGCCACATTTTGTGACCCACTTAGAGTCATGCTGAAAGCAAGCAGACCTGAAAAGCTGTTAATAATATCTTACTACCAGTTCAGAGTGTTTCACACAGAGAGTTGGGTAATAATATTTCTTCCATATTTTTTAAAATAACACGTTTATTCTCTCTTTCAAATCAGGTGACCTCCAGGTTTGTTTAAGACTGAACTGCCATTATGTTATACAATGTTAGCCTGATTATAGCACGATTCAGCAAACGTATGTTGTCAGGTCATATTAAGAATGAAAATAGACACTGGGCACAAAAATTAAGTGTTTTTCTTCCTGTAGTTTGTAATAGTAGACAACAACCAACTCGCTATCATGCACACTGTGTTTGTTTACATTGTTGTTCCCAAAGTTTGTCCCTGACACTTTCTTCCTTGCAACATCATGTACACTATGAACAATGATTAGTCTCGGAGCGTAGTCTGTCACGTCTCTTGGCCAGCCTCTGGCAAGAATTTATAACCCTATAGCCCTATAGTCACCTATTCCAACACAGTGACTGTAACATGCAAGTGTATTGTGTAGTCCCACAACTCTGAGACAACTGTAGGTGGCTTGGACATGAGCCAGTGGAACAAAATAACCGACCGCCTTTTTAAATCATCAAAATTTCTTGGCTTTGAATTCAGTTCTAATTCAAGTTGATGCCTGTGCTATCTTCTCATTGCAATTAAAAGTTCCCTTAAACTTCCAATGTGGTTTGAAGCTCCTCAAATCAGTAGTGCTAAAGACACAGCACCATGCCAACCTTCTTGTTTATCACAGAAACATCACGTCCAACTTCTCCTAAGTCATTTTTTTTTTTTTCCACACGACAGCTCCCTGCCAGATTTTACGCTGAAAGCCTTCAGACAGAGCAATGCAAGTTGGCAGTCTCTTGGCAGCTAGATAGAGCGCTGTGCGGTGAGACATGCAAGCACACTAACCAGCACGCAGATGGGGGTAGGTGCATTTACCCCAAAAAACCACCCACCTGCATGAAATCAGATGACTGATTTTAACTCCAGACACTCTGGACCCTGAGTTGCAAAATGCAGACTTATGCTGCTGCATAATTTATTTCTAGAAACATGTCATTGACTCCTATCCTATCTCATTTCCATTCTTGACTGCAGCCCACTGTTGTTGACGTCCTGCGTGCAGAATAGGGAAGTAACCACTGTTTTGTTTGTATCAGAAACATGAATATTTGAGCAGATGCTGGATTTGCTTGCATGTAAGCTGGGTGACTGCTTCAAATTATTAGTTTTGTCTTCCATTTGAGCAACATGGTATTAGCAAACAGCTGAAACTGTTTTGTACTTTTATTCTCTAATATCAATTATCATGCATTTGAGAGTTTAATCTCCTATCATGTTTTGCAGCCATGTGAAAACACTATCTGTTATTGGGCAGATATGGCTTGTATTGTTGACAGAGTCAGAACTTAAGACCTATTACCAAGATGCCATTTACTTGACACTGCCTTGTAATCATTTGATGATTTGAATATAGGAGGTGCTTCAGTGATAATGGCCAAATATAAATCCTTCATTACACGCAATCTATCAGCAGCGTGCTCTCCTTTCAGTGTTGGCTCACTTTAATAACAGATATCCTTCTCTTTTCATCTGCGGCGGTCTAGCTCTGTAGCCTCTCCGTGACACCAGTACAACGTTAATACCTTCCTTGTATTTCAGAGGAAAACTGCATCTATGCTGAAATGAAGGGTACACAATGTGGCATCCACACACACAATTCCCTTTGCCTGCCTTGCAAAAAAAAATAAAAAATCTTACTGCTTAATAAACACACATAGAGGCACAGATATTCATAGCATTTGGGGAGCTGCCGACACTCGGGTGTTCAGAGCAGATAAGCCCTGTACCGTCTGTGGCATCGTTCCTCTAACACCCCCTCCCCCTTCTCTTCTGTCTCTTCTCTGGAGGCAGGCCTCGGCTACAAGGCCCAATGGAGTCACGAATAGGAGCGATGAATACCTAAATATCTGGAGAGAATAGCAGACAAAAGCGGACAATGTGAATCCTGGATTGCCAGCGAAGGGGATGAAGGAGCCTGGGGAGATTCCTATCACTCTGGCACATGTAGAAAGAGAGTGAGGGAGGGAAAGTGAGGTTGTCGACATGCTACAGTGTAAGCCCAGGTTGAGGGATAAGCTGTTTGTACAGACACCAGACAGGGCTTTCATTACTTGCTGTTTAGTCATGCTGTATTTACAGGGTCAGTGCCATGTAACTCATGATGCACAAGAACACCATGGCGAGGAAGTAACACAACAGTGGCAGCAACAGGCACTAGGTTGGCGGCCGCTGCGACCACAATCTCATATCCCAGGGAGTTAGCTTGGTGAGGTGTGATCATACGGTGTTGGCGCGTGATGTTCAAAGGCAGCTCTGTGAAAAGCCTCAGTAATTACAGTGAAGGCCCTGTGAGTGGGAAACCTGTGTCTTCAGAAAAAAAAAAAAAAAAGACTCCTTTAGCTCATCTCTTAGTGATGGATGAAAGGTAGAAGGAGGATTGGAGCATTTGAGGAGCCTCGGTGTGCAGAAAAATAAAACTCCAGTGTTCTAAGGAGTTGTATTTGAATTCATAATGTTTCACGTAAAACAAACTAGTGCATTGAATTACCCTCTCAACTCTTTTCAGTTGGTTTCAAGGCTGACTGCAATTAAGTCATTAAAGTCCTCTTTACACAGGTAAATACCGCCACAATGAAGACTTGCCATTATGTTGGCTTTGCTTTTTCACTGAACTGAACGGAGTGCTGATCTAAATAACATCCTCCTGAATTTCTAATGTAGAACTTTTTATTTATCTTTGTGTGTGGATGAGCTGAGAGCAGGTCAGGTGCCTCTTCTGTAACAATGAATGATCTTTTGGTGGAAGGGCTTCTCTCCTGTCTCTGTGGGTGTGTGAATGTCATTTAAAAGGTAAACATCAATTTGGCGCTGTTACTACATCCTACTTAAAGACAGAACAGCGCCTCTCTTGTCTGTCTTGTCATAGTGAGGCAAAAAAAAAGTACATCATTCCTGCTTGAAACTGGCTGTAAGCTTAAGTCTTGATTCTCAGTGGGACTTGCAGCACTAGATAATCTTTGAAATCATTTTTTTAAATGTACATATTACTCAATGCCTTATGGGAGAGAGTTTACTTGATTGGTCATGACTGAATGCATCTTTATATTGCTGTTCTTCCTACCACATTTCTAAACGCATTTGGCAACTGCAACATCTAACTATTTTTGGTTGTCAAAGAAAACGTGGATTTCTTTCTTCCTTCCTTGACACCCCATTGTGTTTCTAACTGGAAATGTTACAACGATGATACCACATACAAATTGAAGTTAACATTCCTCGCACTCGTTCAAATCCCACGTGGGGTTATTTGGATGGGAAGCTAATTTCTTGCAGGCAGCAGTGAATATTCTCATGCACATTGTTTCAAATGAAAAACAGCTTTCATTCAAAGCCTAATCAGTCAAACATTTTACAGTCATGGGATTTATGTTTGATAATCTGTATGTATTTTTTACAAACCGCATTCCTCCTGACGATAGTGTTACTGTTGTTGAACCTTTTCCAAAGCGAAATAACTGGTAGCTTGTAAAACTAGGCTTTCAAAGTAACCTCCTCAGCAATGCAGTTATCCAGTGGGACAGTGCTGGAGGATAGATACAACAGCATGGAGAAAAAAGAAATTCAATTGTTCTTCTTTCTCAGATGAAACTTATAAAATCCTCCTAATGATGTCTCTAATAATATACTGTATTGATGGATAAATTGCTCATTAAAGGAAAATACACTCGACTCTTTCTGTAAATGGCCAAAAAAAGTCCCAGTGGAAGTCATGTATTCTGTCAAAGTGTCAAAGAGCAAGACACAGAGCCACTAATTAGTCTCTAATATGGCACACTGAATGAAAACATCAACTACCTAAATTATGAATGTAACACTCCTAACTGTCACCCATTCAGCCTCAATGACAACTGCTGTGTTTATTGACTGGAAGATGAGGTTTGTGTCAGCTGTCTGCCATGCAGATTTGAGTTTTAATTGTATAAGCATTGCTAAAAAAGAAACTCTTGAGGCGGAGAAACAAAATCAGAATAAATGTTGTTCAGCTCAGGCCCACAGCAGAAGACAAGCATTATTACAAGAAATGTGTTTAAAGGAAACTGGTCACGTGAGTAAAAAAGCAATCAAATACTAAGAAAGCAAAGATAAAATGTCACAACACTGTACATGAATCTGGATGGAATAAAACTGAAGGCCCTTATTTGCCTTTTTTGGGCTTAAGAAAATATCAGCTTCCCATCAGAGGTCATCATCCATGCTGTAATAAAAAAAAATACAATGAAAAGAAATGAGATACACATGTGACAGTAAAACATATTGACTGCAGATGATGGGTATTTTCAACTAGTGCTAAACTGGCATTAATTATGGTTTCACACTGCGATTAACTTGGAACTTCAAAACCCCTGTACTTGTACAGCTGTAGTTGTAGTGTGACGTGATCATGTGTCATTAAGTAGCTTGCTACACTTTTGTCTCTTGCCCGCTGCCTCAAACACTCGTGCAAATACCACAAAAGGCAAACGTAGTTAATTTATTTTTTCACAGCTTGTTGCATTGAATCAATTTAGCACAGTGAGGCTGGTTCCATTTCTAATGTGCATTCATGCCATATCTGCATCACCCACACTCTGAACGAAACCTACATGTCATTTTGCCGAGGTGCTCAGGCCTACAGTGTTTATGCCTGCGCACGTTGGCTTACAAGACACTGTCGCCTAGCAACAACGACTACGTGTATTTGTTTAGTGTGTGTGTGAATGATGAGGTTTGGTCATTTGCATTATTTACATGGACATCTTTATTGTTTAATTGTTTTTGTCATTGAATTGTTATGTAATTATGTTAAAATGTTTAGCACGTGACAGAAGATGTATAAATATAAACACATCAGAGAATAACATGATATTATATTAAGTTTCATGTGGCTTAAAGCATGCAGAGGAAAGATTGATCATGATCACAACATCATTGCTCTCCCGCAGAGTGCAAACTGGACCTGGGGTGGAAATAAAATAGGGGATGAGCACTGCAGTCTTTCCTCAGCCATTCTCCCTTTCCTTGAGCACATGTACATCCTTTGATCAACGCAGAGTGGTTTCACCTGCCATTGAAAGCCCTTCTACCATGAAAAAAGTCCCATGATGTAAGATGTTAGAAAATAAATCAGATCTGAATAATATATCTCATGAAAGCCTGTAATTATGTAGTTATAAGAAAGAGATATTTGTGAAGAGAAAGGAAAGGAATGTAGGAGGTTTATGACAACCACGGCTTGAGTTACCCGCCATTCTCCATAATTAACGTCAAAGCGTTGGAGCCAGAAACATGCTGTGTTATTAGGAGAACACCACTGTTTGGACCAAATGCCTCTTTCCCAATGCATACTGTGCTGTGCTTATACAGTTTGTTTTGTTTAGTTCTGTTTCATGTGATGGTAAAGCTCCTCAACAAATTTCCTTCTTTCTCAGCTTCAAGGATGCTGACAAGGATGCCATCATTATCCACCAGGACGCACACTTTCCAGTAAACAAGAATTAGTCTCAAAGTGCTGAGATTACATTTTTTTAGACTCAATTCTATTTCTATCTTTAGATTACTTAACGCGTCTTTTTCCCTTTTGAGCACCTTAAGTGGTTTTGATTTTCCTCACATCAATTACATAGTTTGAACTTGTGCCAGTTAACCGAGGACACGATCAACCAAACGAAAATCGAACTAAATCAGATTTAACATCTACTGAGTAAAAAAACTTGAACTAAGATTCAGTAGTTCCATGGATCCACTGCCATAACAGTTAAAACAGAAAAAAAATTATATTTTGTATATCATTTTAAACATATTTCCTTAGCATTCTGCCTGAGGTATTTGATATTTTTGGGACCTTTTAACAAATTCAAATTCTATATGATATCACTGTAATATTGAGCCCACAGTGTGTGCATAAGGGTACTCATCTGGATGTGTTTGTGCATTTTTTGTTCTATCCTATCTGTGGCAACCTTGGCCAGAGGCATTTTGTTTTCCTGTTGTCCCTTTGTCCCATTCATAAAATGTTCATCACAAACATTTACCAGGACACAAGGATGAACTGATTGAAATTGAAATTGAAAGGTCAAAGGTCACCAGTGACCACACAAAACATGTTTTTGACAAGATTTTACACAAACGTCTAATAGGATAAAATGAATGGCATTTTACATTAAAAAGGTCAAAGGTCACCTTAAGTGTGACGTCTTAATGTTCAGCAAAAAAAAGGTCCAGCAAAGAAAACAATGATGACCATTGAACAACATCACAACCCTGGAGCAGAAGAAGAGACTGTGACTATATTTCACATTTGGTAGGATTCTGACTTGGTGACACTAATCTTGACTGTCTATGTGAAAATGAGAACTTGTATACTGCAGATTGAAATTGTGTGTAAAGCATCCATTTACAGATCTTGTAGTCTCTTTAGAGCTACAGTCATATTGGAGGCATTGTTGTCCGTGACCTGCTCATTGATTTTGCTGAACTGAAGCTTCAGATGATTGTAGTTGCACCATGTGATGAAGCTCTCTATCATTCCTCTGTAATCCTCTGTGAAGAGCATGCATCTCACTGGAAATTATTCACTGGAATCATATTTGCCAATAGTAGCTAACTTCCACATAACCAAAAAATGCATTTAATACCATTTAATGCAATTCCTTCAGAGTCTTCTGCTACATACTTCAGTCTGGACAGACGTGAATTTAAACTGCAACTTAACTGGATGGTAGAGGCATACAACTGTGAGGCGGTAATTCTACTTTAAGACACCAAATGGGATACAGTCAGGAGGAACAGCAGTAGGCAGCAATGGCTGTAATGACTGCCCTGCTGAACCTGCAATTTACAGTAATTTATCACTTAAATAACCTGAAACTGCCATCATTGTAACACAGTTGGTGGTGCTGTTATTTTTGCACGCAATGGGTAAATAAAGATCACAACCTTTCGTGTTATGTATGTGCACACCTGTGCGTTTTAATGAATTGAGACATCTGACTTATATGTGTGATTAACTGGATTTCTAACAAGGTTGTCCTGATGTCTGCTTACACCAGAGACATTTTAATGTATTTCATGTTTGGTGAGTGTAGTACATTGTTATTTGCCAGTGGGTGCAGTTATAAGGACAATATTTCTTCAACCCCACTGAAATCATTCTGATTGGAGAGTCTGACATCACTGTCACTGTCATCATGGATGCCAAATAAAGTGATATGCTGACGTGCCCCAAAACATTTAATTAGGATTTAACTTTTTTGACATGACCTAAGTCTATTCTGCCTGAAGCATGAACTTTCAACAGTTACAGGCTCACCAGTTGAAGCCTCTTACAGAGGAATGCCTATTCTATGAAGATGATGGTGGCAAGATGTAGCCATATAAAACTTGATCATTTATGTCTTCTATTATATTTAGGCCTTCCATGTGTAACTTGGTTTTGTTGAACATAGTGTTACATATGCATTGAGAGAATATACATGAAAACTATTCAATTAAACCTTCACATGGTTATTAGATGCTAATATATGTCTTCCAACTAAGGTGGTTACGTGAGACATTTTTTTTCTAACTGGGTGAGTATTCCAGTTATTAGTGGAAAATTTGGGTAAATGTAGCTACTGACATTGAGTTTAACACAAGCAAGGTGCTGTGTTGCTGGCTAACAGAAGAGGATATTTGTTGGACACATCCATTGTTGTCGAGATTAAGCCTGCAATTTTCCAGATCAACAAATAACCTGTGATGTGCACCACGTCTGATCTTTTGTCCAACTCAAGTGTACCATACTGTGTTTTGAGATGTTAAATTGTTAATATACACGGACAGCACTGTAACTGTCTACAACGTCTCCATCAGTGTATTGAGGTCACCCCACCCCTCAGGCTAACTGTCTGGGTGGGTTCTGTTAAATATTCTACCCTCAGGGAACACATAACACAAGCACTGCATTTTGCCAATATTAGCTTTGTGCATTACCAAGTGTGCTTATGTAGTCCATCATTATTTCATGGCTCCATCACTATGTATTTGCATCATCTAAAGCATAAATTGAAGTCTGGGGATACTTACTGCATCCTCAAGTTATCTCTTAAAGAAGAAAAAATAGCTTTTTTATTTCAAAGATTATTTTGCCCCTTTGTGACAGTTGGCAGTCAAGAATGACAGCTAACATGTGGAGAGAGAGAAAAGGGGACAACACGCAACAAAGATCCCCAGCCAGGAATAAACTGGAGATGGCCGCACAGCATACATCCCATACTGCTATGTTGCCATGATGGATAGATTTGATCCTGACTTAAAACCCCTTGATACAAAGTTCCAAGAAAAAAAAATACATTAAGCAATAACTCCAGATGTCCCAGTCCAATTTTCAACAAAGTGAAATAAAACAGATTGAAGAAGAAGTGGCCAGACAGCAGACAGCCTTTAAAAGTTTTCTTTAACCAGTTTTCTTTCAAATGTTTATCTTATTAGCCTCTACTGTTCTCTGTAAGCTTGAAGCTTAGGTGATAGCACCTTTATAGGTGTTATCTGTGGATGGTTTTGCAACCGTTAAACCCTACACATAAGTATCTTTACTCAGTGCTGTGATTTTCTGTCACTATACGACTCTGTTAAGGCAGACCTCACGTAACACATAAAACATGAGTGTAATCACAGTTTGATGGTCATTTTTGTTTGTTTGTTTGTTATCTTCACAAGTCGATGGGCTCGTCAATATTAGGTGTAATTAAAGATATTGCGAAAACAACGTAATTACTGCTAACAAATAAGCAAACACCAGGCGGGTTTAAGGGAGTACTCTTAAACAAAAATAATAAAACCAGTATCAACAAAATACAGGTGTTAAATGATGTGACAATGTTAGCAGCAGACATACATACTGTTAGGTGGGGTTTCTTAAGGTGATGATACCAGCAGAACAATTGAGTCAGCTTATTCAAAGCTTTGGTTCACATTGTACATGCATATGAAATGACAAAGAACACACATAGGTTTGGGGGTATTTAAAGCATTCCTGATGTTTCTTCCTCTGGTATTTCTTACATGCTAACATATGTAACAAGACCAAATATGAACTGCAACTGATCCTTCCTTGTTTCACTTTTCATGGTACATCTTAACATTCTTTTTGGACTGCGTTCCTTATTCAGCAGGGGTCCAACTTTAGTTCACCATATCACATACATACTTACGTACCCTACTTCTTAGATCTTTATTTAAAACCTCTTTAAAAAAAATTTTTTTATTTTTTTAGTCTAATGGATATTCGTCTACTCTAAGTACTGGGAACAGCACAGTGGGTGTCGTGCTGCTAATGCAGGATGGCATGATTTTTACAATGGCTACTGTTGTAAAACAAACAAGGAGCACGAGCAAAAAGCCCCCCTTCCTGCTTTTGATGGATTGAAAGACATTACATGGTGCTAAACTCTGCATATATGCCTGTGGAGACATAAAAAATCCAGGAGCCTGCTCAATATTTCAGCCAGTAAGCACAAGGCAAAACCTGGATGGAGAAAGCACCTGGGGGGACAACCTCATACCCACAATCCACACAGGCCCCAGCATCACATAAGTCCAAACAATATAGCATCCCCTTTGTTGTTGACTGATTACTGTTGGGATTTGCCTTCTTATTCTGGTTCAGCTGGCAGTGCAGCTAATGGAGGGAATACATGCGGACGAGCTGGAAGACTCACTGTCAGCCTCCTTGGACCTGGAAAAACTGCTTTGTCCCTTTGCCTTTACGCTTGCCAGCAGTGATGGAGTATCAGTCCAACTTGTGCTTTACTTAGAACAGAGACTTTTGTTTCATCCCAGTCCAGATAGCACTTGTAATTTATTCTGCACCATTTACATTGTGAAAGGAGGCAACAGTGATATTGCAATGAAGGAGTGGTGACAGAACATATAGGCACCCTTAGCCAGAAGGAACACAATGACGCCCAGTATTCAATAATGCATTGCAGGGGTTGTTGGGGGTGGACTGCATGTGTGTGAGTATGTGCATGTGTGAATGACAGAGTGCTGAACATCATTCAGAGACTGCTTATGTATAGGCACGTCTTTGCAGCACTCGGTTAAATTGTATGGAAAATATTGATGAAGTGTACCCAGAGGGGCAGTAGTCCTGTCATGTCCCAATCAATAATTTAACCATCTTTTATTATTCTCTTTTCTACCTCACTACCTCTGTGTTCAGGAATGTAGGCGCCTTCAGACGTTTAATCGTTCAAGTCTCCATCGCCAACAAAACAATAAATTAAAGAATCGAGCAAACATAACATCTATTGCGATTTCGAGGAAGGATTTAATTCCAACCCAATAAACATGAAGATTGCTTTTGAAAATAGAGGAAAAAAGAAAAAGACAAATAGGGTGGCTAAATTATTGTTTATTGCACTTTCTTGTATTTTTTTAAATTCATTTTATTTCACACACTTTGGGTTTCTGGACATCTTCCAGCTGACAGCAACATAACCATTATGTTTTTAATCTTCTGACGTGGAAAATGAGAGGAAAATAAAATTTCCATTACATGCTGAGACAAGAGACACAAGGCAGTGGTTAAACAAAACAGAGCCATACGGCTGAAATATATGAGGAACAAATTGCTATTTCAAAGGTTCAGCTCAGGCAGAATTCCCTTCTGCAAAGTCATCCTGCTGTATTCTTTCAGCTGGCATTAGCTCCTAATTGCTAGTTGATCCTACAAGCACTAGATAATTGAAGCAAATTAACCCTTTCCGATGAAATTGATCTGAAGTCTTCAAGGACATCTAATGTTCACACTGAGTAAAAAAAAATGGGAATCTTTATCACTTTATCCCACGGAATCAGGCCTTTAATATCCCTCCTTTTATCTATTGTCAGATTGTACTCACTGAGAGGTCCTAGCAGCCTTGCATTGTATGTGTTAGGTTGTTGTCAAGTCATTGTCCCTGTGTTTCTGCAGCAAGAACATGACAAAATGTTTTCTTCTGATATTTGTAAAATCACTGTTTAGGATTTACTGGTATAATTATTTTCACAAGAACATTATTATTATTATTTTTTATAAAGCTACATTGAAATAGGTGACTTTGTAATCTCAGATGTGTCACCCACTTTAATAACAACAAGAATACAATGCAAATATTTTCAATCAACTTTATTGAAGCAATTTAGCATCTTTAAGCTAATTATTTTGGGGTCTAAGAGAGATGATGGTAACGCAATGTCAGATAAAAATGGAAGTGATGACAATACATGTGAACTGAGAAACAGAGGATTAAACATGGATGTGAAGTAAAAACCGGAGTGATAAATTATCACTTGATTTGAAACATTTGATTAAAACAGCTGCTACCTTTCATCATTTTCCCCGTCTTACATTCATCATTCATTGGTTACAAGAGGAGAGTTGCCTCATGTGAGAAGTTACAAAAGAGCATTTTGAAAACATAAAACAGATGAAACTTGTGCAAATTGATAAACCATCAACTGATATGATAAAACGGGATCGCCTTTAATGCGAAACATCATCAACCTTTATAATAACCAGGTTCTGTTAGCCATCTACCATTCACATTTATATTCATTTTGAATAGCAAATTGACATTTATCATTTACAGCAAGTAATTTTTTGTTACCTCTGGGATATTTAATCTTCATATAGTGATAATATATTAATGTTTTCAGCTCATTTAGTTTTCTTAACTTGATTCACGGCCCCAAGTTGCATTTTATACATTTTTATATCTTGTAACTTAAGTTATCATATGCAAATTGAAAAGAAGGCAACAAAAGAGAAGAAAAAAACATCATGAGTAATTATGCATCACTGGAGCCTTATGACACAAAGGCACATCATAATCCCACTTTATTATTGTGTTATGATAAAACCTTATTCTTAATTGCACTTCCTTCCCTGCAATTATGAATACTGACACTGCGAGTGTGTGCAGCAGAGTGGCTGCTATGCTCACAGATCCTGACCCATAATGGAAATGTAGCTTACAGTATGTGATGAAAATGAAAATGATCCTTTGAAAATGAAGTATCCCTTTAAAAGTTCTCCTCACCTTCATGTAAAGATGATGAAAGACTATCACCATACAGCAAATCGTTGTAACACTGCCTACCTCAAGACTGTCAGCTGTGTGTCTTTAAATTACAGCAGTCAATGACAACCCATCACATCTTTCGCCTCTTCCTGTCACTGAGTGCAGATTTCAAAGACCTCTTAATGATCAGAATAATATGAGATTTTTACATATGAATGACATCCAAGATCACAGCAGCTCATCCTGAGCTTTTATTTTTTTCTTTCTCTGTAACCTCAGATACATGCAAGCACACACACACACGTCAAAACAATCTCAGATCTTAAACCAGTGGGTAAGTCGGTGCTGAATGAACCCTCGAGATTCCTCAAGACTCATCCGCATGATTATGACAAAACCTCAGACGAGAAAAGAAAAAATTAAAGAGGTAAACGAGAGGATGATAAGAGATGTGATATGGGAATCTGAGATGGGGCAGGTGGGTAGGTGATAGTGGTGAGGGTTAGTTTATGCATCCACTTCATTAACCACTATGTAGATCTGAACTACATATTTGCTAAACTAATCTTTAAATCAATCTATTGCGTCATTCCAATCTCCTCTAAATGACATTGTCTGGCAACACAGCAGTGCGTTACAACAACATAAAAAGGCAGATGTACATCAAATAACATCATACCACTTAATTGAATGGCTATCTATCTGGGTCTTGGAAAGAGCGTGACGTCAGCCTGTTCAAGGAGGATGTTGAAGCTGTGTGTGTGTGTGTGTG
Organism: Datnioides undecimradiatus; assembly: GCA_008933995.1. NCBI lineage: Eukaryota > Metazoa > Chordata > Actinopteri > Lobotiformes > Datnioididae > Datnioides > Datnioides undecimradiatus. The sequence continues at coordinate 9,228,373 of WARS01000029.1, read as the reverse complement.
TGTGTGTGTGTGTGTGTATAAACGTTAGGATTTAGATCGCTGCAGGCGAAGAGGGACCCCTGCTACAACACGGCAGCCCATCACAACTGTTCAGAGATGCCTCTCACATTCTCCCCTCCAGCTTTTCGACACAGCATGCCAAAGCTTGATGACCTTGAGGCCGGTGAGAAACCAGGGTGCCAGGTGACGTGGCTGGTTTGCCAGCTTTTAAACATGCCCCCATCGCAGCACTGCCTGGCAGACAGGCCGCAGCACTCGGCCCTCACCGGTGCCACACACATACTCTTGTAGTCATCACCTGAATTTCAACCAAAGTGGTGACTGTGTTATGGTCTCAACCCCCTACGAAAATGCCAACTAATTAGTCCCCTTACGATTTCTGAGCATGCTGAGAATGTGCCAGTACACTGTCATCATCATAAATAAATGAAAAGATGAACAGATAAAAGAGTCATTATGCCACACTGACAGGAAGCCTTGCACTGTGGCTGACATGTTGACAGACCCAGAAAGGATATGGAAATGTCCCAGCAGTTGAACATAATGGGGCCCTTTGGAAGGTCACTCTTAAGGAGAATAGGATTATTTCATTACGACCAAAATGTTACATGTATTTATTTCATGGGTTTTGGAATCAGTAGGGGGTGGCACCCTGCATACAGCAGTATCTAATCGCCATCACATGAATAAAAACAAAAACAAACAATAAATAAATGAATATAAAAACTCAAAAATCCATGCACGGTCACTGCTGTCATTAACTATGAAATGTTATTGCAATCAGTCCAGTAACAACACATAAATTTGACATTAAATTAAATCAGAAACACAGTTGAACCATTATGGGTGACTGGGAGGCACTGTGAGATACTGTTACAGCAAAAATGTTGAACATGCAAACTCACCGAATGCAGAGCAGTCCTGCAGTGATGTATATAGCAGAGGAAATGTCACCATGCACATGAAATGCAACAAAAAAAACAGCAAACAAAAACACCACTGGAAGACATGCATAACATTAATAAAAAAACATGTAAAGCGCCCTATGATACTGGATGCAGTGTTGCCACAGGTGGTTGGATGCTGTGGTACAAGGAAGCTCACCAAAACAGCAGATCTCATTCACTGCATGTATTGTGGATCCTAGAGAATCTTTGATGTTTGTATTTGTATTGATTTTAACAGAAATTTCTTTCTGAGTAAATCATACATATTTTGAGCCCATATCCCATATTGTCTTAAACTGCCCAATGGCATGTGGCTTTTAAAAACGATAACTGTAAACATGAAATGTAATTGATTGTATTTAGGGAAAAACATAAAGAAGGGTGTTTGCCGTGTGGTAGCTAGCCCAGCACTGGAGGAGTCAGGCAAACTGAGCACACCTCCTTGCAAAGAGATGCACAGGTGTCACATGACAAACATTGTGGAAGATGTTTCTCAAACATAAGCTTTTGACGATCTCCTACTATATTCTACTGTTTCTCCGGTTTGGAAATGGTGGTTGTTGTTTTGACTGTGACATTAATCCTAGCTGAAATGCTGGGTGATGAGCAAAGCTTGGGGCAACAGGGTTCAGTGGCTTTCCACCCTGAGTAGGTGAGCTGTTAGTAGGTTTGAGAGGCATTGAGGGTAAATAGGTCATGGCACGAAAACACTGATCTGGTTGGAAGCAGTGAGTGGATAGGGCGGGGTTGTGCATTCCTGCATTTGTAAAGGAAGGACAAAGGCTAAAGAAGAAAGAAAGCTTGGGGGAGTTTGGTGAGCGAGTACAAGCAGGAAAAGGCAACCTGACGTGGTTGGAAGAATGTAATAGAGAGTTTGTGGATGTGTCTTTTCTTTTTCAGGACAAGAAGAAGGGAGCTATGAAAGAACTATGATAAAATATAATACAATCCAATGCATAATTAAAGATAACTTTCATAGGATAACTACACTATCCATCCATCCATCCATCCATCATCTGGGGAGAGGGAAGTCTGGTCATCCCTGCTAAAGCTGCTGCCCCCGCGACCCTAACTAAACTATGATGAAAAAAAATTCAAATGTAAAAATTAACTGTAATAAAGTCTTATATCACACAGAAAGTCAAATAAGGTGCATGACCACTGATGACGTTTCAGTTACCATGTCTCTACCGGTGTTGTCGCCTAATCTTCAAGGTTACAGGAAAAGGAAGGAAGTTAACACTTGATGGTCTAAATGTATCTGCAATATCACTAAAAATTTGACAAGGATTGGCAGCAAAACAGCTGGGACAAAGAGGAAAGCCAGCATGCTGACATCTATCAAAAGCTAAGCTATCAAGAGCCATGCAGAATGTGGATATAAAGTAAACTTTACTTTCAGATAGCATGTTCCTGTGTTCATAGGTTATCAGTAAGAATGAGTTCAGTATTAATAATAACAATTTGCATTCTCTCTCTTTGTTTTCTGGCATATTCCAAGAAGACTCTGCCAAACAGATGAAGACTTGTTTACTGTAAACTGTTGTGATAAGGCATGCCCCCGTTTACAGATGGAAAAACAATGATGTGTGAGGACATTTAAGGCAGGTCACACTGATCTAAAAAACAATGAGTCTTAATTCACAACATACCTACTCAATTATTTCCAGCTTTCTGATAACACCCAAAGTTTAACAATACTCTTTTTCTTCTTGCTTCTGTTTGTTTGAGTGAAAAGACAACGCTGTAAACAATACAAGCCTTGAAAAGTAATTAATGCATCCACAAGTTTTTTAATCACCACTTTAAAACTGTTAATTATCCTGACTGAGGCGTGATATTCTTTACCAGTTGTAGTACTCCTGTTTTCGTCATAGGCAGCGAGTTGGCATTTCTTCCAATTTGCTCTTAATGGGCAGCCGTCATTATGATATGCCATCTTGGTAATGGGCCCAACCGGCTATTGTTCATAATAGGATTTGATTGGTCTGAATGCTCTCAGATCCAGATTTATTGGCCTGTATTCCTGTCTGTGCCCTTGACTTGAGGCCCACATTACCCACCTTTCCCTCTGCCTCCATCTGTATTCCTTTTTTGCTTATTAGACTAAGCAGAAAGTAATTATTTCTCAGTCGTTCCATTTGCTTGGCAGTGGGAGGCAGACTAGAGGCAAACCACTTCTGCAGACTAATCGGCTCACAGCAGAGGTGGCCGGAGCTACAGACAAGTGTGGTGACTGTCCAGGATTCAACTCGCCAGTACAACACAGGTCTCATGAGGCCGGGCCCCAGTAGGTCATTTCCAGAAGCCATCTTCAAAATGCCCCTTTGTTCAGTAGCTTCTTTACAGACTGCTGCTCCTTTTTTCTTGACTATTCCCACCCTCATTATTTTTTTTTATCCCTTTTTCTTTTGATTGTTTCAGCTTCTTTCCAACTTCCTCTGCTCTCCCTCACAATCCTGCACTAATTTGCCCTCAACCTCCTCTCAATCTTTCTCTCTCCTTTCCAATCATACTCTTTTTCCTCTTTTCCTTTTCCTCAGTTCTCCCTTTCCCCAACTCATTTCTACTCCCTCACTTGTACCCAGCCCTCCCTCCCTGTCCTCTGTAATAGCCTTGCGTCTCTACTGGCTCCATCTGTCATGACCATGAAGGGCACGATGCCCGCTGCTCAGCCCAAACCTCGGAGCTGCCACTCTGGCTGCTGGACTGAACACACTGGCATATGTGTTGTTCAGAAGAATGGTGCTATACGACTGTGACACACACACACACACACACACACACACACACACACACGTACACACAGCCAGGTGGTGGTGGTGTTATGCATATGCATATACTTGAAAGTGTGTGTTTCTCTGTCTGAGAAAACCACACACACACATACATAGACATGTACACACTCATACATCATAGATATATCTTTAATCTTTTTGGGAAATATTCTTTCTTCTTTTCACATTCTGACAACTTATAATACATGTACCTATCTAGCCAATCAGGATCAGCCCTTCTGAATTGGTCCTTAGGGCAATGTCTTCAAGCCGAGGTTAAAATCCACAGATTCCTCAGTCACTGCTCTTGCTCGGAGAACCACGTAGAACTCCACCTCCCTGCCGCTGACTACTGACACCAGCAGCGCTTTCATGTGCCACAGGTCTGACAGTCCAGTCAGTGTAGTCCCAAGGCTTGTTTGTAACCCAACCCCAACCCCCTGCTGAGGACACTGACACTGTGTGTGTCAGTTGCTGCAACAGGCCTCTGACTCTGATAGAGCTACTGCTGCTACTTGCTCTGACGGGTGACCATTATGTGGTGTAGGCAGGTGGTGCAGATAGCATGATGTGTCTGTGATGTGTAGAGGATACTGTATGTGAGTTGCCCATTAAGTTTGGGTCCAGGGAAAGCCGAGGTGAGAACTGCAGCTATTGTTAAAAATGGTGCCACTGAAACTTTTTTCAAAGGTGAACCAAAGCAAACTACCACTGTCCACAGTGACAGTGACTTGACTGTTCATACATGTGTGAATACAGTGAATACAGCTAGTCCAACACAGCAATCGCACCAATAAAATAATATTAGCTTTAATATGTTTTGATAACTGGGAAAATTGGGTTAGACATAACACTTCAGTCTTTGGGCATAAGCCTTTAGGTGATATGTGAACCTAAACTCAAAATACATTATTCACAAATGCATGGGGGAGACAGTCTGCAGGTGAGCTTTTGCATCACACACAGGCGTACACACACACCCACACACACACAATCCCCCGTGTATGCGTGACGGTTCATTTTCCCTTCCTAATCGATGATCAGGCATTCTTAATTGAGCCCTTTCCGTGCCTCAGCCTGAAACCCAACAGGCACAAGTGGGGGAAGCCTATGCTCATCTACATTGCCCGTCTATATGTGTTCAGATTTGGAACAAGAGGACAGCAGCATGCCTGTAGGTGGACATGGACATAGACAGATGTAAGACAATCCTGATCTAAATGAGACCCAAGTGCACACAGTGTTGCGACATAGCCAGTTAGGTGACCTTGGACTGGACGTTTGTACCACGTGGTTAACCACACAGTATGTGCATGCATGTGATGGAAGGAATTAGTTGTAGGGAAAATTGTACAACAAATTCCAAAAAAGGAAGTACATTTAGCTCTTAAAGCTGAAATGATACTTCTCAAACTGATTAATACTAGGCCAAGTGTAAGAGATATTCTTTTGTTCCTTATTGTGGCTTCTCGCTGCAGACTCACAGACGCAAAACTTTTGTGCAGCACTAACTGTGCCGAGCCAGCACTATTTATTCCAGCAGACCAGCATTCTAATAGCAGTTTTTCATTTTCATCATTACTTTAATAAAAGGTGCATAGAAGCTTTATTTCCGGTTTAGCCAAGATTATCTTATTTTTGCCATTTTAACCATTTGGTCGTTTTGAATTTGAAGACAGGTGTGAATTTTATGTGTACATTTTTTTGGCAGCACACTACTTATTTCGTGTGTGAGTGTGTGTAAAAGAAAGAATAAAAGTGTGTTTGTAGGTATGGTGGTGTGTTTGGATTATTTATCCTTCAGGAGAATAGGATTGTGGTTTTGTTTTTTTAGTTGGGAGTTATGCACATGGGTGTGCAGCTGCATGTATGCTTTCATCTGTGCGTAACAATAAGAAGAAAACTTGAGTGTGTTTGTGGGCATGCGTGCAATGATAACTCCCTATTGTGTGTGTGCATTTCGCTTTGATGTGTCACTTTTTGATATCTCCATCCACCTCGTTACTATAGCCACCCACTTCAAAGCAGAGCGCTCTACAGTTTGGTTGCCAATGGTACCATAACACATCACTTTATACTGTCACTTTACACCAGCATAATTGAATTCTTCTTGCAACACTACTCACTTTTAAACCAGTAAAGTGAAATGAGATGCATAATGAATTTACTATATCTGCAAGCATTATTCAATTGATACTCCTGCAGTAAAAGCAGGTCCATTAATATGTTAAAACAGAATTGAAACTCTTTTTTTCTTATATTGCGAGAAACAGGACAAACAGCTAAGAGAATCAAAGATGAATAGATGAGAATATAGATTATAGATATGAATCAGATTGTCTGTGATTCTGTTCACTGTCACATCTCCCCATATGGCCATATTACTGGAAAGAGCGTTTTAAGGGAGAGAAAAAAAAAAAAAACACAGGCTCTAGGTTCAAGTAGGTCTCTTAGAATCCTGAGAAAGACTAAACCTGGCCCAAGGGACTGGCGGAAAAAAAACGTTTAGATTTTATAACCACTTTTATAAAAGGGGAACACAATAGCAGCCAGAGGAAAATCAGATTATTAGGATCACTATGCAAATGTGCGCTTGAGAGAGGTGTTCATATCCTTGCCATCTTTTTATAGAAGAGGCTTGGAGAGCGAGAAGTAACACTTCCTTGAGGGCATCTGAATCGCTAAACCAGCACGCTAATATTAGCACTGGCATAGTAAATATCTCTCATTGCTCTGGTTTATATGCAGTATGTAGCATATACATATGTCGTGTGATACCATGGGGGGCGTGTGATCACATCAGTACATATAATGGGATGGACTGTAATTGCTGTCAGCTGATAGATGTGAAGCAATCTTATTTTGCACACACATGCATACACATTGCAGAGCATGACTACAAACACAGAATATGGAGGATATTTAGCATTTTTAATGTTTTTTTTTTATGGTGTTGCTTTTTTCTGTCCGTATGGGTTACTTTGATGACATAAATGCTCATAGCCTATACATACTGACATTGCAGAATTCCTGCCAGTAGTTGGTGCTTTTCATCACAGCCCTAAGACACTGCTGAGCTGAAAAACATGAGCTCAAGGCAAACATGTAAGCTCCTTTTGACCAAGACTTTAATCTTTCCTGTTCCCTGCTGAGTTTACAGTAGCGCTGAAAGGTGTTCTCACACAGAGACTTCACAGGGTTGTGTGCATAGTAAAATATGTTGGTTGGCAATTTGTTTCACAGAACATGCAGAGATGTTGACATTGTGCTTGTGCACCTAAGTGAATTGAAGTCTCACTAAACCCTTTTAACACCATTTTACTCTCACCATCTCCCAATGGGACATATACAGCTGTTCACCTGCTAAGGGTCTGCTACAGTTACCAGCCAATAGCTAACTTTGTTTTTGTGGTGGGTAGTTTAGCGGAAGTAAGTTGTATATGAGCTTTTTGCTGAAATAAACTTCAATTCAAAGTTCAGATGATCAAGACTAGTTCCTCCAGTGTTGACTCATTGAGGTAACCCCTCCTTTTTTATGTACAACACCCAGTGCCACTTTAGTTTTCAGTGGAAGGCCCTTAGGTTCACTGGGTTGACCGTCTGATACTTGTGGTTCAGGGTGTGTGGTTGATCTGTCAGTAAAGTGCACACTCATTCGAGATAAATGTCTTTAGGTGGTGACAGCAGTTTAGCCATCACTAGTGTTTGACTTTTTTTCTGATTGGGCGTTTCTTTGACTGCTTCTTTCTAATTGGATTTTTAAGGCTACCTATCTTAAAATGGATGTTATTGTTCAATGCCTTTCTCTGATTGGCTGTGTTTTTGAGCTGTGTCCCTCTGACTGACTGTTTTTTAGGTCAACCCTCTCTACTTGCTAGTTTGTCTTTCTTTGATTGGATGGCAATTAGGTGTTAAAGGTGAAGTTTACCTTTAACACCTTTAGACTTGGGGGACTTTATGACTATTTTTTACCGCGTACACCAGAATGTACAACCATAAGTTATTGATATGTCTTTGCATTGGTGTCAAGGCCCATTCTCAGTTTTGCACTTAATACACCTCCCTATTTCATATGCACTCTGTATCCTCACATTTTATACATGCTTGGCACTCTGATTTCTTGCTGTCAGCTGTCACAGGAACCTCAGATGAACCCAGTTGGCTCATTCCATACCTGACAACTGTCTGCTTTACTTTGGGATGGTGCATCTCCATCTCTTTGCCCCAGTGTCTAATGACTTGAGAAATAATAGGCGTGAGTGTCCACAAATGAAACTGCCTCATTATAGTCTTTTGTTAATGAGCTTTCAACCCAATGGCCTCTCACCCCCACCCCTCACACTTCCCCTCTGGTACTCCATCCATCCTCTGTATCACCCTCAGGTGATGTCTTTGACATGTGGATGGAAAATAATTTATAGCATGCTCATGCACACTCACTCACACACACACACACACACACACACACACACACACACACACACACACCACAGGGTTGCACTATGATGTTTCACACATTGTCAGTCTTGAGCACACACACCTCCATTTAAGTTCAGGGGCAGTCAATCTCTATCATTTGCTGCCCTCGGGATCCACTGTCACCACTGACATTAAGGCTTTTTTCCCTCTTCTCTCCGTATCAGCAACTGCAAACAGGCAAATTCACTCAAAAGTCCCTGGGTGCATATAAAATATATATTTGGATTCAATTTATTCTGTTTGTAGGAGTGTTACAGGTACAACAAATTCTACAGTAGGCTTTCAAAATAAAATGAGTGGATGGCCGCTGGCTACTGGTCCCTGGAGCATTAGGGTTTCATAGCTGATCTTTCTAGAATTCTTGTCACACCATTAATATTACTGATGAGAAAAATGCTCAAGAGTCAAATATTTAAATTGGAACAGGCACTTTGTATCATGGATTAAGAAAAACAGGTCAATGGGGTCAACTGAGAGGAGTAAACCATTTCAGATTGCATGAACTGCCTTGATTCTATCTTGTTAGTGGTATATGCACCTAAATTACAGCAAGACTTCATGTAACCTTTAAATCCCTTGTCTTTATGCTGCCTTCTACTCTTGAATAAATTACACAGTCATGTAGAACAGTACAGGACACTTAGACATTAAACCAAAATTATGTACTATATAAAATGTTGCTTAATTTATATTAATTTTTTCAACATTGATAGACAGTATACAAAATGTTGCTATGTTGAGGAATTTCACAATAGGACATTTCTATTATGTAATATTTCTGTTACATAATAGGAACACAAATACGTTTTATGCAAACACCCTTTTCTAAGTTTCATAGAACTATGGATAGAATGATGTACAATAGATTATCAATTTCAAGTGAAGGTTGTAATATTTTTCTCAATAAAAATGTAAGATAGATCTGAAGAGGTACAAAAGCGATTAAATACGACACTTTCAACCATTCTGGGGACTTTTAAGAGACAGATTCTAATATATATAATATATATTAATATATATATTATATATATTAATATCTGCTGAGTAATATTGACGCAACAGAGGCCAGAGGATATACCTTGGGTTGCTCACAGGTTAGAGAAAACTTTTTTTGCACAATTAAAAAGGAATCTTTGTTCAACAAGTCCATGTTTACTGAGTCAAACTAAACTGAAGTGAGATCAATATTCTATGAAACCTCTTTTTGCTTTTTTGGAGAAAACTAGATGAACCTGCCCCTCAGATCATGATATTGCCTGAGACAGTGCTGACTGGCAGTGGGGTTGTGTTGGCCAAACAGGTCCCCATCCACTCACTGGAAACATCCGGTGGCATAAAATTTCAGGACCATCAGGAGTTGGAGCCTTGGAGGTACATTTCTTTCACTGGCATGTTTGACAGTTGGTCCACTGTTCTTGTTCAGCTCCATAACAGTCTCCATGCTCTTGAGAGAAATTCAACAGCATCATGAAACTCATTTGGATCGAGTCTGCCCCTTTACTTTCTTTGAGGAATCATTTTGCTCAGTCCTTCTTAAAAAGGCAGCCACTTAAATCTCCTCAAGTGCAAGTTTATCCTAAACCTAATTTTAAATTGGAGTTTAAAGTCTTGAGAAGTTTGAATTCAGTCTTTCTTGATTTTAAACTTTTAAGTTTGGTGCAACATTAGTTAAAGTTAAACTATGATATTTATTAGGTTTAAAAATAAATCCTTGCTCTCTTTCCAGTCCAAACGGTAATTGAATGGTCACTTTTATTTGATCTTCCCTGCCTGCTAAATAACTCTATCTTTCAAATGTTCAATGTCAAGGGACAAATCTATAAAAAACAATTGTCCAAGTCACACAACCCCAGTGACACCACCTTGACATCATCAGGCGAGTTTCTCAAACTCTGAAGAGCTCCTTCTCTCTAGAGCTACTAAAAACATTAGACGGCTTTTTTACAGGTAACAGTAGCGTGACCATATATACTCACCTGTATGTGGAACAGTGGAGTGCAATTGTGTGCTTAAAGAAACCAATGAAACCACTGTCACTCAGAAATATTCTCTTTATGCATTTTCTTTTTACCTTTTTCTCTTTACCTTTAAAATATTTATGGAGAATAAATGTAGGAGTATAACCTCATTTTATTGATGGCTATTGATGCATGTCCCTCCAGACTCAGCAGGTGCATAATGTTCTGAGCTGAAGTCTGACCTTTCTGCACTGTCAACTATCCAATAAGGCAGAAATGCTATAAAGCAAAGCAAAAACAAATCAGCTGATTTGAGCTGAAACCTAAAAGAGTGGAATGATTTTGACCTCCAATTATCTTGCCATGGCAAGTGTATAACAGTAGAAATGCCTTAAAAGACAGAAGAGTGCATAGAGTGCAAAAACAAGAAAAAAAAGACAGGAGTTGAAGAACAGGTGCAGGATGATGAAGGTGAAAATGGCAAGTGAGTATCATAGAAGTGAATGAGGGGGCGATGAGGAGGAGATTGATACTCCCTGTGTGAGGTTTCTCACCTGCCCCCTGCCTGTCCTGGTCATCTGGTGCCATACGCTTGACATGACGTTAACAGAAAGATGAAGACATCATATTGGCATCCTGCCTCTGTGTCTCCCAGCAGCTCTCCCTCCTGTCTGTCTCCATCAGCGTCTCATTTCCTCTCTCTCTCACTGCCGCACAATCTCTCCACCACACTCTCCTTTGTTATTTCCTGCTTTGTCTCTTTTTGTTTTATCCCCGGCTGTTTTGCTGCTAACCACTTCCATTCTATTTCTCAACACATTTCCCATTTATTATCCCCCTCACCTTCCTCCATCTTGCCCTAATTTACACGTTTTTTGATTGCTAGTAGTTGGACCTAAAACTCTTTTGCAGATTTGCTTCCCGTCTCGCCTCCTACCTCGTTCTCCTCTTCTTTATTACATTTCCTTCTCCTCCTGTCTCTAAATTGCATTTCATCATGTGCTGTTTCACTTGCAGTTGCTTTCTAAATATTTCTGACTTTTTCACAGTCTCAAACTTGTATTCCGTCTATTCCATTTCAAAACTTTTACTCCAACAATTTCTTCTGCAATACAATGGCGCACACAGTTTAAATAATGATGCCACTATTTTTGCTCGGCAAACTGCTACATTAAAACTGTGTGTTAAAGGAAACCCCGTTTAGTCTAAATCACATAGCTGGGCTACAACTGTGAAGAACAGCAGCCCATATTCATCTGTTCAGACAATAATGCCCAAATGACCCCAGTAGTCTAACTAACCTGTCTGATCACCTGTTAAGATATTAAACATATACTGCACACAACAAATGCATAAAAAAAAACCACCCTAAATAGTGGAAAACAGACAGATGTCTGTCTCAAGAGTTAGTAAACTGCTCCTAAATATATAATTTCAAACACTTCTAGAGTGATTGCTCTGCATCTGGCATTTCCTCAGACCTCTGACTGGCTCTGTTTTTTATGAAACTCTGATAAATCCTCTATAATTCCCTCATTCTGGTTTCGAGTCAGGCCAACCAGCTCGTCAGGCTACCAGGAATTTTCCAGGTGCACCTGATGTCCAGCTCAGCCCTGGCACACATTTGTATAGCTTTGGTAACCGCATGATACATGGCATTTTTATTTATTTTAAACACAATTTCTGAATGGATTCACCTCTGTGCAGGTAAAGTTCAACACAACCATGCCACACATACCGGTGTCTTTACTTATGTTACTAATTATTATTATTTATTTTTTTTACAGGTCATAGCTACCTGTTTTCTGTCTCACTGTTAGTTTTGTTGTACTTTGCTGTTAGTTTTGTTGTACTTAGTTGAGCAGGACAACTTACTCAAATCATTTGCACAAAACTAGTGTTATGAGTATGAAGCTTGGTGACCTCTGCAAACACGCAGTTGTCCAACAAAACCGAGAAGAAGTCTAATCAGCAGAACTGGAAACACCAGCGTGGGTGTGCAGAGACTTTAAGAATCCAGCTAGTTAACTACAAGGTGATCAGTTGAGGCTTGAACTTCAGCTCAGTCAGACTGAATTTATTTTACTTACAAAGCTGGCAGAGGAAAGCATAAAAATTCAGTGGCTCAGCAGTTTCAGAAAGAAACTTCAACATATTTTCTCACACGCCTTCTCTCTCCCTGGTGCTTTGTAATCCCTCATTCAGTCTCCCAGTAGTCAAACTTTTTTTAAAAAATTTTCTCAAGTAATTACTTCAAAATGTAACAGGTCTGACCATCACAAGCATTAGCACATCAATAACTGCATGTCTCTGCTCAGTGTGAGAATGATGTGCCCTAAACTATCAGATAACTCTCCCTAAATCCCATGACATGACCAATATAAAATAAGTTGACATACACTGAATATGAACCATTACCATAACAACCTGCAGAGTGGCAGTACTTACCAACCTCTTCTCTTAATGTAAGAAGTGAAATGCCTTACAATCTTTTGTTGCTGTGCTTTTATTTTTTTTAAATGGTGGCTCCTCTGAATTTTGTAGAAACATAAAATGTAAAAAAAAGGGAAAACTCACAAAGTTTGTATGCATCTGCCGTATCTCTCTGTCTCTCTCTCTCTCTCTCCTCCCCCTCTTACCTTCCTTCACTCTTGCCTGGCTTTCAAACTCGTCTAGTGGGAAACCGGAGTGCTCTTTGGTGGCGCCTCATTTCCATTTTGATTTCTCTTTGCCTTTGTAGTGGTTCATCATCTCCCGTCTCGAGGCCTCACCGCCCCTCGACCCCTCTCTCTTGACTCCCTAGGCTTTCATCTCTACCCGCCTTCATCCTGTCCTCACGGCTTGTTTGTCTATTGGCTTGTTTGTACAGACGGCCACTGACCCATTAACCGCACCAAACCGCATCTTGTCTCATCTCTGTCAAGATTAGAGAACGTGGCTCAGATGTCTATAAGGGGCTGATACACACGTGAGCTTGCTTGCCCCCTGGTATGGTATGAAATATAATGTATTGTATATTGGCTTGCCTTCCAGGAATTGTATAGTGATGAAAAATTTGGACGCAGCAACTTATTTATATCTATAACATACATACGAAATGATGAAAAGAAGCAGAGAGATAAAAACGTTAGAGGGTCAAACTCTTTGGATATTTGAGAAGTGTTGGACGCAGATATAAAAGTCGTATGGTAAGCGAACAATTTATTTATGCCGCTGTGTCAGAAAGTAGAGGAAGAAGCCATGGGACAAAAGTACAGTAGAAAAGAGACAACAGACGAGGGAGTGAAAAGTGAAAGCAGCAGTATATGCTGTAGGGAATAATGGCATGAGACTGACAGGGGCAGGACAGATGTGACACTGAAAAAAAAAAACCTGAGACCACAGTTGTGCAAACTACGCCTCTATCCTTGGAAGACAAAACCCTCTGTGGGCTTATAAAGTCGTCACACATCAGATATCACCCGAGATGGCTGGATCAGGGTGTTGATTGCCCTTGTTCTCCGCATCTTGTCAGGTTTCTGTTGGCCAAGCCGTTTGTTATTGAGCTCCAGTTTGTTGGAGAACAAAGCCCTTACAGTAAGTTTGAGAGAAATCCCATGGGGGACGAAGACTAAATTTTCACTGAAGGATTACACCTACTAATGGATATGGTCTGTATTTTTTAAACTTTTCACTGTCATGCAGTTGGAGGTATAGTGAGGGAACAGGTTGACATTTGTTGCCATTGAGATTAAGCTTGTGATGATTTTGTAGACAGGCCTCTCCACATTCAGAGCTATACAGTATTTTCTGTTCTCTGTGTATTTGGGTGCAAATGGTGTGCATGTCTGTGTGTGTGTGATTGGATCAAGCACCTGCCCTGCTTAAGCATACTCCAGCAAGTCCTAAGTCCTAGTAACACTGCGGAAGGATATTCTTCAAAAGCTCAATATCACAAAGCCATGTTTTCTAAAGCACTGCTTTTATCTCAGAGAGCTGAAGACCAGCATTCCCACTGATATGCGCTGCTGTTTGTGGCTAAAGGCTTATTAAAGCGAGGCTGTGTAACTTTTTGCTGCAACTCGGCGGCTGTGGCAACAAATCATGGGATATTAGGTTCGAGTCAGGCCTGTGCAGAATCAATCGCCGGTGATCAGTGTGGGCTGCTTGCTGGTTTGATTTCTGTTCGACTTGCCCAGCCTTGCTGCGGCGTCATGCTGGCATCAACAAAGATCACCTTAAAAGCTCAAGGCAGCTGCAGCTTGGCATGTGATGGGAAATGTCCATTGATCTAGAAGATTATTGGCTCAGTTGCAAGAGCTCTTTGATTGTAAAGGTTTTGATTTTATTAGTCTTAGTCTTTACTTCAAAGGTTTACTGCTATTCTGATGATCAGCCCAGAGAAAAACTTCGTTAGGGATATATAGAAAAAACAAACATGTCTGAAAATGAGATGAAAGCTTTTTACTCCTTGTTTTTTACTTGCAACAGAAGCATTCAAATATTTATCATTAACACCGTGAAACATATTCAGAGAAGACCTGACTTAACGCATGACACCTAGGTGATGTTAGATGTTAGACATCATTAGCCACCATACATTCAGGAAGGACTGAAGCACCCTTCACTGAATTAAATCCATTATTTTAGACACTGACCTTCTTTTTGAGGTTGTTAATTTGAGAAAAGGAATTTTGCTTTGAGACATCCTTGGATATTTTTGGCGACTCATTATACGTTTCCCACTTTTTCCCACTTTTTCTGTATGATCTTGATTTTCCATGTTTAATGCCGCTGAGATCAGGTGCTCCTGAGTGTCACATGGACCAAAACATGGATGATCATCCTGCAGTAGAAAACAGAGCTGAGGTTGTAAGCAGCTCTGAGCTGTTTGATTGAACTGAAAGGGACGCGCACTTTTATGAAATTTTCACAGTTTTAATGGCGCTGAAAAAATATTAGTCATCCCAAATGAGTCAGATACTACTGCTAGTACCAGTATTATGCATGTGCTCAGAACTGTGATTTTTATATTATAGTTATTTATTTAATTATTTATTTATATATGTATCATTATTATTATTATTTTAATCAAGGCTGTTTCCTTTTGGTCTGCCGGTGAAAGTATCAAGACCTTTCAAAAAATGGAAACATATTTCTCCAGTTTGTTTGCAGATATATTAAATAAAAACATTGGCCTAATTTGCTCAGAACATTGTATTTTGTTGATGGAGATATAGATACAGAATAGAATGTTTGGAAGAGATGAAGAAGTTTGAATGTTTTAATCATGCCAGTGCGTCAATGCATCTCTATAAAAATAACTTGCCAGCAACAGTCTTCTGTATTTACAGAAATAATAGCTAGACACTGGGTTCAAATCAAACTCAAACACTTTCTAAAAGTACACTTTTTGATCTCCATCTCCAATCCATTAACTGTGCTGCTAGTAAGATTTCAACATACTGTTGGTGAGCAGTGACGTTCACCTGCTGCACTTTGTCTTCAATCCTTGATTTCATTTTGAGCTGTTAAATATAATTGAGGATGAAGTGCGCAGACCAAAAACTGCAGAGCTCATTGAAGCGGACAAGATTGGATGAGAAATGATTCAGTGCATCAGTCATGTGTGTCTTGGAGAAGAAGCACTGTACATTTGGGAGTATCTCCCATTTTCTCAACCCAGTCAGGAACTGAAGACAGAACTGAAACCATCCTGCCACCATCTACTCTGTTTCCTCTCAGAGCCTTGTCTCTCTCACCCTGTTCCTCCACCCATCTTGCTCTCAGTCCTCATATCTTTATCTTTCGCTCTTACCACAACCTGAACAGATGACAGTTCATATCATAGTACAGGCCACAGTGCAGCAAAGAGTCACATTCTGAATAAAATAAAAGTCTTATATGCTGCAAGAATATGACAGGTACCCCTTAAATGGGCACATCCCTGGTTTGTGTCTTATTTTACATACATCAGTGATGCAGTGCTGATGAGTTGTAACTTATCGGGGAGAGAAATCAGAACTAAGAGGTCTACAAGGCAGATGACGATGGAGAAGGAAAGGGACTTGGGCACCGAGGGAGGTGGGGCTGGCAAGGGATGGGGGGGTGGCAGGGGGTTAGAGGGAGGACTGCAAATGGCCTGGAAAAGAATCTGTTAGTCTCCCAGTCGTGGAGGTGCTTCGACAATGGATAAGAAAACATTAGCTGCTGTGGTGATACATCTTTAATGGCACTTTATGGGCCCTGTCTTCTGCTAAAACAATTGAGCCATTCTAGCAGGGACTGGGTAATATACCAAAAAAGGAAAGAAGAAGATGAGAGCCAATGGGTGTGTGTGTGTGTGTGTGTGTGTATGCATGTGTGGCAACGACGACTGAGAGAGCAGCCAGCATAGGGGGAAAAAACAACTTTGCAAAAAGGGAAAAAAAGATGATTTAACGCAGACGCTAACTTGATTAAAAAGTTGTTTCGGTCGCAGGAGCAGTGTCGTTATGCAGCCATCCATAACTGAAGAACACCAACAGATTGCTTGGCACCCAGCTCAGGCAATTGTTCCAAGGCTTGGAAGGGAAAAAAACATGGTAGTTTCATCCAAGGAATGACATAAATAGGATTCAGAATACGACATGTACTATGAATTAATGAACAAATGGTCTTTTACAGTCTCCTCTCTTGGTTTGTTTCCAACCTTGATGCTGAATAAATAAAAGTCAAATTCACTTTATTATTGCTCCACGACTTGGTTGTGTTCTTTTTAAGCACAGTTAAAGGTATTTATGACAAAGTAGTGGAAGGCTGGATCATGTTGAGTTTCAACAAACGATCAGGTGACCTAAAGAGATCACAGGTCAAATCAATACTGCATATGAGGTCTAGACCATAAAGTGCACGAGACAGTTAATGGATAGGTGTCACTCAAAGTGGCTAGCTATCACTAAATGAAGCCAGACTCTCAGTTATGCAAATCTTTACTAAGTTCTATGGATATTCACCCCTGTACAGTTGTCATGAGGAAAACTAGCTATAGACACCAAAACCGTTTTCTTAGTGGGGGCTACACAAAGAACTGTGTTTTTTGACAAGTCTACGTTGGCTTCATTTTTTTAGCCCCAAAGGTTGCTGCTTGGTACCGATGTCTGGCCGAGATTATCTGGTTTTGTCAGGCATTTACAGATCAAATGGATCAGCCTGTAGACCCATCGAGACTAACCCAATAGTTTAAAATGTGTCTCAGTATTTAGGATATAAAGTCTTAATCAATGCGTGTTTAATTTTTAAGCAGGACCAGTGAGAGACACGTATGCATGTATACATGGACACAATGAAACACGGAAGTGAGTCAGAGGACAAACAGCTGTATGTGTGCCCTGGCCACAGCCTTGCTCCTTGCCACTTGGATGCTTCTGGTGATAAAGACATAGACCCTAATGTTGAAGAGGGATTTACATTATAGAATTACTCACATATTACTCATGTAGATCAGGTTAAATATGATAATTATAGTCCAAATTTTGCCATTTTTTAGTTTCTCCACTAAAATTAAACATCATGCGCCATTTAATATAGTGTATACGTCTCAATACTTTTAATAGCAAAAGCAGCTGTGCAATTTTTCTTCATTTAATTTTAAAAATGCAATGGAAAAATCCAAACGCAGTTTATTTTAATATGTTTTGAGTTGAACATGCCAAATTTTATAGAGTAGAATAGTGTCAACAATTCTTCAATCGCAGAAAAATTCAGCATGGAAGAGTCAGGATGTGCTCAAAGTGGGACAGCTACTCCAGTTTATCTTCTTCTGGAAGGAGGTCAAGAGGTGGATGGGATCAATGCCATCGAATCAACCTAGAGCATGAGAGGAAGGGAGGGGCGAGATGAAGAGATAGAACAGCGAGGGTGGCGGCAGCGTCGATTGGGAAAGGAGGGTGGCTGGGTCACCATTAACCAACAGGACAAGAAGGCCGCTGGGGCCTTCGATTAGCCCCACCAGCAGTCAATAGTGGTTCAATGGAGCTCTCTGAGGGAGTGACAGTGAGTGGTATTTGTAGGGCAAGTCTAAGAGATGTCAGGGAGTGTTTATGTGTGTGTGGGGGAGGGGGATTGATGCTGAGAAAACAGATCCGCAGGTATATGAAAGGACATGGAAAGTCAAAAGAGTCAACATGTCACAAAGGATACACAACAGCCCCATTATTAAAAGTGGATACTATAAATATCTATTTTCTTTGAAATGTTTTTTTTTTCTTTTACATTACATTAATTGTTTTAATTAATGGTCTTCAAGTGTTTCAAAATTAGAACAAGCACAGAACAAGCATACCACAGGCAGCTATGAGATCAAACACAGGCACACAGACTGGCGACGTAATGAACTAGGTAAACCAAAGTACACATTTTATAATGTGTTCGCGCTGTTTATACTCCCTTTTATTCTGAAGCTATTGTAAAGATTTCTTTTTTTTTTTTTTTTAGTTGTGCCTATTGTGTGCTTTCTTACTGTACAGGCACTTCAAAAGTGCTTCTTCATCAGCAAAAAGGCGCCTGCAGCCATCCAGCCACTCAGAGGAAAGTGAATCACAGACCCGGGAGTAACAGACAGAGCTGAACAAATTGAACCTTGCCTTGTTCCTTTGTAAAATGGGTGGGTAAAGTATCTTTACCACTGATAGTGACACACACAATGGAGTACTGGGTGGAAGGTGAATTAAAAAAAAAAAAAAAAGAAATTTCAGTACCTGGCCAAGACTGCTGAGTCAGTGGTCTCGATCATAAACCAGTCAGTCCCACAGAAACACAGTGTGCTGTTGTGATTTAACCTCAAGGTGTTACAATTGCTGAAACTGTTATAGTTCTGATCTGGTGTCAGGACAGATTATACAGGCGTGACTCGAGTCTAGTTGATGTTGCTGACAGTGGGGAGGATGTTGGGGAGTGTGTGTGTGTGTGTGTGTGTGTATGTGTGTGTGTGAGATTGTTTTATTGATGCTTCCTGATCCAGCAGTGGACTGATTTATGTTTAAGACTATTTTATCCATGTTAGATTTTTACTGAAATTAAGACCACCATTCACGTATAAGTTTAGTGCAGTTCACCTAAAGTTTACTTTTCCTTTTCCACTATCTTATAATTAACTTACTCACCATAAGTGCGTTTTGCTTTTTTATAGTCCTTGTTTTCCATATCTTCCCATCAAACGTTACATCCAAATTTAGTCTTTTCCTCTGTTTTGCTGATGTGTGTTATCCAAGACTGGACAAAACAACATCTGGATTTGTATTCTTGTGTTTCCAATAGTAACTGCACAACTCTAATCAGGGTCGTATTCAGAATGCAACATGTCTGTATTTGTTGGGTTGTTTAACATGTGATCATTGCTGACTGTCAAAATACTACACCATTTGTATATTTTGGCTTTATGAGCTTTATTATATCAAATGGTCATGTTAGGCAATGCTGTCAGCATTACGTGAAGAGCTGATCACACAGAGTTCTCCATTGGGCTGCTCAGTCACTCTCTCTCTCACACACACACACTGATTTTTTCTGTCCTCCTTCCCTCCGTCCTTCACCAATCACCGACAATTCCACACGAGATACACAGACCTCAGCCCATCTGTCGCCAGTAAAGCCAGAAAAGGATAGAGGAAAAAGTTGTATAAGTAAGTCCCTGCGTGTGTGTGTGTGTGTGTGTGAGAGAGAGAGAGTGTGTGTTATTCCTCAGAAAGTGAGAACGATTTGATACGACCGTTTTGGTGTCGTGACACAATGTGATATCTGCAGTGACCCAAATATTGTCTGTGGTGAAAACAGCAGGGGAGGGGGAATGGAGGCAGTAGACAAAAGAGAGGGAGAGAGAGGGACACAGGGAGGAGGATGCAGGAGGAAGACAGAGGGTGATGTTGTGGATACACTGTCTGTTTACCTGACAGCAGGACTACTGTGGCTCAATCTCTTCTCTCCTGCTTTTCTGTTCGTCACCCCGCCTCCTCTGTCCTCTCTATGCTCCCTCTGGTCATATGAGCTGGCACCATGCTGCTGGAGCTCCTCAGTGAGAAGGCCAGGAAGAGAGGACACAGATTGGAGGAAAGGTCATAACAGCTTATACAGTAAGACAGCAAAATTTTACACTAACACATTTCCAATAGAAAGATTCGTTGCAATCAGGGGATGCAATAAATAGCACTGTGCAAGGCGGGGATGATATAATATTGGTTGCAATTTTAATATTACATAAATTTTAAGTTATCTTAAACTTTGCAAAAATTTTAGTTTAGATTATGTCATGTTTATTTAAAAGTGGTGCTTTGAATGTCACCAAATTTTGTGTGTGTGTGTGTGTGTGTGTGTGGGGTATAAGAGACAGGTTTCATTTACTGAATTGCATACGTTCATACAACACTTGTGCGGTTGCATACATTTTGCTCTGTACCTCAATCGTTTGTGCATTTTATATATTATTCAAACACTTTGCAAACATAAGAGACAGGAAAAGTGGTGAGTAAAAATAGGGTGAGAAAGGTGTTGAAAGTGGAAGAAGTTGACAGAAAATCAAAAAAGTCATTTTTGCAATAATGAAGGACTATGTCCTGTAACACAGTCCAGTCAATTGCTGTGGCCTCAAATGCAATTATCACTAAAACTCTATGGATGTCAAAAAGAGTATGTGCTGCAGAAGCAGGGGTGCAGAAATGCCCTGTTTGCAATAAAATAAGACTTGCTACTGCAAGAGCCATAGGCCACAGTGCCTCAAAAAGATTAATAAAAATTGGTATTCGACAAAATAATTACAAATGTTAGGTGAATGAATAAGAACCAGGAATGAAGGTTATTAATATAATTGTGTCTGAAGAAGATCACTTTCAGGACAAAGCCAACAAGGAACAAAAGAGGAACAAAAGGGAGAGTTAAAAGGATGGCAGGATTTTTAAAAATTGATTGATGTACATGAAGCTTCGTTTTACTCAGGGCAATATAGGGGCCTGGACTGATATGCCCTTATATATACAGATGGAGCTGGAGGAGCAGGGATGGTTTCCTAATGGTGCAGTCCAGTCTGCTCCCTGTGTCATCCTACTCAAGCATGATCAGTGTCAATATAACACCCACATACTTTTATGGTGGCAATAATACTCCAAACCGTGCTTTAATTTAATGCAATCACTCATCTAGCTCTCTCTCTCAGCCTGCCTACGTCTCTACCTACATAGATCTGTCCGTTTTGCATGTGTGAGTGCGAAGTGCAGTGTAAATAATTCAACATTATGTAACATCTTGAAAAGCAAGGACAGATCTTACTGTTAGAGATGCTTCAAAGTGGAAAAAAGTTATTGGACATGGCACTGAGCCTTATTTTCTTAATGTGAGCAGTTCCAATGCAAATCAGCTTGTTTCAGCCTGTTTCATTCACTTGAATCATGAGTCATCAGCTTTATATAAAAAAAGAAAACACGGTCTGTATCTCTAATCCTTTTTTTCCCCTTGTCTTAGGTTGCTGTAACTCATTCCAAAAATTGTTTTGAGTCAAATGAAACTGCACTGGTGGAAAGAAATAAACAATATCACTTCTGTGGCGGATTTTGTATTGGTTGAAAAGAAAATAAAAAGACTTGATGCTATATTAGATTAGTTGTTGTGTGCAGCAGATGTTCCCGTGGCTTGCAGAGGCAGATATACAATATGCACTTCCCACACACCAGGACTGCAGTGTCTTTTCAATGCAAGCATGTGATCTACATCTTGTTCAGGGAAGGTAGACAGCTGAGTATGTGCATGAATATATAAACAGTACATATACATATTATACATGTGTTTTTTATGATCTATACATTTATTATTCATTGTACACACAATGTATGTTGGGGGAACAAGTATTCTTTGTCCACTATTACATAGATTTGACTGAAGATGGGTTTTTTTGTTTTTTTTGTTTTTTCCAACAGTACTTAAAGCAGCACAGTATACAGTTATGCTTTCTAGTACATACTATATAGTCTATAGTGACAAGAATAGTGCTGGTAATGTGAGGTATTTTAGTAGTTGTGGGACTGACAGAGTAGCTTCTGTAGTAATTGCAAAAGGTATCTGCTATTTTCTCAGGCAAACCACCCAAAGTGTATTTTTTGTGCTATCATAATATATTTGATGAACAAATGTTTTTATTTTCTGCAGGATATACTGACAAACCAGTAACTGAGAAAAGAAAGAGTGTGGAGTCACAAGTAAAATGACCAAGATAAAGAAGTCAGAAGAATCACCTCAGGTTCATCTTAAGTTCAAGATTGAAAAACATGAACTGAAGTCATGTTCTCACCACTTGTGTGTGCGTGTGTTTGTGTGTGTGCATGACATACAATATACGTGCACCGAATGTCAAAGCAAAGAAACCGCAAGTTTCAGTGTCTGCATTGAAGCAGCCTGTTTTTGTGCAGTGTACGTTCATTTAAGGATAAAGTATCACTGAAAAATAAAAAATGCAACATATGCCAGCCTGGTGCCTTTTGTCAAGGCAAAGAAAGTGCATAAAATCATTCAGTTGCGAGTTGAGGAAGTCAGCAATTACAAATGTACTTGAATCCATAGAAACATGTCCTTGCCTGGCCTGGAGCCTGTTTTTTACGAAACAACACCAAGATGTTGTGTTTTTTTTTTTAATGGAAATGAAAGGCCTTACCCACAGACAGCAGGAGACACCTATACATCAGCGCTGCCCTTGTCCAAATGTTCCCCTTAATATAACTCTGATATTAGTGCCAGATTCATCTGCATACTGAGAGGGTCCATTATAAATACAAACACAGACACATGGGCATGCACACAAACATGTGCACACTTTCAAGTTCACACAAGTGCATGCACACACACAGGGGGTCATCACAGTCCCTTAGGACTAACAAGGAAACGATCTCTTTGTATAGGCAGATGTAATTTCCTTTCCCATTTCCTCTGTACGGACAGCAATTACTGATCCTCAGCCAGGCGGTGATAGAAGCTAATATTGCACCGATATGATAATCATTGGCTTATTGGACAGCACATTAGAAGAGGGTTTGGACGTCAAGGCAGAAGGGACAGATGGGGGAAGTAGAAACAGGACACACACAGGGAACTGCACGCAGATGGACGCACGCGCACAAGTACACATGCGTGCTTTCAGACTGAGGACACACACACACCTATCCCTCTTTTACACTGTCCCCTTCATCTCCCTTCCTCTCTTTCACAACCCTGTGCATACATCAGCCAAAGTGTACAAATGAAAAGCATAATGATTGGAGTTAACAGAGCTTTAACTGTAAGGTCTCACACCCTCTTTCCGTGTTAGTTACTCATGTAACTGAACAGACAGCCTAGATAGAGAAAGGTTGGCGAGGATGTGAAGGCAGTGAGATGGAGGAGATACAGGAGACAAAGAGGAAGTTGGCGCAGAGATGAAATCAGGGAGAAAAATTGAGAGGCGAGAAATCAGCAGATAAAGTGGACAGATGAATTAGATGATTGTGTTTTACAGAGTTAATGTAAACGTGTCTTTGTGAGGGTGTTTGTGTGTGTGTGTGTGTGTGTGTGTCTGAGGGAGTGCATACACAGTACAGATGGTGTCACTTCAGAGTGTTTCAACATGTGCTAATATATGTGACTGCATGTACAGACCTCTGTTTGCCCGTGATCCTCACTGCAATACATGATGTGCGTATACGTATGAGAGCAAGATGGTGTGAAATAAGGGAGTCTTAACAAGTTGTTTGTGAACAGTCACACTTGTGTTGTTAGTGGATGGATTTCATCCTCATCAGGAGCTCTGCAGGGAGCACTGAGCAGCTGCCTTAAGGAGGTAACAGTTATATTTAAGACTGCTCTCAACACTCGCATTGCCAAACTGTGTGAACTGGAGCTCCCTCTTCTCTTTGCTGAAGGCCACAAAAAACAAGGGGAACTGCTGGCTGGATTATATTTTTGATTTTCTCTCCAATAGACCTCTGTCAGTGACTAAGGTATTGTGACAGTGACTAGTATCTGGAAATGTTTAGGTTTACTGACAATAATGACATATTCATACCAAAAAAAAAGTGTGTTTACCAATTATAGAAAAAAAAATATCAGATTGTCCAGAAAGCTACTTTGTTAATTACAAATCCACATTGTACTGGGATTGTATCATTTGCCATTAATCTTAACATATTCCATCCCATATTACACAAATACTGCCTAGAAGGTTTACACCATTTGTCTTATAATTTGTGAAGTTGAACTTTTGGGGTTGTAGTTTCACTTTTGTTACGCTGATGTCAAAATCATTGTAAATGCCCAGACTATGAGTCATGAATATATATTTCTACTTGTGAACACAAGCACAATCTACAAATAAATTCAAAATCCACAAGCACAATCTTGATGATGCACAAATATAATTCCATTATTGTTTTCAGAAGTTCAGAGTTCATGGTTTTTGGCTGTAATCAGTCTAAGAATGTATCCATGTATCCAGACTATTTACTTTATTGACTTGAGCTCTAGTTTCCATGGTCAGTAGCAAAAGGTTAAGAAACACTGTGGTAATGGATATTAATGAATATATTAAAGAATCACCACTTGTTGCAACACATTGTATTTGTATTCTGACAGAGTTGTCAGAGCTGTTGGACACATAAAAAGCTGATTTTGGCCCAAGTCTTTATATCCACAGCCAAAACATAACATAGCTATAGCTCTAACAGAAGTCAGGAATAGTTGTAATCCAGAAAGGTATTAAAATATGTAAGTTTTGTGTTTTCAGTGATTGTCTACTGATTCATATGGCCTCCGTATTTCTTTGGTTTTCCCTTGTTCTCATTTCAGAGGAAAATACAAATCAAGCATTTTAAACAAAATCCCAGACTCTCTGCCGAAGTTGTGACTCATATTGAGAACTTTGGAACTAACCAATGTGACAGTCCAATTCGTTTTAGTGACTGACACGCTGGGGTGGTAAAACATGAATGTACTTTGTGTGTGGTTTTATAACATCAGAGAACTGAAGTTGGTTACTGAGAGCTTCTCTTTCCTCTTTGGCACTGCCTGAGTGCAGCTTCATGGTGCAGTTTTACATGCAGCCAGTCTGCCTCGCTGAATAAACATTTAATTGAGAACCCTTGAAGTATTTGCACTGCAACTGTCAACTATTAACCTCAGTAATTAGAGTTTATGATGCTAATGTTCTCTTGCTGCTTCGCAACCACAGTGCCCACCAGGCTGCTGAGTGACACTTGAGGGGGCAGGAGTGAGTGACAGCAGAGGAGAGGAGCAGACAGGCTGACCAGATGGCTGGAGCTGTAGTGCCTGCAGTGCTGTGGCATAATACCTCAGGAGAATGTTCAAGGAAGAAGTGATGATGATGACACACAGCAGAGCATCTTTGGGAGAAACTTTGTGCATTTAGGTTAGACTCTAATGTTGTGTATACCTAATGACACTTTCTGCTGCTCATCTGGGTTTTTGTTGTTTCACAAAATTGATTTTTTTTCCTGTACTTTCTTTGTATGCTGCTGGCCCTGAGTACGTATTTCGTTTCGCACTTGATGAAATGACAATAAAGTATCTTGAACCTTGAACCTTGAATTCTACATCGACGTTACAGTCAAACTGCCAGTGAGAGCTAAACTGGTTAAGTGAAAGGCCAGTTTTATCATCACAAGAAGCCCAGTATCCACAGGAATTACGTCCATCAGAGTATTCTGCATCTCAACATTTAGAGTGCTGAATGGACATGTAACCTAACTGTAAAGGACACTGTTGTTTGTATGCAATTTTTTTATTAACTGTACCACAGTCTGTTTCTAGCCAGGTGACCACACACCTTCATCAAATCACAATCTTTAGCTAACATTGAAGAAAGGTAGAATTTAAAAAATGCTGCCAGAGTTAGAAAATTTAGTGCATTGTATCCTTTCTGCATATGAGAAGTGGATGGAAACACACATTAAGACATCAGTTTCCTAAACAATTGTTTCAGGTTGGTGAAGATGTGCAGAAACAATCAAAAACACAATCTTACTGGTGTAAATGTTCAGAATTAGATCAGAGGTAAGAATCCACCACACTGACAAGTTATGCACTTGTAGCCAAACCACAGTGGCTTGGACCAGTTCCTATCCTATGAGGAGAAACTGGCAGCTCCAGGCATGGTCAGGTGTAACTGTGATGACAGGGAGAATGTTAGTTTAAAAACAACAATGGCGGCTCCTAATGGGGTTTGCAAACACCCAAGCATTCTTCATTGAAAAGGAGCAAAGAACAACGCTGAAGGCTTTTCTCAATGGACAAGATGTTTCTGCTCTTCAGAGTGGCTTCAGGAAAAAAATCTCTGACAGTCAGGTCATGTTATGATCTGATTGGTCGAAGCCTGTGATAGACAGTGATTGACACATAGTTTATCCAATTCCTTTTTTTTTTTTTTTGAAAGTGCCTGCCTTTTCCAAATGGTTTTCAAGGAAGATTTCCGAACAGTTTCCGAGGAAGACTTCCCAGATGGTTCAGTGTAACAAACCATCTGGTGCGTCAGGTTACTCTGTGTGCACAAATGTCCAACAGTTCGTCTTTGACACACTGTTCAGCCCAACCACAATCATCCTGTTCAGACAAACTGAGCAACTCTTGTGAAGTAACTCTTGACCGTAAAGTGTCTTGCTCAAGGGCACCTCAGCACTTCATGTGTACACATGGCATGTGTATCAGCAGCTGCATGGTCACAAGCTTACTTCTACAACAGTTATCTTCCAATTTCCCTGAAGAAGAATTGAGAGACAAGGAATTAGCATAACCAGCTGTCACTTTTATCTCACAGTTTTCATTTAAGGAGCCTTGATAGTATAAGGGAAGTAGCTTCATGGCAATGAAGGCACTGTCACCCCATTGGTACATAGATGAGAGCAGCAGTCAGTTTCAAAAACTGCAGACAGGAACAATTTCTTATGAGTTGCAATTATGCATAGTGGCTTTGTCGGGAAATACTTAAAAGTGAAGTTCAATTTGCCATTCAGAGGTTTCACTCCTACTCAGTGACCTGGTAGTGACTGGTTATTGAGGAAGTGGCATTAATTTTGTTCAGTGTTAAATCCTTTTGAAGACTGGTCTCCTGTGATGTTACATATAATGAGTTCAGGAGGGAATTTTTAAAGAAATATTAAGAGCAAGAAAAGAAAAAAGGTAAATGGAAGAAACAAGAGACTAAAAGAGAAAGAGATCATTTCTGAGCTGTTACAAGTTCATTACATTATTCATTGCTTATCCCCCACCTTGTTTGGGCTTTTATGGGTTCCCTTTCTCCTGTGATTATTCTTTCTCCTATTCTCCCTCTGTTCTTTATCTTATCAGTGCTGTGCAGGTGTTCCATGGCACTCTGGGAAACTTAATTTGATTATCAAGTATTCAAATCCATGGTATTTTCTTTCTACTCTATTCTAATTCCCACCAGGCCCTTTTTTGTGGAACAATGCCATGACTGCTGGGGCTACAGACCAGTGAAAAATCAATTCCCTCTATGGTTCTTGGTTTGAGCTAGCTTTCATAAAATGCTGTGGTGGATTTTACAGGTAAGCCACTGTGAATAGCGTTTTTAGTCAAAGCAGGTGAAAAGGTGACATTTGAGGGTTTAAAGAGAAAGAAAGATCAAGGTCACCTATTTTAAAGCTCATGGAGCAATGGCATAATGTTCAGACTGTTCTGGATAGGTTGGGTCACAGTAGCCTGACAACTGGACTGAAGTGGGAGGTTAGGTTATCAGTCGTGCCACAACAGGCTCCAGTAGTGGCTGTTTGAAACAAGTAATGTCTTTCTTGATAGCCCCAGAAAGTTATTTCTGTCAGTCTTCTTACAACAACAGGATTTTTTAAATTTTTTTATTTATTTATTTTTTTTTTATTTTTGCTTGGTTTCATTTCTGTGGCTCTGTTCCTATCCAGGTAACCCATGTAAACACATTTCTGCTTAGTTGATTGTTGAACAGCCGTCAATTTGCAAAGTAGTGGACCTTTTTGAATCTTGAATAAGACAGTAATACAGGTGCTGATTGAGAGGTCAAGACCCAGACGATAGTCATTTGAGTGGTCATTCATGGCCTGTCAGGTCTGTGGCTCATACTGAATCATTATCAAGATCTCTGTGACTTGTTTAAGAAGAAAATGTTCAAAAGAAAATATTCAAAAGTGTAGCAAGTAGTGCCATTTTGCCTTCAAAATGGTCTCTGATTGTTTTTATAACAAACAGAAGTCACCCCAGATTTAAATTTGGCCACTGTATCCTTTAAAGTGGTCACCTTGTATGGCGATGCACCACTCCAACAGAAAACAATTGAAGCCCCTCAGATGTTTTCTCCAAAACTTATTTGCAGTTGTAAATAAGTTGTAAATGGACATAACCTCTAGGATACAAAGTTGGTTCATTGATCAAGTTTTTTGTCAGTGAACTCAATGATGTGATATGAAAACATAGACTTTATGTGTGCCAATCTGGCTCATTTTTATCCTGGAGGAGGAAAGATTTCCCTTACATCAATCATCTCTACACTTTCGAATAAAAAGATTGCTTCAGAGTTTTGAGCATAAAGCTTCCAACTGCTGTTTGTGTTTAAAAAATGCATCTACATAAACCCAGTGGTAAACAAGTGGTTGGTTAGTTGCATAAACATAATTGTAAATGGTTTAGTCATTCTTTAGTTACCATCAAGTGTCTTTTAAATTGATGTCTTGTCTGAAGGCAGACATCAGCAGGGAACATTTTGCAAAGAGGTTCAGTATGAAAATATCCTCAGGAAACCATTGCTGTCATCTGGATGATATTCTGTGTACTAACTCCACTGTGTCAAGTTCAGTAGAGTTAGTACAGAATGCAGCCATTGCATTTTTTTCTATTCTTCAGAGAAGTAATCTTCTAATATATTTGTCATTATATGTATTCCAAGCAAACAAATGGTGTAATGCTTCAGTAATCATACAAGAACTATCTGCCTTCACCACAGAGGATTTTCCCTTAAAGTGAGGGACCCACTTCTGCTGTTTAAGCAGAGGCTTTATTGAATCATCGTTGTTACAGAATGACAAGACAGACCGTGACTTGGAAAGAAAAAGCTGTGGGTTACTATGTTAAAATACCCCCTTATGATACTTCTGATGACATTTCACAAAACAGTATGGTCCTTGCACATGAAGCCGTTTTAAAAGAAGGGGATCCATGAGGCTGGTACAAAGACTCTCAATCTCAATCTGTTCTTCTGACAGACTGAGAGAAATAGAAAGAGAAAAAGGAGAGAAATAGAAGTCCTTCTTCTTTCTGTAAAAGACAACAGATGGTGGTAGAAATAGCCAGTAACAGCTGACAAAACAAGCTGCCATTAATTTCCATTCAATAATACATCATACAGAGTCCTCAGTGCCCTTTACATTCCCCTCACACATCAAATTTAATTGGACTCCAGCAGAAACTACTTACAATTCAGTTAATAAAGATGATTTTTATAGAAATATGCATAATAGTGTTCTTGACTCTTAGATAGGATGAGCACACTGCGCTAGTCAAGTCAGCTAAGTCGTGAAGTGCGTAGGTTTTTCTCGAAAAATTTCCTACAAATGATTTGCAAAACTGTTCTCGAGCTGCAAAGTTCTGCTGTCTTTTCGCGAAAACGTCAGTGTGTTGTGGTACTGACCTTTGCGGACTTTTTGCTAATGATCGTAAACTAGACTACTCGCCACGTGCAGCGGGAGTTGTGATATTACTGAAACCCAATGATTGTGTGTCGAGAGTAATGAAACGAAAAGTCTCTGAAATAATAGTCCAGCTGAAACAGAGATGACAAACCATATTCATTTCTTCATTTCACTACCGAGCTGGACGGCAAGTTGGCAAGGCAAATGTCAGTGTCTGTGTTTCAAAACAAAGGTGTTTGTTGGAATTCTGTGGAAATAAATACCACAGAATTTAAAGCATTTAGAGATTTGTTGAGCCTATGCTCTGTGCCCTGTGGGTAAGATTCATCCAACTGTAAACGCGCTGACCAGCGAACACTAAACCATTTGCCTGTCTTCACTTGTCCTGCTGAGGACGGAGGTAGCCTACCTGAAATTGAATCAAGGAGATGCTGTAATTAACAAACGCTCCAAGGAACACGGAGGCCAAACAAGACTGAAAGACAATTACAGGACTGCAGTCTTCAAAGTGGGCTGCACACAACTCTAGTGGCATTAGGAAAACAATTATTATTGCAATGCCCAAGTTAGTTATCCCCACCAAACAGAAAAGCATGTCCAGAGAAGACAGAAAAATGAAAGGCAACGTTACAGCAAGGTGGGAAAAACAATGTAACTGCAGACTGTAATGCACACCTTTTGAGGTTTGGATTAGTTCCTCCAAAAAATGGTTATTTAATCTCATTTTGCAAAGCACCCATGCTGTTGACAGTGTCCAAACTCGACATCTGCAACTGTCCTTGTTCATCTAAACTGAATGGTGTGAACGTTAAACCACAAAGGAAAATATTTCCATCCACCATAAGTCTGACTAAAGAAATGTGACTGTACAGTGGGCGTGAAATTTACACCTGTGGATGGCGTGTTGAACTTTCTCACTGTTCTCACTGGCTTTAGGGTGCTGCTGTGACACCACAGAGGAGTGTGACAGATGGAATATGCTTCGACCATCAGTTGGCTGAATGTGCAAGTCATGTTTGAGGATCCTTGTGACGCCATCAGTCAAGGTCTTAAAACATCTGAGCATGTGGTCAATGAGGCCATACAACTATCCCCACTATGCAACTTCATCTAATATCTTAATGAATAAATTGTCATATAAAAAACTGCATTCACCCACCTTTCTGTGCATGTATTGTATAGAAGTGATGTGTTTTCACTCTGACTTTTAGCAAATTCTAATTTTTCTAATTATTTTTTAGTAGGAGATATATGAGATGATGATCTTTAAAACTAAGGTTTGGTTTGTCCTTTCTGGGCTATTGTGGGAAGATAGCAGTGCAACTTGACGTGCGTGTGTGCACACACATGCACCTGAGCACATATTATGATCAAAAATAAGGTGGCAAACAGTTCACCTTGTTTCCATAACAACACACTGATTTTATCTCACCTGTTGCTCTGCAGTGTCTAATCACAGAAACAGGAATATTTAACAATATTCATTTCATCATTCCTTTGTCATCATTCTTTTCTTTTCTTGCTGTGCAACAAAAACATGACAATGTATTCATTTTGTGCCTTTTTGGTCTGTGGACTAAATCATAATAATGTTCAGTCCATACAAATACACCAAATCTAGCTCAGTCATACAATTGAAAACTTAATTTCTACATCAGCTGCCAGGCACTTTTCCTGGGTTTGTTGCCTAAACTACAAAGTTAATAACTTGTTTGAACTTTACCATACATGCTTGCAATCCTCAACTGTCATACTTACATACTGTAACCATGAAGACCAAAGCATACACCAACACAGCCTTTTCTGCCATCAGTGATTTGAACTGTACATTTACTTACTGAAGCTTTTGTCGTCATATCTCCTGACAGAGCTATATGGCTCTCTGTTTCTTGCTACATGTTTCCTTCTTTGCATCAATAAGTAATTTACCAAACCTATTATCATTTGGCTCTGGACAGGTAGCATAAAATCAGCTTGTCTAATGTGTGCTGGGAGTAGCTGTTCAGTTTTAATTGAGGTGGGGTCTGTAAAAGTCAGTGTGATTGAATTTGCAGAGCTCGAAACCTGGACGAGAAGCAGACCACAGATAAAAGTTGCAAAAAGATACAGAATAGGGTGTTAATCCTAAATTGGATCAGCAGCAATCCTTTCACATTCATTTAAACTGTCTACTAGTTCATCTCTCCTACCTTCCTCGCTGCCACAACCCAGGAAGTAATGAGACTGTTAATCTCTTAATCGGAGATTGCCCTGGCTAACATGGCCCCAGAGTGCCACTTCAGACTTCTCTGAACCGATCCAATCACCATTAATTGTTTTCAGCTGGCTTGAAAATGACCAAAAGCAACAATTAAAAGCCTGAAAAGGCCCAGGACTGTTTTTTTTATTTCTTTGCTCCTGCATTTCACGTTCATATGCAACATAAACTGTAGGCTCTTTGGTTAGAAACAATATTTTAAAATCAACTGCAGGAACAATATGTTCACTGTTTTAGTCTTTGCAGTGCAGTACAGTTCACACTAGCCAAAAAAAAGGACAAAATTTCAAATGAAAATAAGTCTTTAATGCTTTTTTAATTTTTTTTGGTGAACTTTGACACATTAACCAATAGCAAGATGTCCTGAGTTATAGCCCAAAATTGAGCAACAGTGTTGTAAACTGCTTCACAAAGGAGAAATTTTAAATAAAATCTTTCACTAAATGAAACGAAGTACACAATGAATAGTAGACAAAACACGACGGGGCTTGGGAAGCTGTTTTGACAGTAGTGCTATTATATTCTTGTCTGGCTTGTCTTGCATTTTAGCGGTTATCTTACATAAAATTTTAGAACTAAATATCATTGAAGAAAATCATTGCTTCAGTCATTTTCTGGTGTGATCAGGCCTTATCAGTACACATGCCTGCTGATATGAGTAGGTCTTCCTTTGGTGAGAGGTAGAAGCTTTGGCACACAGCAGAGACTGATGGCTATTTAAATAGTGGGGAAAAAATGTGCCTTTAACACTTACATTATTACAGCAGCTGTAATGTATATGTGAGTTCTAACAGGCATATTGTGCAAATTAGAGAGAAACTGTCAGAAACAGTCTGTTTTTCAGTTGGCGCATCAACAAACTACTTCTTCCTTATTCTGAACTCAGAATCTTGACAAGAGACCAAAAAGTAGAAATGGAAACATAATGAGGCAGCTTGGCTATTTTGTTTTACCATCAGTTTGTTGTCGTAATTATTCACACGTGAGTGAATTTAATTGACTTTCTAGGCCAAATGCTAACTTCTTTGCTTCAGCTCTCCGTTGCCAAACTCCAAGAGGCCTCCTGCTACACTTAAAAAGGAACCAAAGAGCACGAGAAGAGAGCATCTTCCCTGACAGATGTCCTGTCATATGGCATTTTTTGCTCTGTTTCATTTCCTCCCTCAATGCCTCATTGAAACGAGGACTGACATGTCATTCAATTTCACCCGACAGTATGCCCACAATAATATGTAGGGCTTTTATCCTTTAGAGGATTTTAAGAGAAGAATACAGAAACAGACTGCATTTGGAAATGTGTACAACCCATGCGACACCAGATTAATTACCTGAAGATCAATGGTCTGCCTTCTGGACGATTTGATGGATTTTTAATATGTCAGCATTCTATAGTTTGAGCCTCATTGTTGTCAAAGTATCTGTTTTAAACTATAGTGAGCTTATTTTACTATTAGTGTGGCTAAACCTGCAGTCTTGCTTTGATATAAACCTAAAATGGACCACACTGATGGGGCTGTTAACGTCTTCCAGAAATCTGCAGCTCCACGTTCTTGTATTCTTTTTTACATAATAGAATTGTAATGCGCCTTTCTCTCTTTTTATCAACACTGAGGAGGCTGCAATCCTGGTTTGAATAAACTTTGACATTGAACATGACCAAATAGGAGTACAAAGCTTACATTCTCTGTGACCTCCTCATTGTGGTTAAAGCAAAGTCTTTTTTTTGTTGCATTTTCCTAGTTTTCATATGTTTCAGAGTTGCCAAAATACCATATTATTTGAGTCCCTGCCACTGCTCAGTAGTGGAGAGGATGGACATGGCTCATGTCTCCATAGATACACATGGAAATGTCAGTTGCCTTCTTTCACCTGACAGAAAAAAGGGAGGGCATATCCCACAGAGAAGTTCATGCTATGCCCCCAGTTCCCACCCACCTACTGTGATCATCTAGTAGCAGGATGTGATACCTCACTGGCTTCCAAACTGCAAGCTTCAATTGTCCCACCTGGGAGGAAAAAAAGACATAATAGTCAGAAATTTCAGTCAACAACACAAAAAAACAGTGGGAGGTTATTATTCAGTAGTTCTGAACGTTAGTAACTAGCTTCAATTAATCAGAAATGCCATATTTTCTTCCTTTTTGCTATTATCCTGATTTTTTTTTGTTTTGTTGCTCTAAATAATGATCATTTTTCTTATAATTGATGACTGTAACATCAATGCAAACACATCAATCTCAGGGTTTAATGGTGTGTGAAAGTAGTTAGATGTCACTCAGTGTGCTTACTGTCGAGAAGAGGAAGTGATACCATCTTTTCTCTAAAGCTTCTTGCTCATCTCTGAACCTTCTGAAGACTGGTGCTTAAAATTAAATAACAGTGAAGGTGCTCTTACAAGAAGTCTGCACACCATGCAGTTTTTGTAGAAAAACAAATAACCAAACATTTGGAGCTAAATGAATGTTCAAACAGCGAGTGAAAATTTTACACCGAGTTATTTTTTCTCTTAATTATCATCCAGTATCAGTCTTAAATGAATTCTGTTTGAAGAAAAAATGTTTAATCTGTTAAAAAAGCATAGAGCTTAAAGTTCTGCAACTCACTAAGATTGTCCAATTAATTAATGTCTCTTGTGGCCTCAACTCTTCTTTCCTGCCCCTCAACACAGATCCCCATCTCTCCCTTTCTAGGTAGGCAGCCAAACACTGCTTTATTCACCAAAAATGAGGCAAGATGAACATCACTTCAGTGGATGACAACCCACTTAAACACATCAAGATGGCATCTGTCTGTCGGAAAGCCTGCAAACACCACAGTCTGCATATGGGACAGAACAGCTCTGCAGGCAAGCTGGCTCTTTCTGTTTCCTGCGATCAGTGTCCTTTGAACATTAGGCACCATATGGGACTGATGGTTCCATTCTGAACATCTTGGTTCAGCAGACAGACCTTTTTTTTTCGTTTTTATTTATTTAACAAAGCAAGCAAGGCAGAAAGGAGGAAGGAGACAGGACATCACTGCTCAGCTCACCATGTTTCCACTTAAAATGACAGAAAAAATAAATAAATATGCAATAATGGGGCAAGATTTTGCTATCAAGGCTAGCTGGCTACACTTCAAAAGCCTTTTCAAGAGGCGCGGCAATCGACTACGTGCATCAGTCTGTATCAGTGATTCAGCTATTGCAAGGTATCAGGAACCAGGTAGTGAGATTTCACACCTTCATAACTGGCTGTCAGGGATCTATTGTCATGGAACATAATCTGAGCCAATCTGTACTGTCATGTTAAACACTTACCTCAGTGCTGTAAACACATCCTATAAAAATAGCAATTTTTTCAGATATGATCGTCCACGTGATCATATATGAGCGACTCTTCATTGTGGCACAAGTTAATATATAACTTACATTCTACATGTCTTCATCATGATCTTTATATGCACATAAAACAGAACAAGGCAAGCCCGTCACCACTTAATGCTTAAACTAGCACTCTGTCCTCTGTTCAAGGACACGTGGACAAGAGACATGGTTGTGGATGGACATACTGGCAATTACAGCGACTTGATCTTATGATCTCTCTGTTACTGGACAGTGTCACCATCTGGCAGGCCAACCTCCCCATTTAATTAGGTTTATCTCATCCCATTTACATCACATGACATTACAATATATTATCGGCATTATAAATTGTTATCCTATCAGCTCGTATCATGGGATAAGACTGCTATATTAACAAGGCCACTCTCATAAAGTGGAACAGGAGATCTCAGTTAATAGTTGAATCACTTAACTAAATTTTTATGGGACATCTTGGTGTGCATCAAAGACTGAAGATGAGCTGACCATTTCCTGGACTCCACAAGCCCCCTAAGAGGACACACACACACACATTTAAATGACAGATTACAGTATATTATATTTTACAATATATCTAACTGGCATTTGCTGTACAGCCACTGATGTATCTGTTTCTTTATCTATGAAGGTCTGTTAGTTAGCCTTAAAACTACCAAGTTTGCTGACAGTAATTCTACAAATAACACCGAACGTCACTGTTCTGGCTCAGTTCAGCGTGTTCCCAATATGAAATAGCTTTATTGGACAATAAAGCAGCTTTGGGTTGAGACTTCATGCCATCCATTCACCTAGAAATAAACTTAAATTCAGTTATTCATTCTTAAGTAACAATACTATCTTTTTTCTAAAATATGCTGTGTAAAGAGAAAATTACAATAAAAATTAAATTAGATGAACCCACCCACTGTGAAGCCCTTGGGATGCTACCACTGTGTGGAATATTCACAAAGTTAAATTAATATGAAAATGCATTTCAGGTGTTGATAAATTAGAACATCCTATTGTAAAAATAATCCAATTAAAAAGCGCATCGACGTAAAATGAAATGCTAACACACATACTTAGAAGTGTTGTCATCAAAGGGATAGGTGGAAAGTGTTTAATGATATAATGGAAGCTGTACATGCTAATTGATTTCTGATAGTTTTATATTATATATGTTATATTATATTATTACTTTACTATCATCTTCTCTACGTTTCCAGATATTTTAATGTAAATTATATTCAGTAGTACTGTACTTTGGCATATGTACTAATTCTTGGCTCCATTAGCTCTAATTTTGGCCAATTCAATACGAGATAGCTTTTTAGTCAGGTAGTCAGATTGCTTTAAACAGAGCCATTGTGCAAATGTTTTTTCCATAATAAAGTATGAATAGGTATGGTAAAGTCTAGATCTACTCCATATTTGCTATTCGGTGGACAATAATAACTGTCACCATTTTATGTCCAAATTCTCATTGTGTGTTTTCCCCTCACAAAGTGTGTCATTCTACACCTGTCAGTGCTGACGCAAATGATAATGATTCACAAGTGTCTGAAATCTCAGTTTCAAGTCAAGTCAATTTTATTTATACAGCCCAACATCATAAAATTGCCACAATGGGAAATTTACAGCCAACCACAGAGTAAACTACTGACCGTCTTTTATATAGAGAGCAGTGACTGAGGTGAGGAGAAAGGGATTTTGGTCTGTCTGAAACAATGGGCATGAAACCACCTGGCAACATCTCAGCATACTTCATATTAAAACTCATTCCTATACTGTGTATGAGGTGACTCAACCATTACAGGATGAGTCACCTCATACACAGAGGTAACAGTATGGGTTGAAAAATGCCTTCAGTAATTATACAGTTTTATGTTAATCCATCAAAGTCAACAGAGAGCTTGTAATGTAGTTATTAAGGAAAGTCTGTCTTGGAATATCAGCGTTTGATAACCGTATTAACTGTACTGAAAAGTGAATTAATCCTGAAATGCTCAGTGAAGACAACAGCAATGAGGATTTAGGTATGTAATGCTCCATCACACAGATGCTTTACCTCAGGATGATTAATTCCATACTGTTTGACTTTGGCGTGCAACTCTACATTCATGGTTATCCGTCATACCTGCCTTTGGTGAACAGCATGCTGCGGCCTGTGATAGCAGTATGGAAGAATCAATGTTTCAAGCCTGTCACAAGAATCACAGTGCATACTTTTATCCCACGCAAATCTAACAAACAGACAGAG
This sequence comes from Datnioides undecimradiatus, assembly GCA_008933995.1. NCBI lineage: Eukaryota > Metazoa > Chordata > Actinopteri > Lobotiformes > Datnioididae > Datnioides > Datnioides undecimradiatus. The sequence continues at coordinate 9,190,700 of WARS01000029.1, read as the reverse complement.
AAATAACATGTGCGCATGCACACACACACACACACACACACACACACACACACACAAGATGAAACCGCTCTCAGGCTGTGACTGGCCACATCTTCCTTGGAGGAAACAAAATTATCTTACCATTCTGAGAAAAAAAAACTATCTAGCCAATAATTGCTCATCCTGGCACAAACAAGATAGCTGTTGAAAAATGCTAATTCTTCAAATTGTGCATTCCATTACAGGAGAAGTGACAGCTCTTTAATATTATGATAACAGCGGAAAAAAAGGCTTTTCATTCAACAAACCAAGCAGCACCAGCAGTTGCAGAGAAAGCAATTTGCATGCTGAATTTCTCTGTGAAATGCCTGCAGTGTTTTTAATCACTCGACATTAACAAATCTTTTAATTACCATTTGTCAACAACTGTGTTCGGAATAATGTCTGCTGCTTAATGCTGGGGGTTTAAGGATGGGAGGACTTAACTGTAATTTCTATTAGCACCCTTTTAGTTCTTTTGTGGGGGTGAAGAGAAACCCTCTAGATAAATAATTGTCCCTGAAAAATGAATATGATTTTAAAGAGGTGCAATGGGCCTGGGCCATTTGTGGTTAAATACTACAGAAGCATCACATAACGGTGACCTCCACACTATAAGACCAGCTGCTACTAACTCTGATTGACTGTGACTGTAAGAGAACATGAGCTGGACTGTAGCAAAGATCGCTGGCACTAACCTGGTCATCCTCCAGGACTTGTACATCTCCTTTGTCAGGAAACAGGCAGAGAAGACCTCTGTACGATCACAACCTGGACACAACATGTTTGAACATCTTCCCTCTGGTAGGTGCTACAGAACACCAGAACAATGAAACACAAGAACGGTTTATTTCCACATGGACTCTGGGGTCAAGAAAGCTTGCCAGCAGCTTTATTTCCTGAGGAGGAAGTTTGGCATGAATGTTTGCATCCTCACAAACCTCTACAGGTGCACCACTGAGAGATGGCTGAGGGGCTGCATCATCCCATTCTTAAGCTTGCCTGAAGAGCCTACATTTATAAAAATCCAGCCTTTTTCACAGGTCTTGCATGGTCACACCAGACAGGTCAACTTCCTAAGCCAAACCAAATAACTTAAAAACACATTTACTTATAAAGCCAGCGGAAGTCATTACCTACATGCATTAAACAAATAAGAGACAAAAACCTATTTTGTTTTAAATTTCAACTCATTTGCCAATTGGTTTATGCATTGTTTAAGTTGTCTGACATTTCAATCACTTGGACCTTTTTTATGACTTTTTGGTCTAGACTGTGGGGCTGTGAGTTGTTTGGATTTAGTGTGCATTTAAATGCAACCGTCAATGGACACGTAACACATATATAACATACTTTGGCCATACTTGCCATACAGCAAACTAACAGACACACCAAAAGTCCCATATATACATTCTAGCACCAATTAAACACAGCACTTGCCTTTGTAGTCGTGGTTTAGTTGTAATGTCCACATTTACATCTTGTGAACCACTGACGACAGGAATGTTAAATGGGATGTTAAATGTCTTCTGTGTTTCAGCTGGGCCAATACATTTAATTCTGAGTTAATAAAATATTATTGTAAATGAGTCACTAATAAACTTCATTTTAAGTTATTTTCTCACTGCACATTTCTTTTTCGGGACCATGATGTTTCACATTATTTTTGGGCTTGAAAATCAAATATCCTGCAACTGAATTTTGCATTATAAAGAGTTTTGTCCCTCACTGATTTAATCACAAAATAGTTATTCAGTGGCTTTTATACATGCAAAATTTTCCTTACATTATACATGTAATAGCAGAAGCCCATCTGAGTTTCAGATGTGCTAAGGATCATTCTCCAGAGCAGGGTGGTAGGACAGACATAGTTTGAAAGAGACAGAGAGGCAGACGTGGAGAGAGGCTGAAAGAAAAAAGAAAACGAGGGGAGTAGCTCTTAAGAAAATATGCTTTAAGTCAAACCTCTCCCTCCAGCCCCTCTACCATTCCCTTCTGGCGGAGTGCAGTAGTACAGGCACTGTGGAGTGCAGGAAAGCTGCAAACCACCTCAGTGGGAGTGAGAGCCGAAGGGCAAGGACGCTCCTGATGCTCAAGCTGTCAAAGCAAAGTAAAGCCTACAACAGAGAATTAGTTTAGACATGCAGATATATGTGCATACAATATGTGCTGTATGTGTTGCCAGAGGCTCATCGATGACAGTGATGAGGGAGTGAATGTGCTGTTAAATGCATGGCGAGTCTGTTTGTTGGGTGAGCTCTGTGTGTTTTAAAACGGGAGTCTTCAAAATATCATAAACTTAAGGTTCTTGGTTGAATACAAGTCCAAAGGTATTTACAATGTGAACAGAAAGATGATCACAGCTCTTGCGTTTAAAAAGAGGAAAAAAATGATGATGAATTTAAATCAGCCAGGAGAAATATGGTGAATAGCATCTTGTTGTTACAAAAGGTGTTTTTCTTCTGATATAACATAAGATTTGCAGTGTTGTCTTTAAATCCTTGAAATCAGTTTGTGTACTGGACAGCCTTGTGGTAGCAAAACCTTATTCATGACCTGAGAGTTGCTGTTTTGAGTCATGGACCGACTCTGAAAACCTAGCCTAGGCATGCAAGCTGGGAACACTAAGGTGAAATGTCTTTCATCCCTTTAAATTCAATGTTAAACCTAAGCTAACCTAATGGCGCCATTTGAGCTAGTCGTGGTTGTACTCAGCAGCTTGTAGGTGTAAAAGTTGCAACTAAAGAGCATAATCCAGTCAAAGAAAGCATGAGATACAGGTTCAATGGATAAATTAAAACAGTGTTTTTGTAAAATACAGGACGATTAGCACAATGCCATTACAAAAGGATCAACCTCATCAACTACATTGATGGTTGTTACTGCTACCCCATCTTCTTGCAGTTCATAACAATTCCCATTGTTTCACTGTTGTGCCACTTGCAAAAAAGAAGAAAAGAGAACTGTCATTTACCTTTTTTCTCCTCTCTTTTCTTGTCACAAATAGAAATTAAAAGGTAGGTGTGAATAAAGAAATAACACTGCTTCACCTGTTAGGGGAACACCTCATACAATACAACAGCACTCAAGCATTTACAGGGCCAGAAAAAGAGAGCAATTTAGCTCTGGGCTGACTCAAGACTCAAAACGCTCTTGAATACACTGTTAATCACCACATAGAATTCACAACTGCCTCTCCTGTGTCGACATTGACACGGCTCCTTCAATGTTGGAGTCAAATGAGGAGAGTTAAAAAGCATTCTCAGATTCATGCAGCTTCAGGAAGCCACAGAAAAGTGAAGGTTGCCACAAAGTAACGGTCTCATTTACCTGAAGTGAGATATTCAAAAGAGACACCCTCTGTTACAAAGTGACTGCTGGTCTTAAAGCACAGGGTACTATGTGTTGTTGATAGTTAGTCACTTAAAGGTCTCTCCTGTTCTTTATTTGGAGGAATCATTATATGCATTCATGATGGGATAATGAAATTGAATAGAGCAAAAAAAAGATTTTTTTTAATAGAATTGTAAACTTGTTAGTTGACTTTTTTTTTTTTAAACTCTCTCGCATGCCAAGCTGACCGGCTTGACCAGATTTCCAAGGAAATTATAAACAAATTATTTACAAATTACACAAAAGTGTTCCCACTGCTGAAATATCAGGAATGGATGTGTCATTTGAGATCATGGCGATGTGTTAATCTATGGGAGTCTGTGATATGAGGTACATCTATATGAGGAATCATCAAAGATTTTTGAGGGAGTCCCTGATCAAATCTTTATAGTATGTGTTTTCTGTGTTTTGGGAATGTCAAGACATTTCCAGTAATAGTCTTCTCTTGCCTTGATGATCATGTTGGGAAATCATCAAGACTTAGGAGCTACAGTTCAGATCAACTGCTCAATAACGTATTTCTAAAGTTGCTTCATCACATTCTAACCTATGGAAATATTTACCAGCAGTATAGTTCAGGATAAACACTAAATTTGCTGCATAGTAGATCTTGACACCCAAGATAGAAAGAGAAAGGGGCATGAAGTGTCCTGGGCCTTATTGGTAATGGTAATGCTAGCTGCAGATGGGAAGAAACTACTATGGTGGTGTGAAGGGAAGGGAAGTGTCTCATGAAGTCTGTGTTCAGGGTTGTATGGGTTGGCCATAATCTTATGTACATGCCTCAGCAAAGTGAAGTGACCCTCTGCTGGTGATGGCTTTTGATGCGCTGAAATCACTTTGTTGTCACAATGGTCAGGTATATGAGTCTGTTTTTGGGGACCTAATAATGGGCATCCCGAAGCTCACTGATATGGGCAAGACTGGGCTCTTTTTGTGCTGGGGTACTGGAGTTGGTAGATTGCCGCTGGTGGATGAAGTCATGTTGGATATTGTCAGGACCGTTCTTTGTCTTCAGAAGTGACAGTATAACTCCTGCAGTTTGTTGGCTAAGTTCAGACGGAAGCAGAGTCATTTCTTGTGCAGAAGTGCTCATTTGTTGTGTTGAAGTTTTCCAGAGTACAGTCGTCAAGCTTTTCACAACCTTAGCTGTCTGAATTTAGCTGTGAAACATGCTTTGTCATTGTTACAGCTTATCCTTGTGTCTAATGGTATACAGCATCCTCACAGAACTGGATGTAATATGTTACAACCTCTGCATACTCATCAAGACTGCTGGTAGCAGTCCTGAAAACATCCCCGTCAGTACTGTCTGAATACACCTGAAGATTTAATATCCTCACAACAGGTGTGCAGAGCTTTAGTCTTTGTTTGTCTGCAGGCATCAGGTGGACTATGATGTGGCAGCATGGACTACAAAGTGATGGGTCCAGTTAACAGTAATGTCACAACGATCCAAAGTACTCTCCTCTTTGGTTAGACATTTGATATATTATCTGTATTTGGGATGTTCATGGCTGAGATTTAAGTCATAGATGAAAATAATGGAGAAGTCCACTCCAGACACAGTATCTGGTCATGATGAGCATGCCTCCTGCTTGTTGGCTTGCAGTGGAATGTAAACACTGACCAGTGAGAATGAAACAACTTACAAGGAGAGTCAAAAGGTTTACAATTAATTAAAAAAAAATTATTTCAGACCATATCATACCATCAGATGCAAAGAAAATCACCCAAAATAGCTCGTTACCTCTTTATTATATGATAACAGCGCCTGAATGGCTACTTCCACTTCTCCTAATGTGTGTCTTGGGAGCAATTTTGAAAACAATTGTTCCATGAAGGAGGTGTAAGGGTTATGTCTGGGTGTGTGTTTGCATGATTTGTCTTTGAATGCCTGTGAAGACACTGTGAACTGTCGGAACTGCTTATTAATGAGAATCAGTCCAGACTGATGTTTGCCCTGCCTTTATTTTGTTAAGCTCGACTTTCTAAGCAGCTTGAACCTGTGTTTCTCTGCACCTTTAGTCTGTTGGCACCCATAAAATATTCATTTTACGGTTCTTTAGTCTCATCAGTTATAATTTTATTCCCTTTACAAATGTGACTAAACTGCTCCAAACAAGCTTAGTGGGAGAATGTAAAAGTCATTTTCTTCTGCCTTATTGTTTAGCACAAACTCACTTTGGTTTCTGAGTGGCTTTGGATCCAAATACTGAGTGAAGAAAAGAACAGCATGTTCGAGCCCAAACGCCCCCCTCCCCTCCCACCCAAAAAATGACAGGCACATTTCAATCCTGTGAGTGAGAGAAGCTCGGCGATCCACTGGCAGGAGATTCTGGCACCCGATCAGGACCTGCCATTCGAAGATTTTCACATGGAGATGGAGCTGCTGCTGCTTCCGACCCAGGCCCACGTCACATCTGCTGAGGACCCATTCCTGACTAAGTGAGCTGACAGCAGGCCCCCTGATCTGACTAAGCGCCACAAAAGCCTGACAGTGAATGTTTAGAAAGTGGTTACCAGTGTTTATGAGGGATATACCACCATGCTGAAGAGGAGTAGTGACGACGAATGAATATTAGCACCTGGTCCCTCCCCATGAAGAGGGCAATATTTAGTATAGCATTAACGTTTTCAAATTATAGTAAGTTACAGTGAGTAAGTGTGTTGTCTTCTCTGTCCCACACCATGGAAAGATCTCCACTGCTTCCACTGAGCTATACATTAAGTGATACAGTGACAGGTTGATAGTCACTTTAAATGTCACTATGCTACATAAAGCATCATTACTGTTAATGATGTTAATGATTACGGTAAATGATGGACAGAATGAGTGTAACCTCCCGCAAATGATCCTATTTTCAAACTTAATATCAAGAAAAGTTCATTTACAGGATTATTTCACTGTTTGTCCTATTTATCCACAGTCCAGATGAACAGTCCAGTTAAACATAAATACAAATAAACAAGTTTATTAGCAGGGACCATGGTTAGAGATATGTATTTATTTTGTGTGTATATAGTGTATGATTAGAGTAACATATCAGATTGTAAGGAGAGAACATGTATGTATATAATTTCAGGCAGAATTTATGGACCATTTACACTCTCTAGTTTTTACTTTTAATCCTACCTTGCAAATGAAGTTTTGCATTATTTTTTCTCCTTTCCTCTTGGTAAAACACTTTGTGATGACCTTCATTTTTAGAACAATTCTACAAATAAGCAATAGTGAGTATACAGAGTCACCAAATCTAGCAAATTTTCTGTGCCTTGTTAACTCGTCGACCACTGACATTCATCTGATCATCTGGAATCCTCTAACCTGAGGTTTTGTGTAAGATGTGTTGGTACACATCATCACTTTCAGTCAGCTGTTTACAAGTGATGAAGTTTAGAGAGGAATCAGTTCTCTGGTTTCCTTGATCTATGATTCTACACAGCAAGTACTGGATGTCCACGGGGATGGGCGATTTTCCTGCTGAAATAGGCACCATAGGGGGAATAGAGGACAGGGGAATGTGAAGACAAGGTAGACAGACTGGAAGAGATGGAGGGGAGACAGAATAAGTGAGGAGGTAAGACAGGAATCAAGGTGATGGAAGGCTGGAGGGAGACATGGAGTGACGCAAGAATGAAAGAGAGGTGGAGAGGAAAATCTGGTGAGAGGAGAGAAGGAAAAGCTCGACAAGGATCTGAAGGAGAAAGAGCTTTGATAAAGGAAGCGATCACTCAGAGGCTACAAACAACATGAGCATCACAACACATCAAACTAAGATCTAAAACATTCCTGTCAAATGTCAAACTACACTTGTGTTGTCAGCAGCCAAGTGACGCACGCATCACTTTTAGGGGGATGTAATCACAACAAAAAGAAAAGCGGTGGAAAGTGTTTTTTAAACAGTACATAGCAATATCAGACAGATGAATTTGTGCTCTTACAGTGAGTGGGCAAAGCACTTTGAATAGTTTGGGTGAGGTAATGTTTAGTGCTCCGTGGGGAAATTGGGATTGAAATTTTCTAAACGCAACAGCGTGTTGTTATATTGCATCTGGGCTGATGCTTTTTGTCCAAACAACAGAACAGATGGAATGTACCTTTAAATAATCTGCTAGGACATCTGGCAGCATCAGGAGGCAACGAGAATCACTGTCTAATATGTACATATGGAATATGTGGATATGCAGGATAGTTAAATTCATTAGGATGCTGGACATTGCATAGTTTGAATACAGACAATGCTGGACCTTTCATGGTAAGTAAACTATAAATCCTCCTCTCCAGATCTGAGTGGTGTGGATGTGTTGCAGTGATTCTGCCATCTTCAGTTTTCTCTGCATACTGTTTAGGATAAGCTTTGCATTTAGGCTGATCAGACAGCTGGAATATAATATATAAAAAAGAAATTGCACAGCACAGCTATAACTATCAACTAACAAAGGAGTAATTCTCCCTCTGTCTCCTATTCTGCAGCCTTGTTATTGATTGTGATTCTCATGCAAGCTGCCCTGCTGTTGCCCTTTGGTGTCAAATACAAACACACACTCACGCGCACAAGCATGCACGCACACACACACACACACACACACACACACACACACACACACACACACACACACACACACACACACAGTGTAATCTGTAATGTTTTGTTCTCTTTTATCTCCTTTTTGTATCTATATTTATGTGATTTGTTCTCAAGAAAGCACTTTGTGTTGAAACTGCTACAGAGCACTTTATCACTAAAATTTGACTTGTCTAGCAATGTAGAGGCAAGAGAGTTCAGGTTTTAGGGTACAGGTTGCGCACGGCGAAACAAGCAAGGTAAATACTCTTCTCTAACAGAAAATGCCTGCTTTCTACCGTACAGCTGTGACAGTAAAGTAATGGACCTCTGCAGGTGGAGCTTCACCAACCTGAAATTGCTTTCTTTGCTTTATTTTACTTCATTGCAGCAGGAGGGTATTGGCTCCCAGATACAATGTAAACAACATTAATACATTTCCTCAGTTGGGAGGTGGAAAAGTACAGGTTAGAGAAGCAGGTTTGTGAGAGAAAAGCAACAAGTTTGACTGTAAGCCAAAATCTGGCTGTGTGAGTGATATTCCATCATTTGTGCTATGGGGCTGCTTGAGTTGCTCAGTTCAAGGGGCCATTGTCATTAACTGGCATTGAGGGAAAACTATTTTGCTGCTTTGTCGAGTGTACTTTTAGTTGCATTTGCAAGTTGAACCACAAGAAATATGTTCAACAAAATTCTTGTACCTATTAATAAAGTGAGAGGTACACTCACCATGGCCATCTTTGAAACATGGAATAAACTGATTAAGCTGTGGTCTTGAAGTTGCACTACAAGTGGTGAGGTGAGGAGGTGATTCAAAGGTCAAAAGTCATTCAGGACATTGGATAAACAACTGAATGTTAAACCATTTGAAATCTCATCTGGGTGGGCACTCCATCTGTATGTGCATGTGAGTCAGCGTTCCCATACAGCATTGAGAAACTGAGATGGCAGCGACCAATCCAAAGCAAGCAGGTGAAGAAACCATCAGATTTGAACTACTTCAAAATTTAGCTAGGTAGCTAGTGTGAGCTAGCAAGCTAATAATTGCTTTACATAAATTTAGGTCACTTGACAGGTAGCTCCTAGAAAGCAACTACAGGCACCAACTGTGTCTGAGATTGTGTAAGATTGTGTGACCAGAGACTCCAGTTCTTTCTGGTATTTCCCTCCAGTCTCCCCTTGTTTTCCCCTCTCCTCTCTGTAGGGTTCATGAATAAAGTACAGTTCCCCGGCAGTCAACTATCAACATGTACTTACTTATATTAATATACCCAACAAAACACTCCAGGTGTGTTCCTCCAGTAGCTTTGGCTTTGCCCTTGACTCTATCCTCTGAAGTTTCCCGGCACATTTTTTGCATTAGTATTTTTTAGTACTTAATACTGTATAAGTATTTTGTAGAAGTGTTTCTTATTATTTTCATTTATTGACTATTTAGTTGGGTGTTGGTGATGTTGGTGCTCTGATATGACATCTTGTAGCAGTGAATGTCATATAGACATCCTTTAAATATTGACATGAAACATATTGACGGACATGTCTTACACACCTACTTGTATGAAATACCACATGGTGACTGATAAATGCAAACATCAACTAAGTAATCCCTAAAAATATGCATGTAATTTGGATTCACAGTGCATAATTAGATGCTACAAGTGTAATTTCCCTGTAATAAAGCAGCCGGGAGCCCCCTTGAGTCTTTCCTGTCTTCTCTCTAATGGCACCTCTGCCTTCATGAGTATGTGTCCATGATCAAAAGCAACATTTTCTCTACAGAGATGCATTTGAATATTATACCTAACATGTTCAACCCATTAGGCACACTATTCTGAGTATTCAATGGGGACCTAAAAGGATTGTATCTGGATTTTTTCCGCTCTGGTTTTATGATGTTCATTATTGATTTTTTTTTATAATGATCTTGGGGGCAACATATGTGTTCACTCTTGCTTTTAAAGCAGCAAACATTCACTGCTCAGGCTATTAGACACTGATGCTGCACAGCTTTGTGAAGGGAATCCATCTTATGACTCTCTGCTGCTATAGTAACGGTGATTAAGATGCTTTAGTTGCTAACCTATTCTGTAAAAACTTCTGTGTTGAGTTGTGATCTGTGTGACTCTGTGGCCTGGCTGCGTGGTGCATATTTCATTGGCTTCTCTGAGACTCTCCAAATCAGTTGATGGCGACATTGCAGCCCATCTTGATGTAGCATTGAGTACAAACAGTTACAACAGGGTCACTTTCTGCAGGCAAGCAGCTCTGCACTGCAGCTCGGAGGAGATCTGAAAGTGGCATTTCCTGTGAAAGTGAGAGTGGCTTGTGCTCCCCAGAGTCGCCACAGTGGAGCCTCTTTCTTCCTCTTATCATACATTCCCATCCTCAGACATCCAGCAAAGCCACAGCTCAATAAAGAGGAACATTTCTATTTCCCCCAGCAACCTGCTAGTAAAAAAGCATCTGTGTATGTGTGTATTGTGAGAGAGAAAGAGAGATAAAGGAGAGGGTGAGAAATAACAAGGTTAATGGTGGGGACCACTAACGGCTTTAGTTTTCTATTTTTGGGGCAGAGGTGGGAGAGCCAGGAGTGTGTCAATGTAAACAACAAAATGAGGTAGTACATGTGGGGTGGTAGGTTAAGGGGGGGGGGGGGGGGGTTGAGAAAAACTGAAGGTCCAACACTTTGCTGGTTCCTCCCCCAGCGCATGAGCACATCATGGATAATGTGATGGCTGTGAGGAGCTGTCAGAGACTGCGTGTTTAAATTTAGCTCGAGTTCACCGTGTGCACACAATTCGTTGAAATAAAGCTGCTGGATGTGGAAACCAAGATTCACCCGATGCTGTCAGTCTTTCAGTCCCTCAGCCAGAGGGAAGAGATGATACCTCCACATTCCTTCCCTGAAAACACATGAAAAGCAAGCACAGTCATTAGATTTGCTCCCCGTACCATTTCAAGACAGGAAATGAGGAGGAAAAGAAGAGACAGAGAGTATGTGGGGAAAGGGAGGGTAGTGGGCTATCTATCCTAATTAGTGAGTAGTTTACTTTGCTGTTTGTTATAATCCTTCTCTCTTCCATCTGCGTGCTGCATGCCATAACAGTGCGGCTCACAAAGCACCTCAGAAGTAGGATAGGGTTTAAATATTGTTGTCCTTAAGCAAAGCTGACAGAGCGATATCTGGTCTTTCTCCTCCTCTTATGCAAGGCACTCTCTGCTGTCACTGCCAGCTAAATCACCCCAATTAAGTTTGATCTTCCACTTTATCTGCTTGCTGTTTGTGTTCAGAAAAAAAAAAGATGGCTTTTAATGAACCGCAGAGTGACAGAGACCGCTTCTTGTCCGTGGTGGGGCGTGAGACAAGGGGATAAACCGTACAGTCAAAAGTACACACGAAAACGTGATGTTACAGATATACACCGGCGGAGGTGGAGGTGGAACATGAGTCAGCACTCCCACATCAAAGGGTAAACAAGTATGACTTGGTTTGTGTAGGAAGTGACAGTCAAGCTTTAGGAGAAGAACAACTGCACATCTTTAAGATGTTTATAGTCAGATAATAAAAAATAATTCCCGAGAACTTGTGTGTGCACAGTTTGCACTGTTGAGGTTGAATGTATACTTGTAAATCAGTAGTATACATGAAAAGGAAATGTGCTGTTAATCCCATAATGTGTATGACAAGTTTATAATGTGGCAGTAGTGGCCCACTGCCTGGAGAGGCCAGTGCAGTCTCATAAACACTTCTAAAAATCAGTACAATCATGCAGATTATATACTGGGGCCATGAATAATCTTATATGAACCAACATAAAAAAAATATGCATGGAACTTAAGCTCAGGCTGGACATATCATTTTATGCTGTTTATCATAAAAAAATTAGCAATGAAGACAAGTAGATCTTTTTGTGTTTGACAGAGTTTGGTGAGGTTTTAGGGAGGTTAGTAGGAAGCTGCACTTAAAGGCCGAAGAGTAGTAGACAAACCACCTTATTTGAGATTCAGGGACCAACCTGTGTAGTCTTATTCTGCCCCTATATCCACACACCTCTTTTAGAAACAGCATTTGACAAAAACTTTTATTTTCACCACCAAACCTCTGAATTAGTGAATGTTCTGATCTGCCAACAATGCAGGTAAATGAGCCACAAGCACAACTAAGGGCGGCAACACATGTGCAACATTGTGGCATTTAAAAATGACACACAGGGTCAGACATGCAGTTCTGGACATGCACCTCCAGTCCAATCTGTGCCACCTGTCAGCAAGAAAAGTTACCGCACCTGTCCTGTCACCAGCCGTTGGTATCGGTTGGTGTCGGTCCAATTTCCTTGTCACTGTGTCTCATCTCTTTATGATTCATGATCACTGTCCTTTAATTTGTTGTCCAGTCCTGTTTTGCCTCGCAATTGCTTCAAACGCTTTACGGCTGCATTGTTTTGAGCGGTTTAGACCTGCTGATGCAGACACGCAAATATCACAGGTCTATAGAAAAGTAACTGCTTCCACAGCTTGAGTCAATGATACTTGTGCCATCTGTAGGAAATGAGTGTTGACAGCTGTGTTTCTGTCTTCTTAGCTGCTGTTTATATGTGTAAGTTTTATATTCTAACCTGTAAAATGCAAAGGTTACGATAATTGGACCATGTTTCATGCTGAAAATTGTTAGTCACTTTCTGAACTATAATCTAGTCTATTTTTTAATTGGTTGAAAACAGGAATTGTACTTGTGCTGTGTTAAATGTGTACTGCTTCATTCACACTGATCAAATGCTGCATGGGTGCAAATAAAAACAACTACGTGTCCACTGACAAACTTTGAACTTTAATCAAAGAATCTCCAGTAACCAGACCAGGTTCACTTTTAGCATTGGACGGCCCAGTGGGAAATAACTTTCTAACCCTGGCAGTCTTACTATAACGTTGTGAGCTCTATAGTACGATATCTGACACATTTTTCCTTTGGGAACAGTTGAACCATAAGTCACAGCATCACAGTCTTGAATGTAAAAAAAAGAAGAAGCAGAGATGGAGTGTCTCCCCTCTATACTTTGTTGGCCATGATGAAAACTCCTTGTCGGGCTTTGTTATGGAGCCTGTGCACTATGATGTGAAGTGCTCATAATGACAACCATTTGTTTTCATTACTTCTCCCGGTTTCACCCGGCACCCAGGCACAACTTGTCACCACACCACAGAGCAGAGAAGTAGAAGGGCAGCCAAGGAGAGCAGGGTAGATAGCCACGGTAACATATTAGGCCATAACCTCTTTAAACCAGTGTATTGCACAAGAGCACTATTCCCACCCAGAAGAACTGAAACACAAGCACATAACATCAAAATCAAAGTCCATACACAAAAACGTAAAGGCTTCCATTATTGGTGGCAGTAACCTGCTGCAATCAGCCAACGCCACACAAGCCCAGCGCGTTACAGATTGAGTGTATCAACAAAAACAGCTGGTGGCATTTGCGACGACCTTCTCTGCCCTGTCTGTTACTTGGTTTGTGTGGCTGCTACCGGAGGTGGGAGTGGCTGAGGATAATGAGCAGCACTGGAAACACCTGGAACCTTTGTGCCAGTTCTCCCTAAAAAAAAACAAAACCCTGCAGGAGCCCAGTTGCTCTTGACTGCTCTCCACCAAGAGACACTCATTTGTTCTTTTGCTTTGATGTTTGTATGGTGAACCACACCGCATTGCACCCATTGGAAGACACTCCGGCAACCACCTACACTGCTGATCTTACTGATTACATACCCTAGTCTAAGTTCTCTGTTTTTTACATAAATAATGTGTTAAGTGGCTTGGTTGCGTGTGTCTCCCTCTTGGTTTATAATACAATTGCAGAAGAAGCACGCAAGAGTCCTTCAGTCAAATCTCAGATGTTAGAAACCATGTAGAAAATGATGGAATATATATGACATTCATTTCATGGTTGGTTCATGTGTTTATTTGCATTCAAATAATTTAATTAGAATCCACAACAGATTCAGCAACAGATGTGATTTGTGTTTGTCTGCTGTCATTTAAGTCTGGTTAGTAACAGGTAAGTTACATGCTTCAGGCGCATGTTGTCACGTGTTCTTTAATTGATACAATCAACTTCTCCACCTTTTTTTATGCACAAATTAAAAATTAGCCCTTTTAATAATGTATCCCACAGACTGAGTTGATCTGGCAGTAAAAATTACTGAATTAGGTAGAGTTATTTCACTAAATTCTAACTTACTTACTGGAACCAAGCAACTATATAATTCTAAATAATAATTGATTAATAAAAAATAATTACATCATTATCACTAATATTGGGTTATTTACTTGGGGTTTGTCATTGTCATTCAACTTTACCTTTTTCAAGAAGCTTGTTGTGACCCAACCTTTGAAGTTCAAGTCAGTCCTGCAATTTTCTCCACATCCAGAGTGACTCTGCTCTGAGTGTAGTTTGTTGTTATCTGTCATCCGTGACCTTTTGCTGCAGAGTGGTCGCTGTTGCAGCCCATCCACCAAACACATATACATGCACATACATGCCTTTACAGTGCAAACGTGAAATTCATTTGCAAGCATTCACAAGAAACATTAAACAGAATGTGCAGCAAAAGGCAATAAAAGAAGCAATTAACACAGGGAGACAGGGGCTGTGTGGGAGACAGTACTTTCTGCACTGGCTGGAATGAGAGAAAGAGGAAGGAAAGAGCAGAGGTTGGTGTCTGACTACACAGTGACAGGGTAGAGTTGGCCAGGCTGGAGGGGCCGATCATTATTGCACAGATAACCTCGGCAGCCTTCCCCTCGTCTGATGTGACACCAGGTAGGATTATTTCTCCTCCAACCGTAACTCTAAAATGGCCTCTGCAGGTTTATCTGAGCAGATTACATCCAGGGGAGTGTAGTCCTCCCGTTTGAACGCTGTTGATTTAGCTGCAGCTGAGTCTTTGATTACTAAAGCTTTGTGTTAAAGGGACTTGTGCATACGCAGCTCTCTGAGCAACAAAGAGCACGGTGGCATACAGCCTCAGAAAACAGCCATTACTGAAGTACAAAAACAGTAAACTGAAAGCACAAGTGCAATATAAGATAACGTGCAGGTGTCAAGTTTGATCCCAGCTAACCTCAACAGTCATCTGTTGCTGTGAAAGTGTCCACAAGCAAGACATTTTCATTATGTCATTATGTGGAGTTTCAAAGCGATGTCACAAATAAAGCTTTTCTTCTTTGAGAAGCATGTAGTTCCACACCGATGTGCACCCAGGGGGCTTAAGCTTACCACACCACCTGTGCTGCTGCCACCAGTTCAGCACCTTGGCCAGTAATCCCCCCTGGAGAGAGGAGTAGAGTCAGGTAATTACACACATGTGGGCTACAAAGGGCGATACAGGTGGCATGATCTGCACACACACATACACATACCGTATCTCCAGCACTTTGCTCTTATACAGTCTTCAGTTCTTCTTTTCATCACCACATATCATCACCAGTTTTGGAAAAATAAGAATCTTTTCAGACAAACATTTGAAATACATAGTTGTTAAGAGCAAAATATGAACAAGTTTAAACAAAGATGATCTCTCGGTTATAGGAAAACTAACTCTGCTGGTAACTAACTCTACTGTACTATATGATATATATATCATATATATATATATATATATTTTATTTTGATGCATTGTTCAGTTGTCTTTAGACAATATTGCATGTGTGAAATTCTTCCCTTTTGGTACCTACCACCAGCTTTGCCAACTTTTTTAGGCTGACTGTGATACTGTGGTGAACTGTTTGACACTGTCGCCACGTTTCCAGCTGATGAAATATGTGCTGACTGCTGTGGTCTACGCTGTCATGAGCCAGACTGCAGCTCTGATTATTCCAATCCTATTCTGCTATTCAAACCTGAACTCATACACCATCGAAGATGGATTGAAATGATGGAACTGAGCAGAATTTAAATGCTGATTAAATATTAGAGACTTGCCCAATCTGTGATGTTTAATTCAGTTTTTAACATAATCTACCCCGTGGTGAAATGTTAATTATTAGTTTTCTGTCCTGCACAGGCTGCCTGTCGCAGCTTGCCTGGAGGAGACTCACAAGTCCTGCTTGGTGTGGCATCAGAGGGTGTTGGGACAGAAGCGGTGATAAATCCTGTGTCCTCTCAGAAGGCGCTAATAATTCACGATGATGTGGCCAAATGTCACAGGACACATTTCCTGTCCCCTGCAAAGACAGAACCACTCAAATCCATGATAGATGGCCCTGACTTTCATCTTTTCTCACAGAATCTGTATGAAATCTTAAAGCACGATCCTGTTGTTGTGGAGGTGTCACTGGTGCCAGCATCATTTTGAAAGGAGATGGACCGACATGTGCACGCAAATAATGCTTAGCATTTGTTTTATCCAGTTTGGAGTGCCAGATGGGAGGGTTTTGCCATATCAGAAGAACTGAGATCACGTCGGATAGTTTGGCAGTAAAAACTTATTCTCAGACACTCTTCCTGTGATCATGTGAACCTTCTCATACTTGTGCTGAGGCAATGTGTGTGTCGCAAGCAGCTAAGGCAGGCCATCTGCCAATGACATAGCTAAAAAAGGATTATATCTTGGTTGTGGACAATAGCAAAGTTATGTGTGACACAGGTAAGTCAGAACACTGCTGAGCCAAATTCAAAGTTAAAATAAAGGATGACAATTGAAGAATTTGCCCTCCACAGATTTCAGATTAGTACAAGCACATTTGCTCCCAAGTAGCAAAATAGTTTTGTTAAAGATTGCCCAAGTTATTTTGAGCTGATTTTTATACACAGGCATCCTAAATCTTTATTTAAATGTATGTTAAATGACTAAAAATGTCCTAATTTATAATTTGGTGACCAATTGTGACACTTTTTTTAAAGCATACTCACATTACCTTTGCTACGCTCTCTCGGGTGCATCTGTCTCTCGTTTATGTAAGTGTGCCAGATCAATAAATCTACCCATCACCTCCCTCATCCATAAAAGTGTTTCATGAACTGGCAGCAGTCTCCTGCCAATGACAAGCCCTCTGACTGAGCCAAATCTACATTAGTTGCACTCCAACTGTCTCAATAGCCTCTCTGCACCTCTCTACTGTCTCGTGCTTCAGACAGAAACGCTTCTTCTTTGAAGATTTCCAGCCAAAATCAATACCCACAGACAGTGTTGGCAAAAACAGAATCCAGATTTCCATCACTTTGGCCTTTTCTTATCCCTCCAGCCAAAGCCATCAAAGCCCAAAAGGAGGGCCCCTGCACAACAATCAGACAGGCAGACAAAGTCATCGCTGTGTATCTGAAGGATAGATGCCTTATCTTCAAACTGGCCTGACTGTGGTTCATCTTAGGGTGTGATGGCTCACACAGTCATCTAGAAATGAGCCACACAAATGATGTGATTGACATCACGCTAAACGAATGTTTTTGAAACTGTATAAGGTCATAAATGTGAAAATCTTTGTGGTGTGTGTGTGTGAGAGAGTTATATCAGAGAAAGTTCTAAGCATGGTTTTCTTTAAATCTTTCATCATCTCTAAACAAATTTTTATCAAGTTGTGTAAAAGTAAAAAAAGGAATTTAAAACCAGATTTCTTTTGTGGTTCATCAAACTTTTGGGATTATGAAATGTCCAACAATTAAATAAATCTGGTTGCCATCTTTGAGTCAGTAGGCAGCAAAAGTAAAATAATAAACTAAAATAGGTTAATTATCCCTTTATGTAGATTTAGGGTTGGAAAATACATCTTATTTCACACTGTCTGACATTTTTTTCTTCACCAGTGAAGGGAGATGTTCTTGTTTATTAAATTATAAACATGTCTTGGCTTTGGGAAACTCTGGGATTGCCACTGGGGTTAAAGAGGTCAATGCATAAAAGAATTCTGTGTAAATGAACTGATTTTGGATGAGAAGCAAAAGATGCATATTTAGTATATCACATTATTGCTCATTAATATAGTACCTGGAGTGCAGACTGAACTTTTCTCATTTGTAGTAAAGGCAGACGGGCTCTGGGAGCGCCTCCTTGGCATTATCTCGCAGACAGAAAAAGGAAGATATTCCTTTGCAGACATACACAGTCAGCACAATGCCCCGTACAGCACACACGGTGGTATATCACAATTAACGGGAGCTGATGTGTGTGTGTGTGTGTGTGAGACTGCTGAGGGGAGTTGGAGGGCAACAGCAGTGACGTCAGGGTAAATTGAGACGATGTGCGCAGAGTGTTGTTGACAGCACTGTAAACAGCGGCCAGGTGGAACAGTGCTCTTCAAGCGACTGCTTTTCATAAACAGATGGGCGCTGTTTATGGCTGCTACACCTCTTTGTTGAGTGAATATATAATTACAGATTAGACAGGCTGCGGTAATTGGAAGTTGTGCAAACAGTCTATCTCTCTTCTTTCAGCCAGTTCTCCTTTAAAGCTGATAGCCTGAAGTAGGTTTGCATCTACATTTGGCTTCCTGCGTCAGGAGTCCTTCCGAGGTTGCTGTTACACAAAACACATACAGGTGCTAGTAAGATCTGTATCCAGATTTCTGTATTTATTGTATTCATACTTGTCTTTGTACAGCAATTACTACTCATGTTTTGATTAACTTAGGTCTGCTTTTTAGAAAGGTCCAGTGTGCAGGATTCAGGGAAATCTTTTGGCAGAAATAGAATCTTGTATTCTTGAGTATTACAAAAGTAATTTGTGGTTTTAGTCAAACAAAAAATGTACTCACAAAACAAATTAATTTTATATTTTGCAATTAATCTTATTATTTGTAATGTTTATGGTATGTTAGCAACACAATGAATGAATGTTTTCTGTGATCTGTGCCATCTACCTTATCCTTGCTGAGTCAGTAACTCACTTAATACACTAGTTCCTGTGGAGCTGTAGCTGAGGAAGCAATAGTTTGATGTGTTTCTGTAGCTCACTGTTTATGTTTTTATTTTTTTTTGTTTGGAAAGTGCTGATCTTACAGAGCGATGACAGAGAAGTAGTTAATACCGCAGGAGTGGTCTAAGACTTGGTGAAGTTTCTATGGATTGAGTTTTCATTGAACTCCAGAGTAACTGCTATCAGTCTGCAGCTGTTGACCTTCAATGATAAAACCTACAATTTATTCAACCTCATGGGCCTAAATGCATTTAGTACTTTAAAATAAAGACTACTCTTTCATATGCAAATATACGACTGCACTAATAGGGGTATGTTTGTCCTGCCGTTTATATGCATACTCAAGGGCAATTGTTGTATAGAATATCATTTGTCAACAAAGATAGCTGGCATACACATGTAGCAGTATTATATGGGGATTAAATCTGACATGTGAGAAAATAGTCCTACAGTGCAACTGTCAGATGTTTGTAAAGAAAAGTATTCAACAATTTCCTCTCAAGCGCTCTCATGGCTTGCATCCTGATCATGCTTTAATTTCTGGCTTGTTTTGCTTATGTCAAAACACTGCGTGGCTGGAAATATGAGCCAAAAGGAGGCCTTCAGCTCATCACCATCATCCTTCAAGCTTTTGTGCATTTCCGAGTGCCTCCAATGTTTGTCAGTGAGAGCAGAGACGGCTGGGGCTGTACTCCTATTCATGAGCCGTTTCTCCCGTGTCTCAACAACAAAGCAGAGCACAAAAAAAGAAAAAATAAACCACAGGAGCTGCCAAAGCACAGAGTGAAAGGTGGTGAGAAGTGTCTTGGCAACTCATGAATTTCTTTAGTCTTCTTCAGCTGTGGATGTGGCAAAAAAAGTTGCATATACCATTTTTGCTTTATGTTTGCCTTTGGTTTCCATATCCTCCACCTCCTCCATCGCCCTCCCACACTCTCTGTGCTGTGGTCCATTAAGCTGTCTGTCCACAGCCAGAAGTGACTTTGACATTTGCTGAAACGCCCAGTGGAGTGTTCAGGCTTGAAAGGATATCCAATGCTTTGACCCAAAACCACTCGTTTCTTTTTCTTCTCCCTTTCCTTTCCATCAAAAACTCCTTTGTGACATTGTGCACTGGCATGTTGGCTCTCAGACCAAAGCCTGAATATATTTAAACTTCCACCAATGAAAAACAACCCCCTCCCCTCCCGTCATTACCCCTACTTGCCCATACACACATCCAGACATGACGACGCACATACACACAGGCGCACGCGCATCCCACTGAGATGCAAAAACACACAGATACACAAAACACAAAAAGGGCCCAGTGTGAAACCACAACTGCTGCAGTCCTGCACTTTCCATGAGACTTCAATATTTTATGAGCACACCAAAGACAGGGTAGCTGATGGGAATCCTCTGGTGGTGAATCTTTATTTATAACAGGAAACAATCACAGCATTTATCGTCCACAAAATGTAGCAAATAATGACTCAAAATAAGACAAAACAGGGGAAATTCTTGTGTCTTTTTCAAATCTATACATTCAAGAACTGTGCTATTAAACAATCCACACATAGGCCTCTGCTAACATTTTTTGTTATGACCTTATGAGTCTGTGAATAATGTAATGTGTTGTTAGTTTTTACAGACATTAGTGGTCAAACTAATACATTGGATTTGTAAAAACACCACTTTTCCCCGCAGCAAAGGGGACTGATTAATTCTTGCAAGTACTGAGCAAGTAACAAGATTTTTAAAATAAAACAGGTCCTCCAAATTAGAATAGGCTGGCTGCCAAAGTGGAAAACAGACAAACTGAAAAATATTGGCCAGCTTCTAACAGCCGGCCCAGTGGCTTGTGTTAATTTCCCACTCCAGCAATAACTTTTTTTTACTTAATGACTTACAGCAGAGTGGGCTGGATTTGAAAAAAATCACCTGTTTCCTCTCGCAAAACAAAACAAACAAACAAACAACAAATGAAAGTAGCATCATGTTTGTTTCAAAAATAAGAGGTGTCCAAAGTGACCGTCATGGCAAAGATGGTGCCGGATGGATGTGAGCATGAGGAGGAATCCCCCCTTGAGAACATTCTTTACCCTCTATGAGACAAGCTCAGCCCTCTCCAGCCATCCATTATAAATGGAGTCTAGCGTCACCCGTATGCCTCATCCCTCTCTCTGGGCAGTCAGCGTGAAATATTCACCTGTTCCACTCCTTCAGGAGAGTGGGGGATTAATGGAAAGAGAGGAGCTGAGGGAGCTCCTCTGTCTACAGGTTTCCATGAAAAAAAGAGGTCTGAAACGCTGACGCCAACTTGCATCAGCAAAGACCTCCCCATCCGACCAGTGTACACACGTATAAACACACACACACCCCAGGCTGTGAGGGGGTGGTTGCTTCATCCAAGCAGTTCACAGGACAAAGTTCAAATTGTAGCATGTAAATCAAGTGCGTGTAAATCACCTCTCAGTTAATTAGTTAATAGCCAGAATTGTCTGTTTTAATGACTCTGTCACATGTGCTGCAACCATGAAAAGTTTCTTTTTAAGTTTGGTGCTGTGATTAGAAACGTTCTGGTCTGTAATTTTGGTCTGTGTTCTAGCTCATAAAGTAAAAAAAATATATATTTCAATGTGTACTTAAATACGGCCCTGGCCAAAAATATTGCCCTTGCACATTTTAAAAGAGTTGAACTTAACAAAAGTATGAGGTCACCACATTTCTTTATTTCACTGTTAATAGGACAGTGACTTTACTTTTGAATCAGAACCAAACATATCCTTTTAAGTCATTAGATAAACAGAAATAGCAATAAGAATTTAATTTTATATTTGCAAGCACAGGCTTTGGACCAAATTACTGCTATAAAGCACTTCCTATAGATTTCAGTAAGAGCAGGTCTGTGACAGAATAATCCAGGGTAAGTGTCCAGAGTCTTGTTTGTGGTCAAATCTAAGCAACAAGAACCTTTTAGTTAGGCTTAGGAAAAGACAGGAATTTCAGTTAAAAGTTATTTTTAAAAAAATTCAAATCAATGCTGCTGTTTTAAGACAGACCTCAATCTTTCCAAAAGCTTCAACAAGTGCTGCCAATGCCCCAACATTACTCTAACAAAATGTCCTAATGCTGTAGTCGTTCTGAGTGGATAGTGCTGTAGTGCAAAACTCACTGCACTGCTGTTGGTGAGCCTTTTACTGACTGTTTCTGGTGACTTTGCAGGTCTGTTGGTTTACAACATTTTCTCATTATGTCAAGAGAAATCATACGTCACTCTCACAAAACATTACCGTTGCAAATAAGTTGTATATCAATGTTATTTCCTGGAGACAGGGTTGTTTGTTGAGTTAGCAACAGATGGTGCAAATTGAAAATGGTTGTTGCCTGCCTTAGGACTGAAGGTCAGCTTGATTCTGTTTTGCAGTTATCTGAGGTCCTTCCTTCACCATTTGAACAAATTTGCTGCGATCTTAGGTCAACTTTTCTCTTGCGTCTTCTTCTGGGGACGCAGGAGAATAGTTTCTTGATAACATTACGCATGGTGGCCATAGGAACATCAAGGTCACTGGACATTACTTATAGCCTTGAGACTGTTTATGCTTGATCTTCTCCCTGACCTCCTTGGGCAATTCTCTGCTGTCTTTTTCTTTGTTTCAGTCAGTGCCGTACAGGCAGTGACACAAAACAGCAGAATGACTTGTTCAATTTAAACTGGTTGAATGAATTAGATTCTAAATGAGACCAAATGTGGTGAGGCACCCGTGACCTGCTTGAATTATTTCTTGCAACTTCTAAGAAAGTACAGGGCATGTTGTGATTTTTTTTCTCTGTAACCTAAATACACTACTCACAATAAGTTAGGGATATTGTTATTTACATGAGTGCTTTTCCTATTTGGTCTGAATTTTAATGAAATAAGTAAAAGTTCCCTTTGATATTACTAATAATGAATGAGAAGAAACACCATTTTCATTAGTTTAATATTTATTACCCCCAAAATTTAGACAATAACAAGGATAGCCTCAAATAGCAAAAATTGACAATGTCAGTAGCGGGTGTTTCCACCATTTGCCGCAATGACAGCTTGACAGCGACGTCTCATGCTCCTCACTAGCCTCATGATGTTGTTCTGAGGCAATGCGTTCCATTCTGCCACAAGTGCTACACGCAGTTCTGCCAGGTCACGTGGGGGTGGGGTACGATCATCCAGTCTCTGCTTCAGCTGGTCCCAGATGTGCTCTATGGGGTTCAGGTCAGGGGACATTGCTGGCCATACCATATGAGGCACTCCGACTTCCTGAAGTCGAGCTGTGACAATTCTGGCACGATGTGGTGGAGCATTATCATCCATGAACAGAAAGTTGGGGGTGTGCTGGCGGAATTGGGGGATGATGATGGGTTCTATGATGTCTCTGAGGTAAGAACGTGCAGTGACTGAGCCATCTACAATAACCAAATCTGTTTTGCGCTGACTGGTGATGCCTGCCCAGACTGTTGCACCTTCTCCACCAAAGCGAACCCTGGGGACCATGTTGACCTCGGCGTATCGCTCACCTCGCTTTCTCCAGCAACGCTGACGACCATCATTTCTGTGCAAGGTGACCCGACACTCATCAGTGAACAGGACGGTAGACCACTGCTGCATTGTCCAGGTCACATGGTCTTGTGCCCACTGCAAACGTTCACGGCGGTGTCTTGGTGTCAGTGGAGTCACCTGCAACAGTCGTCTGGCATTCAAGCCAAAGCAGTGGAGTCGGTTGCGAATGGTTTGTCTGGAAACCCTAGTACCCCTCACATCTCGTAAACGGGCCTGCAGCTGTGTGGCCTGCATAACGATGTCTGAGTGCATAGGTCCTTAGGTACTGGTCATCGTTGCGGTCTGTCACTCGTGGGGCTCCACTCCTGGGTCTGTCACGAACTCTGCCAGTAGTTCTGTGTCTTGATGCAAGTCTGCTGATGACACTTTGAGACACACCAAGTTCACGAGCAACATCTGACTGCCTGCCACCGACCCGAAGGCGCGCTATGGCCAGGTGGCGCTGCACGTCCATTAAGTGACGTTGTGTGTTCATGGCTGTTTGAATGATGAACTTGGAATGACTTACTGACAATACCAGCTTTTTATACCCACAGAATGTTGAAATTGATGCCACATTGAAAAGGGTTGTCTTTTTTTTGGTATTGGCCCCAATATGTAAGGCACACTGTACACAGTGAGACCATTACGTGGAAAACACAAAATGAGGTGTGTCTATCACCCCAATACAATTGCCTCCCTATCCCAAAAATCTGGGTGAAACAAAAGTGAAACAAACAGCGTATGTATGACATCCACTGAGTCTCTCACAATATCCCTAACTTATTCTGAGTAGTGTAAATACATGGGGGTGCCATATACCTAGCCTTATTCATTTTTCTTATTAATAGTTATTAATAGTTGACAGTGTAGTGTAAAACACAGGTATGACATGCAACAAATGTGTCCTGGAATGAATGAGAGACATTAGTAAAATATGCTGTTGATCTAATAACACTACTTTTTGCAGTTAATCACAATATTAAATACATTTTTTCATTATTTTAGCTTTAGGTTCCTGTTTCATAGTCTTGTGTTCACGCTTGGCCTTTTTGGCACAAGTTGTCTGAATACTTTTATTCCCATTTAATAAAAACACAAAAGTCTAACTCATCTTCTGACGTATTTAGAGACAGCAGATCTTCTGATCTCAGCTGTTGTTTCCCAAAAAAGTAATAACCTCCAACATAGTTACCAGTGGATGTGTGACATTACCTGAAAGCCCTCTGCTCCATCATTTTCATACAGATCCATCCCACTTTAATTAGCACCTGAAGTGAGTGCTGCTGTGTAGTGAACATCTGTTGCTCAATGGGTAAAGTGTGACACTCACAAGTGTCTTCTGTGCGCATAAAATGGCACTTATGTTATGTCTATGGATTTTCACCATGTGTCATTATTAGCGGCATTTGAGGGTGTTTGTCATCAGATGACAGAAGTATGTTGTACATTGAACTGATGCACATGTCTGAATGCCATAGTATGAGGTGGTGGGCGACACACTGACTAATGATGGAGAAGCAGGAGTACCGATTCCCACAGGGGAACCAAATGTTCCCTGTGCCCTTTGCCCCATGTACACCGTCAGCTCCATAACCTCTATTTATACACCGCACCACTGGAAACTGTCAGCACTGCGGTGATGTATCGATTCAACAAGCCATTTTTTATGTGTGCTTCTAACTACTGATTCACAAGAATGTGCATTGAAGCATTATAGAGGAAACACCACACAGTGTTACAAACTGAATGGGATTCGTGATTTATGAAGGGATCTTCACATCTGGCCCACATCTCTTTGCATGTATGTAACTATGAAGGTGCAGAGTGGGGAAGCAGACAGAAGGGAGAGACGATCAATAATGCTATGGAACACATTAAATCTCAATGTTAAGTTGTAAGACTGATTGATTGATTTTCAGCAGTAACCTATTCCATAGGATGCTGAATGGTTGACAAAGTTAACAAGACTCTAACACGCTAACAACTCTTAGTACCAACTGCCTTGTCTAGCAAACCTCATTAAAGCTCAGGGGACAGAAACCATGGACAGGCTAAGGGTATGGAAGAAACATGTTACTGTACATAGAATGAGGCCAGAAACAGTGAAACACTAAAACAGCCTACATTTTCCCGGAAGTTCATGGGCTGCATCTAAACACTATTCTCAAGAGAGGCTGTAAACATGTGAAAAACTCATTTATCAAATGCACCAGTGTGCAAAAGGTTTGTGCACAAGTGCACATTATGGGTAATGGGTCATTTAGCGCTATTCACATATCTGTCTGAGTACAATCCACTGTAATTTTGACATCCCAGACAGCCTTTAATCATTCTACTCTCATCCATGAGCAGCCTATTTCTGCTGACACAAAATGACCCACCTTGGCACTACCTCACCTAATAGTTGTATACCTATTTTCTCTACGTACATATTAACATCAAGACCATTATCGATACTTAGTTGCATCATGGGTAGACAGATGTGCTTTACTGAAACATTTTTACTGTTGCTTTAATCCCAGAAATAAGAACTAATAAGAAAAAAAAACATTTAAATCAAGAAAAAAATTAATACCACATAAAGTGTTAAAGTGACAAAACTATTTCGTAGTATCGTGTGTTGTGAACAACGGTTGGCATCTTATCTTGTAAATATGTATATACTCTGAGTGTACTGTCCTTTCTGCTTTTTCCTGCTGCTGGGGCACTGAAATTTCCCCACTGTGGGATTAATAAAGGAATCTTTATCTTTATCTTATCATCTCCGAGCCAAGCTGAACAGTGATAAACTGCATGCACAAGATAACATTGCATTATAGGTGCTTCTGTTCAATAAACTGCCTTTCAAAGCAAGATTGATTACTGTCATAAATGATAGGCCTGGGTAGCCCTCCATAGACTGTATTCCAACAGACCTATACACTCAAACGTAGAAACTACAAGTGACACCACAGGGACAGAAGCAGCCAGTGCATTAATGACTATTAACCTGTATGCTTTCAAAACGTGATATGTCCAAACTTCTGTGCACAAAATCAATTAGGAGTTTCTGCTCTGACATTTTCAGTGGTAAAAAAATATTCACAGTGGGGAAAAAGGCTAATCCATTATCATATGTTACATTGCATGACAGCAGCTTTGAATAAACAATACCTAGTTGCAGTCACACTGTCGCTGTTATCTTATGCTCCAAAAGTGGCTCTTGCTGGGCCTTGCGTGATTCTTAAATTAATGAAGGATCACAGTGGGGTATATAGCCTATGTCCGAGATGTTTAAAACTACGAAAGAGAAGTCAGTCTCTCAGGTTTTATTGTGCTACTAAAGATTTTGGAATCTCAAGATTTCCCATTTTCTTTTCCTTTCTAATGCAGCTGTGTTCATGTATCTCAATCTTTGTGGACAGGAAATTATAGGAAATGAGGCACAGATTTGTGTGTCCATTCACTATCCATTTACTGATCAGTGTTGAGAAATACTGCATAATATGTATTTGTAGATATGTCCATAAGTGGGGCATACAGATCTATTTTTATTTTTGTATATTTACTTCCTTGAATGTGTGAAACATGTTTTATTTTTTTTGCAAAGATTTAATTTTCCATGGTGATAATGTCTTTATGTCCACTTTTTATCATGTGTTGGCACTGACATTATTTCCTAGTGATACTCAAAATGCATTAAAATGTATAGATTTATAATATTGTCTTCTTGCCGGGGGGGAAGCAGGGCTTGATCTCATGCACATTTGTCTTGACTTCACTTTGACTTGCACCAGTAGCATAATTTTTCTCATCTATCCTCCCTGAGTCAGTTCATTGACTACTTGAGTATCAAGGAACGTTTTTCAAAGCGCATGCTGTGAGCCAACCATGCCTCCTACATTTCAGCCTGTTCATTCGAGGGGGGGGTGGCGAAGTGGTTAGTTTGCTTGCCCTCACATATGAGCAGAGATTACACTATGAAACAGGAGCTGTCTGCTCTCCCCAGAGGCTTGGTTTCTCAATGGTACATGCAGAGAGGATGAAATAGATGCCCTGGAGTCTCAGTCAGCCCCCGGTTTCTTCACAGTTCAGTGTTAATGGAAGCTCAAATGGTGAGCTCAGACCATGTTGGATCTGTAGGAGCATAGTGAAGGGTGAGTCACCCAGTGAGAGACTGAGATGGGAGGTATGCTTATCGCTGAGGTGAGAATCTGACCCAACCAAACACAATTGAGTTTGCCTGAGAGAGAAAGCGAAGTGGATGTACGGATGATCTCACCCCACTTCACGACAAAGTACCTTTCGGACAGTGTGTGACAAAATGCTTCACTTCCATCTTCGCCCTTGTGAAAATTTGTAGTATGTGCTAAAGAAGCCAAAACCATTTCTTGTAGCCATTTAGCATGTTTCATACATTACACCCCACTTGGATTATGTCTCAGTAACTTGGCTAGGTGCATTGCTAGACACTGTATTTCATTTATTTGCTCTTAATAACTGTATGTGGAATGTATAGTCTTCATTGTTGTCTTCCACAGCAGGTGTTTAGCCAAGACCAAGACCATAAAATCATGAAATCAGACAACAGTTTATTATTAAGATATATTTAAAGTAATGAGCTAAAGTGGTAATCCAGCTTTACCATCCATACCATGCTAGTAGATCAGCACCATCACAAGACCTTGCTGGTGGACCAGCTTCATGTGCAGGTACACACTTTTTAATCTGATAATCTTGTTGTGGAACAGGCCATTAATAGCAAATGGTTTTGCAATTAGATTTGACGGGTAAGGGGGTCAACTTTTTTAAGAGTTTTTTAAAGATTGCAAGCCACAACAAGAAGTCTGCAGGGAGATTTAATCCATCTTCAATAAACACATTAATCAACATTAAGTCTAGGTTTTATCAAGAAAAAAAACCTTTACAAATAAGGAGGTAAGTGAGGTGGTGGGGAAAGCTGCAGAAGCAAATGGCATTGACATGAGCAAATCAACAGTGTGACAGTGGGAAGAACATATGCTGTCTACCTACATGTATACAATTGGAGGTTAATGGTCAGCTAGTAGACAAGAGCTGAAGAATTAGTCAGTGGTTATGAGGCATTGCCGTTTCTTGTAATATTGAAAGATCTTTAAAGAGTTTAGCTGCGAGAGAGTCAAGAGGAAAAGTGGTTGGATTAAGGAGAAAAATAGGAATAAACAGTCAACCAGTTGTGAGGACTGTCCATTATGTTATATACTATTTGACGTTGTGTTTTTATCCAGTTGAACCACTACTGCAATTGACTCCAACAACAGCTTTTACCCTTCTAATTTTACTGTTGTCTTTACTGTTGTCTAGTAAAAAATTTAGGCAGAGTGTTAAACAATAATGAAATTATGCACATAAGTGATATAAAAATAACCAGTTATGGTAACATCATTAGTATATGCACCATGTGAGTCAATGTAGACACTCTCTGTTACTATATCTATGTCAATTGGAATCAATAGAAATTCTTGTATTCGCTTACAGGTACTGTGTGCAACTTTCGCGCAGGATTCTGCATCATGCACGCACTCTGTTGGGGCAAGAAAGCATCATGCTTGGCATAGGCTGAAACAATGAGTTTACAAGACAGAATACTCACATGTACGCAAAACTAACCCAGCAGAGAGTTTACTGTTTACAGTTCACAGATGTTGCCTTGCATTGCTCTTGGCTATCATCAGTAGAAAGTCTTGTCTTTCTCTTGGATTGGGATCTTGGCAGGTTTATTGCATATGCTCTGCAGTTAGCAGCTTTGACTCTGGACTTGGTGTTTAACTCTTGGTTGTGGTGGGTGGTGACAGTTTGTTGTCGAGCAGGCTCCATTTCTAAGCTGAAGGCAGTGCAAAAGAGAAGCAAAGCACTTTTGATGGGAAACTTGGGGAAAAACGGCCTGACTGCTTTACGTAAAAAGCAAACCGTAGGCTGTTATATGCAAAAGAGAAAGTCAGGCAAGGTCTTATATTTTTAGTTACTTTACATTCACACATTAACCATTAACATCAGTCATCAATAGAAACATACATCCATAGCATCTTGAATGAGATGAATCAGTTTTTTGAGTTGTGTACGCTGGTGCTGTGAAGGTAACAGATTACCAGAAAGCTTGGGCCTCTTATCTGCTTATGTTAGGCATAATTAGAGATGGAGAAGATTTGTTGAATGATCTTCTGAGAGTATGTTCAAATGCATAATTGTGTTTACTGGCTGAGGGAAAACAAGTCTTTCATCTTGTGGAGATAAGAGGGTGATTTGTGGTCCACTTGGTGGCCTCTTCTGTGTATTCTCAGGTCTGATCTCTTTGTTGCTTTGCTCTCTCCCACCCTCCCTGTCTCTCCCTGATTAATGCTAATACTTTCCTAAGCATCATGGTTAAGATGAAGAAATGTTAATGCTTTTTGCCCCATTTGGTGGGTCTCTCAGTCTGGGGAGGAGATGGATGTCAGAGAGAGAGGGGGAGACCAGAGAGGAAGGTAAGAAGATATATGACTTCTCTTTCAGTGTATGCACATTTATATGATCCCTGTCATTACATTGTAACCCAAGTAATCCATGTTAATATGAGGTTAGCTCAAGTTATTTTGTTTATTTTCATCCAAATAGATGCATTTACTCTATTTAGAAGGTTTTACATTAAAAACAGTTGAACAACAGTGGAAACAACAGTCAACATTTACCCTATATCATTTGTTACTGCAGTATCATGGAGGACACAGCCTCTTTATGCTGTGCAAATATGGGTTTATTTATAGCTTTGGTAAAAGGATCTTATCTAAATTGTATCTAAACTATGAACTGAAACCCTGCCAAAGCTCCAACATATTAAAGATTAAGAGACTGAGGATTAGATTAAATGTGTCAGCAGGCTAATTACAATTGCATCTGAATCCTATATTGGAACATAAATTGAATCTCACAGGTGTTCAGGCACAAATATAATTTTAAGTCACATGTTATATGTACCTTCCAATCATTTAAAACCATGATTAAAGTTTGTTAAATGGCCTGTATGAACAGCTTGGTGCTTATTCTTGTAGCTCATAGTGCTCATGACTACATATTGCTTCTTATGTCTATTGGCAGAAACATCCTCCTCATCCTTTATTAGCACAGGGAATTCTTTAATGCACACTCAGCATATTCATTCCTCTTATGTGAGCAGGTTCCAAAATTAACTTTTTGGTCTATCTGCCAATAGCTGGTAAACAGAAACAAAAAATCTGTGCGCCAATGGTTTTTTTTGTTTGTTTGTTTGTTTGTTTTGGTTTGGGTTTTTTACCATCCGTAAAACTGCTTTCACAAATGAGAACATGTTCTGCTTTTTCTATTAATAATAAGTTATTTCTAATAACGTTTAAGTTTTGTACTGGTTCAATAAAGCAATCACTGTGAAAGTATCACTTGCGACACTAGTTTTAGAGTTTCACCAAAAATCTAATGATTAATGTAGAAACAAATTGGCAGATGACTCCATGAAGAAAATAATCAGTTGCAGTACAAATACAGATACAAATAGTGAAAATTTTGCTTTACCTCAGTAAAATGATGCCTTTACATTAATGTATTAATAATAATCAAATTATATAATAACATTACATCTGGGGAGGGAGCATTTTTTTGGCATTGAGTGCTTTTAACTTTTAATACTTTAAGTACATTTTTTAACCATACCTTTTTTCAGGTTACATTTTCCTTTCAGAACTTTTACTTGTAACAGAGTTCTTAAATATATATAAAAATAAAAAAATAAATGGTATGGCTACTGGTTACTTAAGGAAAGATCTTAGAAACATCTAAAAACAAGCTTTCATATTTCTTTGCAATATTCAAAATTCAGGACGCCTTGTAATATTAAGTATTTCACTGTGTAGTATTTCACTTGGAAAGTGAAAGCTAATTAGCCTATTCTGCTAATGAGACTTGTCATGTTACTTGATAACCTGGTGACTGTTGTGTCTCACTTGTGCAGAAGGGAGTGTCTACCATTTCAAATTTTTACCTCTGTTTACCATTTCTAATCTACTGGCGTCATTAGTGAGTATGGTGCATTTGTCACAAAGACATTCCTCCACACAGCCCCATCCATCTACAAATATTTAAGCAGTCACATTCTGCACTTCTGCATCATAAGGTATGAACAATTTTAATTATTGTCACAGTAACATCATTATTTATGCAATGAAGGCTCCTCTGATATACGGTGTTATGATTTTCATTCTTGTTTGATCCATGAGCAGAGCAGCAGACAGTTGAAAGCACAGAAAGGATGAAAATCTGAATTGAAAGATGAAAGTCTGTGTGGAAAAGCTGTATGCGAGGGAAACACTGGAGAATGTGGTGGCTTTGATCATTCTGCCATGAAGTCTGAGGTTTCTAGTTTGAAGGTGGTAAATTGGTGCACTCGGCCAATTACTACCCAGTGCTGTGCTCTGAAGGCCATTGCACATTGTCACTACTTTTTGACTCGTTTTTTTATGGGTTCATTTCATTGAAAAGGCGCACTTTAATTAATGGGTTAATATGTAACATATTCAAAAGATGCAGGAATACACAAACGATTGTATTTTTTGTGCTTTTTATATTGTTTTGTTGTTGTTTTTCCACACAACCTCTTTTTTATACATGGTCAAGCTATATATCATCTCTACAGCTGTCACTCAGGATTTATTATGGACTACTTATGCTTTTTGCAATCTTTTTTTAATAATATACTCAGTTTCTAAAGATAGAAACACAAGATTCTCCTGGTGAATGTAAAAATGCTGTCATTGTCACCAGTTAATTTCTATTGTCTGCAGAAATCATGTCTCCGGCTCATGGCTTCAGTACCCATAAGTGGGCATTGCCATGTTGAAAACCTAGGAAGTTACCAAATGCTCCCAAATTAACACAATAAGGTGACTTGATTTAAGCATCAATCTGTCAGCTGGATTCATTTCCCATGGCTTCCACCTCTCATGCGTAGCACAGTTTGTTATTAATATTATTTTTTTTAAACAACAGTTTGATATCTGAAGTTTGATGCCATGGAAGTTAGAGTTAATCTTTCATTTTTTAAATTTTGTATGTTTGATGTCTTTGCAAAGAACTAGGTCAATAATTTGGTGCTGATCTTGCAGCTGAGAGGGTTTCATGCCCAAACAAGCCTTGGAAATGCTCCAACTGACAGTCAGCATTGTCTACACATGTTATTCACTTCCAAAATCAGTACTGTCTAAAACAACTTAAGGGGGACTGATGGACAGTGTTGCCAGATGGGAAATGCCGAAGTATCGTACCAGCAGCTCGAAATTATCGTATTTTGAGGAAAATTATCGTACAGACCCAATTTGCATCCTGACGTGGCTCAGGGGCTTCTGTTTTAATAACACTTTCTCATAGACCGTGCATATAATAATCTCATCTATCTATAATAATCAAACAGAACGGTTGAAAAAAGGAGCCTCTTGCAGAATAGCGCCTCTGCCTGTTTGGAGTGGAGGATCAGCATGAGCTCTGGCCTCACTGAACAGCTCAGAATACTGTACCAGTCAAACTATCTACTGTTAATTTAAACTACTACTGCCTGTGATAATAGAAGAACTTGCGATAGAAACCTTTTTACAGTTTTATTGAAAATGACAATCCAGGGTCATTTGCATTTGTAAAGTTAAACATTTGTAAAGTGCAAACAGCAACAACAGCTACTGTAATAGCTTATTTATTATAACATAAGGGCAAAACCGGTCTAAAACATTTTTGCATAGATGAATTTTAACACAAAAAAACACACAAACACAAAGTACTGTATGTGCTTTAAACTATAAGCAGCCTCTGTGTAACCATCTATGTCTTTTTCCCATGTGTGTCAGGACTTGGTCACGAGGGGAGAGCAGGACCCAGACGCAGGCAGGGACAAGGATGCAAAAAGATCTTTTAACAGTTTATTTATGAGGCTTAAGGCTTACGGATGGTCAAGGCAGGCAGGGTCGAAGTCCAGGGAGTCAGTCCAAACATAACAAGGTATTCAATAATCCCAAAATAATCAAAGATCCAGAAAGAAACAAAAATCCAAAAAGAAACAAAAATCCAAAAACTCTATGGACATGGACATGGACATGGACGTTAACAGAGCAAGACCATGGAGTCTAATCTAACAATGCACCAACATAGAACAAAGGCAATGGCATAACTTAAATAGACAGGTGAGGGCAGGAAAACGAGACACAGGTGAGACCAATCAACTAATCAAGAACAGGAAGCAAGTACACAGAAACACACAAGGGAAACAACCTTTCAAACTAAAACAGGAAACAACAAACTCAACTCAGAAACATGACAACGTGCCTGTTTTATCTGCCTCTCCGCTACGCAAGTCTACCGCCCCTCTCCTTTGCCGTTGCGCATATTGTCCGTGTGCTGCGTTGATTGGCCAGAGCCTTTCTATATCTCTGTGATTGGCTGTAAAGAGGCACGTGAGATGATGTGTGCAGGAAGCGTATCCAAAATGTGTATGGCTTGCCAATGAATTAACTTTGATACGTAATGGAACGGAAGTGTGAAATTATCGTACATCTGGGGATTTTGGGAATTATTGATCGTACATCGTACAGAGGGCAAAATTATCGTACAAATACAATAATTATCGTACGTCTGGCAACGCTGCTGATGGATGGTAGGCAAGGCAAGGCTACCTCATGGTCTGGTGTGCATAACAGCAATATGACAATGTGTGTCACTCAGACTACAAATGTCCCACAAAGAAATGCTGATATCAAAATGACACAGTGCCCAATGTGGCTTTTTTCCCCACTGCATTCAGGGTCGTCACCAAAACTCCAAATAAATACTTAAAACGTCACTCTACTGTTACAAAAATATGCTTTTCATAGTGTCTCTGCACAGACAGAGTGCCTTTTATCTTTAGCTATCTAGGTTATCAGGGCCAATAAAGAGAGATTACACTTCACAAGATAAAAATCATTGACTGAGGTACTTTGTGTACACGGTGTTAATTCTTTGAGGTTTGCCATGCTTTTGCTGGAGTTGACCAGGCATGAAATCCCATCGATGCTGCCTAAAAGGCCAAACAGCACTGCTGTTGCTAGGAGATTAAGTTTGGAACAAGTGTGTCGATACTGCTTAATGAAGCTGAATGGTCGCTGTCATCAGGACTACTGGTCTGAGGGGCCCCTCTGTTTACTGCTTATTTAATTTCCCCATTATTCAGTACTATTGTGTCAGTGGATCTAAATTGTCAGGCTTAGAAATATGCATCACAGATCTAGCTGTGATTATTAGCAATGGAGTCTCTTGATAAGCAAATGTCCAATGGTTGTAATTGAGTCTGTTACTTAGCAGTGGCTTCTGAGAAATGTTCAACCTGTAACTCTACCATGAATAAAATAAAAAATAAAGCTTAGTCTTTCAAGGACTCAGCTGCTTAAACCAGGGATTCAAAAGATTAACAGGCTGAAGGATGGAGGCAAAATGGAGAAAATGATCAAATCAAAAGCAGATTATACAGTTGGTGCATGTCTTCTCATTTAATTCACATGTGGGGATACATTGTTATTACAATACACATTAAAATATGCATGCAAAGTATCAATAAGCAGCAGAAAGAAACCTCTTTTTAGATGTATACAACCATAAAACCAGAAAGTGAGGATAGTTGCCCTGTGAAGGTTGTGAACATTGTGAACATTCAACACATTGTGAAGCAAGGTGCTGTTTTAAATCTAAAAAAAAGATGATTGGTAATACTCAGTTTAATAGAAAGAGGAGGGGAGTCACTTACTTTATCTCCCCTTCACTTCTACTTAGACAGAAAAATGGTGCATCCTTTTAAAATTACAGTTTGACATGTGAATTTAGCCTGAACAGTTACTTTTTGTCCAATTTAATT
This sequence comes from Datnioides undecimradiatus, assembly GCA_008933995.1. Lineage (NCBI taxonomy): Eukaryota > Metazoa > Chordata > Actinopteri > Lobotiformes > Datnioididae > Datnioides > Datnioides undecimradiatus. The sequence continues at coordinate 9,155,356 of WARS01000029.1, read as the reverse complement.
TAATTTTAAATTGCTGAGTTTTATAATAGCGGGCTAAATTTAAGGTGAAGCAACCCTGACAATCTGGGGAAAATAGCTACTTAATGCTGTGGTTTTAACTTAAATTACACCATTTTTTATTCTATGTCTTTTATATATTTTTTATGCTCAGTATGAAGAACAGTTGAATTGTTGGTTACATGTAACAGTGTTTCATTTAACCTCTAAAGCGTCTATCTGGCTCCATCTGCATCTCTTTTCTTGTCTTGAAATCCCACACTGCCACACTGATTAGACCTTTTTAACAGCTTTTGAAGGAGCTCAGGGTCTTAAATCTCACACTACCGTGTACATGGCTATATAGTCACTATATGTGACTATAAAATATCTTCATCAAGGCCAGAAATAGTATGCTAGATGTAATACACATTATACTTGAGTGTGTAATGAATGGTGTGTGCGACAAATTATACAGAAAACAGAAACATGCACAAAAAAGAGAACCTGACACTGTGGCCCTGATTTATTCCAACAGGTACACTGCGTAATTGTTTTTATTTACTGTGTATTGCACCTACATGTTTTCTTTATATTCATTCATGATTAGCTTCATTCACGGCTGGTGGAGTTCTTTATGGACATTGCCAAATTGGCTGAACTTTTGTGAAAGTATCTCAGGTCATAAGACAAACTGCAGACCCTCTCAAACAGCATCAGCATGCTGTGGTCTACTCCATCTTAGTAACATATGAATAGATAGGACAACGACTGAATCATCTCCACTGATGAAACACTTGTGCTCTTTCAACCCTCACACACACAAACACACAAATGAAAACCAGCCTTTATTCATCTGCCTCGATTGTCCACACAAGAAAACAGCTGAACGAGCAAAAGGCAGTGGAGAAAGCATTACTTTCCTCTGTGCATAGCTCACTCATACTGTATGTGAAGCACATTGGGAATACAGATGGCTCTGTCTTCGCTGTGTAATATCTCTAGTAAATCATATTTACCTGTCACCAGTGGTCCTGGAAGACCCATCAACACCACCACACCCACACACCAAATACTGCAGGTACAGTACAGACGGTCAACTAGATTTAGATAAATTAAGAAGGGATTAGCAACCCAGATCTAAGAAGTCCATCCCATCTGTCTGAAATGTCCCACTGTAAGGGATCTAAAAATATGAAATGACAGAGGAGGAGGAGCATGTTAAATGTTTGTGTGTGCGTGGGTATGCGTGTGTTGTTATGGATGGCTGAACAAAAGCAAATGCATTATTAGCTCTGGGTCAATTACACACTGTGCATTGCTGTTAAACTGTTATGAAAAAGAACATGCCATTATTGTGGTAAAATTTGGTATTAAGTGTTCTAAGACAAACATGTAAGGGATGGATGGATGGGTGGATGAGGTAAACAAGAGTATGCTTGCATTGTCAGGCATGGATTATGCACAGATGTACCATTTCTGTTTACCAGTGTATGTTTATGTTTGCAATAATGTGTTATGGGGACAAAGGATTACAGTCATTGTAAACTAAAGGTTTAGTGTGCTTTTGCAGAAGCACATGGAAAATATATGGAAGATACAGTAAATATGGTCATAATGACAGGCTATGGAAACGTTACATGATATGGATGCTGTGTGTTCACATTTTGACAGAATTGATTGCACAGATGCTCTGTTAAAATGCAATAATGTTTAGTGTGCAGTGACAATAATGCTCGGTGCATGTTGCTAATGGGATATGTTTAGCATGCATTTGCAGTAATATGCTTTGGAATAGAAAGATGATATAAGAGATGTGTGTGCATTGTAGGGGATCTATTCTGCACAGAGAGTAGTGTCAGTGTTTACAGCGTGTTGGCGAGGATTGCCAGGGTAACTGCAGTTGGCAACAGTTCTATTCTTGTCATGCGGCAGTGAGGTAAAAAAAAAAAACATCTCAGGGTAGCATAATGTGGTCAACAGGGCACATTCTTCCACCATGAGTTAATTGGGTGTGAAAAGACATAAGAGTTAGATCCTTCATTTCAGCAGGGGATAAAAGAGGAGCTGGAAGGTATGATAATAAATGGAACCTTAACAGTGACAGGTGGGATTAGCACACATTGGTGTCGTATAATACTGCACTGCATCATGTGGCAAAGTCTTATCTAGATCTACTCTACTCTACTATATTGTGCCAGCTTAAGAGTCAGTATCAGCATCTGTTCAGTTGTGAAATGAAACGACTCTGGAGTTTCGTGGTAAGTCTTCTTATAAAGATACCTGGGAGATAAATGATGCCATACTTCCGAATGGCCCAGAGGCATTGTATGAAGGGCTCAAAGGCTGACCATGAAATGGAAATAAGTTGCCAGTTCAAATTAAATACACTTGTGGAGGGAAGCAAAAACAGACAGAAATGAAAGATGGAAAAAAAGAAGGCAATTTAGCAAAATGGAATCAGTAAAAATGATCTTCCTAAAGTCTGTTCTTACTACTTTAAAGAGGTCATTAATCAGTCGTTTCAACATTTTTCAAAACACCTGCATTGTTCTCAAGCAAAGTTTATGGAGAGACAGCACATATCAACACTGCCACCCTCCACCTCTTGCGGATGAGAAGGTCTTTGCAAACAGCAGATTTCTTGCATATTATTTTTAATAAAAGAAGGTTAAAGAACAACACTTGCTGTGCATAACTTCCTACAAGACCATTATTTTTGCACAGCTCCTTTTTTCTCATATTTAGTCAACCCCAACCTTTAGTTTACTCAAAGTCTGGGCATTTGAGTTTCATCTTTGTAGTATGTGGGCTCACGGTCCAATGGTATCAATATCAGGAATCCTTGAATTACCTCTGTCCTCCCTGTGCACTTTAAATGCAAAAATCATAAAATACAAAAACAAATAATTTCAGACAAAGCTCCAATTGTAAAATGCAGTTGCATATGTTTACTATAGGAATTTCTGTGACAAGTGTAACAAGCAATAAAAGGCAGACAGAGAGGCGCCCTGTCATTGGGTCAGTCATAAGGACGGCTTTATCAGGAGAAATTTGATAATACACTCCCTTGTCCTCTGGTTTATCGAGCTACAGTAGGGCCTCCTCATTAGATTAAAGGGTATTACTAAAGGTTAACATAAAATACTGCAGCAGAGCCAGTGCGCTGCCACGTCCATCCAAACTGTGTGCGACAACATGGTGCTTGAAATGAAAAACACCCTGTCCTTGTTTATCGCAAAGCATCTATAAAGTCCCCTAATTTGGCCATAGCGCAGAGTTCACAATTAAAGCCAGAGTATTCAATGTCCCTTTAAAGCAAGACAACTCTAGACATTGTTCCCATGGTGGAGAGTCTTACCTGGATAAGGCCTTATGTTGGCAGCCATTACACAACTTTATTTATGTCTTTTTGAGCCATTAATGAGGGGCCAGAAATGGAATAATATGATTGTCTGAGTATTGATTCACAGTACAAAAGCTCTATGCTGAAGGCAAAACCAACAGTGAACAGAGAGGAAGACCTGTGTCTATGTAGATGAGCCAGTTCAGGAGAAGAACTTACAATTCACTGTTCGCTGTGTGAGGTCTCTACTAGAATTCGGCGTGACTAAATGTTATTTACTTGTACATCTCTATAGTCTATCGACTGTAAAGCAAATGACATAGTAAATTGAAATTAACAGTTTTGGTTCAATATATGTCAGAAAATCCTCATGCAGGATCCCATCAGAGAAAACACATGTATAAATGTAACATTGACCTTTACCTCACAACTGTAAACCCAGTTCTATTCAAATCCACCCTTAGACATTAAATATGTCTATATATTCACATCAATATGGTCATCTCTCATACCCTCATCTGGAACTTTTGATTTCTCACATCTACATTGGAAGTGGTGTTTGATTTTCATAGTCATGCAGAGCAGGCAATTATACATTATATGCTTGACTAAGTAAATGCTTTGCTTTAATATCCTTTCTCTCTTCGTTCTGCCAAGGAGTGTCTGAAGAACACTTCTTCTCTGTGACCAGCGTTTTCATGCTCGAGAGCTACTGAAAGTTCTCTCGCATGTGAAGCTGATTGAACACTCGGCCTCAGTATTCTTTCACTTAGAGTCATTTTTCATCTTCAGTTGACGTGCATTGGGTTTAAGGCTTTTTGGCCTTGTCTTGCCAAAAGCGATTGGCTCTTGTGACGTACAGCTGGTTACTTTTATCTGTATCAATGCAGCGAATTGTAGCTGTGCGCTGTCAACACCATTTTATCCCTATGGTCCAAGAAAATACAGCCATTTAGAAGAGAAAAAGTTGTATTTTCATTTGTATCCAATGTGTCTGAGTTTTATTTGAAACTCTTACCTAAAAGTTTTATATTATATTTACATATATATCACATGGTGAAAGTAGCTTGTTACTTAAATCAGCACTTTTGCCATCCATGCAGCTCTCAGTCCAGTTGTGCTCTTGATACTGATGTATTTTTAGCCTCTCTACAATACTGAGCTCCAAGGTCATCAATCACACATTCATTAGAGCTACAGGCATTCAGAAAGGATTTTGTAAAAATTAGTCTCTGTTTAAACCTGTTTTCAAAGCTGTTAAATCAAAGTCATGCTCTACAGCGTGAGTTCAGCTGTTCCAGTAGACTTGTAACCATTTATCCAGTTTTACTAATTATCAAATGTTAAAACACATGCTCAGTTTCAGCATGGTGCTATTTAATTCATACAACAACACAATTGTGCTGGATAGTGCTGAGTGCAAGCACAGTCATACTGCTGGATACTGAGCAGCTCTACTCAAGCAGATGTGGCCTAAGTGTTCTGCTTAAGGGCCCCAGTTTTTGTTAAAAGAGGGCTGATTGTTACTCATTTGTTCCCTGACCAGATTTTCCCAGTCACTCTGTGGAATTGAACCACTGGCCTTCCAGTCACTTGTGTTTTGTCCTAAACTTAAGACCACTGCTGCGCTCACACATTAATCATTACATTGCGGGTTATCAAGGCGAGCAGCAAGCAACGTCCACTCTGCCAGCGCTGATTCAAATCGCTTTAATGGCCATCTCACACGGTGGAAATGCTCCTCAGAGGAAACAGTGGTGGCAGAAGCGATTGACCTACCCACCCTGCTGTGACGGCAGCGCGTGAGAGAGGTCGACAGCAGGAAGGGTAGCAGGCATTTGATTAAAGCTTCAGCCCTGTTTGTGGAAACATGAATAATGCCAGATGAGAGGACTGACTTGTGAGGGTCAGAGACAGAAAGCTCCAGGAGCCTGGACTCTTGGTCCACAGAGAGAGACACAGACATAAATCCCCCCCGTGTTGCTCCACAGCTTTAAAGATCCAGCTTCTGTTCACTGAGGCTTACATTTATCAAACAGCATGTGGTCAATTCATTCAGACCATCTCATGGTATTAGTAATGTATGCAAGCATGGATGGTCCCAGTGGGAACTGCTGCTTAAACCACTGAATGAAAACTAGTTAATAAATAAAATGCTAAGGTACATCAATACTACCTTTTCTTCTGTTTTTCCCACCAACATCCATCTTCATTTTAATATCTCCTTTATAGCTTTTGTTTCATCAGAAAAGTTTATAAAAATATAATGAACATATTTGGCTCAAATCTTGTGCACAGATAGATTTTGGCCCAAGAATCGTGCTGGTGTTGTTTGGTGTTTTAAGCGATAATGGTATTCAGGTAAATCTGTGAATATCCAAGCAAAATAATAATAATAGTAATGGCAATGTATTTAGCTGCTATTGTGTCATAAAATTAAACTCAAATAATAAATATTAACACTATTATTGCAATTTGGCAGATAAAAGAACTAATGTTGATGGTTTTGTACCCTGTGTGCCTTCTATTCTAATCACAATCACCTTAAACACAGACATGAGAAGTCACGTTATGTCATTTTAATAAAGTCCACAGATTAACTTTAGACCAAAGTAACTAGAATTGGTGTTTATGTATGTACTTTTGTGTGCAGTCTGTCTATAGTATAAACCATATGTATATCAAATGACACATACAAACTGTATGACCAAATAATTATGCGTGAGAAACCAAAATATATGTAATAATATATCTGCTTCTGTTTCTGAAAAGTGCAAATGCATATTGAAATGTGAAAAAATGAATAGGCAAGAAGCTTTCTTTCACATGGAAAGAAAAAGATTAGGGGAAATAGATTTATTTGTTTTCCGATCAATTAGTATCTAGCTTCATCAAGTGCATTCCATTTTATGTTTTTTGTTGAAGAATAGCAATTTCTTCTTCATGTGTTTGAAAACTTTTTAAAACATTTAAACTGAAGCTTCTCTGATAATTTTTTCGACCTGCCCTTATCTTAAATTTCTTCAGAGATGAGTGATGTTCTAGGATCCCCCATTTAACACCTGAGAACTGAAAACTACAGTAAAACTTCCAAAAATGTACCACTTTATAATGTTTGAGTAATCATTCATTTCCTGGTCACATTGATCTCTCATTTCATCCTATCACCCCCTTCCACATCTCATTAAAATAAAAGTCTTTGCATTGGCTCATTGGCATTTATCTGCTTTCGTCTGACTCAGCTGAATTTCCATTTATTCTTGTCCCTTACCCTTTTGTCTGTCCACATTAGAATAATGTAATCTCGTTTCATAATTTCCCTCCTGTCAGCCCCCTGTCATATTGGTTCCTGGTTACATTTGTATGACTCTGCCCTTGCTTTGTCTCGGACCGTGGACTTAGTCACTTAACAGCAGTGAAATGGTAATGTTGCTGTGCTTATAACAATGTGTCATTATTCCAGTGTCAAATGAGATGATTGGGGAACAGCCTTTTTTTCCCCAGCCACTTCTCCACAGAAGTGATGTGGAACATCGTGAAAGCCTGGGGCTAGTAAGAGAACCACTGGTATAATATGGAATAGCAATAAAAACCCAGGTGATTGTGGATTTTTTGGGAGATTTTTTTGTTGTTGGTTGTTTTTTAAACTCCAACCCTGCCTCCTCTAAAAGCTGCCAACAAGCCCGAGCTCGGCATGGTGCATAGCATCAATTTCCATCCCCACTTTCTCATTTCAGAAACCATCAATATGGAAATCAAATTGCTCCACTTCCTGTTTGTGTCCCCCCAAAATGGGGCGCCGCTTTGGTTACTCACCCTCTCATTGATAATCCCACCCGCCGCCTTTAACTGCATCTGACATATTGAATCGCATGAATGTTGCTAGTTTGGCCCCAGTGGCAATTTAAAGTGTTGACAGGCAGACACAATCCACAAGCAGATCCCTGGTATCCAATGTTACAGTCGGCCCTCCCCAGAGTATCCCAATCAATAAAGCAATGGGAGATGACTTTTTTTAGACCAGGAGCCAATCAGAGAAGAGAGATGTGGTGGGGTTAAAGACTCAGGGGGCTTTTTCTCCTCTACTGGAAGCCACCACTGGAAGAGCTTGAGCCTTATGGGAATATTGGATATCTTACCACTGCACTAACCAGAGGGAAAGGGAAACACTGATCCACTTAGACTTGAAATGTAACTATCCAACACAGAGTCCCCTGTAACCATCAGGTTGACCTTGTTCCTTGCAAGGTAAGGAAATGTTTGTCATATGGATTGATCCCATGCATCGCGCACATAGATTATTCCAAAGCTTCTGGCATTGCACGTTACATAATTCATATCACCTACATCACAGGAATCACTGAAAAATTGAATTAGTAGTAATAACTCCTACTGTTATAAGCCCTGTGTTGTTAAACTACGCCTACAAAACCTACCACCTCCAGCCCCCACTGTGGTGGCACCAGGCCGGGTGTGAGTGAGTCTATCAACCCTTGACATTCTCCGTTGGCCTCCTCTCTCCGCAGCCCAGCTACAGGTCAACTGGAACCATTACAGAAAAAATTATTGGACATAAACAAGATATTCCCGCTGCCTGTGGGATAATTGTGTATTGATTGTAAATAATGGAATGACTTTGTAGTAGATTATAATGAAGAGTGTGCTGCAGCATTTTCCCTCTGACTGGACCTGCCGCAGCTCAGGGCAGAGGTTTGCAGTGTAAAGGAAAAGTAGAACATATACATAACACCTCCAAACTAAAGTTTCCAAAAATACCAAAAACATATTAGGATTTGACAAAAATGCTCCTTCAAAAGAAAAGATCAGAATTTAATGAAATTATGTTTAAGCAATCCAAAACATTATATACAATGGCCTTAATGGAAAATCAATTAAAAAAACATGTATTTCATTTAGATCCTGAGTTAAATATATTATGTTTCAACCAATATGGTATTTTAAAGGCAACATTTCACTCTTGAATAAGCCAAACTGAAATACACAATATTAACTTTTCTTCATCATTCATTAGATTTTAATGCCTAAAAGAAATCTGAATGAGGATTGTTTTTTCTTCAAAACGTTATTCTTTTAGAGGGATTTTTTTTTCAAAGAAAACTAGCCTTTTTTCGGAGTAGGAGAAACTATGAGTTACACTCTTCAAATTTATTTTACCAAAATGTATTTAATTTTACTTTATTGGGTGTTGAATGTAAAAATAAATTTTAGCTGTCTTTAGACTAATTTTCTCAGTAGTCAGGGGCTGATATTGCAGACATGACTACTGAATTTGCTTTAATGATTCAAAGAGCAATTATGAAAGGCAAACTGTTCTTAACTAAAGTTTTAATCCATAACATTTCGGTCCTGGTTCATTCGGTGACACATTTGCAGTGTACAGTGAAAACAGCCAATGTAGTACAACAGAAAACTGTTGCTGAGCAGCGGCTATGTCAGAAGTGCAAATGGCAGGAGGTTCAGTTTACATTTGCAGAGCCTTAAACCAGCTCTGACACGATGTAAAAGAGCTATACATTAGGCCGTTACCGATGCGATCAAATTAAATGCATGCAATGCTCTTCTGACTCATTCTTATGTACATGAATCCAATGCAGGAATGACAAACTCAGCCAAAAACACTACAAAAACTATTACATATAATATAATTACTGAATGTGAATACATTAAATGCAGGAGATAATTGTATCAAAGATGGGGTTTTAAGTCACAAAATCATAAGGATTATAATTTATTGGAAATTACACGGAGCTCAATCTTTGAGGAATTCACAACATTTCATGCAGGGATTATCATGGTTGTAGATATTTAGCTTAAAGCAGTTGCCGTAATTTGGCTTTCGTTTAACCTTAGTGTATTTCATTAAATGGCCTTTCTGCACTTGGAGCTCTTCCCGATCCAAATGGGGATAAATGGAGGGACTTTAAGGGTTCCTTAAGATTCATGTCCAAGGGGAAGCAGTCCAGGATCAATCGTTAGGAGAAGGAGTCAGGAGACTTAAGTGCCCCTCATATTTTAGTCAGTAGTTTGTTAATAATTGAACCTGTAACAGAAGATGGGAGATCAGTCAGTTTCACCATATTATTCTATTATTTTTCTTCTGTAAAAGTAAATCACCACCTACAGTAAGAGTCATTACAATCAATATACTGGCATTTTCCAACACCACCTACGCACACATAAACACACACGCACACAGCAAGAGGAAATTACTGGCACTGAAAGAGCTCTTGGCTTCATACAATTAAATGCTGCTCATTAAAAAGCACAGTTTATACAGCATGGAGGTATACCGTATTATTGCTTAACTAGAGCACAATAATATCATCACCATGTTAATAAAGTGAAATATTTTAGAATCAATTAAAGGGGTATTCCACGGCATACTGCCCTCTGTAGAAGTAAACTTGGAGGCCACTGAAGTTAGTGTTTACAGTCTTGTGTACATGTTGTTGTGCATTGAAAGCCAGTGAATTTGTGAGGAAGAAGAATAAATCTTGGATTATATTATTTGTGGCACAATGACTGCTACCTCTGCTTGGCAGTGAGTGTGGATATGAGGTCAGAGGCAGGAGTGGTGCTATCTAGGGCAGTTGTGATCATGAAATTTTATTTGATTATTTATTGTCATGCAAATACTTGCAATTAATGGTTTAATTGACTTTCCAGGGTTCAGTTTATATTTATAACTTTGTGTTGATAGAAATATATTACCACAAGCATTTTCTTCTGCATTGTGCACCAGAAAAAAACAGTTCACATATTGGTGTCATCAGGACCATTCTTGATGACACCAATATATACTGATATGGCCGCGATGTGGTATAACCAGCCAATGATACTGGCTGACCAATACATCATAGGGGCTCCAGACAGGGCAGTCAGAAAAGGAGGAGGGTTAAGATGCCATTAGTCTGCATTACAAAGCCACTGTAACATTAATCCAGTAGCATTCCCCTGGTCAAATCATCCAGTTAGCCATGTACTGCTTGAGAACATCAGAGGCCAACACAATGTCTCTTTCTCTCTGTTTTGTTGTGAACATGCAAAGTGAAAAGTCTTCTCTTTTCTCTTGCCCACACTCCACTGGGAGGTCAGAGGTCAGCTACAGATCTGAGCCCTTGGAGCGGATGAGGGTTCAGCTACTGGTTCACAGAGGACAAATGCTTGCCAGCAGACAAAAAAAACCCAACAAAAAAAGCATTTAGTTCCCATCTCTAATCACTGCATGGTTAACTTCAGCTCTAAATTATTACAATATACATCCTTATAACAGGATTTGGGCAAACACAGAGGGTAAACAGCTTGTGTTTAAAGTAGCCAGCAAATGAGTCTCAGCTTGAATGACACTATAGCCTTACATTGAGCTCTCAGGACCCCCTGCCTCACCCTTCCTCATTCCCTTCACAACCAGCGTTCCTCCACTTTTGAAACCCCCTTTGCGGGATATCATCTGTATTTTTCATACGCCTCCTTCAGCGATATAAATTGCTGGCTACATCAGTCGCTATCATGTGTACCCTGGAGAGAGACGGAAAGAGCAAGAACGGTGGAGAGAACACACGCTGAGTACAACCTCGTTGTGTGTTGGGAGCACACTTACGTATGAGCAGAGTGGGTGTTTGAACAGTGTGTGCGTGTACATGCATTCATCTGGGTGAATGTATATGTATGCATGCATGCATCTCCATGTGCGTCACACACATGAGCTGCACCGGGGTCTGTGTGTATTTATATGGCACTGGGTAGAGGAGAACAGGATTTATCAGCACGTGTCAGTGGTGGGTGTTTAAAGACACAAGGCTGCTTGATTGAGGCTGTTTTCTTATGTATGTGTTTTCCACCTCGACTCTGTTGGAGAGATCAAATAGTACCGTCGTGGAAAACTGAAAGCAAGTTGCTCTCAGACACGTAACAGTCCAGCATTTGACTGCAGAAACGCCAAAGAAGAGATAGAGGAGAGGAAGGGAATGAAAGCGAGATGGGGGCATGAGAAGAAGGAGGAGTGTGTTCACGTGCGGAGGCGGCAAGCAGCTCATGCTGGCTGGTATTCTTGATATAATTTGTGTGCAACTGTAATTGAATGTACAGTGAACAGGATGCCCAGCAGATCCACCTTCCCACACAAGATATGATGGTGGCGTGTGTGCTGGATGCGTGTATCCAATGCGCATTTTTCTAATCAGTTGTGCGATTATACACTAAATTTAAAAAAAACAAAACAAAAACACAGCTCTGTCTTTGTGAATAAATCTAATCGCCTCCTTTTACCCGTTTTGGGATAGTTTTATGTTTTTCATTCCAAATGCTGTTTAGCACTGGTAGGTATTTTGCTTTATGCTGCTTCAGATCCCTTTATGATATGGTTGACTTTATAGTCAAATATGTTTATATCATTTACCTAATGTAATAAGGTGAGACTAATGTTCAGTAGGATGATCTTTCTGGTGACAAGCTCTATGATGGATTACAGATGTACATAGGCTGTATAATGTATAATCTGTTCCAATTGAAAATCGACTCCCCCGAAGGATAATGTCTTTAAGGAGATAATTTTAAACTCCCATGAGTCTTCGACAGAGCTGAAACGTGCCCACCCTCTTAATCCCTGGTTTCAAAATTAAATTATAAATACAGGGCAGAATAAACTACTCATCGCATGCTTCACTGATTTTTTAATGATCCTCTTCTTCTTCACTTCACTTTCCTTCAAATTGTCATGTCGGACAATAAAACCATCGTGAAGTTATTCCAGCCTCTATCAAAGGTTGCTAGCACTATGGTGTTACTTTTTGTGGTTCTGTTGCCAACTCAGATGTTTCCATGACAACAAGATCAACATCTCCAACGGGTGAGAAGTTACCAAAGCTTGTGGGTAGTGTAGTGTTTCACAAGCAAACTCATAAATAAAACACAACAAATTGGAATCAGATTGACTAATGGCTTCTACAGGCGCATACAGTGTGTAGTTGTTGCACAAGCTGTTGGCGCAAGTCTGCTGCTGCTAATGGTCCTGTATCATTAAATTTTAATGGTTTTATTTTCATGTATGGCACGGCTCAGGGTGATACAAATGGTCCTCCAAATGTTTTGCAGAAGCAGGTGATTTAGTTGGGTTGGTATTTATGGAATTAATTTAAAAAGCGAATCTCGCTCCATATATTCTCAGTCACTCAAAACTCTTGACAGTTCTCTCAAAAAAACAGATAATTTGTTCCACATTTATACCTAAGTGACAGTAAGTAGAAAGACAGAGAAATGATTAAGTGCAGTGATCACTCACTCTCTTCCAACCTGCCAGTTCTGGCTCAGCGCCTGTGATCTCACTCATTAGTGAGTCATATAAATGATGATATTTTCTTTTCTTTTTTTTTTCCAAATCTCTCCTCTCCACCTTCTATGTATGTCCCTTGCTGAGACTGTGTTGTAAAATCAGTATCACCATGGCAATGGTGATCCTTGATTTTGCTCACAAAATTAATCATTTCGAGCTGTATTTGACAATTATGGCCCGTGACAGCCCTGTCACTTGATAATGTGTAATTTCTGTCCAGAGACACTCGCTCAGATCAAAACGAGAAAGCAGCAATTAAGCTTAAGTCAGTCACAATGCTGGATGATGACTGGTTGACCTCATCTGCTCTAATGAGGGAACCCTGCTGAGGGATAAACACGCATTTTATGTTAAAAGAGAAATTGCATTAGTTATCTTTTTACAGTATCTTTTTATTAGTATGAAAAGGCATATTTAATGCTTTACTTTTTGAATATGTGTTTTGGTAATTATTACACTATGTCCTCTCAGAAGCCTTGATGAGATCAGTGATGAGAGAAACTGTTCTCTCAGCCAAACACTGAAGAAATACTTTGATTAAATGCAAGATGTTTTTTTCCAAGGTCCAAAAAAATGAGACAGGATTTGACTGTTAATGATCCAAAGTATTTCCCTTTTTTAATACAGCTTCACACTCTGTATATTTATTTATAGACGGGGTTGTATAAGTACCAAGCAGAATTCAGATCCAGCAAATCTGTGTGAGGTCATTTGCCAATCTCTCTCATTCTTTCTTTCCACAGCACACAGCATGCCTACACTCTTATCGTAGGCTACTCTCGTCTCTCACATTCCTTCCTGTTCACACACACAGACACACACACACACACACAGACACACGCCATTATCCCCGTACAGGAAAAAGGCTGACTCACTGCCGCTTCATTACTCAAGTGAGTTATGAGTGTGTTTACACACACACACTGATTGATATTAACCCTCTTTGTTTAAATCTCCTACACCAACAGACAGCAGACCAGGCAGCGGGCTGGCCCACTTGCAGGACTGCGGTGGGGGGGGGGGGGGGGCAAACTGACCAAAAAGCTCACAGTGCCCTCTACTGATGACTGAGAGTAAAATTATCTATCTTGTTGTCTCTGCACCCCCTTATTTTCTTCTCTCACCACTTTGGGTATTTATATCTCCCACTGCACTTAAATAAGAGGTTAAATGTCACAAAATAATTAAAACATATGCAACAACTTTGAGGAACAAAGGACTGCTTGAAATATATCAATCAGCCAGTATTCAAAAACACGGCTGTTTCTTTTTTCTTTAAACATGTACGGGTTCCTCTTAAGTTTCCTTTATTCTCCCTCTCTGTTCCTGCAATGCCCAGTCCAGAGACCGTCTGTCAATCACCTGTCACTCAACAATGTTGTTTTTTCTTTCTTGTTGAAAAAGTTTGATGTTTGGTAGGAGGGTTCTTTTCTTAGATCAGCCATGATGGATATTGCTACTCGTGCACATTAATCAGTTTTTTTTATCTTCTTGTGTGGAACAAAAATGGAAAATCTTCTTGTATTGTGAACTAAATCTCTCAGGAAAGAGCTAGCAGTTGTTTTGAAAGCAACAAATTTAGATGTTTTGATGAATTGAGAATAGATTTTTTTTTTGTTATATTAACCAGACATAGTGAAACAGCTAATAACATATTTAAGGTTATTTATTTTTTAGCATAGATCTTTTTCATCTTGTAACTTTAAGATTAATCTGCAATTCATCACTACAGCCCAACAGCATTTTCTCTCAAACAGCAGATTATTTCAATTTATTGTGGCACTCCATATCCATACTGAAAGAAGTATTGCTCCATTGTGTTTACAGCTGAATCGTTTCACCCGACATATTGCATCTTTTGTTTTAGGAGAAGAGTCCTTGAGAAAACAAATAAGCTTCTCTCAAGTTTTCCTTTCATTTCAGCAGCCACTTTAAAAGCAGGTGCTCCATTTTTCAAATGGCATTTAAGTCATTTGAGATTGAAGGCTTTTCATTTACCTTTCACAATGTGATTTCCCCTTTCACATTATATTAACTGAGTAACATTAAACAGCTTGTAATCAAATCCCTCTCTCCTTGAAGAGCTGTGCGTGATGAAATGGTGTCATTTTTAATCAGCGGAAGGGAAAAAATAAGCATTTGGGGAGTCCCTGTCTATTGATGTCAGCCTGCCCTAGTTGCAGCAGGGCGTTGAATGACCTCTCGACCCCTGAGCTTTTGGATTTAATGGGGTTGTTCTGAGGCAGAGGTGGAGCCAAGGGGCAATAAATTGTGATTCTGATTGCCCTCTGTGGGCAAGGTGAGGAGATCAGCTGCAGTCAATAAGAAGGTCATGATGGTACAGGTTCAGATGAGGACAGATGTGACATATTTCAATGTCGCAGTCATTCAATGATTTGTCTTTTAGTAGCAACCCTTGAAACCTTGTAAGAGGAGAGTGGCGTAGTTACAGTAGCAGAACGACAGAAATGAACTGAGGAGTCCCTACACACTGCAGGAAAGAAGCAATCGTATGAACATAGGTATGTGCGTATTACACATTTAAAGACTGCATGCAGTTTTATGAAACTGATGTTTGACCAAACACGATGGCTTCAACGAGGTCGCTGACATAGTAACAGTGCACGCAAAGCTTATACAGGCTGTGATGTATCTCCTCCTAACATCTCCTGAAAGAACCTTGTATCTCCTTTACAAGATGGAAACCTTTAATTAGGGGTATGTTCAAAAACAAAAAAATAACTTATTAAAAGAATAAAAAGTTTCATATATGGTCATCAGCCCTTGTGGAAGTATACACCTGTGAAAAGGAACATGAACTGTACGAGAGATTGTAAGAGGATTGTGGTACCATTGTTTCTAACAAACTGAGCTTTAAGACACATTGGAATTGAGAGGGCTGGAGAGTCGGGGCAAGGGGAAATTATTGCCAAAGTAAGAAAAAAATGATTGTACAGTAACACTCTTGCACCCTGTGGCTTTAATTATCTGTAACCATTCTTAATCTTCTTAATCCCATGTTTTGTGTAATATAAGGTTTGAAGTGTGTAAAACACTTCCATGATGTGTATCAATGTAACTGACAGGTGTAGCCAAGTACAGCTCGCACCTGACTGAGATCTGCTAAAGTGAATGAATGAATGAATGAATGACTGAACCTACATAAGCTTCATGTCAGCAACTCTGATGAAACCAGCTTGTCCTTTCAGGGTGCAGCCTGAAAGGACAAGCTTGTTTTTTTGCTTGTTTGTTTGTTCGTTTTAAATTTGCAATGAGTTCTCAGTGATGCCTTGTTTAACGTCGATTAACCATCCTGAGCCAGCAGGTAAAAACCTGGACACAGCTCGGAGTTCATCAACATCAGCGTGTTGAGGAAGATGCCCCAAACTCACTGAGCTCACATTGCTCTGCTGGATGCAGAGCACGACACCCAAATGCACAGAATAACATAAGATTAATAAACATAAAGGGTTTCTCTCCTTCAATTATAAAAGAACCATACTGCTAAAGAGGCAACCGTGCTTTACTGTATAAGCAGATCCATGAGTGTCTACACGAGTGAGTGTCTGACTGAGTGCCTCTCACCTGTGATTTGTGGTTTTAGCGTGAAGGGTGCTTCGGTCAAATACTGCTCGTTCCCAACGCTCGGCTCACTCAGAGCCTCATTTGACTGAACTCTTGGCTGCCTAAACAGGTGGCAACGATGAGAGCCAAACCAACCATGTAACCCTCTGCTGGGCCCCCCGCCATGCTTCTACAGGAGCACATGGAGGATATGCTGTACTACAATGCCATGTGGTAGCCTAGAGAAGCAGGCTTATCACCCCTTTCAAAATTAGATAGGATTTGAAAAGTGTGTTTGAGTGTGTGCCCAGGCTCAGTCTACTGTGATGCTCTTCATTCACACCTCATTCAAATGACCGTCTTTTGTCTGCAGATTATCCAGATTGTTCCATTCTTTCTGGTGCCTTGTTGTGTGTTGCCTCACTGCACATGTTGTCTTATTAGTTCACATTCAAAAAATCCTAAATCTCTGTTAATAATCTAAAAACCTTAAAACTTGAATAGCTGGTTTGGCATTTGCAGCTGCAACTCTAGAGCAGTTTACAACCAGCAGAACAGGACTGTGGCTGTTAGTAATCACAGTAAAATGAAACTGAGCTTTTGAGAAGACAGCAGTTGTTTTAAAAAGCTTTCCGTGAATATATTAATATGCACTGTTGGGATTATTGCATGTTTTGAAGGCATTTTGTCATACTGTCCTACATTAACTTTCACTGCAGAGCACACAGAGCAGGGCAGCCATTAAAGCCGGAGTAGTCTATCTTCCTATCTACAAAATAATGAGGAGGAATTGAACCATACATAATCATACTATCCTCACTGTATCTGGACATCTACATGTAAATATATCACTAGCTCCTTCCCTGTATTTATTGTGTCTGTAATGTTGCCAATCAAGCAGAAGCTTATCTCCTATGTCTTTCTACAATGGTTTACTGTGGAGAACAGCATGAGATTAAACAAGAGAGAATTGCCAGTGGGAAACAAATTGCCGTTCTGTTCGCCTGATTTCATGTCCATTTTCCAACCTGACATACAAAAAAACTGAGAAGCTGAAAATTTGCTGATATTCTTTTTATTTGAAATTGGTGCCAAGTATCAAAACTGGGTGAGGGAATAACAGTGGTGGAATAGGTTTCTTTCCCTTTTTATCTGTTATGATAGCTGCTGCAGGTGATGCACAATTCATGGTGCTATCAGTGGCCCCAGTCATCGGTGTTTGTTAGTTACAGATTTTTTATTTTTTTTGGATTTTTTTTTTTTTTTTATATTTTTGTAAGAATGTAGTTCTGTCTACACAACAGCCTGAGTTACTGTGTATGTGTGTTTGTGAGCACATGCATCTGTGCATGTTCGGGTAATGTGTGAAATGTAAAGGATTATAGCAGTAAAAGACCACCACACCAGTGAGCAAAACCACACAAAGGCAGATGCAGCATCTGCTTTCTGTGGAGAGTAAATTACTTCAAAAAAGGTCATGGGCTGACATTTATCCAGAAAAACTATATAAACAGAGCCTGACACCATGAACACTGGACCTGGTTTTATCAGTGTGGATCTAAAGAAGGAGCAGAGCTTTGAACTTAAGCTCAAGCGCCTTTGTTCTGTAACTGCTTGATTAAACACAAATGTTCGCAGGGTCTGTAAGAGAAAATAACTGTGTCTGTTGTACGTGACATACCAGGAAACAAAGACACAACGGCGACTGTTCCAACTGTTTCAGAATTGGTGAATTTAACAAAACAATGGAAATCGTTTTAAAATTGTAATACAAAATCAAATCTGAGCAGATTTTTTCGTGAATGACAGGATTAGAGTATTTATAGTATATTGTTCATTAGCACATTCATGAGCTGCATAATTTGGCTTCATGTGATTGAGCATTTTTCCACATTTGGGTGAAATTTGCTTTTTTTTTTTTTTTTTTCAAGCATGAATGACCAGAATATGAATGCTCTTCACCTTGGAATCTGACCCTGAAATCACTGGCAGGTCTGTCTGTTGGGTACCTGTGAATCATTCAGGTTGTCTAAATCACTCTCACCCACTAACACATAAAACTATTCATCTGTTCAATTCATAACACTTTAAATGGTATCATTTCACAGACTATTTTTGTCTCAGGATTGGATCATTACCTACTCATCCTGTTTTGTATCAGTATTGCAATGCAAAAAATGTCCATCTGTACAAGTCAGTTATTATCTGCTCCTGCTCACTGTCTTTCATTTTTTTTTAAAAGTGCTTTTTTTCTTTTTCACCTTATTTCTCCTTCAGATTTGTTTCACCAACAGGTGTTAAAATCTAAAAGCACGGTACAATAAGGCAGATCACTCCACTGGTATGTCAAGATGAAACTTCAGTTTGCTTTGTAAAATGAAATGCTGTCACTGTCACAGAGGATCTTGCCAGTGCCCTCTTTAGATAATAAGACTCATTATATAAATGCAACTTGTTTTAGCTAAGTGGGTGCCATAGTATCTGTCACATAGGCAGCTGCAAGACGTTAGCTTTGAACTGCAACCTCCTGCCTGGCTTAACTTTAACAAATCTACTGTAATGTTTAAAATGAATGAATTAATTTTAATTAAATCTAGAAAACTCTGTTTGCCTTTTCTGTGACATAAACAAAAATAAAACAAAAGTTTATAACTTTGTTTCAACATCACTGAACATGTTTACTTTTGTACAAATCAAACCTGTGTCTTTAGTGCTGCAGTGAACTAAGGTGATAAGTATTGGGCCTGCCACATCAGTGAACACAACACGTAATCTAAGTTTTAAGGATGAATGCTGGTTTTGAGAAACTTTTTTTTAAAAAAAACTGCTCTGAGATGTGCAAACAGCATCCCCAACACAGAAAAATGAAAAATTCTGTCTGTTTGATGCTCCCCACTGTTGTTGTTGCCTCCAAACAGCGACTAAAAAGTTCAAACTGAGAAATTAAAGATGGAGTCAGTCGTGTGTGAGAGTGTCTTAAGCTTGTGGTTGTGCGTACGTGTGTACTTTGTGTGTATGCGACATAGCCAGCCAAGCAGAGCAGCGGTGGTCAGACTTTTGCCTGGAATCACAGAGCCGGGAGCAGATAAAGGAGCAACTCAATTCCACAACAGCACTCGGTCCCAAGCCAAACGACAGCTTCCAGGAGGCTCTTAAGCCTCTTACAGGACTGGCTTCCCTCCCTTCCCTATCAGAGTTTTTTTATTTTTTTCTTCCCCTCTCCCTTCAACCCCTCCTTCATTTATCCGTCTCTTAGCTGAGACAGTGTCGACAGCAAGGGCGGACATCGGCGCAGCAAACCATGCATGATAGAGATGGTGGATTTACAAGACGAAATTGCTGAAAATCAATCAAATAAAACTTTACAGAGGTAGAGGAGCAAGAAGCAAAAGAGGCTCTTGGGTAAGCCCAAACATAATTGTATGTGGGGAAATAAAAAATAAACATCAAAAAAAGCAAGCAGTGCTGCACAGACAAAAACACACAAGTTAGTGGATAGGGAATTGGCAGTGATGAGTGAACTTGTTCGCCTTGGATTTTACCAAGTTGTTTCTTCAGGGAGATTCTGGCTGCCTGTGATCATTTCAGGGACAAGTACACAGCTCACACTTGGCAGTATCACAGCTTTCTGCTGTTGAGTGAAGCAACAAGCAGTCAGACATGTAAGAGGAGGCGCGCGTGTTTGCGTGCATATCTGCATGTGTTTGTCTTCCTTTTTATGAAACACACAGGCTTCTCCCCGTGCCTGAATCCTGTTTGAGATTTAAGGTGGCGCGAGTGTCTTGTGTCTTTCTTGTCAGCAGCTGGCAGAGATTGCAGGCCTCCATCCACCCAGGCAGACAGAGTGATTGCTTTGCCACCGCCTGTCTTCACACGGCGGGCCCAGATCCAAACCCTGAGCAGCCGCAGGCCTTGTCACAGTTAATAACATTGGCCCCAAAGATTTTCAGCCGACTGTGCCTGCCATAAATTCTCCCTCCAATAATTATTGATTAAATGCTTTCTCTGTAATAATGAAAAGACATAAATCTCCATCTTCTTAAAAGACAAGGAATGTAATCAAATCAGATACCTGCATTCCTGATGGTTGCTTCAGAAATAACAGTGATTTCAATCAAAGAAGATGTATGATAGGACATGGATGAGAAGGGAGGGAAAAAATATGGGGGAGAAAGTTACAATGAAATGTAAAGTAATATGCAAAGCAGAAGAAACGGAGGGGACATGCTTGAGAGGAGAGCGAACAGTGACGCAACCCCACAACACTGGCTTCTTAGTAATTTTCCTACTGATTACTATCAGCGGCGTACATTATTGATTCCATGTTTCAGTTTTTTCTTTAAGAAACATCATTATATACAGCTTGAACTGAGCACATTCAGGTGGCAGATTGGTGAGAGAATAAAATTCTCTATGCATGTAATTTCTGATTCATGAGAATCTGCCAAGCACAATTACATGCCACGAATACTATGTTGATTGTCACAGGACTTTTTGTTTAATATTGCGCATCAGCAAATCATGTCATTCATTTCCCACAGTCACTGCTACAGAAAAAACTGTTAAAATTAACTAGTAAATGAAACAAGGTGTTTTCATCAAATCATCAAAGACGGTGATTGATTGACGTGCTCTCAGTCTCCCTCACTTTCCCATCCATAAGCTAGGGACAAACCTGATGACTAAAACCTTCAAAGACTGGATTAACCAACTAATTTCACAGATTATTGTTTTGCCTTTGACAACAAGTACAGAGCATTAACTGCAGCATGACTGCAGCAGTAGAAGTACACAAAAATCAAAAAAATCAAAAATCTGGCAAGGACACCAGTTGTCACGTGTTCTTGCACCAAAACAAACATGGACAGCAAACAGCCCAAGTATTGTTTATATGCAGCTTCTTTCTACAACAGCTAGGTCTTTGATTTAAATGTTGTAGAAGCATTAACTGTCTTACTACAGTTCAGTTCATCCTACATGAGTTGGCGATGTCAGTTCAGCACAGACCTTTTGGCAGAAAACTTTATAATTGTATCTGCTTACAGTTAACACTAAACAGACCCAAACTGCAACAGACTCATTCCAGCAACTGTAATGTGTGTTCCTGCCTGGAGTCCACTGCTCCTATGAAAAGGTAAGGAGTTTATTCTGCCTCTAAGTCAGTCTTTGGTATTTTCACCATATAAATTACACACAAACTCAAATAATTGAGATTTCAAATCAAAATTAACATTGTGTTAATAACACTAAAGCCCTGCTTTAATAAATGATTACATGATTTCAAGCTAAGCCATCCAACAATAAATGTTGCATCAAATAAAATTAAAAATAAAGAGATCATTTAATATACCCACATCCTAGGAAACTAAAATAATATCCTAGTATGAAACACCATCCACTTTAATTGTTTGTTAACCTCATTTAATGTACAACACGGCGCTGTATTAGAGCCAATTGTGGCCAAACAGGTCACTAATATATGACCATATCACGGCCCATATCGGCCCTGTGTTCTGACAATCAGATCTGGACTAGCCGTGGATGGTAATTCATGATTGCATTTGGGTGGAGTGTAAGTGGGCAGTCTTCTCCAATCCCACACCTCCACCAGGCATGATCTACAGCACAGTGTTATAATTAATTTACATACTCTATCTGGCAAAAATACATTGGATATTATGAAAATCACTTTACAGGAGCAGGGCAGACGGATGGCTATCTCTGTATGTGGGGGAAATTGCTTTTTTAAACCATATTTTCCCTTCCTGTGAGTGTTTTTCTCCCTCCTTCCAGGTTATTGGCAGAAGAGAAGACCTCCTCTTATCCTATATCTACAAATTGGAATAACAGGGTAATGAGGTGGAGATACGAGTAAGCCCTCAAACGTTCTACGCTGTCGTCCCCCAATCATCGTCCCTGCTGGCTCTCTACAGTAAGTGGTCCACAGCAATCATCTTAACTTGTTCAACCATCTAAGAGTCCATATTGCAGCATGGCTCCAACCATATGACCACTGTGCCCTTGAAGGACGCAGATCAATGAGACCTTGCGGGATGTTGGGAGCCGCTGTGGATGGTGGGGGAGGAAAGGAAAACGAAAGAGGGGGAGGTCAGAAATGAGCCTAGGGGATGTGGCTGCTGCAGAGCTGAGGGATCAATGAGTGATCATCAGCCATTAGGTTTTCTTTAAACCACAGTTGACAACTTCACAGCCTCCCTCCCAACATGCTTCCATATAATATGGATGTGTTTTAACAAATGATTTAATATCCAGGTAATTAGAAGTCCTGTTCCTCTTGAAGTCTGGATCCCCAAGACTCTCTTTTTAGAAGTTTTCTATCTTTCAACTGTTATTGTTGTGGTGGTTTGTGCGCGTGCATGTGTATGTTTCTCTATGTGGGCATGTGCTTGAAATCTTCTCTTTTTGCTTTTTTTTCATGATAGAACAACATTCTATATGCTTAATGATCACTATTGTGTCAACATACGTGACGATATTCACCACAACTCAAAATATTTTGTCATTCACATTACTTGGCTAAAGCAACCATTACTTGTTGTGGAGTGCATTGTATGACCCAAGTCATAGATCAGACAAACCAATTACGAGTAATGCAGACGGATTGAAGATGTGCTTAACCAAAGTCAGTTTAGGCCTCATCATTAAGAAGTTATACTGTTTATATCATCACTCATTTTATACGACTGAAACTGTGGAAATGTTTGCACCTCCAGCAAACAAACTTTTTAACCTCTTCACCTGTTACTACTGGGCAAAATGATTCATCACTGCAACATGACTGTGCAACACGAATAGGCAAAAACAAATGGGCTCAGCTGTTAAATTTCATTTAGCTAAAGTCATCACCGAGGACTCCCACAAGCAATGAACCTAATGTAAATCTGATTATGTCTTTTCCCTTCTTGTGCTGTCAACCTGGTGATAAAGAGCTGTGCAGAGGCCGGAGTATTTCTTTATAACTCTATGTCTACAACACCTATTTGTTTCATGACTCTTGTGTCTGTTTTACAATTCTTATCTCACAAAAACAACTGACCACAACCTCTTAGCAACACATCACATAGGGGTAACACATATTGTGTTGAATTTATGGGCAGGTACCATGGAAATAGCAAATGTAATATGGATGAATGTGGAATAAAGAGCAAGAAAGTGTAGGAAGGAGGAAGTAGTGGATGGGCATAGGACTTTCTGGAGATCAGGGTTTGTTTCCTTTGTGAAACCAGTGGTCACTCTCCATAGTAGTTATTTTAATGCAAATTATGATCTTTTCTTAAACCTTAGCAAGTAGATTTGGTGGCTAACCATAACCAAACTGCAACCACCACCTACAATGTTTCTCAGGAAGCTGTTTTTAAGAGTCTAACTGGATGTTGCTTATAAGCCATCTGCTAACTTGAGAATGACATGGTTTGAAAGTCTTGCGTGTCTTGTCTTCATGGATGTCAAGACAAAACTTTATATCCATGTTCGTGAATCATAAACATTAAATTTAGTGACCGGACTGAATTTAAAAAATCTGGCATCCATATTGGTTTTGAGTGAAATTCTGCTGGCACATTGTTGATTTGAGCTGCATTTGCTCAGTATAAAGCAAAGGTCTCTAATACTCTTCATAAGCACAAAGATGCAGTGCATGTCAATAATGATATAGAAACTGTATCACAATGACCATATTACTTTCAGTGTATGCACAGAGCAGTACTGGTACAATGGGACAACCTTGTGAGAAACAGAGAACATATAACAACGCATAGCAGATGTGTGTTCAACTTAACATCCAATAACTCAAAATACAAAAGGAAAAGAAAAAAAAATCACATAATGCATATATGCAGCTTTGCATGAACAATTGATAGTCACAATATAACATAAAAGAAAAATAAATGACATCAAGAAAAAGAGGAAGAGGACAGGAAATCAAAGCAGTGATGAATTGAAGTTCTTAAGGGTTTATGACACTTTTTCCCCCCTCTCCAAGCCGGGCTTTATGAAAAGCTTGATTTTTGCTAGTTCTTTGAAATATCTCAAAATATATTTTTCTTCTTCCTTTCAGAGGGACGAATTAAATCACATTCATTGTGGCATTATCCCCAAAGCATGCTCTGGTTGGTCCAGGAGATAACCCCAAGCAGACCTCCCCCTCCTTCTGTGGAGTGATTTCACCCGCTGAGTGGATCCCCGTGGTCTGCTAGCCCTTGAGCCTCTGATGAAAAGAAATACGGGCTGCTGGGCCAAACACACGCACATACTGTAAAGTGTGTGTGTGTGTGTGTGTATGCTGTATATACTGAGAAGGATGTGCATAATGCAGGATGCAGTATACTATGTTTAAGTTTGACTGATTTTCTTTGTGTCGCCCTGTATTGTGTGCACACACGCAAACACATCAGGACAAGTAAACACAAGTTCATTAATATCATACTGCCCACCACACAGACTAACAACAGCCAATCCCAGAACACAATAAACACAGAAAACAACAGAGAGATTCCCAGACAGCAAGACAGAACCGTGTTAACAGCACTGAGGATCTTCAACCATCAATAAGCAACATCAAAGGAGACCTGCTGTTCTCTACAGATCGGCAGAGGTGTGAGAGGTGGAGACTAAATTGGATCAATACTGCACATGTTAGATGTGAGACTTACACACTTAGTTGCCAGTTTATAAAGTACACCGAGGTAAACCGAAAGCAGTCTAATACTGCAGTTAAACCTCCATCATGAAGGTTTTATTGTCCAAGGTTGTTGTTTTTTTTTCTTCATCAATACTGTTCTCAAAGACTATTGATACAAGAACGTGATCATTTTGGAGGCTGTAGTTTGTGGTGCTCTTGAATAGTATTGCATTTTACAGAGATTTGTTTGCATTGTCCAGCCTGACCTTATTCACTTAAATGAAGTGGACAAAACAATAGATGTACCATCACTCTCGTCTATACCAGTTAAGGGTTTGCAGTACCAGTTGCCTACTTTGTTGCTGTTAATGTCACATTCAGGTTCACACAGCCTGAGTACAAGAACAATCAACTAGCAGATCACAGTCAAATAATGAGGAATACCTTAATCAATATCTTGTTTTGATGAACTATCACCAGTTAGCAAAACAGAACTGATTCCAGTCCTTGTAAAAAAAAAAAACATAGAGCTCTTTAATCTGAACCGATGGTACTGCATCACCATTGTCGCTAACTGTATCAGAAGCTTTTGCATAGCAGGCTTTTTTTCTCTCTATTTAGTCCCTCAGCTTGAAGAAAGTGCAATATTAAATCACTCTTTTAAAACCAGGATTAGTCTTGCAGTTTCTTGCTCTTTGGCTTACCTTCTTGTTGGATTACATTATGCCTCTTAATGAGTAGAAAAGGACAGGGGGCGGACAGTATTTTTAAGTATTTTTTGCTGCCTGATTTTTTTTATTTTTTTTTGCCTACTACTGTTCTCACCTTATCAAAACCTTGTCAACGGTTGAAAACAGCACTTAGCAGAACAGTGTTCATGCTCTGTGTATGTGTGTCTCTGCTTTGTAGTGCAGATGAAGATAATGACATTCAATGCACCAAATGTGCCTAATGGGTTTGATGGTCTTAGTAATACATTTTCAGCTTATACACGCTCACACAAATGGATCCACAAAGCAGCTAACGGAGAGCGCTAGAAAACACCAGACACTTTTTTTTTTATCTCCGAAGACTCCCATCATGTGGAGCTCGTCACATCTATGACTCACCCTTGTAATAAGCAAATCATTTTCCCCGATGTAGCACAATTTTACACACTGAAAAGCAACCTTCACTTGCTATAGTCAAGTCCATCATTCCTTTGATGCCCCATGTTCGCTTCACACATCGAACATTTGAACAAGTTCTGTTCTCTCCGGGGAAAAAATTACATGTGGCTGGATAAAACCAATTTGATACAGTGACTGTGTGGTCCCCAAACTGTCTATAATCCCCTTTCCCTTCACCACACAGTTGCTCTCTCCTCGCTGCAGTATTGAGTTCAAATGATTGACATCATAATAGGCTCAGCTAAATTATGATAGAGGTCAAATTAGAATTTAATCATCTCCCTTTTACCCCCTCTCCCCTGAGGGCAAAATGAATAAACATGATTTTGTACGAGACTGATGGGCTGGTTATGCAAAAACTGTGATAACTCTCTCAATTTTTCTCTTTTGTTACAGCTTCAAAGAGTGAATAAGATAGAAAGGGGGGGTTAGTAATAAGAAAGTTAGAGATATGGAGATGACGTTCGTGTGAGAGAGATACTGTCGTTGTACAGCGCTTCTGTTCCCCATCAATACTGAGCACAGGATTTCGACAGTCATGATTTTCAGTGAAGTTGTACAATTTTGTCAGGACACTCTGGCCTTGAATTGTGGATAAAATATGAATTCCTATACTTTTCCAAATATATAGGATATAGGGCTACTGTACATCCCCAAATCAACCTCAATTTCACGCAGCAAGGACTGTATGTCAAGGTTTATCCATGACCTGAATTTTTCTTTTCTTTTTCTTGCTCTGTAACATTGTGACTCACTCTGATTTACACCTAAATTCTTGACCTTGATTGTTCTCAATGAACCCCATTGCAAAGTCAGTTTACAAGCTTTTTTGTGGAGCTTCTTCCGCTGCATTTTCAAACCAAAGTAAACAAACTGACACTTTGTTTGCATTGTGTTTTCAATGTGATCTTGTGATCTTGTGATTTTAACAGGGCTGTCCTGCACTTTATCTTCTTACTCCAGACCTTTTCTGCCCAAACTCCATCAATAAAGCATTAAATTAATTACTTTGCTTGGTTCCAGTCCTCTGAACCAACACCATTTTCTCAAAATATGGTAAAGAAGTTAATTGGTCTGGTGTTGCTCACATGAGTTGTTCTCTCTAAGCTTTAGCCTGTGTTCAATTAGCAATGAATTTTCTCATAGAGGCTTTCTTTCATCAGTAATTCATAAAAGCTGTAGTAACAACATAATAATAATGTATGAAGCACCACAAAGCAGCAAAACAACACATTATGTTAAACCTCTTTTGAAGCCATCCTATATCCTAAGCCATCTATTTCATGCTAACTGAACGCTGGCTAATGAAGCCTCAGACTGTAAATTGTGTCAAAACAGCAGGATACATCAGTTTGTTGAGGCAAAATCAAATCCTTCCCCAAGAAAAAAGCAAACAAAGCCTATGCGCACACACACACACACACACACACACACACACATATTTATTATTTATTTATTTATATTTATTTCATTAGAGTATTAGTATTAGAGTATTAGAGCTGTGGAAAGTCACAGGTCTCATGTGTAAAGTCCATACAGAGCAAACACAAAACAATCTGAGTCTGATAATAACAGTCTTCAATTTCTCCCCCCACCAGACAGCTGGATGCAATAAGGATTATGGAGCGGAGGACATACTTGTTTTGTTGTCGAGGCTCTTCTACTTTGGAGGATGAGTATTTGTCTGCAGTGTCGTCCGATCCACTTAGAGGTGGGAAACAAATGCCGACAATATATTTAATACCCCCCGAGATCCTGTCGCAACAGGCCCAAGGCACCCAATCGTTCATAGGGGCTCACAGGCAGCACAGGAAAATAAATAAATAATTCAATATCAAAAAGGAGTGGAGCATTATGCTTTAGTGGGCAATAAAACATGTGGTGTGTCAGGGATGGCGGTTGCTGCCCACAGAAAGAAGAATACCCATACTGCTATGTGTGTGGTGGGGAAGGGAGAACACCAGGAGCCAAGGAAAAGGGAGATATAAATTTTCACGGCAAATGAACTCCCCATCTTGCCTTGCTGAGTGCACAAAAGGCCACTGAGACGATTATTTCTGGGCTCCACCTAAGACCTCTGGAGTTGGGATGGTGAAAAAGGCATGTCGTCTTTAGTGGCTACAGTCTCTGAAGGGCAGGAGTCCGTGTGGGGGCCATGTTAGACCAAAGTCACTCGGGCTTAAAAATGCCGTAGTGTATTTACTGTGAATAGTACTTGTTTTCAAAGGCAGTAAAGATTAACAACTGAAGCTGCAGTTATCAAACAGGCTATATATAAAATATATATTCAGACAGATATTGTTAGAACCATGTGATATGAAATGAATATATGTGGTTAATTACAACTAAGAGATGATTTTATTCACGATGCATTGACTTTTCATCATGGAGTGAAGAAACAATGAGGCAGCTGGTGGCAAAGAACAGTGTGTATACATCTGAGTTTGGATGCATGTATCTATGTACACGAGCACTTACATATACTCATTAGTGCACAAATGCAGGAGCGCACGGCAATGCTCATTAAGCCCATTAGGAAGCCTCCAGATGGCTGCTTGATTTAAAAAAAAAGAGCCAATCAGAACTGTTGTTGGGTCTACTGGTGTGATGCTGCAAGTGTACCCACTGCATGATATAAAGCCACTTTCATGATGTGAGAAGGAAGAAGAATGAAGAGACATCCAATTATGAAACAAACTACTTCTGGGGAGAACAAAAAGGGAACATAACAGCTTGACCCCAGTGGAGATAAGTCTATTTATAGATGAAGGGCTCATGAGTCATGGTAAAAGAGAAGCTGGTGAATATATAGAAGTTGCCCACAACAATATTACGTTGTCTTCTTGAAGAGAAACTTCAACATTTTCTCATTGATGAAAATTAGGATTCAGACTGTCCTTAAGCTTAAATGGCGTTGAACCTTGAAAAATACATCTAATCGGAGGGAAACAAACACCTGTACCCTTTTTTTCTGTCAAGGTCAAGTTGAGTTTGAGACTTTAAGTATAAGAATAATATGATATGGAATTAGAAGAGTTGGACCAGGATTTTCAGTGGCAATAAGACTGGGCTAGGCAGTTTTTTCCTCTTGATTTTTGTTTGTAATAAAGTCAAAGATGGAACAAGGCTAACATTTATCTTGTTGTTGTTATTCTGTCTTTAAATTTGAAAAACCTGCAAATTCATAAAGGGTGTGCAGACTTTTTACATCCACTGTTAAGAATAATATGAAGAGGTAAAATTGCAATGGCAATTAAAATGATTGTCTGTAATAGGCTGGCATAAAGATTGAAGTATTGCTTATACTTTAAACTAGAATAAGCCTTGAGTTTAGCACTGGACTTTAGCTTGTGATCTGGGTCCATAGTACTACACAGATCAGCCTGAATGTGAAACTTGTAGAGAGTTATAGGTTTTCCCAAGTACAGTAAAACAAGGCACTCAGCAGCTTTACTAACCAACTTACTCTCTCTGAAAGCTGTCCACAATCTTCAGGAAGACAGAAAACCCCAACTGGCTAACTCATTTCAAGTCACTGTGGGTATGAGTGCCAGCTAAATGACTAAAATGTTAATCTTCTAATTTCACTGCTCTTCTGATGATAAATTGAGTTCTGACATTGCATTCACTAAGCTGAATGAAGCAGTTTGACCCCAGCAGAAATAAACCTATTTATAGGAAAAGCAATATCAAGGCTTGAAGAAGGCGCTTAGCAACAGGCTCTCCAAGCAACTTTTTTTAGTTGCTAAGGCTTTATAATCAAGGTAACTGACACAGCTCTAATGACGGATGAATCCAGCTAGGGTTACTAACACTGTCTGCCCTGTGTACAGTCTATACTGCACATCAGCAATGGCCACTGAAATTGTGTAATCATAATCACAGGACCCAGTAAACATGATGGATACATATAATAGGAGTAGTGAGCTGTTACAGTGGCAGCAGTAGGATAGGAGAAGCAACAGTAGTAGTAGCAGAAGTAAAAACATTAGTAAAGACAGTAGCAAAATAGGTACAAATTAAGAGTGACAGTTTACATTGTCGAGGTCAACAGAACATATGAGAAAATCTGTGTTTTTGCCACTTTTGCCACAAACATTTTTTTCATTTAACCATTACTTTATATAACAAAAGAGAACTTGCTAATATGCTAAACTAAGATCAGCAGTGCCATTGACTAATTATAAGAATGCTAAAGGTACAGTCAGAGCAACTAACATGACGCTGTACTGTTGGTTGCAAGCAAAACACCAGTGTTATGACATGAACTGGTGGCATGAGGGAGGAGAGGTGTGTGTACAAAAATATAGGGAGGTTGTAGATGAGCTGGACTGCAGTAATCTGAATGACTGAAGAGTCAAAACATGTGATTTCAGAGAGGCCAGCACTGACAAATAGCACATGACTTCAGTCAGGAGATGAACATATTCTATGCTAACACGAGTTTTGGCAAATGTTAAGGGAACTAGGTGTCCCAGAAAAGTTAATAGGAGAAGCTTGCTACTGAAGTTACTGCATACAGCTATAACTGAGGGGAAATAAGAGGTCAGACATGGACTGAGCCCTGGAGAATCTGAAAACGTGGTGGGAAACAAGATGAGTGTGTTTGAGCTGACAGGTCAACAAGGTTTGTGTATTTGTGACCTTTGCTTGGAAAGAAATTAAAGAAATGATACTTGTATGTAGTCTGAAGTTCCTGATATTAGCAGTGTCAAAAGGTGGCCTCTTAAGGATTTATTCTTTCTCAAGTTGTTATTGAGGGTTTTTTTGTTTGTTTGTTTGTTTGTTTGTTTGTTTTGTTTTTTACGTGAACACTGAACATGGTCGCATATAACTGAGGAGCTGATGATGGTTGCAATAACGGGAAGCAGGGCTGCAGCACTAATCTGAAGAAGTGTCAAAGGATTCAGCTTGAAAGTCCATCTGGTTCCTCTGTTAGCAGATGCAAAATTTAAGACTTTATCAGTGGAGACAAAGGAGCTAAAAAGAGGTAACAGAGGAGTATACATGTCATCCTACACATGTTGAACTAAATGTCTATGCAGCAACATACCTTACCATCCTGACATGGTAAATTCAACTGACTACAATATTGGTGTTTTTGTCACTGAAATCAAAGTCAAAATTAATAATACTGATTATGCAGTTATAGGAAAATGTTCTACTGTCTTAGGTATTAAAATGTTACTTGCTATAAACAATAAGACACCAACAACCTTAAAACCTTGATATTTACCTTAATGTTGTTTGCAATTACAGTATTGTACTCAAATGTCACCTATATTAGAGAGAGAGTCATTATATGTCCAATATTTTTAATCATGTTAAATGAAGAAGTAATTCACCGTCATGGCTTTGAGTTTCAGTTCTGTCATTTCCAATTTTATTTGATTTTTATTTTGTTCATTTTTTTCTACATTTGTCTTGTTTTATTCGTCTTTACTTTCTGTCTTTGTGCGTTGGCCTTGATTTAGTTCACCTGTGTGCCATTAGCCGTACCTCCTGCTGTATGTTTTGTGTGCCCCCCCCCCCTTTGTTTTCTCCCATTTCATATTTGTGCTTAATGTCTGAGTCATGTTTCCTTGTGTTCCTATTGCATGTTTTGGATTTAATAGTTTCCTTGGACTTTGCATGTTTCATGGACTTTGATTCTCCCTGCCACTTAATAGGTTTATTTGACCCTGTAAGCCTTTTGTGTGACGTCAGTGTTCATCATTAAATTTATAGAACACCACCACCTCTGCCTCTGCGGGTCCAAACTGTTGTTGTGCTTTCCTGCTTCCACAATTGTGACATCTATATAGTAAGATAATGTTGTTCACTGTTACTGGACTTTCTTGTGCATCACTTGCAAACACACAAGGACATTTATCAACCTATTGTCTGCTTATCCCATTAGTTAGTAATAGTGCAAGGGCTCTCACTTGCACAATCTGGCCTTCAGCAAGGCACCAAACCCCATGTCTCTCCCTTTGTGTTTTTATGTTAGCCTGAATATAAACATCTGTCTAAAATGTAAACCTGAGCCATACAAATTTACAGCTTTAACTAGCAAAACCAGAACAGCATGTTGTGCCTTTTCTTTTTGTTGAGCTTCATAAAAACAGAAACACTGAAATTCATATTGTTCAGCTTGAGTCTTTTACAGTGCACACAACATTGAATCAATTCTGAAGTAGTTGTCTGGCAGTAGTGGCTCCAAGTTGTATTTGTTTGTTTTGATGTTGTTGCTATTTGTCCATAAAGGCAATATGAGAAAAATCTATAACTTTTTTTTCCCCTGCAGAGCAAGAAAGTCACAACACTTAGAAAAAATATAAAGGAATTGAGTTTCAGACAGCTGCCTTGACAATTTCGGCCAAGATACAAAAGGAATTTCCTCAAGTACAAAAGGTAGCAATCTAAAGCACCATATTTAAGTGTATGTGTGTGTATGTGAATACAAATACTTGCACATATGCAAGTATCTGCGTTTCACGTCATAAACAAGTGTAATTTTGCTTTTTTTGTTTGTAGCTTTGTCCATAGTGCTCATACATTGTGTGTTTGTGTGTGTGTTCAATGAGTTTTGTGAAAAGTCACTGAGTGAAGTTAATTGCATCAGTTGTTTATCAAAGTTGTTCAGTTAATTTAACCCTATACACTGATAATTTGTCACACAATGGCAGAGTGAAGCAGGTTTTTGATTGGATATATGGTGTTTTGAAATGAACTTCTTCATTTCTGAGTGAATCACAGCAGGTGGTGGTTCGGTCTTCTTGCCCGCAGCTTCTTTTTCCCTGCAGCTGCTAAATTAGGCCCTGAAGCCTCAGTTCTTGGCCTTCATGTTCGCAAACTCCAGATGTGGACCCCCACTGGGACCCTGCTCCGTTTTCAGCCCTGATCTTCAACCAACTGCTGGGAAAACACTCCCAGCAGGAACCCAAGAGCAGGTGCCCTTTATGAGTCACATGTATGGATATTATTTCGTTCAATTTGAAACATTATGAGCCCACATCTCCTCCTACACCAGTGTTTTGATTCTCCTGATGGACTCAAAATAAAGAGATTTGTGTAAACTTCAGATAAAGTTATGGGTATATTGCTATGCACGCAGTCTAAGAAAGCATTAACTCGTAGGACCTGAACTCAAACTGCATTTATTTTGGAAAGGAATTTTTCATATTAGCGTATTTTACATGTCTTTTCACTGCAAATGCAAGTATGTGCATGCATGGAGCACAGACAAGGTGTAGAAATTGAGGTTAGTTAAGGTAATCACAGAGAATGAGAAGCCAGCTGTTACATTTTGGATCTGAATGCTAATGTTAAGCCATAAAAGAGTCTGATAGAAACAGCATAAGAGCTGAGGCTGGGGCATTTTACTAATGATTTTAACTCACAAACAAAGGCAGCTGTCATGTAAATTTTGGCTCAGGTTACTCCCTGTTTTTGACATCTATAGTGTCTTTAAATCACTTTCAAAGCACACAGATTTACACAGAAAACTTTTGTGCAAACTAACATAACTGACTGGTCGACATGCTCAAACGTCCATTTATCACTTAAGGTGAATAGTTAAGCAACTCATTCTGAAAGATAAGTCAGAGTGCTGTTACATACGAGCTTCTTGTAACAGCTATTTAAATTTGAAACATAATGATAATTAGATTCTTTGCTTTATTTTTGTATCTGAGCTCTATTTGTCTCACTGATGTTGAATGTAGTGATGAAGAGAGTAAATGTAGAATGCCTACTATTTAAAGAACACTGTGGTACTTTTACTCAGGTAGATTTTTAGTGTAAATTGGTTATGCATGGGACTGAGTATACATCACATAATGTTTTTATTTAAGTGTAAAAGAAGTGTACTTACTTGCAGTACTTGAGTAAATGTACTTGCACAACAACAACAAAGCCAAATGCATGAATCACAGCGTTGTGACAACCCACTTGTAATGCACTTCCTACCATTCCCCCTGCAGTACATTTGTCTGGCCTCCATTGTTCCTGTAAATCATGTACTCCTCTGTCAAATGGGTGAAGCTGCTTGATTTCTATATGACTGTAGTGGCGGCAAAGAGAGGAAACAGATGCTTGTGCAGTCCTCCAGGACTCCTCATGGAACATAATAAAGATGCCATCTGACAGTTCCTGCTGTCAAACCGCTGCTCTGTACACAGCTTCTTAACTCTGGTCCCCCGGTGTTTTGCTGTGTTTGAATATAAGTAGAAGGGGCACATCCTCCTAAGAGGGGATTCATGAGTCACAGTGGGGCATGGGAGACAGTTTTTGTTTGAAACTGTTTGGCTTTTCGTCCTACGCAACCTGTGTTCAAAATATTCCAGGGTACTGTAGCAACATGCTGTACTGTAAGTCACACTGAGTCTCACGTGGCCACAGCTCATACCGCAACAGTGCATGGAGGATGTAAACAGCATAGAACAAATAAAATGGCAGTCCATCTGGATGTGTTACACCTACGACACCTTGAAGAATCCTCCAAGGCTGTGCGCTAATGAGGTGATAAAAGTGGAGGGAGATGAGAGGAGGGAAGTGGGTGTGAGGGCAAGGTAAAATCACCATGGTTTCCACATGTTATCTGCCTTTAAATCCATGTCAGACATGAGTTGCTACACCGTGGGGGACCTACCGCTGGGGAAAATCTAAATTAAAGAAGGCAGAGGGCTCATCAAACCCTCCATCTCTCCATATTTCATCCAAAAGGGTGTTGCAATCATATTAGACACAATCTTGGAACCCAGTGCTTATCGTCTTATGACAATTTTTACCCCCAGGGGGCAACAGATGATTTTCCAGGGCCAGCAGATATCCAGATAACAAATCTCCAGGCCAAGACCTTCTCTTCCTTCTGCCAGAAATTCTTTACAGTCTGATTTTGCTGATCTTTATAAACAGATATCTGCATACGAATACAAACCTAAGAAAGTTAATAAAAAAAAATAATTCTTTTGCTCTCCACACAGACTGTTTACCTGCATGCAACCAAAGCTACTTCAGTAATGACTGGTCTGTACTTCTCAAACTACAAATGGCAACAGAGTTGCAAGAAGAACATAGTGTGTTGCCCATATATTCTATAAACTAAATGAGAAAGGGTGTTGAGGTCTGCATGGTGAATAATCACAATAAAGACTTAAGATAATACCTTCAGCATCCAGTACTCTCCTTTTTTTAACATTTAAGCATGCTGACACTCCACTATCCAACACTTTGGTCACATTAAGCATTTCAGCATGTGAATGAAAGAAATGTGAATAATGGCATTGCACGTGAAATACTATAATATATATTGTTGTCGTGTCCAAGGGAAATAATTAGGATATGGGCCTTAGCTTAACTTTGATTAGTCTGTATTGTCTTCTACGGCATCCACTTGCCACTCAGGCACTAACTACTCACAGCTATGCATTTGTTCCATATCATGTAGGTTAAAATATAAAAGCAGACTAAACTAAACTGAAGGGTTATTATTCACTGTTCATCATCAAGACATCACTTGCTTTTCTGCAGCATGCTGGTTGTTAGTCTATTTTGTTTACACCTCTCGCAGCATCTGTCTCTGGCAGGCTTTTCTTATTTAAGATCCACCTACTTGGTGTTGGGCAACCATCCAATAGAAGAACGTGGCGGAGATGGTTACCAGTGGTAAACTCAGGCTCTTACTCAAGCTCTTTGGGGGTCAGAGCCCAAAAAAAATGAAAAGGGCATCAGCTGGGCTGGGCATCCCTGCACTTCATCATGTTTTGTCCACTGGAAGGGGACCGGGGAGAGCGCATTTTATTCTGTTTTATCTACCATAGGGGCATCCAAGAGGGCACTGTTATAATGTGGCTACCCCAGCCCTTTTTCCACCAGCAACAGTTACTACTGGTATATATATAAGTCTTTCACTTATATGTTGTGTATGATCTTTCACAAATCATCTAGCCATTCCAGACACACACGACTTTTACCCTCAGTAATATTAGTGCTTTATCTACCTTTTTTTTAGCTTTGCAGCAGTGCTGGCTGTATCTCTTCATTACCTTTTGTGCTCCTCAGTTTAGCAGCAGTATGGTCTTTATCTCTTTAGATTTTTCAATTAATCAGGCGTGCTTCATGGCTCATTGGCCAGCTCTGGGACCAATAACATTTATCTGAGTTGAAGGGAAGTGAGACAATCCACAACACCAACAAAGGACAAGATATAATCAGCAGAAAAGAGGCGCTATTATCAGTGTTATGGTACAATGGCGCTATTATAAGAGCTCGAAACTGAAACTATGAAACAATGGCACTGAATTTATGAGTATAAATTTGTAGACAAGCTTCCACAATTTCAATTATGATGTTTGTGATATTGCCATCCTTCACAAAATGCAGTTTTCAAGCCTTAATGTGATGCCCAGATCCAAAGCGTGTTCAACACTAACATTTGCAGTGACATCTGCAAACACATGTTAAATATAAGGGGATTTTGTTGATTATTTACTCTGTAATTGGATCCACTTTAGCTGTCCCTAAGGTGTAACTTCATCTCAGGTCCACACAAAATAAGACATACAACATATAAAAAACTTAAAACTTGCTATTTGTAGCTTAGCTTGGTTTGTTTTTCAGAAACTGTTTCACTTCTTAAGTCTGGAAGAACAACTTTTACTTCAAACTTAGGTTGAAAATATTGGTAGTGCATTTAAATTATGATACAGCTTTAAGTAAGCATCAGTCCGAATTATCCAAACCAGCCAGTTTATCAGTACTGAGCCCAGTGAGTTGTTTTTGCCACCTTTTCATTTTATGTGGGTTGACACAAAAACACATTGTCTGATTTTCATAAGAGAAACAAGAAAACATATCCTGCAATACTTTTCTTAACTTATCAGCTCTGTCTGCACGACATTACTGAGTTGACTTGCAATGTCCTTTGTCCTTTGTTAGGAAAATTCCATTAACCTCAACAAAAGAATCTAGCTGATATTTTACTCAATGTTTTCAAGTTTGTCGCCATCAAGAAATTATTCCTCTCCTGGGTTTTATCGTGATAATATTCTTTCTATTTAACTTTAACTTTTTTTCTCAATTAACATCTGCCTTTTTGATTTCCTTTAAAATCTATGGCAACTTTCCTCAGCTCATCTCTTTTACATGTACACTCCCTCAGTTCTTCTTCAATCCACGGTGTGCTCTTAGATCTTACCTTACATTTTGTTAATGGGACATGTTCACTGGCCACCGAGAGAAATACGTCTGTAAATAATTTCAGGGCTTTTTCCACCTCATTTAATACCAACACTTGGTTCCACTGAACATTATCTATGTCTGCAACAACATTATTTTCCCATAATGTTCTGTGTGACCTG
The DNA here is from genome assembly GCA_008933995.1 of Datnioides undecimradiatus. Lineage (NCBI taxonomy): Eukaryota > Metazoa > Chordata > Actinopteri > Lobotiformes > Datnioididae > Datnioides > Datnioides undecimradiatus. The sequence goes on along the minus strand of WARS01000029.1, from coordinate 9,117,966 downwards.
TTATACAGTTTTTTCTTACTATGGCAACTATATTATGCTCGTCAAACTCCACAAGGAGAGAAACTGCTTTGGAGTATAATTCCCTGCCATTTGTAAATATGTGTTCAATACGTTGCTGATGTTTGCCCAGCACAATCACAATACCTTCTCAGAGATTTGTTCACCATGTGAGTTAAATTACAAAAGAAGCCGGTGCTGTTCAGCTTGTTTCTCAATGGACATAAATCCAACAGCCACTCTATATTGACGTTACCAAGGGCAAATGTTCTTTACTGATATCTGTTACCTTCATCAGCAGAGAACATAATTCTTCCATATATTGCACACAACAAATGGTTTACAGTGAGAAAGATGGACTTCCAACCTAAGGGTTGCAAAACTAAAAAAAAAACAAGGTTCATATTATTTCTAAATAATATTATAGCCTGGTATGGCTATGTCTAGCTGATATGTCTAATTGTGTTTTCGAGTGGGTACATCTACCTAAACCTTTTTGTTGGTAGGTTCTGTTCTGTAGTTTTTCCCAGTTCAACCAGTGATCCAGCTCAGTTTATATTGTTGATTTGGGGCCTTCTCTCTTTGCTTTTGGGTGTTTCTTTAGGTCACCAATATCATTTTGAGAACTATTTAGACTTGCCTTGAGATAAACTCACAAACCACTTACTACTTTTTTGTTGGCCGAGCCTGGTTGTTGGAGTTGAGAAAACCTGTCAAATGCAGTGCAAAATGCAAAGTGTCCTGCCTCTTAACAGATCTCTTGCATGTCTAGTACTTCCTTAATACTGTCCATTGTCACATACTCTGAATTTTCATTGAGAGTTGCTTTGTTTGCATTTCATTTGAAACCCACCATGATGTAGCAGAAGACTATCCTTTTTTTTTAGAAATTACCCACAGTGTTTGACTGTAATAGTAGTAGGTCTAGTAGTAGTAGGTAGTACATTTATTTAAACACCCTACCTTACTGATTTAATGCCAGAAATCAAAGAAATATATTTACCCCACATACAGTATGTCAAACAAACAGTATCTTCAGCAGCCATCTTAGATTTTTAAATGGTCACTATTGTAATTTTTTTTCCACCAAACAATAGTGCATTTACCTTTTGGTTTCAACAAAAAATACATTTAGAAACAAACAGTGTCAAACATACAAGTGAGAGATGAAAGAATGAATGAATGAATTATGGGAAATCTATTTTGTACAGGGCAGTCTCTGTTTCCTGTGCAGTCATTGAATGGGGGCGTAATTAATGAAATTGCTGCCAGATGGAAAGATCCATAAGTCCTCCTCCTCTTGTCCTTCAGTGCTGTTAATGTAGCCCCTCCCTATGTAGCAGTGAGGAATACTTTTTTTTTTTTTTTTTTTGCTTTATTGAGGATTGTAGAAGGAAAGTCAGGCAACTTAGTCGAGAAATTAAAAAGTGGAAGTGGATGGGATGTGACAGAGAAATGCAAATGAATGCTTGAACACACACATGTCAGATGTTGCATAATCTATTCTCTTAATTGTATAATTGTGCTTTTATATCTAGGTTTCTCAATCAAAGCAATAAAAAAATGTAGAGTTTTGTGGTGTTTTCAAGAAACATGGGATAATGAGAGTTGCTGTCTTCATCATCCATGCCATCACTGCAATCATCTTCTAACTGTTAAGATTCATACCTCAGATCAAGGCATCTAATTATTCTTTAATTACTTAAAATATGAAATTTAGAATAACCAAGAACCTGTGAATACTGTGTATATAGTTGATATGGCTTAAAATGTAAGGAGCCTCTGGCAGATTACCACAATGCTGAAGCATGCGTAATGGGGCTATAGTATGAGGCCATTGACCACCAAATGAAATGGGCAATTACCTTGATTAAAATTATGATGGGTTTTTCTGGGTTTAAAAAGTGTTGAAAACATTCAGGATGAGGTGCATGCAAAACTCAACCAAACAAATAAAATAGTTGTGTTTAGGAATTCTACTGCAGAAATGTTGAGTTATGTATCTCTAAAAAAAATGTAAAAACCAAAACATGAAAGTTGTGAGTCAGAAACTGCTGGTCTGAAGACAGGGAGCACTGTGGCACTCAGTGTCTTGTTAAAATGTAGCCATAATGTGGTATAACTCCTTAGAGGAGAGAGATAACAATTTTCTGTACATTTAAGCTAAAATTATCCAAGCACAGTAGGAATGTTACCCACCGTGCTGCGCTGCTTTGTGTGACCTTCAAAATGTGTGAATACAGATGGTGCAGACAGAACCTAACAGAAGCAAAAACCATTGTGGTTTATCCACCACATCTGTGGTCACACAGTATGGTGGTTACTGTTAATTATACAGTACTGTTCACACAATTGTCTGTTCTTTTCATTTGGATCACCAACATTTTGAGCAAAATTAATCATGTCTGACCAATCCTTAACATGTCTGAACATAAACATGATTTTGACAGTGGTCACTTACATTTTAGCAGAAGCAAGACATAATTATTCTATCTATCCTGTACAATCACTGATGGTGGCATTTTACTGATTTCTTTTAATGATAATAAGACAGTTTCTGTCCCTTGAAGTCAAACTTGTTTTTTTTTCCACTTGGAAATTAGAATTGACCATTGTCTTCTGTGGAGAACAAAGCTGATATATTTATTGTGCTCATAATATTGGTGACAACTAAAAACTGGAGCAGAGAAAATGTTAGAGTCATGTTTAATGCAGGCTTTCCTTTAACAGATTTCTTGCTTGAGACAGAGGGTTGATCCTATATTCGTTTTAAAATAAAACTGCATTGCTCTTCCTACATTTGTCTCCTACCCATCATGCACAGAACTGCAGTGGTTCATAATGTTTCAGATATTTGTACCATCTTCTCTTATCCAGAATGACCTTCCTGATGAAAAATTGTGTCTGTAACCTTCAGAGACTGTGCAGCCAGTCTTAGGTTGATGTCAAAACCAAATGTGGTCAGTAGCAGATCACTTGAAACCATCCTAAAGCCACCAGTTGCTTGCAAAATGAAAGGGAAGATGGCACCATCTGGGCATGTTCTCAAAACCCTCTCAAGCATAACACACAGCACATGGCACTCAGACACATTGAGCGACTCAGCAAGTATCTAACACCAATCCCTGCATACGTGACAGACACCCTCATGAGATGATATCCCAGCACAGAGTTCTTATCCTTTGCTGTAACTTTCCAAACACATGCCTTAGTTGTAGTTAAGAAAAGTTTTTTGCCAAACTCCTCCAACTGCTGCAGCTTCATCCCCCGAGGAATGCCAGCGTACAAGAAAGAGCTAAAGGATCATTGTGCATGAGCAAAAAAAAAAAAAAAAAAAGCATCTGAGAGAAAGAGTCTAAAGCTAAAAGGCAATGCAGCTCAGGCTAAAAATAGACAGTAACTACCAACCTTCAGCTCAGAAGAAACTAAAAGAAAAGAGTAGAAAAGATCTCATTCGATCGAATTGGACTTGAAAAAGTGGCAGTGTGCAGGAAATGAGGCAAAGTTTTTGTGTGAAGCACTAAGAGTGAAGCTCTTCCACTGGGACACAGTGGCTGTTTGAGGTTTTTGCTGGAAGGGAAAAAAAAAATGCTCCCCGCTCTATTATGAAAAGTATGTTTCACACAACTGGGAGACAGCTGTGCACATGGACACCTGAGCAGAAACTGGAAAATGTGTGTGCCAACACTTTTTGCAACCTCTGACAGGCTCTCACAGTACTCCCACTCTGATTAAAGCTAGTTACTTTCACTAGGCCTCTAATGGCCTTTGGTGGACATTTTTTAGTCCAAATCTATTTTAATCTGTCACTTTACTTCCTATTACATCATGCCTTTATGGTTGCTATACCAACTCTTCTGGTAACTAGAGAACTGATACTCACAATGGTGTTTTAAAGAAAGAGGAATAATTTAGCTAGTAATACCAATACAGATTCTTAATGCTGTGTTTTTTAATGCTGTCGCTTATTCCAGTCTGTGTATTTACTATACTATCAGTATAACCTCATTTTCTGATGCAGAGCTGTTGTTAATGAAAGAAGTTAAAATTGAACTTAAAGTTGAAACGAAATGAAATATGTCCTTTTAAAGCTTTTAGAGCAAATCCACAGTGTCACAGTGTGAGGCTTTTCAATAATATATGCCCAAAAAAACCAGAGAAATTCTGCGTGATCTTAAATCAGAATTCAAAAATTCTTCCAAACAAAATACGACGTGTGCTTACTTTTTTTTACATACAGCTTTTTCACATACATAGAGACAAATGATCACGTGAATGCATGTAAAGGAATAACAAAAAAGATGCCTTTGTTTGAGATGGGCAACTACTTCTGATGTTTAAATATAGTCGGCTTGCTCGTGTTATTTATCTTTAGCAAGAGCAGAAATCCTGTGTTCCCTTACGCTGTTACCATGGAAACAGGATGCTTGACGAGGGGGTAAGAGTGGCACATAGATATCACAACATCATGAAAATAATAATAGAGAGATAATAATGTACATTATCATAAATCCTTAGCTAATGGGAGTAACAACATGGAGTGAACCTAAATGTGGTGATTTCATTTTCAATTAAGTGATCCCCTGGTTTAGATCTGTTTTTATATTCACATTTTACATCTTACCAACTAATCTTCTGTAACTTCTGTCTTTATCCTTGCTCCATAATGACAACCCAAAGAATGATAAGACTCGAGAACACATGCCAATTCATCAGAAATACAGTGACAATCCATCTGCGACAGAACAGGCTTGTGTGTTTACTGGCTGATGAGTTAGACAACTCAGGGGCTCCCTCTAAAATGGAAGACACAAGACAGACACATTTGTCAAAGCAGTAAAGTAGGTTAAGGGGGGGAATAATGAGTCTGGCTGGCACTAGCTCATTGGCAAGGCTGTCTGTCACAGCGATGCCACACAGCAGCTCCCAGCCGCCGTCTGCTGTTGAGATAAAGAACAAAAGTAGACCGACATGGTGAAGGCCTTTCAACATGACATGTTTCACTTCAATTTATTACGTGTCACAAGCCACTAAAAGGAAGTCATGATATCTGCTCAACACTAGGTGAGAGATGTGACAACAAGCAAGCTGGTGAAATATAACACTTGAGCCTGCAATGTGAAACACACCAAGCTTACAGCATACATGAAACACCTCTCTGAGTTCTTGAAACTGTGCAAAACACCAAACAGGACTTTGCACATCATGATGGAAGCAGGTATGACATTTGTTTTTGAGCCCACAAATAAAGCCAAAATGCATCCTTATTATTTAGACATTTACTCATATTGTTCTCCGTACTGTTGAGAGCTAATCGAAATCATGCCTGGATCACAGTGGTGATGGTTGGGTCATTACAAGTGAGCTGGGAGTCTGCTGTTTATATAAAACAGCCCTTGCAAACCTAATCCCAGATTTTAAGTGCAGTCTACTGGGTTCGTGCTGCTAAATTAAATTGTGTCAAAATACAGACATAATAGGAAACATGAAACGAGTTCTTCTTGGAGTAACTGCTGCCATTTTCAACCAAAAAATAGATATGACCTATGAAGTAAATTGTAATAATCATGAAAAGTCATTATTGTTAAGTATAGTGGTGTAGTGTGTGTAGAGTGGGAGCCATCCCATGATCATAGGGTTGGCGTTCAATCCTTACTTTAGCACGTTCTTGGGCAAGACACTGAACCCCAGTTTGCTAACCAGTCACTGGAATTGCACAGGCCAGTGCACTGGGGAGGCCCAGAAAACTTGGGGAGGGTTGCATCAGGAAGGGCATTTGCCATAGGTGAGACAAGCCAAATCGATAGTCAGATTTCCATGGCAGATTGGTTGGAGCCCCAATTTGCTGGTGAGATGGCAACAGATGATGTGCTGTGGTGATTTCTAACAGGAGAAGTAGAGGAAGAGGAGCGCATAGTGAGAATCTCCATTAAATGGGTCAGGTTTGTGTTTTGTGTTGTGATTAATAAAATAAAACAGTCAACAAACATTATACCAGCTTCATGAGGAACACATGGTTCAGGCTCTTTCATCAACGAGGACCATCGCTGTGCACTGGTTGACCCGAATTTGCACTTTTTCTTAAAGTATACATGCTTTGCAGAGAATTATGAAAAATGTTTTAAGGGTAAACATGACCCAAAAGCAGACACTCCAGGCAGGCCAAGTACAGTTAGAAGGCTTTTTTATTAGCCAGACCTTTAATTGACCTTTAAATAACATAAACTTGGCAATGCATCAAACATTGTCTTTTATTACTTTTACACCAATAATCAGAGTAAGAGCTCAATAGGAATAGAAATGTGCAGCTTTAGTCTGAAAAGTAAACAAAAGGTGGAAACACAAGCACACAGATTAGAGAGAAAGAGATTCAAAGGCAGCAGAGAAAGAGCAGACTCTGTCCTGAGAGTTGTTTGTCTTCTCTGAGAAGAAATGCCAACTGAGGACACCCCTGTGAGAATATTTTCTTGAATATTTCCTTTTGATATCAGAGTGGGAAAAATAACCTTTAATGTAGCATGAATGCTGGCTGGCTCACTACATGAAACGACCCTGGGTTGAAGCGTGGTCTCGTGGTTAGCGAGACCTCCCGACTCAAACCTACATTTGATTCGTGTCACGGGTGTTTATCAGCATCACTCGCCTGAGATGGGAGTGTAAACATAATCTCTAATGTGAAAATTTGCAATTCTTAGTGGATTTCTTCCTTATTAGACTGCTATCCAAATCTGTTCTGAGCTCCCCTTGGTGCTTAAGAGGTTAATTTTAAGTTCACTCTAAATTTCTAAAGAGCAATTAACCAATTAGCCAAAGCTCATGGTTTTTAGAACTCATTTAATCAAAGTTAACAGGCACATTGTTTCTCAGGTAATACCCCAGCCTTTGTGGTGCATGGAGACTGAAATACTAGAATTTCTCATTTTGAGAATGTGAGATGTTCATTAGGGGTGAAATACTTTTAAGGACCTTTGGATAAGATCAGATGAGAAACTACAGTCTCAAGTTACGTTCGGCATGGAAAACAAAGTGTCATGATTACAAAGTTGTAAAAATTTTCTAGTGAATTTATTGTAATTTAATAGTAAGTCTATTACAAGCAGTCCATGATTTGAGGTAAATGTGGCAGGATGCTATTCCCCTTGTTAGCAAAATGACCAAATGTCCCTACCTTGTTAACCTGCCACCCACCTCCATACCTATAACCAATAAATTACTAAGATTTATTACAGTTTAATGTAACATTTCTATTTTAACCAGAGCAGTAACTCTAGCCTTTTCCGTGCTGAGTTAGCAGTCCGGGAAAACTGCAAACCAGTTGCAATTATCTCAAATGATGCTACTCAGCCAATCAAATCTGTCCATTCCAATATGTGAACTTAGTCTGTAAGTGACACACACACACAAACAACAAAGGGGCCAAACAACAGTAGGAGAAGCAAGTGAGTGCAAGAAAAGTAATTTCACATATTGTGCTTAATAAGAGAAAAGTAGACACTGAAGAGGAAGCTTTTACATGTGCATTCTCCCCACAGGCAATTCAAAACCAGTGTGTCTCATATCTGACGACCACAGTGGCAGTACTACTACAGCACAGAGCATCTTTTGAGCAAACAAAACAACCCAAATCAGAGCTGGGGGCACAGAAAATAAAGTGTTTTATGCATCAATGGATTATAACATTACAGTGTCAGTCAGCAATTACTGTATGTAACTTACGGTAGCCAGTTTTGCATAATTGCCTAATTTCATCTGTTTTGGTGGTGACCATGGTGAGTTTGAGCTGCTACTTTAATTACTGTACTTTTATCTCTGCAGGTATGAGCACCATTATTACAGCCAAAGATAGAGAAATGTTCAGGTAACCAAAATGACTTAGCAAACACAAGGGAAAAATCACTGCTATTAATATATAATGATAATTATTATCACCACTCAATAATTAATAAGCTGTTATGAGTCTGTACGGGAAACCAGGCCTCTGGTGTCAAAGGCTATATGCGTTATATCTATCACCCTGACCCTCAGACTCCCATGTGGTAAGCATACTCAGTGGACCTGTTTTATGAATGTAAAAATATAAATCCTATCAGCGTATCATCAAAAGATACATGTTTGGATATATACAGTTTGAAACAATGGAAACATCCTGTAATGTAATTTTTTAATTAAAAAAAAAAAATCGTACAAATCAATTAATCTATAAGATTCAATTAGTCAATTAGTTCATAAGCATTTTATTTAAGATTTCAGCCATTTGTGCCAAAATTAAAGTTAAACAGATTCCCATCAACCTTTTTAAAGGGTGTTTCTAAAACAGCTACACAACAACATACAAACTAGATCTAGATAAGATAAAGCTAAATAAGGAAATATCATGAGGATGTTTTGTCCCAGTTTTTCATTGGAGGTATACTCTGGTACTCCCTCCAAATCTCGGATAAAGTGTTCTGTGTTTTTTGTTGTTGTTGTTTTGTTTTCTGGACACTTGATGTGGTTTCTGGACATTTGATGTGGTAACTGCACCAAACTGTAACAATCCCTCTTTCTCAATCTTCTCTTCTCGCTCTCACACTCAGCATGCCGGTTCAACTTGCTGACAACTGACATTTCATTTCTCTGCACTGTGCGTCTTCCTTACCTTTTTAAAATCCTGGAAACAAACACGGCACAAAAATATGGATCCAAATAAAGGCAATGGGCAGATATATTGTGATTTCCCCACCAGGGAGTTGGCTTAATGCATAAGATTAAAAAAAAAACATGTTATATAAGTATTAGCTTTAAAATAAAGTAAGTTCATGTTTGGGTTAAAAAAGGAAATGGGCTCAGATTTAAGATGAATGTGCCAGATCTGAAAGTTGGAAGTTTTTCAGAAAGTATTTGTGCAGCACCATGAGTTGAAAACATACATTAAACTGTATGGCTAATGAGCCAACAAGAAGTCCTCTACTTACAGTAAATGAATCGCTGAAACTGCCACAGCAGCACAGTCACTGCAGGTCAGCCATACAGAGAGCTCATTTCAGCTCAATGTAGAGCACTCAATGACAAATCTTCGTCAACACAACTGCATATCAACACTGTGCATGATATAATATGCAGCAAGTAAAAGTACGGACATGCATTCAAAATGGGACCACGACAATTCAAACCTTGCTTACATTATTCCAATGATAAACTGTTTCATCAGGTATTCCAATTGTGCACAAAGTAATACAGAAGAAATATACGCGTAGCTGATGAGATTATCTCTCTAACCACCATGCTGCCACCGTCTGTGATAATGTGGTTTGTCAGCGTGTGGTGATATAACAATATGCATCACTAAACAAAATGATTTTGTGTATTTTCCAGCAGAGACATTACAGATACATCCATTTCAAATGATACTGTAAAAACTGGCACAAATACAATTCACACAAATCCAGATGAGGTTAAATCAATACCTGTCTTTCTTTGTGCCTTCGATGATTGGTGTGACATGCAGGTGTCAGCATGGCACACTGGTTTATTTATAGCCACTGTGCAGCTGAGATGGCTTCTGCACAGCAGCTGGGTCAAACCAGAAACAGCAGTTAGAACTTTGCTCAAACTTTCAATAGTCCTGCAGTCAGTCACCATCTTACTTGCAACTTTCTTTAATCCAAGTAAGCCTCCTTATCATGTTTTGATACTTTATGTAATGTTTTATGTAGCTTCATAACGTTAGATAGAGATAGATACCGCCCAGTCAACAACCTGAGAGACATAAAGAAGAAGGTATGAGAGAGAGCACGCACTTACCAACTGCACCTTAAGTTTCAAATTAAGCCCTGGAACTAAACGTGTGTATAATATATAGTGTATATCATTTCCATAGCCTTGTGGTCATAATTTATATTTGTTGCAGATCAAGTTTTTAAAAGGTCATGTTTATGTTTCCTATCATGGAGTCATTGCTTTTGTTGTTGCCATATTTACTAGCCACAAACAACACTGGTGTAGATTTTATCTTGTGGGCATCTGTATGTGTTCACTTGATTTATTTTAAAAAATCATGTTTTAGCAGGAGTCAGTGACTTCTGACACTAATCTCTGCTGATGTGATTGGAGGGCCTGCAATTGCCATGTTGAACCAAAGCAATCCCAAAGCACAAGGTTGTTGATCTTTTAAATCTATCAAACATTTCAGAGATGAGTGAGAGACAGTGATTACAGCCACAGTGATTACAGCCTGTCTTCAGAGTAGTAGGTTTTCTTGACTTTTTTCCAAGGTGGAGTAATGGCTCTTTCATCAGCTAATGTTAGAGTGAGACTAAGCAAATGACTTACTCCTCTGCAATTCAAAAGCCAAAGGAAGGCTGTGGTGTTGATGGGCACCTACCATGTACTGGGATTCCATTAGGGAAATCATCCAGGCTGTGAATGAACCTCTCCTTTGGGCCACCCTGCACCCACAGACCACAGGGGTACTGTTATTATAACCTGTTATATTACTGCTCTTTCCTTAAGCTCATCAAGAGCTGGCCAGAGTAAGCAGTCATGTATTTCCTATTTACACTTATGGATTATAAATCTTGTACCTGTCATGTCTTGAATATTCTCACAGGCCTGATCCAAGGGCCTGAACTGGGGACTTTTGAAAATATGCCTTTCCTATTGGCTGCAGGCATTCTTTTGATGCAAAGAAATTATTTTATTTTTGTAACAAAGATTAGATCAGGAAATGAGGAATTATATTTTTTAGCAGTTGACCCATTTCTCATTATTATTACCATTAATTAAGAAAAACGCTTTCATGTTCTTTTCTATATTCACCTAATGTTTGTTTTCAATCAACTGGATCTGGCATCTGATTCGAAAAAAGTTATCTATATATTTATGGGATTAACTAGTTTTAGAATATATAAATGTAAGTTATGCAGACAGTAATGCTTGCTTTGCAGCTGAGCAGCAGTATAGCCAGTGAGTTAATCGTGTTTCAGTGTTTGCAGCTACACCCCACTTCTCAATCCCCTCTGACACACACAAACACCCGTATCTCTGCCATATATACCTCTCTCTTTCACATTCTTATTTTTGCTTCAGCTATCTTGCTTGATATAGATGCCCACACAGTTTCCATGGTAACACTTAAAAAAAAAAAAAAAAGGATTCGTTGACTGGGGCGTTGCCTGATAGGGAACCAAGACAGAGGAAGGGGAGGAAAGGAGCACAGCGCAAGTATCGACTTTTAAACCAGTGTGCTATCAGTGTACCTGGACTTTTAAAAACATTAATAAAAATGACCCATGAAGAGCCGTTGTGCTATGAAAGAGCATCTGATCACAGTTGAATGATTTTTCACATTGTTTCAGTGACCTTCTCTTTTACTGAGGTTTGTAGTGACAGATGCGTGTGTATGTGTTTGTGAGGGGATGTTTGCATGTGTGAGTAACAGACAGATGTTACTTGTGTGTGTGTCTATTGTGTTTTCCTATGCCGTAGTTGTTTTCAGGGTCACCGACCAAAGGCCTAAGGGACTGAGTATTGTTGCATGTGAAGCCCTATACTTGTAACCTTTCTTGTCCTTCTTCGCTGTTTGCGTGTGTGTAAAAGAAAGAGAGAGAGCAGGTGTGTTTGTGCGTGTGGGTCCACCTGTGGGGCACTGGAAGGAGACGCATTAAAAAGATTGCATCTGACCCCACTGAGTATTAACTTCTCAATGGCTGTAACTGCAAAACAGGGAGGAGTACTTGCTTTATCTTTACCTGCCAGTCTTTCTTCCATTTCTCCTCACTCTCTTCCTACCTCTACTTCTTTGTTTTGCTTCTCTATTTTACTGTCGGTGGTTTAAGTAGGGCTGGATCACATCTCCCCCACCCTCATGTCTTCTTTCTGTACTTGCACATTGTCCTGAATAAATTTGTTTTAAAGCTTTTTCACAGATGACTGTAGAAAGGATGTGCAAGGATGATTGTTACACCATAATTATGTCACACTTAGGCTTTACACTGATTACCATTAATCTAGTTAATGTATGTGCCATGATGGGCAAAGATCCTGGGTTTCCATATCAGCAGCAACTGAACTGAATATTAGTATCATTAAGCATCATTTGATCCTACCTGCTATATTCAGATCACTAAATAAAGAAAAGGCCAGCTAGCTAATACACAGTTGAAGAGCAATTTCTGATAGAATAGGTACTGTTTAATAAATCAAACTCTAAAACATTTATATAAAAAATGAAACTTCTCAAGAGAAAAAAATTACAGTAAGAAAGTACTTTTAGAGACAAGAAACCAGTTGGTCATGAACTCTCAACAGACTGACTGAATAGGAAACCGGATATAATATGTACAAAGGAATAATCTGGAGAGTTTGAATACTGACAACACATGCTATTGTGGAGCTTAACTATGCAGTTTTTGACCCTAAAAACCCTCAAAAATGTGTCAGCATTTGGCCATTGTGTTGTTTGTGGGATATAGAACATATTTTAATGGAATTGTCACACATGTTATTCTAATAAAAAGATAAGTTGTTAGTTTCATGATATTTAGTTACCACAAAACTGTATGGCAGTACCAGCTACAACTACTAAAAAGATAGAGGCAGGAAAAACTAATGGAAAAACTTCATGGATGAGGGCCATCCTTCAATGTCAAAGTCTCACTGAAACTAGCAATGGCCATTCTCATATCTCTACCACTCGGTGCTTTCAGACTGCCTCATATTACAAAAGACCTACCTGCCTAAAGAATGACAACCAATCAAACATGAAAAATGATGGCCTGTAATGACATAATTGACATAATGCTGAGTGAACTTTACATAGAGGTGAAACTGGGTTTGTAATGTATAGTGATATATCATCTGCATACAGGCATAATTTGTCTCAATCTGGATAAATAACTAGGAATAGCTTAACCCCTCAATAGTGTCACTGCAGAAAACCTTTATATTTGAGTCTTGCTTTCTATAAATAATAAATAATTAGTACATTATTTTACACAGTATTTCACGTTATTTAAAAAATACTGTCAGGAATTAATGCTTTAGTTTGAGTTTTCAATAACCCATACGATACTCAGACATATTAAAACACATATACACATTGCATTGTGCTTATACAGAGCTGTAGTGCTCCTTAGCAGAAGGTCTCAAGTATTAGTTCCGTGCCACGATGAACTAATACCATGTATGATAAAGTTGAGCACTCTGGAAGCTAAGCAGCACGCTTACACACATACGCACACACACACACAAAGAACTGAACAACACATAGGGTACAGTTCTTGTTTTGCAAGATAGTAGCGGCAGAACAGAACTCAAGGTCAGGGTGAGGCAGATGTCTCAGAGACACAGATAGCTCAGAAACAGGGAGACAGGGAGGAGTTTTCACATGAAGACGAAGAAGCCTGATTGAAGGAGATCATGTGCCAAGAGTGCACCAACGAAGGGAGAGCTAAGTCTAAACCATGGCTACTCCCCACCTGTTTAGCCAATCACAATTATACACACATAGACACACACATAATAAAGACTGTTGTTAACTTGGAATAGCATCCTCTTTCTGGGCGGTGCACCCAGCAGACGGAGGTCCACAGCTGTGTGTAACCTGAACCTTCAACTCTTTTATTTTTTAATAAATTTTGTAAACTGTGAGTCTGTCTTCCATTCTCAGATCAACAAACACGACAATACCTTTTATGTACATTTTTTCACTAATGTGCTACATGCAAATCTGTTTTTCCTCTACTGATGAAAGTGTGTGTGCATTGCCTAAAGCTTAGAAAGGGGTGTTTTTTCTACACACACTAACACACATACACAAATGACTAACTTGCTGCTGTTTTTCCCTCACATCATCATTAGCAACAGTGAGATGAAGCCAGGTTCCAATTGAGGGGAGGTACAGGAGAAAATGCTACAGTACAGCAAGCTATTTGACATAATAACTTCAGTGTGTTATTATTCTGTGTCTTAAGGGAGTTAAAGACATGAGAAATGAACCAAATTAAAGAAACAGTAGAGTTATTCTGGTCCCTGAATCTGAAACAAGAGCAAGATAAGCTCCTGTATCATTCAACATGATCACCAGACCTTGCTGTGGCTTGGTGGGGATCTTTGTCTCCAACATGAGGAGGATTTCTTGGCGAAAGGTATCCAGCAGTGATGTACACACACACACTTGTGAGGCAGTCACAGTGAGGATAATAGGAGCCATTTTGCCCAGTTGTATGAAGGCCTCAGCGGCATTCTCCCCCACTGTTTAACACACACGTAACTTGCAGGCACACTTGCACATACACAATAGCACACAGCTTTCTGGATGAACAGTGATTCATTCAAATACAACAATGAATGGATGTCTGTCTAGACTTAAGGTACCACTAAAACTTGGCTCTGCACAATTGCACAGTCTTTTATGCCTCTATTTGGGATGCTTTTGTGGTGACATAATTTTACATTTAATTATGAGTGCATACCATTTTTTAGTATTGAAAAAAAATGCAATGAAAATATTAAAAACATTCTACAGTCATGACATTGGTGTTATCAGGCAATATACTAACATGCTTATGCTAAGCATGGTTACCTACCTGCATCCTGAATGGGACATGGATTGTGGAACAAAATTTAACAGCAATCCAATAATTAGTAATAATAATAATAATAATAGTAATTATTGGGACTTTTCCATGAACATCCTCATGGTTGTACAAGGGGAAAGTTATTATTAAAGCCAAATAAATTCGTCCTCTGGATACAATGAATGTATGTACAAAAAAAACACATGAATATGCGAGTAACACAAAAAATTTCATGGCAGTCACTAAATAGTTGTTCAGATATTTCAGTCTGGCATGAAGTGATGGGTCAACTGACCAAAAGACAATACCATCCCTAGGGCCAGGCTTTTAGCATGGTGTAAAATGTGTATATTTGTAACTGTTATTGTTTAATTGTCTCCTGAGGACAAACTGGAACCTTTGTATTTTAAGGACATCCCACAAATGCAGTGGACCCTATCCACATACCATGCAGCTCTCTGCGTATCATTCAACACTTCAGTTGAACTGGTTATGCACTCCTGGTGGCAGTATTTAACAGCAGTGAAAACCTGCAGACTTCTGGGCCTCAGCGACACATGGTTGGAACTCACTGCACCATGACATCCTGCTGCACCTGGATAAATAACTGTTTATGTTCCCAAGATCGTCATCCCACGCCAGCTGATATGTAAGGTTACACAGGTCACTCTCCAGCCTCCATCAGCCAGCACCACATCAGCAATATTAAATAAGCAGAGGCATTGCAACCTCTTCTTTTATTTATCACCTAAGCTTTATCATCCATGAAAAGTGCTGAAAATGTGAAGATCTGTGAGCCCCCCCATAGCAGTAACCCATCTATCAATCAAATTCACCCAGTCTTAAAACCTCCTCACCCTATCTACCCTTGTTCTCCCTGAACCTGCCACTGGATCCTAATAACTGGTGAAAACACTGGCACTGGGGAGAAGACAGCAGCCTCCCTGATGATAGATGGAAGATGTTATGGATATCACATTGTGTGGAGTGGTGATGTTTGGGTATTTGTGTGTGAGCTTTTAAGGTTGGGGTGCCAGAGGCATGTGTGTGTGTAGTGAATTTTTGTCTGGATACTTTTCAATACCCGAATGCTGTATTTCTTTACATCTTCACAGTCTTATCAGTATCTGAAAAACATCAGAAACCTTCTTAGTGCTCAACGTTCTTTAATGTTCTGATTTAAATACTGTTGAACTTTCAGATCCTGTTTTTAGTCTTAAAGTGTGTTTCCATGCTACTACTACTCCTACTCTGCTTTTTTCCAATCAAATACTTTAAAGAAGACCAGACACGCAGTCTCTCTGTGTATTTTTTAATACGATGTTCTTGACATAATTGTTCTTTAACACAACTGTATACATTTCACACAAGTTGCTGCAGCAGCACCAATTATTGCAGCTATCTGAAGTAGGTTTGAGAGTCAGTGGCTAAGACAATGCCTCTTCACATTATCATCCCATTTGGAGTTTTAGGAAGGCTGTCATGTCATGTCTGCTGTGCATCCTTTCCTGCCAGACCTTTCTCTATGTGTGCCTAGTGTCTTTACACCTTCTCTGCCTGCCAGACATACTGAGTGTTGAGTGGCAATGCTGTGAGTACCTGGTCATCTGTGACAAATGCGACAAATGGATGGGGGATGAGAGGTGCTGGGTAAAAAGGGTTACTGACCTACTACTAGTAATAAGAGTTCTGGAGGGTTCTTATGTGATAGAGGGTGCACCAATATAAACAAGCAACAGCAATTAGAGACTGAGGGAGCATTTGTAAATGTGATGGTAGTTTGCAAGGGCATTACTGCATGTCAGGGACCATGATTTTTAAAAGTAACTACCCTGTAGTTGGAATATGGATATGTTATAAAGTTCAGGCTGACTGGGTCACCTTTAGATCCCTGGGTCCTTTTTTATTTTTTTATTGGATCAGTTGAAAATTGTGACCCTTGATAATTTGTAATATATAATGTATTTAGGACTATTTGCATATTTAGGACTGTCATGATTGGCAGTATAATCCAAGTTATCTTCTACCAAACAAATAGCCCCTATGAAAACTGTTTGACAGAAAGGCCTGCGTATTATCCTTAATGTAAATAGTTATTCACTCACATTGATCCTTCATGAATACCTGCATCAAATTTCATTTTCAATCAGCTGTCAAACTATTTCCGTCTGTGTCACTCTCTGGCCAAAGGTGTTAATATACCACACACACACACACACACACACACACACACTACACTATACTTCCACACAACTACAACTATATTTCCATTCTAGCATTTGCTGGAGGAAATAAAAATCTATGTGCATTTTTAAAGAGACCATGAGGCGGTATTCCTCTGAATCCCCTAGTTATGCATCATTGTAGCTGCTGTTTAGATGTGTCAAGCTATTCCTGGACAAATTATTCAACTGTGTTTTTAACCATTGAAAATAATGGTTTACCTGAACCCAGTCAGCTCCTCAGCTCATGTAGTCAAATGCTAACTGACAGAGCTGCAGCCTCACTGTGTGAGTCAGAAGTAAAATATTTTCTCATTAACATGTTACACAAAAGACTGGCACTCGCAACTCTAAGCCTAATGAATATGAAAAAGGTGCAGACTCATGGATATTATGGAGGATGTCTGCACTTGCAAAAGCGTGATTTAGTGCTTCTTTATGTGCACAGCAGCAGTCAACAATAGGCATGTTTTAGTGCTAAGTCCATTCTCATAAGAGCGTAAACACTGGTGACAGCTTAGTGCTGAAATATGCCTGTTGTTGACTGCCACTGTGCACATACAGGAGGCATCCTTTTTCAATACTCTTAATCATTAAAATGTTTGCATTGCATGGACAAGTGTGCCAATGCAATGCAGATATTTCGTGATATGAAAAGAAACCTTGGCCTACTTAGCATACTGGTGATTTTATCGTATTTATAATAAGTGTTACTGCAAATTAGAGCTACAGGACAACAGGGACAGAAGTAAGAAATTAAATTTCCTATCATATATTTTTAGTTTTTTATTATTTTATTTTTGTCTTGTACTTGTATTGTACTTGTATTGCTACATTTCAAATTGCCTCTATTACAGGGTTACAGGGGAAGAACAGAAGTCTAATAAAAAAAAGACATGGAGAAGAAAAGAAAGAAGGCACAGTGTAGTTCATGCTGACTGACCTACTTTTTAATTTAATCTAAGTACAGTTTTACGTCACACTTAATATAAAGTGCTTTTATTTATATTAGAGCATAATATTCTTGAGCTCTTTCCATCTCTGCAGGATAGTGCAAAGTATACAATACCCTGCACATTACATATTCAGATTCAGCATATTTTATAAATCCACTCAGACTGTCAAACAACTGTGGTTGTGAACCCTTACCCTCAGGACTAAGAGTGCTGCTGGTTTTCTGTCCTACCAGGTAGCTAAAAGCATTCACCTGGCTCTCCAGGAGCAATTCATTCCCTGATTAGATGGTTGGAATGGGAAACAGCAGGGCCTTCAGAGGGTTGCATTCAACATGCCATACATGGTGAAAGCTATTGACTTTTACAAATATTGAAATGTTCTGCAGGAGTATTTGCAAATTGTGTTTTCTTACCACTACAAATCAAAAACTGATCCCTAAATGGACAGTTTCTTGTGTCCTCAATCTTTAACAAACTTCATTTGGGTGAAAATCCCAGTTGAGGCATGAGTCTGACAAGTACAAAGCAGATCTGACAGTTTTCTGTAATTGGTTGGGTTGGGTTGTTGCTTTCATGAATTGCTGTTTGCCAAAATCTAAGAAAATAACAGACTCACAGTAGGAGCCAGTGAGTGGACTAACTCTTAGTTAGATGGCTTGCACATAGCTAGGCTGATCTGTTGTGTAATTTAATGAAAACTTGCAGTGCATGTGTCCTCTGAAGGTGGAGCATCTTTCCAAGATGTTCATGTATTGTCAAGGTCACTGATATGCCTACCTAATGTTTTATTTTGAACTACTGTAAATGAAGAAACTACCGGTTAACATGTTTCTGACTCCATGACATCACAACAGGGCAAATTATCCTACAACTCCGTGTTTGGCACATTGGCACATTAAGACCTACAAAACTTCGATCTTCCTCTTCCATTCCTCCTGTAGTGTCCTTGCTCAGTCAGTGACTGAAACCAATGTTCCATGTGCTGCTGCACTTCATGTTAACTGTACTCTCAGTAAAGGCTTGCAGGTTGGAGCCTCCTAAGCTTTCCAGCCTGAGGCTATGATGATAATCTAAATTATTATTTCTTTCATATTTATTGTGCTTTGTTTACTTGAGTGCCTCCTTCTTTTCAGCCATCACTCATTTTGCCATTTTAATTGGTTAGTATGCTAATTCTGTTTGCAATTCTTTTGCATTTTAACCTTCAGTGTTTGGTCATTTGAACTCATCTTCCTCATAATTTACATAGAGTATCTTTGATAATTATCTACCAAGAATTCTGGTTGCACATTTTTCATTGTAGTTTCTGATATAATCTTGGAATGACTACTAACTTAGTAGTATTTTTGCACACTGTAACTGTAACTACCTTTTGTGTGACAAAGCTTTTCGTTGTTATTTTCTATTAAGTCAGATTTTATTTTCTTGTTAATGGTTTATGTCTCTTGAAAAACCTCTTGTTTTGGGATCTAAAACTGACTCTGGCTTAATGGTACCCAATGTAATCAAGTTTACTCTTAGAGTGAAAATCCAAAAGTGGCTTTGTTAATCATCTGACCTATAACAAGACCTTCTCTGGGTTCTGGCATATGTGGTGATAAATGATAATCTACAGTTTCAGAACAACTGAATCTGTTCTTGTCACTTTCAGTAATTGTGGTGGTACTGCATTACATGATGTGTCACTTTACAATGGAGATCTCATACATAGTATTTAGTGCAGTACTGTTCTTCAGTTTAAGCCATTAAGCAAGAGGAAGGGGAGAAAAATCCACAGATGCATGACACATAATAAAAGCTGGAACAGTGCCTCGGCCCATTAACGATAAAGGGGGAAGTGGGGGATGATAGGCACGCTAATGCATATTAAGCACAACAGTATTGCTGGCAACTACCATCACTAGTCTTTATGTGAAAGAGGCTTTAATGGATAATTGATTAAGCCATAAATTAGCACCCCACAAACAAGCAAATCAAAAGAAGAGAGGCAATTTCTCACTGCCGTCGGATGTCGCCAATGGAAGGGGAGGCAGCAATGAGAGGGGTGTGTGGAGAGGTGCTTGATTTGTGATATTGGTTGTGTGCAATAAAAAATAATTTCCATCATCTATCATGCAGCTGGATTCATTTGTTCATCTCCATCTGTCAATATACTGTATTCGTCCGTCCTCCCATCAACCTCCCAGTCCCAGTCACTATATTCAGTCACATCCTATCCATTAGACATCCATCAATTAGCCACTCCTTTGCTCTCTCCTCCACTTCATATATCCCATGCTTTTAAGAAAATCATGTAACTGTCCATCCTTTATGTATTTATCAACAGAAATATCATATCAACAAACATCAACAATCCCTCCATTCATCAATTCATGCATTTATTAACCATGCATCAATGAACTTTTGAACCCTTAACTTCCGTTCATATCCAACAGAACTTATTTATATTCATTCATCCATCCATTGTCCATTTGTCCAACCTTATCCCTTCCACTTATTCATACATTTATCTGCCCATTCATAAATACTCCTACTCTTTAGCTGCTGTATCCATCTGTCAGTCAGCTCACTGATTCATTTACCCATTGTTCTATCAACCATCTTCTCATTCACCCCTTCATCTCTCTATCAGTCATTTGCCCCCCATTGTTATTGAACCATAATAGTATTCCTCTGTCAATTCATCAGTCAATAATTTATGAATCCTTCCCTTAACCCCTTCTTGTTTCTCGCTTAATCTATTCATACCGCATTATTGCTTTTTTTTTGTTTAAGTCACCAACAAGTGTGACCTTGGACCGCCACAGTCACTCTGGCCAGGACCCTCTTCCCTGGAGAGAACATTTCAGCTAGAGAAATACAATGGACAGAGCCAGCAGGCATTTGACATTTCTCTGACATTTCCGTCCTCCCCTCTCCATTCTTTGTACATACACCTACTTGTAAACAGTATGATGGCTTTACACAAAAGCTTGGATTTTTTTCTAACAATGGGCAACTGGGAAGCACATAACCTTTTACAAGGCACATGGAGCAAAATGCAAGACCTCAAAATCTCTCGTCCTTTAGAGCTCACTCCCACCTTCTCCCCACCAGGTACTGTGAAAGTGAAATGCTGCATGTAGGAATGTGTGTGTTGAATGAAATAAAAACACACAGATTATAAAGCTGCTGCAGCTAGTCCCTCGTAACGCTAAACAGCAGGTTATGGGTTACATTAGTGTATATTTTACATGACATAAACAGTCTGGTCATCGAAACTGCCAGACTTTCAATTTAAAAAGAGGCACAGCAGTAAAAACACTGATTTTTGAACCACGCTGCGCTCTTTGTGCTACCCTTCAAATTAAACCAATATCCCATTGTTTCGTACTTTTAAGGTTATGTCCTTCACTGACATCCTTAATTTCGTGAAATAAATCAAATTATGGAGGTAAGATGCCATTTTATTGGTAGATTAGTCACCATTTAGCTTCTGAGTCGCTACAAGTTTTCATTATCTCAGCTTCGATGTAATGGCAGGATGAAACAGTATCAGACACCAGCACATTATACTGCAGAATGATACTGCTAACAGCATTTATCCTAAACGAAGCCGAAGATGAATTTTGGATCAATGTACTTATCCTTGAACATGTAAGTTGTCCCACAGACCCGTCTTCTAAATGTGCGAGGCATCCCATTCATTATTGTTTCTTTCCTCATCGCTTTCAATGGTTTTGCTTCAATATTTGACAGCAGATGTGTGACTACAGCTTCACATCTTCCTCTCACTTGCATTCACACGCTAAAGAACATGTACAAACAGACACGCAAAGCTCAAGCATGGACATATCACACGTGCACATGCCACATACGCATTTGTGCTTTTATGCGCTACCCAATGCAGATGCATTGTGCACATTTATGCTCATTTATATACACATACTGTACACACTCCATTAATTAATCATTGCCCACAATCTGTACCACTGCAGTCATAATTATGCCATCATTCAACATTGAATGAGTAACGGAGTCTGAATGGAAATGAAGCCATCGCTGTTGCAATGTCTCGGCAACATTCAAATTACTGTCTTACCCAAACCTTAAAGGTCAGCTCAGTCCTTAGCAGCACTATGATCAGAGAGGCAAAATACATGCATGTTTGTCCTAATCCTTGGAAAAGGCTGACTTGTATTCCAGACATGTTCTCTGCTGCTCAGCGACGTTACTGCCTGGATCATTGTACATT
Organism: Datnioides undecimradiatus; assembly: GCA_008933995.1. Lineage (NCBI taxonomy): Eukaryota > Metazoa > Chordata > Actinopteri > Lobotiformes > Datnioididae > Datnioides > Datnioides undecimradiatus. The sequence goes on along the minus strand of WARS01000029.1, from coordinate 9,095,999 downwards.
CATTATGAAAACGTTCTTAGACAGAACTGGAAAGAGTTGAGGTAAGCAATGAACAGCAGACAATAAGAATAACTTAGCAGAATGATGAACTAATAGTGTATACCCATCTACTGTGTCAATATATAAATTAATGCATCTCTTCTTCATCCTTTCTGTAATGGTTTAATATTTTGCGTGCATTGTGAGCATTGAATTTTTACATCATCATAACTTGTGCAGCTGAGGACACCTAATTATGTCCACTGGGATGCACTGAGCATGTCTGCATCTAAAGTGTGTATTTAAGTATTGAATTAAATATAGACAGTGTAAATTACGCACATTATAGGGTTAGTTTTCTCTGCCAGATAATATGAATGCAAGCATGTTTTTGCACATCGTCAGTACATGCTGCAGTCTCTCCCACAGTGCCATTTTATAATCTAAAACTGTCAGCATTTGTTCTGTTAACGCTGTCCTTATTGATTGCTAACAGACATGACATCACTAAAAAAAATAACTATTGGGAAAACAAGTGACAAAAAATACTGAGGCATACATATATGTCAGAAACCTAAATTATAATAAGAAAAGACTAAATGTATACGTAAATAAACTGAAAAAAGTATTTCTTCCTTGTTTTCATAGCCAGCCATTCATCACTCAGACAGTGCCCCTTTCCTCAGTCTCTCATAATCCCTCAGACATATCTTAATTTTCCGTAAAGTGAATGAAAAGCTTCCACACAGAATCAAAGGCCTGCCTTGTACCCTTTAAGAAAATACTCAGAAGTGATTTTCTCCATTGAGAAGCAGGAAGACACTGAGACACCAGCCAAAGTGCAGTATTCTTATATTTTATCCATTAGTTTTATCATGGAAAAACTGGACAAGCTATTTGAATGGCCTTACACTTAATGCATGTGCCTAGAATGTTATTGTTGAATGTATGATGTTCGACTGAACATCTATATGTACACATTAGCCACTTAAATTGTAATAGCTGTAATCTTGTGTTGACTGGGCTTTCAGACATGCACTACCCACTCCTCCAAAGAGGACTCTTCCTGTATTTCCTTACTCCCAGTATTCACTCGGTCGATAAAGGATTCAGTGGAGCCGGAGAACATTAAGTTGTACAGTAAAAAAGATTTGCCCTCTACCATGACAACAACTGAAAATCACTGTCCACAGAGTCACAGAGACAACAAGACAACCGGGGTACAATTCGGGCTCCAGCAATAACACTTCACTTTTAAAGAACTAATGAAGTTTTGGGAATTTCAAATATGACTCCAAACGTCATTATAACTTCACAATTACACAAATCTTCAATATTGCATCATTTGGCCACAAGTGAAATCCTGGATCAGCGCTCCCAGTTTTGAAATAGTCATGCCCTCAGATGGGTTTAAATGGGATAACAAGTTATATTCTTAAAATACTAAAAGAAAAAAATGTATTGTAGTTACTAACACCAAACATTAGTCATATTTAAAACCTTTTATGTTGAGATATTTTCTATATTGCTGAGAGTTAATTAATATCTACCCATGAAAGAAATAAATCTGAAGATAAATAAAACATTATCATAAAAACGATGGGCTAAAACTGGTGATTACTCCCTTTTAGCCAAGGGTGATACAAGGCTCAACTCAACAATGTAATCTAAAGTCACTGTTTTGGCCGATGCCAAGCATGATGCTCACTTGTGTCAGTGAAGCATGCATCAGGATACTGATAAGTTTAAGCTTCGACAATGACATTACTTGGATGGTCAGAGCTATAGGGTTTCCTAAAACTCTCTGAGGGTGTAATTTATCTTCAGGGGATCTACAGTAATTTCACCACTGGCATTTTCAGCAGAGTTAATTAGTTAATTTTCTGATTTGCTTTCAACAAGTTAGACACCTGCCAGGCTTTTCACCACGATGGAATTTTTGTCTGAGTGTCATCAAACTGCACACTGTTGATGTTTGGCCATGATAAAGCAGAAGCCCTGTACAGTCTTTGTCTGCTGCTGTTATTTTGCCATTCATGTGAACACTCTAACCCAGTTTTGGCGATTTTCATTTACATATTTTCTACTTAATATGACTGAGTGTAGGAAATGTCAAAAGTGCTGTCTTCATAACATTCATTTTTCCATTTCTTATCTCATGCTCTACTCTTCTTTGCTGTTCTTCTTTCTTGTTACTACTTGCTGCTGCAACAGCAGTTTCCCCACAGGGATCATTAAAGCTGCATAACTTCACACACTGGCAGCCCCAAATAGTAGTGAAAGGGAAACATGTTTGAAAAGTTTTTACTTCAGTACTGAAATATCTTGTAAGGTGATGCAAGTAAACTGCATGCAGCACGGTCATGGAAGCCAGTTAGCGCCAAGAAATTCATCTGTATGTGATCCCGTGTTCAAGTCGAGCAGAGTGTCCACACTACAGTTTGGTTTTCTAGCAGCATTGAACCATCTCAGCACACACTGCAGCAAGTATTTTATAACTATGGCGCGGCCCAAGGGAAAAACATGTGTCACCACCCACACTCTTTAAAGTAAGCTTCGGTTTGTCACAGTAACTCAGACAGTGTCGACTGAGTTTGTAACACTGAATTAAGGTTGTTTTGCTTCCTCATTGGAAATGTGTGGTTTGCCTGGTGTTTTCATGAGCATGCATAGGCAGAAAAAGAGAGAAGGAGGATGGTTTACTTGTAGTATTATATACCAAAGCAGAAGGAATCTCATGTGACTTGGTTGCTAATTTCAGATCAGCATCATTTTGCACTCTGCAGGTCTTGCACCAATGATATCACACACAAGGGGAAAACTTCATTTTAATGCTCATTCAGTACTTTTGCTGCACCTCTCTGTATTGTTTATTTTTTGGGTGCATAGCAATGTCAGTACCTGATCTATATTTGATAAAATATGGATTGTACACTTTACACAAGGCATTTAACAACATCTGGGATCTTATACTTATTTGACACCTATTTCACACAGAAATTAACTATTCATGGTACTGAATTTCATCCCATCTTGGATGTAATTAAATAGATGTACAATATAAGCATCTTCTCACCCCAGATCCTAAATCACTGCATGGCTGACACGACTATGTTACCACTGCATTTAACACCAGGCCTGCTGTTCCCAAATCCACACTGCTCACCAAACCATAGCAAATTGTCCTGATTGGCCGACATGGAGAGGACGTCAGGGCACTTGGGTTCCTGCCTGATGCGATTTATTGCCCAGGACACCACAGACCAATGGCCCATTGGCTGCAAACAGGGAGCAAAAAGAGGCTGCTGCTGCTGCTAATGAGCACTGTCTGTGAGAAGAAGGGAGAGACAGGAAGACCAGAAAAGAGGTGAAGACAGAGAAAGAGAGAGAAACAGGGAAACAAACAGACCAAAAGGAAGGGGGATGGCAGATGGAGTGAAGGGGTGAGAGCGAGAGACAGAGATGGTGACAATGAGCGGAAGAAGTCACAGAGACAGAAGATGAGAGTGGGAGGAGAAAAGGAGGAAAAGAGAGACAACAGAAGGACAGCTGCACTGAGAGGAAGCAAGAAAGAGAAGAAAGACGGCAGTGAGGGATGCTCAAGCATTACTGAGTATACTGAGTGTATGTTATTATAATTCAGTTTAAAATTCAGTAATTCACAGTAACTAATCAACCAAGCATGTTATTTTGACATACTTGGTCTTCTCTAGAAATACATCTCACGATGACTTTGTAAATTATCTTATTTACACTTTGTTTCCATGTTTGGAGGCAAGTTGGACATTTCCTGGGTTAGGATTTATGAAGAGTGACTTCACTGTGAAGACTTCAACTGTGACTAGGCCTGCAGCTTGTTGAAACACAATATCTTGTCCCCTGTTTCCACACATATATAGCTGTAATGTGTTGGTGTGGCAGCATTGGAGTTGTTTGAAGGTGACTTTGACTCAGACTTTGAAAGTGCCATGCTGAGTAAGGAAAAAACGTTACATAACAACATGATTTTACTTTTTCTGACCAGTGAGTAAACGTCTAATGAGTAACTGATAACACATGCCAAGTAACTCTCCCAACATTTAAATAGAGATTGTAGAAAAAGATGAGATGTCAATAAAGAAGCAGGCAAAGTGAAGAAGAAAAGTGGACAAAGAAACAAAAGAGGTGAGAAAACTGACAGGTGAAGGATCTCATGAGTCTGAGAAATGCTCCCGCTTAAATCACATAGAGCACGTGGTGACCATCACACCAACACATCAGCGGAAAGACATGTCCGTGCTGGTTCAAACACCTGCACTACATACTGTGAAACATGTGTGCACACACACATTTAGTGGTGCAGTTTGTGTGCACAGCGGTAGCCATAGAGACCACAGGCTTGTGACCAGAGGGTTTCCAGTTCAAATCTGCTTTTGCCACAGGTATAAAGGTGCTCTGCCCACCTGCAGCACAGTTTTTTGTAAGTTAATTTCCAGCTGCTCACGTGGAAGCTACTGTTGATATTTCCTTGTTCTGTTGGGTGGTGCGGTTCTTTTAGATCTATGTATAATTCAGTATTTGTCAAATATGCACATTTATAGTATCCAGAAAATATCAGATTTTTTTATGTGCTATGTGTTTTACCTGTGTTTTGACCTGCCGTGACCTGACTCCACACTATGGAATAAATAAGCATAAAGCAAGAATAAATTAAACTCAAATCTCAATCTAAACTCAAACAGTACAGAACAACCTGGGTCCTCTTGTTGCCCAATACATGAGGTGTGACAAGTATAGTAAAAAAAAACAACTCATATCTGGACATGATATTAAAAACAGTATTAGTACCCAGGAGATTTGACCAAAAGCAAATTTTTTTCATGTTCATCTGAAGAATTACTATGAGTGCTGTATAACTCTTGGGAAATTTCCTTTCATAACTCTGTGCATTGACTCTAACCACACCCATCAGTGATGTCACAGGGTCCTGGAGTACACATGTACCTCACTGCTTCAAGATGAGATGTTATAATGCTGGAGTTCAGCTAATACCCAGACACAGAAAGGAAAAAAGCCATTGTGTGGTCGACCTTCAAGGCAGCCAAGCATGTGTCTGTTTGGCCTCAAGTGCCCACATTCAAGTCAGCAACGCCATTAGCTGGCAACCTTGATGAACCTAAACGAGTTTGTGTAAAAGAGTTGTGTCAAGTAGTTTCCCTTAGTAACTTGAAGTTGAGCCTCACACCGTCTGCCTTCTGTTGTTCTCTTTAATGCCTGCATGGTTAATGGGAGCAGCGCCAAACATCTTTTAGAGCAATCTCACAACACACTAACAATCTTTCACAGAGGTTTGTTATCTCTTGTTTGTGATCTTTTTGATTTGCAGACCTCCTCTTCTGTTGTTATCGTTCTGTGCCTTAGCTGAGTCTAAGACACGCATCACAGAAAACTCCCACTTACCTCTTTCTCTTTCCTGCTTTCCCCTTTTCTTTTACCAAACCCACCCCCCAACCTTCCAGAACTCCCACACCACTCAAAGCAACGAGCTGGTAGCAGAACCAAAAACTAACATACATCGGTCGATCAGTACAAATCCATCTGTAGGAGCCACAGAGTATATATCTACTGTATATACATCTTTCTGACTTAACTGGCTGTGCCCTGCAGCAGAAGGTCTCCAGGGTGTTGAGGTCCACTCAGGGAGTTATTCCCACAACAGTGCTGCAGAGCGAGCTGTCACTGGCTCAGCAAACAGGAGACACAGAGGCTAAACGCCTGTTCCTGCCAAGGGAACAAGGAAGCAGAGGAGAAAAACAATGGACAGGAGCAAACGGCACATCACTGCCTCCATTTAAGTTATGAAAAAGATGGATTTTTACAACCTTTTGCAGAGGATACATAGGCCCTATATTCCTCACATTCCTGCATTTATTCTGCACCTGTCTAATTTCAATATGGTATACAACGGTATATACAGTATCGCAACACTCCATATTCATTGCATTTAGCAACCCTGCATTTATGATTTTAGCAGATTCTTTTAGAACTGAATAGAGTAGGAGAAGTGTTGTTTTTGTGAAACAGTGTATTAGTTCACTACAACTCATGTAAATTCAGCAAGGAAAAAATATTATTGATTTTCCTTTGATTTCGAGCCAAAAGGCATAATTATGTTAGATTGGTAAAAAAAAAAAAAAAAACAACTGTGGCCCAAACAGTCTCTGCATGCGTTATTGCAGCAGTACAGTAGTTCCATAGTGTGTTATAGCTGTGTGCTGAAACAGTACAAATTGTTAGTTAGGGTTCAAAAATACCACAGACTTGTTATAATTTACGGCTGTAATGAAGATGTTGTATTTACAGTAATATGTAATCCCCCCCATGATGTGGAGGTGCTCTTGGTGGTGTGAATCTCAAAGCCGAGACTGAAGAGTGACACCCAGTGGCCACCTGTAAATCTCTCCGCTCCACCAAAGCTTCTCGAGGATCTGTGAATTTTTACAACTGCGTACCTGACGGCCCAATCATGGCATACAATCCCATCTGTCAGGCCGGAATTATAGTTAAAGACGCATAAAAAGGAGAGAGAATAGTTTCAAAGTTTCAAAGTGTGATCATCCCAGCATCAGCCTTTGCAAAACTGTCTGTGTCCTCATGTGTTCATGATTTAGTCATACAGGGTTCCCTTTTTTGCTCATTCACTCGTTTGCAAGCTATTTTCATCACTACCCCTCTGACGCAACAGCACAGCATCCATCTCGTCAGTTATTACCATCAGAAGTAACACATGAATCGAAATCAATGCAGTCGAATTCCTCGCTTTGATCTATTATTTCTAACCTTAAGTGGAGCTCACATCACTTAAGATCATTTATGCATGTAGCATGTGAGGAGAATCTTAACTGATTCAACTTGCAGTACAAATGGTATGTATGAGATCAGGCTGCCAGACTTTTTGTATCTGTAAATGAAAATGACCTTGGGATAATAGTCACACAGCTGTTCAAACAGAAGGGGGAAAGTGCCGCGCAGTGCATCATGTTATGTTTGAAGTTTTTAATAGTTTGCTGACAGTAGAGACTAAGAATCTAATAAATGTTTATGATAAATACTTTTACATTACCAAAATGGTGATGCAGACAAGACAGGCTCAAAGACAAGACAAGGACACTCTGGATTTCCACGCGTTTTGATTTTTCAATGAAGCAGAACATCTGCAAACTAAAAAGACAAAGACTGTGTGAGTACAGTGAAAGGAAGTTTCTTTAAACATGTCACATTTGTACCTTCAATCAAGTACCAGGAACACTAAAATTGCAGCTGTTTCTCTTTGGAGTACTTGGTGAGAAATCAATCTGGGAACTTAATTTTGATGTAGTGTAATTGGAATATTTCAATGTGTCAAACTGAACTGCATTTATGTCTTTACCTAGATTTTGCTTCAAATGTTGTCTGAATCTTGTACCCAAACCCAGAATAGTCAAAGGTCAAAACAACATAATCGTCGACCTTCTGTTGGCCAATGAAAACTCTAAATCAGATGGGAGACAGGTGTCTACTCTGTTTGTGCGTGTATCAGTGACCCTTACAATATTTTGAGGGGTTCCTGAATTTAGTAAATTCTATGAAGATCATTCTTAAAAAAAGAAAAACAAGAACAAGGTCTCACTTGTTTACCCTGGAGTGGCGCCTGGAGCACAGTCGTTTGGCATCGGCACAGAGCTCGCACCTTTGAGACTCTTTGGTATTCTATTTTTTTCTACCACTTTATTTCAAGAAATTACTACGATACAACATTTTTGCTAAATTTTTATTGTGAATATTTGTCTTCTCTTCTTATAAGGTCAACCCAAATAGGTTTTACTCTGTCTTGGCCTTTGCTTTTCTCCATCCAGATAAATGTTTGCATCAAAAACAAAAGATCCTTTCTACTAAACAAACCTACAGCAACTCAAACTTGTTCTAACTCTCTCTGTCTGTCTTTAGTCTGTATATACCGCATACACGCCACCTCTAGTCGTCATATTCTACATTTGTATTATTTTGTACTCAAAGGAATCAAAGTGCGACATTGCAATAGGCCCTAAAAAAACTATGAAATTCAGATAACTGTTGCACCGTTGAGGTTGTCGAAGTCGACTGTTGCTCACCACCCTACTTTCATAGGAAATTAACAGGTTTTCTTAAAATGTTTTATTCTTCCTTCTTTCTCTTTCAGTCTTCTTGAATTTTACTTTCGCACCCCCCCCGACCTTCCAACCATGAAACCTAGAAGCCATACCTCCTCTCAAGCACAGTGGAAGCCATCTGACATGCTCCATTACGTTGTGCTTGTTCCAATTAAAGCTGACACCATTTGCTGTCAAGAGCATGGTGATACCCTGCAGAAAGGTAGCCCACCCCTGCAAAACCCGCTGCCCAGGGGCGTTTAAGTGTTTCTGGATGTATATTATGTTGTTACAAGAAGATCTATACTGTCAGATGGAGATCCAAAGGTGGGACTTTCAAAGTGATCCCTGTGGGAAAATGTGTGTGCTTGGCACACACAAATGAAGTTTTAGTGCAAAATGAGAAATTGATGATTTACAGGCTACAGTAATATTGCACAAATGAATTGCGATTACTTTACTAAATTGTGGGCAACTTTGGCTCAAAATGGCAATAATTTATCATGCTGAACAGTTTTATTAAATGAGTTATGAGAAATTTGACCCAAAAATACCGGTCAAAATTAAGAAAAAGCACAGTTCATGAGAGCCTACCTCACAAAATGTACTAAAAGGCAGAGATCATAGTATCCGCTAAGGCATTATCCTCTCAATCTGAAACAGTAAAACTTGCACTGATCCCACACTGGATTCCCACCCCCAAGCTGCAATGAAGATGAATATAATGTTTTATAAAATGAGGCTAACAAGATCGTTGTGAGAATAAATATTCTTTTCTTATAATTAAAAGGTAAATAAACTCCATGTGTGAGTAATACAGTATACGGCAATCGATCAGATAGATGGTACACATTTCATCCCAACTTGCACGTTTCAAGACACTGTCACCAAGAAGAGGATATCAGATCATGATTGATGTTGTAGCACTGAGAGGAAACTACAGAGAAGTTATGGCTGTTTTTTGTTCCAATACAAGCCATATTATATATCTGCCCTTGATACCACTTATGTGCATAAATCATTGTGATGAACAAGTGAAGACTTGACTTGACTGCAGTGCTTAGCAGAATTCATGATTTAGGCAAAAATTCATCCCTTTGACTTTTCTTCCTCATCATGTGGGGGAACACAAATGTGTAGGCCTGAAACACAAGACTCACCAAGAAGAATCTGTTTGGCTCTCAAACCAATGAGGCAGGCAAAAGTTCATCAGTAGCCTTGGGATAAAAATACAAAACCTCTGAGCCAGCAGAACGGACTTTCATCCTCTACGCCGCATCTGAGCCCTTGATATTTAGATAAACAGTTGACCAAATGTAAACCTATATGTTGTACTGCAATCATGCCATGTTCCCTGGATCATCGTTGTATTTTGCGATGTTTTTCAGCTACTTTTAGAAAATCCATCCACGATGACTGTTTACATAATTTGCTTTGACTGGAACTTTTCTCTGAACGTCTCATCAGGCAGAGTAATGTTAATGTACAGAATCAGGGGACAGTAGAGCCTCCATGAAAACTATCTGTTCGGCACTCAAAGCAATGAGGCTGAGAGAAAGTTAATCAGAAGGCCCCTCCCTCAATGAAATGACCCCAAGTAAAGTTGTGGAGAAGCTCAATATGCTTCCTCTGCAGTGGGCTGCAGTCCACCGACCACCCAGAACCAATCTGAGGCTTATGACGGTGGCAGGGGAGAAGAAACATTAGGCCTCCCTCCAGTGGGTAATGAATGGAACTAATAGGAATAGGCAATCCCGGTCCACACCACTAATATATGTAGAAAAATACTAGATGCAGCCTCTGTTGTTTGTTCCGAAAGCACACTGTGATGCCAGGTTTGAGCACCGCTCGCTAGTGCATAAAAGTAGTGCTTTTGATCTTTATAGAAATCAGTGTGACTGAAAGTTAATTGAAAGCATAAATAACTATTTTACATGATTGAAAAAAAGTATAAGATGAAGTAGGCTGCAATGTTTAATTATGTCATAATAAATAAGAATCATTTCAGCCACAGTGGCATCAAGGTTCACCCAGGGGTGACAGGATTACCTAGTTGGTCTACTAGTTAGTAAAAATCTCAACACTTTTCCGGGCACTGGAACAAAATTTAGGACATTCATGGTTCCCAGAGGATGTGTCCTAATGATGAAATGTCTCGACAACTATTAGATGAATTGCAATGACGGACATTCATGTTCCCCTTATTATTATAAATTATCTAAACTATATCTAAAATAAAGTTTTAATCAAACAAATTTATACCTAAGTAATTAATGACTTTCCTGGCAGTGTCAGCCGTGCTTACAGTTTAGCAATAATGTTAGCATGCTAACATGCAGCATGCCAGTGAGAAATATGGGGAGGATTACACTTAATATATGCCATGTAATTTAGCCTGTAAAAGTAATGGCGGTGCTATTGGAGATGCAGTGGTATCGATTCTGCTTTGGAGTTTGTCTGGTTAATAACGGAGGCATTGAGGCTGTTTTCCAAAAATAAACTGATATTTTTGATCACCTCACCAAGTGCACCAGATGACTTTTCTTGGGAAGGGCAACTAGACACCATGTGTGTTGCAACAGCAAATAAACATTTTGTGAACCTAAATCATGATTGTTTAAACATGAAGTTGAACAAAGAAGAAGAAATCATGTTGAGTCAAAGATCTCTGCATGGCAACAGCTATTTTTTAACTTCTGACTGATTATTAAATTGAGGCAACAACATTTATTCAAGACTCTATCTAAAATTATGCATGTCAGTTTCATATTTTTAAAAAATCACCTTGTTACATTTACAATCTGGTGTGTGGTATCTGTCTCCAATGTCATATCTACTGCTCTCATAAATTGTAAATGGAGAACTAGAAGGAACCACAAGAGCACACTTCCCAAAAATGTTCAACCTATCATAGTTAGTATTAGTGAATATTGCTGCTTATATATATATTTTTGTTTAGTTAAATCATTGGAGGAAACACATCTGATATCCCTCCTTCCTATAGGTAATTAATCCCACCGAGCTAAGGGATGTGGATCTGAAGCTGACCCCAACCAAGGGGGGATTTGGGAATATAGGTGTATAAGATTAATACCCCACAGAGATCAATAAACTATCAAATTACTCTAATTTAATGGAGCCCATGGGACTGGACCTGAACACAACAACTGAGAAACAAAGTCCACATTGCAGAGCTGGCCGTAAATGATTTAATCAAATACCTAATCATTATTTTCAATCTTTGACCTGAATGTGTTTTTTTTTCATAACTGAATAACTCTTCATGCATTAATTAACATAAGTTCAACCCTAATGAAGTATTCTAACGCATTTCAACATCAAAATTTGCATTTGCAGCATTTGACTTCTACTTGAAATATTTTTCTACCTCGTGTAACAGTTCAAAACAAGATTAAATTATTTGCGTGGATGAATATTTCCTATAATGTGAGGCCTGGCTGCATAATATCAGCTTACCTCTCAGATATTTCTTTTCCTTGGACCTTGGCTGCATGTCAGAGTGATGTAACAGGTCTCTATCATGGGCAACTCCGTGTCCACTATTTATAAAGGCTCATGAAAGGGAATTTGGAAGTGCCATTGACCATTTGCATAGATATTCTGATAAGGAGTCCGACTTGGTCTTCAAAACATGTATATGTGAAGATCTTATAATAATCAGTGTACAGCAATGTGCTTTTCAGATGCAAAAATAAGAAACTAAACACATTAGACAAGAGATTGACTCAGTGTTGGATCTTTTATGGATTTTCTGTTTCTGAGGGGATCTTTGGACCAGTGCAACAGCTTACTACTAAAATTCTTAACCTTGCAATAAATTCAATGAATGACTCCAGCTGAAGCGGGGTCCATCCATCTACATTCACTCTCCACAATTATTCACAGGTAATTTAACATACACTACTCACAATAAGTTAGGGATATTGTTATTTACATGAGTGCTTTTCCTATTTGGTCTGAATTTTAATGAAATAAGTAAAAGTTCCCTTTGATATTACTAATAATGAATGAGAAGAAACACCATTTTCATTAGTTTAATATTTATTACCCCCAAAATTTAGACAATAACAAGGATAGCCCCAAATAACAAAAATTGACAATGTCAGTAGCGGGTGTTTCCACCATTTGCCGCAATGACAGCTTGACAGCGACGTCTCATGCTCCTCACTAGCCTCATGATGTTGTTCTGAGGCAATGCGTTCCACTCTTCCACAAGTGCTACACGCAGTTCTGCCAGGTCACGTGGGGGTGGGGTACGATCATCCAGTCTCTGCTTCAGCTAGTCCCAGACGTGCTCTATGGGGTTCAGGTCAGGGGACATTGCTGGCCATACCATATGAGGCACTCCGACTTCCTGAAGTCGAGCTGTGACAATTCTGGCACGATGTGGTGGAGCATTATCATCCATGAACAGAAAGTTGGGGGTGTGCTGGCGGAACTGGGGGATGATGATGGGTTCTATGATGTCTCTGAGGTAAGAACGTGCAGTGACTGAGCCATCTACAATAACCAAATCTGTTTTGCGCTGACTGGTGATGCCTGCCCAGACTGTTGCACCTCCTCCACCAAAGCGAACCCTGGGGACCATGTTGACCTCGGCGTATCGCTCACCTCGCCTTCTCCAGCAACGCTGACGACCATCATTTCTGTGCAAGGTGACCCGACACTCATCAGTGAACAGGACGGTAGACCACTGCTGCATTGTGCAGGTCACATGGTCTTGTGCCCACTGCAAACGTTCACGGCGGTGTCTTGGTGTCAGTGGAGTCACCTGCAACGGTCGTCTGGCATTCAAGCCAGTGACGTCGTGTGTTCATGGCTGTTTGAATGATGAACTTGGAATGACTTACTGACAATACCAGCTTTTTATACCCACAGAATGTTGAAATTGATGCCACATTGAAAAGGGTTGTCTTTTTTTTGGTATTGGCCCCAATATGTAAGGCACACTGTACACAGTGAGACCATTACGTGGAAAACACAAAATGAGGTGTGTCTATCACCCCAATACAATTGCCTCCCTATCCCAAAAATCTCTGAAGTGAAACAAACAGCGTATGTATGACATCCACTGAGTCTCTCACAATATCCCTAACTTATTGTGAGTAGTGTATATGCACTTTAACACTGTACCACCACATTATATTTATGGAAGGCTGATACCATCATTGATCAGTGACTTAACAATCACTTCAGGGTTCATCTAGGTGACACAAAGGAAAGAAACACTCAAATAGTGGTCTAGGTTCAGATTCATAAAACACAACTATTTATTTATTTATGGGTGGGTGCCAGTGTGGGATGATGCCCTTGTTGCTGTACTAGTGACTGCTAGGGGTCAGCTAGCTCTAGATAGAGTTCAACATGCTTGGAAGACCAAGTGGAGAGGTTACTGAGTTGGTAACAATGTGCAGTTTACCACTAGATGCCACCAAAGCCTGCACACTGGTCCATAAAGGTACTATCTGTCTGGCCACAATTACTTGTGATGGTGGTGGGGAGGAGCGGGGCTCATGTATAAGTGTTCTGATAAAAACAGATGACAATAATTAAGCAGTTTTAAAGATGCAAAACCCTAGAACCTTTCAAAAAACATCATTCTCAATTCAGAAAAGCAAAGAAAGCAACATTAGGTCTAAGATCTTTGTTGATAATTTCTCTTACATTAAATCCAAAAGTAGGACTTTGTGTGTCGCACTATGGCACTTTGAAACAATGTTTTCTTACACTTGCTGAGGCGGCAGAACAGTCGACGTAGTGAACCACAGAAACAGAGACAGTGGGGAAATCAATTTCAATGACTAGGCTCACAAACAAAACCTCATCAGTGCAGAAAATGGCTTTTTACAACCACTGCAAACTGTAAGCTTTTATAAATTTTGCAAACAAGACAAGGGTAATGTTGGTCGTAAACATTTAGCTCAGCATAACTGCCATTAGGAGGTGCAGTTTGAGTGTGGTTTGAGTCTGATTTGTGTGTGTGTGTGTGTGTGTGTGTGTGTGTGTGTGTGTGTGTGTGTGCACGTGCACACGTGTTTGTGTGAATGTTGGGAGGAAACTTTCTGTGGCTGGTTTCTAGATCTAATTGAAGCAAGCATTTACTTTAATGACAGTGGTATTACACATCCAATATCCCTTTAAATTAAAATTAGACCACACTTTTATTTTTCTCTCCAGTTACATTTTTGTCAGCACATTTTCTATTATTGATATTTAATATGGACTAATTCATATTTAATAACTGGTGGGAACTGAGTTGCATGTCTGCTACGAATGAAAGAACTATGATGTAAGATTGCTTGAGATACAGTATGTATGAGTTTTGCCTGCTGTACTTAATCCATATCTTTTCTTTCTTTTTAATATTCTATACCATGTTTATGTTACTTTGAAAACACAGTTCTTAAGTGACTAAACTAAATATTTATATATTTTAACATTGGTATTGTCAGTGTTAAAAGCTAGGCTCACAAAATGGCTAACTTTTTAAAATCAATTCTTGGTCTGATTAATAAACATTTAATCTATTAATTGTAATTTCAAAGAAACGACACATTATTGATATTTCAGATCTTTATTTGATAGGAGATCAATTTCATTTTCCATGCTCAATCAACTTCTTAACAACCAGTTAACAACCCATCATTACCAAACATTAATAATGGGTCAGATCCTGTGAAGTGGCGAGTGAAACTCTCACAGGGTTTATAAGAATTAAAACTGATCCAAATTTTGTTTTGTTTACTGACACTGACATGAATTTTGTGATGGACTGACTGGTCAGCTGCGGACAAGTCTTCTTCCAAAAAAAAAAAAAGGCTTCAAAGCAGTAAATACTCTGGAAAGCATGAAAGAGGAGCTCTTCAGTAAAACATGGACAGCATCTGTAAGGCCCACGGCTGAGCTCAGAATAATGCAAGGCCACAGCCTCCATCAAAGCCCGCTTTAATTGCGTTTTTCTTTTTTTTTTCTGGTTTGGCTATGAGTAAATTTACAGAAAAACAGCTACACCCAAAATCCATTTAAAATAACTCGGGGTAGAACACATTTACAGGGAGGTACGAATGCGTGTGCATGTGTAATAGTGTCTACAATGTGCCTGTGTGTATTTTAAATGTGTGTGTGTGTAAATATACCTGCAGGCACACATGAGCCTGTGTGTTACTAAGCTCATATGTGCCTCCACTGGCCGATGGTCTACGGATGAAGGCTCCATCGCTTCTATCTGTCACCAGAATGAAAGAACAGGAAACTGACAGCTGATAAGATGCTCCCCTTTTTTTATTCACATTACTTGCACTGCCACAAAGCAATCCCCTGACTCACTTTCTGCTGACTGGCTACTTCTCTGAGCGGTAGTGGAGAGAAAAAAAGTGTGGGGGGATGTGGGGATCAGTCCTCTGAGAAGTTTCTGTCGTCCTTTTACTGCTGTAACTCCCACACTGTTGCCCTCCGTTTCCTCGCACATGCAGAGTGACTGAGCTTTATAGTTGGTGGTAATTTGTGTCCGCCACAGCCGCTGCCTTTTAAGCAGACAAATGAGTCACGGGAGTTGGCACTTATGATCATTCCTACAGCCAAGGGAACAACCATCTACAACCAAGGGAGCTGCTGAATTGCTACTTGCCCATTGGATCAACTGGAAATGAGTCCGTGGCTTGGTAATCAAAGAGGGAGTTGAGTTCAGGGGTAGGAATAGTAAATAGAGTAATCAGTGATATATTTTACTGTATGCTGTATAGTATATTTTTCTAAAACAAGAAATTGAAGCCAAATAAATGAATTGCTGATGACTGAACCATGTTTTTAGGCCACTGTATCAATGTAAGTCTATGAAAGGTAATGTAAGCCCATCATTTTGGTTCAGACTGTACAAAATGTAATAATCCATCCGTTAAGATATTCCTGATGTTTATGAGAATGGATTTGTTCTGAAATATCTCAACAAGGGTTGGAAGGATCAGTTTGAGTACAGATATTCAGGGTCCCCAGAAGGTAAATCTGAGCAACTGACTTTTTGTCCACCAGCAGGTCAAATCTTCCACTTGGCCAATAACTCAGAATCTCCAAAACAGATTGATGCAAAATGTTTTTGCAGACATTTATGTTTACCAGATGATGATGTATGATGATGTATCCTGATGGTAGTAGGGATTCTCTGACTTTTCCTCTTGCACCACCATCCTACTAAATTGATTGCTATGAGATTAGGCAGATTCGGGCTTTCTGAGGCAGATAACTGTTCTATGTTATCTGCATAGATTCTGTTCTATGCAGATAACATTAGCCTCAGATACAGTCATCAAATCAAATCTACCAATAAATCACTTTGATGTATAATATCTGCACAACTGTTAACGCTTCCATTAACTTTAGCATACATGCTAAGCTAATGTCATTTAGTTAATGTGTTTACCAATATACCTGCAAAACATTATTGTGTTAGCAGTGCAACTAGTCTTAGCATTTTTGTTGAAGCACGCTGTGCCTCTAAGCCATTAGTTTTGTTACAAGGTATTCAGCTCAGTAAAATATAATCGAAGGGCATCAGGCATGTAAGAAACATATGTCTAATTTGACATTTGAAGAGGACAGAGCACTGATAGCTGCTAATGGTGAACAATTAGCTCTCAAAAAAGACTTAAAACTGAAAACAGTGCCAGGCTGACATTGTGCTGAGTGAATGTCAAGCAAAGTGTTAGATTAAAAATATCATTTCAACAGCCCTTAAAGACACAGAGACATAATCCTGGCCTAAGGGATGCCAGTCCCTCAGTAATGCATCGCCGTTTATTAAAACATTCACATTCATTTCCCTGTGTTTGGCATTACTCAGCAAACCCTCACTTGACATCTGAAACTGAGTACAGTGAAAGCAGGAATCAGCATAATACAAACACTTCTGAGGAAAATAATGATCCACACAGTAAAAAGAGATCCCCACTGAGAGGAGAATTACAACTCAGTATCACAAGTACGAGCTGATCGAGCCCTCGCTTTCCACTACATTACAGCTCTCACCTCACAACAGGAGAGACGCTTGAAATATGAATTGACTCCAGCGCTGTTTTCTTTATTTAGCCAATAGCAATAATATTTGAGTTACAAGAGATTTAATAGTTTATTGAGTCTTGCAGTCTTCTCATTAAATGTGACAATGGGGCAACTAGCGAGGCAGAGGTAAAAATCAATATAGACAGAAATCTGAATAAAGCTTCAAATTACTTCTAGAGTTACGTAACAGTTTTCAGCACCACAAAGACAAAACAGTGACAAATAAAATACATTATGACACATTTTATTTATTTATTTGAATTGCTTTTCAGTGCCACCATTTCAGCAGCACAAAATGTTAATACCATATTGTGTCTCCCCAAACTACAGCAGAGAAATTGTTTAGATTATTCAAAATGTGATCTAACAGCATGTGATTTCCTAAACGTTCCCAGAACAGGAAACAAGGAGGAATCAAGAGGAAGATTCAGCCCCTGATGGAAATGATGGGAAAATACAAAATCTCCTGGGTCTCAGAAAATCTCTAAGCACATCTGGCGATAAATCAAGTGTGTGTGTGTGTGTGTGTGTGTGAGAGAGAGAGAGAGAGAAAGGGAGAGAGAGAGAGAGAATACATGAAAGCAGATGAGCGATGCTTCTTGGCACCCATCAATCAAGGGCATTTCCAAGAAATGTGACTCAACTATATGGTAGAAAATATGAAAAACACTCATGTGGCAAAAGCAATCCAACTGGGTTCTGGCTTAGAAATCCCATTCACAGACACCCATAGGACAAAACAATAACTATAAGTTGGTTATGGCACCTAATAAGTCCCAGGTTTGGTGTAGTAAGTGTATTTCTAGAGTGCTCATAAGAAGAGTAAAAATGATGTTTGGAAGAGTCAGGAAACAAATGAATCCCTAAGTTGAACTTTTTTATCGCCATTGCTTCATATTTTCTTTGAAAAACATACACTATTATAGATTTGTAATTTTCTGTGGTGAAAATACAACATGCAGGGCTTAAATGTGTTAATACTCTTAAGGATGCATGCAATCTCGCCTTGTATTTGAATTCAAAACTCACGATCACAAGTATAATCCCATTTTGCTGTTTCTCTGCCATGATTTTTAAGCTTGACCTCTGGAGTCAAACAGCCACTGGGCCTGGCAGATAAAACATTACCGTTTCCTGTTTTGCTTACAACCATCCCAGAGGGCGTGTAAAAACCCTGCTGGCGGAAAAATGCGGTCGTGATATAGTGCCGAGGCTGATTATTCACAGTCACACTTCGCCGGCTCCCCTCACTAAGTGAGAGTGATCACATCGATACCACATCCTCCAGCTTGTCGATATGCTCCTCTTCTCCCAACACTTTGCACCTCGAGTGAAACACGGTAAAAAACAGTTTGTTTCAACACAAAGGAACGAATGGATCCATTAATCAGCTTGTTAATTCATTTAGAAATGTACTAAGAATTTGGTTGGTTCACAAATCAGAACCACACAAGAGGGTTGTAATCCCTCAAATGAGATCCACTGAAGTCCCTAGCAGACAAATGTTATTATATTGGATAATTATGTTACGTATAAATACAATCAGAAACTTAAATGTTTGAAATGTTTCCACATGTACTTGTCTTTTTGTTCTTAAAGCACCTTGAGACAAGATATTAAAAAATGTTGACTAACCAGTTGGATCATCAGTCTCATATCTCATAGATACTAAATGAAACACAGTTCAATGAAAAACTGCAGCTTTGCATCTTTTAACTGACTCCCAACTCAGCACATACACATCTGTCAGAGGACCTCTGCATTAGACAATACTTCTGCTTAAAAGAAGCACACACGTCAACAAAATAACACACAATGACCACAGTAATAAGCAAAGACTGTACAAAACAATATACCAAATTGAACAATTGAACCAAAGAACAGCTCAAAGCACAAATGCTTCCATGTTGAGCTTATAACTGTGAGGTTTTCTGAACTAGAACACTTTAGTCAGGAGATTACACAAGTTTTTGATGGATAAATGGGTTCTGCCCTAACAATTAAGTAATATAGTCTTCTTGACTATTGTCAGAGCTATTAAAAGAAATGTGAACTGTTGTGTGACTTGAAGTCTAGAGAGTTCACCCAGAGAATGATCGGCTAGGCACAGAGAGGCTGTGGATCATTGAAAGCTTGCAGTTGACCTCTGACCAAAAGGCCTGAACTTGACCACAGAGCCAGAAAAAGAAGCCGCATTTGGATAATGTGGGCACGCATTCATATTTGTGAAACTCAAAGAGTGCATTGTGGAGGTGTTAATATGAACTCTATCCAGGTCAGACCAGCATAACTAGTGTTGGGGTTGCAGGATGTGGAGAATATCTTTGTTGTTTAAGGAGAAGATAAAGTGGAATGAAGTCGCTCTTTCTTTTTTCATATTTTCTACAAAACATAGGTGTTGTTTGGTTTAAGGTCTTTGAAGTTGATCCAAAGGCTGTGGTACAGATCCCATTAAAGCCGGGCTGAGCCCAACACAGTTTGTTGCGTTTGAGTCTGCGATTCACATGGTTGGAAGCCAGACACTCGTGTGTTATAGCATCAGAAAAGGCTTGAAAATCAAACTTTGCTCCTGCAGAAGGGCCACATTATGTAAACAGTATTACAAGATGTCCACAGGTCACCTTTAACAAGTTAGTCTTAAGATGATGTGCAAGTCAAAAAACGTAAAGGTTACATCACATCATTCATGCAACACCTGAAAAAAAAGTACCTGTAGGTCACAAACTGTCGCAGATGAGGTGATGGGCACACATCCCATATTTTTACAGTGCCCAGTGTGTGACCGTGTGACCAGCGTCAAGCAGGACAAGCAGGTTGACAAGGCTTACACTGGAGTGGAGATGCCTTGCTCATGAGCAGCTTAGGGGCAGGTGAGGAAAAGAGACTTTCTCAGTCACTCATTCTGCCTTTGAGGGGTTCAGAATAATAGCTGATTAACCCAAGTGAGTGGGTGTGCAGGTTACTGAACCTAAAGGCAGATTTGTGTTTTCCCAAAAGAAGTGCAGCTTTCATTATCCAATATTAAACCATTCAGCGTGAAAAGAAACAGCTTTTTAAAGTGTAGTTCCTGGCCTGGCCCAGGCCCAGTGTGGCACCTACATCAGATCATCTTCGGCTCCTGTTGTAAACCAGTGGAGCACAAACGATGCTCTTAGTGCTAAGATGTTTTTAGAGGATAAAAAAAGCTTGTCCCTGCTGCTGCGTCGCTCGCAGCAGACAGGGATGAGAACAAACCTGTGGTGACACACACACATTTAGCACCAGGTAAAATGGGGGTGATGCTGACATCATGCCACAGCGGTGTGGAAAGCCATTATTAGTGTTTGCTTGTTATATGTCTCTGTGTTCCTCTCCCCGCGGGTGTAATGTCCTCAACTGATTCTGAATATGTGTGGGCGTGCACTTTTATTTCTCTTGTAAAATCCAAACGTCTGTCTGCTTTATTGTCCTCACATGGATATAAAGATGGGGAACATTTTATCCATTTTATAAGTCTATTTCAAAGGATGATTCCAGTGTGGAAATTCAGTTTTCCTACAAACTTTCCTGGCAAACTTCATTTGAAATTGCTCACAAGTTTAAAACTGAGAACCAAAATCATAGTGAGTGAAAGATATCAGTGAGCAGTAAGTGTTTAACATCCTGTTTCCTCTTAGAGTATTTTGTGCACGCCACAGCTGCCAGTTTCCACACCCCCCTCTCCCAAAACACCTTTCGTTTTTAACATTCTCTCGCCATCATCTGGAGACAGGAACCATGGGGATCCAACCCAGGATGACCACCCCAAGGTTCCCTCCATTCACCTCTTCACAAGCTGACACTTGCACACCCACTTTCACCTCTGTTCTTCCATCCCTAATCCTGATCCTTAACCTCCTGCCTCACCCTACATTCCTTATTCTCAACTCTTTCTCCATCCCTTCATCCCTCATCCTTCCCTCCATACCCCCCACCCATCCCTAATATAGCATCACAGATAATCCTTGCATGTAAATTTAATCACATTTAATCTCTAATTTTGCTGCCATGGTCTTTATTAGTGAATATAAGAAGGAGAGTTCAGTCCAATATTAGCCACCTGCTGCTTATTGTAATAACTTCATCCAACTGTATTAAAAAACAAATGCTAAACAAACTATGCACAATATGAAACAAAATATCAATATCTCTGGTTTTTCAGACTTTAGACAGTACTGTGGTGTTTCTGGGAACATTAAAGATGATTTCAAACTTACCGTCTTAGAGAATGTAACAGTTGTTATTCTGTTTTATACTTTGGAGATGACGGCAGGTTTTGACAATGCAGAAGCATGCGTGGAATAACAAAGATAATATTTCTGGTTCTGCTGCAGCAAATTTGATTCTTTTTTCTTTATACAAACTATGCATCCTGAATCTGCCAACGTTATAGGAGTGCAGTGCTAAATCAGTGCCTCACTCTTTTGGAAACAGCGTGGTTTGTCTCTGCTGCATGTTTCCCTCGTCTGTCCGTGTCACACCCACAACAAACGGATACAAAGCAAAAGTAGGCCATCAATATATGAGGACATCATCCCATTAACACCCACTTAGATTGAGAGTTTGAGAGCTTCATCTGAGGAGGGAGGGAAGATTAAAGGCCTGCGGTGCGTGTAGGCAGGTGGAGGGAGAAAAAATAAATAAACTGAATTTATAAAAGGCACCAAAATGGCTCATGATGATCCCACTTCATTTATTTTATATATATATATATATTTATAAAAACTGGCGCTCACACTGCACACCACATACCGCACTTCACTCCAAAATTGCTGCTGACCCACAGTGGTCAGCTGACCTGTGACACTCGCAGTTTGAGGATGAGAGCAGCTGGCAGCACCTGCACAGCAAGGTCAAGTTCACTTCAGCAGCGACAATGTGCATTACGTCATAATGTGATGCTGAGTTTAACTTAACTGTTGGTTGAGTTGTTTAAGTCCTAAATGTTTTAAAAAAAAAAGAAAGAGGAGGGACAACAGAATATTTATCACCTGCCTCTATTCTTTTTTTTAAATTATGTATTAGTTTGTAATAATTACAGTGGATTTTGTGGCTGTTTGCTGTTGCACTTGGTTTCTAGGCAGAGAGGATCACCACGGCTTAAGGCAACAAAATGGTTGGAGACGATCTTTTTCAGTTCAACCCTCCAAAACTTTGCTGCGAATGATCTCATTATTGTCTTGGCAACTTGTGGGACAAATTGTCCAGATAAGTCGATCCCCAGTGCTGAGGAGAGGTACCGTGAAGCATCACCAGACATTTTAAAAGGCTCCCGTCTCATCCGGGTGAGTGCCTCGACAAATGGGGAGGAGAGGAACGACAGGGGAGAAAGATGGAGGTGAAGACAGGGGTGGCAGAGGAGGGGGAGTCAGCCAGCCGGAATGGAAACCCTGTCGAAGGTTAATGAGCAGAAAGATAATGTTTTAGCTCCAAATACGACCCTGTCACTATCTGAAACCCGGGCGAGAGGGATTATGGAGGGAGTAAGGTGTCAAGACAGTGAAGTATATGCACTTGTGTGCATGTGTGTTTGGCAGCAAATACACTAGACATCTGATACTTGGAAAAAAAGAGAAAACTACAACAAATCACACCTCTACCTGCCGGTTCATGTTTCTTTCCTTGTTGTTATGTGGATCTGCATTTTGTTTGAAACACGCTGTTCACGCTGGTCTATTGAAAATGACATTAAAACATTTTCAGTAACGTAATGTAGGTTGGGGGTTTTTTTTAAAGGGGCGTGCACAACTTCCCTCAGGTTGCTCTTTAAATAACTGTCAGACTGAATAAATGTAACCCATAGGAAGTGGATACACATTTGGACAAAGATGCAGACGATTCTCTACAGATCAGAGACATGAGTTGTGTACTTTCACTGGAAGATGTGACTGGGAACAACCACTTCTGTCAGTTTTATTTTATGTTTTACTACATTTCTACGCTTCCCGTTAGCCGCAGTAAATTCTATCAACAGGCCTGTGCGCTCTCAGATTACTGGGCAGCAATAATACAACATTCCTGCCTTATTTTGTTTTCACTGCACACCTGCCGTAGCAAACACAGTCGCATATCGTGTTGCTAAACATTCATTCTGCTGTTGTTCTTTGTCTTGCAATGTTGATTTGCCATTTCAGAGCTTTTCATTAACTTTGCTCAGTCAGAACGGAGGCTTTGCAGCTGCGACACAAATCTCAGCGTCGTCTGGTTCAACGTGCAGATGCACACAATAATGAAACGCATGCAAATAAAACAGTGAAGTCAGAGGAAAAATAGACCGAGCTGAAAAAAACATTGTTGTGAGTTTATAAAACAATTAATTAAAAAATGTTAATCAAGCCCCTCTTGTATATTTTATTATTGGATGATTATTGCTGATTTCCACATTTTAGTGGGTGGACTAATCAAAGAAAATATATTATGAAATTCATCATACGAACTCTAGCTTCAGCCTTGATACAAAGTAAAATAAATGTAGTGGAGGAAAATAGATACAGTAAATATGAGAAAAATATGAGAACTTGAGAGAACAAAACAATAATTTTTAGCAATAATTTAATTTATTGCTGCAAAGGATGTTTATCAGAATTTCATATTGCCTTTCCTTAATATGCTTGCTTAATATTCTCATCACCACCAGTCACTTAAGATGATTTTAACCACACTTCCCTGATTCTTTCTTTTTACTTTTCTCACTTCTGTTATTATTGGATGAAGCAGTCTACGTGTCTTTAGGAGAAACAGTGGAAACTGATCGTTAGTGGAACAGTAATTGCTTGCAGGCCCTCACACGTGACAGTGAGATTCATCTTATCATGAACTCTACCACGGACATGACGCTGCTCTCTGACTGACTGTCTACAAATTCACTCGTGTGTTGTCACATTTTGTTTCGCAAACTTTTCCATCAGCTGTTTTGTTGTCTCATTGTTTTTCTCACCAGTTCCTTGGAAATGATATTGTTTAACATGTTTCTAAAAACATGTTTTATCTCATTTGTCTCTTTCTGTGTTTCCTGGTTTACTTTGTTGCCTCACCTCACTTCCTTCATGTTTCCTGCCTACATGGTTGACATCCTGCCTTGATTTAGATCACTTGTATTTTGTGGTCCCCGCCCTCACAAATTATACAGTATATGGTGTGTCTTCACTTCAATCTGCCAGTTTGTTTTTGTCCTGTGTGTCCAGTTTAGCTGTCCTCTCTGTGTTGTTTACTGTGTTTACTGGGTTTTTATTTTGCTACCAGTTTCCCGGCTTTGGTCCTGCATGTTTTGTAAAATAAACACTTTTTTGAACCAAGATTTTCGTTTCTGACTTTTCTGCTCCCTGTGGTTTCATCAATTGTGTTACACCATTCAGCTTAACAGCCTTTGCCCAGAGTGTCTCCCTTGTCTCCGTTGACTCTCTCTGATTCTTTCAAATTAAGTCACATTTCTGTATTTGTTCATTTCTTGTTACAAGCAACATTACTGTTAGTGTTAGTGGTTGATCTGTGTCGAACTCTAATATCTGTAGCCTGATTTATTCACACGTTTGTTCTTGTTTGCACACGGGATGAGAAACCTAAGCGTCCCTGAAAGTGTGCAACATTTCAGAGAGCCGTTTCAATCTTCAGTTTACTGACTGACTCCAATTCACTTAAAATTGTGTTCCCCTTCAGAAACATATTTAAGTACACAAAAACACTGATCAGCTTGCTTATTTTCCCACTGTTTCTCAATTCTGAATAATGTTTCTGAGCCTCAGTCAGGAGATGAGCAGTCAATGTGCACCAAAATCAGAAACTACTGTACAAGGCTCATCAGAAGTGTAGTTAATATTTTTATTGGTGTTGTTTGTCAGCTTGTAACTGGCAGTGGCTGACACAGTATTAGTGGTTGTGAAATATTCAATAATATCTGCTGTAATGTTACTCACATATTCACTGCCAACCAAGTTTGCCAGCAGTACTACTTTATTTTGAACATTGATGGGCTTTTGAACATCACATCTAACTTGCCTGGTTTGAAACTAATATTTTAGGGAAGTAGATGGAGCAGAGAAATGTGAAAACGTCTCAACTGTGACCAACTTTATGGTTGCACAAGTCAGTATAATCAAGATCAGACAT
Organism: Datnioides undecimradiatus; assembly: GCA_008933995.1. NCBI lineage: Eukaryota > Metazoa > Chordata > Actinopteri > Lobotiformes > Datnioididae > Datnioides > Datnioides undecimradiatus. Next base: position 9,070,674 of record WARS01000029.1, on the reverse strand, counting down.
CTTAGGGGACATAGACACATTTTTATTCATAAATAAAAGTTAAACCTTCCACTGATGGTAGTGCCACACAGCTTCTTGTATTGGTGTACAACCAAAACGAAATGTTAAAAAGAAAAGAAGGAAAAGAAGAAGGGAGAGAAAGACAGACAAAGATAACACCAAGCTAAGCCTTGGTGTTACCCCCTAATAGAAATGCTTAAATTTGGCTTTCTGAAAGTAACAGGTAACAGCAGAAACTAGAGAACCAGCAATTTGGAGTTATTTTCACCAACCAATTTCAGCCATCCACAGAGCAACAAGCTTCCAACTTCATAAAACACTGAACCTCCAGAGAGAGAGAGAGAGAGAGAGAGAGAGAGGTGGAGTAAGACAGTGAGAAACAGGAGGCAGACTGAAAGCCAGCAGAGGAGAAATAACAGAATTGATCATGTGTTCGGGGGGAGTCGAGGAGGAGCGTATGTATGGAAACACAACAAAAAAATGAGAGTGTGGAAAATTGGACAATCAAACACACACACAAAGGGTTGTACAGACGTCTAATCGATTTCATTTCCGTCATTCTCAGCTGAAGCAGGGTGCACACACACACACACACACACACACACAAACACACATTCACACACACAAGGAATGACAGCAGGGTACATTATGAATACTGTAATTGGAGGAAACATCTCAGATGGCTCCAGCATGTTAACATTGAATAATCATACCCTCATTTTTCTCTCTGTCTCTCTCACACACACTCACACTCTCTCACACTCGCATGCTCTTTCTCTCCCTCTCTCTCTCTCACACACACACACACACACACACACATACACCCACTTCCTCCAACTCTCGGATTTATTGACGGAATGAAAATCAAGGCTGCTCAAAGAACAAATTACAGGGTTGAAGAAGGAACACTTCCCCTGCGGGCGAGGGGACTTCAATTACAATGGAGAGCCATGTTTGGCAAAAAACAAAATAAATAAATAATCATAATCATAATTCAAAAAAATATACAATAAAAATTGTCTGGTGGATTTGCCGCTCGCCTCTCCCCAAGAATCAATTTGTCATATTCAGGGACGTACGTATATGAGAAGCAATCTATTTCACACTCTGAAAGAATTACTCATTTCCAATTTTCCTTGTTGACATTTGAGCTGTAGGGTTGGGGGGGCACTGTTTGCTTGTCTGTGTGTGTGTATGTGTGTGTGTACATAGCTGTGGTGTTGGAAAGTTTACTTCCTTTCCTCGAATCCTTCTCTACTTCTATGACCATCATCTCTTTTTTCTCTGTTTCACTTGCTCTCTTTGCGACCCACCACCATGCTCTCTCTTGACCACACACTCTCTTCTCCATTCACTGTCCACTGTCGACCACTGTACCCAATGCAACAGAACTAAAACCAACAAGACAAGGCTTTGTCCCGCATCAAAAAACTCATTTCTGGACCAGCTCCTAGGTATTTATTTAAATATTTTTTACAAGTGTAAACCCAAGCAATGCTTGTTTTTCAGAAGACAGCCTAATGAAATATTTGCAAAAAAACATTTGCTTAACCATTCAGTGCCAAACCCACAGGTTGGAGGAGAATATACCCCTCCCCACCACCAACTTCTAAAAACAGAAATTTCTCCTGCCCCAATAAATTATTTATGAATAATTGATGTAATTGAACATTTATATTTAATAGAAGCCAACTCCATTTCTGAATAAGTCAAAGATAAACAGAACATGTTGTGTGTCCCCGCTCAGTATCCTGCTCAGCTGTAGAGCAGACGTTTGTCATTTTCCTGTGGTTAAAACTGCCACGCCCACTTTTGGGTGAAAATGAACTCTGAAAAATTAAAGAATGTCTGGCATCATGCCTTAAAGCTGGTCAACAGAGGAAATGATTAAATGATTTAAAAAACAATAATAATACTTCTAATATTAACAGCATGAATTAACACAGTTCTGCTCCAATGAAATTTGTTGTAATTTTTCTATTGGAAAGACAAAACAACAAATTAAAGTGTCTTAACAACAGAAAAAGTGACAGATGTGAGAAATACATAACCTTCAGTACAGGGTAGCTGTCTGTCAGGTTCAACCAGTTTGATGGCAGATTGAACTGTGCCAGGGTCAGCAACATTAAACATTGTACTTTGCACGTTGATAGTTTGAAATACTGCAGAATGGCAGACAAATGTATATAATACTCATTATAAATGCTTATTTGGAGATAGAGAGTGGCCTTCAGTCTCACATCAGACAACAAATAACTTTATTATATTATTATATTACGTAAAGCAAAGCACAAGCACATACCTTCATTCATCCACATGCACATGAAAGTGCAGATTCAGCTGAATTTGATCTTTTTTTTTTCAGCTTTTTAGTTTTCCAGTCTGAAAGCGTTAAGCATTACACATTCTTGAAGTCCATTGTTATGTCCTAACATGTCTTGTTGTGTGTGACCAGCAGTCCAAAACCCAGATGATGTTCAGTTTTATATCATAGACAATTCATTATTGAGAGAATGTTGGAACAAGAAAAAACTGCTTTTCTTTTAAAGAAAACAACTCATAACTAAAACAAAAACAAAGCAATAAACAAAATACTTGATAGATGCCCAATCAATCGATTACCTCAAGTGAACAACCTGCAGAGCTGATGTAATCCACGCTTGTTACCTTTACACTCCTTGAGAATATCGTTTGATCTCCACTGGTTTAACTTTTCACCTTGCTGCAGTGATGCACAGGTGTACTCCAGGACTGTGTGACATCAGTGTTGGGTGTAATACAAGGCAGGCTTGAAACATTCAGTAGGAGAGGTCAACAAAACACTTTTCATCCTGGTCACTCTTTATAGTGTAACTAAAATGATTTATTTGAATATAATATTTCTGTGGCTGCAAATGATGAATTGGGCTTTTTAAACCCAGATGCTGTCATCACACCCTTTTTTTGTCCCAAATATGTCCTACAAAACATACACTCGAACTCTCATGATTTCATTCAATCCTCTCATATATCTCACACATTCTCTTATACTATCTACTCTCTCTCTCTCTCTCTCTCTCTCTCTCTCTCTCTCTCTGTCTCTCTCTCTCTATCTCTCTCTGTCTCTCCTCCATACTCTCTCTCCCTCCTCCCTCTGCTTGGCTGCACCACCAACTGGGGTCAATTAATCATCAAATACTATTTGCATATTTACAGTGCGGCTAAGCTAAGCTGATTACTAGTCCAATAGCCGCTGATTCAACGGGGCTTATGCTACGAAATAATGTGATGAGGATTTAGGGAAAACGGCTTTAGAGTGATCTGATTGGCTCTCATCCCCGAAAGCCTAAATAACAGAGGAGTGCAACATCACTGACCTTCACAAAACACCTAAACTCCCACGACTGCAGAAATTGATTCTGTCCTCTCACCTTGAATTCCTTCTGTCTTCTTTTCCTGCACCTCCTGTCATTCTGCTTTCAGAGCTCATGAAGGAACATGCACTCAGGTCTGAAGAACTGGTGTTAACTGTGCAGTATGAATTCCTACTCTTTATTCCACGGCTGCTCATCGCAGTTGGTGGAGCATCGTGCTGTTGCCATGTTGGTGTTTTTGGTCTAATTATCCTCAAGCTGTCCTCAGGTCCCTCTCAGACTGTGTCTTTGTTTGAGAATACATTTACATGCACTTGGTTTAGGAAGGCAAATGATTCAATGTCACATGCAGCTGTGGTCACCGTCCTCGCATTCATTAAAATTAGGAGGTAGGATACAGGCGCCCAGCTCGATGTGTTGGGTTCCATTTTGTCAGAATCTTAGAAAAGTTATGTTCCAGTTTTGGTTGGGTTAATTTCTGAACAGTGTAATGTGCATGGGTGTGTGTAGCCTCTATTAAACAATGACTTTCAGTGGTCATTTTCAAGCCCCACACACACCATTGCATTACAGGGTAACATTATCATCATCACATGATATCAGAAGTATTTATTCTATTTCATGGTAATGAGATTATGATTGCACACCTTTGATGTCAACTAAGTAACAATGTTAGAATATTATGTGTTAGACAGTTATTGACGTCAAACTGTAAGACTTTGCAGACCTGTTTATTATTGTAATTACAGAAATTACAGTCAGTCGTTTTCCTTTCTGACATATAGTCAAGTGCATATTTATATGTAAATGAAAAAAACAGTACTCTAGTTGGATTACACTGTACAAACCAGATGTAGCTTTTCTAATTTGTCTCTCGTCTCTCTTCCATTTTGCCACTTACCCCAAAACACCTCCTCACCCCTCGTCTTTACTCACCTCTCTAGCCCTCAAACCACCTCATCCTTTTTCTGATTTTGCTCCCCCTCCTCCACCCCCCATGTCCCTGATTCATAAAATGGGGCGTGGAGACGGGGGGGTATTACGCTGGGATTAGGTCTCAGCCAGCTTTAATTCCAACTCCTGAAATGAGATCCATGCCGCAGCCAAAGAGAAGGCTGTGCATGCCACACATACACACACACAAGGCAAGAACCTACTGTCCCCTGTTTATATCTGTGCTTGTGTGTGTGAACAAACAATAAGTGTGAAGAGAAAAGTGGTAAAAGGAGAAACGAATAACAAACATATGCAGGCTTGTGTAACACTGCTACTAAATGCAAAAATATCTGATACCTTTTGGGTGACAATTCATGTTAATCTGGTCTCCAACTCAGAAAAAGACAGTAACAACAATTATTTTTGGTTGCTGATATCCACTGTATATCAAAGTGGTAAAACCTTGCTGCAACATAGCAACCCCAGCCTAAAAGCTGTCAGGGGTTTTTTGTTTGTTTGTTAGGTTTTTTTTCTGCTGGTGTGGCTTTAAAAAAAAACACCCACACAGCATGAGAGTAATACTCTCATGTTTAAATGAGGAGACACTTCTGCAACCAACACAGCATGGCTTATGGTTTTTGATTAAAATGAATGCGACACCTTTATTATCATGCAGGACAGACTTACCTTAACAAAGACTGAAACATAAACGTCTGATATCAGTACTCTGTACAGTATCAGTATCAGTACATGTACTCACTCACCATCATGTCTTCACTATGTGTATGTGCATGTTTGGGTTTGTGTGTGTGTGTGTGTGTGTGTGTGAGTGAGACAGTCAGGGAAAGAGAGGGGTAGAGAGCGGGAGCGAAAGAGGGTGTGGACTCGTTAACACGACGTTATCGTATGTGAACATGTGGAGTTTTACTGCCCCCTAGTGGCAACATAGACAGGGAGTTGACCAGTTGTGAAATGAGGGGCAGCTGTGTGCGTGCATGTGTGTGCATGTGTGAGGGAGAGAGAGAGAGAGAGAGAGAGAGAGAAATTTAAAGAAGCATAGAAAGGGTGTGAAAGTGTCTGCCTGATAAACAACAAAGAATAAAATTTAGGAACCTGAGGCAGAAAAACACTGCCTCTCACTGGCTCACTCACAGTCCAGGCATCCTCGGTAAGCTTTTGCTTCGATTTCCATTCATTGACAAATTCAACAGTCTGTTTCCTTGTGGCAGAAATAGCGAGTCCATCCAGTTGGATAGACAGGATGAGACTGACCTACACAGGAAATATTGATTGATTGCATCCTTCTTTATATATCTGCTTGGGGAAAGAAATCAAGCACAGGCAGCAGCAGTAGAAGACACACTGTATGGGTGGAAGTGAGTGCATGGACATTGACAGACAATAAAATGTGTGATTTCCATTTTAGAAATACTGTAACCCATGTTAGATCCTGTCCAGTGGACTATTTTCTTCAGATTACATTGATTCCTAGCAGTTCTGGTCTGCAAAAAGGTAGAAGAATTGACAAACACAAATATATACCTATGAAAAACAGCTAGCAAGGCTAACAGCTAACAGCTTTTTAGCTTAGAGAGCACTGATGACCCTTTAACTTTGACAGAGTGAGTAGCAGACTCACACATACAGTATTCATTTTAATTTGGGGGGGGGGGGGCTGACGTAGATTCAGCAGCTCTACTCACAGGCATTAATTTAATGAGAGCAGGTGCAAACACTTTGTAGAGGTTGATAGTAAGGTGATGCCTGCATCAAAAACTGTCGTGGTGAGGTGCCAAAAGAGGCGCTGACCTCATCTTTATGCAAATTTTAAGTGTCTGCAGCAATTATGCAGATACAGTAGTGAGTGTCCACTAGATTGATGTGAGTTCGTGAAGCATTATGTCCTGCTGGAGACCAGCGAATTGAAACATGCATGTTTGGAGCAATCTGACCTGATATGATGAGTCCCTCTATGGACACAAAGACATTATTAGGTACAACTCAGCATGGAAAGCTCTCCAAATCATCTGCAGTGGTTAAAAAAAGAGGCAATCAGTCATGACGATAGCCAGCTACAAACACCATAAACAGCCATTTAATGGTGCTGCTTTATTATAACTTAAAAAGCACGTTTCAGATGGTGCAGACTGAGGCATTACTGACATGAATCTGTATCGACTTCGAGACAGAAATAAAGAAATTACACATTCAGTTCAAACTCAGTCATTAGTTAAATGTTAAAGCAGCAGTCAACATATTTATCCAGAGGAGTCAGGTTGTGAAAAGCTGCTGTAGGACAAAGTTGGAGATGCAGCTGTAGCAGTTGTGTCCATTCAGTGATCAGGCCTCTGGCTTCCTGCCATCGCTCCCTGTCAAGCCGTTTGTCGCGGTGGCGCAGCGGCCCGATTAGGTGCTGAGGTTGCCAGGTTGAGTTGTGAAGAACAGAGCAGAGAGCAAAGCCAACAAACTCGATATACTGGGCCAAGAAGCAGCTACCGCTCTGGAGCTTCCACACTGGCAGACGTCTGTGAGCCAAGATGTCTGTGAGTCAGTCAGGTCTGGATCTTCAGCATTTTGTTTACATTTCTAGAAGAACAGTATGCGTCAACCTACAGTCCTGCTTATTTGGATGCAAACTGTACCTCCACATGTCTCTTTAAGCAGTTGTGGAATTTGTTTGTAAAGAAGGATTTCGATGGTGGTTGTAAACATTATTTCAAAAACATGTTTCTCGGCTATGCCAAGTGATATCTTCTCATTCAGACACTTTTTTGTTAATGGTTTTATATCTAAAGATGTCTGTGTCTGAAACTTGTGCCAAACAGTTATAATGGAGTTGAATGGAATTGTGTTTGTGCAGTTCATTGGGGCTTATGTTTCTAAAACTACTTAAAGATAAATGGCAGCTACAGTATACTCACCTGCCAAGACTTCACTGCATTCCTGCTGTCAACTATTTCCATTGGGTCTCTTCCAACAGTGGAAAATGGCTACTTTAAAGATCATTAACCAGAAGCCAATTGTTTTCAGTTCTGACAGTGTGGGATGCCTAAAAACATAACTGAAGCACAGGAAAGAGATAATATGACCTCACAGAAGATGAATACATGTGAGAAAATTGTTGATTAATTGATTAAAATTGTATTGAACTCATTGAAATGTTCAAAGTTGCACATTTTCCAGTTAAAATATAGGTTTTGTGTATTGGTGGCTCCCTCGCGTCCACCTCTTGTGGTTAACTGTAAAGGCTCAAGGTAGGATTTGTTTTATTAGTACAACACTATCAAAGTCACTATGATGATGAGCAAAATTCAGTAAATCCTGCAGCTCACCACCGCCACTGTCTCCAAGCATGACTCTTAGTTTTAAACAGCAGAACATTCAAGGAGAAACGGCAGCAACATTAAGCTGCTTTGTTCTTTCATAAGGCAGGATTTGGGAGGTTTGGGGTTGGATTTTCCATGAAAGCTGTAAATTCCTTTCCAACAGGGTGTTAAATAACATTTTCATTAGAGCAAAGAGGACGAGAACTGTGAGTGGCATTTCTAAACTGTTTCAAATGGTAAGCAGGGCCTCTGTGGCTGCAGTGGTTGCGTTGTTTTGAAGACTAAAAAAATAAAACTCTTAGCAGTGGTACCATTAAATCCATAGACTGCACTGGATACAATCATACTCAAACATCTCAAGACAAAACCACTGTGACCTTAATTGGGGGTTTTTTGGTAGGTAAGGTCACTTAAGTTGCCTCTTCGTTCACCTGCCAGCTGTGATGTTAGATTAGAGGTTCTCAAGAAGTTGCCAACTTGCTGAAAGAAAAAGAAAAACTTCATAAAGAGAAATTCCCGCAGTCAGGATTATTTTAATGTAAAATCATGTTTAGATACAGTTACAGATTTAAAAATCAATCAGTTTTCAAAATAAAACAGGAAGGCACGAGACAAAACAGACAAGACAAGGGACTAAACACGGCCGGCTTTGCTTGACATGACAGTTTTCAACCGATGCAGTTGTCGTTTTCACTCCCAGGGCCCGCACTCTGTGAGGAACAAACGTACTTAGGCCCATCTGTGCATCCATGGCTTTTTTGGTCTATTAATGAAGTGTGGTCAGGCACGATGGTGGCACATTGCACCACTGATCAACAAAAACCTGGTCCATAAAAACATTTTTTTTGTCTGTTGTGTGACCATCTCTGGATACAGTTGTCATTGGACAAGTAATAGCACCAATGCATCTTTATTGCATCTTATATACACTGCTAACCCTTCTAAATATGACAGCTCTTTCTGATATTTCCGAGCCGGTGCTCACCGACTAGATATTTCTTTGGCGTTCCTGACTTCTCCCACAATCTATATTTTCAATTCTCGTGGGTGATTTCTGTGAACGCACATGGCCCTGGGGTCTCTTGCCCTTTCAACGGCTCTTGCCAGGGCATAAAACTATGCTATCTAGTAAAAACTGCCACATGCTTTCAGTTTACATCTTTTTAAGGACACAGGTGAGACATCATGAATCTGATGTAAACTCTTCTCAGATCTTTTCACAAGAACACATTTTAGAAAAAAAGTAGAATCATATCAATGAATGAAGCCCAACTAAACAGAAACTAACGATGGATGAATACTTCATGGATGTCACTTGTGCGGAGGTTTTAAAAGCCCACGAGGTGTCCAGGGTTTCTTGCTCACTTGCCGACAGCATTTCCTGCTGTTCAGATCTTCACTGAGGCTTTAGACCCACTTTTGCTTTCTTTATTTGCATTCAGATTGGCTGTACTGATGGGCCAAACCTTCTTTACTTTTATTTAATGCAGAAGAGCCCTTGCACTAAAAAAAACAATCCAAGCATCTTTTTTTCTTAAACGAGCCTAACAAGTATGTATTTAGCATACAAGGCCAAATTAAAGTAGCAGCTGTTGTCTGCAGTTAAAAAGGAGACAGACACATCATGATTCAGGCACTGCACGACGCTGCATCATTTACAACCCTTATGATGAGGGTTGTTAATATTATATATCCAAGGTCCTTTCATGAATCAATGAAGCTCTGTTTTCTTCTAAGAATCACATCTTAAGCAACAGTTTCCTTTCTTTTTTAGGTAATTAAAGTTATCTTCAGATCAGCTGTGTTTGCCATCGGCTCTTCATTACCTGCAAAAGCATTTGGGACCTTGACTTGGACACTGGATGGTACTAAACGGGGGAAAGGTCTGAGGTGAAAATCTTAACAAGCTAAGAAGAGGGTAGGAGGATCAATACACTTAATGCCTCATGGCAAAGTCAGACTGATGTGTAACAGATGAAATTTGGTGCAGTCAGCAACAGGAGGCAACAAAAATGGTGTTGGTTGTGCTGTAGGCCTAAACTAAAATAGCTAGCATGACAAGTGGGTCCACAAAGTTGTGAATCATACACTTTACAGCTGTTAACCTCTGTCACTGTCCTTTCACTGACTACCATCAAACAACATGCCTTCTTGTCTGGTGCTTGTAATATTTTTGCCATGCAGTTATGAAACAAGAATATAAAGAGAATTTTCTGAATGATCTGAATAATCAAACCTGATCCTTGAAAAAAAGTTAAAGGTGCAATGGGATTAAACTGTGATTAAAGGAAGCATGTCAGTGTGACTGGAAGTAAATTTGTGTCTCATCAGTGTCTCCAATTTGCTCAAAAGTAAACAGTAAGTTTACGCTTCAAGTTACCCTGTACATTAGACATTAGACAAGTTATCCTACATTAGACATGTTTTTCATTTTTATTATTATTATTATGAGTTGAATTATGATGACGTGTAGACTGTAATGTCTTCACTGTGATATTACTTTTGGGTGTGGTTACAGGTGCAATGATTCTTTTGATCAAACCCAAATCAATCAAGTGGCTACCTGTAGTGTTTGAATCATACACAAACACATCGTTGACCCAAATTCTTAATGGTCATTTTATTAGGTAAACGTTTCTAATGCAGGTTAAGAGTCCCCTCTTTTTTTCCTCCAATAGCTGTCTGAATTTTTCATGGCAAGAATTCAACATGTGCCAGACACATTCCTACGACCATCATGCAGTTATAGCAGATTTATGTAAAGGATGTACACCCAATCTCCTCCTGTTTCACCATATCCCAGTGGTTCCCTATTGGATTTAGATATTTTGACCCCAGATTCCAGTGGAATTTACTGAACTGAACTTGTTATCAAGTTTGTTGAACCAGCTTGAGATGATATGTGCTTTGTGATGTGGCACATCATCCTGCTGGAAGTAGTGGCCATAAAAGGATGCACTTGTTGGTCAACAACTCTATGGGATTTAAATCAAATAAAGGTTGTCTCAATTAGGTGAGGTATTATTAGAATAGCTAATGATAGCTAAATAGTTTTACCAGTATACTGTGCAACAATGTGCATGAGACTGAAGTTTAAACATCTGCTCTGGATCAAGTGCCTAGGATCAAGAATGCATGAAAGTCAGTCTTCTTCTGTCCTATAGATGATTATCAATTGTTTCGAAAGATGGATTTGTCTCTTTGTCAGTACTTTAAACTGCAATCCTACATAGCTGGTGGAAAATTCTATGTTGGTCTGGGTGATCATGTATCTGTGAAGTATCACTTGCCATTTCGTATTGGTAAGGAAGCTGTCTCAGCCCCTTGCTGTTTTTCTTACACATGTCTCCATCAGGCTGCATCACAGTGAGCCCAACACAAATGTCCATAGCTACGCAGATGACACTCAATTATACAATTCTGCTGAGCAAACCAACAAACCAAGCAGCAAACCAACCAACAAACAAAATGGCTGCAAGACAGTCAACAAAGACTATGAAAAGATAGCATGTTACACCTAGGTGCTTCATAATTTGATTCTCTCTGAATACAACTTTGTTTTGAGTATGTCTTTTCCTTTTAAAGTCTTTAACCCGTTACCTTCCCATTAGTGACAGTCGATACTAGGGTAACCCCGCTGTGCTGCACATGGTGTCCTCGAGCTCAACCCCCTATAATTCAGGTTAGCATAATCTTTCGGATATTTAGAGTTTAAAGACAACTATATTTGCAGTCCAAAGGCATTTGTGATTAAAAGAACCTTTTCTTGCAGACAGACAGCATCACTTTTTGTTCTGTGAGCTGCCCTCTGCAGCAACAGCAGGCGACAAGCAGTGTCCTGCTCTACAGCTGGGAGGGACGACCAGCCAATTACATCTTCTTTCCCTCTTAAGTCCATTAATCACCTCATTACAAAGGCCTCCCTTCCCTTAAAGGAGAGTTTTGTCCTGCTATAACACTTTATCACATTAGAGCTTAATTAAGAATCATGTCCTAGCATCTTGGTTTTAATTATGTGAATGCCCGGCACCATTTGTAAAGTGACCGTGTGGTGACATGCAGCAGCCACCGCTGCAGGAAGGAAGGGAGGGAAAACGGGATGTGGCCTTCTGAAGTAATGAATTTGGCTTTAATGATGGAGGAATAGAGGGCAGAGCTTCCAGGCAACTGCAGCTTAGTTTAAAGAGTGAACATTGATGCACTCAGAAGTAAAAGGCAGGTTGTGAAGTATGTGTACATGTCACCTTTATGAAGTCAAAGCTGGATGCACATCCATAGACACAGAGTTTTCATTGGCAGACATTAACTGCTGTGATACGATACGAGGGCTGTTGCCAAGAGGATGTTCATGCATGTCTCCTTCATCTTTTCCTCACATCGACTTGTTTGTTTTGAAGAGGGAGGATAAGAGCTGTTTTTCACGAGGGTTCTGCTTCTTTGTTGTCAAGAAGGTTTAGTCCTTCGACGTGATTCCCACTGAACTTTGTTTCCCAAGCAACACATGCTCAGAAACTGATTCAGTGCTGCTTAATGTGGCAGAGGAAGCTGCAGCAGCAGTAATAAACTGACATATCTTCATTCATACATTCACTGCAGGCCCGATGAGAGCAGTTTACTACCTGGCATAGCACAAAAACAAAAGTGAAAACATTAAGAAAAACATTAAAACTTTCAGAGTGTATGTACAAGAAAAGCTGTGTGAAAGTCCAAACTTTCCAACCAAAATATATCTAAAGCACAAAGTAACAAAACTGATTAGAAAACACATCGAATGCTTGGACAGATTTTAGTCTTAGTTCTTTGACTAATTCTACGTTTTCCAATTTAACAGGTTTGTTGTTGATCTTTTGGTGCTGCGTTGTTGTAGTTCCTTTGTTGCATGAAGAATTGATGTATTCAGGATATTTTGTAAAATTAAATTAAACAAAGTATTTGATATCAAAATTTGGGCAATCATATTAGCACAGACATTGAAATATTTTAACAATGATGCTATTTTTGGGTTGTTTTGTTTTTTATTTTTTCATTTTAAAGCAACAGCCTCATTGTTAACGCTAAAAACTACAAAATTACTTTTTTCTGTGTGAGGTCTTAATTCAGATAACAGATTGGATTGGTGCCAAAAAGACATTTACATTATGCCAACTTTATAAATGGTGCAAAAATTAAAATCAGACATTCATGTTGCTTTGGGAACAGCTGTGCTAATTTAGTATTTCAAATCAATATTAAAATCCATATTCATTTGTCTAAATTAATGTGGTAATGATTTATTGATTAAGCGCTTCACTGAGCAGATTGGAACTGATGAGATGACATGATGAGGGTTAACACAAAGTTAAGGTCAGACTTCATAATTACCAGAAGCAAGCAGACATGGCTAAATGTTATTGTAGATGCAGTTTTTCTTCCTGTTGTTTGTTTTTGTTTGCTTTATGCTGATTGTTTCAGTTTACTTTAGTTGTCCTCAGTTTCCTGTTTTCGTTCCAGAAATTATGGCTGTGCTGACTAATGGCTGTCTATTTCTAAAGGTGTGAATCTGATGAGATGACTAGCGACTGTCATCTGAAAACTAATAGGAATCCTACTCATGGAACAAAGATGTGTGGCGGCGCTCTATTTCCTCAGAGAAATGACAACAAAGAGACTCCTGAAGTTGAAGTTTCTCCATACATAAAAGAATCCTAAAGTCCGGTCTTGCTCACGTAAAACCCGTCAGATGTTGTTCATTATGTAAGTTTTAGGATTCCTTGCTGGAAAAAGTAAACAAGCTTATTGTTTTAGATTGAGGTGATAAGAAAAGCCCATGAGGAACACCTCACACTCACAGAATGTGAGTGAGTTTGCAGCAGAGAGGAGGAAGTGTTTTGTTGCTTCCAATTAGCAGGAAAAATAAAAGCCTCTTCCACTGAAGGGGGCTGAGGTCGGGGTGTTGGATGTGATAATGATCCAGGGGTTGACGCAGGAAGAGATGGGGAAGGAGGACATGTGAGCACAGTGAGGGGTGCTTTCTCCCGGGGTGCACTTCTTTCAGATGTTTAAGGAGGGACAGCCAATCAGATACGGTGAAGGTTGATGTCTCAATTTTCAGTTACACGCTGCCGGCTCATCATCTGTTGCATCAGCGCCGCAAATGTAGCTCTCTGCACAGATTGATGCTCACGGCGGCTTTTGATAACAGCTGGAGTAAATCGATTCATGTATGGATCGGATGTTTCATTTTGCAAAATGAGATCTGCCATTTGAATGAGATGTCACTGAGGCTTTCAAAATGATGGATTTGGCCCTAGTTTACACTGTTAATACATCAAACATGACATCTGCCTGATAGAGGTGTGCGTGTATGTGCACGTGAAGGTAAAAAGTAATTTTTTTCTGTGGGAAATGAGATTGTGACACCATTTCTAACATTATCTTTCATTTTTATAGACAGCTACCTACTAAAGTCCTTTTTTGTTAAAAGTGTGTTAAACGTCTCATACAGAGAGTCTTTAATGTTTCAGAGGCACTAAATATTTCATTACATGATGGCTGTTGAAATGGATGGTAACTATGTGTTGGAATAAGACATTTCATGTGCAACATGAGATGTGTGTATTAACCTGCAGGACTGGATGAAGACAGTGGTTCTACAATATGTCCACATTTCTTGATTTATTTTCTTTGTGAGTTGTTTAAGTAAAGGATGAGGCTGTATTGGCTGGAGTCATAAACCCTGTGTTTCTAGATAAACACTTTTTGATGGTAAGAATAACCCAGAGTTAACCAAGGGTGGCAGATATACACGGAGCGTGCAGAAATCAAGGATAAGAACATTTTTGATCAGTTATGCAAAAGACAAAAGAGTACTTTACTGACTTATCATAGGTGTCTTATGAGACTGTTGGACAGTTGAAAAAGGATCAGAATCGAAACAGAGAACCAAATATTCCAAATATACTGTTTTTCTGTTCCTACAGATTCTTGTCAAGGCCTGGTGCCTACATTACCCACAATGCAATATGACAGCCAACAATTTAGTTGAAGATTCAAGTGCGTTACATTAGCAAATAGCAGCTAATGTAGCCTTGAGCGGAGATGAGGTGCTACAGAGGTCTGGTGTGCTCACTTCTTTCTAACTCCACATTTTATTTATTTCTTATTTTCAAACTTGTCTTCAAGTTTGACATTCACTTGAGGCAATATCTCAGACTTCACAGAGCTCTGGCTGCAGCCACAAAAGGCTTTATAGTTTTCTTTTTTCCCCACATATGCAGTGGCACTACCAAAGACCTGTAGAAAGACTTTGATATGCAAAATCTGTGACTTTCCCTTAATTGGTTCTCTCAAAATAATGATTTGTGTGGCGCTAACCTTTAAATAATACCCTCAAATCACTTGATATAGTTCCTCAAAGGAGTTAAGTTGTAGAAACATCTTTGCTAACTGTAGAAACTGAAGTTGCAGGTTCTTTTGGCTTTAGGAGGTGCTGCACAAAAGTTTAAACACAAACAGCAAATATCTTCAAAAGTTTGACACCTTTGAATGTCACAGTTAAGGAAAACAAAGAACAACAAAAACTGTACATGTTGGTTACAAGCAACCAAAATATTAGCAACAAGTTAGCAGCTATATTCAGATGTGGAAGTGCTAAATATTAATCCTTCAGAGGAAAAGTTCACATTCATTACATTTGCCGTTGTCCCTCAGCAGTTTTCTTCTCATACATTTATGAAAATAACAGAGGAAGGTGTCAGGTCCGAGGCGATCTAGGTGACATTTTTACTGTTAAATCCTTCAGAGTCGGACAATTATGACTTTTTTTTTTCCAGAGTAATTTTCTTGAATGAAACCGAATAAGCTGCTGAGTCGTCACTGGATTAGGGGGCAGCCTGAAAATAACACAGCGGGCTGTATAACACAGTTAAAGCACAGGGTTCCACTTTTGGAACAGGTGAAATCATTGTACTGAGTGGCCACTTAAATGAGTGCAAGCACTTGAAGTTTAGTCATGGCTTGTACCATGTTCACTGAGGCCCTACACACACACATATGCTGTTTTACTTACTTACTAAAGGTAGCAAGTTTATATTCTTACAGGCTCTGGAAGCAGACTGACTATTTCAAATTCATGTAATAGAAAGTGAATTAAGAATGAGAGACTACAATAGCAGCGATCAGATCAACTTTAGGAACTTTAGGAAAATAAACATTTATTGTGCATGTTAGGCATTTTGCATGCTGTCTTGTTTATATTGCTAAAAAAAAGCCTTTTTTGCACAGTTGATGCTCTGGTGCCCTCTGTTGGTCAGTCGCCTCTGAATGGAGGATGGAGGGACATAGTTCACAATTAATCAAATGAACATATTTGGTTTTGTTGTCGAGAGTAACACATATGCTCTCTTTTATTAATTGCCTGTTTGTTAATGTTGACTCTCAAAGCCATGGTGGCAACACACCCAAACACAGCACACACACAGTTTTCTCTGTGATTCTGATTTAATTTAGTTTTATTCAAATGTGCAGGTGTGGCGAGCAAGGAGGAAGATAATTAGCTGCATTAAAGTGTTCCCTTTCCTCCTGCATCTTAGCTTTTTTAATTATGGGACGGAAATCTGTCACTGTTTTCTCCCAGACACACACACACACACACACACACACACAACCATGGAGGCATGCTCACGCAAACACATACATAAGGATGTAGGTGCACACACAGAAATGCAGATGTACAGTGCACACACACACATCAAACACATCAAAAACAGACACCTCGGGTTCACCTGCATGGCTGGGTTGGCGTTCATGTTACTGTTGAGACACTTGTTCAAGAAGGATTTCAGCAGGTGTCGTTTTTAGCTGTGAACTGAGAAGCATGATACTAAAATAAGAAGTGAACCCAAAGCAACAGCAGCACCACTCTTAATAGGAGGAAAAGGCAACCAGAGCTGCTCCAAGGATGTCACGGTGTCTGAGAATTTGGGGGTCTGGATTTTATGATGACACAGACATTCAAAGTTGAATTTCCAGAGGATCACTAACATTGTTACTTTACTACTTCTCTGGGATAAAAACACACAGGGAACTATTAACCATTTAAAGGCAGGTACCAGCCATTTAATTCTCCACTGGAAGGGCACACTAGAGGGTATTTCATCAGGGATTCTTGCACATTGTGCCACTGTGACGGTGGCATGTTTTATGGATGGTGGCAAATCTACTCGTACTGAACCAGTTTTGTTCTTGACTGAATACCAGGGCTGCTGCGTAACGCCAGGAATTCTCTGTTGTTCCTTCATGAAGGAAATTCTGGTGTCATATCTGAGCAGTTTATTATGAGGGGATCACTTCTGTGCAGTATGATGGAGTTGGAGACTTTAGACAGAGATGTGTGTCCGTCTGTACTTTGTGGGGTTTGTGTTTTTACTTTGTGCAAAGACCTAGAAGCACTCAGCCCTGTATTCCTCCAGGCTCAGCTTGCATCCCTCACCTGGTCTTGTGACCTCAGATCCAAAGACCTCCAGCATAAAATGAACTTTGTATTTCTGTGCCGTCATGATATCCTTTACAGCGTTAAAGTCCATGGAAAAGCATGGAGATCAATGTTGAAGTAAAACTCACTGAAAGTATGATTTCCCAGTTCAGAAGATCATCACACTCCTGACACAATGCTGGTGCAAGAAGGCCAAAAATATCACACATTCAAAGCGTTTGGCTTCATAATTAAAACCATCTGGAGTCTGTTTATTCATCTGTGAATACACAGAGCGTGCTTTATTCATAGTTACATGACTTTATTTATATATCATGTAGAGACAAGCCGAGAAAACCTGTTAAAGTGCAGATGCTCATGTCTCTAGTCTTTATCATTTCTGTGACTTTTTAAGAACTAAATAATTCATATGCTCGTTTACATTTATTTACACAGATTTACACTCTCAATGTGAAAGGCAAAAAAATAAGTTGAGATAAAATCCGATTACATAGATGGTTTCACATTTGTCTGCTCTTAAGAGTATAGAGAATGAAACAATATTTCATACAGATTTGCATTGTTTTGTTTATTTGGATTCCTGACAGCTGAATAAACAAAAGTACATACTGTAGTGCGTGTAGGACAATTTGAAAGACATTTGGTTAACAAAAGTAATTTGTAAAAGTTAACAGCGTGAACTTAAACTTCAGTTAAATACTAACATCTGACCAAAGAGTCCACATACCTTCTGTGGTGATATTTGCTGGCTGCTAAAACTTCTCAGGCTGTGGTTTTCCACTGTGGGAAATTCAACTTTAGAGTCAGTTTTGGCAACAGCCCTTTCTTCAGCATCCACACCTGACATCACTTCTGCCTGAGATGCACAGAAACAACTTATTCTTTTCAAAAGCTCACTCCCTACTTTCTCAAACTTAACACAATTTTCACCTATTTTCCCATTTTCCATCCCTTTTGTTTCCTCACATCCTTGTCTCTCACCCTGTTTACAAAATATACCCGTCAGTATCCTTCTCTCTTTTAACACAACCCTCCAGAGCCTCCCTCACTGTCTTATTCTATGGTGGCTTCATGATTCCTCACCTTGTGGCAGCTGAGGTCTCACTGCATAATTACCCTCAGCTTTGTAATCATGCAGCTCCCAGCCTCCTTGCTGGATGTGCTGAGAAGCTCCCTGTCTTACTCAACACCCTACACTGCCGATCACAACAGGAAATAGCAGTCATTAGGCAGGTGGAAAGAGTGAGATACACCATGGCAGAGTTTAGCTTGCCATGAACTCTAGCTTTTACTTGAGTGACTTTTAACTCAAAGATTTTGCTTTTCCAACCTCCATGATGTATTTTGTTTACCCCTCTATTATCAAGTGTGAAAGCCAAGTCCTTACCCATATCCTACCTTTGTTCTAACCACATCCTGTATATTTTAGACTCAGGGTTGAAAGCACCTCAACTGAGATCATTTAATAACAGACATATTTAATGACATCAGACAAATACAACGTGGCTATACAGCAAAGTTTTAAGACACTGAGCTACAGGTTCATCTACACTTCACCAGTTGATAAAAGAACAGTATCATCAAGCTCTTGAATTGAGTGTGTGAGAAAACCTGCTCTTACTGTGCTAATTTCAGTATTCATCATTTCACCCTGGGAAGAACTGTAATCTCAGGGTTGTTTGTGCATTTTTTTTTAATTGTTGCATTTTGTACAAGTCAATGGCTACAGTTATGAATAGAAAATATATATAACCACATTTTGTTTTTCTGATTTTGCACTTTGCCACTCAGACAAAACATTAGTACACTAACAAAAGCATGATAATGGGTTTTTTGTGCACGGTGGAAGAGAAAACAATGAGCTAAAAACAGGACTTGGCATTCAAGATGCAACCTCAGAAGATGTAACTGACTTTAAGAAGTTTGGACAACCTGTAATCACCAGACCACATTATCAACCCCACTTCAGAAGCCTGTGATGTCGAGGACTTTGATCCAAGCTGATAATAAACATAATCTGGTAGTGACTTTACTCTTAGAAACCTCAGAGAAATCCCTCCCACTACACACGCACAGACACACACACTGCACTGCACTGAGTGCACTGCACAAGTGCACTGCACAAGTGCACTCAGCCAAACAAAAATTATCCAAATGTGCATTTTAAAAATAAAGCCATTTGGAGGAAGCTGCAGTGCAGATGCAGTAAAATTATGTTGTGACTAGCCCACAAACTAAAAATGATGAGCGTCCTCATTTTGCAAGCTCTGCAGTTGAGTTCCACAAAAAAAAAGAAATAAATAAACAGCAGCGGGGCCAGGCTCTGCTGCAGAGAAATCTCGCCCTTCTAATGTAATTAAAAAACTTCTGGCAAAGAAATGAATTAAAGGCTCCCAGTAGCATTGATAACCCTAGCGTGGCAACAAGCGAGGGCTTTAACAGTCTCCTAATGGGCCCGCTAAAAGGCCCCTTTAATATGTTTTCTCCTGTAAATGATCAAAACTCCTTTTCAGTAACCTCAATAATGATCTTTATCGGAGAGTGAAAGAGGAAATGCTCACAAAGGATGAAAGCAAAAAAAAAAAAAAAAACACCACAGGCGACGGCACTCGGATGGGCTAAAGGCTAATTGTGTCGGAAATGAGATTTTAAGCGGCTGAATTAGCAGAGGGTGCAGCGTGTGGCAGCTGAGAAATGGGAGGAAAATGGAGAGAAAATAAGCGCAGGTCACATACCGATAAGCATGCCAGCTCTCTGAGAGTCTGACTCGTGTTTGTGCAGTGCTTTAAACCACACAGGATGCCGTCTGGTGATTAATTAGGCTGACTTAGAAGAGCAAACCCTGTCATTACTTAGCGCATTCATCTTTCATTTCAGTCACTTAGACACACTCCTCTGCAGAGCAGCTTACACTGAGTCACAGAATGAGATTGAATTCTTAGATCAGCAAATAAAAGTCACTGCAGCCTGACAACAGATGGAACAAAATCTTCCCTAAAAATGATTGTGCAGGGTAAAAGAGAATAAGTATTACAAGAAGACAGAAGTGTGTTTTGTGCAAGCACAGGGGATGAAAGTGAGCAAGATGTAACAGAGCTTCTAGAACAGATGAGTTTCCAGGTTACTTGTGAAACTGCGTGATGTGAGTGTTTAAATGATGGAAGGGAGGGAGAGGAAGAAGACAGACTCGAGATGTGGAGATCGGTGTTTATTGCACAAGTAAGGGACTAAATATGATGTAGCATCTCCAGCTGTGCACTCAGCTTTGTCAGCGCGTGTGGTCGGCATGCAAATATGAGGTGATGGATGTATCTGGTCTAGTCTACAGGGAACAAACCAAAGACTGAAAAAAGAAAAGAGGAGGCTGCGGTCGCTCGAAGACTAATGGGACGATTAAGAGCTTCAAGGGGGCGGCCATTTATTTGTTGTGTGTGACTGGATGAAGATTCACTTCATTAATAAGGCCCGGCACTTACCAACATTGTTTTTTTCCCCCCTCTCTCTCAACAAGCCTCTCTCCTTTTCAGTTAATTGTGTCTGGGGCAAGGAAAAAAATCGAATATGGACAAAACAGCAGGAGAAGAGCTGCATCACCACATTGAGACCAAGTTTCGATTTAAAATAAAGAAAACCTTTGACATTTGAAAAAGTGAGGTTTGCTATGACAAACAGTGTTAAGAGATCAAACAGCATGTGCGCATCATACACGTGCGGAGGTGCAGCCAAATGCGGCAGTTCATCTGAAAACCCTGGAGACAGCTGCTAACTTCAACTTAGCGACAACTTATGGTGCACTTCCTGTTAAAAGCTCAACTATCCATTATAATCCATCACCATCTTACATGAACAATCCTTTTTAGTGGCATGGACATGGTTATAAAACAGATGCACGTGCAAACAGTTAAACAGCATGTGAACAAGATAAAGTGGGCATAAAAATGATAAATGGTGTGCAGGTGTGATTCAAAAACATGGCTCTTCAAAACAGATCTAAGATTTTCTTCCCAGGACAATAAAGCTGGAGAGATTTTAAAGTATTTTATAATAGTCACCTTGTGCAGCAATGCGTCACTCCCAGCACTCCTGCACTGCTTAGAGTGCAGTTGGTGCTTAACAAAGTTAAATAAAGGGATTCCCAGCAAGCAATTACCTCAGAACAGTGCAATAGTGCAGTGGGACTGCTGGTAAAAACAACCCGACGGCACCAAATTTTCTCTTCGACGCTGCACAAGCTTGGCTTTAAGCAGGTTTTGATGTTTACGGTTCCTCAATAAAGACCACACCTCGAACGCACCCCCCTTGCACAAAGAGAGTATCCAGGTTATCTATTTCTCTATTCCCTTTTATTTTCACATCCCACCCACCCAAAACTGAGCCTTGACTCCTCTGGTCTCTGGACTCCGCCACCATCGTGGCATCTGTCTGTCCACAGTCCTGATTTCTTCCATCATAATCTATTTTGAGCCCATATCTTTGTTGGTATGGTCCCTGGTCAATACTGTACTGTAATACTTTCATCTCTGCTGAGATTACATTTTCAATTACAATTACAACCAAGAAAGAAGAATGCAACGAGCACCTCTGGATGTAGATGACTTATAAGCATGAATTTATTCATTTAGATTAAAGCATTTAAATTATTCATCAGTGACAAACAGGCTTCCTTTGTTCATATACAAGCAGGACTACTGTGTAAATTACACTTCCAGATAACGTGAGCCTGCATCAATGAAACATTCTCTTCAGATGTCACTTTAAGTACCAACACATCTGTCTCAATAGTAAAAACTATTTGTTGTAGCTCGCACTGTTCCCAGCAGATGTTTCTCCCCCTCCTAAAAAAGTGAAAAATGAATATGCTCCTGCTCCTCTCACATCTCTGCTTGATGAATGAACTAACATCCAAACCAGCTGTGTCAACAACAGTGCAGCAGTGAAAAGAACTAGACACAAACAGCAGGGAAATTAACTCTTTTTTGAAGTTCGTTTGTTTTATACTGCATTCACTGAGAGCGTATGACCAGTGCAGCCTCCATCTTAATAATATGCACAGTTGGGTCACTTCAAAGTCCTCTGTCTCTAGAGAAGTTCATAAAGATCGACCACCTCCAACTTCTCAGTCAAATCCCCTTGAAACAAGGGACAGTGTTGACAGACTGAGCCTCCACTAAGTCATTATGGTAATATTGCTTCAGTGATGTGATTTACTAGGCAGAATGTAATAAAAGCTTAAGGCTATAATGGAGCCTGTCATATCAACCAGCTTGTCAACATAATTGCCACTTCCATCTGCAATTAGATCCCACTGCATCCACTGATTTCCATTTGCATGTGAGCCATTCAGCCCTCTGATGGTCGTCCAGCGGGTTAGAGGCTTCAGTGTCGTCCTGAAGGACATTTTGGTGGAGATAGACTCTCACTGGCTGTCACGAACTTTGAACTAAAGGTATGTGTATGTGTGTCTCTACAGCCATAAGGACACATGCTTTAATAATGCCATCTTGATGATTCTGTTGTAGATATTGTCTAAATCCCAAATGTTTCTTGTTCCTTTCCAAAACTTAACAGTCCTAAACTTTATTTTTTCTCCTTTGGAATCCTCTTCCTCATGTTTCTCCTTAGTTTTACCTCTGGCTGAGTTCAACTGAATAAAGAAATCAAACACTGGAGTTGTTAAAGTAATTGCCAAGCTGGCACATCCCCAGTTCCTCTCTAAAGACACAGCGGGCACTTCAGAATGTTAATGGCCACCGTGATCCAGCGAGGGCAATGCAGCCTTGGCATATGCACAGCTAGTAGTGTGAGTGTGTGTGTGTGTGTGTGTGTGTGTGTGTGCACATGCCCACATTAACGATTTGTCCATAAGACACAGATTTCTTGTTCTTGCAGTGACCTTCCCTCTCTCCTTCCTTCTCTCTTCTCTTTGGGCATCTTCCAAATTTAGAAACTCTTAACACTGAAGAGTCAAAGTGAATCCTGTTAGTCTCAGGAGATGAAGGAGGAAAACACTGACGCTGTTAAAAACTGCTCCTAATGATCCAATTGTGTTGGTTCATGGTGTATTTTTATCCTGTGGCAAACGTGGACAAGGACGTCATTTTCTCTTCCAGCAGCTGCAGTTTTAGTGTCTGTTAACCAGACTCAGAGTGGAAGGTTGTTGCTCATGAGCCACATTTTCCAACAGCAGTATTCAAACCACTTCTTCCATGATGAAGGAACAGGAAAAAGACAATACAGACCAATTTCACCAGATCCCAAACTCTTTCTTCTTCATGCTTATCTCCTCACAATTTACCAATTAAAACAAATTCCATACAAACCTGCACCCCCTGCAGCAGGATGTGAGAGCCTCAAAGGCTTTGCACATTAATTTATATTGACATCTGTGAATTGTCAAGCTGCCACCATCTGTGATCTTTGGTGAGCTACTCACCAGAAAGTCATAATCATATTATGAAATGGACTCCAGGACCAATACGGCCAATAATACTGATGGAGTTTTCTACAGTACAGCTAAAAGCCACGTGAAGCTGTGTGGGGACACTATTTAAACCCACACTAGACCCAGATCTGGCTTTTTATACGTACAATACCTCCCCAGATGAGTCTCTGAATATCAACTTGAGGATTTTTTTTTTCCTTGCAGAGCAACAGGTCTTCCTCCGGGGTGAATGGACTTTTGTCTGCATGTGGAAACTTCCATCAACCTTCCTGACATGTGTGCACCTGGGACAGGTAAAGAGAGAATTAACAATCTTTAACACTGAATTAACTAAAAGACACTTTGCACTTTACCCTGACTGTAAGTATCATCTAATTATCCTGCTATTTTAAAGCTGCTGCGAATAGATATTTACATAATAACAATACATGGGAATTGTTGGGTCTGAATAATTTACATAAACAGCACAGTCTCAGCCTGCTCTTTATGAAAAGTGCTTCTGTTATAGCTCTAAAAACAAAGCTGAATGTGACAGGTGTTGACCGCAGCTGAACTGTGCCTTTTTAGCATCTTTGGCTCACTGTTTTGGTTTAGAGCTTGTGTGTTTCCCTTGTGGCATGTTAGGGACCACAAAAGTAGCAAAAAGAGAGTAACTTTCATTCAGCAGGTTCCCAGAAATTTCAACTTCAAATGAACGCTAATTTCACTCTACTGTTTCACACAACTGTTAAACATATATACTAAATACAGTGCCAGTGTTGGGATGTATTTTGTTATCTTGAAATGGCCAAAAGAGCTACAGCATGATTTTAAGCATTTCCACCATTTTTTTTTATAAATTTAAAAATCAAATATATAATAAAAAAGATTTTGGCAGAGCTACGCCAAGCTCCTACAAACCTAAGGCTGCCTGATTTCACTGCCTTTTTTTTTGCACCGCTCATGAGACAGTCAAAAAGTCACTCACACTACTGAACACCAGTCATGCATACCAATCGCGGTGAGTCATTCTGAGACAGAAATGATCCCACACCATAAATACAAGAGAACAGACTTCCCATCGAGATCAAATGCTTAAATAATTAATAAATTCATGTAAACGTTCTTAATTTATATCTCCTCCAGTCATGCAAAACATAAAAGTATAGTTCTGTCGCAAATAAACATATTCAGCTCCTAAAACAATTTGTGTGATGTAATTAGCAGGAACCACCATCCAAACCATCTAAAAATAACTTGAGATGAATCCAGCAAGGAAGCACAGCAACATACTTCCCTGCTGCGTTCTTAATGTGCAAATCCAGAAATCCTGCCAGTGAGATGTCGCAGTGCTGCTGTTTACAATGCCAATTATTGAAAATGCACTTAGAATCTCTTCGTCTGACGAGGAGGGGGAGAATCATGTCCTTAAAAGGCGATTACACACCACAGACCCGTGGCAACCCGGGCGCACTTAATTAAATTTTACCATTACTAAACGATTACAAAAATATCCCAAAAGCCATTTACTGGAAAGCAGTTCAACATTGTAAAGTGATGTAATGCCAAATCTGGTATTATTTAAGAAGTATACCAGACAAAAGATTGAAGAAAAGGTACTTGATTGGTCAAAGGAAGAGCATTAAGTTCAGTTTTAGTTTTAGTTCAGCTCTGGCAGATTCCATTTGTAAATTAGAAAAAAGAACAAACAAGCATCAAAACCATTTGTTTCGCTCCACTTTACCTCTTGTTTGTGCTGTTTCTTGTTCATGCAGGTCTGCTGACACACCCAGCAGTCACCACTCTCATCTGTTGGTAAATGACACTGCAGCCAGGGAGCAGATAGCTTAGCATTAAGACTGTATGTATGCACCTATTTGTCCATTGGTTTTGACTAATCCACTGACTTAAACACTCCCATTTGTTTAGGTCATTGACAACAGAGAATTAAGTGTCCAGAAAACTGACCTGACTGATATGATCAATGTTTGTGTGAAGTGATTATTTTTATGCCCCATTCTGTTGATGTGCAATATGACTTTTGCGTCTCCTTGCTACTGAACACACAAAACACAGAAGAGCTGGCGACTAGCAACCCACTTTAATCCCTATGAAATAAGATTTTCTTGATGGATATCATTTGGATACAGAAACTATAGTGGCTGAGACAGCTCAGCACTTTGCCGCTTAAGAAAACACATGTAAACAGACAAACCCATTAAAGAAAACATTAATATGACATCTCATGTGCAGCATTTAGAAAACTCGCTGCAAATATACAAAACTACTTTGAGAAGTTGCTAAAAAGTGGATGTATCACATCATTCTTTGAGAGGAAACAGTATTGACGTGCACATGGATACTGCGACATGCATGCCAGGCTGAACAGCCCATCAATCGCTGACATTCCTTGTTTGTTTTGCAATCAGCTCTTGTCTTGAGACTACACATGCGCAAATCAAATCAAAGATTTGGAAGAGGGGCACATAACAAAACAAAATGAAACAATGATTCATGAACCTACTTCAGTAACTTCATGGATCACAAAACTGGGCAATGCGTGCCAAAACAATTTCCCCCTTGTTATTTTTCTAGCGTATCGTTTGCCAGTCGGTGTACCTGCAGCGGTTGCTGAATTCTGCTCATGTGGTGTCAAATTTATGAAGACATTTTCTTAATTTTTGTGTTCAGTCTGTTTGCATGTGTTTTCTTAAGTTGCAGAGTGTTTAGCTCTCTTAGCCACAGTAGGGAGCACAGGTGTGTCCCAACATCTCAGTTGTGATGACAGGAGGAAAAAAGATATATGTGCGACATTTACAAATTTCATTCACAATACACAAGGCCTGCGTTATATACAAGGTGACAGTGTGTTTAGGAAAGTCCGTTCATCAGTAGTTTAATATCTCTGTAGCACCGCTGTAGCACAAAATGGCCATATCCAAGAAAAGCTGTGTTTACCAAAACAAACTGAGTAAAATGCTTCTGACAATTTGCCAAAAAGAAAAGGTATTAATAATTTGGATTGGCCAAGTTTGTGAATACATTTCAGAAAATGAACATATAAAGGATACAGTTATAGAAAAAACAGACAACATTATTAATATACAATATTGAGTTATACATACAATTTAAAACCAAGAATGGTAGAAAATACCTCCAGATTTTAGGGTTCCTACACATTTTTCCTTTTTCCAAATATCAAGAGATTTTCCAGAATTTCATCTTTTCTAAATTGACCTCATAGTTCTTGTGGAGAAATGTGACAGTAAACAAAGATCTCACTAAGTACAACGGACAAACTGTTAACAGTAGCAAATGACTATGCAAAGGATATTTAGGTCCCAATCATGACTAAGGGATATTTTGAGGCAGTTGTCTGTCCTTCACCGTAGCCTTGGATCTTAAAACTTAAAGGAGCAGTGTGGAGGACATAGTGGCATCTTGCAGTGAAGTTGACAGGTCGCAACCAAGTGAACACCCCTCCACTCATCCTCCCCTACCTACAGTGGCTACAACACACTTAACAGAGCCTTTATTTGGTTTGTCCTTCATGGGCTACTGTAGAAACATGGCGGCACAACTGAGGAAAGATATATTCTAATTTTCAGGTGATTATACAATAATGAAAACCTACTCAAGAATACAAGATTCTATTTCTGCCAAAAGATTTCCCTGAATCCTGCACACTGGACCTTTTAATCTGTTTATTTATTTATTTATTTGTTTGTTTTCCACATGTAGGAACCCTGAGACAATTTTGGGTATGAAAAGTGGAGCCACCAAATGACCATTTTGAATGACGTCAATACATAAAAAGTCTCATCTGTTTACTACTGTTACACATCTTCACAAAAATTCAATGCATCCCGCAGACAAATCTACTAGTGTTTGCATTCAACAGTTTCTTCTATTACAAATAATTCTTTCAATATTAGACTAAGACATTTAAATACCGAGTTTCCCCTACAATACATACTTTTTTTAACCCCCTTTCCCCGTTTACCTCTTGCAATCTGACAGTAAAACACCTTACTGAAAAATGTCCTGTCGATGGACAATGTGACACCAGTTTCAAAGCTGTGAGTGGATAGATTGAAAAATAGATATTTTTTGTTGCTGGTTATTTAATTTTACAAAAGAAAAGAGGAGTTAAGTCCATCAGAGCCTCATTGCTAAGAGGTACAGTCATAGTAATTAGCTTCCTGATACAAAGAAAACGGGAGTGTGCTGTTGTTGAATTAATGCAACGAGGTATGGAGTTGATACCACCCAGAGACGTATTCATATTAACATGGAGGAGAAACGCACAGCAGCTGACCAGAATCAGAAAAAAAGCCTAGAAAAACAAAACAAAACAAATAATAATATTTAAAAAAAAGCTTGTCGTCTTTAGCTGCTACTTTCGAGCGGCCAAAGCACCACTGCAAATACATTAAATCAAAAATAGAAAAGTATCATGCATTAAAAGAGTGCTTGTGTGTCCGTGTCGTTTCCTGCTCCTGCCCTGAGCTCTCAGAGCTGGTGGAGGATATTTTTCGTCCATTAATACAGCACTCTGTAAAATCCTCCATTAGCTTACTTCCTATGGGCTCAGCCTCCGCTGGCTGAGTAATAATATAGTGGACTCGGTTTTTAATACAGGGGACCGGGACCATCGTCCTGAGGGAAATGTGAGTGGAGGAGGTTCTCCATGTAGGACACATAGCCACTGCTCGGCATGTAGCTGTCGGACATGTGCTGTGGAGGTGGGGGAGGGGATGGGGCGGAGAGGAGGGGGTCAGAGTTCAACGTTGACTGGAAAGGGGTCGACTGTGGCGTAAGCACTGGGTCGGAGGCTGGGGTTGACTCCGCTGGGGAGCCGGTGAGGGTGACACTTGTGTCCATTCCGGTCTCAGTGTCCATCTGCATCCCATTGGTTGGAGCGGGGGCATCCTGTGGGGTCATGGTGGACTGGGATGCAGGTTGTGAGGTCAGCGGTGTACTAATACTGGGATGTACTGCTTCTGGTGCTGCTACCAGACCTGTTGTTAGTGGGCAGGCGGGCTCATTCGTTGTCTCTGCCGGGGCCTCAGCAGGCGGGGCTGAACCTGAGAGCAGGCGGCGGCGCTTGGCTGCTTGAGCTTCATCTGTTGCAGTAGCCTCTTCCTGTTGTACTGGTATGGCCTGAAACAATGGGTACAAACTTAAAATGAGGACACGTGGAGACTATCAAGAGTTTCTGAGATTCTGAATTGAGACACTACACTGTAATGTAGTAGTCTTTATTTATATAGAAAGTGATTTCAGATGTAGTAAATGTATCTACTATACAGTGCCATCAAAAACTGCAAAACCAAACAATATTGTGTCACTGGCTACTCTCTGACAAACTATCCCACAATGCAATGCTCTGCATTTCAAAGATTATGACCCAAATGATAAGTAAGTTCCTGTTGAGTCTCCATCATATAGGGAGGATTAAACGAGGGAATGATGTAAGAAGATGTTCTTGCTACTGGCAGTTGTTTTCAGTTGGACATTCTGTTGTTAGTAGCAACCACTGCTGTTGGAGAATTAAGTTCAACAGTTTAATGCTAACTGAGCTAGCAGCGGTACCAGCTGTTTGTAACTGTTGGCCTAACTGTAACTTTGTTTTTACTGCAGTTATATATTTTTACACTTTGGCTCTAAATATTGTTTATGATATGTGATCTTTTCTGATTGCTTATACTCATCATTTTATTTTATTCCTCATTACTGTTTTTACACTGCATTCATTTCCGGAAGTAGTTTCACAACTACAAAAGGTCACACGCTGCCTTCGGACTTTATTGGAGGTTTGGCCACTGCATAGTTGTGTGACTCTAAGGATAGTGAGGGCAATACCTCTTGTCCTTCCCAGCAGTTGGAACAGCTAGTCCAGAATATCCCATTCTGTTTTTTGTTTTTCATTTTTTTTTGTTTTTCAGTGCTTGATGCATTCATGTCAGACTGAATGAATTCTTTGAAGGTTACAGCCGATTATCCATTTTACTTTATCATCCAGTGCAGGGTGGCGACATCTGTTGCATGCAGAGTGTCTTCAGAATCGATTAGGATTTTAAAAGCGAACACAGTCTTCGTCTGACACCAATATTCATGCAAAGCTTCAGAAGTACATCAACACACTTGTTCGCAGCACTAAAACAGATATTTATTAAAACTAACAACCTACACGTCCTCAATGGGCTGTGATGCTTTGGCTGCGTGCTTGAACAAAACAGTTGTTTTATCTGCTGCTAAACTAGTTTTGTTTTATCAAACAATACAGGCTCTTGATGGATTGCTCTTTCATATCATTTACCTCTGCAACCAATACCAAAGTCTTCTGTGTGAACCCTGCCAAATATCTGTCTATATCTGTTACAACATAGTGTGCCTTCTTGTTTGGTGCTTGAGCAGAGTAAAGAGCAGAATTTCAGTGATGTACTCACCAGCCTGGCTCGGACCCTTTTGGGCAGTTCCTGATCCAGCTGATGGATCTCTGAGGATTTTAGCATCATCTGACTCTGGTCCTGAAACTCGACCTGGGCAGATTATATTTGTTATATATATAAGTTAAAGTAAAGCTCATGTAGTTTGGCATTCAGGTCCACAACAGACGTCAGGACTCACAGTGTTTCCACAACAGAATATGACAGCGTGTCAGAATTATACATTGTTCATGTCATGTGATGTCATACAAGTCTTGAAAAAGGCAAGCGCTCATCGAGCCTGGGAGATAAGTGTGGTCTGCAAGAATTTTGGGCATTGTAATCGCCTAATCTGACACCATTACCATCGTAACAAGGAAATATATTGTGTTGTCTTAACCAGGAATTATGGAACAAAAATACAAACTTGTACCTAGAAAGTCACAGATGGGATCTCAGGTATTAGACTAAACAATTTCATCAACAACCCTGTGTTTTGTCAAAATGTCCTTGACCATGATACTGAACCCAAAAGCTGGTAACTGACTGAGAGAGAGCATCAATGTTTGAAAGGTGGTAGAAAAGGACATGGTGCGGGTTGTAGCACTGACACAGTGACCAGCTGGAGACTTGTTTTGAATTTATTGGAACTGCGCTCCTGGTCTAACAGGACTCTCAGGACTGCCGCCAGCAGGCTACACAGGCCCATGAAGGGAGAAGAGAAAGATACGACATTGATTTACAGACAGGGTTCAATAGCTTGTTCTGCAAGGTTATTTAGGATATGATGAAGTCTTAATAAACCATAACGCTGTGTGTATGTGTGTCAGTAAAGACAAAAAGATGTCACTGCAAAATCTTACCCTCGTCAAACATTCAAAACATTCCTCTATCTTTGCTGCAAGTGACTTTCAAGATGGCCTCCTCTAACCCCAGTCCCAGAGAATCATCTTCTTCAATTCTGCATTTTCCACTGTGTAAGCACTCTGCATATTTGCCCCATAAAGTCCCCAGCATGCACCAGTGATGCTAAATCTCTCCACTCTATGTTTTAATGCCACACTGTATCAAAATGCTCCGCCATCGTCGAGGGCAGCCAAGCTTCTCACATGTTTGATAAATACCTGACGTGGGAACCAAACCAGAGGTCGGTAAGGCAATTAGACAGAGCACCCTGTTACCAAAAGTTCACAGGTTCAACGACTGATGAGTCGCTCAGCAGAGGAGTGTAAGATGATAAATGTAAATGATGTCGTTGCTCAGAGAGAACTTGCTTAGCAGTTTTATTGCCTTGGGAACTGTATTTAAAAATGACATCTTGATTTGTCCTGAAAGGGTTTAAACATTTGCACACACTGCAGCTGGGAATTAAAAACACTGCTTCAACAGTACTTTCTCAGGAATGTGATTATTTTCTACATTCCTTTTCTTCTCCATTTTTCATCAGTCATGCAATTTAAACATCTAAACTGTGGGTGAATCTCTGCAGATAAAAGAAATGAAAAAAAATAACAAATAAACATCAGGGATGTTCAGAGATTCAGAGAACTAAAGCTGAGACTTTCCAACCTCAAATCTGATTTTCTAATCTCTAGCTGGCACAGATCTTTCAGCAGGTTTGACTGTAAAGGAACAATGCTAATGAAGGGATGATTTCCTCACCTGATAGAGCTTGTGGGTGTGCTGTCTGACAAAGGAAGCGTTGAGGATCTGATCCTCAGGTGTGCTGACCACAATCAACTCCCCGGCCTCAGGAGGACCGCCACGCAAGCAGTCATGACTCTGGGCAATGGGATGAGGACAAAGAGAAAGACAATAGAGATGAGAGTGAGGAAGGCACAGAGAAGAATGACCTGCAACTTTGCTTAACGCTACCTCAACTAGAAACCTTTCTAGAAACGGGGTTAAAGTATAAAGGAAAAAAATGTGAGTGATATTTAGTCTGATTTTTGCAGGATCTTCATAATAATGAAGTCTGAATTGTGTAAAACAGCTTTCAAAGTGTTTTAGTAAGCAGAAGATGATTCAATTAAAGTTTCCCGACTGCATTATGAGTAATGTAACATAACAAAACTGCAATATTATTTAATTCAACGGCTTCTTCATAACTGCAGGGAATCCTTCATATTGTTATGGCAGTTGCTAACACATGACAGTGAGTCATTAAAGATTATTTGCAGTTACATTTAGTTATTTTATTTTCACTCAAAAAGCCGCTTCAGTAATAAAGCATACGGCAAAGATAATTCCTCCTGGCTTTTAAAAAGGGGATTAAATTTGTTGGAGCTAATCTCTAAAAATTGTGCTCAGGTAGGTGTATAAGCCGTAAAAACACTCACTAATATGTTTTCTGGGGGCAGGTTGTCGCAATAAGAGCCATCGTCAAAGTTGACCTCATAGAACGTCTGCGTTGCCATGCCGATGATGGTACAGTGGTAGTACCAGCTGTCACGGTTGCGACCAATCACCTTCTGGCCCAGGTTTGGACCCTGTGGGCCTTTTGGTACTGTTCGAGGCTGCAGGGAGGAAAAACCCGGAGAGGGGACCCGGAGGTTAGGACAAGATGAAACTTCAGTACAGTCTGTGCATGTTCATCCAGCCCAGAACGTAATAAACAGATATACAGGTAGTCCAGTCTCTTGAGACAAACACAGAAATGTTAACTTTTTATTCAGTGCAGGTCAGCCTGGATGAGATCAAATCATGTAATCGTATAGGGAACTTTTCCAAAGTTCCTGGGTTACTGTGCTGGTGCTTGTCATATATCTTTCATCTCTGCTCAGAGTTCAAAGGTGGTTCATGACAACACACACAAGACATGAAGCAAAGTTTGTTAAACTTACAACACGCATCATTTCTGCATTAAATGCCTAAAAGGACTAGATCTTGGGGTTTTGTTTCATTGAGTTTTGAACATATTAAGATTAGATTAAATATTTTCACAGAGACAAAGATAAAGACACTGATCAGTTATTGATTTCATTTATCTGTCAATGGCATCATCATACCCCAGAGCCAGTGGGTCACAGTTGTCTGTGTTTTAAACTAGGCATTTTAACAAGACTTTGGATTTTAGTTATCAGATGTCTGGATTTTGAGTTAGAGGCAGCACAGTTCGCAGCCTAACAGCATCCTGAAAATGCCTTTTAAACATGAAAATGCCTTATTTAATGTTTGTCTTGGTTTCAAACACTTGGCCTGTTTGTGTTAGAGGAGGAGACTGGTAATTTGGTTCCCAGTAAAAACTCCCGAACAACACTTAATGAAATCCTAAACAGAAGAAGCTGCAATGACGACAAACACAACTCCATCCCACACCACTGCGTGATGTCACCAGACTGTGTCTTTTGTTATGGTTTTGACTGAGCGACCCCTAGTGGCAGAAAACTACTTTCTGCACATTTAAGCTGGCACAATCAACAACAGCCAAGTTGCATCCACTTTGAAAACACTTTCTGCAGGAAAATCCAAATATATATCATTTTTACAACAACACACTTAAATAGCTGTCGAATTGTCTTAGTTTGCACTTACCTTTGGAGGGAGCCTTTTATGCTTGTGGCATGTGACGGACACCACATATGGCCAGTCGGCTGGTGTCATGACGACTCCAGCGATTTGGGCGCAGGTCACGTGGAAAGAGGTGGCGCATTTGTCGTACGAGCACTGGATGCAGGCGCCGCGGTTCTGACTGGCACTCTTGCTGTGGCAGAACACACACTTCTACAGAGACAACAGAAAGCAGAGAATCTGGTTGGTGACTCGGGTTAGAGATGAATTCCTCTCGACCTCCTAAGACTATTTTTTATTTCTCCATCTTTCAGGGACAATTGAAGAACACAGAGATGTTATTGTGGTCTTGTAGTTCAGAGCATACTGGTTTTGTTATAAATTAAAACATTACATCATCATCCAAAGTGCATAATGTTACCAAGTTCATTCCTGTCACAGAAGCCCTAGCACGATCAGAAGTCCTGCTGAGGCTGTTGATGCTGGTTATATTCATAAAACGTCTGAAGGCGATTATGTCTGGAGAGAATCAAACATCAAACTGTTTAACAATCACTGATTATTCTTTACAGGACGTGACCCCCACAGCTTGCACCCTGCTACTCAAAAAAGATTAAAACATTTCGTCCACAAACACCCTTCACTCTTCTCGTCTGGCAGATACTCAAACTGCAAGGCTTGTGCAGCATCTTATGAAACATGGATGATGGAGGAATCAGGAGTGAAGCCATTTTCTCCTCCCTCACATCTTTGATTCTGTTTGGCACTGAAACAGGCTTCTACTCATTAAAAGCGGAGTGGATGGTTTTCAGCTTTGCACACAAGACGCTTGTCCAGCCATCAGTGTCAGCAGCATGGTGAGATTTTCCACCAGCCTTCACTGAAAATGTCAACATTGTATTTGTTAAAAACAGCCTCCTGAACCGTCACTACATCTTTCAAAGCCATTTTTTCCACCATCTTTCTTTCCACCCCCTGCGTCCTTTTGGGTGTCTTGCATCACTTGTTCAACTTCTACTCTTTCACAATCATACAAGGAATTTTCTATCCTCTCTTGGAGCACTTTCCTTTTAAAATCCCTTTATTCCATCCCCACATCCTGAGTGTGAAATTACCACCAGCCAACCAAATCTTCGCCTTCGGCCGGGAGCCGAGTCTACTCTCCACTGAGACACTCTGACATGAACCGCCCTCTGCGTGCAACCCCACAACCTTCGTTCATTTTCACTTCCACTCCCTCTAACCTCCATGTCTACCCCCCCTTGTCTTTACACTTTCCTTCCCCAGCCCTCATTTGTCCCTTGATTCAGTAAAATGAAAGAACAAGGATGAAAAGCCAGGATGGAGCAAGAGAATAGAATAACAGCATGTGTGGGAATTTGGCCTGTCAAATTGAGTTATCCTCTCAATACACTGGGGTAGGTGCGTTTCGGAAACATTATCTGCCTTCAAAGTCCTAATGACGACATTTATCTATTAAGATATCACCTGCCAAGAAATAAATTTGATGAGAGAAAAGTGGAATTTTATATGTTCAACTCATGACAACATGCTCCAATCGAACAGACAGACTCACACTATAACCCTGATGGCTTCCGCAGCTGTCCCATCTTATGTGACCGCTATCTCTCTGTGTACTTGTTTTATTGTGATTATCTATCATCACACACTATGTCTTCCCAATCCCTCACGCTTTCTCTCCCGTCCGTCCTTCTCCATCCTCCACCTCTTGACAAATGACACGGCGCGCAGCTGTAGCGCAGAGCACGGCCGATCAATAAAAAAAATAAAAATTCTTTATTAAAGTGCCAATACTTCATTTTTGCACTGGTGCAGGAGAAAATGTACAACAGCTCTCAGCAGAGCTGTTCTGTGTGATATTTCACCCGCTGCTATGGTTTATAGTTTCTCTCCAGGCTGGTCTACTTTTCCCACAGCTGAACCCTCAGGCCAGCGGTGACATGACACTGGTAAAGCATGAAAAAGTGTGGCAAGAAACATCGTAGTATTATTAAATTGTTGTTTTAATTTTGGACATTTATTCTTCATTTTACTCCTATAAAAACAGTGTCTTTCAACCTCTAATTTATTTCCACGTTGTTATACATTTTTAGATTTCTGACTTTTGCTCTGACCTGTGGTTGTATAGAAAAAAAAACAATGCACACAAAATCTACCCTATCAAGTCAAACGCGCCGAATTAAAGAGGTAGTTAATAGTGGCTAAAATACAGAAAAATGAAACTGAGGAAAAAAAACGAGCAAAACAAAACAGGAGAACGGACCTGGAACGATCGGTGGAAAACTGTTTTAAAGATTGTATGATGATTTATTTAAGCAGGTTGCTTTTCCAAGCTTGAGGCTGTTTTCTCACAAGAGAAGAAATCGCACTACCTCTAGGTGCAAGATGCAACACTACCTTTGCAGAAAGTAAGTCTTTTGAGGATTTGCGCTGTATTACTGAGCCAGGGAAATTCTGTAACAACTTACAAACAACTGAAAATCAAATGTTCAAAGATGGAGGTGGAAAAAAAACAAAGATTGCTGAACATGGTGCAATATTAACTGGTTTCAAGGGTGCGTGTTCACATTTGATCAGCCCAGTCATCTTAATCATTCGACCACAGAGCTTCTTCTCATGGCCTTTTGAGACATAGAGGAAACCTGCTTCGACAGCTCTTGGATGCAAATGTCACCCAGCTTCTCTTTGATAGATTATTCAGAGTAGGGGAAGGGAGGGAGGTGACATTATTTGTAGATTTGTGATAATGCACCAGCAAGCACTGTCATTTCCTGTGAAGTGGGATCAGGTGAAAGGAGGGGGAGCACAGACCGGGAAGGAGGAATGGAGACAGAGAAAGAAGGGAGGGCATGAGTTGTGTTCAAAGACGTGGCAGCAATAGGGAAATTGCCTCCCGCCCATGGGATTGATTCAGTTCATTTGGCTCAGTGAGAAATGACCGCTGATTATTCAGCCATTCCCCTTAGCACATGTTTTACCCCATGTCCTCCACATCTTGCAAAAAAACCACAATCTATCCATCTACTAGGGAAAGAGGGAGGGTGACAGATACAGGAGCAGTGAGAGGGGAAGACAGGAAGTTGCTTAAATGTAGGAGAGGTTAAAAGGAGTGAGATAACGAAATCAGGAAAAAAGATAATTATATAACAATGAGGCAGGTGAATGGCTGCAGTGACCAAGTTAGCAACTGTCTGACATCACGCTCTACAAAGACTACCTACCAGATTCTTGCGTGATGCTGGCACAGCACTGACGTCCACTGGCTCCCTCTCTATGGCGTTGACGAAGCGAGCTTCAGCCACAGCAATAGCACAGATGACGTGGACCCACCTAGTTACAGAGAGACACCAGGTAAACTTCTTTTACCATCCTTTAAAAATTGACGGCTGTTACATGTACATTTGCTTACTGACAGCATTGAATTCTACCGCGATAGTACTACAAATTACAAACTCTGTTTCAGCAGCAGTCTGCAGAACTAGACTGAGTGAAACATAGAAACAATTATTTTGGGCTGCAACCTTCGTTTAAAACTGATTGAGTTCTAATCTGCAATGGCAATTTTGCTAATATTGCAGCTAAATGTTTGAGAAATACCTTTCAAGATAAAATACAAAGTATCAGGGAAATCCTCTGGAACTGTAAAGTCAGCAAAAATGAACATAAACCCAAGAACATGCCACTGACCGGTTGTCTGTGGTCCTCTTTAAAGCTCCTCCCCGCAAGTTACAGAGACAGCACTCCTAAAAAACACAAAGCAAATAAGAATTAAGTTTAGGCTTTGAGCGGGGGAGACAGAAAACGCACACATCAAACAATTATTTTCTAGACAATACAGAACAAATGGTTAGCTGTCGGGGAACATGATCCACTATTTTTTAGAACAGTGGGTGTTACAACACAAAATTACCATTTGTAATTTTGTTTACCCCTGTTTTGTTTTTTTTTTTTTGCATAAAGTTAACCTGCTGCTCACCACTGTCCAGGCTCCTTCTGCACACCTGGTGCACATCCAGGGTCCACTGACAGAGTCTGGCTTTACACCGTAACAACCTGCAAGAGAGGAGAGATTAATGGCTCCACACAATCTTTCCTTCTACATTTTACACGTAATGCTTCCAAAACACCTTTTGAATGTACTGTTCAGCAAGGACAAGAGTTTGGGTCCAGCTCTTGCGTTAATTCTGTATTGACTAAAATACTTAATTAAATTTTAGAATTGCTTTTCCAAAAAGCAAATGTCAAAGCTAATGAGTTAGTTCGCACTTTTGATAGATCTTGCCCAATCGTCTCATCACCGCCTCCAATTTGAGCTGCTGAACCAAAGTCCAAACAATAAGCAGCAATAGGGTGGAGCACAGTGCTGCTGTTTTTGACAGGACTTCTTTCTGCTTCATGTCCTCGTATCAATAGCAGCGCTTCTTCTCCAGCTGAGCCAAGCTCATCCCTGGATGACTAATGAACTGGCCTTTTTGAAGGTGCACTCCAGCTTTAGGGATAACAAGAGCCCATGAGGGTTGGTGTGAGTGAGGGTGTGTATGTGTCAGTGTGGGTCCATGTTGTAATTATTTGGTTTTATCTGCTGCCTGACATCAAATATCCACATATGGTGACATTTCAACGAGCAGATATTGGTCTCAATGTAAAACTATGTTTTTAAACATATGCCACTAAATGAGCATTGATTTTGTTTATCTGCACCATGACTGACGTCAACATTTGGCAATGAGAAGTAAAGACAAGCACAGAGATCCCAGAGCTCATATGCAAAGTTAACAAGCTGCCCGTCCTTTCTCATTTTGCTTTGGCAGAAGCCATATGCCTGTAGAAGTTGACTTTCTTTGTAGAAAATGTTTAAGTGTTGAGAGCAGGGTACATCAGAGCTGGGAGAGTTTATGGCGCGCTGTCTTCAGAGAGGCCTTTGCATTGCTTGAGCAGCCACTTAGCTTGTTTAACCTGAGTCAAGGAGAGTTAAACTAGGAAGGCTCACTGAGAGTGGCAGCAGGGGAATTGAACAGACAGGTTGTTGCATTGCTGTAGTGGAGTCTCATCTTCTGTGCCTCCTATTTTCCCAACTCTATCCTCAGGGGCCCAAAGATAAAAAAAAAACAAAACCTTGTGAATAGAGAAGAGTAGTGAAATGCCCAGTAGAGCCTGTCTGTAAAGCTTGTCAGTTTATGTATGGGTTTGTAGCTGACTGAGCCCCTGATTCTGAGTGTTATAAATCAAACACTGCAGCGTTCCCACAGCTGCTAGTCTCCTGTTCAACAGAATCAAACATAACTTCTCTACTGTACAACAATACACAGAAATCAAAACGCACTTTCCAACATTTTAAATGCACAAAATACTGCAAAAGAGGGATTATACATCTTGCTCTGTTACACATAGCCTGCCTGTGTATGTTGTTCCAGCACTGTTAAATACACTGTCTTAGATTAGCATTTTAAAGTTATGGTTGCAGCTATAGACAACACCTTAACAGTTCATCAAATCTTAATTAATAAATACAAAATACTTGCAATAAATGTAAATAAATAAATAAAATGTAAAATGTTTTGCCCAATTTCTGACATTCTTTTAAAACCGGCATAATCCTGAGGCTGCTCTCAGCGCCTGTACTTACACTTCCTGGGGCTGCTTCTGTGTACAAGCTGCTATTTGCTAGAAAGCTTCCTTCAGCTGCAAGAGTGTTGACTTTTCATTAACCGAATACAAACACTATGTAATGCTGAGTTATTTTTACCACTGCTCTTAAAAAGAATTAGATATGCAGGGAAAAGCCCAGCTCTTTAACTAGAACAGCAGTCTCCGGGGTGCCATGACTCCAATGCAACCAGGACTTAAAACAATATGTTCTGTCTCAGTGTTACTCAAACACAGCTATGGTCCTTTTGTGCAGTGTTGAAGGGTTTTATACTCACTGGCATGAACCTGCATGTGGCAGGATGAACAGCGGAGCAGAACACTTGTTCCATCCTCTCCAATGTGATAGTTGGTGGGCGGAGGCTCTGTGTTGCATGCGCCGACACTGAAGCACATCTCTGGGACCAGTGGACGAGTCAGACTGCCATGGCGGGGAAGTGAGGCGCGATGGGTGTCATTCGAAACAAAGACATCTTTGTGCGGCTGTAGAAGCCGGAGAGAAGAAAGTTGAACAGTTGGTGGACTGAATCCATGATTACTGATCAGCCTTTACAATAGTTGGAATGAATGTTAAGAAGATATTTTTGATAGTTAACAATAAGAAAAAATTAAAAAAGATACTTCAACAAATGCTACTTAAACTACAGACTGACCAACAACAATAATACTGTCACTAATTTGCTGAACAGCTACTGCTACTGAATCTGGAACTGCAGCTACTGTTCCTAGCATCACTACTTCACTGTGTACCTTTGTGTAGGGACAGAAGAGTGAACAGACAGCACAGTGTGGTTGGAGTGCTGCCACTGCAGCGTTGAAAGCCTTCTCTGCCAGGAAGTTGGGGGACTGATTCTGCCACAGGTGCTCCTGTTTCTTCATGTCACTGTCCAGCGGCATGGGGGAAGACAGCTCTGCAGGTAAAAAAATAAAATCCCTAATGTATGAATCAATTAAAGATGTACTACTCCAAACAATAGCGTCCATGATTTTGGAAGAGTGTACATCTCTCAGAGATGCATGTGAATCATTTTTGGAAAAGCACAAGGGTCTTTTTAATAAGGGAGCCCTTGCCAAGAGACAAAAATAGTACATTCGGTTCCAGACAATAACAACACCACTTCTGATACAATTGGCTGATGAGCACAAATAGCCCAGGCATCAACTTGCTGTTGTGGGTCTGAAATCAATTTTGCAGCGAAGCCCCTGAAGCTTCTGATCCAGACTGTTTGTTAAACCTGGACAGAAAGCAGGAGGAAGTCACAAGCTCGCCATTTAACTGCCTCTTTTCTCCCTCCACCAGCGCTCTCTTTCTCCTTGTCCCCCAGCCACCCTTCTGAAGGACAGGCCCTGAGTCGGGTCCCCTGCTGCTGACTTAAAGTGACTTTGAAAGCAGGTAATTGGAAGTCGTGATCCCCGGATCAATAAGTGTCAGTCAGAAAATGAAAAGAAAAAAACAGAGGGGAGGGAAGTGAAGAGAGGCCTTGCGGTCTTGATTTCATTATCCCCACAGGGAGCTTTAGTCCTGTTTGTTTTTCTTCATCAAGATCGATAATCAAAACAAAACTGGTGTCTTCCTCATTTTAAGTACCACGATGAACAGGACAGTGATTGGGATGAATAATGTGAGGGACAGAAGGAAAGAGAGGATGGCAATGGATGAATAATCAGGTTCAACTCACATGGGTTTCTCTCAAATCATGCTTCTGGTAAATTTTACAAGAATAATCTTTTAATTTAACTTTCATTCAGTTAAAATTCACTTCTCATCAATTTGACCAGGTGGCTTCCAAACTCATTAAAGATATACGACTGCTCCTTAAAGGCAGTAAAAATAAAATACACTAAAGGTTACATGTATGTGCAAAGACAGATGTGTACCCTTGTCGCTGGCCGGGTCTTGCTTCAAGATGGACAGAGGGGAACGCATGGGTGGCTTGCTGAGGGGATGACGGCGACTCTTTTTCACCTCAGTTGGCATCTTCATCTTGGAGTAGCATGCCTGATCAAACAATGACTGAATTTTACACACGCACACCAGCTGATATTAATAATGTAAACTGTTGGTTCGCTGAGGGAAAGTACTTTACATGAATATGTTTTTATAAATATGTATATAGTAAGCATGTCCCAGTAATTCTTTGCCTGTGAATGAGACAAATGGGGAGATACAGAGCATCGCTATGTTTTAGTGTTCGCTGACTTGACACACTGGTCCGAAACCTCCAACATGTTTCAGGTTTAGGGTTCAAGCCATAATGACGCAAACTGAAAATCAGCTGACATGTTTTGCAGCACTGATCAGTTTTCCCCGTCAGCAACTATAAAGCATTATCATAATTTCCCAGTTACATATTTATACTAAATATCTATATTTATTATTACTGATTTCTACAGCTTTAGAAAGACCAATTGCTTAAAGCACCCCTAGTTACTATTAGTAAATGTGCTGCACTGTTGGACACAATAACTTGTTACAACTGAAAGGTCAAATGTAACGCCTCTGGGAAAATGGACCTGGATGGCACTCACATCGAGCTTGTTGTCTGCGGGGATGTCACTCTGTCTTCGAGTAAGAGGGTCTCCCACCTCTGGCGGACTGACAGCGGTGTTCTTTGAGTAATTAATGCTGGATGTGGCAAACTGCTCAAACGCTTCTTCAAACCCAGTGATGGCGCTGTGGGTATTCGACAGCTTTTTGGGCTTTTTGAGCTTCTTTTTCTCAATGTCCTCTGTCAGATTCTGAGGTTTGGCCTCAGGTTCCTCTGCAGATGGAGAAAAAAAAAAACTTCAGAGAGTAGTGACAGCAAAGTCCATGGTGGGACTCTTGTAACTAATGGAGGTCATCAAACCAGTAATAAATACATTCACATAGTTCAGTAAATTTCCACTAAAAGGTAAAACATGCTGTGTGTCAACCCTGCCCTCAATATATGTAATGTCGATAATATGGTAAAGTTTCAGTGAAACCTGTTACACCAAGTGTGAAAAAAAGCATGTTTCTTCGAATTAAGATTAAGACAAAAAATAATTTTATCAATCCCAAAATTAGAGCACACTATCTTGTTTTTGAGACTTGCTCTTTTCTTTCTCACCCTTCACAGCTGAAGTCTCTGCTGCTTTGGCAGCAGCCTCTGCAGCCTCCTGCTCCTCACGCTCCATGGCCTCCAGGGTCATTAATGCCTCTCTGGCTAGGCGCTCCTCCCTCTCCTGCCTCCGCTGGGCCTCACGCTCCTCCACCTGACGCTGGTACTCAGTAGCATTCAGCTCAATGCCTTCCTCTGCCAGCACCTTCACCTCCTCCAGCTTTAGACGACGGACCTGCTTCATCTTCTGCATGGCCCTGCGGAACAGGCAGACAAAGACAAGTATATTATTAGATTAATGTAAAAACATATCCAGGTCTATTTATTGCAAACAAGAGCCTCCATGTCTGTCCAGGAAGGATGCACATAAGACTTAAGATATCACTCGTTGCTACAAACAGGTGCAGCTGCAAGACACCTGGTCTCCAAAGTCTCCTTTAACAGTCTCTTTGACTGTCTGTACTTATCTTCCTCATTCTGTGCAATGATGGCCACTCTCCAATACCGCACCTCTTGCACCTCTCATGCTTGCAGTTTTCACCTGGCAATAGCTGTCATGCAGTTCACATGCAAATTGAATACTTCTACACAGAGACACAGTGAAGTGTCAGGCTACAACCACACTAATACATTTTGTTTTAGAAGGTGGAACTTTTTACTATTTTGACCTACTGGTCCATACTTTTCTGGCATTTCAACCCCCCCAAACTTGGAGACTGTTAGACTGAAATACTACATTGCATTTTAATCTAAATGTTTGGAAATTATGAGACAGACACACATTGCTTCTTGGCCTCTCACCTTCGTAGCAGATTTGCTCGTTGAGCTACACGATGCTGCCTCCAGCGCTCTAGTTCAGGGCTGCTGAGCTCAGTGGCCTTAAGGTGGTCCAACACTGTGGTGTCTTTGCCCTGCTTCCACAGCTCATAGCGATCCGGCTGTAGGCAGCGTACAAACACGTCCATGGAGATCTTGACCATGTCCTTACGACAGGTACACTGTGGAGGAACAAGCAGAGAAGCAGGAGATGAATGCCTGTTAGAAAATAGCTGCAGGTAAGGCGTGAAACAAACTTTATGTTCCACATTAAACAAACAAGATTAATTGTTCACAGTGGTCGAAGTCTGGTGTCTGTCTACATATGGAGCAGGTGCTTTAGATGACACTTCCAGTTACACTTCATGGGTTTTTGACAGAACACTCTGCAGAGAGCGATCAAAAGAGGAGGTAACAGTCACTGGCAAACTAATGAGGAAGCCTGAGAAACAGCACGAAGACGATGGTAAAGAACAGTCGGGGTGGGTGCGGTAGTGGCGATCAAACTTTGTAGAGAAATGGTTCTTCATCTTATATGTTGCTCTTCTTTACTGTGCATTAAAAGAAGCAAACATTAATAGGGCTGTTACCGTATTTAACCCAAACTGTCCAATATGTGTTAGTTAGCTGATCTAAACTAACTCCTCTTACCACAAAGACAGTCTGTACTGACTGACAAACTGTAAAACGGATTACACTTCCATCTTTGGCAGTCTGACACTGACACAACATTTGTGGCAAGCTGCTTTAACATTTAATAGCTGTACTGGGCATTCATTGCTAATTTCTGTAATTATTAAATCATTAAATTAATCTTAAACCTAATCAAAATTAATGTGGCAAAGAGTTTGGGCAGCAGAATGGAGAAAAGTAACAACAAACTTCAACGTAAGTGGTATTTCTACTTAATTTAGTACAGCCTTGATAACAGCTTCTGTCTAGTGGTCTGTGTAGTATTCGCCATTCTTATTATTACTCCTTGGTTCTAGAGCACAGCTTGACGATGCTTGAAAACAGCTTGACAATGGTGTTAGTCCTGCCTATGGTGCTGATTGGCTAATCATTAGTCCCCCCATGGCGCTCACTGGATCAACTGCCTT
Organism: Datnioides undecimradiatus; assembly: GCA_008933995.1. Taxonomy (NCBI): domain Eukaryota; kingdom Metazoa; phylum Chordata; class Actinopteri; order Lobotiformes; family Datnioididae; genus Datnioides; species Datnioides undecimradiatus. The sequence goes on along the minus strand of WARS01000029.1, from coordinate 9,026,559 downwards.
TTCAACCGAGAAACAGCTGTTTCACGTCATGATGGCAGACAAATCAGTAGGTGTAGCGGGCGGATTTACAGATCTGGATTGAGGCAAGTGGTCTGCACTTGTTTTGCTACTTTTGATACTTACAAAAGCAAAAAAGCTCATGAAGGCAAATAGAAGCGCAGATACACCACTCAAATCTCTATCTGTGAATTATTAGGACCCAGTTAGTAAAACACACACACCAGACAGGCCATAAGTGTACACTGGAGTGGCTACTAATTCAGGTCCTGTGAGAAATTTACATAGAAGAAATTTACTTGAAAATAAGGCAGTGAGGAAATATGGCAGGTAATAAGACTTTGTGCAGATAGTTCAGAGGTAAATGAGAGTGATTGGTGCAACCTATAAACTATCACATCTGAAGAGGACGCCACAAATCTTCATAATGACATTACAGGTCAATGACTCATTCCGCTGACTGGAGAAATAAAGGAGGAACAGGGCTGTTAATAAAACCTCGGTGCTGAATATAAAAGAAAGTGGCAGGTACAGCAGAAAGCAGTTTGGGAGAAGAAAACAAGAGGAGGGCGATGGAAAAAAACAAAGATGGGGAGGGGCGGAGAGATGAAAATATTTTCTTTTGTACCTTGCTTGCTTGCTGTATTACATTCAGGCCGTATTATTTCCTGAGCTGTACTGAAAGCCTTATGTTCAATTACTGGAAACACAGCAGCTCACCGTCCCCAGAAAAAACAATATCCAGCCTACATCTCATCTAGACACCACTTGACAGACGGAAACATTAAACTATGGTGGAGGGTGTTGGAGCGGAAAGTGGGAGGGCGGAGAGGGGGACAAGTGAGCATGGGTACAGCTGATTGTTACCATGATGAAACCTTAAGTAAAAACAGCAACATGTCAGGAAACTACAGAAGCAAATGAACACAAGATAAATATTGCTCCTCTGCTGATAGTCCCTGGCAAAGTGGGCTCTTTTCATTTGTAAAAAGATATAAAGGCTCGTTTTATTTTTATGAAACTATTAAGAGGTTATGGAGATTGTTACCATCCTCAAGGGCCAGGGCAAGTTACACTTTATTATCATATAAAAACTTAATAAGAGGAGGGAAATAGATTTGGAGATGCGCATGATGTGAAAAAACAAAAACTCACGCTGAGGTGGCAGTCAATGAGCCCTGAACAATACTTGGGCTCCTAACGAAGCTAAATTGTTGGAGCCACAGAAAACCTAGAGCCAGAAGAGTCTCTGTGGACCAGTGGATTCAGCTGATGTGCCAAGTACTAATGGCAAAACAAGGTTTTGGTCTGACCTGTGTGACCCAACCCAGAGTGGCAAAAAATTGATTATACTTCCTTTGACCGCACAATCGTTGATGAGGACAGAAATATCCAGAACAATGTTCCCAAAGAATGAAAAATGATTGGGGAGGTAATTAAAAATTGGGAAGATGCAAAATGCAGAATATACTGCCCAACAGGGCTGTATATCATCCAGCTGCTCACGCTGTTAAAACAACCCTGAGATGAGGCAAAAACTTATCTGGTGCATTATGTGCTTGCGTCTGTTCCCGCAGACTTTTATAAGGTTTTGCACTGAGAAAAAAATGCTGACCATGTTTAAATAATGACTAAATTGCTCTCATTTTTCTCACACTCCTACTTGTTTCTTTCCCTTCTTTATCTCCTAATATACACCCCCATCCACCAATAGCTGCTTAATATGCTGAATAGAACTGGAGATTAGAAAAAAACAGCGAGCAGTGTAGAAATGTTAAGTGGGAAGTGGTGTATGGCTTTCACGACTGACTGTGTGCAGAATAAACAGTCTACACAGCGCTTTATTGTATCTGTCTAGTTTGTGCCGCAGTTTTCTGTTGTAAATGTCAGCAACAATTCAACGGCGATGACACCGGACCCACTAACTTCACTGTCTCTCTGATCTACTCCCTTCCTAACTAATGACTGTAGTTCATTTCAATAGGGCTGCCCTCTTTGAACAAGGAAAATAGTGGAGTGTTGGACTGGGTAATACAGAGCTTGCCTGGAAAATCATCCTTCCTTCAGGTAAACTCACCAGTCAGCTACACGAGATGTAAATGAACTAGAAAGAGGAAAAAAATACACCCCGCCCCCAGAAGAGACGACTTCACCAGCATCAGGATGAAGTAAAATCTCTTTGCTCATCATGTCAGTGTGCTGCCCTATTAAAAGTGACTGGGTTCATTTAGGGTTGTTCTCAGTGAGAACTTTGTTTTAAAATTTGCACATTTAATTGCTTAAAATCTGATCTGTGATGTACCGGGGTTTGACGTGGTAATGGAGGCCCAGGGGCTGAAATCACAGATCTCTAGGTAAACTGTCTATGTTACACGTGTGTGAGACATATTTAGTGTAAAATTCAAAAAGAGTTGACAACAATAATGACAACAAATGCGACAAACTTCCTCTGAAAAACTCGCTGGACAAAGGCTAGGAGGTATTTTCTACTGTGGGGGTTTTGTGGCAGATAATCATGTTTCTGTGTCTGTGGACACAACTTGTCTTGGGCCCCAGGCAGAAAAATCATCTGTTTAATAATGCGGCAAACCTACCACACTACTAAAAGAATGCATTTTGTTTATTGGTTATTATGGACATAGGTTGCACATAAACAAAGTCTAATGAAAATTCAAGATGTCCAATCACAGCATGTCTGGCCTCACGGAAGCAAGACACGTCTGCAAACAAATATCAAAAAGACAGAGTGAGCCCTCTGCAATTCACTTTCAAGATGAAAAAGTGATGTGATTTAGTCTGGGAACTGGGAGGATGATTTCTGCTCCTCTCCCAGACAGAAAAATCGCCATGGAGGCCTGCGGGAACAGCAGCAAAGTGTGACTGAGCACCAAACGAACGGAGGTAGTCTTTCATTGAGAATGCCGAAGACCCAGAACACAGAAAGTGTTAACATTCAACAACATAATGGTGTAGCAGGCATAACTATTTACAGAAATCTAAAAGATCTTTTCTTTGCTTTGGAGGGCTCATTGCTACGCTGTTTTCAATCACAGTTTGCAAGAAATTGCATCTACAGTACATACACAAAGGGTGCTGTTAGCGCAATGGTACAAACTAGTTTCTCTAGGCACTGGATTTCACTTTCACTTCAACATCAAAATGGGTTCAACTCCTTGGTTTCAAGTATTTTCTCAAAATAAACTTAAGTCTCTTGCATCCACTGGAAAGGCTAATCATACATATAATCATAGCTTTACAATGTAAATGTTAGGGTCAATAGCCATGTCAGTTTTAAGTGGCCTGAGTAAGATGTTGGGTTTACAAAAGAAGGAAATGAAATGGCTTGTGCCTAATTCATAGTCAGAGAGGTTGAGAAGAAGGTTAATTAAGGCTGCAAAGCCTGAAATAATAGAGGTCTAATTACATGTACATGCAGCACAGAAGGAGTGCTGACAGTAGGGCTGCTTTGACTGCAGGTGTGTGTTCGCTTAGTACGTCAGACAGATGGGTCAGCAGTTGGGGAGCTTGTATTTAAGAGGACTGAGGCACGCCCAAGCTCACTCTCTCCTTCTCTCTGTCGTGTTCTGGCAGCCCCCAAACAGTGACAAATTCGATCCTGAGCCCCATCGTTCACTGTCCTGTTTGGTGCTGACAGAATAAAGCGCGGTGGGGGGAGGGCGAGAGAGGGGAGACAGCCTAGCGAGTTAACAGATGACTGCTTGAGCCAAAGACAGGGAGTAAAGTTAAAGACCAACGAAGACTGAGAAACTACAACGATCCAAGTGTCTGGTGTGTATAATATATGTATAATGAATATATATATGTGTGTGTGTGTGTGTGTGTGTGTAAAAGTAGACAAGAACACTCAAACGTCTGATCAGTTACAACAGAACATCAATCTAACATTTGCTAACATTCAGTGACATTATACAGCATAAACTCAGCCATACAACAGAAAGGCTGTAGCACCAAAGGCCCTTGTTGTACTGAAGTGGCCAATTTCTAAGCCATAAAAATTCTCCATTTTATTTGGAAGGGAAAAAAAAAAAGTTGTTGTTTGTCAAGAAAAAATAGCTACAAACAGTCAATAAAGTGGCATTTTCCACAGACAAATGCAATCTATAGATGTGTTTGTTGTCCGTGTTCACTCCCGAGAACTAAAAAAAGCCACTTAAAGTTGTTGAGATGGCAAATGATAAGTTTCAGTTAATGAGCAAGAACTGAGACAGAGTTTTTGTGCAATTTCTGGTTCTATATTTTTAATATAATAGTCAAGACAAAGGCCTGGGCTACTGTGTAAAATTTCTAAATGGTTAAAATCATTCACATTATTTTGAGAGCCACACTTTTATAAATGGGGATGAGAAGAAATAATTGAAAGTCAGGAGACATAAGCTCTCCCTGGTCATTTCTGACAGACACACCCAGTGACAGGGACGTTGAGGCTGAATTGATTCAGGGTTTCACTTGAGGAAATACAGTAGAGTACAACTGAATTGAAGCTGCGCTGGTTATGGCAAATTCTCTGTAACCAGAATGTTACTACACACCCCTAAAAGAATGAAAACAACCTTGAAGACAAAAGAGGGAAGAAGAGATGGACTGGCAGACATAACACGTCTCACCGGCCAAGCTGTTCTCTTTCACATTGCTCTGAACATGTGCGGTGCTGCGCTGTCGATTTGTCGACTTGGATTAGGAGCGCAGAGTGGACCACTCTTCTTTATCAGGCTGAGACAAGTGTAGTGGAGATGCTCCCTTGAGCACTGGATGGAGGGAAGACTGCTGAAGCCTGAACTACTGGTTCTTAAATTACAAGCGGCCACACGGGTAACGTAGAAAGGCCGAAAATTAGAAAGAGGGAGACGGGGGTTGTACTTCTACAAACTGGCACCTCATAAATCTGACATGCAGCCAAGTAGAGAGAAAGCAGAGAAAGCAGCACACACACACACTCTTACACATATGTGAACACTCACACAGAAGGGAAGTGAAAAGGAACTGAACAAGAAAAATGAAGTGGAATGTATAGAAAAGAGACGGGGGGGAGGTTCCTCCAGCGGACATTGTAGTTGGGCTCCCGTCCACAACCAACCCATGCCCTGTCAATTTCATGCTCAGCAGCCCACAGGCAAAGCGGCAGTTTGCGTCAATGGAAGGATGCGAGGGTACAGTTAGTGTCGGTAACAGATGGTGTGCAGCACAGAACCAGACGCTGCTTTTATATTTCGATGTGATCTATTACTTCATCCCTTCAGAGAACCAAACAGCCAGAGCAGGAAGGCTGCAAAGTTGCTGCTGAATCACACATTGGATCAAACCTTTTCAAGTAAAGTGTTAGATGTGTGTACCACACCATATGTAAATTATGCTTTCTTTCGCTTCTTAATTTTATACCTTGTTTTAAATACATTTACACTACTGGTGCCAATAGTGAACATTTTCAGAAAATGAATACATATTCAAGTTTCTGAGCATAAAAGTCTTCTGTCTTGGTTTTTACTACATGCGAGCAGTTGTTTCTGTTGCACTGACTTGGGTTGGCTGCTGCAAGACTGACTATATACCCTATGTAAGTCTGCTTCATCTTACCTGGGTAGCCATCTTGCCGTAGTCCACCCAGCGCAGGGTGGCAAAGTTTGTTGACTCTGCGCAGTTGAAACCATGGTTAAAGCCAGCATGGTAGCCATAAGGAAAGGTGATCATGAACTCCCCTTCATTCTGAGTTATCTGTTCACAGAGGGCGAAAATACAGAAACAGATTTACAAATGTAGAATTTAACATGTTGTGAAAGACATTCTGTCGGATTTCTCAAACCGCCGCCTCTATTCTGCGCATTATATATTATAACTGAGGCCATATAGTCATTTTGTTAAAAATGATAAGATCACAAAGCAAAGCAGCCACTCCTTTTATGTTTAATGACAGACATTCACACAGAACACTTTAATATTTTAGTTCAACTTGAGTTTTTACACATGCAGTTCCATTTATAAAGACTATTCTTTCCATCCCTACCTTTATGAGGTGCCCTCTTTGCAAATCCTCTAAATGCTGGAACGTAAACTTTACACTTTTGCTAACCTAGTCCTCTTACAGTCCTATTTAATTTAGTCCATTTGACACTTTCACATTCATTATGAAGGTTGTTCTCGATGCACGTGATCGTTACTTGCGTCTGTGACTCACAATTTTCTGACCATTACAATATAATTTGATCTAATTCAAAAACATATTCTATTGTTACTCATGAGTCTCACATCCATAACAGTTGCCACAGAGGTTTGAGGAGTTCGACTCCTCAGAATCAACTTTTCTCTAAACTTTTCTGACTTGTGAGCAAAATTAATTCAGCCTAACATGACTGCTGCTCCAAGTGCTGAGCGTCTTCCCATGAGCTCAGTGTTATTCTGAGAATGTTTAAAAATGTGAGGACAAGTTAAGCACATTCTTTTTTAATGTGTTGCCCCAAAACTTAAGCCCTATATGTCTGGCAGTGGATCTCAGCTTCTTTGTGAAGCCTGGATCCAGGCAATCAAGAGGCACATCAAGCCAGACAAGGTGACAGGCATGAGGGGAGAAACAGGGGTAAGAGGCTGAGAGCGGGAGATAAACTCCCCTCAACTAAAGGCAGTGGTTCAGATATCAAACATCCCTTTTTTCTCTTGCAAGAACGCGAGAAGACGGTTTTATTTTTACACATGAAACGAGAGAGGTACTGTAGGTGAGTAACAAGTAACATGTTCACTGTGATAATGAGGTCCTGAGGGGGGAGCAAAGAGATAAATGGGGTGGGGGGGACCCTTTGCTGACTGTGGAGAACTTTGTATGCCTGCTCTGTGCCAGTTTTTTTCCCCGTCAATCTTCCATTAATTTCTACACTGAGGATTTTTATCGCTTACTGAACGGAACAAAAACAGGAAGTTGAAAAAGGGCCAATTAATTTCCTTACGACAGACACAGCAGAAGGTCGTTACTCTCACTGTATCATTAGTGCACCCTGTGGCAGTTGTGATGGTTGCGTCAAAGCTGAGTCACTGACCTCCCTTGCTTTGCCATTCGTCAGTCAACATAAAGCCCACCTCTCCTTCCATTTATGACTCATGAATGTAAAAGAGATTAGGAATAGATGACTTCACTTCCTCCTTCAAACATCCTTATAGCAGGCTCCTTAATTATCCTAATATCAAAGTCCTATGAGGATATATGCATGTAGATGTTAATGTGGAGGAGTAGCAGCATGGGTTCTTCTTACATAGTACCAAAATCAGTTGGGAATACACTTAATTAGTTGATTATTAAGAAAAATATAAGTAATACAAGTATTTTTAAAGTTATGAACATTTTCCTCTGGTTTGTGCACTGAATAGAATAGAATAGAAGTACTTTATTAATCCCTTGAGGGAAATTTGGTTATTACAGCAGCACAGAATAACATAAAAAAGTACAAAAGATAAAAACTGAATAAGATAAAAATAGAAAATAGAACTAAAATATTTACAAATTTACATAAATAAGTGTAAGAAGAACAGATGTGCAAAATCGAGTGATGTTTCGGAGAAACAGAGTAAACAGATGAGGATGGACAAAGAGTGCCTCATCTGTCACACAGTGGTGAGCTGTTGTAAAGTCTTATTGCAAATGGTAGAAATGATTTACTGAACCGTTGTTTGTGACAGCGGAGCTGAGTCAGTCTGTTAGAGAAAGAGCTCCGCTGTCTCTGTATTGTGTCATGGAGGGGGTGGGATGGATTGTCCAGGATGGAGAGCAGTTTGTTCAGTGACCACCGGTTCCTCACTGACTCCTCCAGGTCGTGTCCCAAAACCTGTCCATCCTTGCGGATCAGTTTGTTGATCCTGCTGGGGTCCCTAGCACTGATGCTGCTCCCCCAGCAGACCACAGCAAAGTAGAGTACACTGGCTACCACAGACTGGTAGAAGACCTCCAACATCTTGCTGCAGACGTTGAAAGATCTGAGCTTCCTCAGGAAGTAGAGTCCGCTCATCCCCTTCTTGTACACAGCATCAGTGTTGGTGCTCCAGTCCAGCCTGCTGTTCAAGTTAACACCCAGGTACCTGTAGTGCTCCACTACTTCAACCTCCTCCCCACTAATCTTACCGGGCTCAATTTTGGCCCCTGTCCTCCTGAAGTCAACCACCAGTTCCTTGGTCTTGGCTACGTTCAGGAGAAGATGATTCCGGCTGCACCACTCCACAAAGTTGTCCACCGCCTGCCTGTACTCCAATTCCAGCCCATCCCTGATACATCCCACCACCGCAGAGTCATCAGAGAACTTCTGCAGGTGGCATGACTCAGTGTTATACTGAAAGTCAGAGGTGTACAGGGTGAACAGGAATGGAGACAGGACAGTCCCCTGAGGAGCCCCTGTATTACTGACCACCGCATCAGACAGTGATTCTGCCAGACGCACAAACTGTGGCCTACCTGACAGATAGTGATCCAGGAGACAGTGGATGAACTGACACCCATCCTGATGAGCTTCTCACTCAAGCAAAAAGGTTGGATGGTATTAAAGGCACTGGAGAAATCAAAGAACGTGACTCTCACAGTACCACCACTACCATCCAGGTGAGAGTGAGCATGCTGCAGCAGATAGGTGACAGCGCCATGACACCAATATGGGGCTGGTAGGCAAATTGGAGTGGGTCTAAAGCCGGTTTCACCAGGGGTCCAAGGTGAGCCTCTCCATTACCTTCATGACATGTGAGATAAGGGCAATTGGTCTAAAGTCATTTAGACCAGATGAGGTTGTCTGCTTAGGAACCGGTACTATGCATGATGTTTTCCACAGCACCGGTATCCTTTTCTGCAACAGACTCAGGTTGAAGATATGTTGCAGGACACCAGACAGCTGAGCAGCACAGGACTTCAGGGCCTTCAGCCTTGCACTGCTGGAGTCTCTCCAGCTGTCTCCTCACCTGGCTCACCGTCACAGTCATGTGGGGGAGTGTGGTCGTCTGTGTAAGGGTGGAGGTTGGGGGCTAAGTATCTGGGGTGCTCAGTAGTGTTGGGGTGGGGTGATAGAAAACTGTTTAATGAGCAAAAATATGCAAGTTAATGTTGTTAACTATGGTAGATTTTAGTCACTTGACCTGCTATCCAATGAAAACCCTGCAAGTGCAAGAGTGGAGAGAGCACTGAATGACAAGTAATGTTGTGTCAGCCCATTTTAAGGTAGACACGCACCTCTACCTTTATGCAGGCATTGTGACTGTCATTCAAAGCAAGCTGAAGCAAAAATGTAGAAACGATAACACAGAGATTGTCCCCTGCACTGAGACCAAAATGCATGTTATTTTCTCACGGTGACCAATAAAATGTCTTTTTTCTGTCACACAACAAGGACCAGTTGCCACTTACTCTGTCAAAGGGAATGCCATATTTCTTCAAGATGGATGGAGATATCAGTGTCATCTTGTGGCGAAGGAAGGCGTCACAGCCTTGGGAGCTGCCAGGGAAGAAGCCTGCAGAGGGTGGATGGGGAAAACACGGCATATTTCACCGACAATCCAGAGAGACTCACATTGTCTGATAAGAACCTGAAAACAACAGAGGCTCAACAACAAACAGACATTTTGTTGCAATATCTGCAGCACGCATGTCCTGAACAAAATCTTTACTTTATATTCTGTGAAAATCCACCACATCAAATTTTCAGGCAAGGCATGGTAGCATATTATTTTGTAATACATCACTTGCAAATGTTGTTCACAGGCAGCCTGCTTCAAATCTGTCCGCCATTATTAAATGGATGAATGAGGCTAGGGCCAACAATATTGGTGTGTTACTCTGATACTACCTAAATCAAATGCTGACACTGCAGCACAGCAGTACTATGACAATTTTCAGTTTACAATGCATCGCATCGAAATGAACATTAACACAAACACTTTGTAAAAATTCATTTTCAGTATGTTGGTCCACTTACTCTAAATCCTTAGTTCACATGACGTGCGATCAGTAATCAGCACTTTATTTACTATGCTCCATGTTACTATGTATGCATTTAAAGAATGCCAGATATTGTGATTAATGTTAATCCCGCAACCTGGAAAAGGAAATCCAGTTGAAATGGGCGGGAATTAACTTAACTCCCCAAAATGTGGAATAATCACATTACCACAGTGTATGTTTATGCATTGTTTGTGTGCCTCTGGGTTGGATTTCAGGGGATATCTGCTGGATTGTATTATATCACAAAGAAATACCACAGCACACAAATGGCACAGGATGACATTCAGCACAACCAATTGTAGTCAAGTATTTGTATAGATGTCGCACTATTCATTTTAAGCAGCAGCAGCATTTGGAAAATTAGCAGACAGATGCTACCAATTATCTTAACCATGGCCTCATTGGTTTACAGTGTGCTAATTAATCCTGAAACAATATAAAGAGATCTAAATCGGCAGTCATCATGCTTACAAAAACACACTGTATAGTGAGAAAATGTGTGCGATGTGTACATGAGCACATGCTTACATTGCTGCCGAAACTTTGCAATATTACCTTTTGTGTTGCCAACAGCCACCCACTTTCTTTAAAACACAGGCTGCTTTGAGATCACAACATATCCCTCTGACATTTTGAGTTTTCAAAGCCCCGACTCTCTCTCAAAAACAAACGCTCACTTTGGCTCTTGGAGAAAGAGAGACTCGGATAGCCTCTGCATAATCAAAAGCAAGAATTTCTCCTCCATCACTCACTCTCCCACTCTTTACTGTCTGTACCCGCCAGTGCCTCAAAGGGGGGTCCATCCAAGCCTCCACCCAGTTAAAACTTTAATGTGACTGACAGTATAATCGGCACCCATTTCATCCTTCATTTTCAGCGCATTGTTTCAGCCTCTGTTCCACCCTACAAAGCAAGAGAGGGAGAGAGGGCCTCTATTCTCTCATTTGCCTGCCTGCTTGTTGGAGCTGATAAAGGTGAATAATGTGCCGACAGAGCCCGGGTATTAATCCCCATTAAAATGCAGCTGGCTCTCTGAGCTCTCCGCGGGGTAATATTAACTTAAAGGCTTCATTCTGTCCTTTTGAGTTTGAAAATTAAGTTCCTGCCTTCAACCCTGCGCCCTCCCCTCCCAGCCCACCCTCACCCAATAAGACTGTGGCCATGACTAAGATAATGCAGGGATGAGGAGCGATAAGAACAACGGCTGTCGCAGTGTCAAATGTTTGGAGAGGAGTTTTCAACTAACAAGACCATTGTCCCAGCCCCATTAGGCACTCCTACTGCGCTCATAACTGTCTTTTTAGGACCTCGTAAACAGTTGGCTACCTGTGCTGACGATGGCTTTGATAGGTCAGTGGGTGCTTGTTAAATAACGTTGCCGTTGCTTTCCTCCCACTGCCAGCTGCTTAGATAGGAGGAGAGAGGAAGGCTGCAATCTGACTGTGACTGAAAGCTCAGTGCCAACATGGCGAGTGATAAAAAAAAATGCTTCTGTGTGTATTTTATAATCCAGTACTGAATCTTCTATCAAATCTGGCGCCTTATGAGTCTTTTAATAAATCTTGTTAGATGTTAGATTATTTGAAAATCCCCATAAGTATCGCAGAAAAAACATTTTTCTGCATGATACAATATACCACATTCAGACTTTATAAAGCAAAAAAACAGCTTGATATCTGAAGATAGTAAAGTGTGCCGACAAGAACAGAGCGTGACGTCACACTCCCACTGTTTGTGTTGTTATCTGAGCCACTCTGTTCTTTGCTTTGATAGCCAGGACAGCCGTACAAACGCATGTGAGTGCTTCATTGTACCTCCCCACATCCATTTAAAACTCACATTGCACCCAAATAGAACATGATCAAATGTTTATGAAACCATTTGAGGTGAGAAATGGGCAGATCAGTAATGAGATGCATATTTGATCAGCACCGTCTTGTGTGGCAACTTGGACTGAGCTTGGAGAGCCTGTGTTTTATAGCAAGACACTAAATGGCAGCCATTCAGAAACTTTCTTGTATAACAGCTAAACCCTATGCTAAAATATGTTCTTAAAGTGATTTGAGGTGGGAATTAGGCAATGTAGTGACACAGTCTTTATTCACATTTGATCAAAACTCCCTAGTTTGACCTGCCAGTGCCAAGCGAGGCTTGCAGGGAACTAATCTAAGTGTCGCAGGTGTCATTATTACGGCCACTACACTGTGCAATCAACAGTTAAATCAAATTGAGTTAAAGGAAATAAAGAATCTATTGCCAGTGTAAGTGTCAGTATTATAGGCCTCTCTCACAGCGGACATTTGAAAAGTGCTCAATTCCATATAGGTGGACAGGTAAGTCCACATAAACAACATGGAGGCTGTGGAACTGAGGCAACTAAATACAAAGCAGCAAATATTACTGTTATCAACGTCCACTGTAAAATTGACCAGTTTTTTTCAAAAAGTGACTGTTCTTAATACGTGTTATACTGATTTTTGGGGGGTTTTCACCAGGTCGTTAGCGCAGATGCATGTGTGATACTGATTAAAGGGCTGTGGTTAGGGAAAATAGAGCTCTCTCACTGCTGACGACCAGGATTAAGAGTAACAGGTATACAAATATAGAATCTTGTCGGCATGTCATTCAGGTGTTCAGGTTTCAGTAAATGGATAACAGGCAAATAAACCGCCTGCAATTTCCATTTATGCATGTCATGCCACCACCGTGATGGAGCTACATGTGTATATAGACAAATCTTTGATTGACTGTTTTAATGTCAGTTATGTTGTAGGTCGTGTGGTTAAAGTGGACCTTTGGTATTTTTCAACCTGGACCCCATTTTGCCTGTCTGTCAGTGCATTGACGGGGCATCCCATATTATACCTCGCAGCCAATTTCCTGATAGGGTTCGCTCAATACTGGACTGATTTCAAAAATTGTTGTCCCCAGTGGTCATGTGGCCACCAAAACATGGGAAAATAGGGTCCAGGTTGAGAAACACCATTCGTCTATTAGTATTACTTGGACAATGGTTTTCTTGTTCTTTGGACAACTGTTTGTTTGTTCGATGTCACATATTGTGCACTCCGTCTTCCAGCCACTCTGGTACAAGAGAAGGATAGCAAGTGGCATTGGCGATTATCGATCTGTTCTTAGCTCTTCACAACAAGAAGGACAAACGATGTGTCTATATAATGTAGGGATTGGGCAACTCTCCATTATCACCCTCATACCCCACTCTGAGCAACACGCAATACACAAGTTAATCCTCATTGATCAAAGAAAGAGAAGGGAGGGAGGAGAACAAATAAAAAGAGAGATGCGAGGAGAAATCATATGCCAGAGAGCAGGTGGATGGCTGGAGAGACGCGAAAGGCAAAGTGGCTTAAGACTATTTCACTTCAGGGCCTTATTATCTGAGTCACAATGTTTTGAATTATTTCGGGGCTTTTTACCCTTATTTGATAATACAGCTAAAAAGAAAAGGGGGAATGGCAGAGGGGGGTTACAAGCAGCAAGGGGCCACAGGGATCGAACTCAGGACGCTGCTCTTGAGACCTAACAACTGTGTCAAAACCAACTCTGGTTACTTTTGTGACATATAAACCAAGCTTGCTGGACTGACTGAACTTTGCTGTTGGGCTTTTATAAGTTTCCTCCACCATTATCTGCAGAATGCACAGCTGATGCTGCTGGCCTCGGTTCAACCAGCCTGCAGTCCAAATTCAGCATCTACAGCCCTCCTGATCTTTTTAGTACAAGTGACTGCACACACTAAGTGCTTCAAGCTGCTTCTGCATCTCAAGCTCCATTTAAGCACAGCCAGGTGACAACAAAATCTATGTTTTTGTATGTGGTGAGAAAGTGGGATATCAAAGTTTCTCACCCACTGAGTATATGCAAAAGATTTTTTCAATGTGTGGCCCACAGTGCATACCACGCTCTTCAATGTGAGGACCACTGCGTCTGCCAGACAAGAAACTGCAGAAAGGTTGTTTATTGTGAGTGGTAAAAGGTTCTTAACAGTGTTGTACACGCTGTGCTCAAGAGGAAAGAGGCAGGGTGTACTGAGAGGTGCTACTTTACTTTCTATTCTCTTGCGAAACAGGGGGCAAATAAGTGTGCTTTAGATGTGTGCTAGTGTGTATTCTGCGCATGTGTTAGGCGTGTAGCATGTGTATGATTTCATGGTGAGCATTGAACAGTTTGAAGTACCTTCCATTTCGCTTTATGTGGCAAACGGAAAGCCAAGCCATGGTATATGTGAAAGCTGAGGCATGGAAGGGTAAAACAGGGCAAAAACAAAAGGATTTTAACTGCCAGGCTCACCTTGTGCCAGCCTCTCCAGCCTCTTGCCGTGCTCAGGTGGGACGGCGTACCTGCAGACAGATGGAAAACAAGGTGATCACTTTAGTGAAACATTCTCTTTTACGTAAAGACAACAATTTTGATTTCTGCAGTAACAACACAGTCATTTTCAATTTGCACCACATTTAATTATCTAACCTGTTCAGTTACATTTCCTAAATGTCTCTCTTCCACTTGCTCTAGTAGTGAAACAATTCTACTATATCACTATGAATATTTTATGTCCTAGAGTTTCTCACATATTCCCATGTTATCATTGTAGACTGACAAGATAAATACCCCTCGAGTTCTCTTGCTCCTCAGCTGATTGGTAAGAGTTTTACAAGTTTTAGCCATCTAAGTCTACAATGTTAGACATTTTTGACAAAAGAGCTTTTGAAGTAAAATAAATGTAAAAACAGAAACTGTAGGCCCGTTAAAATTGTGTCTGGCTTGTTTCGTGATCAACTTAAATGGTATTAAATAAAGTAGAAGTCACATAAACCATCACAGTCCCCTAAAAGTTGTGTCTAATTTTAGAGGCAGCACAATAGGAGGCAATGGTGATACACCTTAGGAATTAAAACTTACACAATAGCAACAGTAGCGACATGCTTTCTACATAACAGCTAGGGGGTTCATATTAAATGATCAATGAAGGGCCGGACAAGGAGAAACCACCATCCTCTGGGTTATTTCACTGTCCCCAGCACTCATTGTTTAAGAACAGAAATTAACCGACATACACCTTACCTTCCCTCCATTTCCTTCTTTTTTTACATGTGCACACATTGTGCATACCATCAATCATTTGCATCAGTTTGGCCATTACTGCCTTGTGTTAGGTATCTGACAAAGTGAGCGATTAATGCTTCATGCCCCCTTTTCATACCTTGACTGTTATTACTGTGTAAATACCTGGCACGGTGGCACTGGCTCAGCGTTGTAGAGCAAGACACTAATGTTACCAAGAAGTCAATGTAATGAGGTAAGCACTGTAAGGTACAACAAATGTCAGGTGTCACATTGAGAAAGCGAGTTTATTTGTAAAACAGAGCAGAATGGAGCCGGCAAAGCTGAAATCTGATCTGTTCATTTGTGAAATTATTATAGTGCTCTTTATTACTGCAATTATATCCTCCAGGTTTTCTAACCCCCCAGAGACTTTGGGCAATGGACTATTGGTGGGGAAAAAGCCGACATTTCTCTCTCCTTACTCGAGCCCCAACAATGACAAAGATGTTTTAAACCGAAGCGAGAGAGAGAACAGAAAATGAAAGAACAATGATGGAGAGATGGTGAAAAGCAACAACACTTAAGGGGAGATAGAGGAGGAATGAGCAAGAGCGGGAGACAGAGAAAGAGGGAGGGATAAAAATAAGAAACACAAAGAAAGTAAAAGGCAAAGTCAATTTTAATCAGAAGTGCCCAGACATGGTGCCACACTGCCACCTGTGGACGAAAGCTTAGAGCTTCACAGACGTGCAAATTCCTCAAATGTTGCATATTCTGGGCTGGTTTTACACAAGTATTCAACATCAGAGGCTTGTGAACAATGTCCTCCATTCTCTTTGGGTGCAAACAAAAGAAATTTAAGAAGTAAATGTGTTGAAATTCATGTCTCTGTGTCAGAATTGCTACTGGCCTAATTTAGAAAGAACATGAGCAGTGATCTACCCTCTGTATGTTTGTCCTGTACAACCATAACCAGTCTCTGCATGTTTCAGTTTGAGCACTTCGCTCGTAAAAGGTTATTCAAGATGAATAACACAACAGTCATGAGGCTAGATATCAGATCAGAGTATTCATGTGCAAAAAACAATAGGGCTAGTGATAATTTACTCTTTACCTGAAAACGTTGCATTGACTTATGTTGGTGTGAATTAGTAGCATGTGTTTCTATTATCAATGTGTGGCTCAAAACACATTTCACAACTTTTTGAATAGACTAAACTCCCACTGCACTCATCATTGTGATGTTATGCAGGGAGTTGATGATGGAACTCAGACATACCATGGGGATAAAACAACGTGGGTGTCAAGTAATGTGTGCTTGTGCTCAGCCAAGCTAAACTCGTCAGAGCTATATACCGGTTTTGAAGATAAAATTAGTATTGATCTTCTAATCTAACTCCCCGAAAGATGGCAATTTCCTAAAATGCCAGAGTATTCCTTTAAAGGTGGCTTTTATCCTTTGGAAGCATCACATTGCAGAGGTTTCTGTGTAAATGTGCACACATCAGAGCAGCCCGCCCCAGAGAACATCCCTCAGATGATCCCTTCCATCCCAGCATCAAACTAAACAAATCAGCCGATCAGCGCGTCTCCTCCTGTTCCCTCCCTCCTAAGGCTACTGTTGCCATGGCAGCAACACGTCTATCACTCCAGCAGCAAGGAGAGAATCACACAAATAAAACAACACACAGCAAATGAAAGCTTGAACTTTTCCACCTCTCTGTGGAAGAGGATGATTTATCTGTGGCTGGACAGCATTCCTGGAAGGTGGAACTAAGCTGACACGACAGCATGAGAAGCGACATAGCATGTGTTTTACGCCATACAGTTCGTGCATTCCTCTACTTTACTGACTTCTGGTTCATGACCACAGAGGAACACGATAATTATTGCTCCACTAAAGTACGTCTTTCTCTTCATTATGGCAAATATAAAAGAGGAGAACTACATGCAGTTCCAGTTGATCCATACTGTCTACAGCTTATCTGCAACAAAGGCAGACACTTTTGACTGGTATGACTGGGAATACAACCAGCCAAAGAAGACAAGAAAGTTATTGTGTTAACTCAACGTGTGAACAGTGTGTTTCACAGTTGCTGGATAATTTAATCTCTACATTGTAAACTTTCTGGCTAGTGGCTTGATACAGGAATACAGGAAAAAAATGTTTAAGTCTCTGTTAGTCAACGGGACTCCAAAATATTGGAAAATGGGTTTAAAGTTGAAATCCTCAGTGAAGAGCAATTTACATTTCTTGTTTGCATGATATTCTGGGATGTTCCATCACGCTGCTAGCCTAAAGTCACACCAGATAAACTGTATGTATATGGATCATTCTGACTTGGCCACTTATATCTATGGCTAAAAACATATCACCTAATCTTATCAAAATATAGTACTGTGCATTCAGCAAAGGTTCACTTTAAGTATATACTGCAATGTTGAGACTTAAAAACACTGAAAAAAATATGCACATGTATGTTTACATAAATATCATACACACACATACCCCTGAACTGTCACGGCTTGGCTACGAGGTGAGAGCAGGACCCAGATGCAGGCAGGGACAAGGACGCAGTTTATTTAATGGGCTAGGCTTACGGATGGTCAAGGCAGGCAGGGTCAAAATCCAGGTAGTCAGTCCGAACAAGACATGGTAAGAAAAAATCCAAAAACCAGAAATCCAAAAACTCTATGAACAAGCACATGGAATCAAGGTAGGGACATGGACGCTAACAGAGCAAACAGAGCAAATGAACTGACAGAGAACAAAGGCTCAAAACAAAGGCTCAAAACCCTGACATGAACTAGTTTTGCATATTTTTAAGAGAGGAATGCTCCTGGCAGCAGAGCTCAGGCCTTCTACAAGCTTACTTGTAATAATTAAAAGCAACCACTACAGGATCTATAAGGGCACCTTTAATTATTGCAAATGCTAAATCAAAGCTCAGAACACTCCACCCAACTTCAAACTGGTAGTTAGAATCCAGCTAATGCTATATGCAGATCTTCAGCTCTGCATTTCTCTCCTCTGGGGTGATAAAGACTGTCAAAAGAGAATGGTTCAAAACCTTTGGACTACAGACGAGCTTGGGGACTTATGGATAATAAACTCCTCCCTTACCGGGAAGTTGCAGCCAGGATACACTTCAAAATATCCCTTTCAGTTCTCTTTCGTCAGCCTTTCCCTACTTTCCCCCCCACATGCTCTAAGGCTAATCTTTTATCTGACAGCAGATCCACTGGTGTGTGTTGGGGTAGAGGGGTGATTGAGAGGGTTTCGGCAATGAAAATAAAGAGAAAAAGAATGATGGAGGAATAAAGGCAGGGAGAAAGTGACAGACTGCTAAAGCTGGGGTCTTTTACAGATCGGTCGGGGGGTGTGTGTGTGTGTGCATGCGTGTGTGCGTATAGAGCAGTTGTAGTCGTTATGGTGGGGTCTGACTTTGATGGGAGCAAAGTTGCAGGGGGAATGGACTTAATTTCACAAATGGCTGCGCTACGTGAGAGAGGGGGAGAGAGAGAGAGAGAGAGAGGGAGACAGAGAGAGAGAGGGAGGGAGGGGGAGGGAGAGAGAGAGAGAGAGAGAGAGAGACAGATTTTTAAGGGGGCATGCTCTGTTTAACAGCCTGTAATTACCCCACCACACACAAGTGTAAAAGTGAAAATGATTCAATTCTAGAAGAAGGAAGGTGGGGAGGAGCTTGGTGAAAGGAGAGAGAGAGAGAGTGACAGAGAGAGAACAAAACCAAGTGAGAGAGTTTAAAGAAAAAGTAGAAGATGTGAAAGAAATGAAATGAAGAGGTGTGCATCCATCCATCTAAGAGCAAATTAGTCCGAACAAATGGCAGGGAAGATGGGCACGGGCCAAGTAAGTGGAAGTATAACGAGGAAGAGAGCAAGTTAGGAAGCAAGATGGTTAATATGCATGAATGCTTTGGGAAACTGCAGATTCAGCACAAACACAGCTTTAAAAAGCCATACAGACAGTGTGACATATGCACAAATAATCTGTCCAATTAACAACAGTGGGAAACTAGTTACTAGTTACTTTCTCAATAAATATCAGTTACTTATTATACATTTAATGTCCCTGGAATTTTTGCATTTGCACTTGTAATCAGATTCTTACCAAAATAATTATCAGTGTATCTTAAAGGCGGGATGGGTAGACTTTGCTGCGGTTTGTTAACACAACATTTAAAGTTTGGCCCTCACCCTCAGCTCACTTTGGTTTTTTTCTCTTTTGTTTGTGATAAGATCGCCTTGAAGATGCAAGGCTGCAATTTGTTAGGTTGTGTAGGCTTTTTTTATCCAACAGACTTGCACGGTCCTGTCCTGCCACAACAAGGGTAATCCTGACAACATCAGCCCAAAAATCACAGCTTGATGAATGACAGTTTTATGTGAACACACACACACGCACACACACTGACAGTATGGTGTAATGATCCCTTTCCCCTCTCTGTGAGAAGTGTGAAAATGAGACAGAGAGGCGATTTTGATAAGATCACAATCACATCACAGAGACTGAGCACTGGTAACACGGACAAACACAAACACACACCAGGAGGTGGACCAGAAAGACCAGAGCGGGACAAACAACAGGGAGGGGGCATGCAGTGACAATAAGGAAGACAGGTGATGGGGCAAATGGAGAAATATACACGCACACACACACACGCACACACACACACACACAGCTAAAACTGTATTTGTAAATGTTCTAACACTGGTCTGGCTGTGCTCACCACCTGCAATGCCAAGGATGGAAAACACCATGTAAGTAAGGAGAAGAGAAAAGACACATCCAAACAAAAAACCATGGGGTGAAAAAGGAAAAGTTTTTTTCCCCAGCAGGTACCAGGGAAGTCCAGGTGTGAGTGACAGAAACAGGAGGAAACGTAGTAATGATGCACAGAACAGATAGCAGGGAATAGATGCAACAACTGCTACAAGTGCTTTCAGACTTTCTGTACAGATACATGTGAAATTACAGTGAAACATTAGATTTCACACATCATTGCAAATCCGGTCATGATGTACTTTCTCTTTCTCTCAAGAATGTGAAAACAAAAGAAGAAAACATTTGCAACTAATTTTCAAACATAACATAACAGTGGGATATGGTTCAAGAAGAGACATAGATCAAAAATAAATTTTAGCATTATTCATGACGTGTTTCTCCTGATATCTAAAGGTCAAAACATAATTTCCAAACATAAGAATGTCAAGTTCAGTCAAATATCTCAAATATCTCTCAGATTATTCTCCAGACAGAGCAACTGTAGGATGATGAAATAACCAATGAGCACAACACAGCATGCTCAAAGCAAATATTCATAATACATTTCCGAGTATCTAAAAGTTGCAGCTCTTTAAAAAAAAAAAAGAAGCTAAGCAAGAATCTGAGTACCTTGAACAATGTAGTTGGCAGAAAGTTTTGATGGTTAATACTCAATAGAAACTTCCCACCCTCTAGCCGTGTCCTGTCATGTTTTGGACTGATTTGCTGTGATAAATGGGTTGAGGGCCCCTGGTGTATGAGACAGAGCTGATGAAAAAGCAGGAAAAGTGACAGAGGAAGAACATGAGCCACAGGGACCGGAGCGTCAAGTGGAAGTGCCTGTCCTGTGTGCTAGGTTTTGATGATCCCCTTCAGTGTGTGTGTGTGTGTGCGCACCGCTGTCCGGGGGTGCACATTTTTGTATGTGAGAAAGCTGGGGTTTCTTCATACCAGTGCCTCTAAAAACTAGTTAAAAATAACCTGTTTAACAGAAAAGGTTGAGATATAAAATATGCTCAGCACTGTGATGGGGTTGACGATTTACCAGACGATTCATTTTTCACATTTCTCTGATACTTAAGTTCTTACACTGTCTTTCAGTGAGTGAGAAAGCACCACTGCTTGTTTTTAAATCAGCCAACCGGGCAGGACCAAAATACCTCTCAGATATGTTTCAGGAGTATCAGTCCCTCTCAGATCACCGGAGACAAATCTGTTAGCAGCACCTCCTGTCAAAACGCAACATGAGAAGCAGCTTTCACAGCAGCTGCTACGCTTCCTACCACTGGAAACAACTTCTGTTTCTATTAAAGGTGTTCCAAATGTAACCAGCTTTAAATCAAGACCTTTCCTTTATACCAATTTGTTTTCAAGTGTGTGCTGTTTGATTTTTATTTTATTTTTATGCTCTTTTATCTTCTCATTTGTACAGCGCTTTGAGCTGCTGCTTTGAATGAATTGTGTGATAAACTCACCTTGCCTTAGGGACAGACAAACGAACAGATGTATAAATAGCAAGTGCAATATTAAAAAGATGTAAGACAATTATGTTTTAATCAACAAAGCATTTCTGTGATCATTTCAGTTAACATAAACTGAAGAGTGACCTGTCCAGAACTTAAAGGTTCAAAATGTGCAGATGCTAAAGATGCTCTGCTTTGAAAATAACTTCAACACCTGGGCATAAGATGAAGTTGCTGTAGGATGCTTTGTGGAAAAGTTTCAGAATAAGATCAAATTACTTATTATGTTTGGATTGGTCATAATCGGTGATTCAATTTAACCAGAGACCAAACATTCAACAATATGAGAAGCCTACTCAGCGCACAGCCAAAAAGTGTCTCTGAATGTCCAGAAACCATCACTGAATCATCTCTGCAGCACAGAACAGTCCTCTTAATTATAAAACCAAGTTCCAGGACTCAGATCTGAGGTTCAACAGAAACTTCACAAAAGAAAAAAAACAGAGACTCACCAGGACTTGGACTGTCCAAAGTGCAGGTAGTTGATGCTGTAGAGGTCCATGTCCTCAGTGTGCCAGGCAAACGTGGTCTTCCACATGCCAAAGTAAAGATAGGGAGTATTGACCCCCTCGATAACGATGCCACACTCCTGCTCCACCATATCCAGCAGTGTGTTGAGGTGGCCAATGTTCCACTCTTGAACATCCTGAACCAAACCAGCAGCATTTTAATGATTAGCATGTGCACACAGTAGTCTGCACACTGCACTCAACGAGTGTTCTGCAAAGCCTATCAATGACCACCAGGTGGTGCTGTAGCTAAACAAAAGTGTGCTGATGCTGTATCTACTCATTCACTAAGCCTGGTATTAAAGTTACATTGTTTGGCGCAGAAGCCTTTTCTGATGCAGGCAACAAGTCAGAAAAACAGAACATTTGATGTAACATGTATATACTGAGTACATAATATTACAATTATCCATTAACCAATTTATTTACATATGCATCCCACAGTGGATTAATTCATCACATGGTGTATTTTTTACTGATGTTCCCAGGTCATCTTATAAAATTAGTTAACCAGCAATTCTGAAAAATGGCGGATAAAAAGGTCCAACTGAAAAAATTTGAAACATCTGATGCCAACAGTGCAGTAAATTCATCTTGTCCTCAAATTGCTCAGGAAAGATTCGTGTCAATAATGGTGTACAGCAAAATATGCAGAGTTAGCAAAAATCCCTGACCAATAAGGACTTACACACACAACCCTCACCTCATCATAAATGGAGCCACTGACGTCTGCACCATAAATGGGTGACACAAATGTCAGGTTCTTCCAGTACTTCCTCTCTAAGTCGTCAAAGTCTTTGTGCCGGGGTGTGCAGTACCTGAGAATGGCAGAGAACCAGTCAGATTGTACGCAACCAACAAAAAGATGGTCCTTAAGCCCAAGTTGATAGGTAATCGGCATTATGAGCACAACAGTTTGCATTAACAAGTCACATGCTAGTGATTAAAAAGTGACAAACCAGAGTCATTCCTTTAAAAGTGGCTTTTTATGAGCAGCTTAATCACATTTACCTTCTGAAAGTGTTCCAAAACACTAACTCCTTCACTACTGCTTTAATGGCAGAAAGTCTAAAGAACAAGCACAAGGTCACCATTTTATCTGCAATATACAAATGATGTTGGTCTTTCTTATCATTACTGGGAGTATTTCACATGGCCATGCCTGGACAAGATCTTGAATAAATAGAATTTTACCATTGTCTCTATTGGCCGCCATTTAAATATTTTGTGACCACTAGAGGGCAGAAAGACACTCAAAAACAAACCTCCAGCAACAAGATTTCACAGTGCCTTTAGAAGTATTTAATCCCCATTTGACTTTATTCTTAATGGATTTCTACTGTGAATTAGACTTAGATATTTTTATCATAATCAACGGTTAAATACCCTTTATACACATAACTAACAATATATACAACGATAAAAGAGCAACCACATTCATACATGACAAATCTGTTTAAAGAGCTTACTTTTTACTGTTGGCCAGTTTACGGTACTCGCCCACAGTCATTGACTTCTTCTGGATGTTATACTGAGTAAACAGACCCGACTGTCCAGTCACCACCTGTGTGATGGGAGCTGGGATCACCATGTCCTCGATGGTGTCATAGGACCTCCGTGGCTTCCAGCCCTCAGGGGGAATCACCTGGTAAACGAGACAGATTGTTAGCAATTTAGTGTACACCCAGTAAAGTAACACTTCAAATCTAGAGTTTTATAATGACCTGCAGACCACATTCAGCTAAATCCAAACTGATTTTATCATCTAAATTGTCAAAAATGGCCTGTTTTTAATTTTTTCATGTTAACAATAAATATTGTAGTTCAGGGTTTTGCTTTTTAATTAACTAAAGAATGGCATTAACTTATAATAAGCATGTTTGAAAATGTTACCATGACAAGACTGTGTGTGCGTTTGAGAATGATAATTTATGGGTGCTGTTCTCACTTTTGCCAGTCCAGCACGGTGAGCTCCTTGACTCTCCATGTAGACAATGTATTTAGCAAAATCTTTGAACTCCTCCATGGTGGGCCGGAAGGTCATGATCTTGCAGCTGGGGTTCTTGGCGCTGACCTGTGGCTGTGGTTGAGACAGTGGGGTCGGGGGTGGATCAGAACCTGAAACGAGGCCTGGAGCCGCGTCTGGGTTTGTGGGCTCAGTGGGAGTGAGATGTGGAGCAGCATCATGCTTTGAGGTCACTGCTGTGTCAGGGGTTTCAGCAATTGCTGGCTCCTGGGTGGAAATCTGGTCCTGGGTTGCACTGGAGGTGAGCGCATGAGGGGATGCTGGGGCGGTGTTAGGGGGCGAGGCTGGGGCAGGGTGAGATTCCGGCACCGTGTCCATGGGCATGTCAGTAGCCATTGGGTCTTTCAAGGGTTGCAGGTAAACCTAAAGGGGAGAGCAAAGTCAGTCAGAGCATATTCTATTCAGCTGCAAACTTCCCAAACAACTTTTACCACTAGTGTTCATGGAAACAAAATACATAACATAACTTTAAAAAAATGTAACTACTAATTGATTGAACAATGTTGAACAAGATATTGAAAACGATTGATTAGTATAAATTACTAGTTTACCAGTATAGAAATAATCAGTTAATAGAGAAATTAACTGCATTACTTTTAAAACACCTGCTTCAATTCTCGTATAAATGGACACATATCTCTATTATTTTAGCACTGCTGTGGCACAATGTAGGTCAAGACATCAAATCTGATCTATCTCTGTACCAATTGTGATTTTAGTTTTACTTAAGTTAGGTTAATACTCCTGACCACTGGAGGGCTAGCTTTCATACCTGTAAGCTTAACTTTCATTATCTTAGTTACACAGCAGGATTTGGTAGAATACCTGCGCAATCCAAGATATAAATGTTAACCCGGCATTGCTACAGCAGTTGACTGATCCGAGACATGCTCAAAGTTCTAAGACAAGTTCTACTGTTCCACACCATACAGTTTGACACTTATGTGCATGCTGCAATAACTGTAGTGAATCAGTATACTGCATCACATTAGGAGATCACTGGCACATCTCTTGCAAGAGTTGCACTTAGATTTGATCAGCCCATGTTTGAACTGTATGCTCGCACTCAATTTATGTTGCTTGCACAGATTCCCTGCACTGAGCCAAAACAGCTATCAGGTACACAGAAACACTAGAAAGCTGATTAAAGACAACTACTTCTTTGAACTTTCTTGCAGTAAATGGCACAAGACAAGAGATCCACGATGATGACTGCTTTTGTATTGATATTATCAATACAAGTATTTTGACATATCTGCAATAACAGGGAAAGAGTAGAAAGAATATAAGAAGAAAAGAGTAAGAGGCAGCTAAACTCTGGGCAGCATCACCAACATTCCCCCTCACTGTTTCAGTAAACCAGTCTGTCTTTATTGTTAAAGAAATTATTGTTTAAAAAAAAAAGAAATCTGTCTATTTTTAATAAAGGCCAAATGGGGTTATATTTTTTAGATTAAATGTAAGGAAGCCCTTTCTTTGCAGTTCAATGACCAATTTGTTAGCTGACCAATGAATTTTTATATACATATATATATATATATATATATATATATATATAAAAGATATTTCATTACATGGGGTCAAACATGTTGCCTTCACAAAATAATGTTTGTTTCCCCCAAACTGAACTGCTGGATTTCAATATGTTTTATGTAGCATTTTCATTGTTTGATTTTTTTAAAGTTCATTTATGTCTCAGTGTTTAAATGGGTGAAATGATGAAATTTAATCTTTCACAGCATCATGTGCAGCTGTCACAGGAATGATTTAAGAAAGGATTTGAAATGGATGTTACAGATGTTTCCGGTCTTACCTCAGTTTAAGGGCTCTAACTGCAGAGCTCCAGACCTCTGAAGACCTGAACAGCCACCAGAGCCTCATACTTCAGGCTTTCATGAGCTGCACATTAAAAATAGACCGGAGATGATCAAAACAAGGCTTCTTACTACAATATGACAAATTATCCTCATCAGACAGATCATAATACAGGTTGGCTTCAGACCTGTGGTGGTCAAATGTGTTGAAACTAACATTTAGAACCTCTCATGACTTAATCCTGCGTATGTTGCTTGGTTTGGCTAATGTTGTCCAGATTCACATGTTATACGCCTGGCCTGCATTGTCTTGAACTGGTCTCTCTGCTTGTGAAAGTTCAGATGTGTGGCAGGTAACCAGCTGCCAAAATGAACTGGGCTGAGACAAAGCAGTAAAGGCCTGCATGTGATGCGTTTAGGAAGATCAGGATATTCTTGTGTCTACCGATAATCTGCCTGTGCCGCATTCATGGTACATCTTTAATTAATATAATGAACCTTTGACGTTTTTGGTTGAAATTGTGGTTCATTAATGACAATCGAGGCAAAAGTTTGAAATAATGATGAAATGATGATTTTAAATGTTGCTCCCAGCCGTCCCTCAGATAAAGGCCTGGTATCTTCTGCAGCTGAGTTAAATATAGGCTCCTGTCACTAAAATGATGCTGATGGATGAAAAATGTTTACGATTTGTCTTCATGTGTAATGTCAGAATAAAAAGTCTCCTGGCAGGAGGTTCACTGTGAGTTTCTCAGGTGTGAACAGGTGTAATGACCTCACTTCCTGTCCTGTCCTACAGATGTATGCTTGGGAGATCTCTGACCAGCTGCTGCAGCTCAAACAGGATGTGGAGTCGTGTTATTTTGCTGCTCAGACCATGAAGATGAAAATCCAAACATCTTTCTATGAACTTCCACCTGAGACCCACAATGCACTGCGAGACTCACTGCTGACGCACATCCAAAACCTCAAAGACCTGTCTCCCATCATAGTCACACAGGTAACATATCCTGAGTACCCGCTGAGCTACACTCAACACATCTGAGCCCTGCTGAACCCTTTCAGTACAGCAGGAATCCAACGGCCTAAAACCCAGAACCTGAAGCTTCAAAAGCATCATCTGTCTCTGAAGTCTCCTCTTTCAGAAGTAGCAGAGTTGAAGTCAGGTTTTATGAAATACAGGTTTGTGTTAGGACCAGAACAAACTGGTTGGTAAACATTTAAACGTATCTGAGTCACACACACTCTGTGTAATGATGTCGAAATCTGCTTCTCAGAACTTTGATAGCCTTTCTCGCTGTGTGTGAGCGTGAGCGTGCACATGCCCATGCACATGAGCACTTCTTTATCCTGCATGTGTTTCCGACATAGCAGCCAGGTGTCAAACCTGGTCATGTGACACTTTGGTAAAGCGGTAAAGACAGAAACAGTAAAAGTCAGATTTCATCTCTCTTCAATCAGCTGTTCCAGGTTTGTCGGTCTGAGTGTTCTTTTCTCAACCTGTTTGACTCACTGATGTGCCGATTTGTTTTGGTCTGAGTTGCTGCAGGGCAGCAAGTTGCAGGACAACATGTCAGTGTTGAATCCTTACCATCTCATTAACAACGTCAATGTGTAAATGGTTTGTTATCATCACATGAACGTTGCATTGTTTGGTTCCTTCAGTGCAAACACTTTCTCTGTGACTGTAAGTTACATCAGATTCATGTTTCACAACCTGGTGAGTGTCAACAGCAGCAGTTCCTCACGTTAATAAGC